>JARFTL010000005.1:1319360-2638721 GCA_030407095.1 Macrocybe indica
GCCGTAGCACGTTACGGAACGAGGTCCTGATGTGTCCCAATAGATGCCTTCACGACGAAATCTTCAGAGCTGCGTCAAAAATGGGCAGGAAACTGTTGAACGGGAATGCAAATTTACGTTTCGCAAGAAGCTAAGAAGTCCAAGGTCGTTGGGTGGTCCCGCGGTGCCAGAACCCTGTAACAACTGGTTCTTAGTGCCAGTCATCTTTGGCGCTCATCCTGTGCGTGCAATGTACCAGGTAATAAGTTTGCCGTCGCTAGCACAAGACGAAGCGTCGAGCATGCCATAGTAGGCATGATATTGCGACTGCGACATTGTCGTTCCCCATTCTGCCCGGTGCCTCTCCCTTGACAGACGCACTTGCTCGTCTGTTGCAACGAATAAAGACAGCAAGTCTAGGCTGATTGTTGGCATCGCCGCCGAGGGTTAAGATTGTCGTATACATTGGTGTTCAAACACTAACAAGACATAATAGGAAAACATCGCGCCGTGCTATCTCTTTTATCGTCATTGTAACACGTTTCATCTCCCCTCAGAACAAGGCGACGGTACAAAATTCAGCAGAGGCTTAGCGCAACCCTTTCAAAGAGTCTCTTATAGTACTTCTTTCACCGAGCAGTGCTACTATTTGCCATCTTTGATCCCTGACTTCACGGTCTTTCAACAATGCGATGTCGTGATCATCATCATCAAGAACATCTCGTTCGCCGAGGGCGAGGCGCATGGCTGTAGCCGACTTGTTTGGCAAGTCTGCGGGGGATACGGTGAAAAGGGTCTGGAATGCAGAGGGAGAAAGAACAGGCGCAGGACGTTGAGTCGAGGGTGATGAAGGATTTATCGAAGATATGGCGTGAGAGGTTGAGGTAAGAGTCAACGCATGTGTAATGAGCTGTTTGAGTTTCACCTGTTTACGGTCACTCAGGCGGTCGAAGGAATGAGAAGAGTTTAGACTACCTCGCAAGCAAGATTCATGAGCGACGGCACATTGCGTGCTGGAGGACCTAGATTGTTCTGGGCACATATCAAGTTCATACGATCCGCAATGTGCTGAAGTGTCGGCGCACGACTGATTGACAATAGATGGACAGGAAGACGGCTCCCAGGAGGGTCTAGCAAAGCGTCAGAAACAGAGGAGAAACGCGGTCGTTGCACTTGCCGCCACGTTCGGGAAGTAAAATAACACCTCTCTCGCTGATAATCTCGTCGCTGTCTAACCTCGACACAGTGGTATCAGCAACAGAGTCAAAACTAAGTATCCGGTCCCGTTCTCGCTTTCCGGCGGCAAGTGTCCATCGCTTCAAGCGAGCAGATCGTAGAGAACGCGCCTCTTCGGAAGTGTCAGATCCTTGATAAGGGTAAAGAACGCGTCTTCGCTTCCTTGGCGGGGGTTTCGGTGCTGCAGGGGCAGGAGGAGTTATGGGGCGTTTGTGAATGGCAGTTGCATCGAATAACGATATGATCAAAGCGTTGTGTAATTGAACGAGAGTCGGCGATGCAAGGACATAGCTGATGGACTCCTCGAACTCTGAACGAGAGCATTTTCCTGTGAAAAATGCTTTCAGGGAGTCAAAGTAAGCGGGAGCTTTAGAACCGAGTTGGTTGGTGAGCTGTTGCTTGATAGTCGACGTCGAAGACAAAGACATAGCTGATCACGTGCCTTCATGTGTTCTACTACACTAGCAAGTACTCAGTCGACCGCTTGTTAGCGACTATGTCCTGTTACATTAATAACCCGGCCTCGCCCATCTGTCATAAAGCAACCGCCACTACTCCGCTTTTCACCGCACTCGTTAATTTGAATATCCGATTGTTCGGCTGATGATCCTCGAGGTACGCGAGGAGAGCATGATGATGCGTCTCGCGATGTTGTCGCAATAGGTTCGTTCACCAAAATACTTCTCCCACAGCCGTTGGTCGCATGGCATGATTCCTCTAGTGGATCCAACGCCGTTGATGATGCTTCGGATGTGTTTGAATACGTCATATTGTCCTCATATGGCTCGTCCCTTTCGTTATCTTCGGCTGGACGCGTGGCTGGCCTGTGGACAACGGTATTGAATCGATCGCTGGAGGAGGCTCCGACACCAACACTTTCAGCTCTAGGTTCTTGGGGATGAGATCCGTGACCAGAAATCACGACAGAATGGATGCCCTCGACTCGTTCAAAGGAACTTGAGTCAGCACAGGAAGCGGGTTCCGCATCGACGGCCGGCAGATAATTCGCCAATTCGCTCTCCAAATTCAGAGGAAATTCACAAGGTTCGGGCGAAATTGATATCGTCGTAGAGGCATGCCTTCCTCGATTTCCACTATAAGGAGTTCCTTCTCGATCACTATCCCCAGATGATGCCGGCCTAGCATCAGGAGATTCAACATCGGAGTATAGAGTCGGGCTCGCAACAAGCCCTTCAGCGTTCTCCCGCGTCTGCGCTGCAATCGTCGTCCTCAAAGATGTCAGCATGCGGCCCGCCTGCATGGCGTTAGTAAAATGTTTGAGACATCTACGGCGACTACTTGCCAAATCATTCAGTCGTCCCATAATACTCAGGTCTGATGTACCGGCATCGGTTTCGACAGTGAATAGGTCATCCCAGCCCCTCTCCGATGCACCACTAAGGTTGCTGCCCAAGCCATCCATACCATCAAGATCCCAGGATCCCGGGTTCAAAGAGCCGGGAACAACCAACGGCATTAAACGATTGGGCTGTCGTCCGCGCCTTCGCCTTCGATTTCTATCACGGATATTGTCCTCAACCAAGATCGAGGGGTGACTCTGCATTCTGTCTAACTCAGCTCTGAGAGATGCGACCGCACTAGCCACGATGTCCAGTGCTCTGTTAGCATCAACAACGCCTGAGGCGTAATGCAGAGTCTCCAGGTTATTTGAGTCCACCGTGTCTTGCTCCGCTCCGTCCGCCGACTGTAGAGTGTCCGTCTGCGGACTACTGATGAATTCCGGACTGCTAGAAACTTCATCAAAAGCACGCATAAGATCGGTGGCATAATCCGCCTGACTCTCGTGACTACCTCCAGGAATTGGTATATTAACCTGGAATTGATACGTGCCGTTAAGAGTATTCCGCGGATAACGTATTCGAGACGAATACATCTATGGATGTGGATAACTACTCGGATGCAATCAGTGGCAAGAGGTCGACTTACTCGCATTGATTTTTCCACACCGTCTTCAAATGTATGTTCGGAACCATCCGGCTTCGCATGCTTGTAGAAGCAGTCTTTACCGAAAGGACACATGGGTTTTCGGGGGTCCCTTCTCAACGATTCCAAGAAATGTCTAGGAAGGGTAGTCGTTCTGTAGCGTCTTAAGCCATACTTGGGGAAAAAATGGACGACTCACTTGCAAGGCATCTTGGACATGCTTGTCTTGTACGATTCGATTGTTGCTGCTTTGCCTCTGTCGTCCTGTTTCCAGTGTTTGGATGAGGGTATAACGAAGTTGGAGTCAATTCGGCACATAGGACACTTCTTCGTGATGTCGCCTTTTCCGGAACCGTTCCTCCACTGGCGTATACACTATGCGTCTCTTGTGAAACCAGCTAAATTCGTTTGTGCTAGAACTGCAGTTACCTCGAGGCAGAAGACGTGACTACAGCCTTCTGCAACATTGTATAGAGAGACCCATTAGATAAAACCTAGAAAGCGGGTGGCTCGGACGCAAACCAAGCAAGCCAAACGTCACGGGCTTTTCGAGGCAGATGCCGCAAAGCTCATCTTCTTGGGCAGAGGGACCAGCGAGGCTTGGATCTCGGTGTAAAAACCAGCATTTTTCTCCTTTCTTACAGTATCCTGATAGATAGTTTATGTGACAACATTCACTTGTGAACGGCGAGGGGGGGCCAACCTTGGACATAGAACTTGCATCGTTTGGAAAGATCGTAGGGCGTTAGAGCGACTGCGTCGGAACTCGACAACTGTTCCGGGGACGAATGAAGGAATTTGCATTTCTTTCCGGCAAAACAGCCGCGGGGATGAGTGAAATATTGGCAAAAACCTCGAGGTTTGGAAGTCCTGGGACGGTCCATCAGCAAGGCCAAGGTCAGGACCAGGACACACGTGACCAGAATCTAAAGGGTCTATGTTTTGTTGTTTGCAGTCTTTTTCTTGCTCGTTCAAGGATGCATTATCGCCAGAGTTCCACCGTCTGCATCGTCTCACTATCTGTCCTTTGTGTCCTATGGTACATCGTTTATGGCGTTCAATTACACTGTGATCAAGTCACGCTTTCGATACGTCCCACTCGCAATGCTGGCGGCTCTATCTTTTCTGGCAAACCCCGCGTCATCTCAGGACCGCAATCGGAAGCCAATTTCACTCAAGGAGCCTTTGCATTTTTGTTTCCAGAACACGAAGATATGATACGAATGATCCCTTTGCTTTGCAAGTTGCAGAAGGCAAAGCGGCTGGTTATAGTAGCCATTTACGATGACATGCACAAACCGATATGGGAGACCGAAAATACCCACCTTTCTTGTATTTTGACTTACGATCTCATTTCTGCGTCCCCTCGGACTAACATCGGTGGGCATGAGCTTGTCTTGCAGTGGTTAGGAGACGTCAATATACCCCTGGATGTTATTGTCACGTTGTACGAAACGAACCTCTCCCATTCGATTCACTCCTGGTGTTCTAAAGCTAGGCGCTGCTCCACTGTACTCCGCCTTCCTCGTGCCGACCTTCCCTACTGCGGATGGATGGGTTCATTAACCCTGACGGAATGGAAAGGTGTGTCTGCCATCCTGGTCTTCACTCGTCATAACCGTGCGGCCAATAGGTTTTAATATACCTCGTCTCGATGTCAGCGTCATTACTAATGACCGACCTCATTCGTTGGAACGCCTTCTACTATCCCTCAAGTCCGCCCGATACTTTGGGGACACTGTCCACTTGAGGATACAAATCGAGCAATCCGGCGATGCCCAGACGATGCAACTTATAGAGAATCTAAACTGGATACATGGTGACCTCTCCATAAGCCACAGGATTATCCATGCAGGGCTGCTAACAGCCGTGGTTGAATCCTGGTATCCGTCATCGAATGACACCTATGGGTTGCTTCTCGAGGACGATGTGGAACTCTCGCCTCTCTTCTATGCCTGGATAAAAATGACTTTACTGCGTTATAGGTATCTATTCGCTTATCTTCTCCCTTATGCACCTCACACTTGCCAGATACGGCGAAGCCCTCAATCGATCCCCATTCTTGTTCGGAATCAGTCTTTATCAGCAAAAGGTGATGGAGCTTCCGCCTCAAGGAAGGAGAGCGTTTAACGCACGTACATTGTTCACCGCTAACGGATTGCCCCATGCTTCAACGCCTTTTCTTTCACCGCTGCCTTGCAGCTGGGGGGCCGTTTATTTTCCTCAGCACTGGAAAGAGTTCCATCTGTACCTCGTTTGGCGCTTATCGAACAATTCCCGATCAATCAGTGAAGAAATTGTTCCACATGTTCGTTCAAACAAATGGACCATGTCTTGGAAGAAATACTTCATCGAACTCGCATATCTCCGAGGCTACGTGATGTTGTACCCGAACTTCAATGACTTTATTTCTTTGTCGACGAACCACCTCGAAGTTGGGTCCCACGTGAAATTCTCTAACCGCCTTAAACAGGAGCTTTTCAAGCTTCCCTTGATGCAACTGACGATAGACAACGCCTCAGACTTGGGCTTACTGGATCTACCCGCAAATGCGCTGCCGAATTGGAAGTCATTGCCAGTCCTCAACTTGACGGGTTCCTTGACATCGCACGAGTCACTCATAGCAACAGGATTAGCTCGCCGGATTCAAGTGGCGAAACGCGGGTTTGTTTGGCTATTTGACGCTCAGTCTGTTATGCCATAGGAAATGACATGAAAGCGAAGAAACGTAGAATCAACAATACGGGAGGAGAGCAGCCGGAATATTGTAGTGAAAACCTGCCAGAATTCTGGGCATAGATTATAGCGTAATCTGGGAGCTATCAAGACCAAGAGCATGAAGAAATAGATTAATATTTGCCAATTTCATTCGTCGTTCATCTTCCGTAGCGACCCATCCCTTGTTGACGCTCAACACATTTTCCAGGATCTTCTCTCGCAGAGTAGCAACTAGGATATGTTGTTGTTCGGTTACGGCATGCAAGGCTACGGCAGCAAGCAGTTGCCAGACCGGTTGATCTGCCTGGTCTGCTTGTTTGTTTTGTTCAGGCGAAGCCATTCTTGTGGATGGGAAAAGACTGTTCAAGTGCGGAGCGAGGAGCTGAAACAGATGATCGAACATGAGTTGCCTTCATTCAAAGCAATTGTAAGCAACTCTTGTGCAGAAGAGAAAGATTTATTTTCTATTTACCATTGTCGTGCTTCTTCTGGTGTTGGAATCTCATTTGGTTCGAGGCCGCTTGAGATTGCCTGCTTTAGAACTTCAACCCTGCTCAGGAATAGGGTTAACAATGCGACGCCGGCCTATTAGGAAACGATTTGTAAATCGAAGGAAGGGGAAGTCATCAGGAGAGCATACGCTTGATCGGGCCAGAAGTACAACATTAGTGCGGTCAAGAAGCAGGCCCAGTAACCCTGTCACCAGGCGTAAATCTGCCCGTGCTACGACTGGGAGTATGCTATGAAGAACGCAAAGCAGAAATGCATCAGATTGGCGCTCGGCTTCCATCCGTTCGCGTGTTTCCTCCGCGAAGTCCAACAGATAGGCATTCTTGACAACGTCGAGTTGGTCAAAGCAGGCCACAAGAAGTGTGAGCAAAGTGAACATTCTCGAGTGGCTCAGATGTCGAGTCACTCTCGGAAGTATTTTCTTGCCTTTATTTGGAATGAGGAGTGAGACAAACGGGTGTGGGTTGCTGCGAGAAATTAATCAACCGATACGACTGATGGCTGATGAGACATGCCTGGCTTCCAGTGGTACCATCACTTGGAGGCCGTTCCAGAGCGTGTCGACGACTTCTTCATATTCTTCCTTCCTGTTCATGCATGAGAGAGAGGCTCAAGCACCGAGATCCGTTGGTGCGGAACAGACCATTTCAAAGCGCTTTCTTCCCCCTCTTCCAAAGGAGGTTCGCTGCGCTTTAAGCCCTCTGCCTTAAGCACGAGGTCATACAACGTCTCTAAAGCGACAAGAGCCTGGCGGTGGCTTAAAGGCTCTCTTTTAATGTGACTGCCCGTCTATGAAAGCCGTCAGCACCAAACAGGTAGGACAGGTGAGAACAACTAACGTCCGTCGAACCTAAGGCCTCACGTCCCAGTTTCGCAGCTTCCTTGGCAGCACTTGCATTATTTGCGAGTGTGCCTTCCTTAAGTGAATGTCCGCTAGTCGTCACGTTGTTTGGATAGCCAGATAGATTGCCGGTTTCTACCTGTAGAAGCTGTCGGGGAGCAGCTTTGTAGCTTCTTCCAGATGTCCGGCCCAGCGCTCCTTGCAGACTTTGCAGGGCTTCCAATGCAAACAATCGGAGAATGAAGCACCGATTATAAAGGTATGACTCACAATGAAGGCCTTTTTCTTCTTCCCTTTTTCGGGCATTGCTAACGATCCTTTCTACCTGTTGTTCCATCCGAAGCATAGCACTAGGTCGTCGATTCCCCATTTTCTGAGTAAGGCCTAGGCCGACGCCCCCTCCAGAACTGAACTTCAAAACATGTTCGTCCTGAGCTTGGATACCCATTCTAGTGCGAAGTATTGCCCCATACACTTGAGCGTAAAAGTCATCCGCATAAGGATCTTGAGTAACCAGTTGCGACACCTGAATGCGAGTAATAAAGTCCTTGTCCGACTGCGTCATCAAATCGTTATATCGGGCCTGAATACGAAAGTCAGTCCGCAACGTACATAACATGCATTGTGAACAGGCGGACCATGTGTGCAATTTTCGCCGCCTTCCTTCGTCTTTTTTCCTCCATTTTTTCTGCCTCAAGGATTTTCCGCATCGCTTCTACCCTTAAGGCTTCCTGTTCCGGCTGAGAAGGAACGCCCTGCATATCGCGAAGGAACTCAGCTTGAGCCATCTCCGAAAGCAATCGTTGCTGCAACTGGATGTTCTGAAGATGGACTGGTTCCTGCTCCCGGGTAACGAACAAGGCGGGGGACCTTGATTGTTGGCGGTGGGCATGGAACGCGAAGGAGGTACGCATGTCAGACACAGAAGCATTGGCCGCTTGAGGGTGGTTGACATAAGGGCCAGGGCTATGGATGTGTTGAATCCTTGTACGAGCTAATTGTCGTTCCAACTCATCCGTGAGATAGCTTTCTTGTTGTGGCGGCTGGCGTTGATAATCAAGAAGTCTAGGAGATTGGACAGCTCGAGGGGACGGCGTCTGGCGTTGTCGAAGAGCCCTTTGCATCAGAAGCTGGCGCTGATACTCCTGCTGTTGTCGTAAAAGGTGTTGATGCTGGGCCATCAGCCGGGATTCTTGAGCAGCTATATACATCTCGGACTCGATTTCTCGTAGCGTGCGAATCCCGTTCTGGCTGGAGTTGTGGAACACAGGTTGCTGAACGCTTCCTGCTGGCTCAACATTAGGGGTAACAAACGATGACAGCGGCGAGATTCGACTATCGTCCACGGCGGAGCGAGCGACACCATTTGCTTTTGGCAGCACGGAAAAAGGAGACTTGTCATCCCATATGTACTCCAGGGAAGGGGCAGTCAATCGAGCTAAACATCAACTGAAGTTAAGATGGTGTGAGGCGAGCACGCGAATTGCCTACGTGATTGCATGGCAGTGACATGTGGCTGTTCAGCCTCTGCAACCTGCTTTTCTTCCCCCGGAGGACGGCTTAGGCCAGGAAGGGCAGGATTTGAAAAGTCGAAATCTTTCCCTGTCAGACGGCGCGTTGGAGGGGCTAGAGAAATTCAAAGGATAACATGGCAAGGCGTACCAACAGGTCCGAGATTACCGAAAGTCTCGTCATTTAGCTCATCGCCACCTTCCTGGAGTAAGTCACCAAGCCCATCGTAACCTTCCTCTGCCCAAGTGTAGGTAGCAACATCGCCGGAAGTTTGAAAGTCACTGTCCTTGAACTTGCGTTTCTCCTGCTCTAGATCGATATGTCCCAGCTCGAAGAAAGACATGCTAACATTGAAGTTGGGGCCGGGAGTGGATATGCTGGTGAAAATGAGATTTTGATAAATGCCCAGGGCTCAGACCCAAGACACTTGTTTGGCAGTAGCAAACAAAAGAATGTATAGCGGTTCTATGTGCGGTACACTTTTAACCTTGTCTGTAAACAATTCTCGCCTGATACACATCGTACAGGAAGTCCAGTATTGTTCCTGCACTCCATGCTTGCGTGTTACAGGAATCGGCGCAATATTGCCCATTCTCATTTGTCAATTCTGGTAATCCAGCCCATTTGTCACTGTGAATATATTGCCTAGGGATCAGCAAGATCTGGTGGAGGTGATGGACGATTTTTTCCACCTTCGCCGAAATACGCGTAAATAACAACCCCGGCAAAGTCGTGAGAACTCACCTCCTTCCGGTTGGAACTTCGCGCGGCGAATTGAAGATTTGCACGCAGATAGTAGCCTAGAGGCCAACCCCACTCCGGTCCCTAGACAGAGGTTAGCAAGGAGAACCCGAGTATGATACGGGAAAGCGGACATTGTGGTAGTTCAAGCCCTTCGCTATGCTGGGGTCCATCGAATCATTTGTGTTGTCATACGCGGGACGGTATTGAAGATCTGACGGGTCTAATGTCTTCATACCGAGGGGGCCACGAAGCACATTGTCCGCGAGCCTCAAGCAGCCGGCAGCGTGTGCTTCGTCAAACAATCGGTCAGCGACTGTCATAGCAATAGCGAAATTTGGACGAAATTGATAGTCAGACCACTCCTTCTTAGAGCCATACACGTCTTTATAGATTCCTCTGCGGTTAACTAGCACCGAATTGATACGATATCCGGCGTCCGCGTTGGGATCTTTGATTGAAATGTGTCAAAACTACAGGAAGTCCTCCAAAGATGAGAATTTACCGCGGGGTATGTAGTAGCATTTCTCGAAGGATTCTTGAATCAGGTTGGCCCATTCCCTGTACGTGACTGCTCTGGCTTTGTTATTAACTGATAAGACGAAGTTATTGTATTGTGAGAAAAAATGCAAACAAAATTGACCTAGTCACTCACTTTTTGCTGTGACGCTACTGAAAGGAAACTTGCCAGAATCTGACAGTTCACTCAGCCAAGTCAAACAGCTCCATAGCAATCCTGTAATCTCTATAGGAGCACCATCTCTTGGCGTTCCGGGAACCCCACTTGTCCCTGCTTTATGCGACTCGCCCATTTTGTCCATCCAAGTGCCGCAATTGTGAATGTTTCCCCCAAAGATAAGGCCATTGCTCCAGTCGACGTAGATATCAATGTTGAACCCTTCGTCTGTCATTTTGGAATCAAGATTTGGACCAGCATTGTGCTCTCTGAAGTGGATGCCTTCAGCATGGCGTTGTAGAATTTCTTGGATAATTTCGCTTATGGTACTGGAATAAGAATAGGCAAGCGGGTCGTTCCATGACACCCAGGTATCATCTTTCGGGAAACGGCGTTTGACCGACTCTGAGAGAAGTGAAACGCCATTAGGAGCGTGCTTGACGTAGTCTTGTATATTCTGTAACATCCACCAAGGAGAGTCTCGAGAATTATAACTGAAGGAGTTATATTTTTAGAGCTGCAACTATTATGACGGAAAATCGTTTACCGTGGATTGCGCGCCGAGTCTAAGAGATTTGGAATAAGGCCATGCTTTAATGTAGAGGCGAATGCAATAATGTGTCGTTTTGCACAATCGAAATTTCCCGTTGCCAGGAACAAACCCCTTAGTGAGATGAATACGTCGCGACCCCAGCATCTTGCCCAACCCGACGAAAAATGCGGCAACCCCGCCGCTAACGACGGTACGACATTAGCTGGCGCCAGAGATGCAGATTTGACAATGCCGTGCATTTGAGTCGCACACATTGCTAGATCCTGAATGAAATCATACCCGGAGAGAACAAAGATTGAAGACCGTTCCAAGATGAGCTGTCGGGCTGCCCGATAAGCAACTGAAATGATCAAAGAAAAGTACTTGGGTCTCATGAAGTCCGGAACCTTTGCTTTGACGCGATCAAATCTCTCTTTGAACCAGTGTGCTGGCGCACAAAGGTTCGGAAACATCTCCGACTGGCTGTTTGCGATGTAAGCAAAGAAGGAAGTCGCGTATTGCGAGCTATACGTACTATATCAGGCGTTCGTGCACATAATCCAATGCCCAAGTTCCGGCACGAAGGTTGGCGGATAGCGGATGCCCCAAGTCATTGTAGCGCATGATATGTCGTAAAGGATACATCCAGCCTTCAAGGCCGCAGTAAACAAGGCGCCCGTAACCTGGTACATCATACACCCCAAGGCGATTATCAGAGGTGTCCCTCTCCTCTTCGTCACTGCGATAGAGAAGAACGTTGAGGTCGACCCCATTAAGCCTTTCGAATGCGTCGTAGTAACCAGAAAAACAGTCGTCTTCCAGACTAGGATCAAAATCCAATAGAGACGTTTCGAAGATCATGATACTACCCGGCGGGAAATGATCTGGGACAGTAATTTTGCAATAAGGGTCGCCGTCATTTTGACATTGCTGTGGGGTAACCGGTAGAAGTTCATCTATGGTTGATGGAAGGCCACGCAGAATTTTGTCATCGCCAAAATCGCCACCAGGGAATATCGTAACAGTGACCCCAAGGAGAAACTTGGCATCCGTACGATTGAGCTTGATAGGGTTAACTGTACAGGATAATTGACACGTGGCGCTACAAAAACAGTGGAATGATATCGTACCAAAGGTACGGTCTTTCGGGCCTTTCGAAAAGGCCGTACGCGCCACCAGGAGGTAGCCCTTCCTAGTTTGGGGTTGGACACGGTGCACGATGATATACTGGTTTAAAGTTAGAAAGAATCAAAGGGAAGTGGATGAGAATGAACACACGTCATTTTCCTGGTGAACGTGACCTTCTTCGAACTTGTCAAGCACCATTTGTAAATGAAGGGTATTCAGAATGCGCTTAATCCGAGCAATGCCGCTGTTCTCTGCCAGGCCTGTTAGTTCATAGTTGCGCACTTCCTTGACCAGATCTAATTGTTTAGGATACAAGTCGTCGTATCCCTTCGTCGAGCCAATGGCACAATAGCTGAAGGCTACCAACGCTGCTGTAGATAGGGCGTCCTCCGCCGATCTCTTATCGGATGGCGATTCATTATCATGAGTCAGGTCATAGAAAAGGGCATGGGGCATTGAACCATATAACGGCTTGATAACGCAGGGTCTAACAGGACCTTTGCCTGTTGGTGAAGGTAGTTCTGATGTCCTGGTCATACAGATATCATCCATGGAACCTGTTATATAGATATTTCATCCGAAAGATGGCAGAAACGAGCAGCGCGAAATTACCTATCGGTTTACCTAGGCCATGCCTATAGACGAGCCTGGAAAGCTCTTTGACATCGTGGCCGTTTCCACTCTCTCTGATAAGACTGTTCAGGCCCAATTCTCTCACAAAGACCAGGTCCATCTCCTCGTTGCCCGTAAACAACTCGGCGCAAACATACAGATCAGGTCGGACAACCCGAGCAGCATCCAACATGAAGGCGCCGACTTCGAGGGGAGTTGAATGGCAATTGTCGATTCTGAATCCATCGAAAAGACGCGCCAAAGCCACTACGTATGATTTCATGTGGTTCCACAGCCAGGGATTTGCCGAAGGCTCTGTTCCGTAACGTAATTTGACACAGTCATCCCATACGATAACTTCACGACGCAGATATGCTTTTGAGTGCGGATGGGCAAAATTCTTCAACGGGTCTGCGTCCCAAATCCAACCGTTGTTTGCGAGAGAGAAAATTGAAGGATCTGCGTCTGGAGTGGGAGATAGGCGAGTGAAGTAGCGCTCAACAAGAGGGTGACTGCTCAAGGGTTCTTCCATTAGCAAGAGGTGAAGAACGTCAAGAAGCGACTGACTCTCGAGTTATTTCACCCATCCTCAGCCCTTTTGGATCCAACCTTGTATATATAACCCTGTTTCGAATGTTCCGGAGAATAACACGAATGTCCTCTTTCCACTCTCGGTACAACGGAATGTTGATGATATCCACGACTCGTGTCCACGCATCTGCGAGTGCGTTGATATCTTGAAGATCGTAGAATACATCTTTTATCACCGAAGCGGCGAAAGCGGGATCTACGGAGACGCAAAATCTTGCGGCCAAAGATCCTAACCCAGAAATTTTCCGCTGCTCTCGAGTAAATTTTGCGAGTCCAGCCGCATCCATGTTCCTAATATCCGGCCCACTCCAAGGCTTAAATTGCGATGAGGAAAGGACAGTTTTGACGCGTTCACGCTCCTCATTGACATCAAGCACATAAAATTGCCAGAGATTGAGATTTTCGAGTATACGTTCGAACGCGTCCATGACACGATTGAGGTCTGGGTATGATGCAATTATTGAAGGTAAACCCATGGATATCAATGACGAGGAAAACTCTATCATGGCCGTGTCAACCTCAAGGGCGGGAGAGAGGTGCGGCGAATTCGCAGGGCTATAACCTATGAGATATAGTGGGTGGGCCAAATTTTAATGAGAGATGCGATATGCATACCGGCCTCCGGATGCTCAAGCAGCCAGGAGGTATCACTGGCGGTGTGATTGAGAACAATATCGGTTAGGTTCAACAAGCCATATTCTTCCTTCGCCAATTTGAGGATCTGGATCACTTTGTGCTTGTTTCCGCACATGATAGGATCGTACCGCAGCTGATCCTTGATCGAGTATGGGCTGCCGCTTTGGCCTCGTTCTTGCAAGGGTGTCCAGTGCAGCATCGTGTATCCTCTTTCAGAAGCCTCTTTTATGTATTTCTCCCAATGTTCTATGGGCCCCATCCATTTCGACACAACAGTTAAGACGGATAGGCCATCGAGGGGCAAGTGGGCACAGTGATTACCATTCAGCAGGAGGTTGGACTTCGATGACGCCGCCAGGTCGATGGGCGACTCATCAGTGAAACGCGTGCGTGTTCTGATCTTCAAGATGGGATCAACGTTGAAATAGCCCTTTCGGCCTTTGATACGCTCTCCGGAGCCATCGCCGTCATATTCTAGCCAATACACGAATGCGCCGGCTTGAGAGATGGGGAGGTCGACATGTATGGATTTTGATAGGTCGGTTGGCAACCTACGGGGCATCAGACCGGTAGAAACGTGGAGAGGTTAATATATGCGCAATTTCCTTTAGGTTGGAAGCATACTTTCGTTTGGTGATGTGATTACGGTCAAAGGATCCACCGTCTAAAGGGAAATTGGTTTTAAAAACTCCATTTCTAGCAGGGGGTGTGCCTGCCCGAATGGAAACGCGTAGTACATAGGGCACAAAGGCAGGAGGAAGACGAATGTACTGCCAGAGGTATGGGTATGAATAGATTCGCAAGTAAGAACAAGGATGACGAGTGAACCCATACCGAGTGTTCTTTATGTGGCCCGCCGTCCATGTCTAATTCGAGCTCGTAGACAGATATAGGCGCCTCTTTGACGGCGAGATCCGCTTGGAAGAAGGCGATGGCTTCATCCGCAGGAGTTTTTGGGGATCGTGGAGACGGGGGACTCGGACTGGAGGACTTTGAACGTTTCGGAATCAATAGAGATGGATTCTGTTTGCCGTATGACGAGTTGCGACCTTTGCCCATCGTGGCACACGGTGAGGACAAAGGCAGACGGAATGATGTCAGGGGTGATATTGCAAATTACATAAGCAAAACGTATAGTATGCATGGCCTCGAAGCGGACCATATACCTAAATGCGACAGGTGGGAATAACGAGAAAATTGCCCGTCATCGGTGTTCAGTCTACGCGAATAGCAGCCTCTGCAGTCTGATCAGCAGTTTCCAGCAGAGAGTGGCATGAACAGGCTCACTGAAAAACTCATACGATAGCCAGCATAGAGCCGTGCTCGGCATGATCGTCAAGACTCGTGGTGTTAACCCTCTCCCGAACCCTTTCAGCCCATCCCGTCGCCATATGACCTGGAAAGCATCCATCATACCTCTAACGTTCCGGATATCTTCGTCTTTTGATGTGCCTCTAGTTTGTAGTATTGTCTTGGCCACGTCCAGCGGAGTCGTTATACCCGCAGCAACCGCTCCAGCCACCCCTCCGGAGATTATATGCGTTATGGGCGAATATTCATGTCTTGGGTTCATGATCCTCTTGACTTGTTCATACACCGTAAATTGAATGGCGTTGAACGGTATTGAAATGGCTAACGTCGTTGGATAAGATACGTAGAACGCCGATAATCCTTCATTTCGGTAGACCATTTGTGCACAGGCGAGGACTGAGTGAAATCCAGATTTGTGCACCTGCATTCTTTGCTTGATAACTGGATGCCTTTATTAGTAGGATATTGGTAGCGTCAGAGTGAATGATCTTTCTACATACCATCGAATGGATTCATCAACGCATCACTTGCTATTGTTGCACAAGCACCGGCTAGGGCTGCGATTCGGTTGAGGTCAGACACGCACGAGAATCCTGAAAATGGCATGGCTCACAGGTGGCCACCCATGGGTTTTCTGCTTGGTCCCCGCCTGCAAATTCCTTTACGGCCTCAAGAGTGCCGAAATGCACTGCATGAGCGGGACCTGCTCCTACGACCACCGACGAAACACCTCTCCAGAGAGCCCTCATGCCTTCTGTTGACGATATTCGCGTGAAGGCATTCCCAACGCCGCTGTATATCGCCACCGGTGAAGCAGCAAAGACTTGCATACGAGTCTAACGGTAACACGAAAGTTAGCACACATATGAAAGAGAGGGCTCAGGAAGTTACCTTGATGCTGTCGACCGGAAACATGACCGCATGTTCAGAGATCCCAGCCTTAGGTGCGATTAGGACTGGAGGGACTATCGAAAACGAGAATCGTGTCTGAAGAAAACACCCACCAGCGCGCCTGCCAGCATGTTGACCTGCCCAAATAAGCATCACTTTGTGTAGCAAAAAGTCGCTACTCACTGCAAGGCCTGCATTAGCTGGCAGAGCCTCATAGTCTATTTCTTCAGCCATGAGAGCGGCTTTAGCAAAGCCGCCAGGGAGCCAACGTAGTTGAGGGATGGGAAGTGACAAACAAATCCATCTGAATGCCGAAAAAGCCGGTTTGCAAATCAATGTGCTTCTGACATGGATAGTTTGGACTGTATGTATGAGTGTAGAGCCGAAAAGTATACATCATATTGCTGCTACGGTGTATAGAATGGCGGACTAATCCAGAGTGTTTCAACGCAGTAGGTATCTGATCCTTCGTTTACTGTCCCGTGATTTGACCCTGGTCCTGGAGAGTTGCTAGCTGGTCGTGCTCTTCAATGTCTCTGATAGTTAACAGGCATTATGACAATCTACGCTGAGGAATATCGCGAAACCTTACGGAGCTTCCCAAGGGTAGTCCAGCCTTATCAACCAAAAACAGTCAGCTTGCAGACAGAAACGTCAATATAATAACTAACCAAACGTCTCCTATCTCTGCACCTGCAAAATATCTAGATACTTATCAATACTTCGTATCAATAAAAGCAAAATAGAGCGCACGGAATGCTCGGAGGAAGCTCTGCCAGTTTGTCTTTATTCTTATTATGTACGACGAACACAGCGAAAGAGGTTTGAGAGCGCATCGCCAGTCGCGCTGATTCCGGGTAGTTGAGTAACTCTTCCTCAACGTCTTTTTGCAGCTCAGATAACGCAAAGCTGGCCCATAACGTATTAGAATATGAAGAATGCTTGAAATTTGACTGACTGAAGGGTCTTCCGGGTGTCGTCGACTTCGTCCTGTAGACATGAGCCTCTTTCAAAGCATGACACGGTCAAAGTCCTTACTATAATCAGACTTTTCTTTCCAACAAGCAGCCGACCTGGGTTTGGTCCTCTTAAAATCGAGTTCAGAGTTCAGTAGCGCCGGAGTTGATAGGCAGACTAAAGTGAACGGCTACCTACAACCATTGGGTGCGAATTACTTCTTTGCCTATCTGTTGGGCGGTGGAGCCGGGTATTGGCTCATAGAGGGAGAGGCCGATGGCTTGTATTTGCAAAGTTTTGTTCGCTGTTGTCTCTCGGAGAAATGTTCGCTACAGCGAGAAGTTATTCGGCGATAAGGATGCAAATGGATGAGGATACTTCACACCATTACTCTCGCAGGAAAAAAACCACTTCCAGTGAGGTCAGTAACATTATTCCAACACAACCGATTCCTTGCTTACCCTCCCCCTGTATAAAGGAAACCCAGAAATCAACAGGACGCAATTCAACTAGACGGTTTTAGACTTACCGATTGCAATCAACAAATCTGGGTTGAATTCAGCAGCAATCTTGGAAACCGAATTGCGGATGAGGTTGTGGATTCCATTGTATGTTACTCTATGGTGCGGAATCGTTTCGGACATCGAGATCAGTAGAGATCATTCAAAAGGGCCGCGGACGTCCATGATTGTCACGTGATACTACAACCATCGCTGGGCAAGCCCTGCCAAATCCCAGGAACCACGTGCAAAATTCCCATCCGCCAGACTCCCAATTTCAACTGCGACAACGAGAAAACTGTCGACGTTGGAATTTACAACAAACGTAGAGATGAGCTGATGGTTGCAAGCTACTCTTCATAGCCTTAGGTAGCTTTTGATGTAATATGGACAAGGAATATTGATTTTTGGATGTGCTATAATCAAAAATTGCCAAGTGAAGAAAATCTAAAATGTCGAGAGCTTTCAACAAGGGAAAAAAATTTCAGCAAGCATTTAAAAATCCTGCCACTTTTTTATCTGATTCTTAAAGGTAGGAACTTGAGGTTTTTGAGATTTGAAGAGCCACAGATAAACCATTCAAGAATAAGACACGTTCCAATTCTCGGCACCAAACCCAGCACAAGACTAACAAAAACAATTCATATTTCTGCTAACTCATGTTAGAACTGATATAATAGGCACTGTACCCTTCATATCTACCTCAGTTTCACCCTGAGTCTCCACGCCAGCCCGCAACATCAATCCCACCCACTGTTTCCAAGTCACCTCTATTTTGCTGGTTAGTGTTATGATTTCAAGGCCAATCGTTATCTTGACAATGGACACATGACTCAACAATCATCTGACAAACACGTGACACAAGTGCAACATGACTGACAAGATACAATACAAGGACTCGAGGAAAACCCTATAACAATGATGTGTCAGCGCTCACCAGGGTAGAGGGTTATGGCACAGCACCTACAGGATACCATGAGGAGTGCAGTTGAAACCTGACTCAGATGGCATAGGACTGAGGGTTCCATATAACATGAGAATAGCATATGTTGTGGTCCATGCTCAAGAGTTGTAACATATAAATAGCTAAAATGTATGTAGTAGAATCCAGCTTCGAGCTGGTTAATTACTAGCATTCTTCTCCCTGCCTCTCACTTTCTGAGTTAGTTAGAGTGACCTGCACACAGAATTGGTTTTGCATAGCAAAAGCTCAAAGCTTCTCATTGTGCACCTCACTACTCTCACCCTCTGCTGCCCTTCCTTTGTTGCCTGATGGCTCCGAGTGCCATGCGACCAAAGGAACCCGCTGCATTACTATATCCTTTTCTTCAAACCGTTACTAACTTTTCAATCACCAAACCCTACTCCTCACCCTGCACCAACCTATATTCCAGTCTCTGTCAGAGGTCATTGCTCATAGTACTTGGACGTATGACAGGACTAAGAGTAACATTGAGTCCGACTCTGTCCAAATCAAGCATCAAAAGGCTGTGCTAGGATAATCTTCAGAGAGTCCTACCGTGCATTTGACCGGGTAGTTTATTGATCTGGGACGTACCTCAGCAAGAGAGACAGGAGGACTCAGATGTGTGGATAGTCTCCACCCATCAACCACCTTTTTTCAAACATGCTCTTGAAGATCATTATTGGGAACGTATATTGACTCAAAATGAGAAAGGGGTTGCCAGACTGCTGGGACCTCTGATGACAAAACCTTCCTTGACTGCTGTTTGGGGCATTCCCATAGCCACGAGGATTCGAGCTGACCCTTCCGCAATTTAACAGGCACCCTCTGCATTTTCTTCTGGAACCAACTGAAGTGGGAGTTGATGGTCACGCACCACCCACATGGTACTATTCAACAAAACACACCCAATACCATTCCCCTCTAACATTGCACACCATGGAATTCATCGCCACTCTCTTCACTTTTATCACCGTCATCCTCATCACCCTCTTCACCACCAACCCACTTGCCTTAGCTTGGGGCACCCTCCGAAACAACCCTCAACAAGCCGAACAGGTACAGAACATGACTCGGACTTTGGTTGATGCAATCAAAGAAGAACTGGATTTGGGCAAGAAGCCCAAAAGAATGAAATCAGAACTGCTGGATTCATATAAAGGGAAACCTGGCCTGATTGGAAGTTGGCTTTGACAGATGGAAGTCTACTTCGACAAGGAGGAGATCACGGACAGATGGGACATGATCATCTACGTATTGCAATGGATCATGGGAGGCAAGGCTGAATATGCACAGAACTGGGCGGACTCTAAGCTACAGGAGTGGCTGGAGTTCAAAACAGAATTGAACGGTCGCAGGCAGAAATTCAGATTCCATTCTACCTACAACAACTGGGAACACAGATGTGTCATTACACCAGCAATGGCAAATACCCCTGAGGTCAGAACGAACCTGCTTGGACATCTCCCACTGTTCAAAGACTGGGAAGAGTTCAAGGCGGAAGCAAGGGAATTCTTCATGACCATGGAAACACAAAACAATGTGATCATTCAGATCAAAGGACTGTCATAGCACCGATGACCAGTCAAGGACTACATTGTTGAATTCCAGAGCTGGGCTCCCTTGATGGAATATAATGACATCACCCTCATTGACATCTTTAAACACGGACTTGACCAGATGCTCGGATGATGGATCATCAAACTAGGAGGTGTCCATGAGGAGGACATCGACTGGTGGTACAAATGTGTGATGGAACTGGACCAGCAGTATTGCCAGGCCCAAAAGGAATTTGGAGTGAAGGAGCAATTTGCTCCCAAACTAGTACAGAAACTGGCACAGGAGTTGACAGCACCTAAGGGGCAAACTCCGGCACCAGCAACCAGTAATGCTCAAGGACGGCCTGACCCTGACACCATGGACATTGACCGGATGAGGCACGAAGGCCGCTGCTTCCAGTGCAGTGAGAAAGGACACATTGGACATAACTGTCCAATGAATACCTGGCCGAAATATGTCACAAGGAACGTAAAGGCCAAAGATGAACCTGCCGCTACCCACATCGAAGAAGTTAACCAGGGTTTTCAGTAGAGCTGGAAAGAAGCACTGCTTTACCGGCTGACTATGTATCATTGAATATGAATATAAGAGACATTCCTGATCTTAAAGAATATTTCGAACAAGAAGGTGCACAAGAGTTCAGTCTCGTAAAAGGATATACCCTACTCTGGGTGGCTCAGCAGATTTATTGGCAGGATGAGTTCAAGGCATACTCGATCCTTAAGGCATGGACAAACCAATTGTGACAAAAGGACATCTCTTTGGAAAGGCTCTGTGAGATCAATCAAATGAATGATCATGATGCTCTCCATACGTTGTTTGACCTCAGGCAAAAACCACGATTTGTCAGAAGCAGAAATGGAAACCAGATGGATGTACTCCTGATGATCACAACTTTGGACACTGGACAGATACACAGCATAAAAGCTCTGCTCGACATGGGATGTACCAGGTCTTGCATAGACTGGAAGTTCATTAAAGAAAAGGAGATCAATACAAAACAATATCCTATTCCCATCCCAGTCCATAATGCAGATGGAACCCATAACAGAGTGGGCGATATATGCAAATACATCGAACTAAGAGTCTGAGTCCAGGATCACATCAAGTGAATGGTCTTTGCGGTCACTGAATTCAGAAAGGGGCAGATTTTCATCAGTTACAAGTGGGTTAAACATCACAACCCTCGAATCGATTGGAGAACAGAAAGGATCATGTTTGACCGATGCCCTGAAGAGTGTCAGTGAATTGTCTGAACAGAAAACCCCGAAGATGACGACACCTCTATTGAGACAAATGAGATTGACTTCGAAAACAGCAAAAAACTCTTGATGATTGACATGAACCGAGAGTGTCATCTAAGGGCTTTCCAGACAATGGCTTCCAAATTGGCAGAAGTGATGACAAAGACAGTGAAGGCAAAAACCTTTGAAGAGATCATACTGAAAGAATACCACTGTTTCAAGGATTCAGTGTTCAGAAAAGAGTCGTTCGACAAGCTACCACTGTGACGACCTTGGGACCATGCAATCGAACTCACCCCAGGAGCTAAACTCCAGGATTGCAAGGTCTACCCCTTGACACTGGATGAACAGAAATAGTTGGATGCCTTTCTAGATGAAAATCTGAACACCAGACGAATCAGACCATCAAAGTTGCCAATGGCCTTGCCTTTCTTCTTTGTAAAAAAGAAGGACGGATCCCTATGACCTGTACAGAATTATTGGAAACTGAATGATGTAATGATAAAGAATAAATACCCACTGCCCCTGATTCAAGAACTAATTGACAAACTGAAGGGGGTGAAGTTCTTTATGAAGCTCGATATCTGATGGGGATATAACAATATCTGCATGAAAGAAGGCGATGAATGGAAGGCCGCATTTCAGATAAACCGGGGAATGTTCGAACCCCTAGTCATGTTCTTTGGACTGACAAATTCACTAGCTACTTTCCAAACCATGATGAATATGATATTCAAGGATGAAATCGATCAGGGACACATAGTAATCTACATGGATGACATCCTCATCTTCAATAAAGATTTGGATAAATACAGACAACTCGTTCGATGTGTACTGGAAAAGCTAAAGAATAACAAGCTTTACCTGAAACCTGAGAAGTGTTCGTTTCATCAGCTGGAAGTAGAATACCTCGGAATGATTGTCTCAGAAAACGGCATTAAGATGGACCCCGTCAAAGTCGAAGGCATCAAAGACTGGCCCAAACCCACATGTAAATGAGATGTCCAACAATTTCTAGGCTTTTGTAACTTCTACCAGCACTTTATCAAAGGATTTGCGAAGATTGTGAAACCACTCACAGAATTAACCGGAAAAGCCAATTGGACATGGAGAAAGGCCCAAGGTGATGCGTTCGGTGGGTTAAAGAATCAGATCTGTTCAGCACCAATTATTGCAATGCCCTGAGACAATGGAAAATTCCAAATGGAAGTTGATGCTTCGAATTACACAATAGGAGGCGTCCTTTCACAGGAACAATCCAATGGTACCTAGAGACTGGTCACACTCATGTCTAAGTCATTGAACCCAATGGAATGGAACTATGAGATCTACGATAAAGAGATGCTCATGATCATGACAGGACTTGAGGAATGGCATTAATACCTCTGTGGCGCTAAGCAAAAATTCGAGATTTAGACAGATCATAAGAATCTTGAATACTTCCGAAAGCCTCAGAAACTGAATTGCTGACAAGCTCGCTGGATCTCAGAGCTTCAGGACTATGACTTTATCCTGGAGCACAAACCCAGAAAATCAATAACAAAGGCAGACAGTCTGTCAAGACAACCAGACCATGAGAAGGGGGAGAATGATAATGAGAATGTCATACTCCTAAAGCCAGAAAACTTTCACCAACTCTTTGTGGCAAAAGTCACACCAATACCAGAGTTCCAGGACATTTTGGACCAAATAAAATGGGCTTGGAAACAAAGAAAACCTGAAGTTCAGAAGCATCTTGATGCGGCAAACACAGCTGGAAGGAAAACGACTGAATCATTACATGGCTAAAACAGTACTATATTCCTAAAAGTCAAAAAATAAGGGAACAGATTATTGAAATCCATCACTCTGATTAGATCTTGGGACACCCAGGACAGACAAAGATGCACGAGTTGATCACATACAACTTCTGGTGGCCCAAAATGATAAATGACGTCAAGGCATATATCAAAGGATGTGACAAATGCCAGTGAATGAAGATCATCAGAGATCGGAAGCATGCTCCACTCCATCCAAATGAAGTACCAAAGGAACTATGGGAGATCATCTCAGTAGATCTCATCGGACCTCTCCCTGAATCTCAGGGATTCGATGGCATAATGGTAACAGTAGATCAGTTCACCAAAGAAGCCAAGTTCATACTAGTTAATATGGAAATCATGGCAGAAGGAGTCGCTCGCAAACTATGCGATACTGTATTTTCGAATTACAGACTCCCCAAGAAAGTTATCAGTGACAGAGGACCACAGTTCATCTCAAACTTCATGAAGGACCTCTATGCACTTCTGGGAATCAAAGGAGCCGGGAGCCCCTTCAATGCCATACCATCTACAAACCGATGGACAAATGGAAAGAGTTAATCAGGAACTTGAATAATACCTGAAACTCTTTGTAAATCATTGGCAAATAGACTGGGCAGACTGGTTACTTATGGCCAAATTCTCTTACAACAACTGAATTCACTTAGCGATGGGATACTCTCCATTTTATCTAAACCATAGATAACACCCGCACACCAGAAAAGAACCCCCGAAGCGTGATGCCAAGTCACAAACCACAGAGGAATTCGCCAATATGATGAAAGAGATTCGGACCAAGACTGAAACTTCTCTATCAAAAGCTGCAGAAATGATGAAATGGACCCATGACTGAAAACAGAAACCTGCCTAAGAGTATCACAAGGGCGATCGAGTCTGGCTGGAAAGAACTAATATTACAACTGACTGGCCAACTGACAAGCTTAACGACAAGTGGTTTGGTCCCTTTAAAGTCAAACAGCAAATCAGAGAATCAGCATATGAACTCAACCTACTGGAACATTGGAAAATCCATCCTGTTCAAAATGAGTCTGAGCTTACCTCGTACACAGCACTGGTGTTTCCACAACAGAAAACAGTAACGATTCTTAAATGACCTCCCCCCATCATCATGGAGGGAGAGGAATGGTACGAAGTAGAAACTGTAGTTAATTCTCGATAGAACAGAGGAAAACTACAATATAGGATGCATTGCAAGGATTACCCCATGGAAGACACTATATGGAAACCTGCAGAGAATATTGGTGAAGATGTGCCAGATATGGTCACGAAATTTTATTACGAGAACCTGGAGGTGCCATCCCTAGAATGAGGGCAACATCAGCTACTGCTTTGGACACTGCCAAAGAAGGTTGTACACACCTGCCTCCATCAATCCCAAGTGCCAAAGAT
The DNA here is from genome assembly GCA_030407095.1 of Macrocybe indica. Classification (NCBI taxonomy): domain Eukaryota; kingdom Fungi; phylum Basidiomycota; class Agaricomycetes; order Agaricales; family Callistosporiaceae; genus Macrocybe; species Macrocybe indica. The sequence goes on from JARFTL010000005.1 coordinate 1,343,653, forward strand.
CCTCTTCAACCACACAGCTAATAAAGTCTGGATCTGCCCATGAAATCAGCAAATGAAAGCAGAACCAAAGAAGCAGACCCTTATTGGATGGATGTCAGACCCGAAAGAAGTCGAAGACTGACTGAATGCAGTCTGGCAGGCATGGCAGGAGCAATGGAACAAGGCAGTCATAGGAAAGGATGAGCGCCAGAAGGACTAGGAGGGTAATGAGAAAGAAAAACATGATTGCAAGGACGCAATTCCTAAAGGGAGGGTAATGTTACGATTTCAAGGCCAATTGTTATCTTGATGATGGACACATGATTCGATGATCACCTGACAAACATGTGACACAAGCATGATATGACAAACAAGATATGATACAAGGACTCGAGACGAATCCTATAACAATGATGCATCAGTGCTTACTAGGGCAGAGGGTTACAGTGCAGTATCTGCAGAACACCACGAGGAGCGCAGTCAAATCCTGACTCAGACAGAGTAGAGCTGAGGGTTTTACAAAACATGAGAATAGCACATAGTGTGAGTCTTGGTAGTATAAGTATGTAGAAATTGTACCATAGAACTCAGCTTCAAGCTGGCTATATTTTAGCATTCTTCTCCCCACCTCTCACCTTCTGAATAAGTTAGAGTGACCTGTGCACAGACATAGTTTTGCATAGCATAAACCAGCGAAAATGTTCTGAAGCTGAAGCCAAATGCCAAGCCAAGCTCTTGTGCCTCGCTCAAGTTGGGATTGTCCTTAACCATGAAACCATTCGAAGGATGACTGTCAAGGCACTTAACAACCAAATCTTGATCCCCCCCAAGATTCTTGATAATGCTGTACTGCAAAAGGTTTGCCTCAAGGAGCTTACCTGCAGATTAGTTAAGGAATATGCTGTACTTGCAGCTGTCCTTCAAAATGAAGAGTAACCCATTCAGCCTCATTATTTCTATTATTCAGATACTAACATCTGTGATTCTAGTTGGATACACATCCTCCACGCATTAATTACAGCTGCTGCTAACTGCTATGCAAAACCAATTCTGTGTGCAGGTTACTCTAACTAACTCAGAAAGTAAGAGGCAGGGAGAAGAATGCTAGTAATTAACCAGCTTAAAGCTGGATTCTACTACATACATTTTAGCTATTTATATGTTACAACTCTTGAGCATGGACCACAACATATGCTATCCTCATGTTATATGGAACCCTCAGTCCTATGCTGTCTGAGTCAGGTTTCAACTGCACTCCTCATGGTATCCTGTAGGTGCTGCACCATAACCCTCTACCTTGGTGAGTGCTGATGCATCGTTGTTATAGGGTTTTTCTTGAGTCCTCATATCATATCTTGTCAGTTGCATCATGCTTGTGTCACATGTTTATCAAATGATCATTGAGTCATGTGTCCATTATCAAGATAATGATTGGCCTTGAAATCATAATATTACCCCCCTCTTAGGGATTGCATCCTTGCAATCATGTTTTTCTTCATCATCATCCTTCTAGTCCTCCTCGTGCTTGTCCTTTCCTATGACTGTCTTATTCCATCGCTCTTGCCATGCCTGCCAAGCTGCGTCAAGTTAATCTTTGGCTTCTTTCAGGTCCAACATCTATCCAGTAAGGGTCTGCTTCTTTGGTTCCACTTTCATTTGCTGATTTCACAGGCAGATCCAGACTTCATTAGCCATGTGGTCAAAGAGGACCTTTGGTGTTTGGGACTGATGGAAGCGGGTGCATACAACTTTCTTTGGCAGTGTCTAAGGTGGTAGCTGACATTGTCCTCATTCCAGGAATGGTGCCTCTGGGTTCTTGCAATGAAATTTCGTGACTACGTTTGGTGCATCTTCGTTAACATTCTCCACAGGTTCCCATGTAGCATCTTCCATGGGGTAACCCTTCCAATGTATTCTGTATTATAGTTTTCCTCTGTTCTATTGAGAATTAACTACGGTTTCTACTTCATACCGCTCCTCTCCCTCTATAATGATGGGGGGAGGTCATTTAAGAATTGTTACTGCTTTCTGTTGCAGGAACACTAGTGCCATGTATGAGGTAAGTTCGGACTTGTTTCGGATGGGGTGGATTTTCCAATGTTCTAGTAGGTTGAGTTCGTATGCCGATTCTCTGATTTGCTGTTTGACTTTAAAGGGACCGAACCACTTGTCATTAAGCTTGTTAGTCAGCCGGTCAGTTGTAATGTTAGTTCCTTCCAGCCAGACTCGATCGCCCTTGTGATACTCTTAGGCAGGTTTCTGTTTTCAGTCATGGGTCCATTTCATCATTTCTGCAGCTTTTGATAGAGAAGTTTCAGTCTTGGTCCGAATCTCTTTCATCATATTGGCGAATTCCTCTGTGGTTTGTGACTTGGCATCACGCTTCGGGGGTTCTTTTCTGGTGTGCGGGTGTTATCTATGGTTTAGATAAAATGGAGAGTATCCCATCGCTAAGTGAATTCAGTTGTTGTAAGAGAATTTGGCCATAAGTAACCAGTCTGCCCAGTCTATTTGCCAATGATTTACAAAGAGTTTCAGGTATTGTTCAAGTTCCTGATTAACTCTTTCCATTTGTCCATCGGTTTGTAGATGGTATGGCATTGAAGGGGCTCCCGGCTCCTTTGATTCCCAGAAGTGCATAGAGGTCCTTCATGAAGTTTGAGATGAACTGTGGTCCTCTGTCACTGATAACTTTCTTGGGGAGTCTGTAATTCGAAAATACAGTATCGCATAGTTTGCGAGCGACTTCTTCTGCCATGATTTCCATATTAACTGGTATGAACTTGGCTCCTTTGGTGAACTGATCTACTGTTACCATTATGCCATCGAATTCCTGAGATTCAGAGAGAGGTCCGATGAGATCTACTGAGATGATCTCCCATGGTTCCTTTGGTACTTTGTTCGGATGGAGTGGGGTATGTTTCTGATCTCTGATGATCTTCATTTGTTGGCATTTGTTGCATTCTTTGATGTATGCCTTGACATTATTCATCATTTTGGGCCACCAGAAGTTGTGTATGATCAGCTCATGCATCTTTGTCTGTCCTGGGTGTCCCAAGATCTGATCAGAGTGATGGATTTCAATGATCTATTCCCTTATTTTTTGACTTTTAGGAATGTAGTACTGTTTTAGCCATGTGACAATTTGGTCGTTTTCCTCCCAGCTGTGTTCGCCGCATCAAGATGCTTCTGAACCTCAGGCTCTCTTTGTTTCCAAGCCCATTTTATTTGGTTCAAAATATCCTGAAACTCTGGTATTGGTGTGACTTTTGCCATAAAGAGTCGGTGAAAGTTTTCTGGCTTTAGGAGTACAACATTCTCATTATCATTCTCTCCCTTCTCATAGTCTGGTTGTCTTGACAGACTGTCTGCCTTTGTCATTGATTTTCCGGATTTATGCTCCAGGATGAAGTTGTAGTCCTGAAGCTCTGAGATCCAGCGAGCTTGTCAGCGATTCAGTTTCTGAGGCTTTCAGAAGTATTCGAGATTCTTATGGTCCGTTCAAATCTCAAATCTTTATTTAGCACTGCAGAGGTATTGGCGCCATTCCTCAAGTCCTGTCATGATTGCAAGCATCTCTTTATCATAGATCTCATAGTTCTGTTCTGTCAGATTCAATGACTTAGACATGAATGCGACCGGTCTCTAGGTACCATTGGATTGTTCCTGTGAAAGGATGCCTCCTATTGCATAGTTAAAAGTGTCGACTTCCATTCAGAACTTTCCATCATCTCAAGGCATTGTGATGATTGGTACAGAACAGATCCGGTTTTTTAATCCATTGAATGCATCATCTTGGGCTTTTTCCCATGTCCAATTGGCTTTTCCAGTTAATTCCATCAGGGGTTTCGTGATCTTTGCAAATCCTTCGATGAAACGCCGGTAGAAATTGCAGAAGCCTAAGAATTGTTGAACATCTCATTTACATGTGGGTTTGGGCCAGTCTTTGATGCCTTCAACTTTAATGGGATCTATCTTAATGCCATTTTCTGAGATGATCATTCTGAGGTATTCTACTTCCAGCTGATGAAATGAACACTTTTCAGGTTTTAGGTAAAGCTTGTTATTCTTTAGCTTTTCTAGTATATGTTGAACGAGTTGTCTATGTTTATCCAAATCTTTATTGAAGATGAGGATGTCATCCATGTAGATTACTACGTGTCTCTGATTAATTTTGTCCTTAAAGATCATGTTCATCATAGTTTGGAAAGTAGCTGGTGAATTTGTCAGTCCAAAGAACATGACCAAAGGCTCAAACATTCCCCAGTTTGTCTGAAATGTGGCTTTCTATTCATCACCTTCTTTCATGCAGATGTTATTATATCCCTATCGGATATCAAGTTTTGTAAAGAACTTCACTCCCTTTAGTTTATTAATTAACTCTTGGATCAAGGGTAGCAGGTATTTGTTCTTTATCGTCATGTTGTTTAGCTTTCGATAATCCTGTATGGGTTGTAGGGGTCCATCCTTCTTTTTTATGAAGAAAAAAAAAGGTGAGGCCATTAGTGACTTTGATGGTCTAATTCATCTGGTGTTCAGATTTTCATCCAAAAAGGCATCCAACTGTTTCTGTTCATCCAGCGTCAAGGGGTAGACCTTGCAATCCTGGAGTTTAGCTCCTGGGATAAGTTCAATCACGTGGTCCCAAGGTTGTTGTAGTGGTAGTTCATCAAATGATTCCTTTCCAAATACTGAATCCTTGAAACAGTGGTACTCTTCCAGTATGATCTCTTCAAAGGTTTTTGCCTTTGCCATCTTTGTTGTTGCTTCTGCTAATTTGGAAGCCATTGTCTGGAAAGCCCTTAGATGACACTCTTGGTTTATGTTGATCATCAAGAGTTTTTCTCTGTTTTTGAAGTTGACCTCATTTGTCTTAGTAGAGGTGTCATCATCTTCAGGGTTTCCCGTTCGGACAATTCACTGATACTCTTCAGGGCATCAGTTGAATGTGATTCTTTCTGTTCTCTAGTCAATCCAGGGGTTGTGACATTTAACCCACTTGTAACCGATGAAAATCTGCCCCTTTCTGAGTTCAGTGACCAAGAAGACCATTCACTTGACATGATCCTGGACTCAGACTCTTAGTTTGATGTATTCATGTATGTTGCCTGCCCTGTTACAGGTTCCGTCTGCATTATGGACCGAGATGGGAATAGGATATCATTTTGTGTTGATTTCCTTTTCTTTAATGAACTTCTGGTCTATGCAAGATCCAGTGCATCCTGTGTCAAGCAGTGCTTTTATGCTATATGTCTGTCTGGTGTTCAAAGTTGTGATCGTCAAGAGTACATCTATCTGGTTTCCATTTCTACCTCTGACAAATTGTAGTTTTTGTCTGAGGTCGAATAATGTATGGAGTGTGTTGTGATCATTCATTTGATTGATCTCACAGAGTCTTTCCAAAGAGATGTCCTTCTGTCGCGATTGGTCTGTCCATGCCTTAAGAATCAAGTATGCCTTGGACTCATCCTGCTGATAAATCTGTTGAGCCACCCAGGGTAGGGTATGTATGTATATCCTTTTATGAGACCGAACTCTTGTGCACCTTCTTGTTTGAAATATTCTTTAAGATTGAGAATGTCTCTTATATTAATATTCAATGATACATAGTCAGCTGGTGAAGCAGTGCTTCTTCCTAGCTCTACTAAAAACCCTGTTTAAGCTCTTTGATGTGGGTGGTGGCAGGTTCGTCCTTAGTCTCTATATTCCTTGTGACATATTTCGGCTGAGAGTTCATCGGACAGTTACATCCAATGTGTCCTTTCTCACCACACTAGAAGCAGCAGCCTTCATGCCTCATCTGATTGATGTCCATGGCATTAGGGTCAGGCCATCCTTGAGCATTACCAGTTGCTAGTATCAGAGTTTGCCCCTTAGGTGCTGTCACCTCTTGTGCCAGTTTCTGGGTTGGTTTAGGAGTGAATTGCTCCTTCACTCTGAATTCTTTTTGGGCCTGGTGATACTGCCAGTCCAGTTCCATTGCACATCTGTACCACCAGTTGATGTCCTTCTCATGGACACCTCCTAGTTTGATAATCCATCGTCCGAGTGCCTAGTCAAGTCCATGTTTAAAGATGTTGATAAGGGCAATGTCGTTGTACTCCATTAAGGGAGTCCAGCTCTGGAATTTGACAATATAGTCCTTGACTGGTCATCAGTGTTGTGACAGTCCTTTAATCTGAATGATCACGTTGTTTTGTATCTCCATGGTCATGAAGAATTCCCTGGCTTCTGCCTTGAACTCTTCCCAGTCCTTGAATAGTAGGAGGTATCCAAAAGGGTTTGTTCCGACTTCAGGGGTGTTTGCCATTGCTAGCATAACAACGCATCTATATTTCCAGTCATCGTAGGTGGAATGAAATCCAAATTCCTGCCTGCGAGGGCTCTTTGTGAACTCCCTGCTGAAGAGCGAGCTGTGGCAGGTGGGAACAGTCTTCTGCGACCTGGCCAGAGTGGTGCTAACAAACTCCTCTGTTGGTTCATGGACTGATGAGGTCCATTGGGTCTGAGTTGACTCTGGGATGCACTGTAATGGTGGGCTCCCCCTCGCAAGAGTGGGTGAAGTGCAGGGCTCTGCTATATGCAGGGCCCTGAATCTCGCAAATTGCTAATTAAAAAAAAAAAAAAAAAAAAAAGTGCTCATGAAGTTGTTGTGCCAGATGCAGTGGAAAGCATGCATCTGGATAAATGGACAGTTTTGCACCATGCTGGAGGATGCTGCTGAAACCATGGCCTGTGTCGAGCCTATCGCCGGGTTCATCTTTTTTTTTTTTTTTTTTTTTTTTTTTAATTCAACAATTTTTATAGCGGTACTCGATGGCAGTCCGCTTGTAAATACATGAGGGTACCTACAATAAATATGATCTGTCCGATAAGAAACAGAAAGGGATAGACATAGAGGGCTGCACTGCCCTGCTCTCTTGTGCCCATGCTTACCTGAGCTCGTGCTGATTCACTCGCTAGAGCTGGCGTCCCCCAAACCTGAAGGTCTGGATGTGGTCAATTCCATGTAAAGGGTCCGTGAGGTCCCATAACACCTGCTGTTGCAGGGCTTGCAGTGCATAATGAAGCTCGGCGACCGCTTTCATTGATCGCCAGACTGATCCAGCACTCCAAAGAGCACCATCCGCTGCAAGTGCGCAGTCACCCGCTGCCTGGATCCGGAATGAAAGCACCTGCTGCCTTGTTAGACGTTAGGTACTTAATGAACCAGAGACGCACGAAGGTGTCGTACTGGCGTTCAGAAGGTCTCTGCCAGTTACAGCAGAGAGTCATAACATGGACACAGTCTTCAGGCCCTCGTCCACATGAGCATTGGTCGCTCTCAACAAAATTGAACCGCGCACAATATGCATTGATTGGCACATGTCCGCATGCGACACGACAGCAGCGAGCATATAACTTGTTGCCTGTCACCAACTTCATGAAGCCCATTCTCTTTCGAGAAGGGCGCTCATAGGAATCGGGCTTTCCCGCATCGTGAAAATGGAACATGGAAGCGCCATCACTGGATTCATCAAATGGCTTAAAGTTGGGTCCTCTGTCCGCCTAGCCAACTCTAACATAAGGCATGCCCTTTGTTCTCTTACCACACCTGCTTCTGCAGGTGGGGATCCTTCCAGGTCAAAGAATCTGGCCTCCCTCTCTGAACAATAGCGCTTGGCACTGAAATCCCCTCTCAAAGATTTGGTGGACCTCAGACCACCAAACTTTATACACATGGATTATTTTGCCGACGCAAATAACCTAGGCAGGTGGTTAGTCGACCAGTTCGGCAACCGCTTTGAGACTCATAGGCTTCTTGGCAAGGATGAGGACTCCGTCAAGGCCTATTGTGCTTCACTGGAACAGGTGCTCGCTGAGTGCCAGGTCCAGCAGGATTGTGCATATATCAGTAGTGACAGCTCCGTGTCCACAAAAACAGATGCACTTGTTAAACAGTCAGTGTATGCATTCTGGATCTACCGGGGCACCAGACTCTTAGCAGTCCGCTTGTAAATACAGTGAGGTATCTATGATAAATACGATCTGTCCAATAAGAAACAGAAAGAGATAAACATAGAGGGCTGCACTGCCCTGTTGTCTCCTGTCCGCACTCATCTGAGCTTATGCTGAGTTGCTCACTAGAGTTGGCGTCCCCCAGACCCAAGGGTCCAGATGCAGTCAATTCCACGTAAAGGGTCCGTGAGGTCCCCTAACGCCTACTGTCGCAGGGCTTGCGGTATGCAATGAAGCTCAGCGGTCACTTTCATCAATTGCCAGACTGCCCCGACGCTCCGAAGAGCACCGTCTGCAATAGACATACAGTCACCTGCTGCCTGGATCAGGAATAAAAGCACCCACTGCCTTGTTTGACATCAGATACTTAATGAACCAGAGATACACAAAGGCATTATACTGGCGTTCAGTTGGTCTCTGCCAGTTACGGCAGAGAGTCATGACATGGATGGAGTCCTCAGGCCCATGTCCATAGGAGCATTGATTGCCCTGGACAAAATTGAACCATGCCTGATACGCATTGATCAGCGCATGTCCGCAGGTGATGTGACTGCAGCAAGCGAACAACTCATTGCCTGTCACCAACTTCATGAAGCCCACTCTCTTATGGAAGGGGCACTCATAGGAGTCAGGCTTTCCAGTGTCATGGAACTGGAATGTGGAAGCGCCTATATATTTCTTGGTCCAAGATTGGTTGAACCAAGAGGCATGCATTTCATCATCCGCCTCCTTTCGGAGCACATCCATGGTATAGAGGGGGCGAGCCCCCAGGGGTATATCGAGTGAATGAGCGAACTCGTGCGCTTCGTGCTGAATAGCCCACTTCCACTTGGAAGGGACATGCCAGAATTCAATCTTGCGTTGCTCGTCTTCATCGAGCCAGCGCCGCAGTACTTCGCACAGGGCAATAGAATGCCGCTGCACCAAGTGAGGGTTGCAGTCAATGATGTGATTGATGGCATTCATCGAGTCTAAAAAACATGAGATGGATGTGACTCCATCTTGAATGGTAGCCTTCTGGATCCCCACATGCAACCCAATCAGCTCGGCATCGTCGCTGGTCACTTTACTGACCGGCTGACGAGTTTCAAATAGAAGTCTGGTGCTCCGGTGAACCCAGGATGCATACACCGACTGCTTAACAAGTGCATCTGCCTTCGTGGGCATGGCACTGTCACTACTGACATATACACAGTCTTGCTGGGCTTGGCACTCAGTGAGTGCCTGTTCCAGCGAGTTGCGATAGGCCTTGACAGAATCCTCATCCTTGCCAAGGAGCCTATGAGTCTCAAAGCGGTCGCTGAACTGGTTGACCAACCACCTGCCCAGGTTATTTGCATCCGCAAAATAATCCATGTGGATAAAGTTCGGTGGTCTAAGGTCCACCAAATCTTTGAGAGGGGATTTCAGCGATGAATGCTGATGTTCGGAGAGGGAGGCCAAGTTCTTTGACCTCGAGGAATCTCCGCCTGCTGAGGCAGGTGTGGTGAGAGACTGAAGGGCATGCCTTGCATTTGAGTTGGCCAGACGGGCAGAGGACCCGACTTTGAGCCTTTTAATGAATCTGGCGATAGGCTCAATGCAGGCCATGGTCTCAGCAGCACCCTCTGGAGTTGTGCGGAACTGTCCATTAATCCAGATGCATGCTTTCTGCTGCATCTGACGCAACAACTTCATGAGCACAATGCTGCGCATGCCATTGAAGTTCCATAATAAACAGCTGTACATCACAATAGGACAAGTGCATGACAGGTATAGAATGCTCTTCTGTTGAGGCGAGAGTTCTCGAACAGAGTTGCCCAACATTTGAAAGGCTCTGGCAGTAGTCAGAGCCTTTGTTGCATAAAAGCAGACGTACTCCTTAAAAGAGGGGCGCGCATCCAGGAAGAACCCAAGGTATTGCCAGACATCCTTGGGTTGGAGCAGAGTAGTGCCAGTATATGGCACAAACCCAAGATCAATGGACAGACAGGGGTCTGCCACATTGCACGAGAAATGCTGCAGCTCAGTCTTGTTGTGTTCAACAACAAGGCTGAAATCAGTGAAGAGGTTGTGCACTGATGCGTATGCCCTCTTCAGCTTTGGAACATTGTCCAGAACTGACTTGGACTGAGTGATAATCAATCCGTCGTCAACAAATGATATGATCATTGGCATGTCGCCAACTTTCTGGTATAATTTCAGCACTGGTGCTGAATACAGTGCTGACAGTACTGGGAATAGTGCTGAACCTTGACCGACACCAATGTTGGCATCAAACTCAGGTGAGACCATGCTATGCCAGGCATAAGAGGTTTTACGCCTGACGAGATATGACTCAAAGAACTTTGACACTTGACATGCAAAGCCCCCATGTTGTAGTATTCTCACTAGCATCCGATGGTTCAGTGAGGGGAAGTATTGAGTGATATCAAAAGCGATGACGCTCATTTTGAGACCTTTTATCTAGCCTTGCTGGATAATATGGGTAAGAAACACACCAGCGTCCTCTGTAGAGTTCTGTTGGATGCCACCGAACTGCTTTGGATCAAAGACAGCGAATTTAGTCACTTTGTATTGCATACGATGCGCCAGCATTTTCTTGACAAGCTTGCTGAGAATATTCAAAAGCACAATCGGATGAAAGGCTTTCAGGGTATCATATGCAGGTTTGCTGGGTTTCGGAATTATCACTGACAAGCTCTGCTTGAAGTAAGAGGGCCAATGCCCGAAGTCCAAACATGCATTTGCAATGTTTAGGAAAAATGTAGCAATATGAGGGAATCTAACCATGGCCTGCGTCGAGCCCATCGCCAGCTTCATTAAACGGCTTAAGGTCGGGTCCTCTACCCGGCTAGCCAATTCGAATGTGAGGCATGCCCTGCGCTCTCTCACTACACCTGCTTCGGCAGATGGGGATCCTTCGAGGTCAAAGAACTTGGCCTCTCTCTCCAAACATTAGCGCGCGGCGCTGAAATCTCCTCTCAAGGATTTGGTGGACCTCAGACCACCAAACTTTATCCACACGGATTATTTTGCAGATGCAAATAACCTGGGCAGGCAGTTGGTCGACAAGTTTAGCGACTGCTTTGAGACTCATAGGCTCCTTGGCAAAGACGAGGATTCTGTCAAAGCCTATCGCAACTCACTGGACCAGGCGCTCGCCGAGTGCCAGATCCAGCAAGATTGTGCATATGTCAGTAGTGATGGCGCCGTGCCCATGAAAGCAGATGCACTTGTCAAACAGTCAGTGTACGCATCCCGGGTCTACTGGGGCACTAGACTTTTATTCGAAACTCATCAGCTGGTCGGTAGAGCGACCAGTGACGATGCAGAGCTGATTGGATTGTGTGTTGCAATCCAGAAGGCTACCACACAGGATGGGGTCTCCTCCATCTCGTGTTTCTTGGATTCGATGAATGCGATCAACCATATCATCGATTGTAATCCCCACTCTGCACAACGGCATTCTATTGCCCTGTGCGAAGTGTTACAGTGCTGGCTTGATGAAGATGAGTGGCGCAGGGTTGATTTCTGGCATGTCCCTTCCAAGTGGAAGTGGGCCATTCAACTCGAAGCACACGAGCATGCTCGGTCACTCGATATTCCATTGGGCACTCGCCCTTTGTACACCACAGATGCGCTCCATAAGGAGGCAGACGATGAAATGCATGCCTCTTGGTTCGACCAATCTTGGACCAAGAAATACATAGGCACTTCCACGTTTCACTTTCACGATGCAGGAAAGCCTTTTTCCTATGAGCACCCTTCTCGAAAGAGAATGGGCTTCATGAAGTTGGTGATGGGCAACGAGTTGTATGCTCACTGTTGTCGCATTGCATGCGGACATGCGCCGATCAATGCATATCACGCGCGGTTCAATTTCGTTGAGAGCGACCAATGCTCGTGCGGACGAGGGCCCGAGGACTCCGTCCATGTCATGACTCTCTGCTGTAACTGGGAGAGACCATCTGAATGCCAGTATGATGCCTTTGTGCGTCTCTGGTTTGTCAAGTACCTAACGTCTAACAAGGCAGCGGGTGCTTTCATTCTGGATCCAGGTGGCGGGTGACTGTACGTCTGTTGCTGGAACAGTCTGGCGATCGACGAAAGCGATTGCTGAGCTTCATTGTGCACCGCAAGCCCTGCAACGGCAGGTGTTATGGGACCTCATGGACCCTTTACGTGGAATTGACCGCATCCGGGCCTTCGGGTCTGGGGGACGCCAGCTCTAGCGAGCGATTCAGCATGAGCTCAGACGAGCACGGGCACGAGAGACCAGGGCAGTGCAGCCCTCTATGTATATCCCCTCAGTCTGGTTTCGTGTCGGACTAGTTGTATTTATCATAGGCACACTTGTGTACTTACAAGCGGACTGCCACCGAGCACTGCTATATAAATTGCTGATTTTAAAAAAAAAAAAAAAAAGAGGGAATCTCACTAGCTGTTTGATATGTGCCCAGGTCAGATGATCTGGTCCTAGAGCAGACGTATTGCTGCAGGGCTCCAGGGACTTCCGCAGTTCTGCAGCAGAGAATGGGATCCAGTCCCACATTGGATGAGACTCGAGTTCATTGCATTTATCCAAATTCACCAGCCTGTCAAATGCGGCATTATAAGACTTATCGAGTGCATCCCAGAGTGACTCGATGGAGTTGCAAGGCTGTCCCCAGAAGGAGATTGCCTCGTAGTTAGGCAAGGGCCTTTGCTTTGTCCATGCAGCTAGATCCCATGAACGTTGCGACTTTTCAGTGATCTCTTTGATCCGATTGTCAAAGAAGGCGCATTTAGCATCTTTAATAGCTCATCACCAGATGCAGTGGTCCCTTTCAGAGCGAGTTTGCAAAGTCTCGGAGCAGTGCTGGTTCCACCAGCCCTTGCTCCACTTAGAGAGCTTGCATGTTTTGGAATAGGTTTCCCAAGCCCAATCAACTGATGCCGAGAGTGCACAGAGTACCTGTTAGGTTAGACGAATCTTAAAGGACTCGGGCAGACTAAGTGCAAGAGTGGTTTAAGACAATGGCAAATGGAATATTAAACCTAGCATTTACTGGTACATCTGAAAGCCCTTAAGTATTCTACAGTACTCGAGCACGGACCATGGACTGCGCAATGCTGCGGACTGCGGATGAGTAAGGCTGGGGTGGGATGATTCAGAGTGACTAGGAAAAGAAGATGACTCGATGACTGCGCGCTGTGCAGCATGATGGGGAGGGATGCGCAGCATGATGGGAGTGGAGGAGATAGGGGAAAAGATAAGGAAAGGAAGATAAGATAAAGAAAATGAATAGTCTGTAACAGTACCCTCTCGAGATCATGAATAGTTTCTACTGGGATCATATCCAGTCCGAGTAAGTCAGAGGCAATGTCGGCGATGAACTCGGGGACACTGTCTTTGGAGAGTGATCTCTGCTGGTTGCTGATGTTGAGCAGCAGGATATCAAGTTCAAGTGACAACAGACAATGGTCCGAAGTCAACTATAGTGCATGTACAATGCGTGGTTGAATCTGTCCTGTCAATACAGGGCAGAACATCAGATCAATAGTCAAGGGCCAAAGCTCTTGGTTATGGGATATGAAAGTCAGACCAGGATTAGACGGTTCTGCCCATTCCAACCCGAGTTCGAGTGCCGCATTACACAGCATCTCGCCTCGTGTGTGCTGAGAGCTATGAACTTGATCCCAAAGTTCATAGTGACAATTGAAGTCTCCGCCTAGGTAAACTAAGTTGGGGAAATCAGGACGCTCTGAACATTTGTCCAGGAGCCTGATCGCACTGCTGTCTACATCAGAGTAGGCATTAGCAAGGAAAAGGGGCTTGCCAGGAGTGGCAAGGCTAATAACCATAAGATCGTGACTATCGATCAAGTCACGTCTAAGAGAAGGTCGTAGCCACCTTAAGCAGTTATGCACATAGGCCATCACACGAGGGGGTTCCTCATAGGATGACCTGCGAATGATGCAGGTCCAATCTGGATGGGTTGGACCTCCGATTACTGCCTCACTGTCAATGCTGTGTGCTGACAGGGCATGTCTTACAATGTTCCAAGCCAACACCTCTGTCTGCAACGCCCATCTGTAAACAACTGTAAACAAACTCTCATCTCGCAAAAACACGTTCTACAGCAGCCATACTTTGGGCGATCTCATATCAAGTTGCATATCCGAGTTCCTATCACTCTTGAGCACCTCCTGTTCTTTTTATCGCGAAATCCGTTGAAAATCCGATGAATTATAGAGACATTCGATGAGCGATGACCCACTCGACACATTGAGCGGCGGTGGAAGGCCTGCGCTTTCACTGCTGAACCTGCACCCTGGCCGTACTGAGCCCCCCGCCAGTCAAGGCCTCTTCTCTCAGCCGGAACCCTCGTCCGGCGTTCTTTTCCAGGGCAACGACGGCCTCATGCAGACTGACGACCCGAACCCGCAGGCTGAGGCGACCGCGCCCCCTGCTCCTCCCTCTCCCGCTATCTCCATGGCGTCTACTCATGCTGGGTTTAATAGCGACAATGTCGGCATCCTGTACTTCGAGGAGGAAGGCTTCCGCCTCCTCCACGGTGAAGCGAAGGCAGTCACCGAGTCTCTGTGAAACCTGAAGGAGTGGCTCCGGAAGGTTAACACTGCAGCTGTGCAAGTCCCAGCCGGCTATCAATATGCCATTGTGGAAGGATTGGCCTCTTTGGTCGACACTGCTGCCGATGTCAACATGTTTGGGATCCCCACCCTTGAGGGAACCAAGGCCAGCCTCGGGCAATGACTTGCCACCACAGTCCGCGCTCGTACATCCAAGACTGCCCACTTCTCGGGTGACGTGCACGACTCCTCTCTGACGGGCACACTGCGCCCCCAGGACTCCCGTTCGAACGCCAGCACTCGGCCTCCGAGACCACCTCGGAACCCGAACTGCCCGCCTCCTCCTCCTTGCAACCGGTCCCGCTCCCAGACCCCAGGACGGGGCCCCCCCCACCTGTCAATCAGGCTACACGCCCATCCGACAAGAAGCGCTCTTACGTGCAAGCAGCGGCTCAGCCCGCTATGACTCCGGCGGAGGCCATTGTGGCCCTGGCCAAAATGTTTCCGGACCTTCCCGCTGATAAGATTGTCTCCTTGCAAAAGGAGGTGACCGGCGAATCTTCTGGACTGCCTAAGAAGAAGGCTAAGTCCACCTCTCATGGACCATCTCGACGTAACATCAGACTGGTCTATACGTTCCCCGGTGGCAATGGTTCTGTTGCCGCTGGGACTCTCCTGATGACCCTCAACCGGGGGTTGACTGCTGGCAAGTCTTGGATTCGATGTGAGTCCATCCAGGACCATTCCGCCATCTCGTTCTTGTGCTTGATGATGAGGGTGGCATCTCCAAAGGACTGCGACATTATGCATGAGTCCGCCCTCCGGTGCGCTCCGACTGGTTCTACGGTCGAGCTCACCATGCCTACAAGCATCTCCTATGCGAAATTGGTTGATGTTCCTTACTTCAATGACGACGGCAGTACCCTCACTGCCCGTCAAGCCTATGAGATCCTCTGAGACTCTTCGTTCTCGGACCTCATCACACTCGTTGGAGTGCCGCGCATCATGTGCAACTCCAAGAAATCTGATACTGCAACCGTTTGGTTCAATATCGAGGACACAATGACCAGCCGGAACATCAAGGCTCTGGATGATCATACTGTTATGGTTCGGAACTGGTGCTGCCGGTTCAAGGCCGCTCTTTCATCGCCGGGATCTCCTCTCTGCAATCGATGCTGGCGCTGGGGACACTCCTCCATGAAGTGTAACCAGCAATCTCTTTGATGCCCGCTGTGTGGGGAACTGCACAGAAAGGAGCACCATCGTGTTTTGGCTTCTTGCTGCAAGGCTAAGCCAAAAGCAAACCCGCCCATCGAGGCAACCCCTGTGGGGCAGCCCTGCCCGCACCCTCCCAAGTGCCTTAGCTGTGGCAAAGAGCACTCCACTGACGACCGGAAGTGCGCCTTCTGGAAGAATCGTTTTGATCCTGAGTGGATCAAGCAGCACTACCAGCTGGTACGTGATCGCAAGCATACAGGCCTGAATCGTTCTAACGCCTCCCCACAGCGAAATGCAGAGGCCGGACCTCCATGAGTTCCTCATCAGACAGCCCTGCTCCGGCAGTGGTCCCTGGTATGAGGGGGCGCTCTTTTATTTCCTCGCTGCGTATTTTCTCTCAGAATGTGAATCGAAAGCGTGTACATATAGATGTTCTCCTCTCCACTCTCGGAGAGGATTATGATATCATTTTTCTCCAAGAACCTGCTTGGAACATCGTAAGATACGCCCCATCGGCTCACAATGTGGACAGTGAGGCAGTAATCGGAGGCCCGACCCATCCGGATTGGACCTGCATCGTTCGCAGGTCATCCTATGAGGAACCCCCTCGTGTAATGGCCTATGTGCATAACCGCCTAAGGCGGCTACGACCTTCCTTGAGACGCGACCTAGTTGACAGTCACGACCTCATGGTCATAAGTCTCACCACTCCAGGTGAGCCTCTTTTCCTCGCTAATGCCTACTCCGATGTAGACAGCAGCGCCATTCGGCTCCTGGACGAATGTTCGGAGTGTCCGGATTTCCCCAACCTGGTGTACTTGGGTGGGGACTTCAATTGTCACTATGAACTTTGGGATCAGGTTCATACCTCTCAGCATACGTGGGGCGAGATGCTGTGTAATGCAGCACTCGAACTCGGACTTGAATGGGCAGAACCTTCTAACGCCGGTCCGACTTTCATTTCTCATAATCGAGAGCTTCGGCCCTTGACTATTGATTTGATGTTCTGCCCTGTATTGACAGGACAGATTCATCCGCGCATTGAACACGCGCTACAGTTGACCTCGGACCATTGTCCGTTGTCACTTGAACTTGATGTACTGCTGCTCAACATCAGTGATCAGCGGAAGTCACTTCCCAAAGACAGTGTCCCCGAGTTCATCGCCGACATTGCCGCTGACTTACTCGGACTGGATATGATTCCAGTTGAGACTATTCACGACCTTGAGAGAGTACTTCGTGCGCTCTCGGCATCAGTTGATCGGGCTTGGGAAACTCACTCTAAGAAGTGCAAGCTCTCTAAGCGGAGCAAGGGCTGGTGGAACCAACACTGCTCTGAAGCTTTGGAAACTTTCAGGCAAACTCGCTCTGAAAGAGACCACCGCATCTGGTGATGAGCTATTAAAGATGCAAAGCGTGCCTTCTTTGATAATCGAATCAAAGAGGTTGCTGAAAAGTCGCGACATCCATGGGATCTAGCTGCATGGACGAAGCAAAGGCCCTTGCCTAATTATGAGGCGATCTCCTTCCGGGGACAGCCTTGCAACTCCATCGAGTCACTCTGGGATGCACTCGATAAGTCTTATAACGCTGCGTCTGACAGGCCGGTTAATTTGGACAAACTCAACGAACTTGAGTCACATCCAATGCAGGACTGGGTCCCATTCTCTGTAGCAGAACTCCAGGAGTCCCTGGAGCCTTGCAGCAATACGTCTGCTCCGGGACCAGACCATCTGACCTGGGCGCATATTAAACAGCTTGTGAGATTCCCTCATATCGCTAAATTTTTCCTAAACATTGCAAACGCATGTCTGGACTTGGGGCATTGGCCCTTGTACTTTAAGCAGAGCTTGTCAGTGATCATTCCGAAACCTGGCAAACCTGCATACGATACTCCGAAAGCCTTTCGTCCGATTGTGCTTTTGAACACTCTCAGCAAGCTCGTTGAGAAAATGCTGGTGCGTCGTATGCAATACAAAGTGACTAAATTTGCTGTCTTTGACCCAAAACAGTTCGGTGGCATCCGACAGAACTCCACGGAGGACGCCGGAGTCTTTCTGACCCATATTATCTGGCAAGGCTGGATAAAGGGTCTTAAAACGAGCGTCATCACCTTTGATGTTGCTCAATACTTCCCATCACTCAACCATCATATGTTGGTGAGGATACTTTAACATGGAGGCTTTGCACGTCAGGTGTCGAAGTTCTTCGAGTCATACCTTGTTGGGCGTAAAACTTCCTATGCCTGGCGGAGCGCTGTTTCGCCTGAGTTTGATGCTGACGTTGGTGTCGGCCAAGGCTCGGCTTTGTCTCCAGTACTGTCTGCGCTGTACTTAGCACCTGTGCTGAAACTATACCAGAAAGTTGGCGATATGCCAATGATCATATCATTTGTTGACGATGGACTGATCATTGCCCAGTCCAAGTCAATTCCGAACAATGTTCCAAAGCTGAAGAGGGCGTACGCATCAGTGCACAACCTCTTTACTGACTTCGGGCTTGTGGTTGAACACAACAAGACTGAGCTGCAGCACTTCTCGCGCAATGCGGCGGACCCCCATCTGTCCATTGATCTTGGGTTCGCGCCATACACTGGCATGACTCCACTTCAGCCCAAGGATGTCTGGCGATACCTTGGTTTTTTCTTGGACACGCGTCTCTCCTTCAAAGAGCATGTCTGGTTTTATGCAACGAAGGCTCTGACAACGGCCAGAGCTTTCCAAATGTTAGGCAATTCTGTTTGAGGTCTTTCTCCTCAGCAGAAACGCATCCTTTACCTGTTGTGCGCTTGCCCTATTGCGACCTACGGCTGTTTATTATGGAACTTCAATGGTATGCGCAATGTGGCGCTCATGAAGTTGCTGCACCAGATGCAGCGTAAGGCCTGCATCTGGATTAATGGACAGTTTCGCACCACTCCTGAAGGTGCAGCTGAAACCATGGCCTGCATTGAGCCCATCGCCGGCTTTATTAAACGGCTTAAGGTCGGGTCCTCTGCCCGGCTAGCCAACTCGAATGCGAGGCATGCCCTGCGCTCTCTCACTACACCTGCTTTGGCAGATGGGGATCCTTCGAGGTCAAAGAACTTGGCCTCTCTCTCCAAACATCAGCGCGTGGCGCTGAAATCTCCTCTCAAGGATTTGGTGGACCTCAGACCACCAAACTTTATCCACACAGATTATTTTGCAGATGCAAATAACCCGGGCAGGCGGTTAGTCAACAAGTTCGGCAACTGCTTTGAGATTCATAGGCTCCTTGGCAAAGACGAGGATTCTGTCAAAGCCTATCGCAACTCACTGGACCAGGCGCTCGCCAAGTGCCAGATCCAGCAAGATTGTGCATATGTCAGTAGTGACAGCGCCGTGCCCACAAAAGCAGATGCACTAGTCAAACAGTCAGTGTATGCATCTCGGGTTTACCGGGGCACTAGACTTCTATTCAAAACTCATCAGCCAGTTGGTAAAGCCACTAGCGATGATGCAGAGCTGATTGGATTGCACGTTGCTATCCAGAAGGCTACCACACAGGATGGAGTCACCTCCATGTTATGTTTCTTGGATTCGATGAATGCGATTAACCGCATCATCGATTGCAATCCCCACTCCGCACAGCGGCATTCTATTGCACTGTGTGAAGTGTTACAGCGCTGGCTTGATGAGGACCATCGGCACAGGATTGTTTTCTGGCACGTCCCTTCCAAGTGGAAGTGGGCTATTCAACTCGAAGCACACAAGTATGCTCGGGCACTCGATATTCCATTGGGCGCTCGCCCTTTGTACACCACGGATGCACTCCGTAAGGAGGCAGACGATGAAATGCATGCTTCTTGGTTCGACCAATCTCGGACCAAGAAATACATAGGCGCTTCCACGTTTCATTTTTACGATGCGGGAAAACCTGATTCCTATGAGCGCCCTTCTCGAAAGAGAACGGGCTTCATGAAGTTGGTGACAGGCAACGAGTTGTATGCTTGCTGTTGTCGCATTGCATGCGGACATGCACCGATCAATGCATATCGTGCGCGGTTCAATTTCGTTGAGAGCAACCAATGCTCATGCGGACAAGGGCCCGAGGACTCCGTCCATGTCATGACTCTCTGCCGTAACTGGGAGAGGCCTGCTGAATGCCAATATGACGCCTTTGTGCGTCTCTGGTTCGTTAAGTACCTTACGTCCAACAAGGCGGCGGGTGCTTTCATCCCGGATCCAGGTGGCGGGTGACCATGCATCTGTTGGCTCTTCGGAGTACCGGAATAGTCTGGCAATCGACAAAAGCAAGTGCCAAGCTTCATTGCGCACCGCAAGCCCTGCGACGGTGGGCATTATGGGACCTTACGGACCCTTTACGTGGAATTGACCACATCCGGGCCTTCGGGTCTGGGGGACGCAAGCTCTAGTGAGTGAGTCAGCACGAGCTCGGAGGAGCACAGGCACGAGAGAGCAGGGCAGTGTAGCCCTCTATGTTTATCCCTTTCTGTTTCTTATCAGACAGATCGTATTTATCGTAGGTACCTTCATGTATTTACAAGCGGACTGCCATCGAGCACCGCTATATAAATTGTTGATTTAAAAAAAAAAAAAAAAAAAAAAAAAACAATGTTCCAAGCAGGCTCTTAGAGGAAAAGAATATCATATTCCTCTTCAAGAGTGGAGAGAAGCACATCTATATGTACATGCTTTCGGTTCACATTTTGAGATAGGATACAAAGCAAAGAAATAAAAGAGTGCCCCCTCATACCAGGGACCACCGCTGGAGCGGGGCTGTCTGATGAGGCATTCATGAAGGTTCGGCCTCTGCATTTCACTGCGGAGAGGCATTAGAACAATTCAGGCCTGTACACTTATGATCACATACCAGCTGGTAGTGCTGTTTGATCCACTCGGGATCAAAACAGTTCTTCCAGAAGGTGCACTTCCAGTCATCAGTAGAGTGTTCTTTGCCACAGCTAAGACACTTAGGAGGGTGTGGGCAGGGCTGCCCCACAGGGGTTGCCTTGACAGGTGGGTTTGCCTTCGGCTTCACCTTGCAGCAAGAAGGTAAAATATAATGGTGCTCCTTTCTGTGTGGTTCCCCACACAGTGGGCATCAGAGGGATTGCTGGTTGCACTTCATGGAGGAGTGCCCCCAGTGCCAGCAACAATCACAGAGAGGAGATCCCGGTGATGAAAGAGTGGCCTTGAACTGGCAGTGCCAGTTTCAGACCATAACGGTGCAATCATCCAGAGCTTTGATGTTCTGGCCAGTTGTTGTGTCTTCGATATTAAACCAAACGGTTGCAGTATCGGACTTCTTGGAGTTGCACATGATGCACGGAACTCCAACGAGGGTGATGAGGTTCAAGAACGAGGAGTCCCAGAGAAAAGAAAGGAGCCTCAGTATACCACCTGAAACGCCCAGCATCATGGCAGCTGATACACCTCATGTTCAATGAAACACTACTTACACCCTACAAAGGACCCCATTTCAAGATACAAGAACAGCCATTGCTGCCACCCTCTGAAATCATAAATGATGAAGAAGAGTATGAGATAGAAGAAATTCTAAAAAGAAAGAAACAAGGAAGAGGAACGCTATTCCTAGTCAAATGGAAAGGATACAGACATGAGGAAAACACATGGATCAAAGAGAAGGAACTGGGGAATGCGCAGCAAGCTCTAGACTACTTTCTGAAGAAGACTACAGAACAAGATAAAAGGACTATGAAAAGCGGGAAAAAGACCAAAAATCACACATCATGACCACCAACACCCCCATCAGCATTGAGAGTGGTGACAACAGCCATGTGCCCATCCCCAATCACCCAAACAACTCCAAGAATCTGGTGAGGATTCTCAATGCCAGCGACTATATGGATCCCCTTGCCATCACCCTCGGCACATACCTGTGCTATGTTATGACCATCCGCATGCATCTTTGGACTGGACGAACCCCTGATGGGACTGGCCCTACAACAGCAGAATGCATTGTGCTTCATGAAGCAATAGAGATGCTTCACACTGAAAACCAGCAGCTCAAACTTCTCGCCACCACCCTCCATCACATCTGCTCCTACAATGAGGAGCTCATTCATACGTAGGCCCCATGTGCAGCAACCGCCTGGGAGAACAATAGGTAGGGACAGCTGGACTAGGATGTTTCGCGAGGATATAAATCTAAAGAGAGGGTGATGTTATGGACATCACCCAAAGGACTATTCAATTTCTTATCTTATCTCCCTTTTCTTATCTCTCCCTCCCCATCATACTGTGCAGCACACAGCCATCAAGTTATTTTCCCTTTTTCCTAGTCATCCTGAGTTATCCCATCCCAATCTTACTCATCCACAGTCTGCAGTATTGTGCAGTCCATGGTCCGTGCTCGGGTACTGTAATATATATAAGGTCTTCCAGATGTACCAGTAGCACTAGGCTTAATATTCCTTTTGCCATTGTCTTAAACTGCTCTCGCACTTAGTCTGCCCAAGTCCTTTAAGATTCGTCTAGCCTAACAATAAGGGATCTCCACTTGGAGGGCCCTAAACTTCATATATTTATTGTAGATACATTTGTATATGTACAAGCAGACTGCTATTGAGCACTGCTATATAAATTGTTGATTTAAAAAAAAAAAATAAATGTAATTCTATCCTGTGTGACAGCTTTCTGGATTGCAACACACAATCCAATAAGCTCAGCATCATTGCTGGTGTTACGGACTATTCATTTTCTTTATCTTATCTTCCTTTCCTTATCTTCTCCCCTATCTCCTCCACTCCCATCATGCTGCGCATCCCTCCCATCATGCTGCGCAGCACGCAGTCATCGAGTCACCCCCTTTCTCCCTAGTCACTCCGAGTCATCCTATCCCAACCTTACTCATCCGTAGTCCACAGCATTGCGCAGCCCATGGTCCGTGCTCGAGTACTGTAGATATATAAGGACTCCCAGATGTACCAGTAGTGCTAGGTTTAATATTCCATTTGCCATCGTCTTAAACTGCTCTCGCACTTAGTCTGCCTGAGTCCTTTAAGATTCGTCTAGCTTAACAAGATATTAAACCTCGTCGAGACTCGCCCAGACTTACACACACCACGTCGCACTTTATCAAAGACCTAATCAACATTCGACGATGAACGGTCGCCGACCCAGCGAGCACTAGCACGAGCGACAAGAACACCTGGTTCAGAGAAGTAGATTACACATTGCAGTCCATGCCATTCGCAGAGACAGTCCATGCCAACCGCAGAGACACTAGCAATTCAAACAATCGAGAAAGGGAACGTACGCCTACACCAAGTAGCGACGAAGAAGAAGAACAGGCACTTCTGAGAGAACTTGCCTTCACCACCGCAGACGAGCTTACTGAAAACTTCAGTAACGAAACAGCACAGCTCATCGCAGAACTCTTACTAGAAGAAGAATACGGAATAAGCCTAGAAGAGCTGTGGTCAGACCAGAATCTTCCTGCCGAAGAAGAGGACGAACCAATCCGCAAGAGAACAAGAGAAGAACGAACACGAGCCCAAAGCTTCAGACAGCAGCAGATTGCAAACTACAATCGCCGAGTACAAGAAGAGGACACACTAATACAGAAGGGACATGACGCACAGAGCGTACGCCAACGACATCGAAGCCAGGACCACATAGGAACGAAACTACTGAATCCCTTCAGAAGACCAACCCGCCGAAGTACAGCATAAAGGAAATCGCACCATCGTGGTGAAAGTAAGCGACAGCGACTGGAATGAATACTATTGGTGGAGGGAGCGAAAGAGACTACCCAAGACAGACGGACCAACCGCTGCAGAGTGGAACGAATTCGAACAAGCCTGTAGAATCGCAGGAATCGACCTAGACTATTGGAAAGAGCAACGAGAAGAGCAAAGACAAAAGCAGATCCAAGAACAGCAGGCCCAAGCACAACAAGCTCAAGAACAGGAAAGCCAAGACCAAGACAGTGACGAAGAAATCCCGCAAACAATGGCGACAGAATACAAAGGAATTATCGCAGACCCAAAGTCCTTCACAGGAGACCAAACAGCTTTCGACATTTGGTGGAGAAAGATGAAGCTCTACATAACCGCACATGGAGACCTTACCGACACACAAAAGATCGGAGCGGTACTATCCAGAATGACCAACAGACCGGGAGCCCACTGGGCGTCGAAGAAAATCGACACCACGACCAACCAAAGCACATGGGCCGATTTTGTAACCGAAATACAGACATGATTCAGCAATGTCATGTCACCGTCGCAAGCAGGAAGCAAATTATTCAATATCAGACAGGGGAACCGACCAATCGATGAATTCCTAGATGAATTCGTAGACCTTGCAGGAAAAGCAGGAATGACAGGAACAGCTCCGTGTTTCCTACTTGAGAAGAGCCTAAACAGGAGAACAGCAGAAGCCGTACACTCGATCTCCGAACTCCCAACAGATGGAGATGAATATATCAAGACAGTTCGAGCAATCGGATGAAACATCGATGAACATAGGAATGTGATGAGAGGAGAATTCACAAACAACCAACGCAAGCCAGGAAACCCAAGCCGAGGAACAGGACAGGCCATGGAAGTTGACAAAGTACGAAGCAACAATTGCTTCAACTGCAATAAACCAGGACACCTTTCACGAAATTGCCCGGAGCCGCGAAAAGGAGCAGCGAATGTCACATGCTATAATTGTGGCCTGAAAGGACACTATGCACGAAACTGCAGAAAGAAGAAGAAGGGAAAATTCCGAGTCAGAGAAGTGAAAGAAGAAGGAGAAGAAGACGAAGAAGACAAGGACGAAGAAAGCTCTGACAAAGAGGGTTTTGTCGAAGGGTCCGATTAAGAGGTGCTAAATCATGACCCATACAGCTGAAACAGACTCGCTTCGATACAGGATGTAGATCATCCCATACTCTGAAATACACCATTCCTGCAAAGCGATCTGAAGCACCAAGAAAAACCATCCAAGGCGACAAACCACCCAGAAGAAAGGAACTCGCGATACCAGCGAAGATACGAATGCGAAAAGGGATAGCAACGATAACACCAGAAGTCGATAGCGGAGCAGACAGGACCTGCATCAACACCGCCATAGTAACAAAAACGGGATTAAGGACATGGCGAATCAAGAAGATCCCAATCATAAATGCAGACGGATCACCCAACCGCCAGAAAACAGCAGACCGAGTAGCAGAGGTCCACATTGACATTAAAGGACACAAAGAGCATATGGAAGCCATTGTACTCGACATTGGGAAAACCGACATGCTACTGGGACACGACTGGCTTGTCTATCACAACCCAACGATCAAATGGAGGACGGGAGAGATTGTCTTTAACAGATGCCCCAAGACATGCAAGATAAACCACCAGACAATCAAGATACAGAAAGTGGCTGAACCAGCGAAGACCACAGCCAATGACAGGACGGGAACTCAAATACCTTCATATCTGACGAGATTCAAACACCTCTTTAAGGAGAAGAACTTCGATCGACTACCAGACCATAAGGAGTGGGACCACGAAATAAACTTAACAAAAGACGCACCGAAAACGATACCGAGCAAGGTCTACCCGATGACGCAGAAGGAGCTAGAAGAACTAGACGCCTTTGTCGAAGAAGGACTAAGAACAGGGAAGATACGCCCCTCAAAATCACCTTACGCGGCACCCTGTTTCTTTCGCAATAAGAAGGATGGTAGCAAACGACTCATCCAAGACTATCGAGAGATAAACAAATATACGGTCAAGGACAAGTTCCCACTACCACGCATCAGCGAACTCCTTGACGTACTACAAGGAGTGAAGTACTTTAACAAGATCGACATTATCTGGGGATACAACAACATTCGCATTCGAAAAGGAGACGAATGGAAAGCAGCCTTCCTAACAGCAAGAGGACTCTTCGAACCAACGGTCATGTACTTTGGACAGTGCAATGCGCCAGGCACTTTCAGCCGAATGATGGCAAGCCTCTTCCAAGACCAAATACAAAGAAGAGTATGCATAATCTATATGGACAACATTATAATCATCGGACGAACGCGAGAGGAACTTCAAAAGAACACAGTAGAAGTCATGGAGATACTGAACAAGAACGACCTATTCATCAAAGGACCGAAATGTGTCTGGGAATCATCAAAAGTCCCAGTACTAGGGTATATCATAGGAGAGGGGAAAGTGAAGATGGAACCGGAGAAGATTACAGTCGTACAATCCTGGCCAACTCCGAAAACGAAGAAAGAACTACAAAAGTTCTTAGGATTCACAAACTTTTATCGACGGTTCATCAAAGGATATGCAAAAGTCGCTAAACCTTTAACGGAATTGACTGGAAACAAAACATTCCAGTGGACAGACAAGCAGCAAAGCGCCTTCAAGGAACTAATCCGACATATAACCTCGGCACCCATCCTAGCACTACCACAAACAGAGGGAAAATTTCGAGTTGAAATGGACACCTCAGGATACGCCATCGGAGCGGTATTATCGCAGCAGCAGGAAGGACTATGGCACCCAATCGCCTTCATATCAAGATGCATGACTCCAGCGGAACAGAACTACGAAATCTACGACAAAGAACTCCTTGCGATAATGGTGGCACTGAAGACATGGAGACAATACCTCCTAGAAGCTCGAGAGAAGTTCGAAATATTGATGGACCACAAGAACCTATCATACTTCCGAAAGCCACAACGACTCAATTTGAGACAGACCGGCTGGTACCTGAAACTACAAGAATATGACTATGAACTATGACACGTGCCGGGAAAAGCGAATGGAAAAGCAGACGTCCTATCACGAATGGCGGGATATGAAGACAACCTAGCAGAAAAAGACGACATACAAATGATCAAAGAAGCCACATTCATCCGACACCTGGAAGAGAATAATGAACGAGATTTCGACTTTATGATGTTCGAGGACGAACATCCACCGAAAGGGGGAGCAGGAAATAATGAAACAATGCAGACAAGAGGAATCATGATGATCGAAACTCCAAGAATGGAACAAATTCGACAATGCGCACGGAGAGAAACGATCGTAACAACAGAACTGAAAGAAGAACCACACTGGTTCACAGAAGAAAACCACATTGTATACGCAGGAGGGAAAATCTACGTTCCCCCAGACAACAAATTGAAGGAAGACATCATGTTCGAACACCATGACACACCCATCGGAGGACACCCAGGACAATACCGCATGCACGAACTCATAAACCGCACCTATTGGTGGCCATCAATGTTAACAGACATCAAGAAGTATGTCAATGGATGCGAAGCATGCCAGTGAAACAAAATCATCTGACAAAAGAAACATGCACCACTACACCCGCACAAGGTCCCGCAACAACCATGGGAAGATATCGGAGTAGATCTCATAGGACCGCTACCCAGCTCGAACGGCTTTAACACCATCGCCGCAGTCACAGACCGCCTGACCAAGATGATCCATCTAGTTCCCACCAACACCGAACTCACGGCAGAAGGCCTCGCACGACTATACCGAGACAATGTGTGGAGATTCCATGGAATCCCACGAAAGATCATCAGCGACCGAGGACCCCAATTCACAGCACGATTCATGACAGCGCTTCTAAAACTGCTCGGAACAAAGCAAAACCTATCAACGGCCTATCACCCACAAACAGATGGACAGGCAGAGCGATCCCATCAGGAAACGGAAGTTTTCCTTAGAAACTTCACAAACAACCTGCAGAACGACTGGGCAGAATGGATAGCGATCGCAGAGTACCAATACAATGACAAGACACATCAGGGAACAAAGGAGACACCATTCTACCTCAACTATGGGATGCACCCCTGGAAGGGAGAACCACAGACAACGGAAGGGAATAACCCCGCGGCCAAGGACTTTGTCGAGAGAATGAACCAAATCCGGAAAGAAGCAAATGCTGCACTGCAGTATGCGCAAACACGAGCCAAAGACAATTACGACGTGAGGCGAAGACCAGCCCGTGAATACAAGAAAGGGGACGGAGTATGGCTTGAAGCCACCAATATTGCAGTCAATCGACCATCAAAGAAGCTATCGGCACTCCGATACGGACCGTTCAAGGTGATCGAAAAGAAAGGAGCCTCAGCATATCGCCTGGAACTCCCAGCATCATGGCAGCTGATACACCCCGTGTTCAATGAAGCACTACTCACACCCTACAAAGGACCCCGTTTCAAGATACAAGAACGGCCATCGCCGCCACCCCCTGAGATCATAAATGATGAAGAAGAGTACGAGATAGAAGAAATTCTAAAAAGGAAGAAACAAGGAAGAGGAACGCTATTCCTGGTCAAATGGAAAGGATACGGACATGAGGAAAACACATGGATCAAAGAGAAGGAACTGGGGAATGCGCAGCAAGCTCTAGACCGTTTCCTGAAAAAGACTATGGAGCAAGATAAAAGGACCACGAAAAGAGGGAAGAAGGCCAGAAAACGCACATCATGACCACCAACGCCCCCCATCAGCATCGAAAGCAGCGACGACAGCCGCGCACCCACCCCCATCACGAATGATGCTGAGAATCTGGCGAAAATTCTCGATGCCAAGGACTACATGGACCCCCTCGCCATCACCCTCGGCGCATACCTGCGCTATGTCATGACCATCCGCACACACCTTTGGAGTGGACGGACCCCCGACGGGACCGCCCCTACAACAGCGGAATGCATTGCGCTTCGCGAAGCAATGGAAACGCTTCGCACCGAAAACCGGCGACTCAAACTCCTCGCCACTACACTTCACCACATCCGCTCCTACAACGAGGAGCTCATTCACACGTGGGCCCCGTGCGCGACAAGCGCCTGGGAGAACAACGGGTGGGGACAGCTGGACTGAAGGTTTTCGTGAGGACGCGAATCTAAAGAGAGGGTGATGTTACGGACTATTCATTTTCTTTATCTTATCTTCCTTTCCTTATCTTCTCCCCTATCTCCTCCACTCCCATCATGCTGCGCATCCCTCCCATCATGCTGCACAGCGCGCAGTCATCGAGTCACCCCCTTTCTCCCTAGTCACTCCGAGTCATCCTATCCCAACCTTACTCATCCGTAGTCCGCAGCATTGCGCAGCCCATGGTCCGTGCTCGAGTACTGTAGATATATAAGGACTCCCAGATGTACCAGTAGCGCTAGGTTTAATATTCCATTTGCCATCGTCTTAAACCGCTCTCGCACTTAGTCTGCCCGAGTCCTTTAAGATTCGTCTAGCTTAACAGCTGGTCACTCTGCCAACTAGCTAATGAGTTTCAAATAATGATCTGGTGCTTCAGTAGACCCAAGCAGAATATACCAACTATTTAGTTGTTGTGTCTGCTTTCATAGGCACAGTACTGTTACTACTTGCATATATGCAATTCAGCTCGAGCTGGCACTCAGTGAGTGCCTGCTCAAGTGATGCATGGTAGGCCTTAACAGAGTCCTCATCTTTTCTAAAAAGCTGGCAGATCTCAAAGCAGTCACTGAAGTTATTGACTAGCCACCTGCCTGGGTTATTTGCCTCAGCAAAATAATCTGTGTATAGAAAGTTAGATGATTTAAGGTCCACCAAATCCTTGAGAGGGGATTTCAGCCCTGGATGAAAAATATTGAGCAACATCAAATGCGATGACACTCATTTTCAGACCCTTAAGCCAGCCTTGCCAGATGATGTAGGTCAGGAAGACACCAGCATCCTCCATGGAGTTCTGCCAGATGCCACTGAACTGTTTCAGATCAAAAGCAGCAAATTTAGTTGCTTTGTACTGTATATGCTGCACTAGCATTTTCTTGATGAGCTTGTTGAGAGTATTCAAAAGCATGATCAGCTGAAAGACTTTTGGGGTATTGTATGCAGGCTTGCCAGATTTCAGAATAATGACTGAATCTCACTCACTGTTTAATATGCCCCTATGATAAAGAGTCAGAACCAGAGGCAGAAGTATTGCTACAGGGCTCTAAGAACTCTCGAAGCTTGGCAGCAGAGAATAAGACCTAGTTCCATAACAAATGAGACTTGAGTTTATCCAAATTAACTGGTTTATCAGATGCAGCATTATAAGATTTATCAGGTGCATTCCAGAGTGACTCAATAGAATTACAGGGCTGACCTCGAAATGAGATGGCCTCATAGTTAGACAGAGGCCTTTGCTTCATCCATGCTATAGGATCTTGTGGATATCATGACTTTTTAGTGGCCTCTTTGATATGATTGTCAAAGAAGGTGCATTTAGCATCTTTGATAGCTTGTCTTTTTTTTTTTTTTTTTTTTCAACAATTTTTATAGTAGTGCTCGATGGCAGTCCGCTTGTAAGTACACAAATGTGCCTACAATAAATACAATCTGTCTGATGTGAAACAGAAAGAGATAAACATAGAGGGCTGCACTGCCCTGCTCTCTTGTGCCTGTGCTCAGGCCACTCAAGGCTCGAGCTTGCACTGATTCGCTTGCTCCAGCTGGTGTCCCCCAGTTCCGAAGGCCCAGTTGCAGTCAATTCCATGTAAAGGGTCCGTGAGGTCCCATAATATCCACTGTTGCAGAGCTTGCAGTGTGCAATGAAGCTCGGCAATTGCTATCGACAATTGCTAGACTGAAACAGTGCTCTGAGGAGTCCCATCCGCTGCAAGCAAGTGGTTACTCACCACCTGGATCTGGGATAAAAGCACCTGCCATCTTGTTCGATGTGAGGTACTTGATGAACCAGAGGTGCACGAAGGCATCATACTAGTGTTCAGTTGGTCTCTGCCAGTTACAGCAGAGAGTCATAATGTGGATAGAGTCTTCAGGCTCCCGTCTGTATGAGCATTGATCACTTTCCACAAAATTGAACTGTGCTCGATATACATTGATCGGCGCATGTCTGCAGGCTATGCGACAGCAGTGAGCAAATAATTCATTGTGAAGTTTAGCCCCCCCCTTGCAGGGGAGGCTGCTAGCCCAGGCCCAGTCTTATGATCAGACCGTTTAGCCCAGGAGCTTCGCACTCTGGCTTCAACTTAAGCAGTTACCTGGGTGTGTTATCCCAGGGACCACCAACAGAGGAGTTAGGTCTCTCGAGCCAAGGACTAGAGACTATCCAGCCTTGCTATGGTCCAGTGGTATCTGGGTTGCTACTCTGTGCCTGCCTTCCTGTCCTCTAGCAGATAGTTTGCTGATGCTCTTAAGGGCGCGGATCCCCATCTGTCCAAGGTCTGTGTCTTGCCACATGCCTCCCAGACTAGCATCCGATATCACAGCAAAGTCCATAGTTCTCCCATGACAGGTCCTCACAGGGGGAGCCCTTAGCTGAACGGGTCTGGATCTACTTCTACTATTGGTGTACTGCGCCATGACTAACCACCATGGACTCCTACTTCAGGCAGCTCACATGGTATCAGATGCCCTATTGGCTCAAACACCATCAGGTGGTTATCAGACCAGTTCCCGGTATAGTCCCTTATCCTTTCAGCCCCTATCTTTTAAGATTGGGGATCACGTATGGTCTACCAGATTAAGGCATTGTCTGGCACTTACATCCCAAGGCCATCCACGCCAAGGGAAACCTGGTCACGTGAGTTAAAGTCACATGATCAGAGCCCACAGAGTGGGATCAGTCACATGTATGACGTATAACCTAGCTTACATCACATGCCAGCTGCTTAGTCATGTGACCAAGTCACCTTCCCATAGAAACAGCTGTTACAGGGTCATGATACTTCCTGCCTGCGTCACATGGAACCAGCTCCAGACACTTCCGAATGCAAACCTGAAGATGCCACCTCCAGGACTAGAACCTGCGGCTTCGTGGATTGCCACATCCACAGGACTACCTGAATGCATTTACCACTATGCCAACCAGCCCCTAGAAGATCTGACTTCGAGCTGTTTGATGAACCTGGCGATAGGCTCGATACAGGCCATGGTTTCAGCTGTACCTTCTGGAGTGGTGTGGAACTGTTCATTAATCCAAATGCAGGCTTTTCACTGCATTTGGTGCAACAACTTCAGGAGTGCAACATTGCACATGCCATTGAAGTTCCATAATAAACAGCCGTATGTCACAATAGGTCAAGCGCATGACAGGTAAAGGATGCATTTCTGTTGAAGGGAGAGCCCTTGGACAGAATTGCCCAATATTTGAAAAGCTCTAGCTGTTGTTAGAGCTTTTGTTGCATAAAAGCAGACATGCTCCTTAAAAGAAAGGTGCGCATCCAAGAAAAACCCAAGGTATCTTAGCACATCAATGATGCATGGGTTCAATCCCCCAGATGAAACCAGAATGAACACTAGATCAATAACTGAGGGCCAAAGCTCTGGATTGTATGAGATGAAACCTGGTCACATGATAGAGATGATTGTGGGAGCCCAAAGTGGCAGGTCAGGTGATCCCTGGCAGGCCATGCCTGAAATGGTCACATGACTAGTCATGTGATCAAGTAGGAAGCAAAAGCATAGGGCACAGTAAGTGGAGGAGAATCTGAGAACAACCCGACCCATGATGCGCACCCTGTAATAGGGAGTTCCAGAGCATGCGCACTTCCGGAAGGTGCCATGCACCCTGTAATAGAGAGTCTCTTTGGACTGTGAGCTTGGGACAGGACACTCCCCACTGGTTAATCTCAAGCCCAGTTTAACCAACTGGATCAGGCTAAGAACCTGGTCATTAGTTAGCATTGGTAGTGTGGACTGGTCCTATTAGAAGTGCCCCTCCTGTCCAGACTTGTGCATAGGACAGGACCCAGGCTATGCGCCTAGCAATGCACACAGCCTCTTGGACATATATATAGGTAGCATAGAGTGCCTTGAAGTCCCCAGTGTTCTCACTCAGGACTTCTAGGCAAGTACTTGTACATCACTCAATTATACCAGTGTTCTCACTCAGGACTTCTAGGTTCTAAGGCTTGTCCAGAGTGTTTCCTGTGCCTAGTTTAAATAGGTTATGGGCCCTGGCCTCTAACAGCCTTATCAGACATACACCAAGAGTCCGGATTTCCTTCCATCTTTTCTCTTTCTTGACTGTACTAGCCTGGAGTTCACTGTCCTTATAGGGTGTGTGTCTAAGTTTAGTAAATAGGAGCACCAACTGTTGGGACTGGTCTTCATTTGAAGCAGTCTTTAGTCCACCAGTAGAAAACCAGGTAGTCATTCCTGTGACTCTGGGGTTAGGCCTTTGTGCTAACAACTGGGTGCTCAGTAGATAGCCTTTTTACTTTACTTAGGTAGACCAAGGGCACTTTCAGTAGCTAGATCTTTCTTGACACACACTCTCCTGAGGGCAAGGCCAGTAGCACAGTCTCTCTCTGTTGTGGAACCCTGCCCAAGCAAGAGGATTGTGGTTGTATTCCCAACCTCCCATCATTCCATTCCATTCCATCTCCTTGCCTTTATCTCTTTGTCATCTCCCTGCCTCTAGCATCTTGCCATCATATCTGCCTCCACCTCTATGCCTTCTTTCACCAAACTCAACTCCACCAACTACCCTACTTGGTCTGGAGAAATGGAGGCTTGGCTCAGAGCTTGTGGCCTCTGGAGGATTGTCTCTGGTTCAAATCCAAGACCAGTAGACTCTGTACACCTCTTTCTGCAATGCCCACTTATACACAACTGTAAATAAACTCTCATCTTTGCAAAACACATTCCACAGTGATGATACTTGGGCTGATTTCAAATCAAGTTGCAGATCCAAGTTCTTACCACTCTTGAGCACCTTCAGTTTCTTTTATCATGAAATCCGCTGAAAATCCAGTGAAAAACTAGAGTATCTCGATGAGCAATGACCTGCTCAACACACTTGGCAGCAGTGGGAGGCCAACCCTCTCTCTGCTGAATTCACACCCCAGCCATGCTAAGCCCCCCCCAGCCAAGGCCTCTTCTCCCAACCTGGACCTTCGTCCGGTATTCTTTTTCAAGAGAACGATGGTCTGATGCAGACTGATGACCCCAATCCTCAGGGCAAGGCGACGGCACTGCCTGCTCCCCCTCTCCTGCTATCTCCATGGTGTCTACGCACACCAGGTTCAATAGCAACAATGTCTGTGTCCTGTACTTCGAGGAGGAAGGCTTCCACCTCCTTCATGGTGAAGCGAAGGCAGTCACCAAATCCCTTTGGAACCTGAAAGAGTGGCTCCAGAAGGTCAATACCACAGCTGTGCAGGTCCCTGCTGGCTACCAATACGCCATTGCAGAAGGGCTGGCCTCCTTGGTCGACACCACTACTGACATCAATATGTTTGGGATCCCGACCTTGGAGGGGCCTAAGCACACTCTTGGACAATGACTCGCCACTACAGTCTGTGCCCGCACCTCCAAGTCTGCTTATTTTTCGAGCGATGTACATGACTCCTCCCCAAGGGGCACTCTGCACCCTCAGGATTCTCAATCCAATGCTGGTGCTCGGCCTCCGAGACCATCTCATAACCCAAACCACCCACCTCCCCCTCCCTGCAATTGATTCCGATCCCAGACTCCAGAACAGGGTCCCCCTCCACCTGTCAACCGGGCTATGCACTCATCTGACAAGAAGCACTCCTATGCGCAAGTGGCGGCTCAGTCCACCACTACTCCGGCTGAGGCCATTGTGGGCCTGGCCAAAACCTTTCCGGACCTTCCCGCCGACAAGATCATTTCCTTGCAAAAGGAAGCAACCGGTGATTCCTCTGGACCACCTAAGAAAAAGGCGAAGTCCACCTCACACGGACTGTCCAGACAGAATGTCAGACTGGTCTACACTTTCCCAGGTGGCAACAGTTCCATTGCCACTGGAACTCTTCTGATGACCCTCAATCAGGGGTTGACAGCTAGCAAGTCTTGGATTAGATGCGAATCTATCCAGGACCACTCCGCCATCTTGTTCTCTTGTTTGATGACAAGGGTGGCATTACTAAAGGACTGAAATATCATGTGCGAGTCCACTCTCCGGTGTGCTCTGACTGGTTCTATGGTCGAGCTCACCATGCCCACAAGCATTTCTTATGCAAAATTGCTCGATGTCCTTTTCTTCAATAATGATGGCAGTACCCTCACTGCACGTCAAGCCTATGAGATCCTCCGAAACTTCTCATTCTCAGATCTCATTACTCTCATTGGAGTTCCATGCATTATGTGCAACTCCAAGAAATCCAATACTGCAACCGTTTGGTTCAATATCAAAGATACAATGACCGGCCGGAACATCAAGGCTCTGGATGATTGCACTGTCATGGTCAGGAACTGGTGCTGCCAGTTCAAGGCCGCTCTTTCATCACCGGGATCTCCTCTCTGCGATCGTTGCTGGCACTGGGGGCACTCCTCAATGAAGTGCAACCAGCAATCTCTCCGATGCCCTCTGTGTGGGGAACTGCACAGAAAGGAGCACCATCGTGTTTTGGCTTCTTGCTGCAAGGTGAAGCCGAAGGCAAACCCACCTGTCGAAGCAACCCCTGTGGGGCAGCCCTGCCTGCACCCTCCTAAGTGTCTTAGCTGCAGCAAAGACCACTCTACCAATGACTGGAAGTGTGCCTTCTGGAAGAACCGTTTCGATCCTGAGTGGATCAAACAGCACTACCAGCTGGTATGTGATCGTAAGTGTACAAGCCAGATTCATTCTAATGCCTCCCCATAGTGAAATGTGGAGGCTGGACCTTCATGAGTGCCTCATCGGACAGCCCCACTCCAGCGGTGGTCTCTGGTATGATGGGGCATTCTTTTATTTCTTTGCTTCATATTCTCTTCCAAAATGTGAACCGAAAGCGTGTACATATAGACATGCTCCTCTCCACTCTCGAAGAGGAATATGATATTCTTTTTCTCCAAGAACCTGCTTGGAACATTGTAAAATATGCCCCCTCAGCACATAGCGTCGATGGAGAGGCAGTAATCGGAGGTCCAACCCATCTGGATTGGACCTGCATCGTGTGCAGGTCATCCTACGAGGAACCACCTCGGGTGATGGCCTATGTCCACAACCGCCTAAGGCGGCTACGTCCTTCTCTGAGATGCGATCTAGTTGATAGCTGCAATCTCATGGTTATTAGCCTTGCCACTCATGGCGAGCCCCTTTTCCTCACTAATGCCTACTCTGATGGAGACAGCAGTGCAATCCGGCTACTGGACAAATGTTCAGAGCGCCCTGATTCACAACACCTCTTTCTGCAATGCCCACTTGTAAACATCTGTAAACAAACTCTCGCATCACAAAAAACATGTTCTACAGCATCGACACCTGGGCTGATTTCGTATCGAGTTGCAGATCCAAGTCTACACCACTCTTGAGCACTCTCTTTTTCTTTTATCACGAAATCCGCTGAAAATCCAGCGAATTATTAGAGAATTTTGATGAGCGACAATCCGCTCCACACACTTGGTAGTGATGGAAGGCCTATGCTTTCCCTGCTGAACCCACACCCTGCAAGGGCTGGTTGGCATAGCGGTAAACACAGTCAGGTAGTCCTGTGGATGTGGCAATCCACGAAGCCGCGGGTTCTAGTCCTGGAGGTGGCATCTTCAGGTTTGCATTCAGAAGTGTCCGGAGCTGGTTCCACGTGATGCAGGCAGGAAGTATCATGACCCTGTGACAGCTGTTCCCATGGGGAGGTGACTTGGTCACATGACTCAGCAGCTGGCACGTGATGTAAGCTGGATTATGCGTCACACACGTAACTGACCCCACTCTGTGGGCTCTGATCATGTGACCCTAACTCACGTGACCGGGTTTCCCTTGGCGTGGATGGCCTTGGGATGTAAGTGCCGGACAATGCCTTAATCTGGCAGACCACACATGATCCCCGATCTTAAAAGATAGGGGCCAAAAGGATAAGGGACCATACCGGGAACTGGTCTGATAACCACCCGATGGCGTTTGAGCCAACAGGGCACCTGGTACCATGTGAGCTGCCTGAAGTAGGAGTCCATGGTGGTTAGTCACAGCACAGTACACCAATGGTGGAAGTAGATCCAGACCTGTTCAGCTAAGGGCTCCCCCTGTGAGGACCTGTCATGGGAGGACCATCGACCTTACTGTGATATTGGATGCCAGTCTGGGAGGCACGTGGCAAGACAGAGACCTTAGTCAGATTGGGGATCCGCGCCCATTAAGGGCATCAGCGAACCATCTGTCAGGGGACGGGAAGGCAGGACTGGGGTCGCGCCCAGACACCGCTGGGCCGTAGCAAGGCTAGACAGTCTCTAGTTCTTGGCTCGAGAGACCTAACTCCTCTGTCAGTAGTCCCTGGGATAATACACCCAGGTAACTGCTTAAGTTGAATCTGAAGTGCGACACTCCTGGGTAGATGGTCCGCCTCCATAGCACAATGGAGGGACAGAACTGGAGCCTGGGTAGCAGCCTCTCCCGCAAGGGGGGGGCTAAACTTCGTACTTATGACCTCGAGAGAATACTTCGTGCGCTCTCGGCATCAGTTGATTGGGCTTGGGAAACTCACTCTAAGAAGTGCAAGCTCTCTAAGCAGAGCAAGGGCTGGTGGAACCAGCACTGCTCTGAAGCTTTGGAAACTTTCAGGCAAACTCACTCTGAAAGAGACCACCGCATCTGGCGACGAGCTATTAAAGATGCAAAGCGCGCTTTCTTTGATAATCGAATCAAAGAGGTTGCTGAAAAGTCGCGATGTCCATGGGATTTAGCTGCGTGGACGAAGCAAAGGCCTTTGCCTAATTACGAAGTGATCTCCTTCCGGGGACAGCCTTGCAACTCTATCGAGTCGCTCTGGGATGTGCTCGATAAGTCTTATAACGCTGCGTCTGACAGGCCGGTTAATTTGGACAAACTCGATGAACTTGAGTCACATCCAAGGTGGGACTGGGTCCCGTTCTCTGCAGCAGAACTCCGGGAGTCCCTGGAGCCTTGCAGCAATACGTCTGCTCCGGGACCAGACCATCTGACCTGGGCGCATATTAAACAGCTTGTGAGATTCCCTCACATCGCTAAACTTTTCCTAAACATTGCAAACGCATGTCTGGACCTGGGGCATTGGCCCTCGTACTTCAAGCAGAGCTTGTCGGTGATTATTCCGAAACCTGGCAAGCCTGCATATGATACTCCGAAAGCCTTTTGCCCGATTGTGCTTCTGAATACCCTCGGCAAGCTCGTCGAAAAAATGCTGGCGCGTCGTATGCAATACAAAGCGACTAAGTTTGCTGTTTTCGATCCAAAACAGTTTGGTGGCATCTGACAGAACTCGACAGAGAACGCTGGAGTTTTTCTTACCCATATTATCTGGCAAGGCTGGATAAAGGGTCTTAAAATGAGTGTCATCGCTTTTGATGTCGCTCAATACTTTCCCTCACTCAATCATCGTATGTTGGTGAGGATACTTCTTTTTTTTTTTTTTTTTTTTTTTTAAATCAACAATTTATATAGCAGTGCTCGATGGCAGTCCGCTTGTAAGTACATGAATGTGCCTACAATAAATACAACTAGTCCAACGGAGACAGACTGAGGGGATAAACATAGAGGGCTCACTGCCCTGTTCTCTCGTGCCTGTGCTCATATGAGCTCGTGCTGAATCGCTTGCTAGAGCTGGCATCCCCCAGGCCCAAAGGCCTGGCTGCAGTCAGTTCCGCATAAAGGGTCCGTTGGGTCCCATAACACCTGCCGTCGCAGAGCTTGTGGTGCGCAATGAAGCTCAGCAATCACTTTCGTCGATTGCCAGACTGTTCCGGAAACAGACGAACGGTCACCCGCCGCCTGGATCCAGGATGAAAGCACCCGCCGCCTTGTTAGACGTTAGGTACTTGACGAACCAGAGATGCACAAAGGCGTCATACTGGCGTTCAGGTGGCCTCTGCCAGTTTCGGCAGAGAGTCATGACATGGACGGAGTCCTTGGACCCTCGTCCGCACGAGCATTGATCACTCTCAACAAAATTGAACCGCGCACAATATGCATTGATCGGCGCATGTCCGCATGCGATGCGACAGCAGTAAGCATACAGCTCGTTGCCTGTCACCAACTTCATGAAGCCCGTTCTCTTTCGAGAAGGGCGCTCATAGGAATCAGGCTTTCCCACGTCATGAAAATGAAACGTGGAAGCGCCTATATATTTCTTGGTCCACGATTGGTCGAACCAAGAGGCATGCATGTCATTGTCTGCCTCCTTCCAGAGCGCATCCATGGTATAGAGGGGGTGAGCCCCCAGTGGGATGTCGAGCGACCGAGCGGACTCATGTGCTTCGACTTGAATAGCCCACTTCCATCTGGAAGGGACATGCCAGAACCCAATCTTGCGCCGCTCATCTTCATTGAGCCAGCGCTGTAATACCTCACACAGTGCAATGGAATGCCGCTGTGAAGAGTGCGGGTTGCAATCGATGATGCGGTTGATGGCATTCATCGAATCAAGAAAGCACAAGATGGAAGTGACTCCATCCTGTGTGGTAGCCTTCTGGATTGCGACACGCAATCCAATTAGCTCGGCATCATCGCTGGTTGCTTTACTGACTGGCTGACGAGTTTCAAACATAAGTCGAGTGCCCCGGTAGACCCGAGATGCATACACTGACTGTTTAACAGGTGCATCTGCTTTCGTGGGCACGGCGCCGTCACTACTGACATATGCACAATCTTGCTGGGCCTGGCACTCAGCGAGCACCTGATCCAGTGAGTTATGATAGGCCTTGACAGAATCCTCATCTTTGCCAAGGAGCCTATGAGTCTCAAAGCAGTCGCCGAACTTGTCGACCAACCACCTGCCCGGGTTATTTGCGTCCGCAAAATAATCCATGTGAATAAAGTTTGGTGGTCTGAGGTCCATCAAATCTTTGAGAGAGGATTTCAGCGCTGCACGCTGGCATTCAGAGAGGGAGGCCAAGTTCTTTGACCTCAAGGGATCCCCGCCCACAGAGGCAGGCGTGGTAAGAGAGCGAAGGGCATGCCTTGCATTCGCATTGGCTAGACGGGCAGAAGACCCGACCTTAAGCCGCTTAATGAAGCCAGCGATGGGTTCGACGCAGGCCATAGTTTCAGCTGCACCCTCCGGAGTAGTGCGAAACTGTCTATTAATCCAGATGCAGGCCTTACGCTGCATCTGGCACAGCAACTTCATGAGCGCCACATTGCGCATACCATTGAAGTTCCATAATAAACAGCCGTAGGTCGCAATAGGGCAAGCGCACAACAGGTAAAGGATGCGTTTCTGCTGAGGGGACAGACCTCGAACAGAA
The DNA here is from genome assembly GCA_030407095.1 of Macrocybe indica. NCBI lineage: Eukaryota > Fungi > Basidiomycota > Agaricomycetes > Agaricales > Callistosporiaceae > Macrocybe > Macrocybe indica. The sequence continues at coordinate 1,383,506 of JARFTL010000005.1, forward strand.
TTGCCTAGCATTTGGAAAGCTCTGGCAGTTGTCAGAGCCTTCGTTGTGTAGAAACGGACATGCTCTTTGAAAGAAAGACGCATGTCCAAGAAAAAACCCAGGTATCGCCAGACATCCTTGGGCTGAAGTGGAGTTGTGCTAGTATATGGTGCGAACCCAAGATCAATGGATGGACGGGGGTCTGCCACATTGTGCGAGAAATGCTGCAACTCAGTCTTGTTGTGTTCAACAACAAGGCCGAAGTCAGTGAAGAGGTTGTGCACTGACGCGTACGCCCTCTTCAGCTTTGAAACATTGTCCAGAATTGACTTGGACTGAGCAATAATCAGTCCACCATCAACGAATGATATGATAGTCGGCATGTCGCCAACTTTCTGATATAATTTCAGCACCGGTGCTAAATAGAGCACAGATAATACTGGGGACAGAGCCGAGCCTTGGCTGACACCAACATCGGCATCAAACTCAGGCAAGATGGTGCTCCGCCAGGCATAAGAAGTTTTACGCCCGACGAGGTATGACTCGAAGAACTTAGACACTTGGCGTGCGAAGCCTCCGTGTTGAAGTATCCTCACCAACATACGATGGTTGAGTGAGGGAAAGTACTGAGCAACATCAAAGGCGATGACACTCATTTTGAGACCCTTTATCCAGCCTTGCCGGATGATATGGGTCAGAAAGACACTGGCGTCCTCTGTCGAGTTCTGCCGGATGCCACCAAACTGCTTGGGGTCAAAGACAGCGAATTTAGTCGCTTCGTACTGCATACGACATGCCAGCATTTTCTTGATGAGCTTGCCGAGAGTATTCAAAAGCACAATCGGATGAAAGGCTTTCGGAGTATCATATGCAGGCTTGCCAGGTTTCGGGATGATCACCGACAAGCTCTGCTTGAAGTACGAGGGCCAATGCCCCAAGTCCAGACATGCGTTTGCAATGTTTAGGAAAAACATAGCAACGTGAGGGAATCTCACAAGCTGTTTGATATGCGCCCAGGTCAGATGGTCTGGCCCCAGAGCAGACGTATTGCTGCAAGGCTCCAGGGATTCCCGGAGTTCTGCTGCAGAGAACGGGACCCAGTCCCGCATTGGATGAGCCTCGAGTTCATCGAGTTTGTCCAAATTAACCGGCCTGTCAGACGCGGCGTTATAAGACTTATCGAGCGCATCCCAGAGTGACTCGATGGAGTTGCAAGGCTGTCCCCAGAAGGAGATTGCCTCGTAATTAGGCAAAGGCCTTTGCTTTGTCCATGCAGCTAGATCCCATGGACGTCGCGACTTTTCAGCGACCTCTTTGATTCGATTATCAAAGAAGGCATGCTTCGCATCTTTAATAGCTCATCGCCAGATGTGGTGGTCTCTTTCGGAGCGAGTTTGCCTGAAAGTTTCCAAGGCTTCAGAGCAGTGCTGGTTCTACCAGCCCTGGCTCTGCTTAGAGAGCTTGCACTTCTTGGAGTGAGTTTCCCAAGCCCGATCAACTGACGCCGAGAGCGCACGAAGTACTCTCTTGAGGTCATGAATAGTCTCGACTGGAATTATATCCAGTCCGAGTAAATCAGCGGCAATGTCAGCGATGAACTCGGGGACACTGTCTTTGGGAAGTGACTTCCGCTGGTCACTAATATCAAGCAGTGGTATGTCGAGTTCAAGTGACAGTGGACAATGGTCCGAAGTCAGCTGTAATGCATGGTCAATACGCGGTTGAATCTGTCCTGTCAAGACAGGGCAGAACATCAGATCAATAGTCGAGGGCCGAAGCTCTCGATTATGAGAAATGAAAGTCGGACCAGCATTAGAAGGTTCCGCCCACTCGAGTCCGAGTTCGAGTGCTGCATTACACAGCATCTCGCCCCGCGTACACTGAGAGGTATGGACTTGATCCCAAAGTTCATAATGACAGTTAAAATCCCCACCTAAGTAAACCAAGTTGGGGAAATCGGGATGCTCTGAACATTCGTCCAAGAGCCGGATCGCGCTGCCATCTACGTCAGAGTAGGCGTTAGTGAGGAAGAGAGGCTCGCCAGGAGTTTTTTTTTTTTTTAAATCATCGATTTATATAGCGGTGCTCGATGGCAGTCCGCTTGTAAGTACACGCATGTGCCTACGATAAATACAACTAGTCCGAAGAAAGCCAGACTGAGGGGATGTACATAGAGGGCTCACTGCCCTGTTCTCTCGTGCCCGCGCTCGTCTGAGCTCATGCTGAATCGCTCGCTAGAGCTGGCGTCCCCCAGGCCCGGAGGCCCGGATACGGTCACTTCCGCGTAAAGGGTCCGTGAGGTCCCATAACGCCCGCCGTCGCGGAGCTTGCGATGCGCAATGAAGCTCGGCGACCGCTTTCGTCAATCGCCAGACTGTTCCGGAACTAACAGACGCGCGGTCACCCGCCGCCCGGATCCGGAATGAAGGCACCCGCCGCCTTGTTAGACGTCAGGTGCTTGACGAACCAGAGACGCACAAAGGCGTCATACTGGCGTTCAGGTGGTCTCTCCCAGTTACGGCAGAGAGTCATGACGTGGATGGAGTCCTCAGGCCCTCGTCCACATGAGCACTGGTCGCTCTCGACAAAATTGAACCGCGTGCGATACGCATTGATCGGCGCATGTCCGCAAGCAACGCGACAGCAGCGAGCGAAAATCTCGTTGCCTGTCACCAACTTCATGAAGCCCGTTCTCTTGCGAGAGGGGCGCTCATAGGAGTCAGGTTTTCCTGCATCATGGAAATGAAACGTGGAAGCACCTATGTATTTCTTGGTCCGGGATTGGTCGAACCAAGAGGCGTGCATTTCATCGTCTGCCTCCTTTCGGAGCGCGTCCGTGGTGCACAGAGGGCGAGTGCCCAATGGGATATCGAGCGACCGAGCATGCTCGTGTGCTTCGCGTTGAGTAGCCCACTTCCATTTGGAAGGGACATGCCAGAGATGAATCCTGCGCCGCTCGTCTTCGTCGAGCCAGCGCCTAAGTACCTCACACAGCGCAATGGAATGACGCTGCACGGAGTGCGGGTTACAATCGATGATGCGGTTAATGGCATTCATCGAGTCAAGAAAACACGAGATGGATGTGATTCCATCCTGTGTGGTAGCTTTCTGGATCGCGACACGCAATCCAATCAGCTCGGCGTCGTCGCTAGTCGCTTTTCCGACCGGCTGACGAGTTTCGAACAAAAGCCTAGTAGGGCGCTGGTGGCCCAGTGGTTATCATCACCACCAAATATCCAGAGAGGTGGCTGTGCACCACCGGAAGGGTTGGGGTTCGATTCCCCTCATCCTCAGTACCCATAAAAAGCTGGGAAAGGCATGTGACCTATCAGAGGTTACCATCACATGCTCGGTTCACACGGGTCAGGTGATGCTGACACCGTGGGAAAAATTGGTTGCATTGATCACCTGGCCTGGGTGCGGTGCCTGAATTGATAACTCAGGGCCCGGGTTCAAGGAGTCACGTGACATTTACATAATGTCACCTGATCCAGGTGGGAGTAATCGATTGTACCCCAAAGTGGCACACTAGAACTTGAGTCTGGTGTCCCGTGCCTGAAATGGTCACGTGATATCACGTGATCAAGTAGGGAGCGAAAGCATAGGGGGCGGTAAGCGGGGTAGAATATATACAGAACAAGCCGAATGTCTGGGTGATTCCAGGCCAGGCCATCCCCCACCACAGACAGTCACGGTCCGGCATCACCGGAGCCATCCGCTGACATAGAGTGGTCGTTAGTCCCAGTAGTATGGCACCTGTGACGTACCTGCAAAGTGGGCCGCTCCTTACGGACCGGGTCCATGGACACTCGGGGACTCCAGGGGAGGGGGCGAAGAATGAGTCGAGTCCTGGGTTCCTCGGAACTAAACGGGGGGGGGCTCCTGGTGTCAGAAACCAATCCCTGACTCATTCGTGAGAGCACAATCAGGGCTGGCTGGTGGCAAGGCAGAGACCGGGGACAAGTGGGGATCCGCAATGATGATGTAAGCGAACCACTTGCCCTGGAACGGGAAACGGTAGTAAGCGGGGCTCTCTGCGAACTCCCTGCTGAAGAGCGAGCCGTGGCAGGCGGGGACAGTCTCCCACGACCTGGCCGGAGTAGGGCTAACAAACTCCTCTGTCGGTTCATGGACTGATGAGGTCCATTGGGTCTGAGTTGACTCCGGGATGCACTGTAATGGTGGGCTCCCCCTCGCAAGAGCGGGTGAAGCGCAGGGCTCTGCTATAGGCAGGGCCCTGAATCTCGTAAATCGATGATTTAAAAAAAAAAAAAAAAAAAAAAAAACAAAAGCCTAGTGCCTCGGTAGACCCGAGATGAATACACCGACTGTTTGAGAAGTGCGTCTGCTTTCGTGGGCACGGCGCCATCACTACTGACATATGCACGATCTTGCTGGGTCTGGCACTCAGCGAGCGCCTGGTCCAGTGAGTTACGATAGGCTTTGACAGAGTCCTCATCTTTGCCAAGGAGCCTATGAGTCTCAAAGCGGTCGCCGAACTTGTCGACCAACCGCCTGCCCGGGTTATTCGCGTCAGCGAAATAATCCGTGTGGATAAAGTTTGGTGGTCTAAGGTCCACCAAATCTTTGAGAGGGGATTTCAGCGCTACGCGCTGACGCTCGGAGAGGGAGGCCAAGTTCTTTGACCTTGACGGATCCCCGCCCGCAGAAGCAGGCGTGGTAAGAGAGCGGAGAGCATGTCTCACGTTCGAGTTGGCTAGACGGGCAGAGGACCCGACCTTGAGCCGCTTAATGAAGCCGGCGATGGGTTCAACGCAGGCCATGGTTTCAGCTGCACCCTCCGGAGTGGTGCGGAACTGTCCATTAATCCAGATGCAGGCTTTACGCTGCATCTGGCGCAACAACTTCATGAGCGCAACGTTGCGCATACCATTGAAGTTCCATAATAAACAGCCGTACGTCGCAATAGGGCGAGCACACGACAGGTATAGGATGCGCTTCTGCTGAGGGGACAGGCCTCGAACAGAATTGCCCAACATTTGGAAAGCTCTGGCCGTTGTCAGAGCCTTCGTTGCGTAGAAGCGGACATGCTCTTTAAAAGAAAGACGCGCGTCCAAGAAAAAGCCAAGGTATCGCCAGACATCCTTAGGCTGGAGTGGGGTCGTGCCCGTATATGGCGCAAACCCAAGATCAATGGACGGACGAGGGTCCGCCGCATTGCGCGAGAAATGCTGCAATTCAGTCTTGTTGTGTTCAACAACAAGGCCGAAGTCAGTGAAGAGGTTGTGCACTGATGCATACGCCCTCTTCAGCTTTGGAACATTGTCCGGAATTGACTTGGACTGAGCGATAATCAGTCCATCGTCAACGAATGAGATGATCGTCGGCATATCACCGACTTTCTGGTATAACTTCAGCACCGGCGCTAAATAAAGCGCAGACAGTACTGGGGACAGAGCCGAGCCTTGGCCAACACCCACGTCGGCATCAAACTCAGGCGAGACGGCACTGCGCCAGGCATAGGAAGTCTTACGCCCGACGAGATAAGATTCGAAAAACTTCGACACTTGACGTGCGAAGCCTCCGTGTTGCAGTATCCTCACCAACATACGATGGTTGAGTGAAGGGAAGTACTGAGCTACATCAAAAGCGATGACGCTCGTTTTGAGGCCCTTCATCCAGCCTTGCCGGATGATATGGGTTAGAAACACGCCGGCGTCCTCTGTCGAGTTCTGCCGGATGCCGCCGAACTGCTTTGGATCAAAGACAGCAAATTTAGTCGCCTCGTATTGCATACGACGCGCCAGCATTTTCTCGACGAGCTTGCCGAGGGTATTCAAAAGCACAATCGGGCGAAAGGCTTTTGGAGTATCATATGCAGGCTTGCCAGGTTTCGGGATGATCACCGACAAGCTCTGCTTGAAGTACGAGGGCCAATGCCCCAGGTCCAAACATGCGTTTGCAAGGTTTAGGAAGAGAGTAGCGACGTGAGGGAATTTCACTAGCTGTTTGATATGTGCCCAGGTCAGATGGTCTGGACCTGGAGCAGATGTGTTGCTGCAGGGCTCCAGGGACTCCCGCAGTTCTGCAGCAGAAAACGGGACCCAGTCCCGCATTGGATGAGCCTCGAGTTCATCGAGTTTATCCAAATTAACCGGTCTGTCAGACGCGGCGTTGTAAGACTTATCGAGCGCGTCCCAAAGCGACTCGATAGAGTTGCAAGGCTGTCCCCGGAAGGAGATTGCCTCGTAGTCAGGCAGAGGCCTTTGCTTCGTCCACGCAGCTAAATCCCATGGACGTCGCGATTTTTCAGCGACTTCTTTGATTCGATTGTCAAAGAAGGCGCGTTTTGCATCTTTGATAGCTCGTCGCCAGATGCGGTGGTCTCTTTCAGAACGAGTTTGCCTGAAAGTTGCCAAAGCTTCAGAGCAGTGCTGGTTCCACCAGCCCTTGCTCCGCTTAGAGAGCTTGCACTTCTTGGAGTGAGTTTCCCAAGCCCGATCAACTGACGCCGAGAGCGCACGAAGTACTCTCTTGAGGTCATGAATAGTCTCGACTGGAATTATATCCAGTCCGAGTAAATCAGCGGCAATGTCAGCGATGAACTCGGGGACACTGTCTTTGGGAAGTGACTTCCGCTGGTCACTAATATCAAGCAGCGGTATGTCGAGTTCAAGTGACAGTGGACAATGGTCCGAAGTCAGCTGTAACGCATGGTCAATACGCGGTTGAATCTGTCCTGTCAAGACAGGGCAGAACATCAGATCAATAGTCGAGGGCCGAAGCTCTCGATTATGAGAAATGAAAGTCGGACCAGCATTAGAAGGTTCCGCCCACTCGAGTCCGAGTTCGAGTGCTGCATTACACAGCATCTCGCCCCGCGTACACTGAGAGGTATGGACTTGATCCCAAAGTTCATAATGACAGTTAAAATCCCCACCTAAGTAAACCAAGTTGGGGAAATCGGGATGCTCTGAACATTCGTCCAAGAGCCGGATCGCGCTGCCATCTACGTCAGAGTAGGCGTTAGTGAGGAAGAGAGGCTCGCCAGGAGTGGCGAGGCTTATAACCATAAGATCACGACTATCGACGAGGTCGCGTCGCAGGGAAGGTCTTAGCCACTGTAGGCGGTTATGTACATAGGCCATCACACGAGGGGGCTCCTCGTAAGATGATCTGCGAACGATGCAGGTCCAATCAGGGTGGGTCGGGCCTCCAATTACTGCCTCACTGTCGACGTTGTGTGCAGACGGGGCATATCTTATAATGTTCCAAGCAGGTTCTTGGAGAAAAAGGATAATTTAGTCCTCTCCGAGAGTGGAGAGGAGCACGTCTACATGTACACGCTTTCGATTCATATTCTGAGAGAAAATACGAAGCGATGAAATAAAAGAGCGCCCCCTCATACCAGGGACCACCGCCGGAGCGGGGCTGTCCCATGAGGAACTCATGAAGGTCTGGCCTCTGCATTTCGCTGTGGGGAGGCGTTAGAACGATTCTGGCCAGTACGCCTACGATCATATACCAGCTGGTAATGCTGCTTGATCCACTCGGGATCAAAGCGATTCTTCCAGAAGGCGCACTTCCGGTCATTGGTGGAGTGTTCTTTGCTGCAGCTAAGACACTTAGGAGGGTGCGGGCAGGGTTGCCCTGCAGGGGTTGCCTCGACGGGCAGGTTTGCTTTCGGCTTTGCCTTGCAGCAAGAGGCCAAGACACGGTGATGTTCCTTTCTGTGCGGCTCCCCACACAGCGGGCATCGGAGAGATTGCTGGTTGCACTTCATAGAAGAATGCCCCCAGCGCCAGCAACGATCGCAGAGAGGAGATCCCGGCAATGAAAGGGCGGCTTTGAACCGGCAGTGCCAGTTCCGAACCATAACAGTGCAGTCGTCCAGAGCCTTGATGTTCCAGCCGGTCGTGGTGTCTTCGATATTGAACCAAATGGTTGCAGTATCAGCTTTCTTGGAGTTGCGCATAATGTGCGGGACTCCAACGAGGGTGATGAGGTCCGAGAATGATGAATCTCGGAGGATCTCATATGCCTGACGCGCAGTGAGAGTGCTGCCATCGTCATTGAAATAAGGAACATCGAGCAATTTCGCATAGGAAATGCTCGTGGGCATAGTGAGTTCGACCGTAGAACCAGTCGGAGTGCACCGGAGGGCGGACTCACGCATGATGTCGCAGTCCTTCGGGGATGCCACCCTTGTCATCAAGCATGAGAACGAGGAGGCGGAATGGTCCTGGATGGACTCGCATCGAATCCAAGACTTGCCGGCAGTCAACCCCCGGTTGAGGGTTGTCAGGAGCGTTTCAGCAGCAACAGAACCATTGCCACCAGGGAAAGTATAGACCAGTCTGATGTTGCGTCGAGACGGTCCATAAGAGGTGGACTTCGCCTTCTTCTTAGGCAGTCCAGAAGATTTGCCGGTCGCCTCCTTTTGCAAGGAGACAATCTTATCGGCGGGAAGGTCCAGAAACATTTTGGCCAGGGCCACAATGGCCTCAGCCAGAGTGGTAGCGGGCTGAGCCGCCGCTTGCGCATAAGAGCGCTTCTTGTCAGATGGGCGTGTAGCCCAATTGACAGGTGGGGGGGACCGCATCCTGGAGTCTGGGAGCGGGATCGGTTGCAAGGAGGAGGAGGCGGGTGGTTCGGGTTCTGAGGTGGTCTCGGAGGCTGAGCACCAGCATTTGAGCGGGAGTCCTGGGGGCGCAGCGTGCCCATCGGAGAGGAATCATGCACGTCACCTGAGAAATGGGTGGTCATGGATGTACGGGCGCGGACCATGGTAGCGAGTCATTGACCGAGAGTGTGTTTGGGACCCTCCAACGTCGGGATCCCAAACATATTGACATCGGCGGCAGTGTCGACCAGAGAGGCCAGTCCTTCTGCAATGGCGTATTGATAGCCGGCTGGGACTTGCACGGCTGCAGTGTTAACCTTCCGGAGCCACTCCTTCAGGTTCTACAAAGACTCGGTGACTGCCTTCGCTTCACCATGGAGGAGGCAGAAGCCTTCCTCCTCGAAGTACAGGATGCTGACGTTGTCGCTATTAAACCCGGCGTGAGTAGACGCCATGGAGATAGCAGGAGAGGGGGGAGCAGGGGGCGTGGTCACCTCAGCCTGCAGGTTCGGGTCGTCAGTCTGCATGAGGCCATTGTTGCCCTGGAAAAGAATGCCGGACGAGGGTCCCGGTTGGGAGAATAGGCCTTGACTGGCAGGGGGCTCAGTACAGCTGGGGTGCGGGTTCAGCTATGAAAGCGCAGGCCTTCCACCGCCGCTCAATGTGTCGAGTGGGTTGTTGCTCATCGAATGTCTCTATAATTCGTCGGATTTTCAACGGATTTCGCGATAAAAAGAACAGGAGGTGCTCAAGAGTAATAAAAACTCGGGTATGCAACTTGATACGAGATCGCCCAAAGTATGGCCGCTGTAGAACATGTTTTTGCGAGATGAGAGTTTGTTTACAGTTGTTTACAGATAGGCGTTGCAGACAGGTAATGTCCCGGCAGTGAGGATACTTCAACACGGAGGCTTCGCACACCAAGTGTCAAAGTTCTTCGAGTCATACCTCATCGGGCGTAAAACTTCATACGCCTGGCGGAGCGCTGTCTCGCCCGAGTTTGATGCCGATGTTGGTGTCGGTCAAGGCTCGGCTTTGTCCCCAGTACTATCTGTGCTCTATTTAGCACCGGTGCTGAAATTATATCAGAAAGTTGGCGACATGCCGACTATCATTTCATTCGTCGACGATGGACTGATTATTGCTCAGTCCAAGTCAATTCTGGACAATGTTCCAAAGCTGAAGAGGGCGTACGCGTCAGTGCACAACCTCTTCACTGACTTTTTTTTTTTTTTTTTTTTTTAATCAACAATTTTTATAGCGGTGCTCGATGGCAGTCCGCTTGTAAGTACACGAGTGTGCCTACGATAAATACAACTACGAAGTTTAGGGCCCTCCAAGTGGAGGACCCTTATCGCCGTCTCCTTTGCAGGATAGGCGCTAGACTAAACGGTGGAATTCCGTGCCTAGACTTCGGAATCAACTTGGATTCAATACCTGGATTAGTCATCCAGATGAACCGGCAGAGGATAAGTCCTCTCGGGCCGGAGTCAGGGGACTGCCCTGGTCCGCCACGGTCCGAATTTCGGCCAGGGAGCGAGTTACTAAGAGGCCAAGCCGAGCCAGCCGGGCATTAGTAAGCCCCACCTACTTTACTTTTCCCGTTCCTGAGCATGTGGTTCGCTGATGCCCGAAGGGCGCGGATCCCCAGTCATGTCCCAGCGAAGTTTAGCCCCCCCCTTGCGGGAGAGGCTGCTACCCAGGCTCCAGTTCTGTCCCTCCGTTGTGCTATGGAGGCGGACCGTCTACCCAGGAGTGTCGCACTTCGGATTCAACTTAAGCAGTTACCTGGGTGTATTATCCCAGGGACTACCGACAGAGGAGTTAGGTCTCTCGAGCCAAGGACTAGAGACTGTCTAGCCTTGCTACGGCCCAGCGGTGTCTGGGCGCGACCCCAGTCCTGCCTTCCCGTCCCCTGACAGATGGTTCGCTGATGCCCTTAATGGGCGCGGATCCCCAATCTGACTAAGGTCTCTGTCTTGCCACGTGCCTCCCAGACTGGCATCCGATATCACAGTAAGGTCCATGGTCCTCCCATGACAGGTCCCCACAGGGGGAGCCCTTAGCTGAATGGGTCTGGATCTACTTCCACCATTGGTGTACTGCGCCGTGACTAACCACCATGGACTCCTACTTCAGGCAGCTCACATGGTACCGGGTGCCCTGTTGGCTCAAACGCCATCGGGTGGTTATCAGACCGGTTCCCGGTATGGTCCCTTATCCTTTCGGCCCCTACCTTTTAAGATCGGGGATCACGTGTGGTCTGCCGGATTAAGGCATTGTCCGGCACTTACATCCCAAGGCCATCCACGCCAAGGGAAACCCGGTCATGTGAGTTAGGGTCACATGATCAGAACCCGTGGGCTCTGTCACGTGTGTGACGCATAACCCAGCTTACGTCACGTGCCAGCTGCTTAGTCATGTGACCAAGTCACCTCCCCGTGGGAACAGCTGTCACAGGGTCGTGATACTTCCTGCCCGCGTCACGTGGAACCAGCTCCGGACACTTCCGAATGCAAACCTGAAGATGCCACCTCCAGGACTAGAACCCGCGGCTTCGTGGATTGCCACATCCACAGGACTACCTGACTGCGTTTACCGCTATGCCAACCAGCCCTATGGACGGAGTCCTCAGGCCCTCGTCTGCATGAGCATTGGTCGCTCTCAATGAAATTGAACCGCGTGCAATATGCATTGATCGGCACATGTCCGCATGCAATGCGACAACAGCGAGCATACAACTTGTTGCCCGTCACCAACTTCATGAAGCCCGTTCTCTTTTGAGAAGGGTGCTCATAGGAATCAGGCTTTCCCGCATCGTGAAAATGAAACGTGGAAGCGCCTATGTATTTCTTGGTCCGAGATTGGTCGAACCAAGAAGCATGCATATCATCGTCTGCCTCCTTATGGAGCACATCCGTGGTGTACAAAGGGCGAGTGCCCAATGGAATATCGAGTGCCCGAGCATACTCGTGCGCTTCGAGTTGAATAGCCCACTTCCACTTGGAAGGGACATGCCAGAAATCAATCCTGCGCCGCTCATCTTCATCAAGCCAGCGCTGTAACACTTCGCACAGGGCAATAGAATGCCGCTGTGCGGAGTGGGGATTACAATCAATGATGCGGTTAATCGCATTCATCGAATCCAAGAAACACGAGATGGAGGTAACTTCATCCTGCGTGGTAGCCTTCTGGATTGCAACACGCAATCCAATTAGCTCTGCATCATCGCTGGTCGCTTTACCAACCGGGTGATGAGTTTCGAACACAAGTCGAGTGCCCTGGTAAACCCGAGATGCATACACTGACTGTTTAACGAGTGCGTCTGCTTTCGTGGGCACGGTGCCATCACTACTGACATATGCACAATCTTGCTGGGCCTGGCACTCAGCGAGCACCTGCTCCAGTGAGTTACGATAGGCTTTGACAGAGTCCTCGTCTTTGCCAAGGAGCCTATGAGTCTCAAAGCGGTCACCGAACTGGTCAACCAACTGCCTGCCCGGGTTATTTGCATCCACGAAATAATCCGTGTGGATAAAGTTTGGTGGTCTGAGGTCCACCAAATCTTTGAGAGGAGATTTCAGCGCTGCGCGCTGACATTCGGAGAGAGAGGCCAAATTCTTTGACCTCGAAGGATCCCCCCTGGCTGAAGCGGGTGTGGTGAGAGAGCGAAGGGCATGCCTCGTGTTCGAGTTGGCAAGACAGGCAGAAGACCTGACCTTAAGCCGTTTAATGAAGCCAGCAATGGGTTCAACGCAGGCCATGGTTTCAGCTGCACCCTCCGGGGTGGTGCGGAACTGTCCATTAATCCAGATGCACGCTTTACACTGCATCTGGCGCAACAACTTCATGAGTGCGACATTGGGCATACCATTAAAGTTCCATAATAAACAGCCGTACGTCGCAATAGGGCGAGCGCACGACAGGTACAGAATGCATTTCTGCTGAGGGGACAGACCCTGAACAGAATTGCCTAACATTTGGAAAGCTCTGGCAGTCGTCAGAGCCTTCGTTGCGTAAAAACGGACATGTTCTTTGAAGGAGAGATGCACGTCCAAGAAAAAACCCAGGTATCGCCAGACATCCTTGGGTTGGAGTGGAGTCATGCCAGTATATGGCGTGAACCCAAGATCAATGGACGGACGGGGGTCCGCAGCATTGCGTGAGAAGTGCTGCAACTCAGTCTTGTTGTGTTCAACAACAAGCCCGAAATCAGTGAAGAGGTTGTGCACTGATGCATACGCTCTCTTCAGCTTTGGAACATTGTCCAGAATTGACTTGGACTGAGCGATAATCAGTCCATCATCAACGAATGAGATGATAGTCGGCATGTCACCGACTTTCTGGTATAATTTCAGCACAGGTGCTAGATAAAGCACAGACAGTACTGGGAACAGAGCCGAGCCTTGACCGACACCAACATCGGCATCAAACTCAGGCGAGACAGTGCTCCGCCAGGCATAAGAAGTTTTACACCCGACAAGATATGACTCGAAGAACTTTGACACCTAACGTGCAAAGCCTCCATGTTGAAGTATCCTCACCAATATACAATGGTTGAGTGAGAGGAAGTATTGAGCTACATCAAAGGCGATGATGCTCGTTTTAAGACCCTTTATCCAGCCTTGCCGGATAATATGGGTAAGAAACACTCCAGCGTCCTCCGTGGAGTTCTGTCGGATGCTGCCAAACTGCTTTGGGTCAAAGATAGCGAATTTAGTCGCTTTGTATTGCATATGACGTGCCAGCATTTTCTCGACAAGCTTGCCGAGAGTATTCAAAAGCACAATCGGGCGAAAGGCTTTCGGAGTATCATATGCAGGTTTGCCAGGTTTCAGGATAATGACCGACAAGCTCTGCTTGAAGTACGAGGGCCAATGCCCCAAGTCCAAACATGCATTTGCACCTCTTTCCGCAACGCCCACTTGTAAACATCTGTAAACAACCTCTCGCATCGCACAAAACACGTTCTACAGCATCGACACTTGGGCCGATTTCTTATCGAGTTGCAGATCCGAGTATAAACCACTCTTGAGCACCTTCAATTTTCTTTATCGCGAAATCCGCTGAAAATCCAGCGAAAAACAGAGAGTTTCGATGAGCGACGACCCGCTCGACACGTTGAAAGGCGGTGGGAGGACTACCCTCTCACCGCTGAACCCGCACCCCGGCCGCGCTGAGCCCCCTCCTCCCGTAGGCCTTTTCTCCCAGCCGGGACCCTCGTCCGGCGTTCTTTTCCAGGGAAACGACGGTCTCATGCAGACCGACGACCCCAACCCGCAGGCGGAGGCGACTGCGCCCCCTGCTCCCCCGTCTCCCGCTATATCCATGGCGTCTACGCGCGCTGGATTTAATAGCGATAACGTCGGTGTGCTGTACTTCGAGGAGGAAGGCTTTCGCCTCCTCCACGGTGAAGCGAAGGCAGTCACCGAGTCTCTTTGGAACCTGAAGGAGTGGCTCCGGAAGGTCAACACATCAGCTGTGCAAGTCCCCGCCGGCTACCAATATGCTATCGCGGAAGGTTTGGCCACCTTGGTCGACACCGCCGCCGACGTCAACATGTTTGGGATCCCCACTCTTGAGGGTGCCAAGCACACTCTCGGGCATCGGCTCGCCACCACGATCCGCGCCCGCACAACCAAGACCGCCCATTTTTCGGGCGATACGCGTATACACGACTCCTCTCCGACGGGCACGCTGCGCCCTCAGGACTCTCGCTCGAACGCCGGCGCTCGGCCTCTGAGACCACCTCGGAACCCGAACCGCCCACCTCCGCCTCCTCGCAACCGGTCCCGCTCCCGGACCCCAGGACAGGGCCCCCCTCCTCCTGTCAATCGGGCCACTCGCCCATCTGACAAGAAGCGCTCGTACGCGCAAGCCGCGGCCCAGCCCGCTACTACTCCGGCCAAGGCCATCGTGGCCTTGGCCAAAACCTTCCCTGATCTCCCCGCCGAGAAGATCGTCTCCTTGCAAAAGGAGGCGACCGGCGATACATCCGGACCGCCTAAGAAAAAGGCCAAGTCCACCTCTCATGGACCATCTCGACGCAACGTCAGACTGGTCTATACCTTCCCCGGCGGCAATGGCTCTGTTGCTGCTGGAACGCTCCTGACAACCCTCAACCGGGGGTTGACCGCTGGCAAGTCCTGGATCAGATGCGAGTCTATCCAGGACCATTCCGCTACTTCGTTCTCATGTTTGATGACGAGAGTGGCATCTCCGAAGGACTGCGACATTATGCGTGAGTCCGCCCTCCGGTGCGCTCCGACCGGCTCTACGGTTGAGCTCACCATGCCTACGAGCATTTCCTACGCGAAATTGCTCGACGTTCCATATTTCAACGACGATGGCAGTACGCTTACTGCCCGTCAAGCTTACGAGATTCTCCGGGACTCTTCGTTCTCGGATCTCATCACTCTCGTTGGAGTGCCACGCATTATGCGCAACTCCAAGAAGTCCGATACTGCAACCGTATGGTTCAATATCGAAGACACGACGACCGGCCGGAACATCAAGGCTCTGGACGATCGTACTCTCATGGTCCGGAACTGGCGCTGCCGGTTCAAGGCCGCTCTTTCGTCGCCGGGATCTCCTCTCTGCGATCGCTGCTGGCGCTGGGGGCATTCCTCAATGAAATGCAACCAGCAATCTCTCCGATGCCCGCTGTGTGGGGAACCGCACAGAAAGGAGCATCATCGTGTCCTGGCTTCCTGCTGCAAGGCAAAGCCGAAAGCCAACCCGCCCGTCGAGGCAACCCCTGCGGGGCAACCCTGCCCGCATCCTCCTAAGTGCCTTAGCTGCGGCAAAGAGCACTCTACTGACGACCGGAAGTGCGCCTTCTGGAAAAATCGTTTCGATCCCGAGTGGATCAAGCAGCATTATCAGCTGGTGCGTGATCGCAAGCGTGCTGGCCAGAATCGTTCTAACGCCTCCCCGCAGCGTAATGCGGAGGCCGGACCTTCATGAGTGCCTCATCGGACAGCCCCGCTCCGGCGGTGGTTTCTGGTACGAGGGGGCGCTCCTTTATTTCTTCGCTTCATATTCTTTCCCAAAATGTGAACCGAAAGCGTGTACATATGGACGTTCTCCTCTCCACTCTCGGAGAGGATTATGATATTTTGTTTTTCCAAGAGCCTGCTTGGAACATCATAAGATACGCCCCGTCGGCACACAACGTAGACGGTGAGGCAGTAATCGGAGGCCCAACCCATCCAGATTGGACCTACATCGTCCGCAGGTCTTCGTACGAGGAACCGCCTTGTGTGATGGCCTATGTGCATAACCGCCTACGGCGGCTAAGACCTTCTCTGAGGCGCAACCTGGTTGACAGTCGCGATCTCATGGTTATAAGCCTCGCCACTCCAGGCGAGCCTCTTTTTCTCGCCAACGCCTACTCTGACGTAGACGGCAGTGCAATTCGGCTCTTGGATGAATGTTCGGAGCGACCTGACTTCCCAAACTTGGTCTACCTGGGTGGGGATTTCAATTGTCACTATGAACTCTGGGATCAGGTTCATACCTCTCAGCGTACGCGGGGCGAGATGCTGTGCAATGCAGCACTCGAGCTCGGGCTTGAATGGGCGGAACCTTCTAACGCGGGTCCGACATTCATTTCCCATAATCGAGAGCTTCGGCCGTCGACTATTGATCTGATGTTCTGCCCTGTATTATCAGGACAGATTCATCTGCGTATCGACCATGCACTACAGTTGACCTCGGACCATTGTCCGCTGTCACTTGAGCTCGACATTCCGCTGCTCGATATCAGCGACCAGCGGAGGTCACTCCCCAAAGACAGTGTCCCCGAGTTTATCGCTGACATTGCCGCCGACTTACTCGGACTGGATATGATTCCAGTCGAGACTATCCACGACCTCGAGAGAGTACTCCGTGCGCTCTCGGCGTCAGTTGATCGGGCTTGGGAAACTCACTCTAAGAAGTGCAAGCTCTCTAAGCGGAGCAAGGGCTGGTGGAACCAGCACTGCTCTGAAGCTTTGGCAACTTTCAGGCAAACTCGTTCTGAAAGAGACCACCGCATCTGGCGACGAGCTATCAAAGATGCAAAACGCGCCTTCTTTGACAATCGAATCAAAGAAGTCGCTGAAAAATCGCGACGTCCATGGGATTTAGCTGCGTGGACGAAGCAAAGGCCTCTGCCTGACTACGAGGCAATCTCCTTCCGGGGACAGCCTTGCAACTCTATCGAGTCGCTTTGGGACGCGCTCGATAAGTCTTACAACGCCGCGTCTGACAGACCGGTTAATTTGGATAAACTCGATGAACTCGAGGCTCATCCAATGCGGGACTGGGTCCCGTTTTCTGCTGCAGAACTGCGGGAGTCCCTGGAGCCCTGCAGCAACACATCTGCTCCAGGTCCAGACCATCTGACCTGGGCACATATCAAACAGCTAGTGAAATTCCCTCACGTCGCTACTCTCTTCCTAAACCTTGCAAACGCATGTTTGGACCTGGGGCATTGGCCCTCGTACTTCAAGCAGAGCTTGTCGGTGATCATCCCGAAACCTGGCAAGCCTGCATATGATACTCCAAAAGCCTTTCGCCCGATTGTGCTTTTGAATACCCTCGGCAAGCTCGTCGAGAAAATGCTGGCGCGTCGTATGCAATACGAGGCGACTAAATTTGCTGTCTTTGATCCAAAGCAGTTCGGCGGCATCCGGCAGAACTCGACAGAGGACGCCGGCGTGTTTCTAACCCATATCATCCGGCAAGGCTGGATGAAGGGCCTCAAAACGAGCGTCATCGCTTTTGATGTAGCTCAGTACTTCCCTTCACTCAACCATCGTATGTTGGTGAGGATACTGCAACACGGAGGCTTCGCACGTCAAGTGTCGAAGTTTTTCGAATCTTATCTCGTCGGGCGTAAGACTTCCTATGCCTGGCGCAGTGCCGTCTCGCCTGAGTTTGATGCCGACGTGGGTGTTGGCCAAGGCTCGGCTCTGTCCCCAGTACTGTCTGCGCTTTATTTAGCGCCGGTGCTGAAGTTATACCAGAAAGTCGGTGATATGCCGACGATCATCTCATTCGTTGACGATGGACTGATTATCGCTCAGTCCAAGTCAATTCCGGACAATGTTCCAAAGCTGAAGAGGGCGTATGCATCAGTGCACAACCTCTTCACTGACTTCGGCCTTGTTGTTGAACACAACAAGACTGAATTGCAGCATTTCTCGCGCAATGCGGCGGACCCTCGTCCGTCCATTGATCTTGGGTTTGCGCCATATACGGGCACGACCCCACTCCAGCCTAAGGATGTCTGGCGATACCTTGGCTTTTTCTTGGACGCGCGTCTTTCTTTTAAAGAGCATGTCCGCTTCTACGCAACGAAGGCTCTGACAACGGCCAGAGCTTTCCAAATGTTGGGCAATTCTGTTCGAGGCCTGTCCCCTCAGCAGAAGCGCATCCTATACCTGTCGTGTGCTCGCCCTATTGCAACGTACGGCTGTTTATTATGGAACTTCAATGGTATGCGCAACGTTGCGCTCATGAAGTTGTTGCGCCAGATGCAGCATAAAGCCTGCATCTGGATTAATGGACAGTTCCGCACCACTCCGGAGGGTGCAGCTGAAACCATGGCCTGCATTGAACCCATCGCCGGCTTCATTAAGCGGCTCAAGGTCGGGTCCTCTGCCCGTCTAGCCAACTCGAACGCGAGACATGCTCTCCGCTCTCTTACCACGCCTGCTTCTGCGGGCGGGGATCCGTCAAGGTCAAAGAACTTGGCCTCCCTCTCCGAGCGTCAGCGTGTAGCGCTGAAATCCCCTCTCAAAGATTTGGTGGACCTTAGACCACCAAACTTTATCCACACGGATTATTTCGCTGACGCGAATAACCCGGGCAGGCGGTTGGTCGACAAGTTCGGCGACCGCTTTGAGACTCATAGGCTCCTTGGCAAAGATGAGGACTCTGTCAAAGCCTATCGTAACTCACTGGACCAGGCGCTCGCTGAGTGCCAGACCCAGCAAGATCGTGCATATGTCAGTAGTGATGGCGCCGTGCCCACGAAAGCAGACGCACTTCTCAAACAGTCGGTGTATTCATCTCGGGTCTACCGAGGCACTAGGCTTTTGTTCGAAACTCGTCAGCCGGTCGGAAAAGCGACTAGCGACGACGCCGAGCTGATTGGATTGCGTGTCGCGATCCAGAAAGCTACCACACAGGATGGAATCACATCCATCTCGTGTTTTCTTGACTCGATGAATGCCATTAACCGCATCATCGATTGTAACCCGCACTCCGTGCAGCGTCATTCCATTGCGCTGTGTGAGGTACTTAGGCGCTGGCTCGACGAAGACGAGCGGCGCAGGATTCATCTCTGGCATGTCCCTTCCAAATGGAAGTGGGCTACTCAACGCGAAGCACACGAGCATGCTCGGTCGCTCGATATCCCATTGGGCACTCGCCCTCTGTGCACCACGGACGCGCTCCGAAAGGAGGCAGACGATGAAATGCACGCCTCTTGGTTCGACCAATCCCAGACCAAGAAATACATAGGTGCTTCCACGTTTCATTTCCATGATGCGGGAAAACCTGACTCCTATGAGCGCCCCTCTCGCAAGAGAACGGGCTTCATGAAGTTGGTGACAGGCAACGAGATTTTCGCTCGCTGCTGTCGCGTTGCTTGCGGACATGCGCCGATCAATGCGTATCGCGCGCGGTTCAATTTTGTCGAGAGCAACCAGTGCTCATGCGGACGAGGGCCTGAGGACTCCGTCCACGTCATGACTCTCTGCCGTAACTGGGAGAGACCACCTGAACGCCAGTATGACACCTTTGTGCGTCTCTGGTTCGTCAAGCACCTGACGTCTAACAAGGCGGCGGGTGCCTTCATTCCGGATCCGGGCGGCGGGTGACCGCGCGTCTGTTAGTTCCGGAACAGTCTGGCGATTGACGAAAGCGGTCGCCGAGCTTCATTGCGCATCGCAAGCTCCGCGACGGCGGGCGTTATGGGACCTCACGGACCCTTTACGCGGAAGTGACCGTATCCGGGCCTCCGGGCCTGGGGGACGCCAGCTCTAGCGAGTGATTCAGCACGAGCTCAGACGAGCGCGGGCACGAGAGAACAGGGCAGTGAGCCCTCTATGTACATCCCCTCAGTCTGGCTTTCTTCGGACTAGTTGTATTTATCGTAGGCACATGCGTGTACTTACAAGCGGACTGCCATCGAGCACCGCTATATAAATCGATGATTTAAAAAAAAAAAAAAAAAACATGCATTTGCAATGTTTAGAAAAAATACAGCGACATGAGGGAATGTCACTAGCTGTTTAATATGTTAAGGCACTTGGGAGGGTGCGGGCAGGGCTGCCCCGCAGGAGTTGCCTCGATGGGCGGGTTTGCTTTCGGCTTCGCTTTACAGCAAGAGGCCAAGACACAGTGATGTTCCGTTCTGTTTTTTTTTTTTTTTTTTTTTTTTTTTTAAATCAACAATTTTTATAGCAGTGCTCGATGGCAGTCCGCCTTCACACGGATTATTTTGCAGATGCAAATAACCCGGGCAGGCAGTTGGTCGACAAGTTCGGCGACCGCTTTGAGATTCATAGGCTTCTTGGCAAAGACGAGGACTCTGTCAAAGCCTATCGTAACTCACTGGAGCAGGCGCTCGTGGAGTGCCAGATCCAGCAAGATTGTGTATATGTCAGTAGTGACGGCGCCATGCCCACGAAGGCAGATGCACCTGTTAAGCAGTCGGTATATGCATCCCGGGTCTACCGGGGCACCAGACTTGTATTTGAAACTCGTCAGCCGGTCGGTAAAGCGACCAGCAACGATGCCGAGCTAATTGCATTGCATGTTGTGATCCAGAGAGCTACCACACAGGATGGAGTCACATCCATCTCATGTTTCTTGGATTCGATGAATGCCATTAACCGCATCATCAATTGTAACCCGCACTCTGCGCAGCGGCATTCCATTGCTCTGTGTGAGGTATTACAGCGCTGGCTCGATGAAGACGAGTGGCGCAGGATTGATTTCTGGCATGTCCCTTCCAAATGGAAGTGGGCTATTCAACTCGAAGCGCACGAGTTCGCTCGGACGCTTGATATTCCATTGGGCACCCACCCTTTGTATACCACGGATGCGCTCTGCAAGGAGGCAGACGATGAGATGCATGCTTCTTGGTTTGACCAATCTCGGACCAAGAAATACATAGGCGCCTCCACGTTTCATTTCCATGATGCGGGAAAGCCAGATTCCTATGAGCGCCCTTCTCGGAAGAGAATGGGCTTCATGAAGTTGGTGACTGGCAACGAGTTGTATGCTCACTGTTGTCGCATTGCATGCGGACATGCGCCGATCAATGCATATCGCGCACAGTTCAATTTCATTGAGAGCGACCAATGCTCTTGCGGACGAGGGCCTGAGGACTCCGTCCATGTCATGACCCTCTGCCGTAACTGGGAGAGGCCACCTGAATGCCAGTATGACGCCTTTGTGTGTCTCTGGTTTGTTAAGTACCTGACGTCCAACAAGGCGGCAGGTGCTTTTATCCCGGACCCAGGCGGCGGGTAACCGTGCGCTTGTTGCGGACAGTACTCTTCAGAGCGCTGGTGCAGTCTGGCGACTGACGAAAGCGGTTGCCGAGCTTCATTGCGCATCACAAGCTCCGTGACAGTGGGTGTTATGGGACCTCATGGACCCTTTACACGGAAATGACCGCAGCCAGGCCTTCGGGTCTGGGGGACGCCAACTCTAGCGAGCGACTCAGCACGAGCTCGGATGAGCGCGGGCACGAGAGAGCAGGGCAGTGCAGTCCTCTATGTTTATTCCCTCAGTCTGTTTCTTTCGGACTCATTGTATTTATCGTAGGTACCCTCGTGTATTTACATGCGGACTGCCATCGAGCACCGCAATATAAATTGTTGATTTAAAAAAAAAAAAAAAAAAAAAAAAGATGGCAGTCCGCTTGTAAGTACATGAGTGTGCCTATGATAAATACAACTAGTCTGACAAAACACCAGACTGAGGGGATAGACATGGAGGGCTCACTGCCCTGTTCTCTCGTGCCCGCGCTCCTCCGAGCTCGTGCTGACTCACTCGCTAAAGCTTGCATCCCCCAGACCCGAAGGCCCGGATGCGGTCAATTCCGCATAAAGGGTCCGTGAGGTCCCATAACGCCTGCTGTCGCAGGGCTTGCAATGTGCAATGAAGCTCGGCGACCGCTTTTGTCAATCGCCAGACTGTTCCGGGACTCCGAAGAGCCAGCAGACGCACGGTCACCCGCCGCCTGGATCCGGGATGAAAGCACCCGCCGCCTTGTTAGACGTTAGATACTTAACGAACCAGAGATGCACAAAGGCATCGTACTGGCGTTCAGCAGGTCTCTGCCAGTTACGGCAGAGGGTCATAACGTGGACGGAGTCCTCAGGCCCTCGTCCGCATGAGCATTGGTCACTCGCTATGAAATTGAACCGCGCACGATATGCATTGATTGGTGCATGTCCGCATGCAATGCAACAGCAGCGAGCATATAGCTCGTTGCCAGTCACCAACTTCATGAAGCCCGTTCTCTTGCAAGAGGGGTGCTCATAGGAATCAGGTCTCCCCACTTCATGGAAGTGGAACGTGGAGGCGCCTATGTATTTCTTGGTCTGAGATTGGTCGAACCAAGAGGCATGCATATTATCGTCCGCCTCCTTTCGGAGTGCGTCCGTGGTATACAAAGGGCAAGCGCCCAATGGAATATCGAGTGACTGAGCATACTCGTGTGCTTCAAGTTGAATGGCCCACTTCCACTTGGAAGGGACATGCCAGAAATAAACCCTGCGCCGCTCATCTTCGTCGAGCCAGCGCCGTAGTACCTCGCACAGTGCAATAGAATGTCGCTGCGCGGAGTGCGGGTTACAATTGATGATGCGATAAATTGCATTCATCAAATCCAAGAAACACGAGATGGAGGTGACTCCATCCTGTGTGGCAGCTTTCTGGATCACGACATGCAATCCAATTAGCTCGGCGTCATCACTGGTCACTTTACCGACCGGCTGACGAGTTTCAAATAGAAGTCTAGTGCCTCGGTAAACCTGAGAAGCATACACTGACTGTTTAACAAGTGCATCTGCTTTTGTGGGCATGGCGCCATCGCTACTGACATATGCACAATCTTGCTGGGCCTGGCACTCAGCGAGCGCCTGCTCCAGTGAGTTACGATAGGCTTTGACAGAGTCCTCGTCTTTGCCAAGAAGCCTATGAATCTCAAAGTGGTCGCCGAACTTGTCGACTAACCACCTGCCCGGGTTATTTGCGTCTGCAAAATAATCCATGTGTATAAAGTTTGGTGGTCTAAGGTCCACCAAATCTTTGAGCGGAGATTTCAGGGCCGCGCGCTGATGTTCGGAGAGAGAGGCCAAGTTCTTTGACCTCGAAGGATCCCCCCCCACCGAGGCAGGTGTGGTGAGAGAGCGAAGGGCATGCCTTGCATTCGAATTGGCAAGTCGGGCAGAGGACCCAACCTTAAGCCGTTTAATGAAGCCGGCAATGGGTTCAACGCAGGCCATGGTTTCAGCTGCACCCTCCGGAGTGGTGCGAAACTGTCCATTAATCCAAATGCATGCCTTACGCTGCATCTGGCACAACAACTTCATGAGCGCCACATTGCGCATACTATTGAAGTTCCATAATAAACAGCCGTACGTCGCAATAGGGCGAGCGCACGACAGGCACAGGATGCGTTTCTGCTGAGGGGAAAGACCTCGAACAGAGTTGCCTAACATTTGGAAAGCTCTGGTGGTTGTCAGAGCCTTCGTCGCGTAAAAACGGACATGCTCTTTGAAGGAAAGGCGCGTGTCCAAGAAAAAACCAAGGTATCGCCAGACATCCTTGGGCTGAAGTGGTGTCGTGCCAGTATATGGTGCGAACCCAAGATCAATGGATGGACGGGGGTCCGCCGCATTGCGCGAGAAGTGCTGCAGCTCGGTCTTGTTGTGTTCAACAACAAGCCCGAAGTCAGTGAAGAGGTTGTGCACTGATGCGTACGCTCTCTTCAGCTTTGGAACATTGTCCAGAATTGACTTGGACTGAGTGATAATCAGTCCATCGTCAATGAATGAGATGATCGTCGGCATGTCGCCAACTTTCTGATACAATTTCAGCACAGGCGCTAAATAAAGTGCAGACAGTACTGGAGATAAAGCCAAGCCTTGACCGACACCGACGTCGGCGTCAAACTCAGGTGATACAGCGCTACGCCAGGCATAAGAGGTTTTACACCCAATGAGGTATGACTCGAAGAACCTTGACACTTGACGTGCAAAGCCCCCGTGCTGTAATATCCTCACCAACATCCAATGGTTGAGTGAGGGAAAATATTGAGCTACATCGAAAGCGATGACACTTGTTTTAAGACCCTTTATCCAGCCTTGCCAGATAATATGGGTGAGAAAAATGCTGGCATCCTCTGTCGAGTTCTGTCAGATGCCACCGAACTGTTTTGGATCAAAAACAGCGAATTTAGTCGCTTCGTATTGCATACGATGCGCCAGCATTTTCTTGACGAGCTTGCCAAGAGTATTCAAAAGCACAATCAGATGAAAGGCTTTCGGACTATCATATGCAGGCTTGCCGGGTTTCGGAATGATGACTGACAAGCTCTGCTTGAAGTACGAGGGCCAATGCCACAAATCCAAACATGCATTTGCAATGTTTAGGAAAAATGTAGTGACGTGAGGGAATCTCACTAGCTGTTTAATATGCGCCCAGGTCAGATGGTCTGGCCCCAGAGCAGACATATTGCCTCAAGGCTCCAGGGACTCCCGGAGTTCTGCTGCAGAAAACAGGACCCAGTCCCACACTGGATGTGACTCGAGTTCATCAAGTTTGTCCAAATTAACCGGCCTGTCAGACATGGCGTTGTAAGACTTATCGAGCGCATCCCAGAGCGACTCGATGGAGTTGCAAGGCTGTCCCCGGAAGGAGATCACCTCGTAATCAGGCAAAGGCCTTTGCTTCGTCCATGCAGCTAAATCCCATGGACGTCGCGACTTTTCAGCAACCTCTTTGATTTAATTATTGAAGAAGGCACGTTTTGCATCCTTAATAGCTCATCGCCAGATGCGGTGGTCTCTTTCAGAGCGAGTTTGTCTGAAAGTTTCCAAAGCTTCAGAGCAGTGCTGGTGCCACCAGCCCTTGCTCCGCTTAGAGAGCTTGCACTTCTTAGAGTGAGTTTCCCAAGCCCGATCAACTGATGCCGAGAGCGCACAAAGTACTCTCTCGAGGTCGTGGATAGTCTGAACCGGAATCATATCCAGTCCGAGTAAATCAGTGGCAATGTCTGCGATAAACTCGGGGACACTGTCTTTGGGAAGTGACTTCTGCTGGTTGCTGATATCAAGCAGCAGGATGTCAAGTTCGAGTGACAATGGACAGTGGTCCGAAGTCAACTGTAGCGTATGTTCAATGCATGGATGAATCTGTCCTGTCAATACAGGGCAGAACATCAGATCGATAGTCGAGGGCCGAAGCTCTCGATTATGAGAAATGAAAGTCAGACCAGCATTAGAAGGTTCCGCCCATTCAAGTCCGAGTTCGAGTGCTGCATTGCACAGCATCTCACCCCGCGTACGCTGAGAGGTATGAACCTGATCCCAGAGTTCATAATGACAGTTGAAGTCCCCGCCCAGGTAGACCAGGTTGGGGAAATCAGAACGCTCCGAACATTCATCCAAGAGCCGAATCACGCTGCTGTCTACATCAGAGTAGGCGTTAGCGAGGAAAAGAGGCTTGCCCGGGGTGGCGAGGCTTATAACCATGAGGTCGCGACTATCAACTAGGTCGCGTCTCAAGGAAGGTCGTAGCCACCTTAGGCGGTTATGCACATAGGCCATTACATGAGGGGGCTCCTCATAGGATGACCTGCAGACGATGCAGGTCCAGTCCGGGTGGGTCGGGCCTCCGATTACTGCCTCACCGTCTATGTTGTGAGTTGATGGGGCGTATCTCACGATGTTCCAAGCAGGTTCTTGGAGGAAAATAATATCATAATCCTCTCCAAGAGTGGAGAGGAGAACGTCTATATGTACACGCTTTCGATTCACATTCTGAGAGAAAATATGAAGCAAGGAAATAAAAGAGCACCCCCTTGTACCAGGGACCACCACCGGAGCGGGGCTGTCTGATGAGGAACTCATGGAGGTCCGGCCTCCACATTTCGCTGCGGGGAGGCGTTAGAGCGATTCTGGCCAGCACACTTGCGATCACGTACCAGCTGGTAGTGCTGCTTGATCCACTCGGGATCAAAACGGTTCTTCCAGAAGGCACACTTCCGGTCATCAGTGGAGTGCTCTTTGCTGCAGCTAAGGCACTTGGGAGGGTGCGGGCAGGGCTGCCCCACAGGGGTTGCCTCAACGGACGGGTTTGCTTTTGGCTTCGCTTTACAGCAAGAGGCCAAGACACGGTGATGTTCCTTTCTGTGCGGTTCCCCACACAGCGGGCATCGGAGGGCTTGCTGGTTGCACTTCATAGAGGAGTGCCCCCAGCGCCAGCAGCGATTGCAGAGAGGTGATCCCGGCGATGAGAGAGCGGCCTTGAACCAGCAGCGCCAGTTCTGAACCATAACAGTACGATCGTCCAGAGCCTTGATGTTCCAGCCGGTTGTTGTATCCTCGATATTGAACCAAATGGTTGCAGTATCGGATTTCTTGGAGTTGCACATGATACGCGGAACTCCGATGAGAGTGATGAGGTCCAAGAATGAAGAGTCTTGGAGGATCTCGTAGGCTTGACGGGCAGTGAGGGTACTGCCATCGTCATTGAAGTAGGGAACATCGAGCAATTTTGCATAGGAGATGCTCGTAGGCATGGTGAGCTCGACCATAGAACCAGTCGGAGCGCACCGGAGGGCGGACTCACGCATAATGTCACAGTCCTTCGGAGATGCAACCCTCATCATCAAACACGAGAACGAGGAAGCGGAATGGTCCTGGATGGACTCGCATCGAATCCAAGACTTGCCAGCAGTCAACCCCCGGTTGAGGGTCGTTAGGAGAGTTCCGGTGGCGACAGAACCATTGCCTCCGGGGAACGTATAGACCAGTCTGACGTTGCGTCGAGACGGTCCATGAGAGGTGGACTTAGCCTTCTTCTTAGGCGGTCCAGAGGATTCGCCGGCCGCCTCCTTTTGCAAGGAGATGATCTTATCGGTGGGAAGGTCCGGGAACGTTTTGGCCAGAGCCACAATGGCCTCAGCCGGGGTCGTAGCGGGCTGAGCCGCCGCTTGCGCATAAGAGCGCTTCTTGTCAGATGGGCGTGTAGCCCGATTGACAGGAGGGGGGGGGGCCCCGTCCTGGAGTCCGGGAGCAGGATCTGTTGCAAGGAGGAGGAGGCAGGTGATTTGGGTTCCGAGGTGGTCTCGGAGGCCGAGCACCAGCATTCGAACAGGAGTCCTGGGGGCACAGCATGCCCGTCGGAGAGGAGTTGTGTGCGTCGCCCGAAAAATGGGCAGTCTTGGATGTGCGGGAGCGGACCGTAGCAGCGAGTCATTGCCCAAGAGTAGCCTTGGTTCCCTCAAGAGTGGGGATCCCAAACATGTTGACATTGGCGGCAGTGTCGACCAAAGAGGCCAATCCTTCCGCAATGGCGTATTGGTAGCCAGCTGGGACTTGTACGGCTGCAGTGTTAACCTTCCGAAGCCACTCCTTCAGGTTCCACAAGGACTCGGTGACTGCCTTCGCTTCACCATGGAGGAGGCGGAAGCCTTCCTCCTTGAAGTACAGGATGCCGATGTTGTCGCTATTAAACCCGGCGTGAGTAGATGCCATGGAAATAGCAGGAGAGGGGGGAGCAGGGGGCACGGTCGCCTCAGCCTGCAGGTTCTTTTTTTTTTTTTTTTTTTTTTTTTTTTTAAATCAACAATTTTTATAGCAGTGCTCGATGGCAGTCCGCTTGTAAGTACACGAGTGTGCCTACAATAAATACCGAAGTTTAGGGTCCTCTTATCGCCGTCTCCTTTGCAGGATAGGTGCTAGACTAAACAGTGGAATTCCGTGCCTAGACTTCAGAATCAACTTGGATTCAATACCTGGATTAGTCATCCAGATGAACCGGCAGAGGATAAGTCCTCTCGGGCCGGAGTCAGGGGACTACCCTGGTCCGCCACGGTCCGAATTTCGGCCAGGGAGCGAGTTACCAAGAGGCCAAGCCGAGAACAAGCCGGACATTGGTAAGCCCCACCTACTTTACTTTTCCCGTTCCTGAGCATGTGGTTCGCTGATGCCCAGAGGGTGCGGATCCCCAATCATGTCCCAGGTCTCTGCCTTGCCAGCGTCCAGCCTCAGTGTGCCCCCCAGACCTAAGGCCTAGGCTGAGGAGTTCTACACCCATGCTTAACCCGGTTATGCATGCCCCACGAGGAGGTCTCAGGCTCCCACCTGAGCAGTGCTTTATGGTCATGTGGTGGCTACCCCTGGGCCTGGGGACTCCCCAAGTATGCCGAAGGACCGGTTCAATGACCAGTCCACAGGGACCGGTCCACACTACCAACGCTGACTAACGACCAGGTTCTCGGCCTGATCCAGCTGGTTAGACTGGGCTCGAGATTAACCGGTGGGGGGTGTCCTGTCCCAAGCTCACAGTCCGAAGAGACTCCCCATTACAGGGTGCGCGGCACCTTCCGGAGGCGCACATGCTCTGGAACTCCCTATTACGGGGTGCGCATCAAGGGTCGGGTTGTTTTCAGTTACTCCCCTGCTTACCACGCCCTATGCTTTCGCTCCCTACTTGATCACATGACTAGTCATGTGACCATTTCAGGCACGGCCTGCCAGGGATCACCTGACCTGCCACTTTGGACTCCCACGATCATCCCTATCACGTGACCAGGTTACTACCCTAGCCACTGAAGGTCACCTGACCGTGGTATTGCCTCAGGGTTGCTTACCAACCTGAGTCACTGAGCACGTGATGGTAACCGATGATGGGTCACATGCCTATCCCTGCTTTGTAAGGTACAGAGGATGAGCGAGGATCGAACCCACAACCTTCCCAGTGACTGCACAGCCACCTCTCCAGTCTTTTAGTGGCGATTAAACCACTGGGCTACTGGGGCCTCTCAGCCTGCAGGTTCGGGTCGTCGGTCTGCATGAGGCCGTCATTGCCCTGGAAGAGAACGCCGGACGAGGGTCCCGGCTGAGAGAAAAGGCCTTGACTGGCGGGGGGCTCAGTACGGCTGGGGTGCGGGTTCAGCAGTGAAAGCGCAGGCCTTCCACTGCTGCTCAGTATGTCGAGTGGGTCGTCGCTCATCGAATGTCTCTATAGTTCATCGGATTTTCAACGGATTTCGCGATAAAAGAAACAGAAGGTGCTCAAGAGTGATAGAAACTCGGGTATGCAACTTGATACGAGATCGCCCAACGTATGGCTGCTGTAGAACATGTTTTTGCGAGATGAGAGTTTGTTTGCAGTTGTTTACAGATGAGCGTTGCAGAAAGAGGTGATGATGTTCCTTTCTGTGTGGTTCCCCACACAGTGGGCATCGAAGAGATTGCTGGTTGCACTTCATAGAGGAGTGCCCCCAGCGCCAGCATTGATCCCAGAGAGGTGATCCTGGTGATGAAAGAGCGGCCTTGAACCGGCAGCGCCAGTTCCGAACCATAACAGTACAGTCGTCCAGAGCCTTAATGTTCCGGCCGGTCATTGTGTCCTCGATATTGAACCAAACGGTTGCAGTATCAGATTTCTTGGAGTTGCGCATGATGCACGGCACTCCAATGAGAGTGATGAGGTCCGAGAACGAAGAGTCTCGGAGAATCTCATAGGCTTGACGGGCAGTGAGGGTACTGCCATCGTCATTGAAGTAGGGAACATCGAGCAATTTCGCGTAGGAGATGCTCGTAGGCATGGTGAGCTCGACCGTAGAACCAGTTGGAGCACACTGGAGGGCGGACTCACACATAATGTCGCAGTCCTTCGGAGATGCAACCCTCGTCATCAAGCACGAGAACGAGGAGGCGGAATGGTCCTGGATGGACTCACATCGAATCCAAGACTTGCCAGCACTCAATCCCCAGTTGAGGGTTGTCAGGAGAGTCCCGGCGGCAACAGAACCATTGCCACCAGGGAACGTATAGACCAGTCTGACGTTGCGTCGAGATGGTCCGTGAGAAGTGGACTTAGCCTTCTTCTTAGGCGGTCCAGAAGATTCGCCAGTCGCCTCCTTTTGCAAGGAGATGATCTTATCGGCAGGGAGGTCTGGAAACGTTTTGGCCAGGGCTACAATGGCCTCAGCCGGGGTCATAGCAGGGTGAGCCACTGCTTGCGCGTAAGAGCACTTCTTGTCGGATGGGCGTGTAGCCCGATTGACAGGTGGGGGGGGGCCCCATCCTGGAGTCTGGGAGCGGGATCTTTTTTTTTTTTTTTTTTTTTTTTTTTTAAATCAACAATTTGTATTGCGGTGCTCGATGGCAGTCTGCATGTAAATACAATGAGGTATCTACGATAAATACGATCTGTCCGACAACAACAGAAAGGGATAAACATAGAGGGCTACACTGCCCTGCTCTCTCCTGCCCGGACTCGTACGAGCTCGTGCTGGATCGCTCGCTAGAGCTGGCGTCCCCCAGACCCGAAGGTCCGGATGCGGTCACTTCCACGTAAAGGGTCCATGGGGTCCCATAATGCCCGCAGTCGCAGGGCTTGCGATGCGCAATGAAGCTCAGCGATCGCTTTCGTCAATCGCCAGACTGTTCCGGGACTCCGAAGAGCCAGCAGACACACGGTCACCCACCGCCTGGATCCGGAATGAAAGCACCCGCTGCCTTGTTGGACATTAGGTACTTGACGAACCAGAGACGCATGAAGGCGTTGTACTGGCGTTCAGGTGGTCTCTCCCAGTTACGGCAGAGAGTCATGACATGGATGGAGTCCTCGGGCCCTCGTCCGCACGAGCACTGATTGCTCTCGACAAAATTGAACCGCGCGCGATATGCATTGATCGGCGCATGTCCACATGCGATGTGACAACAGTGAGCGTACAACTCATTGCCTGTCACCAATTTCATGAAGCCCGTTCTCTTTCGAGAGGGGCGCTCATAGGAATCAGGTCTTCCCGCTTCATGAAAATGAAATGTGGAAGCACCTATGTATTTCTTGGTCCGAGATTGACTGAACCAAGAGGCATGCATTTCATTGTCTGCCTCCTTACGGAGCGCATCCGTGGTATAAAGGGGGCAAGCGCCCAGAGGTATATCGAGCGTCCGAGCATACTCATGCGCTTCAAGTTGAATAGCCCACTTCCACTTGGAAGGGACATGCCAGAAATCAATCCTGCGCCGCTCATCTTCATCGAGCCAGCGCCGTAATACTTCACACAGAGCAATAGAATGCCGCTGTGCCGAGTGTGGGTTACAATCGATGATGCGGTTGATTGCATTCATCGAGTCCAAAAAACACGAGATGGAGGTAGCACCATCCTGTGTGGTAGCCTTCTGGATTGCAACACGCAATCCAATTAGCTTGGCGTCGTCGCTAGTCGCTTTACCGACTGGCTGACGAGTTTCAAATACAAGTCTGGTGCCCCGGTAAACCCGGGATGCGTACACCGACTGCTTGATCAGTGCATCTGCTTTCGTGGGCACGGCGCCATCACTACTGACATATACACAATCTTGCTGGATCTGGCACTCGGCAAGCACCTGGTCCAGTGAGTTATGATAGGCTTTGACAGAGTCCTCGTCTTTGCCAAGGAGCCTATGAATCTCAAAGCGGTTGCCGAACTTGTCAACTAACCGCCTGCCCGGGTTATTTGCGTCCACAAAATAATCCGTGTGGATAAAGTTTGGTGGTCTGAGGTCCACCAACTCTTTGAGAGGGGATTTCAGCGCTGCGCGCTGGCGTTCAGAGAGGGAGGCCAAGTTCTTTGACCTCGAGGGATCCCCGCCCGCCGAAACAGGCGTGGTAAGGGAGTGAAGGGCATGCCTCGTGTTCGAGTTGGCTAGACGGGCGGAAGACCCGACCTTAAGCCGCTTAATAAAGCCAGCGATGGGTTCAACACAGGCCATTGTTTCAGCTGCACCCTCCGGAGTGGTGCGAAACTGTCCATTAATCCAGATGCAAGCCTTACGCTGCATCTGGCGCAACAACTTCATGAGTGCGACATTGCGCATACCATTGAAGTTCCATAATAAACAGCTGTACGTCACAATTGGGTGAGTGCACGACAGGTACAGAATGCGCTTCTGCTGAGGAGACAAGCCTCGGACAGAATTGCCTAGCATTTGGAAAGCTCTGGCAGTTGTCAGAGCCTTCATCGCGTAGAACCGGACGTGCTCCTTGAAGGATAGGCGCGCGTCCAAGAAAAAACCCAGGTATCGCCAGACATCCTTGGGCTGGAGTGGAGTTGTGCCAGTATATGGCACAAGCCCGAGATCAATGGACGGGCGAGGGTCTGCCGCATTGCGTGAGAAGTGCTGCAATTCACGAAGTTTAGCCCCCCCCTTGCGGGAGAGGCTGCTACCCAGGCTCCAGTTCTGTCCCTCCGTTGTGCTATGGAGGCGGACCGTCTACCCAGGAGTGTCGCACTTTGGATTCAACTTAAGCAGTTACCTGGGTGTGTTATCCCAGGGACTACCGACAGAGGAGTTAGGTCTCTCGAGCCAAGGACTAGAGACTGTCTAGCCTTGCTACGGCCCAGTGGTGTCCGGGCGTGATCCCGGTCCTGCCTTCCCGTCCCCTGACAGATGGTTCGCTGATGCCCTTAATGGGCGCGGATCCCCAATCTGACTAAGGTCTCTGTCTTGCCACGTGCCTCCCAGACTGGCATCTGATATCACAGTAAGGTCCATGGTCCTCCCATGACAGGTCCCCACAGGGGGAGCCCTTAGCTGAATGGGTCTGGATCTACTTCCACCATTGGTGTACTGCGCTGTGACTAACCACCATGGACTCCTACTTCAGGCAGCTCACATGGTACCGGGTGCCCTGTTGGCTCAAACGCCATCGGGTGGTTATCAGACCAGTTCCCGGTATGGTCCCTTATCCTTTCGGCCCCTACCTTTTAAGATCGGGGATCACGTGTGGTCTGCCGGATTAAGGCATTGTCCGGCACTTACATCCCAAGGCCATCCATGCCAAGGGAAACCCGGTCACGTGAGTTAGGGTCACATGATCAGAACCCGTGGGCTCTGTCACGTGTGTGACGCATAACCCAGCTTACGTCACATGCCAGCTGCTTAGTCATGTGACCAAGTCACCTCCCCGTGGGAACAGCTGTCACAGGGTCATGATACTTCCTGCCCGCGTCACGTGGAACCAGCTCCGGACACTTCCGAATGCAAACCTGAAGATGCCACCTCCAGGACTAGAACCCGCAGCTTCGTGGATTGCCACATCCACAGGACTACCTGACTGTGTTTACCGCTATGCCAACCAGCCCTTTTCGGGAGCGGGATCGGTTGCGAGGGGGAGGAGGCAGGCAGTTCGGGTTCCGAGGTGGTCTCGGAGGCTGAGCGCCAGCGTTCGAACGGGAGTCCTGGGGGCACAGCGTGCCCGTCGGAGAGGAGTTGTGCACATTGCCCGAGAAATGGGCGGTCTTCGATGTGCGGGCGTGGACTGTGGTAGCGAGTCATTGGCCAAGAGTGTGCTTGGGACCATCTAACGTCGGGATCCCGAACATATTGACATCGGCAGCGGTGTCGACCA
This sequence comes from Macrocybe indica, assembly GCA_030407095.1. Lineage (NCBI taxonomy): Eukaryota > Fungi > Basidiomycota > Agaricomycetes > Agaricales > Callistosporiaceae > Macrocybe > Macrocybe indica. Next base: position 1,416,717 of record JARFTL010000005.1, read on the forward strand.
AAGAGGCCAATCCTTCTGCGATGGCGTATTGATAGCTGGCTGGGACTTGCACGGCTGCAGTGTTAACCTTCCGAAGCCACTCCTTCAGGTTCCACAGAGACTCGGTGACTGCCTTCACTTCACCGTGGAGGAGGCGGAAGCCTTCCTCCTTGAAGTACAGGACGCTGATGTTGTCGCTATTAAACCCGGCGCGAGTAGACGCCATGGAAATAGCGGGAGAGGGGGGAGCAGGGAGCGCAGTTGCATCAGCCTGCGGGTTTGGGTCGTCGGTCTGCATGAGGCCATCGTTGCCCTGGAAAAGAATGCCGGACGAGGGTCCCAGCTGAGAGAAAAGGCCTTGACTGGCGGGGGGCTCAGTACAGCCGGGGTGTGGGTTCAGCGGTGAAAGCTTGGTGATGCCACTCTTGTCATCAAGCAGGAGAACGAGGTGGCGGAGTAGTCCTGGATAGATTCGCACCTAATCCATGACTTGCCAGCAGTCAACCACAACCCTCAACCGGGGGTTGACTGCTGGCAAGTCATGGATTAGGTGCGAATCTATCCAGGACCACTCTGCCACCTCGTTCTCCTGCTTGATGACAAGAGTGGCATCACCAAAGGACTGTGATATCATGTGTGAGTCTGCCCTCTGGTATGCTCCGACTGGTTCTACAGTCGAGCTCACCATGCCTACGAGCATTTCCTATGCAAAATTGTTCGATGTCCCTTACCTCAATGACGATGGCAGTACTCTTACTGCCCATCAAGCTTACAAGATCCTCCGAGACTCCTCATTCTCAGATCTCATTACTCTCGTTGGAGTTCCGCGCATTATGCACAACTCCAAGAAATCCGATACTGCAACTGTTTGGTTCAATATTGAAGATACAATGACTGGCTGGAACATCAAGGCTCTGGATGATTGCACTGTCATGGTCAGGAACTGGTGCTGCCAGTTCAAGGCCGCTCTTTCATCACTGGGATCTCCTCTCTGCGATCGTTGCTGGCACTGGGGGCACTCCTCAATGAAGTGCAACCAGCAATCTCTCCGATGCCCTCTGTGTGGGAAACCGCACAGAAAGGAGCACCATCATGTTTTGACTTCTTGCTGCAAGGCAAAGCCAAAGGCCAACCTGCCCATCGAGGCAACCCCTGCGGGGCAGCCCTGCCTGCACCCTCCTAAGTGTCTTAGCTGCAGCAAAGAACACTCCACCGACGACTGGAAGTGCCCCTTCTGGAAGAACTATTTCGATTCCGAGTGGATCGGTCATGTGACTAGTCATGTGATCAAGTAGGGAGCGAAAGCATAGGGCGCGGTAAGCAGGGGAGTAACTGAAAACAACCCGACCCTTGATGCACACCCCATAATAGGGAGTTCCAGAGCATGCGCGCTTCCGGAAGATGCTGCGCACCCTGTAATGGGGAGTCTCTTTGGACTGCGAGCTTGGAACAGGACACCCCCCATCGGTTAATCTCGAGCCCAGCCTAACCAGCTGGATCAGACTGAGAACCTGGTCATTAGTCAGCATTGGTAGTGTGGACTGGTCCCTGTGGACCAGTCAGTGAACTGGTCCTTCGGCACACTTGGGGAGTCCCCAGGCCCAGGGGTAGCCACCACATGACCGTAAAGCACTGCTCAGGTGGGAGCCTGAGACCTCCTTGTGGGGCATGCATAACCGGGTTAAGCATAGGTGTAGAACTCCTCCGCCTAGGCCTTAGGTCTGGGGGGCACACTGAGGCTGGACACTGGCAAGGCAGAGACCTGGGACATGATTGGGGACCCGCGCCCTCTGGGCATCAGTGAACCACATGCTCAGGAACAGGAAAAGTAAAGTAGGTGGGGCTTACCAATGTCCGGCTTGTTCTCGGCTTGGCCTCTTGGTAACTTGCTCCCTGGCTGAAATTCGGACCATGGCGGGCCAGGGTAGTCCCCTGATTCTGGCCCGAGAGGACTCATCCTCTGCCGGTTCATCTGGATGACTAATCCAGGTATTGAATCCAAGTTGATTCCGAGGTCTAGACACAGAATTCCACCGTTTAGTCTAGCGCCTATCCTGCAAAGGAGATGGCGATAAGGGTCCTCCACTTGGAGGGCCCTAAACTTCAGTATTTATCGTAGGTACCTTCGTGTATTTACAAGCGGACTGCCATTGAGCACCGCTATAAAAATTGTTGATTTAAAAAAAAAAAAAAGGTGTACGTGTCAGTGCACAACCTCTTCACCGACTTCAGCCTTGTTGTTGAACACAACAAAACCGAGCTGCAGCATTTCTCATGCAATGTGGCGGACCCCCATCTGTCCATTGATCTTGGGTTTGTGCTATACACTGGCACCACCCCGCTCTAGCCCAAGGATGTCTGGCAATACCTTGGGTTCTTTTTGGATGCACGCCTCTCTTTTAAGGAGCACATCCGCTTTTATGCAATGAAGGCTCTGACAACAGCTAGAGCTTTCCAAATGTTTGGCAATTCTGTTCAAGGATTATCTCTTCAAGAGAAACGCATCCTCTACCTGTCATGCGCTCACCCTATTGTGACATCTTTTTTTTTTTTTTTTTTTTTAAATCAATAATTTTTATAGCAGTGCTCGGTGGCAGTCCGCTTGTAAATACAGCGAGGTCGATACCTTGGTTTTTTCTTGGATGCGCATCTTTCCTTCAAAGAGCATGTCCGTTTTTACACAACGAAGGCTCTGACAACTGCCAGAGCTTTCCAAATGTTAGGCAATTCTGTCCGAGGTTTGTCCCCTCAGCAGAAACGCATTCTGTACCTGTCATGCACTCGCCCTATTGCGACCTACGGCTGTTTATTATGGAACTTCAATGGTATGCGCAATGTAGCGCTCATGAAGTTGCTGCACCAGATGCAGCGCAAGGCATGCATCTGGATCAATGGACAGTTTCGCACCACTCCTGAAGGTGCAGCTGAAACCATGGCCTGCATTGAGCCCATCGCCAGCTTCATTAAATGGCTTAAGGTCGGGTCTTCTGCCCGGCTAGCCAACTCGAACGCGAGGCATGCCCTTCGCTCTCTCACCACACCCGCTCCGGCGGGGGGGATCCTTCGAGGTCAAAGAACTTGGCCTCTCGCTCCGAACGTCAGCGCGCAGCACTGAAATCTCCTCTCAAAGATTTGGTGGACCTCAGACCACCAAACTTTATCCACACGGATTATTTCGCAGATGCAAATAACCCGGGCAGGCAGTTGGTCAACAAGTTCGGCGACCGCTTTGAGACTCATAGGCTCCTTGGCAAAGACGAGGACTCTGTCAAAGCCTATCGTAACTCACTGGACCAGGCGCTCGCCGAGTGCCAGACCCAGCAAGATTGTGCATATGTCAGTAGTGATGGCGCCATGCCCACGAAAGCAGATGCACTTGTCAAACAGTCAGTGTATGCTTCTCGGGTTTACCGAGGCACCAGACTCTTATTTGAAACTCGTCAGCTGGTCGGTAAAGCCACCAGCAATGATGCCGAGCTAATCGGATTGTGTGTCGCAATCCAGAAGGCCACCACACAGAATGGAGTCACCTCCATCTCATGTTTCTTGGATTCAATGAATGCGATTAACTGCATCATTGATTGTAATCCCCACTCCGCACAGCAGCATTCTATTGCCCTGTGCGAAGTGTTACAGCGCTGGCTTGATGAAGACGAGCGGCACAGGATTGATTTCTGGCACATCCTTTCCAAGTGGAAGTGGGCTATTCAACTCAAAGCGCACGAGTATGCTTGGGTGCTTGATATTCCATTGGGCGCTCGCCCTTTGTACACCATGGATGTGCTCCGTAAGGAGGCAGACAATGAAATGCATGCTTCTTGGTTCGACCAATCTCGGACCAAGAAATACATAGGCGCTTCCACATTTCACTTTCATGATGCGGGAAAGCCTTTTTTCTATGAGCACCCTTCTCGAAAGCGAACGGGCTTCATGAAGTTGGTGACAGGCAATGAGTTGTATGCTTGCTGTTGTCGCATCACATGCGGGCATGCGCCGATCAATGCATATCGCGCGTGGTTCAATTTCATCAAGAGCAACCAATGCTCGTGCGGACGAGGGCCTGAGGACTCTGTCCATGTCATGACTCTCTGCCGTAACTGGCAGAGGCCATTGGAACGCCAGTACAACGCTTTTGTGCGTCTCTGGTTCATTAAGTACCTAATGTCCAACAAGGCGGCAGGTGCTTTCATCCCAGATCCAGGCGGCAGGTAACCGTGCATCTGTTGGCTCTTCGGAGTACCGGAACAGTCTGGCGATCGACGAAAGCAGTCGCCGAGCTTCATTGCGCACTGCAAGCCTTGCGACGGCAGGTGTTATGGGACCTCACGGTTCCTTTACGCGGAACTGACTGCATCTGGACCTTCGGGTCTGGGGGACTCCAGCTCTAGCGGGCAATTTAGCACGAGCTCTGACGAGCGCAGGCACGAGAGAACAGGGCAGTGTAGCCCTCTATGTCTATCCCTTTGCCTCTGTATCATCGGACGCATCGTATTTATCGTAGATACCTTGCTGTATTTACAAGCAGACTGCCATCAAGCACCGCTATATAAATTGTTGATTTAAAAAAAAAAAAAAAAATACAGCGAGGTATCTATGATAAATACAATCTGTCTGATAAGAAACAGAAAGGGATAAACATAGAGGGCTACACTGCCCTGTTCTCTCGTGCCCGCGCTCCTCCGAGCTCGTGCAGACTCACTCGCTAGAGCTGGGCCCTCGTCCGCATGAGCATTGGTCGCTCTCAACAAAATTGAACCGCGCGTGATATGCATTGATCGGCGCGTGTCTGCATGCGATGCGACAACAGCGAGCATACAACTCGTTGCCTGTCACCAACTTCATGAAGCCCGTTTTCTTTCGAGATGGGCGCTCATAGGAATCAGGCTTTCCCGCATCATGAAAATGAAATGTGGAAGTGCCTATGTATTTCTTGGTCCGAGATTGGTCGAACCAAGAAGCATGCATTTCATTGTCTGCCTCCTTACGGAGTGCATCCGTGGTGTACAGAGGGCGAGCGCCCAATGGAATGTCGAGTGCCCGAGCATACTCGTGCGCTTTGAGTTGAATAGCCCACTTCCACTTGGAAGGGACGTGCCAGAACTCAATCCTGCGTCGCTCGTCTTCGTCAAGCCAGCACCGTAGTACTTCGCACAGTGCAATAGAATGCTACTGTGCGGAGTGGGGATTACAATCGATGATGCAGTTAATTGCATTCATCGAATCCAAGAAGCACGAGATGGAGGTGACTCTATCCTGTGTGGTAGCCTTCTGGATAGCAATGCGCAATCCAATTAGCTCAGCGTCATCGCTAGTAGCTTTACCAACTGGCTGATGAGTCTCGAATAGAAGTCTAGTGCTCCGGTAAACCCGGGATGCATACACTGACTGTTTAACCAGTGCATCTGCTTTCGTGGGCATGGCGCCGTCACTACTGATATATGCACAGTCTTGCCGGATCTGGCACTCGGCAAGCGCCTGGTCCAGTGAGTTACGATAGGCTTTGACGGAATCCTCGTCTTTGCCAAGGAGCCTATGAATCTCAAAGCGGTTGCCGAACTTGTCGACTAACTGCCTGCCCGGGTTATTTGCATCTGCAAAATAATCCGTGTGGATAAAGTTTGATGGTCTGAGGTCCACCAAATCCTTGAGAGGAGATTTAAGCGCTGCGCGCTGATGTTCGGAGCGAGAGGCCAAGTTCTTTGACCTCGAAGGATCCCCCCCCGCCGAAGCAGGTGTGGTGAGAGAGCGAAGGGCATGCCTTGCATTGGAGTTGGCCAGCCGGGCAGAGGACCCGACCTTAAGCCATTTAATGAAGCTGGCAATGGGCTCAATGCAGGCCATGGTTTCAGCTGCACCTTCAGGAGTGGTGCGAAACTGTCCATTGATCCAGATGCATGCTTTGCGCTGCATCTGGTGCAGCAACTTCATAAGCGCTATGTTGTGCATACCATTGAAGTTCCATAATAAACAGCCATACGTTGCAATAGGGCGAGCGCACGACAGGTACAGGATGCGTTTCTGCTGAGGGGACAAACCTCGGACAGAATTGCCTAACATTTGGAAAGCTCTGGTGGTTGTCAGAGCTTTCGTTGCGTAAAAACGGACATGCTCTTTGAAGGAAAGACGTGCATCCAAGAAGAAACCAAGGTATCGCCAGACATCCTTGGGCTGAAGTGGAGTCGTGCCAGTATATGGCGCGAACCCAAGATCAATGGATGGACGGGGGTCCACCACATTGCGCGAAAAATGCTGCAGCTCAGTCTTGTTGTGTTCAACAACAAGCCCGAAGTCAGTGAAGAGGTTGTGCACTGATGCGTACGCTCTCTTTAGCTTTGGAACATTGTCCGGAATTGACTTGGACTGGGCAATGATCAGTCCGTCGTCAACAAAAGATATGATCATTGGCATGTCACCAACTTTCTGGTACAGTTTCAGCACTGGTGCCAAGTACAGCACAGACAGTACTGGAGACAAGGCCGAGCCTTGACCGACACCAATGTCGGCATCAAACTCAGGTGAAACAGCGCTGCGCCAGGCATAAGAAGTCTTACACCCAACGAGGTATGACTCGAAGAACTTCGCCACTTGGCGCGCGAAGCCCCCATGTTGCAGTATCCTCACCAACATTCGATGGTTGAGTGAAGAAAAGTATTGAGCTACATCAAAGGCAATGATGCTCATTTTAAGACCCTTTATCCAGCCTTGCCAGATGATATGGGTAAGAAACACTCCAGCATCCTCCGTGGAGTTCTGTCAGATGCCCCCGAACTGTTTTGGGTCAAAAACAGCGAATTTAGTTGCTTCGTATTGCATATGACATGCCAGCATTTTCTCGACGAGCTTGCCGAGAGTATTCAAAAGCACAATCGGATGCAAGGCTTTCAGAGTATCATATGCAGGTTTGCCAGGTTTCGGGATGATCACCGACAAGCTCTGCTTGAAATACGAGGGCCAATACCCCAGCTCCAAACACGCGTTGGCGATGTTTAGGAATAATACGGCGACGTGAGGGAATCTCACTAGCTGTTTAATATGCGCCCAAGTCAGATGGTCTGGTCCCGGGGCAGACGTACTGCTGCAAGGCTCCAGGGACTCCCGGAGTTCTGCTGCAGAGAATGGGACCCAGTCCCGCATTGAGTGTGACTCAAGTTCATTGAGTTTGTCCAAATTAACCGGTCTGTCAGACGTGGCATTATAAGACTTATCGAGCGCATCCCAAAGCGACTCGATGGAATTGCAAGGCTGTCCCCGGAAGGAGATCACCTCATAGTTAGACAGAGGCCTTTGCTTCGTCCATGCAGCTAGATCCCATGAGCGTTGCGATTTTTCAGCAACCTCTTTGATCTGATTATCAAAGAAGGCACATTTTGCATCTTTAATAGCTCGTCGCCAGATGCGGTGGTCTCTTTCAGAGCGAGTTTGCCTGAAAGTTTCCAAAGCTTCAGAGCAGTGCTGGTTCCACCAGCCCTTGCTCCGCTTAGAGAGCTTGCACTTCTTAGCGTGAGTTTCCCAAGCCCAATCAACTGATGCCGAGAGCGCACGAAGTACTCTCTCGAGGTCGTGAATAGTCTCAACTGGAATCATATCCAGTCCAAGTAAATCAGCGGCAATGTCGGCAATGAACTCAGGGACACTGTCTTTGGGAAGTGACTTCCGCTGATCACTGATGTCGAGCAGCGGTATGTCAAGTTCAAGTGACAATGGACAATGGTCCGAAGTCAACTGTAGCGCATGTTCAATGCGCGGATGAATCTGTCCTGTCAATGCAGGGCAGAACATCAGATCAATAGTCGAGGGCCAAAGCTCTTGATTATGAGACATGAAAGTTGGACCGGCGTTAGAAGGTTCCGACCATTCAAGTCCGAGTTCAAGTGCCGCATTACACAGCATCTCGCCCCGCGTACACTGAGAGGTATGAACTTGATCCCAAAGTTCATAGTGACAGTTGAAGTCCCCACCCAAGTAGACCAGGTTTGGGAAATCCGGACGCTCCGAACATTCGTCCAGGAGCTGAATGGCGCTGCCGTCTACATCAGAGTAGGCGTTAGCGAGGAAAAGAGGCTCATCTGGAGTGGCGAGGCTTATAACCATCAGATCGTGACTATCAACTAGATCACGTCTCAAGGAGGGTCGTAGCCGCCTTAAGCGGTTATGAACATAGGCCATCACTCGAGGAGGTTCCTCGTAAGATGACCTGTGAACAATACAAGTCCAGTCTGGATGGGTTGGACCTCCGATAACTGCCTCGCCATCGACGCTGTGTGCAGACGGAGCGTATCTTATGATATTCCAAGCCGGTTCTTGGAAAAACAAAATGTCATATTCCTCTCCAAGAGTGGAGAGGAGCACGTCTATATGTACATGCTTTCGATTCACATTCTGGGACAGGATATGAAGCGAGGAAATAAAAGAGTGCCCTCTCGTACCAGGGACCACCGCCGGAGCAGGGCTGTCCAATGAGGAGCTCATGAGGGTCCGGCCTCCGCATTTCGCTGCGGGGAGGCGACACAGCGGGCATCGAAGAGATTGCTGGTTGCACTTCATGGAGGAGTGCCCCCAGCGCCAGCAGCGATCGCAGAGAGGAGATCCTGGCAATGAGAGAGTGGCCTTGAACTGGCAACGCCAGTTCTGAACCATAATGGTATGATCATCCAGAGCCTTAATGTTCCAGCCGGTCATGGTGTCTTCGATGTTGAACCAAACAGTTGCAGTATCGGATTTCTTGGAGTTGCGCATAATGCGTGGCACTCCAACGAGGGTGTTGAGGTCCGAGAACGAGGAGTCTTGGAGGATCTCGTAGGCCTGACAGGCAGTGAGCGTGCTGCCATTGTCATTGAAGTAAGGAACGTCGAGCAGTTTCACATAGGAAATGCTCATTGGCATAGTGAGCTCAACCGTTGACCCAGTCGGAGCGCACCGCAGAGCAGACTTGTGCATGATGTCACAGTCCTTCAGAGATGCCACCCTCGTCATCAAGCATGAGAATGAGGTGGCGGAATGGTCCTGGATGGACTCGCATCGAATCCAGGACTTGCCAGCAGTCAACCTCCGGTTGAGGGTCATCAGGAGCGTTCCAGTGGCAACAGAACCGTTGCCACCAGGGAAAGTATAGACCAGCCTGACGTTCCGTCGAGACGGTCCATGAGAGGTGGACTTCGCCTTCTTCTTAGGCAGTCCGGACACTTCGCCGGTCGCCTCCTTTTGCAAGGAGACGATCTTCTCGGCGGGGAGATCAGGGAACGTTTTGGCCAAGGCCACAATGGCCTCAGCTGGAGTGGTAGCGGGCTGGGCCGCCGCTTGTGCATACGAGCGCTTCTTGTCAGATAGGCGTGTGGCCCGATTGACAGGGGGTGGAGGGCCCCGGCCTGGAGTCCGGGAGCAGGACCGATTGCGGGGAGGGGGAGGTGGGCGGTTCGGGTTCCGAGGTGGTCACGGAGGCCAAGCGCCAACATTCAAGTGAGAGTCCTGAGGGCACAGCGTGCCCGTCGGAGAAGAATCATGCACGTCACCCGAGAAATGGGCAGTCTTGGATGTACGAGCGTGGACTGTAGTAGCAAGTCGTTGCCCAAGAGTAGCCTTGGTTCCCTCAAAGGTGGGGATCTCAAACATATTAACATTAGTGGCGGTGTCGACCAAGGAGGCCAGCCCTTCCACGATGGCATACTGATAGCCAGCTGGAACTTGCACGGCAGTGGTGTTAACCTTCCGGAGCCACTCCTTCAGGTTCCACAGAGACTCAGTGACCGCCTTCGCTTCACCGTGGAGGAGGCGAAAGCCTTCCTCCTCGAAGTACAAGACACCAACGTTGTCACTATTAAATCTGGCACGCGTAGATGCCATGGAAATAGCGGGAGAAGGGGGAGCAGGGGGCGCAGTTGCCTCGACCTGTGGGTTGGGGTCATCGGTCTGCATGAGACCGTCATTGCCTTGGAACAGAACACCGGACGAAGGTCCCGGCTGGGAGAAGAGGCCTTGACTGGTGGGGGGCTCAGTGCAGCCAGGGTGCGGGTTCAGTGGTGAAAGGGTAGCCCTTTCACCGCTGCTAAGCGTGTTGAGCGGGTCGTCGCTCATCGAAACTTTCTAAAATTTCGCTGGATTTTCAGCAGATTTCGCGATAAAGAAGACAGAAGGTGCTCAAGAGTGGTTTAGACTCGGATATGCAACTTGATACAAGATCAGCCCAGGTGTCGATGCTGTAGAACGTGTTTTGTATGCTGGGAGAGGTTGTTTACAGATGTTTACAGATGGGCATTGCGGAAAGAGGTGTTGACTCGAAGAACTTTGACACTTGACATGCAAAGCCCCCGTGTTGTAGTATTCTCACTAACATCTGATGGTTCAGTGAGAGGAAGTATTGAGTGACATCAAAAGCGATGACACTCATTTTGAGACCTTTTATCTAGAAGTGGGGAGACCTGACTCCTATGAGCGCCCCTCTTGCAAGAGGATGGGCTTCATGAAGTTGGTAACAGGCAACGAGCTATATGCTCGCTGCTGTCGCATTGCATGTGGACATGCGCCAATCAATGTGTATCGCACGCGGTTCAATTTTGTCGAAAGCAACCAATGCTCGTGCGGATGAGGGCCTGAGGACTCCGTCCATGTCATGACTCTCTGCCATAACTGGCAGAGGCCATCGGAATGCCAGTACGACGCTTTTGTGTGTCTCTGGTTCGTTAAGTACCTAACATCTAATAAGGCGGCAGGTGCCTTCATCCCGGATCCAGGCGGCGGGTGACTGCGCATCTGTCGGCTCTTCGGAGCACTGGAACAGTTTGGTGACTGTCGAAAGCGGTCGCCTAGCTTCATTGCGCATCGCAAGCTCTGCGATGGCAGGCATTATGGGACCTCACAGACCCTTTATGTGGAAGTGACTGCATCCGGACCTTCGGGCCTGGGGGACGCAAGCTCTGGCGGGCGATTCAGCATGAGCTCGGATGAGCGCGGGCACGAGAGAACAGGGCAGTGAGCCCTCCATGTCTATCCCCTCAGTCTGGTGTTTTGTCGGACTAGTTGTATTTATTGTAGGCACACTCATGTACTTACAAGCGGACTGCCATCGAGCACCGCTATAAAAATTGTTGATTTAAAAAAAAAAAAAGAGACCTTTTATCTAGCCTTGCTGGATAATATGGGTAAGAAACACACCAGTGTCCTCTGTAGAGTTCTGTCGGATGCCACCAAACTGTTTCAGATCAAAAACAGCAAATTTAGTTGCCTCATATTGTGTATGACGTGCCAGCATTTTCTCGATGAGCTTGCCAAGGGTATTCAAAAGCACAATTGGACAAAAGGCTTTTTTTTTTTTTTTTTTAAATCAACAATTTATAAAGCAGTGCTCGATGGCAGTCCGCTTGTAAATACACGGAGGTATCTACGATAAATACAACTAGTCCGAGACAACCAGACTGAGGGGATAGACATAGAGGGCTCACTGCCCTGTTCTCTTGTGCCCGCGCTCATCCGAGCTCGTGCTGAATCGCCCACCAGAGCTTGCGTCCCCCAGGCCCGAAGGTCCGGATGCAGTCACTTCCGCATAAAGGGTCTGTGAGGTCCCATAATGCCTGCCATCGCAGAGCTTGCGATGCGCAATGAAGCTAGGCGACCGCTTTCGACAGTCGCCAAACTGTTCCAGTGCTCCGAAGAGCCGACAGACGCGCAGTCACCCACTGCCTGGATCCGGAATGAAGGCACCTGCTGCCTTATTAGATGTTAGGTACTTAACGAACCAGAGATGCACAAAAGCGTCGTACTGGCATTCCGATGGCCTCTGCCAGTTATGGCAGAGAGTCATGACATGGACGGAGTCCTCAGGCCCTCATCCGCACGAGCATTGGTTGCTTTCGACAAAATTGAACTGCGCACGATATGCATTGATCGGCGCATGTCCGCATGCAACGCGACAGCAACGAGCATATAGCTCGTTGCCCGTCACCAGTTTCATGAAGCCCATTCTCTTGCGAGAGGGGCGTTCATAGGAGTCGGGCTTTCCCGCATCATGAAAATGAAACGTGGAAGCGCCAATGTATTTCTTGGTCCAAGATTGGTCGAACCAAGAGGTGTGCATTTCATCGTCTGCCTCCTTACGGAGCACATCCGTGGTATACAGAGGGCGAGTACCCAGTGGAATATCGAGCGACCGAGCATACTCGTGTGCTTCGAGTTGAATAGCCCACTTCCATCTGGAAGGGACGTGCCAGAAATAAATCCTGCGCCGCTCATCTTCATCAAGCCAGCACCATAGCATTTCGCACAGGGCAACGGAATGCCAGACAAAAGGCTTTCAGAGTATTGTATGCAGGTTTGCCAGGTTTCAGGATGATCACCGACAAGCTCTGCTTGAAGTAAGAGGGCCAATGCCCCAAATCCAAACATGCGTTTGCAATGTTTAGGAACAGGGTAGCAATGTGAGGGAATCTCACTAGCTGTTTAATATGTGCCCAAGTCAGATGGTCTGGCCCTGGAGTGGACATATTGCTGCAGGGCTCCAGGGACTCCCGGAGTTCTGCAGCAGAGAACGGGACCCAATCCTGTATTGGGTGAGACTTGAGTTCGTCGAGCTTATCCAAATTAACCAGTCTATCAGATGCGGCATTATAAGACTTATCGAGCACATCCCAAAGTGACTCGATGGAATTGCAGGCACTGGTTGGCATAGCAGTAAACGCAGTCAGATAGTCCTGTGGATGTGGCAATCTATAAAGCCGCAGGTTCTAGTCCTAGAGGTGGCATCTTCAGGTTTGCATTTGGCAGTGTCCGGAGCTGGTTCCACGTGACGCAGGCAGGAAGTATCACAACTCTGTGACAGCTGTTCCCATGGGGAGGTGACTTGGTCATATGACTAAGCAGCTGGCACATGACATAAGCTGGGTTATGCATCACGCATGTGACTGACCCCACTCTGTGGGCTCTGATCATGTGACCTAACTCACATGACCAGGTTTCCCTTGGCATGGATGGCCTTGGGATATAAGTGCTGAATAATGCCTTAATCCGGCAGACCACACGTGATCCCTGATCTTAAAAGCTAGGGGCCGAAAGGATAAGGGACTATACCGGGAACCAGTCTGATAACCACCTGATGGCATTTGAGCCAACAGGGCACCCGGTACCATGTGAGCTGCCTGAAGTAGGAGTCCATGGTGGTTAGTCACGGCGCAGTACACCAATGGTGGAAGTAGATCCAGACCCATTCAGTTAAGGGCTCCCCCTGTGGAGATCTGTCATGGGAGGACCATGGACCTTACTGTGATATCAGATGCCAGTCTGGGAGGCATGTGGCAAGACAGAGACCTTAGTCAGATTGGGGATCCATGCCCACTAAGTGCATCAGCAAACCATCTGTCAGGGGATGGGAAGGCAGGACCAGAGTCGCGCCCGAACACTGCTGGGCCATAGCAAGGCTAGACAGTCTCTAGTCCTTGGCTCGAGAGACCTAACTCCTCTGTCGGTAGTCCCTGGGATAATACACTCAGGTAACTGCTTAAGTTGAATCTGAAGTGTGACACTCCCAGGTAAACGGTCCACCTCCATAGCACAACGGAGGGACAGAACTGGAGCCTGGGTAGCAGCCTCTCCCGCAAAGGGGGGGGCTAAACTTCGGCCTTTGTGTGTTTCTAGTTCGTCAAGTACCTGATGTTGAATAAGGCAGCAGGTGCTTTTATTCTGGATCCAGGTGGTGGGTGACCATGCACTTGTAGCGGACAGTGTTCTTTGGAGCACTGGTGCATTCTGGCGATTGACAGAAGCTATTGCTGAGCCTCATTGTGCACTGCAAGCCTGCGACAGCGGGCATTATAGGACCTCACGGACTCTTTACGTGGAAATGACCACATTCAGACCTTCGGGTCTGAGGGATGCCAGCTCTAGCAAGCGATTCAGCATGAGCTCGGAGGAGCGCGGGCATGAGAGAGCAGGGCAGGTCAGCCCTCTATGTCTATCCCCTCAGTCTGGTTTTCTCGGACTAGTTGTATTTATTGTAGGTACCCTTGTGTATTTACAAGCAGACTGCCATTGAGCACCGCTATAAAAATTGTTGATTTAAAAAAAAAAAAAACTCAATGGAATTGCAAGGTTGCCTCCAAAAGGAGATTGCCTCATAGTTAGGCAAAGGCCTTTGCTTTGTCCATGCAGCCAGATCCCATGGGCGTTGCGATTTTTCAGCGACTTCTTTGATCCGATTGTCAAAGAAGGCACGTTTAGCATCTTTGATAGCTTGTCGCCAGATGCGGTGGTTTCTTTCAGAACGAGATTGTCTGAAAGTTTCCAAGGTTTGGAAGCAGTGCTGGTTCCACCAGCCCTTACTCTGCTTAGAGAGCTTGCACTTCTTGGAATAAGTTTCCCAAGCCCGATCAATAGATGCTGAGAGTGCACAGAGTACCCTCTCAAGATCGCGAATAGTCTCTACTGGAATCATGTCTAGTCCGAGTAAGTCAGAGGCAATGTCGGCGATGAACTTGGGGACACTGTCCTTGGGAAGTGACTTCCGCTGGTCGCTGATGTCGAGTAGTGGGATGTCAAGTTCAAGTGACAGCAGACAGTGGTCCGAAGTCAACTGTAATACATGTGCAATGCATGGTTGAATCTGTCCTCAGGCCCTCATCTGCAGGAGCACTGGTTGCTCTCGACAAAATTGAACCACGCCCGATATGCATTGATCGGCGCATGTCCGCATGCAACGCGACAGCAGTGAGCGAATAACTCGTTGCCCATCACCAACTTCATGAAGCCCATTCTCTTTCGAGATGGGCGCTCATAGCAATCAGGCTTTCCCGTGTCATGAAAGTGAAACATAGAAGTGCCTATATATTTCTTGGACCAAGATTGGTCGAACCAAGAAGCATGCATTTCATCGTCTGCCTCCTTCCGGAGCACATCAGTGGTATAAAGAGGGTGAGCGCCCAATGGAATGTCGAGCGCCCGAGCATACTCATGCGCCTCGAGTTGAATAGTCCACTTCTGGGCTCCAGTAGCCCAGTGGTTTAATTGCCACTAAAAGACTGGAGAGGTGGCTGTGCAGTCACTGGGAAGGTTGTGGGTTCGATCCCCGCTCATCCTCTGTACCTTACAAAGCAGGGATAGGCATGTGATCCATCATCGGTTACCGTCACGTGCTCGGTGACTCAGGTTGGTAAGCAACCCTGAGGCAATACCACGGTCAGGTGACCTTCAGTGGCTAGGGTGGTAACCTGGTCACGTGATAGGGATAATCGTGGGAGCCCAAAGTGGCAGGTCAGGTGATCCCTGGCAGGCTGTGCCTGAAATGGTCATGTGACTGATCATGTGATCAAGTAGGGAGCGAAAGCATAGGGCGCGGTAAGTGGGGGAGTAACTGAAAACAACCCGACCCCTGATGCGCACCCCGTAATAGGGAGTTCCAGAGCATGTGTGCTTCCGGAAGGTGCCATGCACTCTGTAATGGGGAGTCTCTTCAGACTGCGAGCTTGGGATAGGACACCCCCCACCGGTTAATCTCGAGCCCAGTCTAACCAGCTGGATCAGGCCGAGAACCTGGTCGTTAGTCAGCGTTGGTAGTGTGGACCGGTCCCTGTGGACTGGTCATTGAACCGGTCCTTCGGCACACTTGGGGAGTCCCCAGGCCCAGGGGTAGCCACCACATGACCATAAAGCACTGCTCAGGTGGGAGCCTGAGACGTCCTTGTGGGGCATGCATAACCGGGTTAAGCATGGGTGTAGAACTCCTCAGCCTAGGCCTTAGGTCTAGGATGCACACTGAGGCTAGATGCTGGCAAGGCAGAGACCTGGGACATGATTGGGGATCCGCGCCCTTTGGGCATCAGCGAACCACATGCTCAGGAATGGGAAAAGTAAAGTAGGTGGGGCTTACCAATGTCCGGCTTGTTCTTGGCTTGGCCTCTTGGTAACTTGCTCCCTGGCCGAAATTCGGACCGTGGCTGACCAGGGTAGTCCCCTGACTCTGGCCCGAGAGGACTTATCCTCTGCCGGTTCATCTGGATGACTAATCCAGGTACTGAATCCAAGTTGATTCCGAAGTCTAGGCATGGAATTCCACCATTTAGTCTAGCGCCTATCCTGCAAAGGAGACGGCGATAAGGGTCCTCCACTTGGAGGACCCTAAACTTCGGTATTTATCGTAGATACCTCCGTGTATTTACAAGCGGACTGCCATTGAGCACCGCTTTATAAATTGTTGATTTAAAAAAAAAAAAAAAAAAAAGAATAGTCCACTTCCACTTGGAAGGGACATGCCAGAAAGCAATCCTGCGCTACTCATCCTCGTCTAGCCAGTGCTGTAGTATGTCACACATGGCAATCGAGTGCCGCTGCATGGAGTGGGGGTTACAATCAATGATATGATTAATGGCATTCATCGAATCTAAAAAACACGAGATGGATGAGACTCCATCCTGCGTGGTAGCCTTTTGGATCGCAACACGCAATCCAATCAGCTCAGCATCGTCGCTGGTGGCTTTACCCACTGGCGACGATTCCACCTGTCTGGCCAACTCAAACGTAAGGCATGCCCTTCACTCTCTTACCACACCTGCTTCTGCAGGCGGGGATCCTTCGAAGTCAAAGAACTTGGCCTCCCTCTCTGAACAGCAGTGCTTGTCGCTGAAATCTCCTCTCAAAGATTTGGTGGACCTTTGACCACCAAACTTTATATACACGGATTATTTTGCAGATGCAAATAACCCAGGCAGGTGGTTAGTTGACAAGTTCAGCGACCGCTTTGAGACTCATAGGCTCCTTGGCAAAGATGAGGATTCTGTCAAGGCCTACCGCAACTTGCTGGAGCAGGCACTCGCCAAGTGCCTGTTAGAAGTGCCCCTCCTGTCTGGACTTGTGCATAGGACAGGACCCAGGCTATGCACCTAGCAATGCACACAGCCTATGGCTGTGTGCGCAGCAATGCGCAGCCTGTGGCTGCGTCTACAGCAATTTTTTTTTTTTTTTTTTTTTTATCAATAATTTATAAAGCGGTGCTCGATGGCAGTCCGCTTGTAAATACACGGAGGTATCTACAATAAATACCGAAGTTTAGGGTCCTCCAAGTGGAGGACCCTTATCGCCGTCTCCTTTGCAGGATAGGCGCTAGACTAAACGGTGGAATTCCGTGCCTAGACTTTGGAATCAACTTGGATTCAGTACCTGGATTTCTCGGATCTACCGGGGCACCAGACTTTTATTCGAAACTCGTCAGCCGGTCGGTAAAGCAACCAGTGATAACACCGAGCTGATTGGATTGCGTGTTGCAATCCAGAAGGCTACCGCACAGGATGGAATCACATCCATCTCATGTTTTCTTGACTCGATGAATGCCATCAACCACATAATCGATTGCAACCCGCACTCTGTGCAGCGGCATTCTATTGCACTGTGCGAAGTTCTACGGCACTGGCTCGACGAAGATGAGTGGCACAGGATTGATCTCTGGCATGTCCCTTCCAAATGAAAGTGGGCTATTCAACTCGAAGCGCACGAGTTCACCTGGACACTCGACATTCCATTGGGTACTTGCCCTTTGTATACCACAGATGCACTCCGAAAGGAGGCAGACGATGAAATGCACACTTCTTGGTTCGGCCAAGCTCGATCCAAGAAATACATAGGCGCTTCCACATTTCATTTTCATGATGTGGGAAAGCCGGATTCCTACAAGCGCCCCTCTCGAAAGAGAACGGGCTTCATGAAGTTGGTGACAGGCAATGAGTTGTATGCTCGCTGCTGTCACATCGCATGCGGACACGCGCCAATCAATGCGTATCGCGCGCGGTTCCATTTTGCCAAGAGTGACCAATGCTCGTGCGGACGAGGGCCCGAGGACTCCGTCCATGTTATGACTCTCTGCCGTAACTGGCAGAGGCCACCTGAACGCCAGTATGACACCTTTGTGCGTCTCTGGTTTGTTAAGTACCTAACATCTAATAAGGCGGCGGGTGCCTTCATCCCAGATCCAGGCGGGGGCCCCAGTAGCCCAGTGGTTTAATCGCCACTAAAAGACTGGAGAGGTGGCTGTGCAGTCACTGGAAAGGTTGTGGGTTCGATCCCTGCTCATCCTCTGTACCTTACAAAGCAGGGATAGGGATGTGACCCATTATCGGTTACCATCACATGCTCGGTGACTCAGGTTGGTAAGCAACTCTGAGGCAATACCACAGTCAGGTGACCTTCGGTGGCTAGGGTGGTAACCTGGTCACATGATAGGGATGATCATGGGAGCCCAAAGTGGCAGGTCAGGTGATCCCTGGCAGGCTGTGCCTGAAATGGTCATGTGACTAGTCATGTAATCAAGTAGGGAGCGAAAGCATAGGGCGCAGTAAGCGGGGGAGTAACTGAAAACAACCCGACCCTTGATGCGCACCCTGTAATAGGGAGTTCCAGAGCATGTGCGCTTCCGGAAGGTGCCATGCACTCTGTAATGGGGAGTCTCTTCAGACTGCGAGCTTGGGATAGGACACCCCCCACCGGTTAATCTCGAGCCCAGTCTAACCAGCTGGATCAGGCCGAGAACCTGGTCGTTAGTCAGCATTGGTAGTGTGGACCGGTCCCTGTGGACTGGTCATGGACTGGTCCTTCGGCACACTTGGGGAGTCCCCAGGCCCAGGGGTAGCCACCACATGACCATAAAGCACTGCTCAGATGGGAGCCTGAGACGTCCTTGTGGGGCATGCATAACCGGGTTAAGCATGGGTGTAGAACTCCTCAGCCTAGGCCTTAGGTCTAGGATGCACACTGAGGCTGGACGCTGGCAAGGCAGAGACCTGGGACATGATTGGGGATCCGCACCCTCTGGGCATCAGCGAACCACATGCTCAGGAATGGGAAAAGTAAAGTAGGTGGGGCTTACCAATGTCCGGCTTGTTCTTGGCTTGGCCTCTTGGTAACTTGCTCCCTGGCCGAAATTCGGACTGTGGCTGACCAGGGTAGTCCCCTGACTCTGGCCTGAGAGGACTTATCCTCTGCCGGTTCATCTGGATGACTAATCCAGGTATTGAATCCAAGTTGATTCCGAGGTCTAGACACGGAATTCCACCATTTAGTCTAGCACCTATCCTGCAAAGGAGATGGCGATAAGGGTCCTCCACTTTGAGGGCCCTAAACTTTGGTATTTATCGTAGGCACATTCATGTACTTACAAGCGGACTGCCATCGAGCACCGCTATATAAATTGTTGATTTAAAAAAAAAAAAAAAAATGACAAGCTTGACAAAGACACTATCAAACAAGCCTTTGTCACTGAAGAGATCCAAAGGACTAGAAGATCTGCTGATGCTGCAGAGTCTGCCTTGAAGGCTACCACTTCCTCCCATTCCTCCAATTCATCCAAACAGAAGAACTTCAACTCCAATCCATCACAGAAAAAGGACAAAACATGCGGATTCTGTGGTCTGGATCACTTCTGGAGGAATTGCCAACTTTACAAGAAGGCTCAAAAGCTGGCTAGGCAGAAAACTAAAGGGCAGGAGCAAGCCAACAAGGCTACAGAGTCCGAAGTAACCGAATTTGCAGGCAATGCAAGTGCCAAACTCTCTCATCCACTCCAACTGGATGCTGACTTTGATTGGATTGCAGATACAGGGGCCACTTCTCATATGACCCCTCATAAACACTGGGTCAGAAACTATACCCCTCTCAAGATTCCAATCAAGTTGGCAGATAGTTCTATTATTTATTCAGCTGGAGTTGGGACTGTGATTTTCAATCCAGTCATTAGAGGCAAACCAGCCCAATCTGTAGAGTTTACCAGGGTTTTGCATGTGCCAGAACTCCGAAACAATCTATTGTCCTGTCTATATCTCTCCAAACACAAAGCTTTGAGGATTGTCATTGATAATTCCTGCATAGACTTTCATTCCAAACCACTCAACAGGACACTCTTCTCTGCTCACATCACTCCCAACAATACTGCTCAGTTGGATGGTGTAACAGAGGCAATTTCGGATTTTGCAAACCTTGCTAGCACACTTCCTTTGGACCTTAGCTTATGGCATAGGAGATTGGCTCATTTCAGTTATGACACTGTCAAACTAATGGCCAAGGATAACTTAGTAACTGGATTGGATCTCAAAACCTCAGACAAGCCAGACCCTATCTGTGAACCATGTCTTGCAGGCAAAATGTCTTCAAACCCATTCCCTTCCTCAGACAGTCATGCTTCTCAACCTCTAGAACTCGTCCATTCTGACCTTTATGGCCCTCTTTCTGTTAAATCCCACTCTGGATTCAAGTATTGGATTACTTTCATTGATGATTGTACCAGATTCAGAGTGTTTTCTCGATGAACTTGAATCTCATCCAATGCGGGACTGGGTCCCGTTTTCTGCAGCAGAACTCTGGGAGTCCCTGGAGCCCTGCTCCAATGCCTTTATCAAATTTACCAATGACTGTGGCATTATCCGGAAACATACTGTCAGGAATAGGCCTCAACAGAATGGAGTTGCAGAAAGGGCTAATCGGACTATGGCAGAAGAG
The DNA here is from genome assembly GCA_030407095.1 of Macrocybe indica. NCBI lineage: Eukaryota > Fungi > Basidiomycota > Agaricomycetes > Agaricales > Callistosporiaceae > Macrocybe > Macrocybe indica. The sequence continues at coordinate 1,437,153 of JARFTL010000005.1, forward strand.
TTAACTGCTATACTGTCTGAATCCAAGCTGCCTGCTTCATTCTGGGGAGATGGTCTTGCTTCTATGGTGCATATTTGAAACAGAGTACCTACTTCTGCTCTGTCTGGGACCACACCTTATCAGGCTTGGTTTGGGAAGAAACCAGATGTCAGTCACCTAAGAATCTGGGGATGCACTGCATATGTCTTTGTGCAAAAGGATCAGAGGAAGAAACTCCAATCACACTACCAGAAATGCGTCTTTATTGGCTATCCTGATGGTTACAAGGGTTGGAAGTTTTACAATCCTACCACCAAAAAGACCATTATCTTGGAGAGGGCTGAATTTGATGAGAGATACTTTCCTGGTACCTCTCAGAAACATTACAGCACTCCACCTTCTTTTATTCTTCCTCTTGACCCACCTGCCTTACAACCAGCTTCTCCAGACTCAGCTGTGCTGGAGTTAGGAGGAGGCTTTGATGCACTAAAGCCTATTGTGCAAGCAGCTCCCTCTGCTCCTGATCCAGATCCTATCCCTCCTCAGAGTCCAAATCTTCGTCCTAGAACACCTCCTGCTATTCACCAGGATGATAATCTGCCCCACACACCTCCTGTTAGACACAGAGTACCAACTCCACCACCTCTTCCCAAAACTCCGCCTATTGCTGTCAGAAAACCAGTCAGAAATGTCAAACCACCTGGCAACTGGTGGGTCATTAGACCTGCTCCTCCACCAGTTCGAGATGATTCCGATTCAGAAGACTCTATCCATGAGGATCCTGATCCTAATCCTGATAAAGAGGCTGGTTTTGTGGATGTCCAATTTGCTGGTCTAGCTGAAGGTGCAAATTCAAGCACTTTTTTTTTTTTTTTTTTTTTTTTTTTAAATCAACAATTTGTATAGCGGTGCATGATGGCAGTCCGCTTGTAAGTACACGAATGTGCCTACATAAATACAACTAGTCCGAAGAAAACCAGACTGAGGGGATGTACATGGAGGGCTCACTGCCCTGCTCTCTCGTGCCTGCGCTCAACTGAGCTCGTGCTGAATCACTCGCTAGAACTGGCGTCCCCCAGGCCCGAAGGCCCGGCTGCGGTCATTTCCGCGTAAAGGGTCCGTGAGGTCCCATAACGCCTGCTGTCGCAGGGCTTGCATTGCGCAATGAAGCTTGGCGACCGCTTTCGTCGACCGCCAGACTGTTCCGGTGCACCAGACGCATGGTCACCCGCCGCCTGGATCCGGAATGAAGGCACCCGCCGCCTTGTTGGACGTTAGGTACTTGACGAACCAGAGACGCACAAAGGCGTCGTACTGGCGTTCAGATGGTCTCTCCCAGTTATGGCAGAGAGTCATGACATGGACGGAGTCCTCGGGCCCTCGTCTGCATGAGCATTGGTCACTCTCAACGAAATTGAACCGCGCGCGATACGCATTGATCGGCGCATGTCTGCATGCAACGCGACAGCAGCGAGCATATAGCTCGTTGCCCGTCACCAACTTCATGAAGCCCGTTCTCTTACGAGAGGGGCGCTCATAGGAATCAGGTCTCCCCGCTTCATGGAAGTGAAACGTGGAAGCGCCTATGTATTTCTTGGTCCGAGATTGGTCAAACCAAGAGGCGTGCATTTCATCGTCTGCCTCCTTTCGGAGTGCATCCGTGGTATAAAGAGGGCGAGCACCCAATGGGATGTCGAGCGACCGAGCATGCTCGTGTGCTTCGAGTTGAATAGCCCACTTCCATTTGGAAGGGACATGCCAGAAATGAATCCTGCGCCGCTCGTCTTCGTCGAGCCAGCACCGTAGTACCTCACACAGAGCAATGGAATGCCGCTGCGCAGAGTGCGGGTTGCAATCGATGATGCGGTTGATCGCATTCATCGAGTCCAAAAAACACGAGATGGAGGTAACTCCATCCTGTGTGGTAGCCTTTTGGATTGCGACACGCAGTCCGATCAGCTCGGCGTCGTCGCTGGTCACTTTACCGACCGGCTGACAAGTTTCAAATAACAGTCTAATGCCCCGGTAGACCCGGGATGCATACACCGACTGCTTAACAGGTGCATCTGCCTTTGTGGGCACGGCGCCGTCACTACTGACATATACACAATGTTGCTGGATCTGGCACTCAACGAGCGCCTGATCCAGTGAGTTACGATAGGCTTTGACAGAGTCCTCGTCCTTGCCAAGGAGCCTATGAGTCTCAAAGCGGTCGCCGAACCCATCGACTAACTGCCTGCCCGGGTTATTTGCGTCTGCAAAATAATCCGTGTGGATAAAGTTTGGTGGTTTGAGGTCCACCAAATCTTTGAGAGGGGATTTCAGCGCCACGTGCTGACGTTCAGAGAGGGAGGCCAAGTTCTTTGACCTCGAAGGATCCCTGCCTGCAGCAGCAGGCGTGGTAAGAGAGTGGAGGGCATGCCTCGCGTTCGAGTTGGCAAGACGGGCAGAAGACCTGACCTTAAGCCGCTTAATGAAGCCGGTGATGGGTTCAACGCAGGCCATGGTTTCAGCTGCACCCTCCGGAGTGGTGCAGAACTGTCTGTTAATCCAGACGCAGGCCTTACGCTGCATCTGGTGCAACAACTTCATGAGCGCAACGTTGCGCATACCATTGAAGTTCCATAATAAACAGCTGTATATCGCAATAGGGTGAGCACACGACAGGTATAGGATGCGTTTCTGCTGAGGGGACAAGCCTCGGACAGAATTGCCTAACATTTGGAAAGCTCTGGCAGTCGTCAAAGCTTTCATTGCATAAAAACGGACATGCTCTTTGAAGGAAAGACGCGCATCCAGGAAGAAACCAAGGTATCGCCAGACATCCTTGGGCTGAAGTGGAGTTGTGCCAGTATATGGCGTGAACCCAAGATCAATGGACGGACGGGGGTCCGCCGCATTGCGCGAAAAATGCTGCAGCTCAGTCTTGTTGTGTTCAACAACAAGCCCGAAGTCAGTGAAGAGGTTGTGCACTGCTGCGTACGCCCTCTTCAGCTTTGGAACATTGTCCGGAATTGACTTGGACTGGGCAATAACCAGTCCATTATCAACGAATGATATGATCGTCGGCATGTCGCCGACTTTCTGATACAATTTCAGCACGGGCGCTAGATAAAGCGCAGACAGTACTGGAGACAGGGCCGAGCCTTGACCAACACCAACGTCGGCATCAAACTCAGGTGAAACAGCGCTTCGCCAGGCATAGGAAGTTTTACGCCCGATGAGATATGACTCAAAGAACTTCGACACCTGACGCGCGAAGCCTCCGTGCTGTAATATCCTCACCAACATTCGATGGTTGAGTGAAGGGAAGTATTGAGCTACATCGAAAGCGATGACGCTTGTTTTGAGTCCCTTTATCCAGCCTTGCCGGATGATATGGGTCAGAAAGACACCAGCGTCCTCTGTCGAGTTCTGCCGGATGCCGCTGAACTGCTTTGGATCAAAGACAGCAAATTTTGTCGCTTCGTATTGCATATGACGCGCCAGCATTTTCTCGACGAGCTTGCCGAGGGTGTTCAAAAGCACAATCGGACGAAAGGCTTTTGGAGTATCGTATGCAGGTTTGCCGGGTTTCGGGATAATCACCGACAAACTCTGCTTGAAGTACGAGGGCCAATGCCCCAAGTCCAAACATGTGTTTGCGATGTTTAGGAAAAGAGTAGCGACGTGAGGGGATCTCACTAGCTGTTTAATATGCGACCAGGTCAGATGGTCTGGCCCTGGAGCAGACGTATTGCTGCAAGGCTCCAGGGACTCCCGGAGTTCTGCTGCAGAGAACGGGACCCAGTCCCGCATCGGATGTGACTCGAGTTCATCGAGTTTATCCAAATTAACCGGTCTGTCAGACGCGGCGTTATAAGACTTATCGAGTGCATCCCAAAGCGACTCGATAGAATTACAAGGCTGTCCCCGGAAGGAGATCGCCTCATAGTCAGGCAAAGGCCTTTGCTTCATCCATGCAGCAAGATCCCATGGACGTCGCGACTTTTCAGCGACCTCTTTGATTCGATTGTCAAAGAAGGCGCGCTTTGCATCTTTGATAGCTCGTCGCCAGATGCGGTGGTCTCTTTCAGAGTGAGTTTGCCTGAAAGTTGCCAAAGCTTCAGAGCAGTGCTGGTTCCACCAGCCCTTGCTCCGTTTAGAGAGCTTGCACTTCTTAGAGTGAGTTTCCCAAGCCTGATCAACAGACGCCGAGAGTGCCCGGAGTACCCTCTCGAGGTCGTGAACAGTCTCGACTGGAATCATATCCAGTCCGAGTAAATCAGTGGCAATGTCGGCGATAAACTTGGGGACACTGTCTTTGGGAAGTGACTTCCGCTGGTCGCTTATGTCGAGCAGTGGTATGTCGAGTTTGAGTGATAGCGGACAATGGTCCAAAGTCAGCTGTAGCGCATGGTCAATACGCGGATGAATCTGTCCTGTTAGGACAGGGCAGAACATCAGATCAATAGTCGAGGGCCGAAGCTCTTGGTTATGGGATATGAAGGTCGGACCATGATTAGATGGCTCCGCCCATTCGAGTCCGAGCTCAAGTGCCGCGTTACACAGCATCTCGCCCCGCGTGCGCTGAGAAGTATGAACTTGATCCCAAAGTTCATAGTGACAATTGAAGTCCCCCCCCAGGTAAACCAGGTTGGGGAAATCAGGACGCTCCGAACATTCGTCCAGGAGCCGGATTGCACTGCCGTCTACATCAGAGTAGGCGTTAGCGAGAAAGAGAGGCTCGCCTGGAGTCGCGAGGCTTATAACCATGAGATCATGACTGTCAACTAGGTCGCGCCTCAGAGAAGGTCTTAACCGCCTTAGGCGGTTATGCACATAGGCCATCACACGAGGGGGCTCCTCGTACGATGACCTGCAGACGATGCAGGTCCAATCCGGATGGGTTGGGCCTCTGATTACCGCCTCACCGTCTACGTTATGTGCCGACGGGGCGTATCTTACGATGTTCCAAGCAGGCTCTTGGAAAAACAAAATATCATAATCCTCTCCAAGAGTGGAGAGGAGAACGTCCATATGTACACACTTCCGGTCCACATTTTGGGAAAGAATACGAAGCGAGGAAATAAGAGAGCGCCCCCTCGTACCAGGGACCACCACCGGAGCGGGGCTGTCCGATGAGGCACTCATGAAGGTCCGGCCTCCGCATTTCACTGCGGGGAGGCGTTAGAACGATTCTGGCCAGCACGTTTGCGATCACGTACCAGCTGGTAGTGCTGCTTGATCCACTCGGGATCGAAACGATTCTTCCAGAAGGCGCACTTCTGGTCATCGGTAGAGTGCTCTTTGCCGCAGCTAAGGCACTTGGGAGGATGCAGGCAGGGCTGCCCCGCAGGGGTTGCCTCGACGGGCGGATTTGCTTTTGGCTTCGCCTTGCAGCAGGAGGCCAGGACACGGTGATGCTCCTTTCTGTGCGGTTCCCCACACAGCGGGCATCGAAGAGATTGCTGGTTGCATTTCATAGAAGAATGCCCCCAGCGCCAGCAACGATCGCAGAGAGGAGATCCCGGTGATGAGAGGGTGGCCTTGAACCGGCAGTGCCAGTTCCAAACCATGACAGTACGGTCGTCCAGAGCCTTGATGTTCCGGCCGGTCGTGGTGTCTTCGATATTGAACCAAACGGTTGCAGTATCAGATTTCTTGGAGTTGTGCATAATGTGCGGCACTCCAACGAGGGTGATGAGGTCCGAAAACGAGGAGTCTCAGAGAATCTCGTAGGCTTGACGGGCAGTGAGGGTGCTGCCATCGTCATTGAAATATGGAACGTTGAGCAATTTCGCATAGGAAATGCTCGTAGGCATGGTGAGCTCGACCGTAGAGCCAGTCGGAGCGCACCGGAGGGCGGACTCGTGCATGATGTCGCAGTCCTTCGGAGATGCCACCCTCGTCATCAAACATGAGAATGAAGTGGCGGAATGGTCCTGGATGGACTCACATCGAATCCAGGACTTGCCAGCAGTCAACCCCCGGTTGAGGGTTGTCAGGAGCGTTCCGGCGGCAACAGAGCCATTGCCACCAGGGAAAGTATAGACCAGTCTGACATTACGTCGAGACGGTCCATGAGAGGTGGACTTCGCCTTCTTCTTAGGCGGTCCAGACGATTCGCCGGTCGCCTCCTTTTGCAAGGAGATGATCTTCTCGGCGGGGAGATCAGGGAACATTTTAGCCAAGGCCACGATGGCCTCAGCTGGGGTGGTGGCGGGCTGGGCCGCCACTTGCACATAGGAGTGCTTCTTGTCGGATGGGCATGTAGCCCGATTGACAGGTGGAGGGGGGCCCCGTCCTGGAGTCCGGGAGCGGGACCGATTGCGAGGAGGGGGAGGTGGGCGGTTCGGATTCCGAGGTGGTCTCGGAGGCCGAGCGCCGGCGTTCGAGCGGGAGTCCTGGGGGCACAACATGCCTGTCGGAGAGGAATCGTGAACATCACCCGAGAGCAGTGTCGACCAAGGAGGCCAGACCTTCCGCGATGGCATATTGGTAGCCAGCTGGGACTTGCACGGCTGCTGTGTTAACCTTCCGGAGCCATTCCTTCAGGTTCCATAAAGACTCGGTGACCACCTTCGCTTCACCGTGGAGGAGGCGGAAGCCTTCCTCCTTGAAGTATAGGACACCAACGTTGTTGCTGTTAAATCCGGCGCGCGTAGACGCCATGGAAATAGCGGGGGAGGGGGGAGCAGGGGGCGCGGTCGCCTCAGCCTGCGGATTGGGGTCGTCGGTCTGCATGAGACCGTTGTTGCCTTGGAAGAGAACGCCGGACGAAGGTCCTGGCTGGGAGAAGAGGCCTTGACTGGCGGGGGGCTCAGTGCGGCCGGGGTGCGGGTTCAGCGGTGAGAGCGTAGCCCTCCCACCGCCGCCAAGTGTGTCGAGCGGGTCATCGCTCATCGAATCTCTCTATAACTCGTTGGATTTTCAACGGATTTCGCGATAAAAGAAAACAGAGGTGCTCAAGAGTGTATATAACTTGGGTTTGCAACTTGATTCGAGATCCGTCCAGGTGTCATCGCTGTGGAACGTGTTTTGCGAAATTGCGAGATTGTTTACAGTTGTTGACAAGTGGGCGTTGCAGACAAAGGTGAAAAAATTCAAGCACTTACAAGCAAGCTATGCAATGTCCGGATGCTCACAAGTGGCAGGAAGCATGCAATGAAGAGATTATGTCTCTAATGAGACATGGGACATGGGACATTGTAGACTTGCCTCCAGGAAAGAAGGCTATTGGTTGTGGATGGGTTTTCAAGGTCAAACACAATGCAGATGGCTCGATTGAGCACTACAAAGCTCGATGTGTTGCCAAAGGTTTCAGTCAGAGACCTGGCATTGACTATACTGAAGTCTTTGCCCCCACATTTCGCCCTGCTGCCTTGAGACTTATCCTAGCTATGGCTGGTATTGAGGACATGGAACTTCGTTCTGTAGATGTTACCTCTGCCTTTCCTAATGGTGATTTGGAGGAGGAGATTTATATGGTTCAACCAGAGGGGTTTCACCAAGGTGGTCCAAACCAAGTCTGCAAACTCTACAAATCGCTTTATGGTCTTAAACAGTCTGCCAGACAGTGGAACAAGAAGCTACACTCCGTTTTATTATCTATAGGATTCAAACGACTCGAATCTGACCGCTCTATCTACCTCTATGTCAAGGGGAGGTAAAGGTCATTGTTCCCATTTACATTGATGATATCACACTGGCTTCAAAGAACACTGCTGCCATTGACAAAGTGGTTGCAGAGCTGTCTTTTTTTTTTTTTTTTTTTTTTTTAAATCAACAATTTTTATAGCAGTGCTCGATGGCAGTCCGCTTGTAAGTACACGAGTGTGCCTACTATAAATACCGAAGTTTAGGGTCCTCCAAGTGGAGGACCCTTATCGCCATCTCCTTTGCAGGATAGGTGCTAGACTAAACGGTGGAATTCTGTGCCTAGACTTCGGAATCAACTTGGATTCAATACCTGGATTAGTCATCCAGATGAACCGGCAGAGGATAAGTCCTCTCAGGCCGGAGTCAGGGGACTACCCTGGTCCGCCACGGTCCGAATTTCGGCCAGGGAGCGAGTTACCAAGAGGCCAAGCCGAGAACAAGCCGGACATTGGTAAGCCCCACCTACTTTACTTTTCCCATTCCTGAGCATGTGGTTCACTGATGCCCAAAGGGCGTGGATCCCCAATCATGTCCCAGGTCTCTGCCTTGCCAGCGTCCAGCCTCAGTGTGCACCCTAGACCTAAGGCCTAGGCTGAGGAAACGACCAGGTTCTCAGCCTGATCCAGCTGGTTAGACTGGGCTCGAGATTAACCGGTGGGGGGTGTCCTGTCCCAAGCTCGCAGTCCGAAGAGACTCCCCATTACAGGGTGCGCGGCACCTTCCGGAAGCGCGCATGCTCTGGAACTCCCTATTACGAGGTGCGCATCAAGGGTCGGATTGTTTTCAGTTACTCCCCTGCTTACCGCGCCCTATGCTTTCACTCCCTACTTGATCACATGACTAGTCACATGACCATTTCAGGCACGGCCTGCCAGGGATCACCTGACCTGCCACTTTGGGCTCCCATGATCATCCCTATCACGTGACCAGGTTACCACCCTAGCCACCGAAGGTCACCTGACTGTGGTATTGCCTCAGAGTTGCTTACCAACCTGAGTCACCGAGCATGTGATGGTAACCGATAATGGGTCACATGCCTATCCCTGCTTTGTAAGGTACAGAGGATGAGTGGGGATCGAACCCACAACCTTTCCAGTGACTGCACAGCCACCTCTCCAGTCTTTTAGTGGCGATTAAACCACTGGGCTACTGGGGCCCCAGCAGAGCTGTCTAGGCACTTCAAGATCAGAGACTTGGGACCAAGCACTTTTTTATTGGGTGTAGAGATTATTAGAGATAGGCAGAAGTGGACCATTGCGCTTTCCCAGAAGCAGTACATCTTAAACACACTGGAGTGCTATGGAATGGTGGATTGCAAGCCTGTCAAGACACCTATGATGACAGGCCTTAATCTTTCCAAGGCAATGGCACCTCAGACTCCAGAGGAAGCGGACTTTATGAAGAACATCCCATATCTCAGTGCTGTTGGATCACTCCAATACTTGGCCACCATGACTAGACTGGACATAGCAGCTGCTGTGTCATGTCTGGGACGCTTCAACTCAAATCCTGGTCCACAGCATTAGAATGCAGTCAAGCACTTACTCAGATACTGCAAAGGGACTATGGATTTCAAGTTGACCTTTTCTGGAGATCTTGGTCCAGAAATGTTTACCACATTCTGTGATGCCTCCCATGGTGATTGCCCTGATTCTGGATGCTCTACTGGTGGATATGTGACAATTCTTGGTGGTGGAGCTATTGGTTGATCATCCAAACTGCAGCCCTTTGTTACACTCTCTACAACTGAAGCAGAGTATATTGCTGCAGTTGAAGCTGGGAACCGCCACCACTCCAGCTGAGGCCATTGTGGCCTTGGCCAAAACATTCCCTGATCTCCCCACCGAGAAAATTGTCTCCTTGCAAAAGGAGGCAACCGGCGAATCATCTGGACCACCTAAGAAGAAGGCGAAGTCCACCTTCCACGGACTGTCTCGACGCAATGTTAGGCTGGTCTATACTTTCCCTAGTGGCAATGGTTCTGTTGCTGCCGGAACTCTCCTGACGACCCTCAACCGGGGGTTGACTGCAGGCAAGTCCTGGATTCGATGCGAGTCCATCCAGGACCATTCCGCCACCTCATTCTCATGCTTGATGACGAGAGTGGCATCTCCGAAGGACTGTGACATTATGCGCGAGTCCGCCCTCCGATGCACTCCGACTGGGTCCATGGTCGAGCTCACCTTGCCCACGAGCATCTCCTACGCGAAACTGCTCAATGTTCCTTACTTCAATGATGATGGCAGCATGCTTACTGCCTGTCAGGCTTATGAGATCCTCTGAGACTCCTCGTTCTTGGACCTCATCACCCTCGTTGGAGTGCCGCGCATTATGCGCAACTCCAAGAAATCCGATACTGCAACTGTTTGGTTCAATATCGAAGACACCATGACTGGCCGGAACATTAAGGCTCTGGACGATCGTACCGTCATGGTTCAGAACTGGCGCTGCCAGTTCAAGGCTGCCCTTTCATCACCAGGATCTCCTCTCTGCGATCGCTGTTGGCGCTGGGGGCACTCCTCCATGAAGTGCAACCAGCAATCTCTCCGATGCCCACTGTGTGGGGAACCGCACAGGAAGGAACATCACCATGTTTTGGCCTCTTGCTGCAAGGCGAAGCCGAAAGCAAACCCACCCGTTGAGGCAACGCCTGCTGGGCAGCCCTGCCCACACCCTCCCAAGTGCCTTAGCTGCGGCAAAGAGCACTCTACTGACGACCGGAAGTGCGCCTTCTGGAAGAATCATTTTGATCCCGAGTAGATCAAGCAGCACTACCAGCTGGTACATGAACGTAAGCGTACTGGCCAGAATCGTTCTAACGCCTCCCCGCAGCGAAATGCGGAGGCCGGACCTTCATGAGTTCCTCATCGGACAGCCCCGCTCCGGCAGTGGTCCCTGGTACGAGGGGGCACTCTTTTATTTCTTCGCTTCATATTCTTTCCCAAAATGTGAACCGAAAGCGTGTACATATGGACGTTCTCCTCTCCACTCTTGGAGAGGATTATGATATTTTGTTTTTCCAAGAGCCTGCTTGGAACATCGTAAGATACGCCCTGTCGGCACACAATATCGATGGTGAGGCGGTAATCAGAGGTCCGACCCATCCGGATTGGACTTGCATCGTTCGCAGGTCATCATATGAGGAGCCCTCTCGTGTGATGGCCTATGTGCATAACCGCCTAAGGTGGCTAAGACCCTCTCTGAGATGCGACTTAGTTGATAATCGTGATCTTATGGTTATAAGCCTGGCTACTGCGGGCGAGCCCCTCTTTCTCGCTAACGCCTACTCTGATGTAGACGGCAGTGCTATCCGGCTCTTGGATGAATGTTCAGAGCGCCCCGACTTCCCCAACTTGGTTTACCTAGATGGGGATTTTAACTGTCATTATGAACTTTGGGATCAAGTTCATACCTCTCAGCATATGCGGGGCAAGATGCTTTGCAATGCAGCACTCGAACTCGGACTTGAATGGGCGGAACCTTCTAATGCTGGTCCGACTTTCATTTCTCATAATTGAGAGCTTCAGCCCTCGACTATTGATCTGATGTTCTGCCCCATACTGACAGGACAGACTCCACCTTTGTCTGCAATGCCCATCTGTAAACACCTGTAAACAACCTCTCACATCGCACAAAACACGTTCCACAGCGTTGACACCTGGGCCGATCTCGCATCCAGTTGCAAATCCGAGTTACTTACACTCTTGAGCACCTCCGTCTCTTTTTATCGCGAAATCCGTTAAAAATCCAACGAATTATAGAGAGTTTCGATGAGCGACGACCCGCTCGACACGTTGAGCGGCGGTGGGAGGGCTACGCTCTCACCGCTGAACCCGCACCCCGGCCGCGCTGAGCCCCCCGCCAGTCAAGGCCTCTTTTCCCAGCCGGGACCCTCATCCGGCGTCCTTTTCCAGGGCAACGACGGCCTCATGCAGACCGACGACCCGAACCCGCAGGCGGAGACGATGGCGCCCCCTGCTCCCCCTTCTCCCGCTATATCCATGGTGTCTACGCGCACTGGATTCAATAGCGACAACGTCGGTGTCTTGTACTTCGAGGAGGAAGGCTTTTGCCTCCTCCACGGTGAAGCGAAGGCGGTCACTGAGTCCTTATGGAACCTGAAGGAATGGCTCTGGAAGGTTAACACAGCAGCCGTGCAAGTCCCAGCCGGCTACCAATACGCCATTGCGGAAGGTCTGGCCTCCTTGGTCGACACTGCTGCCGATGTCAATATGTTTGATATCCCCACTCTCGAGGGGACCAAGGCTACTCTCGGGCAACGACTCGCCACCACGGTCCGCGCCCGCACATCCAAGACCACCCATTTTTTGGGCAACGTACACGATTCCTCTCCGACGGGCACGCTACGCCCGCAGAACTCTCGTTCGAATGCTGGCGCTCGGCCTCCGAGACCACCTCGGAACCCGAACCGCCCACCTCCTCCTCCTCGCAATCGGTCCCGCTCCCGGACTCCAGGTCGAGGCCCTCCCCCCCCTGTCAATCGGGCTACATGCCCATCCGACAAGAAGCGCTCATATGTGCAAGCAGCAGCGCAACCTGCCACTACTCCGGCTGAGGCCATTGTGGCCTTGGCCAAAACGTTTCCTGATCTCCCCGCTGAGAAAATCATCTCCTTGCAAAAGGAGGCGACCGGCGAGTCGTCCGGACTGCCTAAGAAGAAGGCGAAGTCCACTTCCCATGGACCGTCTCGACGTAACATCAGACTGGTCTACACTTTCCCTGGTGGCAATGGGTCTGTTGCTGCCGGAACGCTCTTGACGACCCTCAACCGAGGGTTGACTGCTGGCAAGTCTTGGATTCGATGCGAGTCCATCCAGGACCATTCCGCCACCTCGTTCTCATGCTTGATGACGAGGGTGGCATCGCCGAAGGACTGTGACATTATGCGCGAGTCCGCCCTCCAGTGCGCTCTGACTGGCTCCACAGTCGAGCTCACCATGCCCACAAGCATCTCCTATGCAAAGCTGCTCGATGTTCCATATTTCAACGATGATGGCAGTACGCTCACCGCCCGTCAAGCCTATGAGATCCTCCGAGACTCCTCATTCTCGGACCTCATCACCCTCGTTGGAGTGCCGCGCATCATGTGCAACTCCAAGAAATCCGATACTGCAACTGTTTGGTTCAATATCGAAGACACCACGACCGGCCGGAACATTAAGGCTCTGGATGATCGTACCATTATGGTTTGGAACTGGCATTGCCGGTTCAAGGCCGCCCTCTCATCGCCGGGATCTCCTCTCTGCGATCGGTGCTGGCGCTGGGGGCATTCTTCTATGAAATGCAACCAGCAATCTCTTCGATGCCCACTGTGTGGGGAACCGCACAGAAAGGAGCATCACCGCGTCCTGGCCTCCTGCTGCAAGGCGAAGCCAAAAGCAAACCCGCCCGTCGAGGCAACCCCTGCGGGGCAGCCCTGCCTGCATCCTCCCAAGTGCCTTAGCTGCGGCAAAGAGCACTCTACTGACGACCGGAAGTGCGCCTTCTGGAAGAATCGTTTCGATCCCGAGTGGATCAAGCAGCATTACCAGCTGGTACGTGATCGTAAGCGTACTGGCCAGAATCGTTCTAACGCCTCCCCGCAGCGAAATGCGGAGGCCGGACCTTTATGAGTTCCTCATCGGACAGCCCCGCTCCAGCAGTGGTCCCTGGTACGAGGGGGCGCTCTTTCATTTCCTCGCTTCGTATTCTGTCTCAAAATGTGAACCGAAAGCATGTACATATGGACGTTCTCCTCTCCACTCTTGGAGAGGATTATGATATTTTGTTTTTCCAAGAGCCTGCTTGGAACATCATAAGATACGCCCCGTCTGCACACAGCATAGACGGTGAGGCTGTAATCGGAGGTCCGACCCATCCGGATTGGACTTGCATCGTTCGCAGGTCATCGTACGAGGAACCTCCTCGTGTGATGGCCTATGTGCATAACTGCCTAAGGTGGCTAAGACCTTCTCTGAGGCGCGACTTGGTCGAGTGTCGCGATCTCATGGTTATAAGCCTCGCCACTCCAGGCAAGCCTCTCTTCCTCACTAACGCCTACTCTGACGTAGACGGCAGTGCAATTCGGCTCTTGGACGAATGCTTGGAGCGTCCTGATTTCCCCAACCTGGTTTACCTGGGTGGGGACTTCAACTGTCATTATGAACTTTGGGATCAAGTTCATACCTCTCAGCGCACGTGGGGCGAGACGCTGTGTAATGCAGCACTCGAGCTCGGACTTGAATGGGCGGAGCCATCTAATCCGGGTCCGACTTTCATATCTCATAACCGAGAGCTTCAGCCCTCGACTATTGATCTGATGTTCTCCCCTGTTTTGACAGGACAGGTTCATCCGCGCATTGAACATGCACTACAGCTGACTTCGGACCATTGTCTGCTGTCACTTGAACTTGACATACCGCTTCTCGATATTAGTGACCAGCGGAAGTCACTTCCCAAAGACAGTGTCCCTGAGTTCATCGCTGACATTGCCGCTGACTTACTCGGACTGGATAGGATTCCGGTTGAGACTATCCATGACCTCGAGAGGGTACTCCGTGCATTCTCGGCATCAATCGATCGAGCTTGGGAAACTCACTCTAAAAAGTGCAAGCTCTCTAAGCGGAGCAAGGGCTGGTGGAACCAGCACTGCTCTGAAGCTTTGGCAACTTTCAGGCAAACTCGCTCTGAAAGAGACCACCGCATCTGGCGACGAGCTATCAAAGATGCAAAGCGCGCCTTCTTTGACAATCGAATCAAAGAGGTCGCTGAAAAATCGCGACGTCCATGGGATCTAGCTGCATGGACGAAGCAAAGGCCTCTGCCTGACTACGAGGCGATCTCCTTTCAGGGACAGCCTTGTAATTCTATCGAGTCACTGTGGGATGCGCTCGACAAGTCTTATAACGCCGTGTCTGACAGGCCAGTCAATTTGGACAAGCTCGACGAACTCGAGTCTCACCCAATGCGGGACTGGATCCCGTTTTCTGCTGCAGAACTCCGGAAGTCCCTGGAGCCTTGCAGCAATACATCCGCCCTAGGTCCAGACCATCTGACCTAGGCGCACATTAAACAGCTAGTGAGATTCCCTCACGTCGCTGTGTTTTTCCTAAACATCGCAAACGCATATTTGGATTTGGGGCACTGGCCCTCGTACTTCAAGCAGAGCTTGTCGGTAATCATCCCGAAACCCGGCAAGCCTGCATACGATACTCCAAAAGCCTTTCACCCGATTGTGCTTTTGAATACCCTCGGCAAGCTCATCGAGAAAATGCTGGCACGTCGTATGCAATATGAAGCAACTAAATTTGCTGTTTTTAATCCAAAACAGTTTGGCGGTATCCGACAGAACTTTACGGAGGACGCCGGAGTGTTTCTTACCCATATTATCCGGCAAGGCTGGATAAAGGGTCTTAAAACGAGCGTCATCGCCTTTGATGTAGCTCAATACTTTCCCTCACTCAACCACAGGATGCTAGTGAGGATACTGCAACACGGAGGCTTCGCACGTCAAGTGTCGAAGTTCTTCGAATCATACCTCGTCGGGCGTAAAACTTCTTATGCCTGGCGGAGCGCCACCTCACCTGAGTTTGATGCCGACGTTGGTGTCGGCCAAGGCTCGGCTCTGTCCCCAGTACTGTCTGCGCTGTATTTGGCGCCGGTGCTGAAACTATACCAGAAAGTTGGCAACATGCCGACGATCATATCATTTGTTGATGATGGACTGATCATTGCCCAGTCCAAGTCAATTCCGGACAATGTTCCAAAGCTGAAGAGGGCGTACGCCTCTGTGCACAACCTCTTCACTGACTTCGGGCTTGTTGTTGAGCACAACAAGACTGAGCTGCAGCACTTCTCGCGCAATGCAGCGGACCCCTGTCCGTCCATTGATCTTGGGTTTGCACTATATACCGGCACAACTCCACTTCAGCCCAAGGATGTCTGGCGGTACCTGGGTTTTTTCTTGGACGCGCGTCTTTCCCTCAAAGAGCATGTCCGTTTTTATGCAACGAAGGCTCTGACAACTGCCAGAGCCTTCCAAATGCTAGGCAATTCTGTCCGAGGCTTGTCCCCTCAGCAGAAGCGCATCCTGTACCTGTCATGCGCTTGCCCTATTGCGACGTACGGCTGCTTATTATGGAACTTCAATGGTATGCGCAATGTCGCACTCATGAAGTTGTTGTGCCAGATGCAGCGTAAGGCCTGCATCTGGATTAATGGACAGTTTCGCACCACTCCGGAGGGTGCAGCTGAAACTATGGCCTGCGTTGAACCCATCGCCGGCTTCATTAAGCGGCTTAAGGTCGGGTCCTCGGCCCGTCTAGCCAACTCGAATGCGAGGCACGCCCTTCGCTCTCTCACCACACCTGCCTCTGCAGGCGGGGATTCCTCGAGGTCAAAGAACTTGGCCTCCCTCTCTGAACGCCAGCGCGCAGCGCTGAAATCCCCTCTCAAAGATTTGGTGGACCTTAGACCACCAAACTTTATCCACACAGATTATTTTGCGGACGCAAATAACCCGGGCAGGCGGTTGGTCGACAAGTTCGGTGACCACTTTGAGATTCATAGGCTCCTTGGCAAAGACAAGGACTCTGTCAAAGCCTATCGTAACTCACTGGATCAGGCGCTCGCCGAGTGCCAGGCCCAGCAAGATTGTGCATACGTCAGTAGCAATGGTGCCATGCCCACGAAAGCGGATGCACTTGTTAAACAGTCAGTGTATGCTTCTTGGGTTTACCGAGGCACTAGACTTCTATTCGAGACTCGTCAGCTGGTCAGTAAAGTGACCAGTGATGACGCCGAGCTGATTGGATTGCGTGTCGCGATCCAGAAAGCTTCCACACAGGATGGAGTTGCCTCCATCTCGTGTTTCTTGGATTCGATGAATGCAATTAATTGCATCATCGATTGTAATCCGCACTCTGATCACATGATATCACATGACCATTTCAGGCACGGGACACCAGACTCAAGTTCTAGTGTGCCACTTTGGGGTACAATCGATTACTCCCACCTGGATCAGGTGACATTATGTAAATGTCACGTGACTCCTTGAACCCGGGCCCTGAGTTATCAATTCAGGCACTGCACCCAGGCCAGGTGATCAATGCAACCAATTTTTCCCACGGTGTCAGCATCACCTGACCCGTGTGAACTGAGCATGTGATGGTAACCTCTGATAGGTCACATGCCTTTCCCAGCTTTTTATAGATACTGAGGATGAGGGGAATCGAACCCCAACCCTTCCGGTGGTGCACAGCCACCTCTCTGGATATTTGGTGGTGATGATAACCACTGGGCCACCAGCGCCCCGCTCGATATTCCATTGGGTGTTCGCCCTTTGTATACCACGGACGCACTCCGAAAGGAGGCGGACGATAATATGCATGCCTCTTGGTTCGACCAATCTTGGACCAAGAAATACATAGGCGCCTCCACATTCCACTTCCATGAAGTGGGGAGACCTGATTCCTATGAGCGCTCCTCTCGCAAAAGAACAGGCTTCATGAAGTTGGTGACTGGCAACGAGCTATATGCTCGCTGCTGTTGCGTTGCATGCGGACATGCGCCGATCAATGCGTATCGTGCGTGGTTCAATTTCATAGAGAGCGACCAATGCTCATGCGGACGAGGGCCTGAGGACTCTGTCCACGTTATGACTCTCTGCCGTAACTGGCAGAGACCTGCTGAACGCCAGTACAATGCCTTTGTGCATCTCTGGTTCGTTAAGTATCTAACGTCTAACAAGGCGGTGGGTGCTTTCATCCCAGATCCAGGTGGCGGGTGACCGTGCGTCTGTTGCTCTTCGGAGCACCGGAACAGTCTGGCGATTGATGAAAGCGGTCGCCGAGCTTCATTGCGCATCGCAAGCCCTGCGACGGCAGGCATTATGGGACCTCACGGACCCTTTACATGGAACTGACTGCATCCGGGCCTTCGGGTCTGGGGGATGCAAGCTTTAGCGGGTGAGTCAGCACGAGCTTGGAGGAGTGCGGGCACGAGAGAACAGGGCAGTGAGCCCTCCATGTCTATCCCCTCAGTCTGGTGTTTTGTCGGACTAGTTGTATTTAATGTAGGCATACTCGTGTACTTACAAGCGGACTGCCATCGAGCACCGCTATAAAAATTATTGATTTGAAAAAAAAAAAAAAAGTTGAAGCTGGGAAGGAGATTTTATGAATGTGCAATATTATGCAGGAGATGGGATATCCTGTATTGCAACCATCACCACTCAAGATTGACAATCAGTCTGCACTGAGTGTCACAAAGAATCCAGAGCATCATGGACGGATGAAACAGCTGGATTTGCGATACTTCTGGCTTAGGGATACAGTGGAGCAGAAGAGGATAGGACCAGAATTTATTCCAGAAACTGAACAAGTCGCAGACTTGTTAACTAAACCACTTACTGTACCAAAAGTCGAATTTTGTAGACAGAAAATGGGACTTGTAGCTACATAGTTTAGACAGTTCAGGTCAGGGGGAGGTGTTAGAAGTGCCCCTCCTGTCCGGACTTGTGCATAGGACAGGACCCAGGCTATGTGCGTAGCAATGCACACAGCCTATGGCTGTGTGTGCAGCAATGCGCAGCCTATGGCTGCGTCTGCAGCAATGCACAGCACAAGCTGTGTGCGCAGTAATGCGCAGTAAATAGCTGTGTCCGCAGCAGTGTACAGCCTACAGCTGTGCCCGCAGCAATGCGCAGCCTATGGCTGCGCACACAGCCTCTTAGACATATATATAGGTAGCATAGAGTGCCTTGAAGTCCCCAGTGTTCTCACTCAGGACTTCTAGGCAAGTACTTGTACATCACTAAATTATACCAGTGTTCTCACTCAGGACTTCTAGGTTCTAAGGCTCGTCCAGAGTGTTCCCTGTGCCTAGTTTTAACAGGGCTCGCCCCCTTTATACCACGGATGCGCTCCGAAAGGAGGCAGATGATGACATGCATGCCTCTTGGTTTGACCAAGCTCGGACCAAGAAATACATAGGCACCTCCATGTTTCATTTCCACAATGCGGGAAAGCCTGATTCCTATGAGTGCCCCTCTCGAAAGAGAACAGGCTTCATGAAGTTGGTGACAGGCAACGAGCTGTATGCTCGCTGCTGTCATGTTGCATGTGGACATGCACCGATTAATGCATATCGCATACGGTTCAACTTTGTCAAGAGCGACCAATGCTCCTGTGGACGAGGGCCTGAGGACTCCATCCATGTCATGACTCTCTGCTGCAACTGGCAGAGACCTGCAGAACACCAGTATAATGCCTTTGTGCATCTCTGGTTCATCTTTTTTTTTTTTTTTTTTTTTTTATATCAACAATTTATATTGCGGTGCTCGATGGCAGTCCGCATGTAGATACATGAGGGTACCTACGATAAATACAACTAGTCGGAAAGAAACAGACTGAGGGGATAAACATAGAGGGCCCACTGCCCTGTTCTCTCATGCCCACGCTCATATGAGCTCGTGCTGAATCACTCACTAGAGCTGGCGTCCCCCAGGCCCGAAGGCCTGGCTGCAGTCAATTCCGCGTAAAGGGTCCGTAAGGTCCCATAACGCCCGCTGTCACAAGGCTTGCGGTGCGCAATGAAGCTCGGCAATCACTTTCGTCGATCGCCAGACTGTTCCAGTACTCCGAAGAGCCAACAGACGTACGGTCACCCGCCGCCTGGATCCGGGATGAAAGCACCCGCCGCCTTGTTAGACGTTAGGTACTTGACGAACCAGAGATGCACAAAGGCATCATACTGGCGTTCAGATGGCCTCTCCCAGTTACGGCAGAGAGTCATGACATGGACAGAGTCCTCGGGCCCTCATCTGCACGAGCATTGGTCGCTCTCAACGAAATTGAACCACACATGATATGCATTGATCGGCACGTGTCCACATGCAATGCGACAACAGTGAGCATACGGGGCCCCAGTAGCCCAGTGGTTTAATCGCCACTAAAAGACTGGAGAGGTGGCTGTGCAGTCACTGGGAAGGTTGTGGGTTCAATCCCCGCTCATCCTCTGTACCTTACAAAGCAGGGATAGGCATGTGACCCATCATCGGTTACCATCACATGCTCGGTGACTCAGGTTGGTAAGCAACCCTGAGGCAATACCACGGTCAGGTGACCTTCAGTGGCTAGGGTGGTAACCTGGTCACGTGATAGGGATGATCGTGGGAGCCCAAAGTGGCAGGGCAGGTGATCCCTGGCAGGCCGTGCCTGAAATGGTCACGTGACTAGTCATGTGATCAAGTAGGGAGCGAAAGCATAGGGTGCGGTAAGCGGGGGAGAGTCTGAGAACAACCCGACCCTTAATGCGCACCCTGTAATAGGGAGTTCTAGAGCATGCGCGCTTCCGGAAGGTGCCGCGCACCCTGTAATGGGGAGTCTCTTCGGACTGCGAGCTTGGGACAGGACACCCCCCACCGGTTAATCTCGAGCCCAGTCTAACCAGCTGAATCAGGCCGAGAACCTGGTCGTTAGTCAGCGTTGGTAGTGTGGACCGGTTCCTGTGGACTGGTCGTTGAACCGGTCCTTCGGCACACTTGGGGAGTCCCCAGGCCCAGGGGTAGCCACCACATGACCGTAAAGCACTGCTCAGGTGGGAGCCTGAGACCTCCTCGTGGGGCATGCATAACCGGGTTAAGCATGGGTGTAGAACTTCTCAGCCTAGGCCTTAGGTCTAGGGTGCACACTGAGGCTGGACGCTGGCAAGGCAGAGACCTGGGACATGATTGGGGATCCGCGCCCTTTGGGCATCAGTGAACCACATGCTCAGGAATGGGAAAAGTAAAGTAGGTGGGGCTTACCAATGTCCGGCTTGCTCTCGGCTTGGCCTCTTGGTAACTCGCTCCCTGGCCGAAATTCGGACCGTGGCAGACCAGGGTAGCCCCCTGACTCCGGCCCGAGAGGACTTATCCTCTGCCGGTTCATCTGGATGACTAATCCAGGTATTGAATCCAAGTTGATTCCGAAGTCTAGGCACGGAATTCCACCGTTTAGTCTAGCGCCTATCCTGCAAAGGAGACGGCGATAAGGGTCCTCCACTTGGAGGGCCCTAAACTTCGCGTATTTATAGTAGATACCTCGTTGTATTTACAAGCGGACTGCCATCGAGCACCGCTTTATAAATTGTTGATTTAAAAAAAAAAAAAAAAAAAAACAGTGAGCATACAACTCGTTGCCTGTCACCAGCTTCATGAAGCCTGTTGTCTTTCGAGAGGGGCACTCATAGGAGTCAGGCTTTCCCGCATCGTGAAAGTGAAACATGGAAGTGCCTATGTATTTCTTGGTCCGGGATTGGTTGAACCAAGAAGCATGCATTTCATCGTCTGCCTCCTTATGGAGCGCATCCGTGGTGTACAAAGGGCGAGCACCCAATGGGATGTCGAGCGACCGAGCATACTCGTGTGCTTCAAGTTGAATGGCCCACTTCCACTTGGAAGGGACGTGCCAGAAATCAATCCTGCGCTGCTCGTCTTCATCCAGCCAGTGCTGTAACACTTCGCACAGGGCAATAGAATGCCGCTGTGCGGAGTGGGGGTTACAATCGATGATGCGGTTAATCGCATTCATTGAACCTAAGAAACACGAGATGGAGGTGACTCCATCCTGCATGGTAGCCTTCTGGATTGCAATACGCAATCCAATCAGCTCTGCATCATCGCTGGTCGCCTTACCAACTGGCTGACGAGTTTCAAATAAAAGTCTGGTGCCCTGGTAGACCCGGGATGAAGGGCTGGTTGGCATAGCGGTAAACGCAGTCAGGTAGTCCTGTGGATGTGGCAATCCATGAAGCCGCGGGTTCTAGTCCTGGAGGTGGCATCTTCAGGTTTGCATTCGGAAGTGTCCGGAGCTGGTTCCACGTGACGCAGGCAGGAAGTATCACAACCCTGTGATAGCTGTTCCCACGGGGAGGTGACTTGGTCACATGACTAAGCAGCTGGCACGTGACGTAAGCTGGGTTATGCGTCACACATGTGACAGACCCCACCTGGTGGGCTCTGATCATGTGACCCTAACTCATGTGACCGGGTTTCCCTTGGCGTGGATGGCCTTGGGATGTAAGTGCCGGACAATGCCTTAATCCGGCAGACCACACGTGATCCCCGATCTTAAAAGGTAGGGGCCGAAAGGATAAGGAACCATACCGGGAACCGGTCTGATAACCACCCGATGGCGTTTGAGCCAACAGGGCACCCGGTACCATGTGAGCTGCCTGAAGTAGGGGTCCATGGTGGTTAGTCACGGCGCAGTACACCAATGGTGGAAGTAGATCCAGACCCGTTCAGCTAAGGGCTCCCCCTGTGGGGACCTGTCATGGGAGGACCATGGACCTTGCTGTGATATCGGATGCCAGTCTGGGAGGCACGTGGCAAGACAGAGACCTTAGTCAGATTGGAGATCCGCGCCCATTAAGGGCATCAGCGAACCATCTGTCAGGGGACGGGAAGGCAGGACCGGAGTTGCGCCCGGACACCGCTGGGCCGTAGCAAGGCTAGACAGTCTCTAGTCCTTGGCTCGAGAGACCTAACTCCTCTGTCGGTAGTCCCTGGGATAATACACCCAGGTAACTGCTTAAGTTGAATCCGAAGTGCGATACTCCTGGCTAGACGGTCCGCCTCCATAGCACAACAGAGGGACAGAACTGGAGCCTGGGTAGCAGCCTCTCCCGCAAGGGGGGGGCTAAACTTCGTCATAGGCTCCTTGGCAAAGACGAGGACTCTGTCAAAGCCTATCATAACTCACTGGATCAGGCGCTCGCCGAGTGCCAGATCCAGCAAGATTGTGTATATGTCAGTAGTGACAGCGCTGTGCCCACGAAGGCAGATACACCTGTTAAGCAGTCGGTGTACGCATCCCGGGTCTACCGGGGCACCAGGCTTTTGTTTGAAACTCGTCAGCCGGTCGGTAAATCGACCAGTGACGACTCAGAGCTGATTGGATTGCGTGTTGTGATCCAGAAGGCCACCACACAGCATGGAATCACATCCATCTCGTGTTTTCTAGACTCGATGAATGCTATCAACCGCATCATCGATTGCAACCCGCACTCCACGCAGCGACATTCCATTGCTCTGTGTGAGGCACTACGGCACTGGCTTGACGAAGACGAGCGGCGCAGGATTGATTTCTGGCATGTCCCTTCCAAATGGAAGTGGGCTATTCAACTCGAAGCACACGAGTATGCTCGGTCGCTCGATATTCCACTGGGTACCCGCCCTCTGTATACCACGGATGCGCTCCATAAGGAGGCAGACGATGAAATGCATGCCTCCTGGTTTGACCAATCTCGGACCAAGAAATACATTGGCGCTTCCATGTTTCATTTTCATGATGCGGGAAAGCCTGATTCCTATGAGCGCCCCTCTCGCAAGAGAATGGGCTTCATGAAGCTGGTGACAGGCAACGAGTTGTATGCTCGCTGTTGTTGCATTGCATGCGGACACGCGCCGATCAATGCGTATCGCGCGCAGTTCAATTTTGTCGAGAGTGACCAATGCTCGTGCGGACGAGGGCCCGAGGACTCCGTCCATGTTATGACACTCTGCTGTAACTGGCAGAGACCACCTGAATGCCAGTACGACGCCTTCGTGCGTCTCTGGTTCGTCAAGTACCTGACGTCTAACAAGGCGGCTGGTGCTTTCATCCCGGATCCAGGCGGTGGGTGACCGTGCATCTGCTGGCTCTTCGGAGTCCCGGAACAGTCCGGCAATTGACGAAAGCGATCGCCGAGCTTCATTGCGCATCGCAAGCCCTGCGACGGTGGGTGTTATGGGACCTCATGGACCCTTTACGTGGAATTGACCACATCCGGGCCTTCGGGACTGGGGGACGCAAGCTCTAGCAAGCAATTCAGCACGAGCTCAGACGAGCGTGGGCACGAGAGATCAGGGCAGTGAGCCCTCTATGTCTATCCCCTCAGTCTGGTTGTTTCGGACTAGTTGTATTTATCGTAGATACCTCCGTGTATTTACAAGCGGACTGCCATCGAGCACCGCTTTATAAATTGTTGATATAAAAAAAAAAAAAAAAGGTAGACCTGGGATGCATACACCGACTGCTTGATCAGTGCATCTGCTTTCGTGGGCACGGTGCCATCACTACTGACATATGCACAGTGTTGCTGGGTCTGGCACTGTGTGAGCACCTGCTCCAGTAAGTTACGATAGGCTTTGACAGAGTCCTCGTCTTTGTCAAGAACGAAGTTTAGCCGCCCCTTGCGGGAGAGGCTGCTACCCAGGCTCCAGTTCTGTCCCTCCGTTGTGCTATGGAGGTGGACTGTCTACCCAGGAGTGTCGCACTTTGGATTCAACTTAAGCAGTTACCTGGGTGTGTTATCCCAGGGACTACCGACAGAGGAGTTAGGTTTCTTGAGCCAAGGACTAGAGACTGTCTAGCCTTGCTATGGCCCAGCGGTGTCCGGGCGCGACCCCAGTCCTGCCTTCCCATCCCCTGACAGATGGTTCGCTAATGCCCTTAATGGGCGCGGATCTCCAATCTGACTAAGGTCTCTGTCTTGCCACGTGCCTCCCAGACTGGCATCCGATATCACAGCAAGGTCCATGGTCCTCCCATGACAGGTCCCCACACGGGGAGCCCTTAGCTGAACGGGTCTGGATCTACTTCCACCATCTCTGGTTCATCAAGTACCTAACGTCTAACAAGGCGGCAGGTGCTTTTATCCTGGATCCAGGCGGTGGGTGACCATGCACTTGTAGCAGGCAGTGGTCTTCGGAGCGCTGGTGCATTATGGTGATTGACGAAAGCAATCGCCAAGCTTCATGGCACACTGCAAGCCTGCGACAGCGGGCATTATGGGATCTCACGGACCCTTTACACGGAATTGACTGCAGCCGGACCTTTGGGTCTGGGGGATGCCAGCTCAAGCAAGCGATTCAGCATGAGCTCAGATGAGCACGGGCATGATAGCACAGGGCATTGTAGCCCTCTATGTTTATCTCTTTGCTTCTGTACCATCGGATGCATCGTATTTATCGTAGGCACACTTGTGTACTTACAAGCAGACTGCCATCGAGCACCGCTATAAAAATTGTTGAATTAAAAAAAAAAAAAAAAAGCATTTTCTTGATGAGCTTGCTGAGAGTGTTCAAAAGCACAATTGGATGAAAGGATTTCGGAGTATCGTATGCAGGCTTGCTGGGTTTCGGGATGATCACCGACAGGCTCTGCTTGAAGTACGAGGGCCAATGCCCCAAATCCAAGCATGCATTTGTGATGTTTAGGAAAAATGTAGCAACGTGAGGGAATCTCACTAGCTGTTTGATATGTGCCCAGGTCAGATGGTCAGGACCTGGAGCAGACATATTGCTGCAGGGCTCCAGGGACTCCTGGAGTTCTGCAGCAGAGAACGGAACCCAATCCCACATTAGGTGAGACTCAAGTTCGTCGAGTTTATCCAGATTAACTGGCCTGTCAGACACAGCATTGTAAGACTTATCGAGTGCATCCCAGAGCAACTTGATGGAATTGCAAGGCTGTCCCCAAAAAGAGATTGCCTTGTAGTTAGACAAGGGCCTTTGCTTCGTCCATGCAGCTAGATCCCATGGATGTTGCGACTTTTCAGCAACCTCTTTGATTCTATTATCAAAGAAGGCGCGTTTAGCATCTTTAATAGCTTGTTGCCAGATGTGGTGGTCCCTTTCAGAGCGAGTTTGTCTGAAAGTTTCCAAAGTCTCAGAGCAGTGCTGGTTCCACCAGCCCTTGCTCCACTTAGATAGCTTGCACTTCTTAGAGTGCATTTCCCAAGCCCGATCAACTGATGCTAAAAGTGTATGAAGTACCCTCTCGAGATCATGAGTAGTCTCAACTGGAATCATATCCAGTCTGAGTAAATCCAAGGCAATGTCGGCGATGAACTCAGGGACACTGTCTTTGGGAAGTGACCTCCGCTGATCGCTAATGTCGAGTAGTGGAATATCAAGTTCAAGTGACAATGGGCAATGGTCTGAAGTCAAGTGTAATGCATGTAGAATGTGTGGCTGAATCTGTCCTGTCAATACAGGGCAGAACATCAGATTGATGGTTGAGGGCCGAAGCTCTCAGTTATGGAATATGAAGGTCGGACCAGGATTAGATGGTTCCACCCATTCAAGTCCGAGCTCGAGTGCTGCATTGCACAACATCTCGCCACGTATACACTAAGAGGTATGAACTTGATCCCAAAGTTCATAATGACAATTGAAGTCCCTGCCTAGATAAACTAAGTTGGGGAAATCAGGGCACTCTGAAAATTCGTCCAGGAGCCGGATTGCACTGCCATCTATATCAGAGTAGGTGTTAGCGAGGAAAAGGGGGTTGCCAGGAGTGGCGAGGCTAATAACCATAAGATTGCGACTATCAACTAGATCACATCTCAGGGAGGGTCATAGCTACCTTAGGCGGTTGTGGACATAGGCCATCGCACGAGGGGGTTCCTCGTAGGATGACTTGCAAATGATGCAAGTCCAATCCAGATGGGTTGGACCTCCGACTACTGCCTCTCTGCCCTGCTCCGGCGGTGGTCCCTGGTACGAGGGGGCACTCTTTTATTTCCTTGCTTCGTATTTTCTCTCAGAATGTGAATCGAAAGCATGTACATATAGACGTTCTCCTCTCCACTCTCGGAGAGGATTATGATATCATTTTTCTCCAAGAACCTGCTTGGAATATCATAAGATACGCCCCATCAGCTCACAACGTAGATGGTGAGGCAGTAATCGGAGGCCTGACCCACCCGGATTGGACCTGCATCGTTCGCAGGTCATCCTATGAGGAGCCCCCTCGTGTAATGGCCTATGTGCATAACCGCCTAAGGCAGCTACGACCTTCCTTGAGACGCGACCTAGTTGACAGTCGTGACCTCATGGTCATAAGCCTCGCCACTCCAGGCGAGCCTCTTTTCCTCGCTAACACCTACTCTGATGTAGACGGCAGCGCGATTCGGCTCTTGGACGAATGTTCGGAGCGTCCTGATTTCCCCAACCTGGCCTACCTGGGCAGGGACTTCAATTGTCACTATGAACTCTGGGATCAGGTTCATATCTCTCAGTGTACGCGGGGCGAGATGCTGTGTAATGCAGCACTCGAACTCAGACTGGAATGGGCAGAACCTTCTAACGCCGGCCCTACTTTCATTTCTCATAATCGAGAGCTTCGGCCCTCGACTATTGATTTGATGTTCTGCCCTGTATTAATGGGGCAGACTCAACTGCATATTGAACATGTGCTACAATTGACTTCGGACCATTGTCCGTTGTCACTTGAACTTGACATACCGCTGCTCGACATCAGTGACCAGCGGAAGTCACTTCCCAAAGACAGTGTCCCCGAGTTCATTGCCGACATTGCCGCTGACTTACTCGGACTGGATATGATTCCAGTTGAGACTATCCACGACCTCGAGAGGGTACTTCGTGCGCTCTCGGCATCTGTTGATCGGGCTTGGGAAACTCACTCTAAGAAGTGCAAGCTCTCTAAGCGGAGCAAGGGCTGGTGGAACCAACACTGCTCTGAAGCTTTGGAAACTTTCAGGCAAACTCACTCTGAAAGAGACCACCGCATCTGGCAATGAGCTATTAAAGATGCAAAATGCACCTTCTTTGATAATCGGATCAAAGAGGTTGCTGAAAAATCGCGACGCCCATGGGATCTAGCTGCATGGACGAAGCAAAGGCCGTTGCCTAATTACGAGGCGATCTCCTTCCGGGGACAGCCTTGCAACTCCATCGAGTCGCTCTGGGATGCGCTCGATAAGTCTTATAACACTGCGTCCGACAGGCCAGTTAATTTGGATAAACTCAATGAACTTGAATCACATCCAACGCGGGACTGGGTCCCATTTTCTGCAGCAGAACTCCGGGAGTCCCTGGAGCCCTGCAGCAATACGTCTGCTCCAGGACCAGACCATCTGACCTGGGCGCATATTAAACAGCTAGTGAGATTCCCTCACGTTGCTATATTTTTTCTAAATATTGCAAACACATGTTTGGACTTGGGGCATTGGCCCTCATACTTCAAGCAGAGTTTGTCGGTGATCATCCCGAAACCTGGCAAGCCTGCGTATGATACTCCGAAAGCCTTTCACCCGATTGTGCTTTTGAATACTCTCAGCAAGCTCGTCGAGAAAATGCTGGCGTGTCGTATGCAATACGAAGTGACTAAATTCGCTGTCTTTGACCCAAAGCAGTTCGGTGGCATCCGACAGAACTCCACGGAGGACGCCGGAGTGTTTCTTACCCATATCATCTGGCAAGGCTGGATAAAGGGTCTCAAAACGAGTGTCATCGCCTTTGATGTAGCTCAATACTTCCCCTCACTCAACCATTGGATGTTGGTGAGGATACTGCAACACGGAGGCTTCGCATGTCAAGTGTTGAAGTTCTTTGAGTCATACCTCGTCAGGCGTAAAACTTCTTACGCCTGGCGTAGCGCTGTTTCACCTGAGTTTGATGCCGATGTTGGTGTCGGTCAAGGCTTGGCCTTGTCTCCAGTACTGTCTGTGCTGTACTTGGCACCTGTGCTGAAACTATACCAGAAAGTCGGCGACATGCCAACTATCATTTCATTCATTGATGATGGACTGATTATCGCTCAGTCCAAGTCAATTCCGGACAATGTTCCAGAGCTGAAGAGAGCGTACGCATCAGTGCACAACCTCTTCACTGACTTCGGGCTTGTTGTTGAATACAACAAGACTGAACTACAGCACTTCTCGCGCAACGTGGCAGACCCCTGTCTGTCCATTGATCTTGGGTTCGCACCATATACTGGCACAACTCCACTTCAGCCCAAGGATGTCTGGCGATACCTTGGTTTTTTCTTGGACGCGGGTCTCTCTTTCAAAGAGCATGTCCGTTTTTATGCAACGAAGGCTCTGACAACGGCCAGAGCTTTCCAAATGTTAGGCAACTCTGTCCGAGGTTTGTCCCCTCAGCAGAAACGCATCCTGTACCTATCGTGCACTCGCCCTATTGCGACGTATGGCTGTCTATTATGGAACTTCAATGGTGTGCGCAACGTGGCGCTCATGAAGTTGTTGCATCAGATGCAGTGCAAGACGTGCATCTGGATTAATGGACAGTTTCGCACCACCCCTGAAGGTGCAGCTGAGACTATGGCCTGCGTTGAGCCCATCGCCGGCTTCATTAAACAGCTTAAGGTCAGGTCTTCTGCCCGGCTAGCCAACTCTAACGCAAGGCATGCCCTTCGCTCTCTTACCACACCTGCTTCAGTGGGTGGGGATCCTTCGAGGTCAAAGAACTTGGCCTCTCTCTCTGAATGTCAGCGCGCTGCGCTTAAATCTCCTCTCAAAGATTTGGTGGACCTCAGACCACCAAACTTTATCCACACGGATTATTTTGCAGATGCAAATAACCCGGGCAGGCGGTTAGTCGACAAGTTCGGTGACCACTTTGAGATTCATAAGCTCCTTGACAAAGATGAGGACTCTGTCAAAGCCTATCGTAACTCACTGGAGCAGGCGCTCGCCGAGTGCCAGATCCAGCAAGATTGTGCATATGTCAGTAGTGATGGCGCCGTGCCCACGAAAGCAGATGCACTTGTTAAACAGTCAGTGTATGCTTCTCGGGTTTACTGGGGCACTAGACTTCTATTTGAAACTCGTCAGCCGGTCAGTAAAGCGACCAGCGACGATGCCGAGCTAATTCGATTGCGTGTCGTGATCCAGAAAGCTACCACACAGGATGGAGTCACCTCCATCTCGTGTTTCTTGGATTCGATGAATGCAATTAACTGCATCATACATTGTAATCCGCACTCCGCGCAGCGGTACTCGGATGTAAGTGCCAGACAATGCCTTAATCCGGCAGACCACACGTGATCCCCGATCTTAAAAGGTAGGGGCCGAAAGAATAAGGGACCATACCGGGAACCGGTCTGATAACCACCCGATGGCGTTTGAGCCAACAGGGCACCCGGTACCATGTGAGCTGCCTGAAGTAGGAGTCCATGGTAGTTAGTCACGGTGCAGTACACCAATGGTGGAAGTAGATCCAGACCCGTTCAGCTAAGGGCTCCCCCTGTGGGGACCTGTCATGGGAGGACCATGGACCTTGCTGTGATATCGGATGCCAGTCTGGGAGGCACGTGGCAAGACAGAGACCTTAGTCAGATTGGGGATCCACGCCCATTAAAGGGCATCAGCGAACCATCTGTCAGGGGATGGGAAGGCAGGACTGGGGTCGTGCCCAGACACCGCTGGGCCGTAGCAAGGCTAGACAGTCTCTAGTCCTTGGCTCGAGAGACCTAACTCCTCTGTCGGTAGTCCCTGGGATAATATACCCAGGTAACTGCTTAAGTTGAATCCGAAGTGCGACACTCCTGGGTAGACGGTCCGCCTCCATAGCACAATGGAGGGACAGAACTGGAGCCTGGGTAGCAGCCTCTCCCGCAAGGGGGGGGCTAAACTTCGCTTCGGTGGCTAGGGTGGTAACCTGGTCACGTGATAGGGATGATCGTGGGAGCCCAAAGTGGCAGGTCAGGTGATCCCTGGCAGGCCGTGCCTGAAATGGTCACGTGACTAGTCATGTGATCAAGTAGGGAGCGAAAGCATAGGGCGTGGTAAGCGGGGGAGAGTCTGAGAACAACCCGACCCTTAATGCGCACCCTGTAATAGGGAGTTCCAGAGCATGCGCGCTTCCGGAAGGTGCCGCGCACCCTGTAATGGGGAGTCTCTTCGGACTGCGAGCTTGGGACAGGACACCCCCCACCGGTTAATCTCGAGCCCAGTCTAACCTGCTGGATCAGGCCGAGAACCTGGTCGTTAGTCAGCGTTGGTAGTGTGGACCGGTCCCTGTGGACTGGTCATTGAACTGGTCCTTTGGCACACTTGGGGAGTCCCCAGGCCCAGGGGTAGCCACCATATGACCGTAAAGCACTGCTCAGGTGGGAGCCTGAGACCTCCTTGTGGGGCATGCATAACCGGGTTAAGCATGGGTGTAGAACTCCTCAGCCTAGGCCTTAGGTCTAGAGTGCACACTGAGGCTGGACGCTGGCAAGGCAGAGACCTGGGACATGATTGGGGATCCGCGCCGTTTGGGCATCAGTGAACCACATGCTCAGGAATGGGAAAAGTAAAGTAGGTGGGGCTTACCAATGTCCGGCTTGCTCTCGGCTTGGCCTCTTGGTAACTCGCTCCCTGGCCGAAATTCGGACCGTGGCAGACCAGGGTAGCCCCCTGACTCCGGCCCGAGAGGACTTATCCTCTGCCGGTTCATCTGGATGACTAATCCAGGTATTGAATCCAAGTTGATTCCGAAGTCTAGGCACGGAATTCCACCGTTTAGTCTAGCGCCTATCCTGCAAAGGAGACGGCGATAAGGGTCCTCCACTTGGAGGACCCTAAACTTCATAGTTGTATTTATGTAGGCACATTCGTGTACTTACAAGTGGACTGCCATCGAGCACCGCTTTATAAATTGTTGATTTAAAAAAAAAAAAAAAGCGCAGCGGCACTCTATTGCACTGTGTGAGGTACTACGGCGCTGGCTCGACGAAGATGAGCAGTGCAGGATTGATCTCTGGCACATCCCTTCCAAGTGGAAGTGGGCTATTCAACTCGAAGCACACGAGTTTGCTCAGTCACTCGATATTCCACTGGGCGCTCGCCCTCTGTACACCACGGATGCGCTCCGTAAGGAGGTGGACGATGAAATGCATGCCTCTTGGTTCGACCAATCGCGGACCAAGAAATATATAGGCTCTTCCACGTTTCATTTCCATGAAGCAGGGAGACCCGACTCCTATGAGCACCCCTCTCGTAAGAGGACAGGCTTCATGAAGCTGGTGATGGGCAACAAGCTGTATGCTCGCTGCTGTCACGTCGCATGTGGACATGCGCCAATCAATGCATATCGCGTGCGGTTCAATTTTGTTGAAAGCAACCAATGCTCATGTGGATGAGGGCCTGAGGACTCCGTCCACGTCATGACTCTCTGCCGTAACTGGCAGAGGCCACCTGAACGCCAGTATGACGCCTTTGTGCGTCTCTGGTTCGTTAAGTACCTAACGTCCAACAAGGTGGCAGGTGCCTTCATCCTGGATCCAGGTGGTGGGTGACTGTCCGTCTGTTGGCTCTTCAGAGCACCAGAACAGTCTGGCGACTGATGAAAGCGGTCGCCGAGCTTTATTGCACATTGCAAGCCCTGCGACAGTGGGCGTTATGGGACCTCATGGACCCTTTACGCGGAACTGACTGCAGCCAGGCCTTCGGACCTGGGGGACGCCAGTTCGAGCGAGCGACTCAGCACGAGCTCAGATGAGCGTGGGCACGAGAGAACAGGGCAGTGAGCCCTCTATGTCTATCCCCTCAGTCTGGTTGTCTCGGACTAGTTGTATTTATCGTAGGTACCTTCGTGTATTTACAAGCGGACTGCCACCGAGCACTGCTATAAAAATTGTTGATTTAAAAAAAAAAAAAAAAAAAAAGACTACCGCCTCTCCATCAACACTATGTGCTGAAGGGGGCTGGTTGGCATAGCGGTAAATGCAGTCAGGTAGTCCTGTGGATGTGGCAATCCATGAAGCCGCAGGTTCTAGTCCTGGAGGTGGCATCTTCAGGTTTGCATTCGGAAGTGTCCAGAGCTGGTTCCACGTGACGCAGGCAGGAAGTATCATGACCCTGTGACAGCTGTTCCCACGGGGAGGTGACTTGGTCACATGACTAAGCAGCTAGCATGTGACATAAGCTGGGTTATGCGTCACGCATGTGACTAACCCCACTCTGTGGGCTCTGATCATGTGACCCTAACTCACGTGACCGGTTTCCCTTGGCGTGGATGGCCTTGGGATGTAAGTGCCGGACAATGCCTTAATCCGGCAGACCACACGTGATCCCTGATCTTAAAAGGTAGGGGCCGAAAGGATAAGAGACCATACTGGGAATTGGGCTGATAACCACCTGATGGCGTTTGAGCCAACAGGGCACCCAGTACCATGTGAGCTGCCTGAAGTAGGAGTCCATGGTGGTTAGTCACGGTGCAGTACACCAATGGTGGAAGTAGATCCAGACCCGTTCAGCTAAGGGCTCCCCCTGTGGGGACCTGTTATGGGAGGACCATGGACCTTACTGTGATATCGGATGCCAGTCTGGGAGGCATGTGGCAAGACAGAGACCTTAGTCAGATTGGGGATCCGTGCCCTTCAAGGGCATCAGCGAACCATCTGTCTTTTTTTTTTTTTTTTTTTTTTTAAATCAACAATTTTTATAGCGGTGCTCGGTGGCAGTCCGCTTGTAAATACACGAAGGTACCTACGATAAATACAACTAGTCCGAGACAACCAGACTGAGGGGATAGACATAGAGGGCTCACTGCCCTGTTCTCTCGTGCCCACGCTCGTCTGAGCTTGTGCTGAGTCGCTCGCTCGAACTGGCATCCCCCAGGTCCAAAGGCCTGGCTGTGGTCAGTTCCGCGTAAAGGGTCCGTGAGGTCCCATAACGCCAGCTGTCGCGGGCTTGCGGTGCACAGTGAAGCTCGGCACTCGCTTTCGTCGATTGCCAGGTTGTTCCGGAGCAGACGTACGGTCACCCGCCGCCTAGATCCGGGATGAAAGCACCTACTGCCTTATTAGACGTTAGGTACTTAACAAACCAGAGATGCACAAAGGTGTCATACTGGCATTCAGGTGGCCTCTGCCAGTTACGGCAGAGAGTCATGACGTGGACGGAGTCCTCAGGCCCTCGTCCGCATGAGCATTGGTTGCTTTCAACAAAATTGAACCGCGTGCGATACGCATTGATCAGCGCATGTCCGCATGCGATGTGACAGCAGCGAGCATACAGCTCGTTGCCCGTCACCAGCTTTATGAAGCCTGTCCTCTTACAAGAGGGGTGCTCATAGGAGTTGGGTCTCCCCGCTTCATGGAAATGAAACATGGAAGAGCCTATATATTTCTTGGTCTGAGATTGGTCGAACCAAGAGGCATAGCGAACCATCTGTCAGGGGACGGGAAGGCAGGACCGGAGTTGCGCCCAGACACCGCTGGGCCGTAGCAAGGCTAGACAGTCTCTAGTCCTTGGCTCGAAAGACCTAACTCCTCTGTCGGTAGTCCCTGAGATAATACACCCAGGTAACTGCTTAAGTTGAATCCGAAGTGCGACACTTCTGGGTAGACGGTCTGCCTCCATAGCACAATGGAGGGACAGAACTGGAGCCTGGGTAGCAGCCTCTCCCGCAAGGGGAGGGCTAAACTTCG
The DNA here is from genome assembly GCA_030407095.1 of Macrocybe indica. Lineage (NCBI taxonomy): Eukaryota > Fungi > Basidiomycota > Agaricomycetes > Agaricales > Callistosporiaceae > Macrocybe > Macrocybe indica. The sequence continues at coordinate 1,470,983 of JARFTL010000005.1, forward strand.
CCTTGATGTGCACCCTGTAATAGGGAGTTCCAGAGCATGCGCGCTTCCGGAAGGTGCCACGCACCCTGTAATGGGAAGTCTCTTCGGACTGCGAGCTTGGGACAGGACACCCCCCACTGGTTAATCTCGAGCCCAGTCTAACCAGCTGGATCAGGCCAAGAACCTAGTCATTAGTCAGCATTCGTAGTGTGGACCAGTCCCTGTGGACTGGTCATGGACTGGTCCTTCGGCATACTTGGGGAGTCCCCAGGCCCAGGGGTAGCCACCACATGACCGTAAAGCACTGCTCAGGTGGGAGCCTGAGACCTCCTTGTGGGGCATGCATAACTGGGTTAAGCATGGGTGTAGAACTTCTCAGCCTAAGGCCTTAGGTCTGGGGTGCACACTGAGGCTGGACGCTGGCAAGGCAGAGACCTGGGACATGATTGGGGATCCGCGCCCTTTGGGCATCAGCGAACCACATGCTCAGGAACGGGAAAAGTAAAGTAGGTGGGGCTTACCAATGTCCGGCTTGTTCTCGGCTTGGCCTCTTGGTAACTCGCTCCCTGGCCGAAATTCGGACCGTGGCAGACCAGGGTAGTCCCCTGACTCTGGCCCGAGAGGACTTATCCTCTGCCGGTTCATCTGGATGACTAATCCAGGTATTGAATCCAAGTTGATTCCGAGGTCTAGACATGGAATTCCACCATTTAGTCTAGTGCCTATCCTGCAAAGGAGATGGTGATAAGGGTCCTCCACTTGGAGGGCCCTAAACTTCGCATATTTATCATAGATACCTCCGTGTATTTACAAGCAGACTGCCATCAAGCACCGCTATATAAATTGTTGATATAAAAAAAAAAAAAAAAACCAGTTCTGAACCATAACGGTGCGATTGTCCAGAGCTTTGATGTTCCAGCCAGTCATTGTATCTTCGATATTGAACCATACAATTGCAGTATCAGATTTCTTGGAGTTGCACATGATGCGCGGCACTTCAACGAGAGTGATGAGGTCCAAGAAGGAGGAGTTCTGAAGAATCTCATAGGCTTGATGGGCCATGAGAGTGCTGCCATCATCATTGAAATAAGGAACATCGAACAATTTTGCATAGGCAATGCTCATAGGCATGGTAAGCTCGACTGTAAAGCCAGCCGGAGCACACTGGAAAGCAGACTTGCACATAAGATTGCAGTCCTTCAGAGATGCCACCTTCATCATCAGACACGAGAATGAGGTGGCAGAGTCCTGGATAGATTCGCACCTAATCCAAGCCTTGCTGGCTGTCAACCCCTGATTGAGGGTCGTCAGGAGAGTTCTGGCAGCAACAGAGCCATTGCCACTAGGGAAAGTGTAGACCAGTCTGATGTTACATCAAGATGGTCCATGAGAGGTGGACTTTGCCTTTTTCTTCGGCAGTTCAGACAATTTGCCGGTCACCTCCTTTTGCAAGGAGACAATCTTATCGGCGGGAAGATCTTTTTTTTTTTTTTTTTTTTTTTTTTTTTTAAATCAACAATTTATATAGCAGTGCACGATGGCAGTCCGCTTGTAAATACATGAGCATACCTACGATAAATACAATCTGTCTGATATGAAACAGAAAGGGATAAACATAGAGGGCTGCCCTGCCCTGTTGTCTCCTGCCCACACTCATCCGAGCTCGTGCTGAATCGCTCGCTAGAGCTTGCGTCCCCCAGGCCCGAAGGCCCGGCTGCGGTCATTTCCACGTAAAGAGTCTGTAAGGTCCCATAATGCCCACTGTCGCAGGGCTTGCAATGTGCAATAAAGCTCAGTGACCGCTTTCGTCAGTCGCCAGACTGTTCTGGTGCTCTGAAGAGCCAACAGACGGACAGTCACCTGCCACCTGGATCCGGGATGAAGGCACCTGCCGCCTTGTTGGACGTTAGGTACTTAACGAATGAGAGATGCACAAAGGTGTCATACTGGCATTCAGCAGGTCTCTGCCACTTACGGCAAAGAGTCATGACGTGGACGGAGTCCTCAGGCCCGCATCCACATGAGCATTGGTCACTCTTGACAAAATTGAACTGCGCACGATATGCATTGATTGGCGCATGTCCGCATGCAATGCGACAGCAGCAAGCATATAGCTCGTTGCCTGTCACCAACTTCATGAAGCCCATTCTCTTACGAGAGGGGCGCTCATAGGAGTCAGGTCTCCCCACTTCATGGAAATTAAAAGTCATCAGCACCTCTTTCCGCAACGCCCACTTGTAAACATCTGTAAACAACCTCTCACATCGCAAAAAGCACGTTCTACAGCATCGACACCTGGGCCGATTTCTTATCGAGTTGCATATCCGAGTCTAAACCACTCTTGAGCACCTTCCATTTTCTTTATCGCGAAATCCGCTGAAAATCCAGCGAAAAATTAGAGAGTTTCGATGAGCGACGACCCGCTCGACACGTTGAGAGGCGGTGGGAGGACTACCCTCTCACCGCTGAACCCGCACCCCGGCCGCGCTGAGCCCCCTCCTCCCGTAGGCCTCTTCTCCCAGCCGGGACCCTCGTCCGGCGTTCTTTTCCAGGGGAACGACGGTCTCATGCAGACCGACGACCCCAATCCGCAGGCGGAGGCGACTGCGCCCCCTGCTCCCTCGTCTCCCGCTATATCCATGGCGTCTACATGCGCCGGATTTAATAGCGATAACGTCGGTGTGCTGTACTTCGAGGAGGAAGGCTTTCGCCTCCTCCACGGTGAAGCGAAGGCAGTCACCGAGTCTCTTTGGAACCTGAAGGAGTGGCTCCGGAAGGTCAACACGTCAGCCGTGCAAGTCCCCGCCGGCTACCAATATGCTATCGCGGAAGGTTTGGCCACCTTGGTCGATACCGCCGCCGACGTCAACATGTTTGGGATCCCCACTCTTGAGGGTCCCAAGCACACTCTCGGGCATCGGCTTGCTACCACGATCCGCGCCTGCACAACCAAGACCGCCCATTTTTCGGGCGATACGCATATACACGACTCCTCTCCGACGGGCACGCTGCGCCCTCAGGACTCTCGCTCGAACGCCGGCGCTCGGCCTCCGAGACCACCTCGGAACCCGAACCGCCCACCTCCGCCTCCTCGCAACCGGTCCCGTTCCCGGACCCCAGGACGGGGCCCCCCTCCTCCTGTCAATCGGGCCACTCGCCCATCTGACAAGAAGCGCTCTTACGCGCAAGCCGCGGCTCAGCCCGCTACCACTCCGGCCGAGGCCATCGTGGCCTTGGCCAAAACCTTCCCTGATCTTCCCGCCGAGAAGATCGTCTCCTTGCAAAAGGAGGCGACCGGCGACACATCCGGGCCGCCTAAGAAAAAGGCGAAGTCCACCTCCCATGGACCATCTCGACGCAACGTCAGATTGGTCTATACCTTCCCCGGCGGCAATGGCTCTGTTGCTGCCGGAACGCTCCTGACAACCCTCAACCGGGGGTTGACCGCTGGCAAGTCCTGGATCAGATGCGAGTCTATCCAGGACCATTCCGCTACTTCGTTCTCATGTTTGATGACGAGGGTGGCATCTCCGAAGGACTGCGACATAATGCGCGAGTCCGCTCTCCGGTGCGCTCCGACCGGGTCTACGGTTGAGCTCACCATGCCTACGAGCATTTCCTATGCGAAACTGCTCGACGTTCCGTATTTCAACGACGATGGCAGTACGCTTACTGCCCGTCAAGCTTACGAGATTCTCCGAGACTCTTCGTTCTCGGATCTCATCACGCTCGTTGGAGTTCCGCGCATCATGCGCAACTCCAAGAAATCTGATACTGCAACCGTATGGTTCAATATCGAAGACACCACGACCGGCCGGAACATTAAGGCTCTGGACGACCGTACTCTCATGGTCCAGAACTGGCGTTGCCGGTTCAAGGCCACTCTATCGTCGCCGGGATCTCCTCTCTGCGACCGTTGCTGGCGCTGGGAGCACTCCTCCATGAAGTGCAATCAGCAATCTCTCCGATGCCCGCTGTGTGGGGAACCACACAGAAAGGAGCATCACCGTGTCCTGGCTTCCTGCTGCAAGGCAAAGCCGAAAGCCAACCCGCCCGTCGAGGCAACCCCTGCGGGACAACCCTGCCCGCATCCTCCCAAGTGCCTTAGCTGCGGCAAAGAGCACTCTACTGACGACCGGAAGTGCGCCTTCTGGAAAAATCGTTTCGATCCCGAGTGGATCAAGCAGCATTATCAGCTGGTGCGTGATCGCAAGCGTGCTGGCCAGAATCGTTCTAACGCCTCCCCGCAGCGCAATGCGGAGGCCGGACCTTCATGAGTGCCTCATCGGACAGCCCCGCTCCGGCGGTGGTTCCTGGTACGAGGGGGCGCTCTTTTATTTCTTCGCTTCGTATTCTTTCCCAAAATGTGAACCGAAAGCGTGTACATATGGACGTTCTCCTCTCCACTCTCGGAGAGGATTATGATATTTTGTTTTTCCAAGAGCCTGCTTGGAACATCGTAAGATACGCCCCGTCGGCACACAACGTAGACGGTGAGGCAGTAATCGGAGGCCCAACCCACCCGGATTGGACCTGCATCGTCCGCAGGTCTTCGTACGAGGAACCGCCTCGTGTGATGGCCTATGTGCATAACCGCCTACGGCGGCTAAGACCTTCTCTGAGGCGCGACCTGGTTGACAGTCGCGATCTCATGGTTATAAGCCTCGCCACTCCAGGCGAGCCTCTTTTTCTCGCCAACGCCTACTCTGACGTAGACGGCAGTGCCATTCGGCTCTTGGATGAATGTTCGGAGCGACCTGACTTCCCAAACTTGGTCTACCTGGGTGGGGATTTCAATTGTCACTATGAACTCTGGGACCAGGTTCATACCTCTCAGCGTACGCGGGGCGAGATGCTGTGCAATGCAGCACTCGAGCTCGGGCTTGAATGGGCGGAACCTTCTAACGCGGGTCCGACATTCATTTCCCATAATCGAGAGCTTCGGCCCTCGACTATTGATCTCATGTTCTGCCCTGTATTATCAGGACAGATTCATCCGCGCATCGACCATGCGCTACAGTTGACCTCGGACCATTGTCCGCTGTCACTTGAACTCGACATCCCGCTGCTCGATATCAGCGACCAGCGGAGGTCACTCCCCAAAGACAGTGTCCCCGAGTTTATCGCTGACATTGCCGCCGACTTACTCGGACTGGATATGATTCCGGTCGAGACTATCCACGACCTCGAGAGAGTACTCCGTGCGCTCTCGGCGTCAGTTGATCGGGCTTGGGAAACTCACTCTAAGAAGTGCAAGCTCTCTAAGCGGAGCAAGGGCTGGTGGAACCAGCACTGCTCTGAAGCTTTGGCAACTTTCAGGCAAACTCGCTCTGAAAGAGACCACCGCATCTGGCGACGAGCTATCAAAGATGCGAAACGCGCCTTCTTTGACAATCGAATCAAGGAAGTCGCTGAAAAATCGCGACGTCCATGGGATCTAGCCGCATGGACGAAGCAAAGGCCTTTGCCTGACTACGAGGCGATCTCCTTTCGGGGACAGCCCTGCAATTCTATCGAGTCGCTCTGGGATGCGCTCGATAAGTCTTATAACGCCGCGTCCGACAGACCGGTTAATTTGGATAAGCTCGATGAACTCGAGTCTCATCCGGCTCGGGACTGGGTCCCGTTTTCTGCGGCAGAGCTCCGGGAATCCCTGGAGCCTTGCAGCAATACGTCTGCTCCAGGTCCAGACCATCTGACCTGGGCGCATATCAAACAGCTAGTGAGATTCCCTCACGTCGCTACTGTATTTCTAAACATTGCAAACGCGTGTTTGGACTTGGGGCATTGGCCCTCGTACTTCAAGCAGAGCTTGTCGGTGATTATCCCGAAACCTGGCAAGCCTGCATACGATACTCCGAAAGCCTTTCGACCGATCGTGCTTTTGAATACCCTCGGCAAGCTCGTCGAGAAAATGCTGGCGCGTCGTATGCAATACGAAGCGACTAAATTCGCTGTCTTTGATCCAAAGCAGTTCGGTGGCATCCGGCAGAACTCGACAGAGGACGCCGGTGTGTTTCTAACCCATATCATCCGGCAGGGCTGGATGAAGGGCCTCAAAACGAGCGTCATTGCCTTTGATGTAGCTCAATACTTTCCGTCACTCAACCATCGTATGTTGGTGAGGATACTGCAACACGGAGGCTTCGCACGTCAAGTGTCGAAGTTTTTCGAATCTTACCTCGTCGGGCGTAAGACTTCCTATGCCTGGCGTAGTGCCGTCTCGCCTGAGTTTGATGCCGACGTCGGTGTTGGCCAAGGCTCGGCTCTGTCTCCGGTACTGTCTGCGCTTTATTTAGCGCCGGTGCTGAAGTTGTACCAGAAAGTCGGCGATATGCCGACGATCATCTCATTCGTTGACGATGGACTGATTATCGCTCAGTCCAAGTCAATTCCGGACAATGTTCCAAAGCTGAAGAGGGCTTATGCGTCAGTGCACAACCTCTTCACTGACTTTGGCCTTGTTGTTGAGCACAACAAGACTGAATTGCAGCACTTCTCGCGCAATGCGGCGGACCCTCGTCCGTCCATTGATCTTGGATTCGCGCCATATACGGGCACGACCCCACTCCAGCCTAAGGATGTCTGGCGATACCTTGGCTTTTTCCTGGACGCGCGTCTTTCTTTTAAAGAGCATGTCCGCTTCTACGCAACGAAGGCTCTGACAACGGCCAGAGCTTTCCAAATGTTAGGCAATTCTGTTCGAGGCTTGTCCCCTCAGCAGAAGCGCATCCTATACCTGTCGTGCGCTCGCCCTATTGCGACGTACGGCTGTTTATTATGGAACTTCAATGGTATGCGCAACGTTGCGCTCATGAAGTTGTTGCGCCAGATGCAGCGTAAAGCCTGCATCTGGATTAATGGACAGTTCCGCACCACTCCGGAGGGTGCAGCTGAAACCATGGCCTGCGTTGAACCCATCGCCGGCTTCATTAAGCGGCTTAAGGTCGGGTCCTCTGCCCGTCTAGCCAACTCGAATGCGAGACATGCTCTCCGCTCTCTTACCACGCCTGCTTCCACAGGCGGGGATCCTTCAAGGTCAAAGAACTTGACCTCCCTCTCTGAGCGTCAGCGCGCAGCGCTGAAATCTCCTCTCAAAGATTTGGTGGACCTTAGACCACCAAACTTTATCCACACGGATTATTTCGCGGATGCGAATAACCCGGGCAGGCGGTTGGTCGACCAGTTCGGCGACCGCTTTGAGACTCATAGGCTCCTTGGCAAAGACGAGGACTCTGTCAAAGCCTATCGTAACTCACTGGACCAGGCGCTCGCTGAGTGCCAGATCCAGCAGGATTGTGCATATGTCAGTAGTGATGGATCCGTGCCCACGAAAGCAGACGCACTTCTTAAACAGTCGGTGTATGCATCTCGGGTCTACCGAGGCGCCAGGCTTTTGTTTGAAACTCGTCAGCCGGTCGGAAAAGCGACTAGCGACGACGCCGAGCTGATTGGGTTGCGTGTGGCGATCCAGAAAGCTACCACACAGGATGGAATCACATCCATCTCGTGCTTTCTCGACTCGATGAATGCCATCAACCGCATCATCGATTGTAACCCGCACTCCGTGCAGCGTCATTCTATTGCGCTGTGCGAGGTACTTAGGCGCTGGCTCGACGAAGGCGAGCGGCGCAGGATTCATCTCTGGCATGTCCCTTCCAAATGGAAGTGGGCTACTCAACGCGAAGCGCACGAGCATGCTCGCTCGCTCGATATCCCATTGGGCACTCGCCCTCTGTATACCACGGATGCGCTCCGAAAGGAGGCAGACGATGAAATGCACGCCTCTTGGTTCGACCAATCCCGGACCAAGAAATACATAGGCGCTTCCACGTTTCATTTTCATGATGCGGGAAAGCCTGATTCCTATGAGCGCCCCTCTCGTAAGAGAACGGGCTTCATGAAGTTGGTGACAGGCAACGAGATTTTTGCTCGCTGCTGTCGCGTTGCTTGCGGACATGCGCCGATCAATGCGTATCGCGCGCGGTTCAATTTTGTCGAGAGCGACCAGTGCTCATGCGGACGAGGGCCTGAGGACTCCGTCCACGTCATGACTCTCTGCCGTAACTGGGAGAGACCACCTGAACGCCAGTATGACGCCTTTGTGCGTCTCTGGTTCGTCAAGTACCTGACGTCTAACAAGGCGGCGGGTGCCTTCATTCCGGATCCGGGCAGCGGGTGACCGCGCGTCTGGCTCACCGGAACAGTCTGGCGATCGACGAAAGCGGTCGCCGAGCTTCACTGCGCATCGCAAGCTCTGCGACGGCGAGCGTTATGGGACCTCACGGACCCTTTACGCGGAAATGACTGCAGCCGGGACTTCGGGCCTGGGGGACGCCAGCCATAGCGAGCGATTCAGCACGAGCTCAGACGAGCGCGGGCACGAGAGAGCAGGGCAGTGAGCCCTCTATGTACATCCCCTCAGTCTGGTTTTCTTCGGACTAGTTGTATTTATCGTAGGCACATGCGTGTACTTACAAGCGGACTGCCATCGAGCACCGCTATATAAATTGATGATTTAAAAAAAAAAAAAAAAAAATGGAAATTAAAAGTGGAAGAGCCTATGTATTTCTTGGTCTGAGATTGATCGAACCAAGAGGCATGCATTTCATCATCTGCCTCCTTTCAAAGTGCATCCATGGTGTACAGAGGGCGAGTGGCCAATGGAATATCAAGCGACCGAGCATACTCGTGTGCTTCGAGTTGAATAGCCCACTTCCACTTGGAAGGGACATGCCAGAAATCAATCCTGCGCTGCTCGTCCTCGTCAAGCCAGCACTGTAACACTCCGCACAGGGCAATAGAATGCTGCTGTGTGGAGTGGGGATTACAATCGATGATGCGGTTAATCGCATTCATCGAATCCAAGAAACACGAGATGGATGCGACCCCATCCTGCGTGGTAGCCTTCTGGATCGTGACATGCAGTCCAATCAGCTCCGAAGTTTAGCCCCCCCCTTGCGGGAGAGGCTGCTACCCAGGCTCCAGTTCTGTCCCTCCATTGTGCTATGGAGGTGGACCGTTTATCTGGGAGTGTCACACTTCAGATTCAACTTAAGCAGTTATCTGGGTGTATTATTCCAGGGACTACCGACAGAGGAGTTAGGTCTCTCGAGCCAAGGACTAGAGACTGTCTAGCCTTGCTACGGCCCAGCAGTGTCTGGGCACGACCCCAGTCCTGCCTTCCCGTCCCCTGACAGATGGTTCGCTGATGCCCTTAATGGGCGTGGATCCCCAATCTGACTAAGGTCTCTGTCTTGCCACGTGCCTCCCAGACTGGCATCCGATATCACAGCAAGGTCCATGGTCCTCCCATGACAGGTCCCCACAGGGGGAGCCCTTAGCTGAACGGGTCTGGATCTACTTCCACCATTGGTGTACTGCACCGTGACTAACCACCATGGACTCCTACTTCAGGCAGCTCACATGGTACTGGGTGCCCTGTTGGCTCAAACGCCATCAGGTGGTTATCAGCCCAATTCCCAGTATGGTCTCTTATCCTTTCGGCCCCTACCTTTTAAGATCAGGGATCACGTGTGGTCTGCCGGATTAAGGCATTGTCCGGCACTTACATCCCAAGGCCATCCACACCAAGGGAAACCCGGTTACATGAGTTAGGGTCACATGATCAGAGCCCACAGAGTGGGGTCAGTCATGTGTGTGACGCATAACCCAGCTTACATCACGTGCCAGCTGCTTAGTCATGTGACCAAGTCACCTCCCCGTGGGAACAGCTGTCACAGGGTCATGATACTTCCTGCCTGCGTCACGTGGAACCAGCTCTGGACACTTCCGAATGCAAACCTGAAGATGCCACCTCCAGAACTAGAACCCGTGGCTTCGTAGATTGCCACATCCACAGGACTACCTGACTGCGTTTACTGCTATGCCAACCAGCCCCCATCAGCAGAAAGATCAGGGAAGGTCTTGGCCAAGGCCACAATGGCCTCAGCCAGAGTGGTGGCAGGCTGAGCCGCTGCTTGTGCATAGGAGTGCTTCTTGTTGGAAGGGCATGTGGCCCAGTTGATGGGTACAGAGGGACCCCGTCCGGGAGTCTGGGATCAGGATCGACTGCGGGGAGGAGGAGGTGGGTGGTTCGGATTGCAAGATGGTCTTGGAGGCCAAGTGCCAGCATTTGATCGAGAGTTCTGTAGGTGCAGGGTGCCCGTCGGAGAGGAGTCATAGATATCACTTGAAAAATGAGTGGACTTGGAGGTGCGGGCACAGACTGTGGTGGCAAAACTCACTGGATCAGGCGCTCACCGAGTGCCAGACCCAGCAAGGTCGTGCATATGTCAGTAGTGACGGCGCCATGCCTACGAAAGCAGATGCACTGGTTAAACAGTCGGTGTACGCATCCCGGGTTTACCGGGGCACCAGACTTTTATTTGAAACTCGTCAGCTGGTCGGTAAAGCAACCAGTGACGATGCTGAGCTGATTGGGTTGCGTGTGGCGATCCAGAAGGCTACCACGCAGGATGGAGTCACTTCCATCTTGTGTTTCTTAGATTTGATGAATGCCATCAACCACATCATCGATTGCAACCCGCACTCCGCGCAGCGGCATTCTATTGCACTGTGTGAGGTATTACGGCGCTGGCTCGATGAAGACGAGCAGCGCAGGATTGATTTCTGGCACGTCCCTTCCAAGTGGAAGTGGGCTATTCAACTCGAAGCACACGAGTTTGCTCAGTCACTCGATATTCCACTGGGCGCTCGCCCTCTGTACACCACGGATGCGCTCCATAAGGAGGTGGATGATGAAATGCATGCCTCTTGGTTTGACCAATCACGGACCAAGAAATACATTGGCGCTTCCACATTTCATTTTCATGACGCCGGAAAGCCCGACTCCTATGAGCACCCTTCTCGCAAGAGAACGGGCTTCATGAAGTTGGTGACGGGCAACGAGCTGTATGCTCGCTGTTGTCGCGTTGCATGCGGACATGCGCCGATCAATGCGTATCGCGCGCGGTTCAATTTTGTCGAGAGCGACCAATGCTCGTGCGGACGAGGGCCCGAGGACTCCGTCCATGTCATGACTCTCTGCCGTAACTGGCAGAGACCACCTGAATGCCAGTACAATGCCTTCGTGCGTCTCTGGTTCGTCAAGTACCTAACGTCTAATAAGGCGGCGGGTGCTTTCATTCCGGATCCAGGCGGCGGGTAACCGTGCGTCTGCTGGCTCTTCGGAGTCCCGGAACAGTCTGGTGATTGACGAAAGCGGTTGCCGAGCTTTATTGCGCATTGCAAGCCCTGCGACGGTGGGCGTTATGGGACCTCACGGACCCTTTACGCGGAATTGACTGCATCCGGACTTTTGGGTCTGGGGGACGCAAACTCTAGCGAGTGATTCAGCACGAGCTCAGACGAGCGCGGGCACGAGAGAACAGGGCAGTGAGCCCTCTATGTCTATCCCCTCAGTCTGGTTGTCTCGGACTAGTTGTATTTATCGTAGATACCTCCGTGTATTTACAAGCGGACTGCCATCGAGCACCGCTTTATAAATTGTTGATATAAAAAAAAAAAAAAAAAGACTGTGGTGGCAAGTCATTGCCCAAGAGTGTGCTTCAGTCCCTCCAGAGTAGGGATCCCAAACATATTGACATCGGCGGCAGTGTTGACCAAGCTGGCGAGCTCTTCCACAATGGCATATTGGTAGCCAGCAGGGACCTGCATGGCAGCAGTGTTGACCTTCCAGAGCCACTCCTTCAGGTTCCAGAGGAATTCGGTGACTGCCTTCACTTCACTGTGGAGGAGGCAGAAACCTTCTTCCTTGAAGTACAAGACACCGATATTGTCGCTATTGAACCCGGCACACATGGATGCCATGGAAATAGCAGGGAAAGAGGGGGCAGAGGGCGGATTCACCTCAGCCTGCAGATTGGGGTCGTCGGTCTGCATTAGACCATCGTTTCCTTGGAAAAGGACACTGGACGAGGGCCCAGGTTGAGAAAAAAAGGCCTTGGCTGGGGGGAGGCTCAGCGCGGCCAGGGTGCAAGTTCAGTGGAGAAAGCGTTGGCCTTCCACTGCTGCTGAGTGTGTCAAGTGGGTCATCGCTCATCAAGATACTCTAATATTTCACTGGATTTTCAGCTGATTTCATGATAAATTGGAAGAGAGGTGCTCAAGAGTTTGTAAAACTCGGATCTGCAACTCGATACAAGATTGGCCCAAGTGTTAACACTGTGGAACATGTTTTGTGATGAGAGAGTTTATTTACAGTTATTGACAAGTGGGCGTTGCAGAAAGAGGTGGCAGCTACAGTTGACTTCGGACCATTGTCTGATGTCACTGGAACTTGACAGCTAGACATCAGCGACCAGCAGAGATCACTCCCCAAAGACAGTGTCTCTGAGTTTATTGCTGACATTGCCTCTGATTTACTCAGACTGGATATGATTCCAGTAGAAACTATTCATGATCTTAAGAGGGTACTCCATGCGCTTTTGGCATCAGTTGATCGGACTTGGGAAACGCACTCTAAGAAGTGCAAGCTATCTAAGCAGAGCAAGGGCTGGTGGAACCAGCACTGCTCTGAGACTTTGGAAACTTTCAGACAAACTCACTCTGAAAGGGACCACCGCATCTGGCAACAAGCTATTAAAGATGCTAAATGCGCCTTCTTTGATAATAGAATCAAAGAGGTTGCTGAAAAGTCACAACATCCATGGGATCTAGCTGCATAGACGAAGCAAAGGCCCTTGTCTAACTATGAGGCAATCTCTTTTTGGGGACAGCCTTGCAATTCCATTGAGTTGCTCTAGGATGCGCTTGATAAGTCTTATAATGCCGCATCTGATAGACCGATTAATTTGGATAAACTCAATGAACTCGAGCCACACTCAACATAGAATTGGGTCCCGTTCTTGGCTGCAGAACTCTGGGAATCCCTAGAGCCCTGCAGCAATATGTCTGCTCTAGGACCAGACCATCTGACCTGGGCACATATCAAACAGCTAGTGAGATTCCCTCACATAGCTACATTTTTCCTAAACATCGCAAATGCATGTTTGGATTTGAGGCATTGGTGTTATGGACTATTCATTTTCTTTATCTTATCTTCCTCTCCCTATCTTTTGCCTTATCTCCTCCACTCCCATCATACTGTGCATCCCTCCCCATCATGCTGCGCAGCGTGCAGTCATCGAGTCATCTTCATTTCCCTAGTCACTCTGAGTCATCCCACCCCAGCCTTACTCATCTGCAGTCCACAGCATTGTGCAGTCCATGGTCCATGCTCGAGTACTGTAGAATACTTAAGGACTTCCAGATGTACCAGTAACACTAGGTTTAATATTCCTTTTGCCATCGTTTTAAACCACTCTCGCACTTAGTCTGCCCGAGTCCTTTAAGATTTGTCTAGCCTAACAAGATATTAAACCTCATCGAGACTCGCCCAGACTCACACACACCACATCGCGCTTTATCAAAGACCTAATCAACATTCGACGACGAACGGTCGCCGACCCAGTGAGCACTAGCATGAGCGACAGGAACACCTGGTTCAGAGAAGTAGATCACACATTGCAGTCCACGCCAACCGCAGAGACACTAGCAATTCAAACAATCAAGAAAGGGAATGTATGCCTACACCAAGTAGCAACGAAGAAGAAGAACAGGCACTTCTGAGAGAACTTGCCTTCACCACCGCAGACGAGCTTATTGAAAACTTCAGTAACGAAACAGCACAGCTCATCGCAGAACTCTTACTAGAAGGAGAATACGGGATAAGCCTAGAAGAGCTGTGGTCAGACCAGAATCTTCCTGCCGAAGAAGAGGACGAACCAATCTGCAAGAGAACAAGAGAAGAACGAATGCAAGCCCAAAGCTTCAGACAACAGCAGATTGCAAACTATAATCGCCGAGTACAAGAAGAGGACACACTAATACAGAAGGGACACGATGCACAGAGTGTACGACAATGATACCAAAGCCAGGGACACATAGAAACAAAATTGCTGAGCCCCTTCAGAAGACCAACCCGCCGAAGTACAGCATATCAAGAACAGGAAAGCCAAGACCAAGACAGCGACGAAGAAATTCCGCAAACAATGGTGACAGAATACAAAGGAATTATCACAGACCCAAAGTCCTTCACAGGAGACCGAACAGCTTTCAACATTTGGTGGAGAAAGATAAAGCTCTATATAACCACACATGGAGACCTCACCGATACACAAAAGATCGGAGCAGTACTATCCAGAATGACCGACGGACCAGGAGCCCACTGGGTGTCGAAGAAAATCGACACTACGACCAACCAAAGCACATGGACTGATTTCGTAACCGAAATACAGACATGATTCAGCAATGTCATGTCACCGTCGCAAGCAGGAAGCAAATTATTCAACATCAGACAGAGAAACTGACCGATCGATGAATTCCTAGATGAATTCGTAGACCTCACAGGAAAAGCAGGAATGACAGGAACAGCCCCGCATTTTCTACTCGAGAAAAGCCTAAACAGGAGGACAGCAGAAGCCGTACACTCGATCTCTAAACTCCCAACAGACGGAGATGAATATATCAAGACAGTCCGAGCGATTGGACGAAACATCGATGAACATCAGAATGTAATGAGAGGGGAATTCGCAAACAGCCAACGCAAGCCAGGAAACCCAAGCCGAGGAACAGGACAAGCCATGGAAGTTGACAAAGTACAAAGCAACAATTGCTTCAACTGCAACAAACCAGAACACCTTTCACAAAATTGCCCGGAGCCACGAAAAGGAGCAGCGAATGCCACATGCTATAATTGCAGCCTGAAAGGACACTATGCACGAAACTGCAGGAAGAAGAAGAAGGGAAAGTCCCGAGTCAGAGAAGTGAAAGAAGAAGGAGAAGAAGACGAAGAAGACAAGGATGAAGAAAGCTCTGACAAAGAGGATTTTGTCGAAGGGTCCGATTAAGAGGTGCTAAATCGCGACCCATACAGCTGAAACAGACTCGCTTCGATACAGGATGTAGATCATCCCATACTCTGAAATACACCATTCCTGCAAAGCGATCTGAAGCACCAAGAAAAACCATCCGAGGTGACAAACCACCCAGAAGAAAGAAACTCGCAGTACCAGCGAAAATACGAACGCGAAAAGGGATAGTAACGATAACACCAGAAGTTGATAGCGGAGCAGACAGGACCTGCATCAATACTGCCATATTAACAAAAATGGGATTGAAGACACGGCGAATCAAGAAGATTCCAATCATAAATGCAGACAGATCACCCAACTGCCAGAAAATAGCAGACCAAGTAGCGGAGGTCCACATCAACATTAAAGAACACAAAGAGCATATGGAAGCCATTGTACTCAACATTGGAAAAACTGACATGCTACTGGGACATGACTGGCTTGTCTATCACAACCCAATGATCAAATGGAGGACAGGAGAAATTGTCTTTGACAGATGCCCCAAAACATGCAAAATAAACCACCAGACGATCAAAATACAGAAAGTGGTTGAACCAGCAAAGACCACAGCCAATGACAGGACGGGAACTCAAATACCTTCATATCTGACAAGATTCAAACACCTCTTTAAGGAGAAGAACTTCAATCGACTACCGGACCACAAGGAGTGGGACCACGAAATAAACTTAACAAAAGATGCACCGAAAACGATACCGAGCAAGGTCTACCTGATGACGCAGAAAGAGCTAGAAGAACTAGATGCCTTTGTCGAAGAAGGACTAAGAACAGGGAAGATATGCCCGTCAAAATCACCTTACACAGCACCCTGTTTCTTTCGTAACAAGAAGGATGGTAGCAAATGACTCATCCAAGACTATCGAGAAATAAACAAATATATGGTCAAGGACAAGTTCCCACTACCATGCATCAGCGAACTCCTCAACATGCTACAAGGAGCGAAGTACTTTAACAAGATTGACATTATCTGGGGATACAACAACGTTCGCATTTGAAAAGGAGACGAATGGAAAGCAGCCTTCCTAACAGCAAGAGGACTTTTCGAACCAATGGTCATGTACTTTGGACAGTGCTTTTTTTTTTTTTTTTTTTTTTTAAATCAACAATTTGTATAGCGGTGCTCGATGGCAGTCTGCTTGTAAATACACGGAGGTATCTACGATAAATACGTGAAGTTTAGGGCCCTCCAAGTGGAGGACCCTTATTGCCATCTCCTTTGCAGGATAGGCGCTAGACTAAACGGTGGAATTCCGTGTCTAGACCTCGGAATCAACTTGGATTCAATACCTGGATTAGTCATCCAGATGAACTGGCAGAGGATAAGTCCTCTTGGGCCAGAGTCAGGGGACTACCCTGGTCTGCCACGGTCCGAATTTCGGCCAGGGAGCGAGTTACCAAGAGGCCAAGCCGAGAACAAGCCGGACATTGGTAAGCCCCACCTACTTTACTTTTCCCGTTCCTGAGCATGTGGTTCGCTGATGCCCAAAGGGCGCGGATCCCCAATCATGTCCCAGGTCTCTGCCTTGCCAGCATCCAGCCTCAGTGTGCGCCCTAGACCTAAGGCCTAGGCTGAGGAGTTCTATACCCATGCTTAACCCGGTTATGCATGCCCCACAAGGAGGTCTCAGGCTCCCACCTGAGCAGTGCTTTACGGTCATGTGGTGGCTACCCCTGGGCCTGGGGACTCCCCAAGTATGCCGAAGGACTGGTCCACAACCAGTCCACAGGGACTGGTCCACACTACCAACGCTGACTAACGACCAGGTTCTCGGTCTGATCCAGCTGGTTAGACTGGGCTCGAGATTAACCAGTGGGGGTGTCCTGTCCCAAGCTCGCAGTCTGAAGAGACTCCCCATTACAGAGTGCATGGCACCTTCCGGAAGCGTGCATGCTCTGGAACTCCCTATTACGGAGTGCGCATCAAGGGTCAGGTTGTTTTCAGTTACTCCTCCACTTACCGCGCCCTATGCTTTCGCTCCCTACTTGATCACATGACTAGTCACGTGACCATTTCAGGCATGGCCTGCCAGGGATCACCTGACCTGCCACTTTGGGCTTCCATAATCATCCCTATCACGTAACCAGGTTACCATCCTAGCCACAGAAGGTCACCTGACTGTGGTACTGCCTCAGAGTTGCTTACCAACCTGAGTCACCGAGCATGTGACAGTAACCGATGATGGGTCACATGCCTATCCCTGCTTTGTAAGGTACAGAGGATGAGCGGGAATCGAACTCACAACTTTTCCAGTGACTGCACAGCCACCTCTCCAGTCTTTAGTGGCAATTAAACCACTGGGCTACTGGGGCCCGCACTTTGGACAGTGCAATGCATCAGGCACTTTCAGCCGAATGATGGCAAGCCTCTTCCAAGACCAAATACGAAGAAGAGTATGCATAATCTATATGGACGACATTATAATCATCGGACGAACGTGAGAGGAACTTCAAAAGAACACAGTAGAAGTCATGGAGATACTGAACAAGAACGACCTATTCATCAAAGGACCGAAATGTGTCTGGGAATCATTAAAAGTCCCAGTACTAGGGTATATCATAGGAGAGGGGAAAGTGGAAATAGAACCGGAGAAGATTACAGCCATACAATCCTGGCCAACTCCGAAAACGAAGAAAGAACTACAAAAGTTCTTAGGGTTCACAAACTTTTATCGACGGTTCATCAAAGGATATGCAAAAGTCGCTAAACCTTTAACGGAATTGACTGGAAACAAAACATTCCAGTGGACAGACAAGCAGCAAAGCACTTTTAAAGAGCTAATCCGACATATAACCTTGGCACCCATTCTAGCACTACTACAAACAGAGGGAAAATTCCGAGTTGAAATGGATGCCTCAGGATACGCCATTGGAGCAGTATTATTGCAGCAGCAGAAAGGACTATGGCACCCAATCGCCTTCATATCAAGATGTATGACCTCAGCAGAACAGAACTACGAAACCTATGACAAAGAACTCCTTGCAATAATGGTGGCACTGAAGACATGGAGACAATACCTTCTAGAAGCTCAAGAGAAGTTCGAAATATTGATGAACCACAAAAACCTATCATACTTCCGAGAACCACAACGACTCAATTCGAGACAGACCGGCTGGTATCTGAAACTACAAGAGTATGACTATGAACTACGACACGTGCCAGAAAAAGCGAATAGAAAAGCAGACGTCCTATCATGAATGGCGGGATATGAAGACAACCTAGCAGAAAAAGACGACATATAATTGATCAAAGAAGCCGCATTCATCCGACACCTGGAAGAGAATAATGAACAAGATTTCGACTTTATGATGTTCGAGGACAAACATCCACCAAAAGAGGGAGCAGGAAATAATGAAACAATACAAACAAGAGGAATCACGATGATCGAAACTCCAAGAATGGAATAAATTCGACAATGTGCATGGAGAGAAACGATCGTGACAATAGGACTGAAGGAAAAACCACACTGGTTCACAGAAGAAAACCACATTGTATACACAGGAGGGAAGATCTACATTTCCCCAGACAATAAACTGAAGGAAGACATCATGTTCGAACACCATGACACACCCATCGGAGGACACCCAGGACAATACCACATGCACGAACTCATAAACCGCACCTATTGGTGGCCATCAATGTTAACAGACATCAAGAAGTATGTCAATGGATGCGAAGCATGCCAGCAAAACAAAATCATCTGACAAAAGAAACATGCACCACTACACCCGCACGAGGTCCCGCAGCAACTATGGGAAGATATCGGAGTAGACCTCATAGGACCGCTACCCAGCTCGAATAGCTTTAATGCCATCGCCGCAGTCACAGACCACCTGACCAAGATGATCCATCTAATTCCTACAAACACTGAACTCACAGCAGAAGGTCTTGCACGACTATACCAAGACAACATGTGGAGACTTCATGGAATCCCACGAAAGATCATCAGCGACTGAGGACCCCAATTCACAGCACAATTCATGACAGTGCTTCTAAAACTGCTTGGAACGAAGCAAAACCTATCAACGGCCTATCACCCACAAACAGATGGATAGGCGGAGCGATCCCATCAGGAAACGGAAGTTTTCCTTAGAAACTTTATAAACAACCTGCAGAACAACTGGGCAGAATGGATAGCGATTGCAGAGTACCAATACAACGACAAGACACATCAGGAAACAAAGGAGACACCATTCTACCTCAACTATGGAATGCACCCCTGGAAGGGAGAACCACAGACAATGGAAGGGAATAACCCTGCGGCAAAGAACTTTGTTGAAAGAATGAACCAAATCCAGAAAGAAGCAAATGCTGTGCTGCAGTATGCGCAAACACGAGCCAAAGATAATTATGACGCGAGGCGAAGACCAGCCCATGAATACAAGAAAGGGGACAGAGTATGGCTTGAAGCCACCAATATCGCAGTCAATCGACCATCAAAGAAGTTATCGGCACTCCGATACGGACCGTTCAAGGTGATTGAAAAGAAAGGAGCCTCAGCATATCGCCTGGAACTCCCAGCATCATGGCAGCTGATACACCCCGTGTTCAATGAAGCGTTACTTACACCCTACAAAGGACCCCGTTTCAAGATACAAGAATGGCCATCGCCGCCACCCCCTGAGATCATAAATGATGAAGAAGAGTATGAGATAGAAAAAATTCTAAAAAGAAAGAAACAAGGAAGAGAAACGCTATTCCTGGTCAAATGGAAAGGATACGGACCAACACCTCTTTCCGCAATGCCCATTTGTAAACATCTGTAAACAACCTCTCCCAGCGTACAAAACACGTTCTACAGCATCGACACCTGGGCTGATCTCGTATCGAGTTGCATATCTGAGTCTAAACCACTCTTGAGCACCTTCTGTCTTCTTTATTGCGAAATCCGCTGAAAATCCAGCGAAATTTTAGAGAGTTTCGATGAGCGATGACCCGCTCAACATGCTTAGTGGTGGTGGAAGGGCTACCCTTTCACCGCTGAACCTGCACCCTGGCCGCACTGAGCCCCCTGCCAGTCAAGGCCTCTTTTCCCAGCCGGGACCTTCGTCCGGTGTTCTGTTCCAAGGCAATGACGGTCTTATGCAGACTGACGACCCCAACCTGCAGGCCGAGGCAACTGCGCCCCCTGCTCCCCCTTCTCCTGCTATTTCCATGGCGTCCATGCACGCTGGGTTTAATAGCGACAATGTCGGCGTCCTGTACTTCGAGGAGGAAGGCTTCCGCCTCCTCCACGGTGAAGCGAAGGCAGTCACCTTTTTTTTTTTTTTTTTTTTTTTAAATCAACAGTTTATATAGCGGTGCTCAGTGGCAGTCCGCTTGTAAGTACACGAATGTGCCTACGATAAATACCGAAGTTTAGGGCCCTCCAAGTGGAGGACCCTTATTGCCGTCTCCTTTGCAGGATAGGCGCTAGACTAAACAGTGGAATTCTGTGCCTAGACTTCGGAATCAACTTGGATTCAATACCTGGATTAGTCATCCAGATGAACCGGCAGAGGATAAGTCCTCTCGGGCTGGAGTCAAGGGACTACCCTGGTCAGCCACGGTCCGAATTTCGGCCAGGGAGCAAGTTACCAAGAGGCCAAGCTAAGAGCAAGCCAGACATTGGTAAGCCCCATCTACTTTACTTTTCCCGTTTCTGAGCATGTGGTTCGCTGATGCCCAAAGGGCGCGGATCCCCAATCATGTCCCAGGTCTCTGCCTTGCCAGCGTCCAGCCTCAGTGTGCACCCTAGACCTAAGGCCTAGGCTGAGGAGTTCTACACCCATGCTTAACCCGGTTATGCATGCCCCACAAGGAGGTCTCAGGCTCCCACCTGAGCAGTGCTTTATGGTCATGTGGTGGCTACCCCTGGGCCTGGGGACTCCCCAAGTGTGCCGAAGGACCGGTTCAACGACCAGTCCACAGGGACTGGTCCACACTACCAACGCTGACTAATGACCAGGTTCTCGGCCTGATCCAGCAGGTTAGACTGGGCTCGAGATTAACCGGTGGGGGGTGTCCTGTCCCAAGCTCGCAGTCCGAAGAGACTTCCCATTACAGGGTGCGCAGCACCTTCCGGAAGCACACATGCTCTGGAACTCCCTATTACAGGGTGCGCATCAAGGGTCGGGTTGTTTTCAGTTACTCCTCCGCTTACCACGCCCTATGCTTTCGCTCCCTACTTGATCACATGACTAGTCATGTGACCATTTCAGGCACGGCCTGCCAGGGATCACCTGACCTGCCACTTTGGGCTCCCATGATCATCCCTATCACGTGACCAGGTTACCATCCTAGCCACAGAAGATCACCTGACTGTAGTATTGCCTCAGAGTTGCTTACCAACCTGAGTCACCGAGCATGTGACAGTAACCGATGATGGGTCACATGCCTATCCCTGCTTATTAAGGTACAGAGGATGAGTGGGAATCGAACCCACAACCTTTCCAGTGACTGCACAGCCACCTCTCCAGTCTTTAGTAGCGATTAAACCACTAGGCTACTGGGGCCCCCGCGAAGGCAGTCACCGAGTCCCTTTGGAACCTGAAAGAGTGGCTCTGGAAGGTTAACACTGCAGCTGTGCAAGTCCCAGCCAGCTATCAATATGCTATCGCGGAAGGGTTGGCCTCTCTGGTTGACACCGCCGCTCATGTGAATATGTTTGGGATCCCCACTCTTGAGGGAACCAAGGCCACTCTCAGGCAACGACTTGCTACCATGGTCCACGCTCGTACATCCAAGACTGCCCACTTCTTGGGTGACATATATAACTCTTCTCCGACGGGCACGCTGCACCCTCAGGACTCTTACTCAAATGCTGGCGCTCAGCCTCCGAGACCACCTCGTAACCCGAACCGCCCACCTCCACCTCCTCGCAATCGGTCTCACTCCCGTACTCCAGGACAGGGCCCTCCTCCACCTGTCAATGGGGCTACGCGCCCATCTGACAAGAAGCGCTCCTATGCGCAAGTGGCGGCTCAGCCCGCCATGACTCCGGCTGAGGCCATTGTGGCCCTGGCCAAAACATTCCCAGACCTTCCCGCTGATAAGATCATCTCCTTGCAAAAGGAGGCGACCAGCGAATCTTCTGGACCATCTAAGAAGAAGGCTAAGTCCACTTCTCATGGACCGTCTTGACGTAATGTCAGACTGGTCTATACGTTCCCCAGTGGCAATGGTTCTGTTGCCGCCGGGATGCTCCTGATGACCCTCAACCGGGGGTTGACAGCTGGCAAGTCTTGGATTCGATGTGAGTCCATCCAGGACCATTCCGCCACCTCGTTCTCATGCCTGATGATGAGGGTGGCGTCTCTGAAGGACTGCGACATCATGCGCAAGTCCGCCCTCCGGTGCCCACGAGCATTTCCTATGTGAAACTGCTCGATGTTTCCTATTTCAACGACGATGGCAGCACTCTCACTGCCCATCAGGCATACGAGATTCTCTGAGACTCTTCGTTCTCGGACCTCATCACACTCGTTGGAGTTCCGTGCATTATGCGCAACTCCAAGAAATCCGATACTGCAACCGTTTGGTTCAATATCGAAGACACCATGACTGGCCAGAACATTAAGGCTCTGGACGACCGCACTGTCATGGTTCGGAACTGGCACTGCCAGTTCAAGGCTGCCCTCTCATCGCCGGGATCCCCTCTCTGCGATCATTGCTGGCGCTGGGGGCATTCTTCTATGAAATGCAACCAGCAATCTCTCCAATGCCCGCTGTGTGGGGAGCCACACAGAAAGGAACATCACCGCGTCTTGGCCTCTTGGTGCAAGGCAAAGCCGAAAGCAAACCTGCCCGTTGAGGCAACCCCTGCAGGGCAGCCCTGCCCGCACCCTCCCAAGTGTCTTAGCTGCAGCAAAGAACACTCCACTGATGACCGGAAGTGTGCCTTCTGGAAGAACCGTTTCGATTCCGAGTGGATCAAGCAGCACTACCAGCTGGTACGTGATCATAAGTGTACTGGCCAGAATCATTCTAACGCCTCCCCGCAGCAAAATGCAGAGGCCGGACCTTCATGAGTTCCTCATCGGACAGCCCCACTCCGGCGGTGGTCCCTGGTACGAGGGGGCACTCTTTTATCTCCTCGCTTTGTATTTTCTCTCAGAATGTGAATCGAAAGCATGTACTTATAGACGTTCTCCTCTCCACTCTCGGAGAGGATTATGATATCATTTTCCTCCAAGAACCTGCTTGGAACATCGTAAGATACACCCCATCGGCTCACAACATGGACAGCGAGGCTGTAATCAGAGGCCCGACCCACCCGGACTGGACCTGCATTGTTCGCAAGTCATCCTACAAGGAACCCCCTCGTGTGATGGCCTATATGCATAACCGCCTAAGGCGGCTATGTCCCTCTCTGAGATGTGACCTAGTTGATAGTCGCAATCTCATGGTTATAAGCCTTGCTACTCCTGGCGAGCCCCTCTTCCTTGCTAACACCTACTCTGATGTAGACGGCAGTGGGGGCGCTGGTGGCCCAGTGGTTATCATCACCACCAAATATCCAGAGAGGTGGCTGTGCACCACCGGAAGGGTTGGGGTTCGATTCTCCTCATCCTCAGTACCCATAAAAGCTGGGAAAGGCATGTGACCTATCAGAGGTCACCATCACATGCTTGGTTCACACGGGTCAGGTGATGCTGACACCATGGGAAAAATTGGTTGCATTGATCACCTGGCCTGAGTGCAGTGCCTGAATTGATAACTCAGGGCCCGGGTTCAAGGAGTCACGTGATATTTACATAATGTCACCTGATCTAGGTGGGAGTAATCAATTGTACTCCAAAGTGGCATACTAGAACTTGAGTCTGGTGTCCCGTGCCTGAAATGGTCACGTGATATCACGTAATCAAGTAGGAAGCGAAAGCATAGGGGGCGGTAAGCGGGGTAGAATATATACAGAACAAGCCGAATGTCTGGGTGATTCCAGGCCAGGCCATCCCCCACCACAGACAGTCATGGTCCGGTATCACCGGAGCCATCCGCTGACATAGAGTGGTCGTTAGTCCCAGTAGTATGACACCTGTGACGTACCTGCAAAGTGGGCCGCTCCTTACGGACCGGGTCCATGGACATTCGGGGACTCCAGGGGAAGGGGCGAAGAATGAGTCAAGTCCTGGGTTCCTCGGAACTAAACGGGGGGGGCTCCTAGTGTCAGAAACCAATCTCTGACTCATTCGTGAGAGCACAATCAGGGCTGGCTGGTGGCAAGGCAGAGACCAGGGACAAGTGGGAATCCGCAATGATGATGTAAGCAAACCACTTGCCCTGGAACGGGAAACGGTAGTAAGCAGGGCTCTCTGTGAACTCCCTGCCGAAGAGCGAGCCGTGGCAGGCGGGGACAGTCTCCCACGACCTGGCTGGAGTGGTGCTAACAAACTCCTCTGTCGGTTCATGGACTGATGAGGTCCATTGGGTCTGAGTTGACTCTGGGATGCACTGTAATGGTGGGCTCCCCCTCACAAGAGTGGGTGAAGTGCAGGGCTCTGCTATAGGCAGGGCCCTGAATCTCGTAAATTGTTGATTTAAAAAAAAAAAAAAAAAAAAAAAAAAAAAAAAAAAAAAGATGTAGACGGCAGTGCTATCAGGCTCCTGGATGAATGCTCAGAGCGCCCTGATTTCCCCAACTTGGTTTACCTAGGTGAGGACTTCAATTGTCATTATAAACTATGGGATCAAGTTCATGCTTCTCAGCATACACGGGGCGAGATGCTGTGTAATGCAGCACTCGAGCTCAGACTTGAATGGATGGAACCATCTAATCCTAGTCTGACTTTCATATCTCATAACCGAGAGCTTTGGCCCTCGACTATTGATTTGATGTTTTGCCCCGTATCAATGGGACAGATTTATCCGCATATTGAACATGTGCTCCAATTGACTTTGGACCATTGTCCATTGTCACTCGAACTTGACATCCCGCTGCTCGACATTAGCGACCAGCAAAGGTCACTCCCCAAGGACAGTGTCTCCAAGTTTATCACCGACATTGCCTCTGACTTACTCGGACTGGATATCATTCTGGTAGAGACCATTGGGGACCTTGAGAGAGTTCTTCGGGCACTCTCAGTGTCAGTTGATCAGGCTTGGGAAACACACTCCAAGAAGTGCAAGCTCTCTAAGCGGAGTAAGGGCTGGTGGAACCAGCACTGCTCCGAGGCTTTGGAAACTTTCAGGCAAACTCAGTCTGAAAGAGACCACCGCATCTGGTGATGAGCTATCAAAGATGCCAAACGCATCTTCTTTGATAATCAAATCAAAGAGGTTGCTGAAAAGTCACGACATCCATGGGATCTGGCTGCATGGACGAAGCAAAGGCCTCTGCCTAACTACGAGGCGATCTCCTTTCGGGGACAGCCTTGTAATTCCATCGAGTCACTCTGGGATGTGCTTGATAAGTCTTATAACGCCGCGTCCGACAGGCCGGTTAATTTGGACAAGCTCGACGAACTCGAGCTTCACCCGATGCAGGATTGGGCCCCGTTTTCTGCTGCGGAACTCCGGGAGTCTCTGGAACCCTGCAGTAATATGTCTGCTCCAGGGCCAGACCATCTGACCTGGGCACATATCAAACAGCTAGTGAGATTCCCTCACGTCGCTACAATTTTCCTAAACATTGCAAACGCATATTTGGACTTGGAGCATTGGCCCTCTTACTTCCAGCAGAGCTTGTCGGTGATTATCCCGAAACCTGGCAAGCCTGCATATGATACTCCAAAAGCCTTTCATCCGATTGTGCTTTTGAACACTCTCGGCAAGCTCGTCGAAAAAATGCTGGCGCATTGTATGCAATATGAAGCAACTAAATTTGCTGTTTTTGATCCAAAACAGTTCAGTGGCATCTGACAGAACTCGACTGAGGATGCTGGTGTCTTTCTTACCCACATTATCTGGCAGGGCTGGATAAAGGGTCTTAAAACGAGCGTCATTGCTTTTGATGTAGCTCAGTATTTTCCCTCACTCAACCATCGGATGTTGGTGAGAATACTCCAACACAGGAGCTTCGCATGTCAAGTGTCAAAGTTCTTCAAATCATACCTCGTCGGGCGTAAAACCTCTTACACCTGGCGTAGCACTGTCTCACCTGAGTTTCATGCCGATGTTGGTGTTGGCCAAGGCTCAGCCTTATCTCCAGTACTGTCTGCACTTTATCTGGCGCCTGTGCTGAAGTTATACCAGAAAGTCGGTGACATGCCGACAATCATATCATTTGTTGATGACGGACTGATTATTGCACAGTCCAAGTCAATCCCAGACAATGTTCCAAAGCTGAAGAGGGCATACGCATCAGTGCATAACCTCTTCATGGACTTCGGCCTTGGGGTGGAGCACAACAAGACTGAGTTACAGCATTTCTCGCACAATGCGGCGGACCCCCGTCCGTCCATCGATCTCGGGTTTGCGCCATATACTGGCACTACTCCGCTTCAGCCTAAGGATGTCTGGCGATACCTAGGTTTTTTCTTGGATGCATGCCTTTCCTTTAAGGAGCACGTCCGTTTCTATGCAATGAAGGCTCTAACAACTGCTAGAGCTTTCCAGATGTTAGGCAATTCTGTTTGAGGACTCTCTTCTCAACAGAAATGCATCCTGTACCTGTCGTGTGCTCGCCCTATTGCGACATACAGCTGTTTATTATGGAACTTCAATGGTATGCACAATGTTGCGCTCATGAAGTTGTTGCGCCAGATGCAGCATAAAGTGTGTATTTGGATTAATGGACAGTTTTGCACCACTCCGGAGGGTGCAGCTGAAACCATGGCCTGTGTCGAGCCTATCACTGGGTTCATCAAACGGCTTAAAGTCGGGTCATCTGCCCGCTTGGCCAATTCCAACGCAAGGCATGCCCTTCGCTCTCTCACCACACCTGCTTCTGCAGGCAGGGATCCTTCGAGGTCAAAGAACTTGGCCTCCCTCTCTGAACATCAGTGCTCTTTGCTGAAATCTCCTCTCAACGATTTGGTGGACCTCAGACCACCAAACTTTATCCACATGGATTATTTCGCGGATGCAAATAACCCAGGCAGGCGGTTGGTCAACAAGTTCAGTGACCGCTTTGAGACTCATAGGCTCTTTGGCAAAGACGAGGACTCTGTCAAAGCCTACCGCAACTCACTGGAGCAGGCGCTCGCCGAGTGCCAGATCCAGCAAGATTGTGCATATGTCAGTAGTGATGGTGCCGTGCCCACTAAAGCAGATGCACTTGTTAAACAGTCAGTGTATGCATCTCAGGTTTACTGAGGCACCAGACTCTTATTCAAAACTCGTCAGCCGGTTGGTAAAGCCACCAGCGATGATGCCGAGCTGATTGGACTGCATGTCACGATCCAGAAGGCTACCACGCAGGATGGGGTCACATCCATCTTGTGTTTCTTAGATTCGATGAATGCGATTAACCGCATCATCGATTGTAATCCCCACTCCACACAGTGGCATTCTATTGCCCTGTGCGGAGTGTTACGGTGCTGGCTTGATGAGGATGAGCAGTGCAGAGTTATATTCTGGCATGTCCCTTCCAAGTGGAAGTGGGCTATTCAACTCGAAGCACATGAGTATGCTCGGTCGCTCGATATTCCATTGGGCACTCGCCCTCTGTACACCACGGATGCACTTCAAAAGGAGGCAAATGATGAAATGCACACCTCTTGGTTCGATCAATCTCGGACCAAGAAATACATAGGCTCTTCCACTTTTAATTTCCATAAAGTGGGGAGACCTGACTCCTATGAGCACCCCTCTCGTAAGAGGACAGGCTTTATGAAGCTGGTGACGGGCAACGAGCTGTATGCTCGCTGCTGTCGCGTCGCATGCGGACATGCGCCGATCAATGCGTATCGTGCGCGGTTCAATTTTGTCAAGAGCGACCAATGCTCATGCGGATGCAGGCCTGAGGACTCCGTCCACATCATGACTCTTTGCTGTAAGTGGCAGAGACCTGCTGAACGCCAGTATGATGCCTTTGTGCATCTCTGGTTCGTTAAGTACCTAACGTCCAACAAGGCGGCAGGTGCCTTCATCCCGGATCCAGGCGGCAGGTGACCGTCCGTCTGTTGGCTCTTCAGAGCACCGGAACAGTCTGGCGACTGATGAAAGCAGTCGCCGAGCTTTATTGCACATTGCAAGCCCTGCGACAGTGGGCGTTATGGGACCTCATGGACCCTTTATGTGGAAATGACTGCAGCCGGGCCTTCGGGCCTGGGGGATGCAAGCTCTAGCGAGTGATTCAGCACGAGCTCAGATGAGCACGGGCAGGAGACAACAGGGCAGTGCAGCCCTCTATGTTTATCCCTTTCTGTTTTATATCGGACAGATTGTATTTATCATAGGTACCCTTGTGTATTTACAAGCGGACTGCCATCGTGCACTGCTATATAAATTGTTGATTTAAAAAAAAAAAAAAAAAAAAAAAGGATATGGACATGAGGAAAACACATGGATCAAAGAGAAGGAACTGGGGAATGCACAGCAAGCTCTAGACCGTTTCCTGAAGAAGACTATGGAGCAAGATAAAAGGACCACGAAAAGAGGGAAGAAGGCCAAAAATCACACATCATGACCACCAACGCCCCCATCAGCATTGAAAGCAGTGATGACAGCTGCGCACCCACCCTCATCACAAACAACGCTGAGAATCTGGTGAAAATTCTCAATGCCAAAGACTACATGGACCCCCTCGCCATCACCCTCGCCACATACCTGTGCTATGTCATGACCATCCATATGCACCTTTGGAGCAGACAGACCCCCGACGGGACCACCCCCACAACAGTGGAATGCATTGTGCTTCGCGAAGCAATGGAAATGCTTCGCACCGAAAACCAGCGACTCAAACTCCTCGCCACCACACTTCACCACATCCGCTCCTACAACGAGGAGCTCATTCACACGTGGGCCCTACGCGCGACAAGCGCCTGGGAAAACAACAGGTGGGGACAGTTGGACTAAGGGTTTTCGCAAGGACGCAAATCTAAAGAGAGGGTGATGTTATGGACTATTCATTTTCTTTATCTTATCTTCCTCTCCCTATCTTTTCCCTTATCTCCTCCACTCCCATCATGCTGTGCATCCCTCCTCATCATGCTGCGCAGCGCGCAGTCATCAAGTCATCTTCATTTCCCTAGTCACTCTGAGTCATCCCACCCCAGCCTTACTCATCTGCAGTCTGCAGCATTGCGCAGTCCATGGTCCGTGCTCAAGTACTGTAGAATACTTAAGGACCTCCAGATGTACCAGTAACACTAGGTTTAATATTCCTTTTGCCATCATCTTAAACTGCTCTCGCACTTAGTCTGCCTGAGTCCTTTAAGATTCGTCTAGCCTAACAGACTGGGCAATGATCAGTCCATCGTCAACAAATGATATGATTGTCAGCATGTCGCCAACTTTCTGGTATAATTTCAGCACTGGTGCTAAATAGAGCACTAACAGTACTGGGGATAGTGCCAAGCCTGGACCGACACTGACATTGGCATCAAACTCAGGTGAGATTGTGCTATGCCAGGCATAAGAAGTTTTACACCTGATGAGATATGACTCGAAGAACCTTGACACTTGACATGCAAAGCCCCCATGTTGTAGTATTCTCACCAATATCCAATGGTTCAGTGAGGGGAAGTATTGAGCGACATCAAAGGTGATGACGCTCATTTTAAGGCTCTTTATCCAGCCTTGCTAGATGATATAGGTAAGAAACACTC
Source organism: Macrocybe indica (assembly GCA_030407095.1). Lineage (NCBI taxonomy): Eukaryota > Fungi > Basidiomycota > Agaricomycetes > Agaricales > Callistosporiaceae > Macrocybe > Macrocybe indica. The sequence goes on from JARFTL010000005.1 coordinate 1,500,583, forward strand.
CAGCGTCCTCTGTAGAGTTCTGTCAGATGCTACCAAACTGTTTCAGATCAAAAACAGCAAATTTAGTTGCTTTGTATTGCATATGATGCGCCAGCATTTTTTCAATGAGCTTGCCGAGAGTGTTCAAAAGCACAATTAGACGAAAGGCTTTTTTTTTTTTTTTTTTTTTAAATCAACAATTTATATTGCGGTGCTCGATGGCAGTCCGCATGTAAATACACAAAGGTACCTATGATAAATACGATGCGTCCGATGATACAGAAGCAAAGGGATAAACATAGAGGGCTCACTGCCCTGCTGTCTCCCGCCCGCGCTCATATGAGCCCGTGCTGACTCGCTCGCTAGAGCTTGCGTCCCCCAGGCCCAAAGGCCCGGTTGCGGTCATTTCTGTGTAAAGGGTCTGTGAGGTCCCATAACGCCCACTGTCGTGGGGCTTGCAATGCGCAATGAAGCTCGGCGACCGCTTTCGTCAATTGCCAGACTGTTCCGGCACTCCGAAGAGCCAACAGACGCACGGTCACCCGCCGCCTGGATCCAGAATGAAAGCACCTGCCGCCTTGTTAGACGTCAGGTACTTGACGAACCAGAGGCACACAAAGGCGTCATACTGGCGTTCAGGTGGTCTCTCCCAGTTACGGCAGAGAGTCATGACATGGACAGAGTCCTTGGGCCCTCGTCCGCAAGAGCATTGGTCACTCTCCATGAAATTGAACCGCGTGTGATACGCATTGATCGGCGCATGTCCGCATGCAATGCGACAACAGTGAGCATACAGCTCATTGCCTGTCACCAACTTCATGAAGCCCATTCTCTTTCGAGAAGGGCGCTCATAGGAATCAGGCTTTCCCGCATCATGGAAATGAAACGTGGAGGCGCCTATGTATTTCTTGGTCCGAGATTGGTCGAACCAAGAAGCATGCATCTCATCGTCTGCCTCCTTACGGAGTGCATCCGTGGTATACAATGGGCAAGTGCCCAGTAGAATATCGAGCGTCCGAGCGAACTCGTGAGCTTCGAGTTGAATAGCCCACTTCCATTTGGAAGGGACATGCCAGAAATCAATCCTGCGCCACTCGTCTTCGTCAAGCCAGCGCCGTAGTACCTCACACAGAGCAATGGAATGCCGCTGTGCGGAGTGCGGGTTACAATTGATGATGCGGTTAATGGCATTCATCGAATCCAGAAAACACGAGATGGATGTGACTCCATCCTGTGTGGTAGCCTTCTGGATCACAACACGCAATCCAATCAGCTCGGCGTCGTCGCTAGTCGCTTTGCCCACCAGCTGACGAGTTTCAAATAATAGCCTGGTGCCCCGGTAGACCCGGGATGCGTACACTGACTGCTTAATAGGTGCATCTGCCTTCGTGGGCACGGCGCCATCACTACTGACATATACACAATCTTGCTGGATCTGGCACTCCGCGAGCGCCTGATCCAGTGAGTTACGATAGGCTTTGACAGAGTCCTCGTCTTTGCCAAGGAGCCTATGAGTCTCAAAGCGGTCGCCGAACTGGTCGACTAGCCGCCTGCCCGGGTTATTTGCGTCCGCAAAATAATCCGTGTGGATAAAGTTTGGTGGTCTGAGATCCACCAAATCTTTGAGAGGAGATTTCAGCGATAAACGCTGGCATTCAGAGAGGGAGGCCAAGTTCTTTGACCTCGAGGGATCCCCACCCACAGAGGCAGGCGTGGAGAGGGAGCGGAGGGCATGCCTCGCGTTCGAATTGGCCAGGTGGGCAGAAGACCCAATCTTAAGCCGTTTAATAAAGCCGGTGATGGGTTCAACACAGGCCATTGTTTCAGCTGCACCCTCCGGAGTGGTGCGAAACTGTCCATTAATCCAGATGCAAGCCTTACGCTGCATCTGGTGCAACAACTTCATGAATGCGACATTGCGCATACCATTGAAGTTCCATAATAAACAGCCGTACGTCGCAATAGGGCGAGCGCACGACAGGTATAGGATGCGCTTCTGCTGAGGGGACAAGCCTCGAACAGAATTGCCTAGCATTTGGAAAGCTCTGGCGGTTGTCAGAGCCTTCGTCGCATAGAACCGGACGTGCTCCTTGAAGGACAGGCACGCGTCCAAGAAAAAACCCAGGTATTGCCAGACATCCTTGGGCTGAAGTGGGGTTGTGCCAGTATATGGCGCGAACCCAAGATCAATGGACGGGCGAGGGTCCGCCGCATTGTGCGAGAAGTGCTGCAATTCAGTCTTGTTGTGCTCGACAACAAGCCCGAAGTCAGTGAAGAGGTTGTGCACTGATGCGTACGCCCTCTTCAGCTTTGGGACATTGTCCGGAATTGACTTGGACTGAGCAATAATCAGGCCATCATCAACGAATGATATGATCGTCGGCATATCGCCGACTTTCTGATACAATTTCAGCACAGGCGCTAAGTAAAGTGCGGACAGTACTGGAGACAGGGCCGAGCCTTGACCGACACCCACGTCGGCATCAAACTCAGGTGAAACAGCGCTTCGCCAGGCATAAGAAGTTTTACGCCCAACGAGATATGATTCGAAGAACTTCGACACCTGACGTGCGAAGCCTCCGTATTGCAGTATCCTCACCAACATACGATGGTTGAGTGAGGGAAAGTATTGAGCTACATCAAAGGCGATGACGCTCATTTTGAGACCCTTTGTCCAGCCTTGCCGGATAATATGGATAAGAAACACTCCGGCATCCTCTGTCGAGTTCTGTCGGATGCCACCGAACTGCTTTGGGTCAAAGACAGCAAATTTAGTCGCTTTGTATTGCATACGACGTGCCAGCATTTTCTCGACGAGCTTGCCGAGGGTGTTCAAAAGCACAATCGGGCGAAAGGCTTTTGGAGTATCATATGCAGGCTTGCCAGGTTTCGGGATAATCACCAACAAACTCTGCTTGAAGTACGAGGGCCAATGCCCCAAATCCAAACATGCATTTGCAATGTTTAGGAAAAACATAGCGACGTGAGGGAATCTCACTAGCTGTTTAATGTGCGCCCAGGTCAGATGGTCTGGACCAGGGGCAGACGTATTGCTGCAAGGCTCCAGGGACTCCCGGAGCTCTGCTGCAGAAAACGGGACCCAGTCCTGCATCGGATGAGACTCGAGCTCGTCGAGTTTATCCAAATTGACTGGCCTGTCAGACGCAGCGTTATAAGACTTATCGAGCGCATTCCAGAGCGACTCGATGGAGTTGCAAGGCTGTCCCCGGAAGGAGATTGCCTCGTAGTCAGGCAGAGGCCTTTGCTTTGTCCATGCAGCTAGATCCCATGGACGTCGCGACTTTTCAGCGACCTCTTTGATTCGGTGGTCAAAGAAGGCGCGCTTCGCATCCTTAATAGCTCATCGCCAGATGCGGTGGTCTCTTTCAGAGTGAGTTTGCCTGAAAGTTTCCAAAGCTTCAGAGCAGTGTTGGTTCCACCAGCCCTTGCTCTGCTTAGAGAGCTTGCACTTCTTAGAGTGAGTTTCCCAAGCTCGATCAACCGATGCTGAGAGCGCACGGAGTACCCTCTCAAGATCGTGAATAGTCTCAGCTGGAATCATATCCAGTCCGAGTAAATCCGCGGCAATGTCGGCGATGAACTCGGGGACACTGTCTTTGGGGAGTGACTTCCGCTGATCGCTGATGTCGAGCAGCGGTATATTGAGTTCCAGTGACAACGGACAGTGATCCGAAGTCAATTGTAGCGCGTGTTCAATGCGCGGATGAATCTGTCCTGTCGAAACAGGGCAGAACATCAGATCAATAATCGAGGGCCGAAGCTCTCGGTTATAACTTATGAAGGTCGGACCAGGATTAGATGGCTCCACCCATTCAAGTCCGAGCTCGAGTGCCGCATTACACAGCATCTCACCTCGCGTGCGCTGAGAGGTATGAACTTGATCCCACAGTTCATAGTGACAATTGAAGTCCCCACCCAAGTACACCAGGTTGGGGAAATCAGGACGCTCCGAGCATTCATCCAGGAGCCGAATGGCGCTGCCGTCTACGTCAGAGTAGGCGTTAGCGAGAAAGAGAGGCTCGCCTGGAGTGGCGAGGCTTATAACCATAAGATCGCGACTATCAGCTAAGTCGCGTCTCAGAGAAGGTCTTAGCCGCCTTAGGCGGTTATGCACATAGGCCATCACACGAGGGGGCTCCTCATACGATGACCTGTGAATGATGGAGGTCCAATCCGGATGGGTCGGACCTCCGATTGCAGCCTCACCGTCTACGTTGTGAGCCGACGGGGCGTACCTTACGATGTTCCAAGCAGGCTCTTGGAAAAACAAAATATCATAATCCTCTCCAAGAGTGGAGAGGAGAACGTCCATATGTACACGCTTTCGGTTCACATTTTGAGACAGAATACGAAGCGAGGAAATGAAAGAGCGCCCCCTCATACCAGGGACCACCGCCGGAGCGGCGCTGTCCGATGAGGAACTCATGAAGGTCCGGCCTCCGTATTACACTGTGGGGAGGCGTTAGAACGATTCTGGCCAGTACACTTACGATCACATACCAGCTGGTAGTGCTGCTTGATCCACTCGGGATCAAAACGATTCTTCCAGAAGGCGCACTTCCGGTCGTCAGTAGAGTGCTCTTTGCCGCAGCTAAGGCACTTGGGAGGATGCGGGCAGGGCTGCCCTGCGGGGGTTGCCTCGACGGGCGGGTTTGCTTTCGGCTTCGCCTTGCAGCAAGAAGCCAGGACGTGGTGATGCTCCTTCCTGTGCGGCTCCCCACACAGCGGGCATCGGAGGGATTGCTGGTTGCATTTCATAGAAGAATGACCCCAGCGCCAGCAACGATCGCAGAGAGGGGATCCTGGCGATGAGAGGGTGGCTTTGAACTGGCAGCGCCAGTTCCGAACCATGACAGTACGATCGTCCAGAGCCTTGATGTTCCGGCCGGTCATGGTATCTTCGATATTGAACCAAACGGTTGCAGTATCGGATTTCTTGGAGTTGCGCATGATGCGCGGCACTCCAACAAGGGTGATGAGGTCTGAGAACGAGGAGTCTCGGAGAATCTCGTAGGCTTGACGGGCAGTGAGGGTGCTGCCGTTATCATTGAAATACGGGACGTTGAGCAATTTCGCGTAGGAAATGCTCGTGGGCATTGTGAGCTCGACCATAGATCCAGTCGGAGTGCATCGGAGGGCGGACTCATGCATGATGTCACAGTCCTTCGGAGATGCCACCCTCGTCATCAAGCATGAGAACGAGGTGGCGGAGTGGTCCTGGATGGACTCACATCAAATCCAGGACTTGCCAGCAGTCAACCCCCGGTTGAGGGTCGTCAGGAGTGTTCCGGCGGCAACAGAGCCATTACCACCAGGGAAAGTGTAGACCAGCCTGACGTTGCGTCGAGACGGTCCGTGAGAGGTGGACTTCGCCTTCTTCTTAGGTGGTCCGGATGATTCGCTGATCGCCTCCTTTTGCAAGGAGACAATCTTCTCAGCGGGGAGATCAGGGAATGTTTTAGCCAAGGCCACAATGGCCTCAGCTGGAGTGGTGGTGGGCTGAGCCGCCGCCTGCACGTATGAGTGCTTCTTGTCAGATGGGCATGTAGCCCGATTGACAGGTGGAGGGGGACCCTGTCCTGGAGTCCGGGAGCGGGATCGGTTGCAAGGAGGAGGGGGTGGGCGGTTCGGGTTCCGAGGTGGTCTCGGAGGCCGAGCGCCAGCATTCGAGCGGGAGTCCTGGGGGCGCAGCGTGCCTGTCGGAGAGGAGTCGTGAACATTGCCCGAAAAGTGGGCAGTCTTAGATGTGCGGGCGCGGACCGTGGTAGCGAGTCGTTGCCTGAGGGTAGCCTTGGTTCCCTCAAGAGTGGGGATCCCAAACATATTGATGTCGGCGGCAGTGTCGACCAGGGAGGCCAGACCTTCCGCGATGGTGTATTGATAGCCGGCTGGGACTTGCACGGCTCCTGTGTTAACCTTCCAGAGCTACTCCTTCAGATTCCATAAAGACTCGGTGACCGCCTTCGCTTCACCGTGGAGGAGGCAAAAGCCTTCCTCCTCGAAGTACAAGACACCGACGTTGTTGCTGTTGAATCCGGCGCGCGTAGACGCCATGGAAATAGCGGGAGACGGAGGAGCAGGGGGCGCAGTCGCCTCCACCTGCAGGTTCGGGTCGTCGGTCTGCATGAGGCCATCATTGCCCTGGAAAAGAATGCCGGAAGAGGGTCCCGGCTGGGAGAAGAGGCCCTGACTGGCGGGGGGCTCAGTGCGGCCGGGGTGCGGATTCAGCGGTGAGAGGGTAGCCCTCCCACCGCCACTCAACGTGTCGAGCGGGTCATCGCTCATCGGAATACTCTAATAATTCGCTGGATTTTCAGCGGATTTCGCGATAAATTGGAAAGGAAGTGCTCAAGAGTTTATAGAACTCGGATCTGCAACTCGATACAAGATCGGCCCAAGTGTTGATGCTGTGGAACGTGTTTTTGCGATGAAGGAGTTTGTTTACAGTTGTTGACAAGTGGGTGTTGTGGAAAGAGGTGCTTGACTGAGATGAAAGGCTTTTGGGGTGTCATATGCAGGCTTGCCGGGTTTTGGGATGATCACCAACAAGCTCTGCTTGAAGTAAGAGGGCCAATGCCCCAAGTCCAAATATGCGTTTGCAATGTTTAGGAAAATTGTAGTGACGTGAGGGAATCTCACTAGCTGTTTGATATGCGCCCAGGTCAGATGGTCTGGTCCTGGAGCAGACGTATTGCTACAGGGCTCCAGGGACTCCTGAAGTTCTGCAGCAGAGAACAGGACCCAGTCCCACATTGGGTAAGACTCAAGTTCGTCGAGTTTATTCAGATTAACCAGCCTATCAGATGCGGCATTATAAGACTTGTTGAGCACATTCCAGAGCGACTTGATGGAATTGCAAGGCTGAGCGCTGAAATCCCCTCTCAAAGATTTGGTGGACCTCAGACCACCAAACTTTATCCACACGGATTATTTTGCGGACGCAAATAACCTGGGCAGGCGGTTAGTCGACAAGCTCGGCGACCACTTTGAGACTCATAGGCTCCTTGGCAAAGACGAGGACTCTGTCAAAGCCTATCGTAACTCACTGGATCAGGCGCTCGCGGAGTGCCAGATCCAGCAAGATTGTGTATATGTCAGTAGTGACGGCGCCGTGCCCACGAAGGCAGATGCAGCTGTTAAGCAGTCGGTGTACGCATCCCAAGTCTACCGGGGCACCAGGCTTTTGTTTGAAACTCGTCAGCCGGTCGGTAAAGCGACCAGCGACGACTCAGAGCTGATTGGATTGCGTGTTGCGATCCAAAAGGCCACCACGCAGGATGGAATCACATCCATCTCGTGTTTTCTAGACTCGATGAATGCCATCAACCGCATCATCGATTGCAACCCGCACTCCACGCAGTGGCATTCCATTGCTCTGTGCAAAGTTCTACGGTGCTGGCTCGACGAAGACGAGCGGCGCAGGATTGATTTCTGGCATGTCCCTTCCAAGTGGAAGTGGGCTATTCAACTCGAAGCACATGAGTTCGCTCGGATGCTCGATATTCCATTGGGCACCCGCCCTTTGTATACCACGGATGCGCTCTGCAAGGAGGCAGACAATGAGATGCATGCTTCTTGGTTCGACCAATCTCGGACCAAGAAATACATAGGCGGCTCCACGTTCCATTTCCATGATGCGGGAAAGCCAGATTCCTATGAGCGCTCTTCTCGGAAGCGAACGGGCTTCATGAAGTTGGTGACGGGCAACAAGTTATATGCTCGCTGCTGTCGCATCGCATGCGGACATGCGCCGATCAATGCGTATCGCGCGCGGTTCAACTTCGTAGAGAGTGACCAATGCTCTTGCGGACGAGGGCCCGAGGACTCCGTCCATGTCATGACTCTCTGCCGTAACTGGGAGAGACCACCTGAATGCCAGTATGACGCCTTTGTGCATCTCTGGTTCATTAGGTACCTGACGTCCAACAAGGCAGCGGGTGCTTTCATTCCGGATCCAGGCGGCGGGTGACCGTGCGTCTGGTGGCACCGGAACAGTCTGGCGGTCGACGAAAGCGGTCGCCGAGCTTTATTGTGCAATGCAAGCCCTGTGACAGCCAGTGTTATGGGACCTCACGGACCCTTTATGCGGAAATGACCACAGCCGGGCCTTCAGGCCTGGGGGACGCCAGTTCTAGCGAGCGATTCAGCACGAGCTCAGATGAGCGCGGGCATGAGAGAGCAGGGCAGTGAGCCCTCTATGTACATCCCCTCAGTCTGGTTTTCTTCGGACTAGTTGTATTTATGTAGGCACATTCGTGTACTTACAAGCAGACTGCCATCGTGCACCGCTATATAAATTGTTGATTTAAAAAAAAAAAAAAGGAATTGCAAGGCTGTCCCTGAAAGGAAATTGCCTCGTAGTTAGGCAGGGGCCTTTGCTTTGTCCATGCAGCTAGATCCCATGGACGTCATGACTTTTCAGCGATCTCTTTGATTCGATTATCAAAGAAGGCGCATTTAGCATCTTTAATACCTCATTACCAGATGTGGTGGCGAAGTTTAGCCCCCCCCTTGCGGGGGAGGCTGCCAGCCCAGGCCCAGTCTTATGATCAGACCATTTAGTCCAGGAGCTTCGCACTCTGGCTTCTTTTTTTTTTTTTTTTATATCAACAATTTATAGAGCGGTGCTCGATGGCAGTCCGCTTGTAAATACACGAGGGTACCTACGATAAATACGATGCGTCCGACGATACAGAAGCAAAGGGGTAAACATAGAGGGCTCACTGCCCTGTTCTCTCGTGCCCGCGCTCTTCTGAGCTCGTGCTGAATCGCTCACTAGAGCTGGCGTCCCCCAGGCCCGAAGGCCCGGCTGCGGTCATTTCCACGTAAAGGGTCCGTGAGGTCCCATAACGCCCGCCGTCGCGGAACTTGCGGTGCGCAATGAAGCTCGGCGACCGCTTTCGTCAATCGCCAGACTGTTCCGGAACTCCGAAGAGCCACCAGACGCGCAGTCACCCGCCGCCCGGATCCGGGATGAAGGCACCTGCCGCCTTGTTAGACGTCAGGTACTTGACGAACCAGAGACGCACAAAGGCGTCGTACTGGCGTTCAGGTGGTCTCTCCCAGTTACGGCAGAGAGTCATGACGTGGACAGAGTCCTCAGGTCCTCGTCCGCATGAGCACTGGTCGCTCTCGACAAAATTGAACCGCGCGCGATACGCATTGATCGGCGCATGTCCGCAAGCAACGCGACAGCAGCGAGCAAAAATCTCGTTGCCTGTCACCAACTTCATGAAGCCCGTTCTCTTGCGAGAGGGGCGCTCATAGGAGTCAGGCTTTCCCGCCTCATGAAAATGAAACGTGGAAGCGCCTATATATTTCTTGATCCGAGATTGGTCGAACCAAGAGGCGTGCATTTCGTCGTCTGCCTCCTTTCGGAGCGCATCCGTGGTATACAGAGGGCGAGTGCCCAGTGGGATATCGAGCGACCGAGCATGCTCGTGTGCTTCGCGTTGAGTAGCCCACTTCCATTTGGAAGGGACATGCCAGAGATGAATCCTGCGCCGCTCGTCTTCGTCGAGCCAGCGCCTAAGTACCTCGCACAGCACAATTGAATGCCGCTGCACGGAGTGCGGGTTGCAATCGATGATGTGGTTGATGGCATTCATCGAATCAAGAAAACACGAGATGGATGTGATTCCATCCTGTGTGGTAGCTTTCTGGATCGCGACACGCAATCCAATCAGCTCGGCGTCGTCGCTAGTCGCTTTTCCGACCGGCTGACGAGTTTCAAACAAAAGCCTGGTGCCCCGGTAGACCCGAGATGCATACACCGACTGTTTAAGAAGTGCGTCTGCTTTCATGGGCACGGCGCCATCACTACTGACATATGCACAATCTTGCTGGATCTGGCACTCAGCGAGCGCATGATCCAGTGAGTTACGATAGGCTTTGACAGAGTCCTCGTCTTTGCCAAGGAGCCTATGAGTCTCAAAGCGGTCGCCGAACTGGTCGACCAACCGCCTGCCCGGGTTATTCGCATCAACGAAATAATCCGTGTGAATAAAGTTTGGTGGTCTAAGGTCCACCAAATCTTTGAGAGGAGATTTCAGCGCTGCGCGCTGACGCTCAGAGAGGGAGGTCAAGTTCTTTGACCTTGAAGGATCCCCGCCCGCGGAAGCAGGCGTGGTAAGAGAGCGGAGAGCATGTCTCGCGTTCGAGTTGGCTAGACGGGCAGAGGACCCGACCTTAAGCCGCTTAATGAAGCCGGCGATGGGTTCAACGCAGGCCATGGTTTCAGCTGCACCCTCCGGAGTGGTGCGGAACTGTCCATTAATCCAGATGCAGGCTTTACGCTGCATCTGGCGCAACAACTTCATGAGCGCAACGTTGCGCATACCATTGAAGTTCCATAATAAACAGCCGTACGTCGCAATAGGGCGAGCGCACGACAGGTATAGGATGCGCTTCTGCTGAGGGGACAAGCCTCGAACAGAATTGCCTAACATTTGGAAAGCTCTGGCCGTTGTCAGAGCCTTCGTTGCGTAGAAGCGGACATGCTCTTTAAAAGAAAGACGCGCGTCCAGGAAAAAGCCAAGGTATCGCAAGACGTCCTTGGGCTGGAGTGGGGTCGTGCCCGTATATGGCGCGAATCCAAGATCAATGGACGGACGAGGGTCCGCCGCATTGCGCGAGAAGTGCTGCAATTCAGTCTTGTTGTGCTCAACAACAAGGCCGAAGTCAGTGAAGAGGTTGTGCACTGACGCATAAGCCCTCTTCAGCTTTGGAACATTGTCCGGAATTGACTTCGACTGAGCGATAATCAGTCCATCGTCAATGAATGAGATGATCGTCGGCATATCGCCGACTTTCTGGTACAACTTCAGCACTGGCGCTAAATAAAGCGCAGACAGTACCGGAGACAGAGCCGAGCCTTGGCCAACACCGACGTCGGCATCAAACTCAGGCGAGACGGCACTACGCCAGGCATAGGAAGTCTTACGCCCGACGAGGTAAGATTCGAAAAACTTTGACACTTGACGTGCGAAGCCTCCGTGTTGCAGTATCCTCACCAACATACGATGGTTGAGTGACGGAAAGTATTGAGCTACATCAAAGGCGATGACGCTCGTTTTCAGGCCCTTCATCCAGCCTTGCCGGATGATATGGGTTAGAAACACGCCGGCGTCCTCTGTCGAGTTCTGCCGGATGCCACCGAACTGCTTTGGATCAAAGACAGCGAATTTAGTCGCTTCGTATTGCATACGACGCGCTAGCATTTTCTCGACGAGCTTGCCGAGGGTATTCAAAAGCACGATCGGTCGAAAGGCTTTCGGAGTATCGTATGCGGGCTTGCCAGGTTTCGGGATAATCACCGACAGGCTCTGCTTGAAGTACGAGGGCCAATGCCCCAAGTCCAAACACGCGTTTGCAATGTTTAGAAATAAAGTAGCGACGTGAGGGAATCTCACTAGCTGTTTGATGTGCGCCCAGGTTAGATGGTCTGGACCTGGAGCAGACGTATTGCTGCAAGGCTCCAGGGACTCCCGGAGCTCTGCCGCAGAAAATGGGACCCAGTCCCGAATCGGATGAGACTCGAGTTCATCGAGCTTATCCAAATTAACCGGTCTGTCGGACGCGGCGTTATAAGATCTATCGAGTGCGTCCCAGAGCGACTCGATAGAATTGCAAGGCTGTCCCCGGAAAGAGATCGCCTCGTAGTCAGGCAAAGGCCTTTGCTTCGTCCATGCAGCAAGATCCCATGGGCGTCGCGACTTTTCAGCGACCTCCTTGATTCGATTGTCAAAGAAGGCGCGCTTCGCATCTTTAATAGCTCGTCGCCAGATGCGGTGGTCTCTTTCAGAGCGAGTTTGTCTGAAAGTTGCCAAAGCTTCAGAGCAGTGCTGGTTCCACCAGCCCTTGCTCCGCTTAGAGAGCTTGCACTTCTTAGAGTGAGTTTCCCAAGCCCGATCAACTGACGCCGAGAGCGCACGGAGTGTTCTCTCGAGGTCATGAATAGTCTGGACCGGAATCATATCCAGTCCGAGCAGATCAGCGGCAATGTCGGCGATGAACTCGGGGACACTGTCCTTGGGGAGTGACTTCCGCTGGTCGCTTATGTCGAGCAGCGGTATGTCGAGTTCGAGTGACAGCGGACAATCGCACTCTGGCTTCAACTTAAGCAATTTTTTTTTTTTTTTTTTTTAAATCAACAATTTATATTGCAGTGCTTGGTGGCAGTCCGCATGTAAATACAGCGAGGTATCTACGATAAATATGCGAAGTTTAGGGCTCTCCAAGTGGAGGACCCTTATCGCCGTCTCCTTTGCAGGATAGGCACTAGACTAAACAGTAGAATTCCATGTCTAGACCTCGGAATCAACTTGGATTCAATACCTGGATTAGTCATCCAGATGAACCGGCAGAGGATAAGTCCTCTCGGGCCGGAGTCAGGGGACTACCCTGGTCTGCCACAGTCCAAATTTTGGCCAGGGAGTGAGTTACCAAGAGGCTAAGCCAAGAGCAAGCCGGACATTGGTAAGCCCCACCTACTTTACTTTTCCCATTTCTGAGCATGTGGTTCACTAATGCCCAAAGGGTGCAGATCCCCAATCATGTCCCAGGTCTCTGCCTTGCCAGCATCCAGCCTCAGACCTAAGGCCTAGGCTGAGGAGTTTTACACCCATGCTTAACCCGGTTATGCATGCCCCACAAGGAGGTCTCAGGCTCCCACCTGAGCAGTGCTTTACAGTCATGTGGTGGCTACCCCTGGGCCTGGGGACTCCCCAAGTGTGCCGAAGGACCAGTCCATGACTGGTCCACACTACCAATGCTGACTAATGACCAGGTTCTCGGCCTGATCCAGCTGGTTAGACTGGGCTCGAGATTAACCGGTGGGGAGTGTCCTGTCCCAAGCTCGCAGTCCGAAGAGACTCTTCATTACAGGGTGCGCAGCACCTTCTGGAAGCGCGCATGCTCTGGAACTCCCTATTACAGGGTGTGCATCAAGAGTCAGGTTGTTCTCACATCTTTTCTCCGCTTACCACGCCCTATGCTTTCGCTCCTTACTTGATCACATGACTAGTCACATGACCATTTCAGGCACAGCCTGCCAGGGATCACCTGACCTGCCACTTTGGGCTCCCACAATCATCCCTATCACGTGACCAGGTTACCACCCTAGCCACTGAAGGTCACCTGACTGTGGTATTGCCTCAGAGTTGCTTACCAACCTGAGTCACTGAGCATGTGACAGTAACCGATGATATGTCACATGCCTATCCCTGCTTATTAAGATACAGAGGATGAGCAGGAATCGAATCCACAACCTTCCTAGTGACTGCATAGCCATCTCTCCAGTCTTTAGTGGCAATTAAACCACTGGGCTACTGGGGCCCCTCAACTGAAGCAGTTATCTGAGTGTGTTATCCCAGGGACCACCGACAGAGGAGTTAGGTCTCTCGAGCCAAGGACTGGAGACTATCCAGCCTTGCTATGGCCCAGCAGTGTCCAGGTCGCTATTCTGTGCCTGCCTTCCTGTCCCCTAGCAGATGGTTCACTGATGCCCTTAAGGGCATGGATCCCCATCTGTCCAAGGTCTCTGTCTTGCCATGTGCCTCCCAGACTGGCATCTGATATCACAGCAAAGTCCATGGTCCTCCCATGACAGGTCCCCACAGAGGGAGCCCTTAGCTGAATGGGTCTGGATCTACTTCCACCATTGGTGTACTGCACCGTGACTAACCAGTTTGTGATCATTGCCACTGGCTCCTACTTTACCAGATACCCTGTTGGCTCAAACGCCATCAGGTGGTTATCAGGTCATTTCCGGTATAGTCCCATATCCTTTCAGCCCCTACCTTTTAAGATCGGGGATCATATGTGATCTGCCAGATTAAGGCATTGTCGGGCACTTACATTCCAAGGCCATCCATGCCAAGGGAAACCTGGTCATGTGAGTTAGGGTCATGTGATCAGAGCCCACAGAGTGGGGTCAGTCACGTGTATGACGCATAACCCAGCTTACATCACATGCCAGCTGCTTAGTCATATGACCAAGTCACCTCTCCGTGGGAACAGCTATCACAGGGTCATGATACTTCCTGCCCGCATCACATAGAACCAGCTCTGGACACTTCCAAATGCAAACCTGAAGATGCCATCTCCAGGACTAGAACCCGCAGCTTCGTAGATTGCCACATCTACAGGACTACCTGACTGTGTTTACCGCTATGCCAACCAGCCTCTAGTGTTCTCACTCAGGACTTCTAGGTTCTAAGGCTTGTCCAGAGTGTTTTCTGTGCCTAGTTTTAACAGGTCCTTGGTCATAAGGCCTACCAAGCATTTGAAGGGGCCAGGGGTAGCCACCACATGACCATAAAGCATTGCTCAGGTGAGAGCCTAAGACCTTCTTGTAGGGCTTTTTTTTTTTTTTTTAAATCAATAATTTATATAGTGGTGCATGATGGCAGTCTGCTTGTAAATACACGAGGGTACCTACAATAAATACAACTAGTCTGAGAGCAACAGACTGAGAAAATAAACATTTTTTTTTTTTTTAAATCAACAATTTATATAGCAGTGCTCGATGGCAGTCCACTTGTAAATACACGAGGGTACCTACGATAAATATGTGAAGTTTAGGGCCCTCCAAGTGGAGGACCCTTATCGCCATCTCCTTTGCAGGATAGGCACTAGACTAAACAGTAGAATTCCGTGTCTAGACCTCGAAATCAACTTGGATTCAATACCTGGATTAGTCATCCAGATGAACCAGCAGAGGATAAGTCCTCTCAGACCAGAGTCAGGGGACTACCCTGGTCTGCCACAGTCCAAATTTCGGCTAGAGAGCAAGTTACTAAGAGGCCAAGTGAGAAAATAAATATAGAGGGCTGCACTGCCCTGTTGTCTCCTGCTCGTGCTCAACTGAGCTCATACTGAATCGCTCGCTGGAGCTGGCATCCCCCAGACCCGAGGATCTGGATGCGGTCAATTCCACATAAAAGGTCCGTGAAGTCCCATAACACCCGCCATTGCAGGCTTGTGGTGTGCACTGAAGCTCAGCGATTGCTTTCGTCGATCACCAGACTGAATCAGTGCTCCAAAGAGCACTGTCCACTATAGGTGGACGGTCACCTGCTGCCTGGATCTGGGATGAAAGCACCTGCCGCCTTATTCGATGTGAGGTACTTAACAAACCAAAGACATATAAAGGCATCATATTGGCATTCAGTTGGTCTCTGCCAGTTATGACAGAGAGTCATAACATGGATGGAGTCCTCAGGCCCTCGTCTGCATGAGCATTGATCACTCTCAATGAAATTGAACCGTGCTTGATATGCATTGATCGGCGCATATCCGCAAGCTACATGACAGCAGCAAGCATACAACTCATTGCCTGTCACCAACTTCATGAAGCCCATTCTCTTGCAAGAGGGGTGCTCATAGCAGCCTATGCTGGCAGATTCCTACACCAGCCCTTGGGAATTCCCACACATGGAGAACACATCCTGACTGCCACTTGCCTACCTTCCACTTATGGCTGACTCTTACAAATTTTGGCACATATAGGCCTGGAATATACTGCTTAGAAAAATAGCAAATACAAAGCACCAAAAAGACAACAAAATGCATACAAAAATGTAGTTTGGACCATATACTCCTCTGCATGAGATCGCCATAGGATCTAGAGAACACCAAATACAGCAGAGACATCGGCCAAAGCAGCTTGAAACTCAGAATCATCACCCACCATATTCTTGCTCCAGAAATAAAGTGCTGTGAGAATGCTGATGATGCCATTCTTGCCATACTGCCATAGTGGCTCCCACTGTAGACCAGGAATAATCTGGCCCTTCTGCTGGTGAAAAACTTCGCAGTGTGACTGTAATAATCACCACTAAGCCCAGAACTGATTCTCATATGTGACTATATTGGCGATGGTTGGATACCAGGTTGGAGATCACACTTGTTTGATCCATTCACCAATGGCAGGAGGGCGGGAGGCTGACAGAATCTTTCCGGTGGAATTGATTGCACTGACCTCCAATTGCAGCCATTTATCCATGAGATTCTGCCATGTTATACACCAAGAATCTTGATGCAGCATCTTGAAACAATCCTTCGCCCACAGTGGTGCATTTTCAAGAAGAATATGTCTGTCGAACACAGTATGAACATCATGATCTGAGGCACTGGTGGCACTGGTAGACATAGGTTCTTGGGGCACAGAATGCACAGAGTCAGGAGGAATGATGGACAGAGCATTCATCATGGTAGGTCTAGTAGAGGACAGGCCAGGCATGGCTGGTAGTGAGAAAGCTGCATCTGGAGCCTTAGTATGACCTGTGGTGACTGAGTGATCCAAAAGTTGGGGGCATTTGGATTTGGTACCATTTTCTGCTTCAACATCATCAACGCCATCTGAATTTGGTCGTTTAAGAGAGGGGACACAGCTAGCATCCATTCTCAGATTGGGCAAATGTGGTGGGGGCAAGATGCTCAAAGGACCGACTGACAGAGAAGATTGGGACACGTGTGATGGGAGAGAAGACTGTTAGGCTAGACAAATCTTAAAGGACTCAGGCAGACTAAGTGCGAGAGCAGTTTAAGACGATGGCAAAAGGAATATTAAACCTAGTACTACTAGTACATCTGGAAGTCCTTATATATCTACAGTACTCGAGCACGGACCATGGGCTGCGCAATGCTGTGGACTGCAGATGAGTAAGGCTGGGATGGGATGACTCGGAGTGACTAGGAAAATGAAGATGACTCGATGGCTGCACGCTACACAGCATGATGGGGAGGGATGCACAGCATGATAGGAAGGAAAGAGATAAGGGAAGGAAGATAAGATAAAGAAAATGAATAGTCCGTAACAAAGACAGGAATAATGGAGTGTCTGGCAGTGACAGCATCACAGGAGATGGGGCACGAGATAGTATCAAACCAGGAGATGGAGGTGGAGAGTCTGCTCCTGGAGCAGCATCAGCATTGTGACCTTGCATATCAATGATGGGAGATTGCAGTGATGATGGAGGGGGTGAGGATGTGAACCTGGGAGCTTCGTTCAATGATTGAATGGCTGGGGGAGAGTCAGGAGTCAAGGCTGATGATGCCAGAGGCTGAGACGCAATGCAGAATAATGGTAGTAACTGGACAATTGTCGGATCATGGTCAACATGCCCGAATGAAAGACCTGCTGACTCTTCACCCAGGAGGGCATTGAGGTTTATGGATTCATTGGTAAGGGTGCGACGATAACATTCTTCAACTGCTAGATGTAAAATCAGCTGTTTTATAAACTGTCAGGTGGTTCATACATACAGTAACACTTCTTCAGGAAGTGACCATACATTGGCATGATGAACTTCTTCCAATTTTCTCTCTCAGCTTGGCCAAAGTTCATCTTCATGCTACTAGTTGTAGTACTGGAATAAATACTGTAGAACAGCATGTAAGCAAGGCTGGAGAGAATGCAGTGAAGGTTGCATACCCAAGCACATTTAAGTGCCTGCCATCTGCAGGCTCTGGACCACCCATCAGCAAAGTTGCCTTCCAGCCTGTATATTCACAGATGATGTCGAGTATAGGAGTAACGAACTTGGACACCCGTTCAATACACCTACACGAACATGATGAGATGCTGGTAGGGATAAGAATAAATCGAAGTCAATGCTTACAACTGACAATCTTTGGGCTTAGTTGATGCAGGGTCTGTGAGGATATGCTTCCAAGCATCCAGCTCCTTTGCATGCTCCTCTAATGCCTGCTCCTCCCATTGCTTCTGTTCTTCAGGCAGCAGTCTGTTGAACAATTCCCGTTTCAACTGATCTCGAACTGAAGCCAAATCCTTCGGCTTGGAACTGCATTCGATCACTTTGACTTTGACCTTGGCTTCAATATCTGCGGCACACGTCTTCGCCCAGACATTGTACACTGCTTATTTCCAAGGCTTTGGTAATTCCACACCGGTGATTTTATAGATGAGGGCATTGAATGAGTTGTGAGTGCCAGATTCTTTGGGGGGGAGGTCACGGTCCAAGAAGTACTGGTATGCCATCCAATGTTTAATTTGCTGGCAATGATGGATGGTGACTGCAGTCAGCTTGCATTCTGAACAAGCGTGAGAACAGCTTACTGCTTTCTGAAACTTCTCCATATCGCAAAGCTCATTGAAGGCCTTCAGTGCTTGCTGATAGTCATCGTCTGATGTTACATCAGAGTTCAGAGGGACTGGGTCTGGGTCTGGCACATCATCATCCACAAGTTTCAGATGTTCTTGACTGGGCTCTACATCA
The DNA here is from genome assembly GCA_030407095.1 of Macrocybe indica. Taxonomy (NCBI): domain Eukaryota; kingdom Fungi; phylum Basidiomycota; class Agaricomycetes; order Agaricales; family Callistosporiaceae; genus Macrocybe; species Macrocybe indica. Next base: position 1,518,825 of record JARFTL010000005.1, read on the forward strand.
TGGGGCAACTCCACAGGATAATGCTTGAAGTAGCAATGTTGAATATCAGCCAAGCATTCTGCTGCAAAGCCACCTTGGACAGCTGCTTTGTATGCAGGTTTTTGTGCCAGCAGAAACTCCTTTCTGCTACCCCTGAACGCACCCAGATTGACCATTGCTGAAATAGGTCAGAAACAATGAATGCCGGTAGCAGTGCGAGGAATGCAACATCAGATAAAATGGGGGCAGAATGAGCAGGTGATTTTTTTTTTTTTTTTTTTTTTTTTTTTTTTTTATTTCAACAATTTACGAGATTCAGGGCCCTGCATATAGCAGAGCCCTGCACTTCACCCGCTCTTGCGAGGGGGAGCCCACAATTACAGTGCATCCCAGAGTCAACTCAGACCCAATGGACCTCATCAGTCCATGAACCGACAGAGGAGTTTGTTAGCCCTACTCCGGCCAGGTCATGGGAGACTGTCTCTGCCTGCCATAGCTCGCTCTTCAGCAGGGAGTTCACAGAGAGCCCCGCTTACTACCGTTTCCTGTTCCAAGACAAGTGGTTCGCTTACATCATCATTACGGATCCCCACTTGTCCCTGGTCTCTGCCTTGCCACCAGCCAGCCCTGATTGTGCTCTTACGAATGAGTCAGGGATTGGTTTCTGATACCCGAAGCCCCCCTTGTTTAGTTCCAAGGAACCCAGGACTCAACTCATTCTTCGCCCCTTCCCCTGGAGTTCCTGAGTGTCCATGGACCCAGTCCGTAAGGAGCGGCCTACTTTGCAGGTACATCACAGGTGTCATACTACTGGGACTAACGACCACTCTATGTCAGCGGATGGCTCCAGTGATGCTGGACCGTGACTGTCTATGGTGGGGGATGGCCTGGCCTGGAATCACCTAGACATTCAGCTTGTTCTGTATATATTCTACCCCGCTTACCACCCCCTATGCTTTCGCTCCCTACTTGATCACGTGATATCACGTGACCATTTCAGGCATGGGACACCAGACTCAAGTTCTAGTATGCCACTTTGGGGTACAATCAATTACTCCCACCTGGATCAGGTGATATTATGTAAATGCCATGTGACTCCTTGAACCCGGGCCCTGAGTTATCAATTCAGGCACTGCACCCAGGCCAGGTGATCAATGCAACCAATTTTTCCCATGGTGTCAGCATCACCTGACCCGTGTGAACTGAGCATGTGATAGTAGCCTCTGATAGGTTATATGCTTTTTCCAGCTTTTTATGGATACTGAGGATGAGGGGAATCGAACCCCAACCCTTCCAGTGGTGCACAGCCACCTCTCTGGATATTTGGTGGTGATGATAACCACTGGGCCACCAGCGCCCTAATGAGCAGGTGATTAACTCTGTTGGCACACCAACATTTAAAGGTTAGTCCGAATTTCCACCATCTTGGCTGTAATGGCAATCGACTTACAAGCAATCATTCTATTTTGAAAAGCACAGATGATCGGTCAAATCCATTCTGAACTCACACATTGCACCTCCCCTTAGGCAACAGGGCCTTCTGTATATAAAAAGCATGATACAGATTCCAATAAATGAACAATAGTTCATCACTCTTCGCCACCCAGTATTCTGTTGTCCAACATTCACCGCTGCCAAGTGAGATCCGATACTCACATTCAAGTAACTCCTGAAGTCATCCTGGAAGGTCTTCTGGTTGACGATATTGCTAGTGAGTCGATGCCTCTTTGGAATGCATGCCCATCATCACCCATCTCATTATTGATAGGCTTAGCCCATACTAACAGTGGTACATTCACCCATTCATTCAATGTCTATAACTCTAACTCATCATGAACAGTGCATGCTGATCAGACCATAATGGGTGATGATTATCGCCCATCCTCCATGAGTGCTCAAGCATCTCGCTTGCACACATCCCCAGTGAGCATCTGAGCCCCTCACTTTCACCCTGCCCAAAGCAAGCCACTCCAAATAACCCAGATCGAGGTTACTGAGTAACAGATTTCTTCTGCGGCCTCCCCGCTTGCTGAGCCTGCTGCCACGCACCATTATAGATGTCCAGCAAGTGCCTGCTACCCTGTATCTGCCATCTCTGGCTCTCTGGGTTCCAGCAGGAGTCGAAGAGCCCCAATTACTCAGGTCCCCATCAGACTATCTGTTCCACATCCTGACAGGCTTCTGCAGCCCAGTCCTTATGATCAGAAATTTTATCTGGTTTGGTGCGGTAGCAAAATGGGAATCTTCTTTACATAGTATGCAATTTTTTCCACTTTCGGATCGTATCCGCTCACACTGTTTAGGTCCAAAACTCGCTAGGTCACCTCATTGCCAGGATTGGAACAGGAGAAGCTCTCTAGCTGGGATCAAGCCCTGGCAGAATATACCCATCGCTACTACAACAATAGGCTCGAAATCTTAGGTGCGTTATAGTTGCCAGTTTTTTCAGTATAATAACATAATGACATTGCTCCCTGGATTCATCTGATCAGTCTGCTGCTGTACCGCTTCCTGTGCAGCCAGCCTCCCCACTGGTCCACACTGCCCAAACGTCCCATTCTCTCCCTCAATATACGGTGTCCCCACTAGCCCCAATGGCCCAAACATCCCACTTTTTGCCTCGACATGCAGCATCATCCAATGCAAGTGGAATTCCTGTTCACAATATATCTCACAGTATGCATAGTGCTCCAAGGCCCATAAACTTGATGATCAACATGTTCCACAGTCTATCGATTACCTTGTACTGCAAGCCGATCATTATACCTGATTCATCAGATGAAGACGATGAATGGGTCGAGGCCACTGGCAGTGAGAGAGAGTAATCAGGTGAAGGTGTGTGTTGGAACTGCCCATCTCACTATAGACACCAATGCCAAGTCATGCCTGTCATTCCTTTGTTTTTTTTTTTTGCTTTTTTCAGCTGTGAATGAATGTTTTGTAATGGCAAAATTGAATGAATACCATATATCTACAATTCTGAAAAAACCCAGCCTGAGAATTGCCAAGCTGCATGTTGGAGAAACGAGCTTGACTACAAATGGTGCAATTCATTTACAGGGACATCTGGGTTATGGCATGCTACCGATGGCGGTAATGAAATCACCTTAACCATATAGGTGGGTTATCCTATACTATTGCAGGCGGAAATATTATTGGCTCTCTGAATGCGATGGCAACCCCCCACAAATCCACTCACAGACAAAGGCAGTACCTTTCAGGAGCATTTGCTATGGCATCCTTGCAGACCTAGGATCCACGTAAAATGTCGTCGCACTGTGGAGATGAGAGTCAATGTGATGCTCATGCATCTTCCATCACATTGGCATACTGACGCTCATCTGATTCTTCTCATACAATGCAGACAATTCAGCTAATCGCACATTTCCTCTACTACTTGCATGAGAGCGAAGTGCTCGAGTTGGCATACGGGATGTCCTTTGCATGTTGGACAGTTCAGCTGGTATAAGGGTTAGCTTGTTCAAGAGGCACATCCAATATTGCAGAGCATGTGATACCTATGCACCAATAGGCCTCCATCTTTGCCTCGTTGAACAGAAGCTGTCAACACCTGACAACTCAGATGAAACAGTGGAGATATCTACTGATCTAGTGCCAACAATCAATGCTGTCTTGATGGCTCTTGAACAAGGCAGAGAAGTGGAAGGCAAGGCATTTGGTCGATACTTCGGGCACTGCATACGATGTCCATGTTATGTGAGGAAATTATGGCATTTCTGTGCAAGTAATTAAGGAGCAAATGATTTTATAGACATATCCAGTGTTGATTTATAGATAATTGTTATCTGAAATTGAGAGCAACATACTGGCACAATGACTGAACATTCAACATCGATAATAGATTGCGCAATTGTGGACCAGCACATAGATCACCAGAAGATATTGATTGCACACATAGACTGGGATCATGCAAGGGTCATGCTTGTGAAACGTGAAAAGAAAGAATATGAATGTGGAGGCATGGATGATATTCACATTTGTAATTGCTGCAGATGTGGAATTCTGAGTCAATTCCATGATTATCTTTGAGGTCCTAGTCTGAGGTCTGTGTCACTTCGTTGTATGCTCAAGAATGATGGCTTACCAGATATTGATGATACAGTGACTCAAACAATTGAGTCAATGTTTGTCACTTTTTGATTGTCTGTTGAATAACTCAACAACAAATAAAAATAATGACAATATTGTTAAGGGTAAAATAAACTATTTGATCAGGGCTACACGTTTATAAAAGAACTATGTAATTCCGATCATTTTCCATGGAGATATGAATAAATTAAAACAGGGACTCATTGACTCAATTGTTTGAGTGGGTATCAGAAATGTCAGAATCTGATGCTCCATCACTTCTATAGCAACCAACTCATGGCAGATAATTACCATGGTGATCTTATCAATGATGGGACCTGAATTCTGGCTATTTAAAGGGTGCTTTGACCTTTATTGCTCTAGAACTTCAACATGCACCCCACCCCCTTCTCTCAGAAGGAAAACATCCTTTCTCTGGCCTCCAATGGCCATTCTACTCATCATATTGCCACCAGCCTGGGTGTTAGTCAATCCACTGTATTTAGGGTTCTTCGAGATCTTCTTTCCAATCGCTCCATCTCCTCTGCTGGCCGCTCTTCCAAACCCTCTTCTACTGATCAACATGCTATTCTCCAACAAATTACCACTGGCAAGGCCTCCAATGCTGTTGAAGTCACCAATAACATCAATGCCATCATTTCCCAGGAGAGGCCATCTGAACGCCAGTACGACGCCTTTGTGCGTCTCTGGTTCGTCAAGTACCTAACGTCTAACAAGGCGGCGGGTGCATTCGTTCCGGATCCAGGCGGCAGGTGACCGTGCATCTGTTGGCACCAGAACAGCCTGGCGATCGATGAAAGCAATTGCTGAGCTTCATTGCGCACCGCAAGCTCTGCGACGGTGGGCGTTATGGGACCTTACGGACCCTTTACGCGGAATTGACCGCAGCCAGGCCTCTGGGCCTGGGGGACGCCAGCTCTAGCGAGCGATTCAGCACGAGCTCATATGAGCGCATGCACGAGAGAACAGGGCAGTGAGCCCTCTATGTTTATCCCCTCAGTCTGTTTCTTTCCGACTAGTTGTATTTATCGTAGGTACCCTCGTGTATTTACATGCGGACTGCCATCGAGCACCACAATATAAATTGTTGATTTAAAAAAAAAAAATGCCATCATTTCCCATCCAGTCTCCCCACAAACAGTCAGAAATGTTCTCAAGAAACATTCATTCAAGGCTGTGGTGAAGAAGAAAAAGCCTTTGCTTAGTGCAAAGCATAGACAGAAGAGGTTGGCTTTTGCTTTAAAGTATAAGGAGTGGACTGTGGAAGACTGGAAGAGAGTCATTTGGTCAGATGAAACTAAAATCAACAGATTTGGGTCAGATGGGAGGCAATGGGTGTGGAAGCAGGCAGGACAGGGTCTAATTGAGAGGGAGGTGCAGGCAACAGTCAAGCATGGGGGGTGGAAACATCATGGTATGGGGGTGTTTTTTTTTTTTTTTTTAAATCAACAATTTATATTGCGGTACTCGATGGCAGTCTGCATGTAGATACACGAGGGTACCTACGATAAATACCGAAGTTTAGGGCCCTCCAAGTGGAGGACCCTTATCGCCGTCTCCTTTGCAGGATAGGCACTAGACTAAACAGTGGAATTCCATGCCTAGACTTCGGAATCAACTTGGATTCAATACCTGGATTAGTCATCCAGATGAACTGGCAGAGGATAAGTCCTCTTGGGCCAGAGTCAAGGGACTACCCTGGTCTACCACAGTCCGAATTTTGGCCAGGGAGCAAGTTACCAAGAGGCTAAGCCGAGAACAAGCCGGACATTGGTAAGCCCCACCTACTTTACTTTTCCCATTCCTGAGCATGTGGTTTGCTGATGCCTGAAGGGCGCGGATCCCCAATCATGTCCCAGGTCTCTGCCTTGCCAGCATCCAGCCTCAGTGTGCACCCCAGACCTAAGGCCTAGGCTGAGGAGTTCTACACCCATGCTTAACCCGGTTATGCATGCTCCACAAGGAGGTCTCAGGCTCCCACCTGAGCAGTGCTTTACGGTCATGTGGTGGCTACTCCTGGGCCTGGGGACTCCCCAAGTATGCCGAAGGACCAGTCCAAGACCGGTCCATACTACCAATGCTGACTAACAACCAGGTTCTCAGCTTGATCCAGTTGGTTAGACTGGGCTTGAGATTAACCAGTGGGGGGTGTCCTGTTCCAAGCTCGCAGTCCAAAGAGACTCTCCATTACAGGGTGCGTGGCACCTTCCGGAAGTGCGCATGCTCTGGAACTCCCTGTTACAGGGTGCGCATCAAGGGTCGGGTTGTTTTCAGTTACTCTCCCGCTTACCGCACCCTATGCTTTTGCTCCCTACTTGATCACATGACTAGTCACATGACCATTTCAGGCACGGCCTGCCAGGGATCACCTGACCTGCCACTTTGGGCTCCCATGATCATCCCTATCACGTGATCAGGTTACCACCCTAGCCACTGAAGGTCACCTGACCATGGTATTGCCTCAGAGTTGCTTATCAACCTGAGTCACCGAGCATGTGACAGTAACCGATGATGTGTCACATGCCTATCCCTGCTTATTAAGGTACAGAGGATGAGCGGGAATCGAATCCACAACCTTTCCAGTGACTGCACAGCCACCTCTCCAGTCTTTAGTGGCGATTAAACCACTGGGCTACTGGAGCCTATGGTATGGGGGTGTATGGGATGGAATGGTGTAGGACATCTTGCTGAGGTTGAGGGGAGGATGAATTCTGAGCAGTATGTGGCCATTCTGAAGGAGCACATGCTGCCTAGCTTGGTGGAAAGTGGGATTGATGAAGAAGAGGTGATATTTTAGCAAGACAATGATCCCAAGCACACTGCAGGGAAGGTCCAGAAATGGATGGAAGACAATAAAATTGCCCTTCTGGACTGGCCTGCACAATCTCCAGACATTAGCCCAATTGAACAGCATTGGGTTCACCTCAAAAAGAAGCTAGCCAAGTATCCAACAGCATCAAAAGGAGTGTGGGAGTTGTGGGAAAGATTGGTAGAGGTGTGGAATAACATTCCACCAGAGGTGTGTCAGAATTTGATTGAGAGTATGCCTAGAAGGTTAGAAGCAGTGATTAGAGCCAAGGGAGGCAATACCAAGTACTAGAATTACAATTTACTATATTTCTGATACCCACTCAAACAATTGAGTCAATGAGTCCCTGTTTTAATTTATTCATATCTCCATGGAAAATGATCGGAATTATATAATTCTTTTATAAACATGTAGCCCTAATCAAATAGTGTATTTTACCCTTAACAGTATTGTCATTATTTTTATTTGTTGTTGAGTTATTCAATAGACAATCGGAAAGTAACAAACATTGACTCAATTGTTTGAGTCACTGTAAAGTTATTCAAGAGGAGCAATGGCTGGATGAAGACATAGGTGAGAGAAGCCAGAGCACAACCAAAATTAATCCTTATCATGTTTGGATGCCGAGTGGGAAGCGATCAGGTGAGCTGCACAGGATCGATTTCTGGCATGTCCCTTCCAAGTGGAAGTGGGCTATTCAACTCGAAGCACACGAGTACGCTCATGCACTTGATATTCCACTGGGCACTTGCCCTTTGTATACCACCGACACGCTCCGAAAAGAGGTAGACGATGAGATGCACGCCTCTTGGTTTGACCAATCCCAGACCAAGAAATATATAGGTGCTTCCACATTTCATTTTCACGATGCAGGAAAGCCTGAATCCTATGAGCACCCTTCTCAAAAGAGAACAGGCTTCATGAAGTTGGTGACAGGCAATGAGTTATATGCTCGCTACTGTCGTGTCACATGCGGACACACGCTGATCAATGCATATCGTGTGTGGTTCAATTTCGTTGAGAGCGACCAATGCTCCTGCAGATGCGGGCCTGAAGACTCCGTCCACGTCATGACTCTCTGTCATAACTGGGAGAGGCCATCTGAATGCCAGTATGATGCCTTTGTGCATCTCTGGTTCATCAAGTACCTAACATCTAACAAAGCGGCGGGTGCTTTCATACCAGATCCAGGCGGCAGATGACCGTGTGCTTGCAGCAGATGCATTCTGGTGATTGACAAAAGCAAGTGCTGAGCTTCATTGTGCACTGCAAGCCCTGTGATGGCAGGCATTATGGGACCTTATGGACCCTTTACGCGGAAGTGACTGCATCCAGACCCTCAGGTCTGGGGGATGCCAGCTTGAACAAGTGAGTCAGCATAAGCTCAGATGAGTACAGGCACGAGAGAGCAGTGCAGTGAGCCCTCTATGTTTATCCCCTCAGTCTGTTTCTCTCAGACTAGTTGTATTTATTGTAGGCACATTCGTGTACTTACAAGCGGACTGCCACCGAGCACTGCTATATAAATTGTTGAATTACAGTGTTCCCACGGTCCTTTATACACCCATGCTCCTTTATACAGCGGCCTCTAGCTCCCTCATTTCTCCACGGATTGGAATCCTTAAATGCACAAATTAAAGCCCTATACCAGCTCTATTATTCGTGTATCGCTCATGAGAATAATCTCTTTTTTTCTCTCCTATGGAACAGGTTTATTTGTAAATTTTGTAAATATTTGCAATTTTATATCAATGTCGCACGAATAAGCATCATTGCAGCATGATTTTTATGGAAGGATTGAGGGTATTCTACTCGAGGAACATATTGGGACTTATGATTGTCATTTTCTTTCCTTATATTCCACGAAGAATGCCAGAATGGCTATGTAGTGTGATGTATACACATTTGGCCAAGTAACACCTGGTCGTCCACCTGCCATACCATGAGAAAATGTACAAGACAGTGTAAAAGTTAATATAGATACTTTTTAAGTGCTATACTTGACATTCCAATCCTCATCTTAGTCCACAATGTCACTGGGAAGAGATGGCACGCGCTGCTTTTCTGTATAAAGGACTGTCTTTTGCCATTTTAGGAATCCTGTCAGAAATTGTCGACCATGAATTTATTTTTTTCATATTTCTCCTAGATCATGGCATGGAAAGCTAGGCAAATAGCTTATCTACGAAATGATACCACCCTTATGTTCATAGCTTTTGACTATCTCAAGATATTCAGTGCAGAGTAAATGCTGTATAAAGGACTGTGGGAACACTGTAAAAAAAAAAAAAAAAAAAACGATGCTGCTTTTTTTTTTTTTTTTTTTTTTTTTAAATCATCAATTTATGAGATTCAGAGCCCTGCCTATAGCAGAGCCCTGCGCTTCACCCGCTCTTGTGAGGGGGAGCCCACCATTACAGTGCATCCCGGAGTCAACTCAAACCCAATGGACCTCATCAGTCCATGAACCGACAGAGGAGTTTGTTAGGATGCTCATGCTGCTCTCAGGTGAAGACACAGACTTTTTTCTAATTTCCCACCAGGATGATGCAGTCTCCTCGGTCATCAGCACCCACTCATTATCATTGGGCCTTGCTTCCAGGATAGCCACAATATGGCCATTGGAATCAACGATAGGATGAGAGGTCCTGCCATTCCACCAAAGGAGATGAAATTGATCTGCAAGAAGGCACTGCAGATCCATTGGTAGCATCTCCAAGATTTCAGGAGGTGGGTCTAGGTTCGAGCATATGCCGGCTGATGGCAAAGTAGCAGCCTTACATGCACGATGCCAGGCTTGGGAGCCTAAATGACTACCAAGCCATGCTGATTCCACATGCAGATGATCATGGACCTTTTTCTGGATGTGGATGGTATCGGCCAGCAAAGCTTTCACCTTCTGCTGAGCGATGGGTCGACTTTGATGCCAATGTCGGCATCGGTCAAGGCTTGGCTTTGTCTCCAGTACTATCTGCGCTGTACTTAGCGCCTGTGGTTGGCGACATGGCAATGATCATATCATTTATTGACGATGGACTGATCATTGCCCAGTCCAAGTCAATTCCGGACAATGTTCCAAAGCTGAAGAGAGCGTACGCATCAGTGCACAACCTCTTCACTGACTTCGGGCTTGTTGTTGAACACAACAAGACTGAGCTGCAGCATTTCTCGCGCAATGCGGCAGACCCCCGTCCATCCATTGATCTTGGGTTCGCGCCATATACTGGCATGACTCCACTTCAGCCCAAGGATGTCTGGCAATACCTTGGCTTTTTCTTGGATGCGCGTCTTTCCTTCAAAGAGCATGTCCGTTTTTATGCAACGAAGGCTCTGACAACTGCCAGAGCTTTCCAAATGTTAGGCAATTCTGTTCGAGGTCTGTTCCCTCAGCAGAAACGCATTCTGTACCTGTCGTGCACTCGCCCTATTGCGATGTACGGCTGTTTATTATGGAACTTCAATGGTATGCGCAATGTCGCACTCATGAAGTTGTTGCGCCAGATGCAGCGTAAGGCCTGCATCTGGATTAATGGGCAGTTTCGCACCACTCCAGAGGGTGCAGCTGAAACTATGGCCTGCGTTGAACCCATCGCCAGCTTCATTAAGCGGCTTAAGGTCGGGTCTTCTGCCCAGCTAGCCAATTCGAACGCGAGGCATGCCCTTCGCTCTCTTACTACAGCTGCTTCGGCAGGTGGGGACTCTTCGAGGTCAAAGAACTTGGCCTCCCTCTCTAAACGTCAGTGCACGGCGCTGAAATCTCCTCTCAAACATTTGGTGGATCTTAGACTACCAAACTTTATCCACACGGATTATTTTGCGGATGCAAATAACTCAGGCAGGCGGTTAGTCGACAAGTTTGGTGACCACTTTGAGACTCATAGGCTCCTTGGCAAAGACGAGGACTCTGTCAAAGCCTATCGCAACTCACTGGAGCAGGTGCTCAGCGAGTGCCAGACCCAGCAAGATTGTGCATATGTCAGTAGTGATGGCGCTGTGCCCACGAAAGCACATGCACGTGTTAAACAGTCAGTGTATGCATCTCGGGTTTACCGGGGCACCTGACTTTTATTCGAAACTCGTCAGCCGGTCGGTAAAGCGACCAGCGATGATGCAGAGCTAATTGGATTGCGTGTTGCAATCCAGAAGGCTACCACACAGGATGGAGTCACCTCCATCTCGTGTTTCTTGGATTCGATGAATGCAATTAACCGTATCATCGATTGTAATCCCCACTCTGCACAGTGGCATTCTATTGCCCTGTGCAAAGTGTTACAGCGCTGGCTTGACGAAGACGAGTGGCGCAAGGTTAATTTCTGGCATGTCCCTTCCAAGTGGAAGTGGGCTATTCAACTTGAAGCACACGAGCATGCTCAGTCGCTCGATATTCCATTGGGCACTCGCCCTCTGTACACCACGGATGCACTCCAAAAGGAGGCAGACAATGAAATGCACGCCTCTTGGTTCGATCAATCTCGGACCAAGAAATACATAGGCTCTTTCACGTTTCACTTTCATGAAGTGGGGAGACCTGACTCCTATGAGCGCCCCTCTCGTAAGAGAACAGGCTTCATGAAACTGGTGATGGGCAATGAGCTGTATGCTCGCTGCTGTCGCATTGCATGCAGACATGCACCAATCAATGTGTATTGCGCGCGGTTCAATTTTGTCAAGAGCGATCAATGCTCATGCGGACATGGGCCCGAGAACTCTGTCCATGTTATGACTCTTTGCTGTAACTGGCAGAGACCACCTGAGCGCCAGTATGATGCCTTTGTGCATCTCTGGTTCGTTAAGTACCTAACGTCCAACAAGGCGGCAGGTGCTTTCATCCCGGATCCAGGTGGCGGGTGACTGTAGGTCTATTGGCTCTTCGGAGCACTGGAACAGTCTGGCGATTGACGAAAGCAGTTGCCGAGCTTCACTGCATATCGCAAGCCTGCAACAGCGGGTGTTATGGGACCTCACGGACCCTTTACGCGCAAGAGGGCTGATTGGCATAGCGGTAAACGCAGTCAGGTAGTCCTGTGGATGTGGCAATCCACGAAGCCGTGGGTTCTAGTCCTGGAGGTGGCATCTTCAGGTTTGCATTCGGAAGTGTCCGGAGCTGGTTCCATGTGACGCGGGCAGGAAGTATCACAACCCTGTGATAGCTGTTCCCATGAGAAGGTGACTTGGTCACATGACTAAGCAGCTGGCACGTGATGTAAGCTGGGTTATGCATCACACACGTGACTGACCCCACTCTGTGGGCTCTGATCATGTGACCCTAACTCACGTGACCGGGTTTCCCTTGGCGTGGATGGCCTTGGGATGTAAGTGCCAGACAATGCCTTAATCCGGCAGACCACACGTGATCCCCAATCTTGAAAGGTAGGGGCTGAAAGGATAAGGGACCATACCGGGAACTGGTCTGATAACCACCCGATGGCGTTTGAGCCAACAGGGCACCCGGTACCATGTGAGCTGCCTGAAGTAGGAGTCCATGGTGGTTAGTCACGGCACAGTACACCAATGGTGGAAGTAGATCCAGACCCGTTCAGCTAAGGGCTCCCCCTGTGGGGACCTGTCATGGAAGGACCATGGACCTTACTGTGATATCGGATGCCAGTCTGGGAGGCACGTGGCAAGACAGAGACCTTAGTCAGATTGGAGATCCGCGCCCATTAAGGGCATCTTTTTTTTTTTTTTTAAATCAGCAATTTATATAGCGGTGCATGATGGCAGTCCACTGGTAAATACACAATGGTACCTATGATAAATACGATGCGTCCAATGATACAGAGGCAAAGGGATAAACATGGAGGGCTCACTGCCCTGTTCTCTCGTGCCCGCGCTCATCTGAGCTTGTGCTGACTCGCTCGCTAGTGCTAGCATCCCCCAGGCCCAAAGGCCCGGCTGCAGTCAATTCCGTGCAAAGGGTCTGTAAGGTCCCATAACGCTCGCCGTCGCAGAGCTTGTGGTGCACGATGAAGCTCGGCAATCACTTTCATCGATCGCCAGACTGTTCTGATACTCCGAAGAGCCACCAGATGCACGGTCACCCACCGCCTGGATCCGGGATGAAAGCACCCGCCGCCTTGTTAGACGTTAGGTACTTGATGAACCAGAGATGCACGAAGGCATCGTACTGGCATTCAGATGGCCTCTCCCAGTTACGGCAGAGAGTCATGACATGGATGGAGTCCTCAGGCCCTCGTCCGCACAAGCATTGGTCGCTCTCCACGAAATTGAACTGTGCACGATACGCATTGATCGGCACATGTCCGCTTGCAATGCGACAGCAGCGAGCATACAACTCATTGCCTGTCACCAACTTCATGAAGCCCGTTCTCTTTTGAGAAGGGTGCTCATAGGAATCCGGCTTTCCAGCATCGTGAAAATGAAACGTGGAAGCGCCTATATATTTCTTGGTCCGAGATTGCAGGATTGATTTCTGGCATGTCCCTTCCAAATGGAAGTGGGCTATTCAACTCAAAGCGCACGAGTATGCTTGGGCACTCAACATTCCATTGGGCGCTCGCCCTTTGTACACCACGGATGCGCTCCATAAGGAGGCAGACAATGAAATGCATGCTTCTTGGTTCGACCAATCTCGGACCAAGAAATATATAGGCGCTTCCACATTTCATTTTCACAATGCGGGAAAGCCTGATTCCTATGAGCGCCCTTCTCGAAAGAGAACGGGCTTCATGAAGTTGGTGACAGGCAACGAGTTGTATGCTCGCTGTTGTCGCATTGCATGCAGACACGCGCCGATCAATGCATATCATGCGCGGTTCAATTTCGTTGAGAGCAACCAATGCTCGTGCGGACGAGGGCCTGAGGACTCTGTCCATGTCATGACTCTCTGCCGTAACTGGGAGAGGCCATCTGAACGCCAGTATGATGCCTTTATGTGTCTCTGGTTCATCAAGTACCTAACCTCTAACAAGGTGGCAGGTGCTTTCATCCCAGATCCAGGCGGCGGGTGACCATACACTTGTAGCCGGAACAGTCTGGCGATTGGCGAAAGCGGTCGCTGAGCTTCATTGCGCATCGCAAGCCCTGCGACAGCGGGCGTTATGGGACCTCACAGACCCTTTATGCGGAAATGACTGCAGCCGGGCCTTTGGGCCTGGGGGACGCCAGCTCTAGCAAGTGAGTCAGCACGAGCTCAGATGAGTGCAGGCACGAGAATATTGATTTAAAAAAAAAAAAAAAAGAGCGCAGGCACGAGAGAGCAGGGCAGTGAGCCCTCTATGTTTATCCCCTCAGTCTGTTTCTTTCAGACTAGTTGTATTTATCGTAGGCACATTCGTGTACTTACAAGCGGACTACCACCGAGCACCGCTATATAAACTGTTGATTTAAAAAAAAAAAAAAAAAAAAAAGACAGCAGGTGTTATAGGACCTCATGGACCCTTTACACGGAAATGACCGCATTCAGACCTTTGGGTCTAGGGGATGCCAGCTCTAGCGAGCGATTCAGCATGAGCTTGGACAAGCGTGGGCATAAGAGAACAGGGCAGTGTAGCCCTCTATGTTTATCCCTTTCTGTTTCCTATCGGACAGATCATATTTATTATAGATACCTCGTTGTATTTACAAGTGGACTGCCATCGTGCACCGCTATATAAATTGTTGATTTAAAAAAAAAAAAAAAAAGCTGAATGTGGATTGGATGTTGGACGAGGCTGTTGGGACAACCACAGAGCAGGGGCCGGTTGACACATCAGCTGAGCGAACATTACCATCAGGCCCCAGTGCATATGCCTGTGTGTGGCTTGCACCAGCTGATGACATGTTGCTTGAAGGAAGGATCGAAGGAGGAGAGGCAGATGCGGCAGTGTGGGGATAGGTGCCATCTTGCCCCAGTGCATATGCTGGTGTGTGGCTCGCACTGGTTGAGGATGGGCATGGGATTGGAAAAATGGGTGAGGCTGTCACTGAATTTCATAATGTGGCAGAATGGGTGCCATCCCACTCCTGTGCATACGTCAGTGTTTGGCTCGCACTGGATGAGAATGAGCACTGTGCTATAGCCATAAATGCGCAAGGCTGGTGAGGAGGTGCGTGAGGCAATGGTGAGGTGGCAAAAGTGTCAGCTGAGGGATGCGACATTTAGGAACTAGAAATGACATCACCATGGCAGCCGCAAAATGTACAACTACTTTGTCTTGAGTCAAAGGGATGTCACTGTACATGCATAATGTGTATTTCGCATTTGGGTTCTGAGTGCTGTGTTTTGAGACTAAGAAGAGCTGCAGACATTAGAAAGGAGCATTGGTTGCTCTCAATGAAATTGAACTGCACACGATACGCATTGATCGGTGCATGTCCACATGTGACGCAACAGCAGCGAGCGTATAACTCATTGCCTGTCACCAACTTCATGAAGCCTGTTCTCTTTTGAGAAGGGCACTCATAGGATTCAGGCTTTCCCGCATCGTGAAAATGAAATGTGGAAGCGCCTATATATTTCTTGGTCCGGGATTGGTCAAACCAAGAGGCGTGCATCTCATCATCCACCTCTTTTCGGAGCGTGTCAGTGGTATACAAAGGGCGAGTGCCCAGTGGAATATTGAGCGGGCCCCAGTAGCCCAGTGGTTTAATCGCCACTAAAGACTGGAGAGGTGGCTGTGCAGTCACTGGGAAGGTTGTGGGTTCGATCCCCGCTCATCCTCTGTACCTTACAAAGCAGGGATAGGCATGTGACCCATCATCGGTTACCGTCACGTGCTCGGTGACTCAGGTTGGTAAGCAACCCTGAGGCAATACCACGGTCAGGTGACCTTCGGTGGCTAGGGTGGTAACCTGGTCACGTGATAGGGATGATCGTGGGAGCCCAAAGTGGCAGGTCAGGTGATCCCTGGCAGGCCGTGCCTGAAATGGTCACGTGATTAGTCATGTGATCAAGTAGGGAGCGAAAGCATAGGGCGCGGTAAGCGGGGGAGTAACTGAAAACAACCCGACCCTTGATGCGCACCCCGTAATAGGGAGTTCCAGAGCATGCGCGCTTTCGGAAGGTGCCGCGCACCCTGTAATGGGGAGTCTCTTCGGACTGCGAGCTTGGGACAGGACACCCCCCACCGGTTAATCTCGAGCCCAGTCTAACCAGCTGGATCAGGCCGAGAACCTGGTCGTTAGTCAGCGTTGGTAGTGTGGACCGGTCCCTGTGGACTGGTCGTTGAACCGGTCCTTCGGCACACTTGGGGAGTCCCCAGGCCCAGGGGTAGCCACCACATGACCGTAAAGCACTGCTCAGGTGGGAGCCTGAGACCTCCTCGTGGGGCATGCATAACCGGGTTAAGCATGGGTGTAGAACTCCTCAGCCTAGGCCTTAGGTCTAGGGTGCACACTGAGGCTGGACGCTGGCAAGGCAGAGACCTGGGACATGACTGGGGATCCGCGCCCTTCGGGCATCAGCGAACCACATGCTCAGGAACGGGAAAAGTAAAGTAGGTGGGGCTTACCAATGTCCGGCTTGTTCTCGGCTTGGCCTCTTGGTAACTCGCTCCCTGGCCGAAATTCGGACCGTGGCGGACCAGGGTAGTCCCCTGACTCCGGCCCGAGAGGACTTATCCTCTGCCGGTTCATCTGGATGACTAATCCAGGTATTGAATCCAAGTTGATTCCGAGGTCTAGGCACGGAATTCCACCGTTTAGTCTAGCGCCTATCCTGCAAAGGAGACAGCGATAAGGGTCCTCCACTTGGAGGACCCTAAACTTCGGTATTTATCGTAGGCACATGCGTGTACTTACAAGCGGACTGCCATCGAGCACCGCTATATAAATTGATGATTTAAAAAAAAAAAAAAAAAGTGGAATATTGAGCACACGAGCGTACTCATGCGCTTCGAGTTGAAGAGCCCACTTCCACTTGGAAGGGACATGCCAGAAATTGATCCTGCACAGCTCACCTTCCTCAAGCCAGCACCGTAATACTTTGCACGGCACAATAGAATGACACTGTGAGGAGTGGGGAAGCGTGAGCATCGTAGGGGGGATTTTGTAGCTATTGATTCTGGCCTGTCCTTCGGTAGTGGTCAAAAGGTAGGTATATCTCCAGCTTTTTGTCACGCATTTAATACTGATGATTATCCAGTCTCCTTGGCCTCTTTCCCATAGTGCCTGAATGCAGAAAACTGTGGAAATGTTAGACAGCCAGGGAATCCAGCATTTCAAAGGCCATGCATCCTCTCTGTTCCACTATTATCAACCTAAACTTTACGGCCACTACATCAAAACCCTACAGAAAATCTGTAAACATCAACCAGAGCTAAATCCTGATATACCTGCCTATCCTGACCTCTGGCCCAGTATAACGCAGAATGTGGGACCCAGGACTGTGACTCATGAATATGTCAACCAGGCAAATCTGGCCTGGGGGATGTGTGCTGTAGTGCTATTTGGCAACTTTGATCCAGATATTGGTGGTCATATGGTTTTCCATGACTTGGGCCTCATCATGCACTTCCCTTCCGGTTCAACAATTCTTTTAATATCTGCCATTCTATGCTACTCAAACATATCCATACCTGAGAATCAAGAACGTTTTTCAGTGATCTTTTACACAGCTGGCGGGTTATTTCGATGGGTGTATAACGGCTGCAGGTCAGATACAGATGTCATGGCTTCTCAAACTCCGGAGGAGAGTTCAGGACAAAAAGCAGATCAAGAATTGTTAAAAGTAGGCACAGGGAACACTCTGGATGAGCCTTAGAACCTAGAAGTCCTGAGTGAGAATACTGGTATAATTGAGTGATGTACAAGTACTTGTCTAGAAGTCCTGAGTGAGAACACTGAGGGACTTCAAGGCGCTCTATGCTACCTATATATATGTCCAAGAGGCTGTATGCATTGCTAGGCACATAGCCTGGGTCCTGTCCTATGCACAAGTCCGGACAGGAGGGGCACTTCTAACAAGAATGTCGTTGGCAGGAGGGTCTTTTTTTTTTTTTTTTTTTTTTTTTTTTTAAATCAACAATTTATATTGTGGTGCTCGATAGCAGTCCGCATGTAAATACACGAAGGTACCTATGATAAATACAACTAGTCCGAAAGAAACAGACTGAGGGGATAAACATAGAGGGCTCACTGCCCTGTTCTCTCGTGCCCGCGCTCATATGAGCTCGTGCTGAATCGCTTGCTAGAGCCGGCGTCCCCCAGGCCCGAAGGCCCAGCTGTGGTCAATTCCGCATAAAGGGTCTGTAAGGTCCCATAATGCCTGCCGTTGCAGAACTTGTGGTGCACAACGAAGCTCGGCAATCGCTTTCGTCGATCGCCAGACTGTTCCGGAACTCCGAAGAGCCAACAGACACATGGTCACCCGCCGCCTGAATCCGGAATGAAAGCACCCGCTGCCTTGTTAGACGTTAGGTACTTGACGAACCAGAGATGCACAAAGGCGTCATACTGGCGTTCAGACACACCTTTGTCTGCAATGCCCACTGGTCAACAACTGTAAACAATCTCGCACTTTCACAAAACACGTTCCACAGCGACGACACCTGGACCGATCTCGAATCGAGTTGCAAACCCGAGTTGTATATACTCTTGAGCACCTCCGTTTTCTTTTATCGCGAAATCCGTTGAAAATCCAACGAGTTATAGAGAATTTTGATGAGCAACGACCCGCTCGACACACTTGGCGGCGGTGGGAGGGCTACGCTCTCACTGCTGAACCTGCACCCCGGCCACACTGAGCCCCCCGCCAGTCAAGGCCTCTTCTCCCAGCTGGGACCTTCATCCAGTGTCCTCTTCCAGGGCAACGACGGCCTCATGCAGACTGACGACCCCAATCCGCAGGCCAAGGCGACCGCGCTCCCCTCCCCTGCTATTTCCATGGCATTTACATGCGCCAGATTTAACAGCGACAACGTCGGTGTGTTGTACTTCGAGGAGGAAGGCTTTCGCCTCCTCCACGGTGAAGCGAAGGCAGTCACCGAGTCTCTTTGGAACCTGAAGGAATGGCTCCAGAAGGTTAACACTGCAGCCGTGCAAGTTCAAGCCGGCTACCAATACGCCATCGCGGAAGGGCTGGCCTCCCTGGTCGACACCGCCGCCGATGTCAACATGTTCGGGATCCTGACTTTGGAGGGTCCCAAGCACACTCTCGGGCAACGACTCGCTACCACAGTCCGCGCCCGCACATCAAAGACCACCCACTTTTCGGGTGACATACACGACTCCTCTCCGATGGGCACACTGCGCCCCCAGGACTCCTGTTCGAATGCCGGTGCTCGGCCTCTGAGACCACCTCGCAACCCGAACCGCCCGCCTCCCCCTCCTCGCAACCGATCCCGCTCCCGGACTCCAGGACGGGGCCCCCCTCCACCTGTCAATCGGGCTACACGCCCATCCGACAAGAAGCGCTCTTACGCGCAAGCGGCAGCTCAGCCTACTACCACTCCGGCTGAGGCCATCGTGGCCTTGGCCAAAACGTTCCCTGATCTTCCCGCTGAGAAGATCGTCTCCTTGCAAAAGGAGGTGACCGGCGAATCGTCCGGACTGCCTAAGAAGAAGGCGAAGTCCACCTCCCATGGACCGTCTCGACGTAACGTCAGACTGGTCTATACTTTCCCTAGTGGCAATGGTTCTGTTGCTGCTGGAACGCTCCTGATGACCCTCAACCAGGGGTTGACTGCCGGCAAGTCTTGGATTCGATGCGAGTCTATCCAGGACCATTCCGCCTCCTCATTCTCATGCTTGATGACGAGGGTGGCATTTCCGAAGGACTGCGACATTATGCGTGAGTCCACCCTCCGGTGCACTCCAACTGGTTCTACGGTCGAGCTCACCATGCCTACGAGCATCTCCTACGCGAAATTGCTTGATGTTCCCTACTTCAATGATGATGGCAGTACCCTTACTGCCCATCAAGCCTACAAGATTCTCCGAGACTCTTCGTTCTCGGACCTCATCACACTCGTTGGAGTGCTGCGCATCATGCGCAACTCCAAGAAATCCGATACTGCAACCGTTTACTTCAATATCGAAGACACCATGACCGGCCGGAACATTAAGGCTCTGAACGATCATACCATCATGGTTTGGAACTGGCGCTGCCGGTTTTTTTTTTTTTTTTTTAAATCAACAATTTATATTGCGGTGCTCGGTGGCAGTCTGCATGTAAATACACGAGGACCTACGATAAATACGATGCATCTGATGATACAGAAGCAAAGGGATAAACATAGAGGGCTCACTGCTCTGTTCTCTCGTGCCCGCGCTCATCTGAGCTCGTGCTGACTCGCTTGCTCGAACCGGCGTCCCCCAGGCCCAGGGGCCCGGATGCGGTTAATTCCGCATAAAGGGTCCGTAGGGTCCCATAACTTTTTTTTTTTTTTTTTTTTTTTTTTTTAAATCAACAATTTTTATAGCGGTGCTCGATGGCAGTCCGCTTGTAAGTACACAAGTGTGCCTACAATAAATACAACTAGTCCGACAGAACACCAGACTGAGGGGATAGACATAGAGGGCTCACTGCTCTGTTCTCTCGTGCCCGCGCTCAGCTGAGCTCGTGCTGAATCGCTCGCTAGAGCTTACGTCCCCCAGACCCGAAGGCCTGGATGCGGTCAATTCCGTGTAAAGGGTCCGTGAGGTCCCATAACGCCCGCCATCACAGGGCTTGCAATGCGCAATGAAGCTCGGCGACCACTTTCGTCAATCGCCAGACTGCTCCGGGACTCCGAAGAGCCAGTAGGCACACGGTCACCCGCCGCCTGGATCTGGGATGAAAGCACCCGCCGCCTTGTTAGACGTCAGGTACTTGATGAACCAGAGATGCACGAAGGCGTCGTACTGGCATTCAGGTGGTCTCTGCCAGTTACGGCAGAGAGTCATGACATGGACGGAGTCCTCGGGCCCTCGTCCGCACGAGCATTGGTCGCTCTCAACAAAATTGAACCATGCGCGATATGCATTGATCGGCGCGTGTCTGCATGCGATGCGACAACAACGAGCATGTAGGGTCCCATAATGCCCGCTGTCGCAGAGCTTGCGGTGTGCAATGAAGCTCGGTGATTACTTTCGTCGATCACCAGACTGTTCTGGAATTAACAGGTGCACAGTCACCCGCTGCCTGGATCCGGGATGAAGGCACCCGCCACCTTGTTGGATGTTAGGTACTTGACAAACCAGAGGTGCACAAAGGCGTCATACTGGCGTTCAGGTGGCCTCTCCCAGTTATGGCAGAGAGTCATGACATGGACGGAGTCCTCGGGCCCTCGTCCGCACGAGCATTGATCGCTCTCAATGAAGTTGAACTGCGCGCGATATGCATTGATCGGCGCATGTCTGCATGCAACACGACAGCAACGAGCATACAGCTCATTGCCTGTCACCAACTTCATGAAGCCTGTTCTCTTTCGAAAAGGGCGCTCATAGGAATCCGGCTTTCCCGCATCATGAAAATGAAACGTGGAAGTGCCTATGTATTTCTTGGTCCGAGATTGGTCGAACCAAGAAGCATGCATTTCGTCATCTGCCTCCTTATGGAGCGCATCTGTGGTGTACAAAGGGCGAACGCCCAATGGAATATCGAGCACCCGGGCATGCTCGTGCGCTTCGAGTTGAATAGCCCACTTCCATTTGGAAGGGACATACCAGAGATGAATCCTGCACTGCTCATCTTCGTCCAGCCAGCGCCGTAATACCTCGCACAGGGCAATAGAATGCCGCTGCACAGAGTGCAGGTTACAATCAATGATGCAATTAATTGCGTTCATTGAGTCCAAGAAACACGAGATGGCGGTGACTCCATCCTGTGTGGTAGCTTTCTGGATTGCAACATGCAATCCAATTAGCTCGGCATCATCGCTGGTCGCTCTACCGACCGGCTGATGAGTTTCAAATACAAGTCGAGTGCCCCAGTAGACCTGAGAAGCATACACTGACTGTTTAAGTGGTGCATCTGCTTTCGTGGGCACGGCGCCATCACTACTGACATATGCACAATCTTGCTGGGTCTGGCACTCGGTGAGGGCCTGCTCCAGTGAGTTACGATAGGCTTTGACA
This sequence comes from Macrocybe indica, assembly GCA_030407095.1. Taxonomy (NCBI): domain Eukaryota; kingdom Fungi; phylum Basidiomycota; class Agaricomycetes; order Agaricales; family Callistosporiaceae; genus Macrocybe; species Macrocybe indica. Next base: position 1,540,720 of record JARFTL010000005.1, read on the forward strand.
GAGTCCTCGTCCTTGCCAACTGGCGCTGCTGGTTTAAGGCTGCTCTTTCATCGCCGGGATCTCCTCTCTGCGATCGATGCTGGCGCTGGGGACACTCCTCCATGAAGTGTAACCAGCAATCTCTTCGATGCCTGCTGTGTGGGGAACCGCACAGAAAAGAACATCACCATGTCCTGGCTTCTTGCTGCAAGGCAAAGCCAAAAGCAAACCCGCCCGTCGAGGCAACCCCTGTGGGACAGCCCTGCCCGCACCCTCCCAAGTGCCTTAGCTGCGGCAAAGAGCACTCCACTGACGACCGGAAGTGTGCCTTCTGGAAGAATCGTTTTGATCCCGAGTGGATCAAGCAGCACTACCAGCTGGTACATGATCATAAGCATACAGGCCAAAATTGTTCTAATGCCTCCCCACAGCGTAATGCGGAGGCCGGACCCTCATGAGTTCCTCATCGGACAGTCCTGCTCCGGCAGTTGTTCCTGGTATGAGGGGGCGCTCTTTTATTTCCTTACTTCGTATCTTCTCTCAGAATGTGAATCGAAAGCGTGTACATATAGACGTGCTCCTCTCCACTCTCGGAGAGGATTATGACATCCTTTTTCTCCAAGAACCAGCTTGGAACATAGTAAGATACGCCCCATCTGCACAAAACGTCGATGGTGAGGCAGTAATCGGAGGTCCGACCCACCCTGATTGGACCTGCATCGTTTGCAGGTCATCTTACGAGGAGCCTCCTCATGTGATGGCCTATGTACACAACCGCCTGCAGTGGTTAAGACCTTCTCTGCGACGCAACCTCTTCGATAGTCACAATCTTATAGTTATAAGCCTCGCCACTCCTGGCGAGCCTCTCTTCCTCGCTAACGCCTACTCTGATGTAGATGGCAGCGCAATCCGGCTCTTGGACGAATGTTCAGAGCGCCCCAATTTCCCCAACTTGGTTTACTTAGGTGGGGATTTCAACTGTCATTATGAACTTTGGGATCAAGTTCATACTTCTCAGCGTACGCGGGGCGAGATGCTGTGCAATGCAGCACTCGAACTCGGACTTGAATGGGCGGAACCTTCTAATGCCAGTCTGACTTTCATCTCTCATAATCGAGAGCTTCGGCCCTCGACTATTGATCTGATGTTCTGCCCTGTATTGAAGTCAATCCCGGACAATGTTCCAAAGCTGAAGAGAGTGTACGCCTCAGTACATAACCTCTTCACTGACTTTGGTCTTGTTGTTGAACACAACAAGACTGAGCTACAGCACTTCTCGTGCAATGTGGCGGACCCCCGTCCGTCCATCGATCTTGGTTTCGCGCCATATACTGGCACGACTCCACTGCAGCCCAAGGATGTCTGGCAATACCTTGGTTTTTTCTTGGACGCACGTCTCTCCTTCAAAGAGCATGTCCATTTTTACGCAACGAAGGCTCTGACAACTGCCAGAGCTTTCCAAATGTTAGGCAATTCTGTTCGAGGTCTTTCCCCTCAGCAGAAACGCATCCTGTACCTGTCATGCGCTTGCCCTATTGCAACATATGGCTGCTTATTATGGAACTTCAATGGTATGCGCAATGTGGCACTCATGAAGTTGTTGCGCCAGATGCAGCGTAAGGCGTGCATCTGGATTAATGGACAGTTTCGCACCACTCCTGAAGGTGCAGCTGAAACCATGGCCTGCGTTGAGCCCATCGCTGGCTTCATTAAATGGCTTAAGGTTGGGTCCTCTGCCCGGCTAGCCAATTCAAATGCGAGGCATGCCCTTCGCTCTCTTACCACACCTGCTTTGGCAGGCGGGGATCCTTCTTTTTTTTTTTTTTTTTTTTTTTTTTTTTTTAAATCAACAATTTATATTGCGGTGCTCGATGGCAGTCCGCATGTAAATACACAAAGGTACCTACAATAAATATGCGAAGTTTAGGGCCCTCCAAGTGGAGGACCCTTATCGCCATCTCCTTTGCAGGATAGGCGCTAGACTAAACAGTGGAATTCCGTGTCTAGACCTCAGAATCAACTTGGATTCAATACCTGGATTAGTCATCCAGATGAACCGGCAGAGGATAAGTCCTCTCGGGCCAGAGTCAGGGGACTACCCTGGTCTGCCACGGTCCGAATTTCGGCCAGGGAGCGAGTTACCAAGAGGCCAAGCTGACAGCAAGCCGGACATTGGTAAGCCCCACCTACTTTACTTTTCCTGTTCCTGAGCATGTGGTTCGCTAATGCCCAAAGGGCGCGGATCCCCAATCATGTCCCAGGTCTCTGCCTTGCCAGCATCCAGCCTCAGTGTGCACCCCAGACCTAAGGCCTAGGCTGAGGAGTTCTACACCCATGCTTAACCCGGTTATGCATGCCTCACAAGGAGGTCTCAGGCTCCCACCTGAGCAGTGCTTTACAGTTATGTGGTGGCTACCCCTGGGCCTGGGGACTCCCCAAGTGTGCCGAAGGACCGGTTCACCGACTGGTCCACAGGGACCGGTCCACACTACCAACGCTGACTAACGACCAGGTTCTCGGCCTGATCCAGCTGGTTAGACTGGGCTCAAGATTAATCGGTGGGGGGTGTCCTGTCCCAAGCTCACAGTCCGAAGAGACTCCCCATTACAGGGTGCGTGGCACCTTCCGGAAGCGCGCATGCTCTGGAACTCCCTATTACAGGGTGCGCATCAAGGGTCGGGTTGTTCTCACATCTCTCCCTTGCTTACTGCGCCCTATGCTTTCGCTCCTTACTTGATCACATGACTAGTCACATGACCATTTCAGGCACAGCCTGCCAGGGATCACCTGACCTGCCACTTTGGGCTCCCACAATCATCCCTATCATGTGATCAGGTTACCATCCTAGCCACCGAAGGTCACCTGACCATAGTATTGCCTCAGAGTTGCTTACCAACCTGAGTCACCGAGCACGTGATGGTAACTGATGATGGGTCACATGCCTATCCCTGCTTTGTAAGGTACAGAGGATGAGCGGGGATCGAACCCACAACCTTCCCAGTGACTGCACAGCCACCTCTCCAGTCTTTAGTGGCGATTAAACCACTGGGCTACTGGGGCCCCGTGGGGCAGATTATCATCCTGGTGAATAGCAGGAGGTGTTCTAGGATGAAGATTTGGACTCTGAGAAGGGGTAGGATCTGGATCAGGAGCAGAGGGAGCTGCTTGCACAATAGGCTTTAGTGCATCAAAGCCTTCCCCTAACTCCAGCACAGCTGAGTCTGGAGAAGCTGGTTGCAGGGCAGGTGGGTCAAGAGGAAGAATAAAAGAAGGTGGAGTGCTGTAATGTTTTTGAGAGGTACCAGGAAAGTATCTCTCATCAAATTCAGCCCTCTCTGAGATAATGGTCTTTTTGGTGGTAGGATTGTAAAACTTCCAATCCTTGTTTTTTTTTTTTTTTTTAAATCAACAATTTATAAAGCGGTGCTCGATGGCAGTCCGCTTGTAAATACACGAGTGTACCTACGATAAATACAACGAGTCCGGACAAAGCAGACTGAGGGGTAGACATAGAGGGCTCACTGCCCTGTTCTCTCGTGCCCGCGCTCCTATGAGCTCATGCTGAATCGCTCGCTAGAGCTTGCGTCCCCCAGGCCCTAAGGCCCGGATGCAGTCGATTCCGCGTAAAGGGTCCATGAGGTCCCATAACGCCTGCTGTCGCAGAGCTTGCGATGCGCGATGAAGCTCGGCGACCGCTTTCGTCGATCGCCAGACTGTTCCGGTACTCCAAAGAGCCAACAGGCGCACGGTCACCCGCCGCCTGGATCCGGGATGAAAGCACCCACTGCCTTGTTAGACGTTAGGTACTTGACGAACCAGAGACGCACGAAGGCATCATACTGGCGTTCAGGTGGTCTCTGCCAGTTACGGCAGAGTGTCATGACGTGGACGGAGTCCTTGGGCCCTCGTCCGCACGAGCATTGGTCACTCTCGACAAAATTGAACCGCGCACGATACGCATTGATCGGCGCATGTCCGCATGCGACGTGACAGCAGCGAGCATACAGCTCGTTGCCTGTCACCAACTTCATGAAGCCCGTTCGCTTTCGAGAAGGGCGCTCATAGGAATCTGGCTTTCCCGCATCATGGAAATGAAACGTGGAAGCGCCAATATATTTCTTGGTCCGAGATTGGTCGAACCAAGATGCATGCATCTCATCGTCTGCCTCCTTGCGGAGCGCATCTGTGGTGTACAATGGGCGAGTGCCTATTGGAATATCGAGCGACCGAGCGTACTCGTGTGCTTTGAATTGAATAGCCCACTTCCACTTGGAAGGGACATGCCAGAAGTCAATCCTGCACCGCTCGTCTTCGTCGAGCCAGCGCCGTAATACCTCACACAGGGCAATAGAATGCCGCTGCGTGGAGTGAGCGTTGCAATCGATGATGTGGTTGATAGCATTCATCGAGTCCACGAAACACGAAATGGAGGTGACTCCATCCTGTGTGGTAGCCTTCTGGATCGCAACACGCAATCCAATCAGCTCGGCATCATCGCTGGTCACTTTACCAACCGGCTGACGAGTTTCAAATAAAAGTCTAGTGCCCCGGTAAACCCGGGATGCGTACACTGACTGTTTAACAAGTGCATCTGCTTTCATGGGCACGGCGCCATCACTACTGACATATGCACAATCTTGCTGGGCCTGGCACTCACTTCCAACCCTTGTAACCATCAGGATAGCCAATAAAGACGCATTTCTGGTAGTTTTTTTTTTTTTTTTTTTTTTTTAAATCAACAATTTATATAGCGGTGCTCGATGGCAGTCCGCATGTAAATACACGAGGGTACCTACGATAAATACAATGAGTCCGAAAGAAACAGACTGAGGGAATAAACATAGAGGGCTGCACTGCCCTGCTCTCTCGTGCCCGCACTCATCCGAGCTTGTGCTGAATTGCTCGCTAGAGCTGGCATCCCCCAGACCCGAAGGCCTGGCTGCGGTCGATTCCGCGTAAAGGGTCCGTGAGGTCCCATAACGCCCGCTGTCGCAGAGCTTGCAACACGCAATGAAGCTCGGCGACCGCTTTCGTCAATCGCCAGACTGCACCAGCGCTCCGAAGAGCACTGTCTGCTACAGGCGCACGGTTACCCACCGCCTGGGTCCGGGATAAAGGCACCTGCCACCTTGTTGGACATTAGGTACTTAACAAACCAGAGACGCACAAAGGTGTCATACTGGCGTTCAGATGGCCTCTTCCAGTTTCAGCAGAGAGTCATGACATGGACGGAGTCCTCGGGCCCTCGTCTGCACAAGCATTGGTCGCTCTCAACGAAATTGAACCGCGCGCGATACGCATTGATCGGCGCATGTCTGCATGCGATGTGACAGCAGCGAGCATACAACTCATTGCCTGTCACCAACTTCATGAAGCCTGTTCTCTTGCGAGAGGGGCGCTCATAGGTCTCAGGTCTCCCCGCTTCGTGGAAGTGAAACGTGGAAGCGCCTATGTATTTCTTGGTCTGAGATTGGTCGAACCAAGAAGCATGCATTTCATCGTCTGCCTCCTTGCAGAGTGCATCCGTGGTGTACAAAGGGTGAGCGCCTAGTGGAATTTCGAGCGACCGAGCATGCTCGTGTGCTTCGAGTTGAATAGCCCACTTCCACTTGGAAGGGACATGCCAGAAATCAATCTTGCACCGCTCGTCTTCGTCGAGCCAGCATTGTAACACTTCGCACAGGGCGATAGAATGCCGTTGTGCAGAGTGGGCATTGCAATCGATGATGCGGTTGATCGCATTCATCGAATCCAAAAAACACGAAATGGAGGTGACTCCATCCTGTGTGGTAGCCTTCTGGATCGCAACACGCAATCCAATCAGCTCGGCATCGTCGCTGGTCACTTTACCAACCGGCTGACGAGTTTCAAATAAAAGTCTAGTGCCCCGGTAAACCCGGGATGTGTACACTGACTGTTTAACAAGTGCATCTGCTTTCATGGGCACGGCGCCGTCACTACTGACATATGCACACTGTTGCTGGGTCTGGCACTCCACGAGCGCCTGCTCTAGTGAGTTGCGATAGGCTTTGATGGAGTCCTCATCCTTGCCAAGAAGCCTATGAGTCTCAAAGCGGTTGCCGAACTTGTCGACTAACTGCCTGCCCAGATTATTTGCATCTGCAAAATAATCCATGTGTATAAAGTTTGGTGGTCTGAGGTCCACCAAATCTTTGAGAGGGGATTTCAGCGCTGCGCACTGATGTTCAGGGAGAGAGGCCAAGTTCTTTGACCTTGAGAGATCCCCGCCTGCAGAAGCAGGCGTGGTGAGGGAGCGAAGGGCATGCCTCGCGTTCGAATTGGCCAGACGGGCAGAGGACCCAACCTTAAGCCATTTAATGAAGCCGGCGATGGGTTCTTTTTTTTTTTTTTTTTTTTTTTAAATCATCAATTTATATAGCGGTGCTCGATGGCAGTCCGCTTGTAAGTACACGCATGTGCCTATGATAAATACAACTACGAAGTTTAGGGCCCTCCAAGTGGAGGACCCTTATCGCCGTCTCCTTTGCAGGATAGGCGCTAGACTAAACGGTGGAATTCCGTGCCTAGACTTCGGAATCAACTTGGATTCAATACCTGGATTAGTCATCCAGATGAACCGGCAGAGGATAAGTCCTCTCGGGCCAGAGTCAGGGGACTGCCCTGGTCCGCCATGGTCCGAATTTCGGCCAGGGAGCGAGTTACTAAGAGGCCAAGCCGAGCCAGCCGGGCATTAGTAAGCCCCACCTACTTTACTTTTCCCGTTCCTGAGCATGTGGTTCGCTGATGCCCGAAGGGCGCGGATCCCCAGTCATGTCCCAGGTCTCTGCCTTGCCAGCGTCCAGCCTCAGTGTGCATCCTAGACCTAAGGCCTAGGCTGAGGAGTTCTACACCCATGCTTAACCCGGTTATGCATGCCCCACAAGGAGGTCTCAGGCTCCCACCTGAGCAGTGCTTTACGGTCACGTGGTGGCTTACCCCTGGCCCCTTCAAACGCTCGGTAAGGCCTTATGACCAAGGACCAGTCCACGCTACCAACGCTGACTAACGACCAGGTTCTCGGCCTGATCCAGCTGGTTAGACTGGGCTCGAGATTAACCGGTGGGGGGTGTCCTGTCCCAAGCTCGCAGTCCGAAGAGACTCCCCATTACAGGGTGCGCGGCACCTTCCGGAAGCGCGCATGCTCTGGAACTCCCTATTACAGGGTGCGCATCAAGGCGAAGTTTAGCCCCCCCCTTGCGGGAGAGGCTGCTACCCAGGCTCCAGTTCTGTCCCTCCGTTGTGCTATGGAGGCGGACCGTCTACCCAGGAGTGTCGCACTTCGGATTCAACTTAAGCAGTTACCTGGGTGTATTATCCCAGGGACTACCGACAGAGGAGTTAGGTCTCTCGAGCCAAGGACTAGAGACTGTCTAGCCTTGCTACGGCCCAGCGGTGTCTGGGCGCGACCCCAGTCCTGCCTTCCCGTCCCCTGACAGATGGTTCGCTGATGCCTTTAATGGGCGCGGATCCCCAATCTGACTAAGGTCTCTGTCTTGCCACGTGCCTCCCAGACTGGCATCCGATATCACAGTAAGGTCCATGGTCCTCCCATGACAGGTCCCCACAGGGGGAGCCCTTAGCTGAACGGGTCTGGATCTACTTCCACCATTGGTGTACTGCGCCGTGACTAACCACCATGGACTCCTACTTCAGGCAGCTCACATGGTACCGGGTGCCCTGTTGGCTCAAACGCCATCGGGTGGTTATCAGACCGGTTCCCGGTATGGTCCCTTATCCTTTCGGCCCCTACCTTTTAAGATCGGGGATCACGTGTGGTCTGCCGGATTAAGGCATTGTCCGGCACTTACATCCCAAGGCCATCCACGCCAAGGGAAACCCGGTCACGTGAGTTAGGGTCACATGATCAGAACCCATGGGCTCTGTCACGTGTGTGACGCATAACCCAGCTTACGTCACATGCCAGCTGCTTAGTCATGTGACCAAGTCACCTCCCCGTGGGAACAGCTGTCACAGGGTCATGATACTTCCTGCCCGCGTCACGTGGAACCAGCTCCGGACACTTCCGAATGCAAACCTGAAGATGCCACCTCCAGGACTAGAACCCGCGGCTTTGTGGATTGCCACATCCACAGGACTACCTGACTGCGTTTACCGCTATGCCAACCAGCCCTTGCCGGCGATGGGTTCGATGCAGGCCATGGTTTCAGCTGCACCCTCCGGAGTGGTGCGAAACTGTCCATTAATCCAGATGCAGGCCTTACGCTGCATCTGGCGCAACAACTTCATGAGCGCAACGTTGCGCATACCATTGAAGTTCCATAATAAACAGCCGTACGTTGCAATAGGGCGAGCGCACGACAGGTAAAGGATGCGTTTCTGCTGAGGGGACAAGCCTCGGACAGAATTGCCTAGCATTTGGAAAGCTCTGGCGGTTGTCAAAGCTTTCATTGCGTAAAAACGGACATGCTCTTTAAAGGAAAGACGCGCATCCAAGAAGAAACCAAGGTATCGCCAGACATCCTTGGGTTGCAATGGAGTTGTGCCAGTGTATGGCGCGAACCCGAGATCAATGGATGGATGGGGGTCCGCCACATTGCGCGAAAAATGCTGCCATTCAGTCTTGTTGTGTTCCACAACAAGCCCGAAGTCGGTGAAGAGGTTGTGTACTGAGGCATACGCCCTCTTCAGCTTTGGAACATTGTCCGGGATTGACTTGGACTGAGCGATGATCAGCCCATTGTCAACAAATGATATGATCATTGGCATATCACCAACTTTCTGGTATAATTTCAGCACCGGCGCCAAATACAGCGCAGACAGTACTGGAGACAGAGCCGAGCCTTGGCCGACACCAACGTCAGCATCAAACTCAGGCGAGATAGCACTGCGCCAGGCATAAGAAGTCTTATGCCCGATGAGGTATGATTCGAAGAACTTCGAAACTTGACGTGCGAAGCCTCCATGTTGGAGTATCCTCACCAACATCTGATGGTTGAGTGAGGGAAAGTATTGAGCTACATCAAAAGCGATGACGTTCGTTTTGAGGCCCTTTATCCACCCTTGCCAGATAATATGGGTAAGAAACACTCCGGCGTCCTCTGTAGAGTTCTGTCGGATGCCACCGAACTGCTTTGGGTCAAAGACAGCGAATTTAGTCGCTTCATATTGCATACGATGCCCCAGCATGTTCTCGACGAGCTTGCCAACAGTATTCAAAAGCACAATCGGGCGAAAGGCTTTCGGAGTATCGTATGCAGGCTTGCCAGGTTTCGGGATGATCACTGACAAGCTCTGCTTGAAGTACGAGGGCCAATGCCCCAGGTCCAAACATGCATTTGCAATGTTTAGGAAGAGAGTGGCGACGTGAGGGAATCTCACTAGCTGTTTAATATGTGCCCAGGTCAGATGGTCTGGACCTGGAGCAGATGTATTGCTGCAAGGCTCCAGGGACTCCCGGAGTTCTGCAGCAGAAAAGGGGACCCAGTCGCACATTCGCCCTTCTCGCAAGAGAACAGGCTTCATGAAGTTGGTGACAGGCAACGAGCTGTATGCTCGCTGCTGTCGCATTGCATGCGGACATGCGCCGATCAATGCGTATCGCGTGCGGTTCAATTTTGTCGAGAGCAATCAGTGCTCATGTGGACGAGGGCCTGAGGACTCCGTCCATGTCATGACTCTCTGCCGTAACTGGGAGAGGCCACCTGAATGCCAGTATGATGCCTTTGTGCGTCTCTGGTTCGTCAAGTACCTGACGTCTAACAAGGCGGCGGGTGCTTTCATCCCGGATCCAGGCGGCGGGTGACTGTGCGCCTGTTGGCTCTTCGGAGCTCCGGAACAGTCTGGCGATTGACAAAAGCGGTCGCCGAGCTTCATTGCGCATCGCAAGCCCTGTGACGGTGGGCGTTATGGGACCTCACGGACCCTTTACGCGGAAATGACCGCATCCAGGCCTTCGGGTCTGGGGGACGCAAGCTCTAGTGAGCAATTCAGCACGAGCTCAGACGAGCGCGGGCACGAGAGAACAGGGCAGTGAGCCCTCCATGTCTATCCCCTCAGTCTGTTTCTTTCGGACTAGTTGTATTTATTGTAGGCACATTCGTGTACTTACAAGCAGACTGCCACCGAGCACCGCTATAAAAATTGTTGATTTAAAAAAAAAAAAAAAAAACCCAGTCCCGCATTGGATGAGACTCAAGTTCGTTGAGCTTATCCAAATTAACTGGCCTGTCAGACGCGGCGTTATAAGACTTGTCGAGCGCATCCCAGAGCGACTCGATAGAATTACAAGGCTGTCCCCGGAAGGAGATCGCCTCGTAGTCAGGCAGAGGCCTTTGCTTTGTCCATGCAGCTAGATCCCATAGACGTTGCGACTTTTCAGCGACTTCTTTGATTCGATTGTCAAAGAAGGCGCGCTTTGCATCTTTAATAGCTCGTCGCCAGATGTGGTGGTCTCTTTCAGAGCAAGTTTGCCTGAAAGTTGCCAAAGCTTCAGAGCAGTGCTGGTTCCACCAGCCACACCAAACCAGACTGGGGGGATATACATAGAGGGCTGCACTGCCCTGCTCTCTCATGCCCGTGCTCATCTGAGCCCGTGCTGAATCGCTCGCTAGAGCTGGCGTCCCCCAGACCCGAAGGTCTGGATGCGGTCAATTCCGCATAAAGGGTCTGTTAGGTCCCATAATGCCCGCTGTCACAGGGCTTGCGATGCGCAATGAAGCTCAGTGACCGCTTTCGTCAGTCACCAGAGAGCACCAGCACTCCGAAGAGGACTGACCGCTACAAACGCACGGTTACCCGCCGCCTGGATCTGGGATTTTTTTTTTTTTTTTAAATCAACAGTTTATATAGCGGTGCTCGGTGGCAGTCCGCTTGTAAGTACACGAATGTGCCTACATAAATACAACTACGAAGTTTAGGGCCCTCCAAGTGGAGGACCCTTATCGCCGTCTCCTTTGCAGGATAGGCGCTAGACTAAACGGTGGAATTCCGTGCCTAGACTTCGGAATCAACTTGGATTCAATACCTGGATTAGTCATCCAGAAGAACCGGCAGAGGATAAGTCCTCTCGGGCCGGAGTCAGAGGACTGCCCTGGTCCACCACGGTCCGAATTTCGGCCAGGGAGCGAGTTACTAAGAGGCCAAGCCGAGCCAGCCGGGCATTAGTAAGCCCCACCTACTTTACTTTTCCCGTTCCTGAGCATGTGGTTCGCTGATGCCCGAAGGGCGCGGATCCCCAGTCATGTCCCAGGTCTCTGCCTTGCCAGCGTCCAGCCTCAGTGTGCATCCTAGACCTAAGGCCTAGGCTGAGGAGTTCTACACCCATGCTTAACCCGGTTATGCATGCCCCACAAGGAGGTCTCAGGCTCCCACCTGAGCAGTGCTTTACGGTCACGTGGTGGCTTACCCCTGGCCTCTTCAAACGCTCGGTAAGGCCTTATGACCAAGGACCAGTCCACGCTACCAACGCTGACTAACGACCAGGTTCTCGGCCTGATCCAGCTGGTTAGACTGGGCTCGAGATTAACCGGTGGGGGGTGTCCTGTCCCAAGCTCACAGTCCGAAGAGACTCCCCATTACAGGGTGCGCGGCACCTTCCGGAAGCGCGCATGCTCTGGAGCTCCCTATTACAGGGTGCGCATCAAGGGTCGGGTTGTTCTCAGACTCTCCCCCGCTTACCGCGCCCTATGCTTTCGCTCCCTACTTGATCACATGACTAGTCACGTGACCATTTCAGGCACGGCCTGCCAGGGATCACCTGACCTGCCACTTTGGGCTCCCACGATCATCCCTATCATGTGACCAGATTACCACCCTAGCCACCGAAGGTCACCTGACTATGGTATTGCCTCAGAGTTGCTTACCAACCTGAGTCACCGAGCATGTGACGGTAACCGATGATGGGTCACATGCCTATCCCTGCTTTGTAAGATACAGAGGATGAGTGGGAATCGAACCCACAATCTTTCCAGTGACTGCACAGCCACCTCTCCAGTCTTTTAGTGGCGATTAAACCACTGGGCTACTGGGGCCTCCGCCTGGATCTGGGATGAAGGCACCCGCCGCCTTATTAGATGTTAGGTACTTAACAAACCAGAGACGCACAAAGGTGTCATACTGGCGTTCAGGTGGCCTCTGCCAGTTACGGCAGAGAGTCATAACATGGACGGAGTCCTCGGGCCCTCGTCCGCACGAGCATTGGTCGCTCTCGGCAAAATGGAACCGCGCGCGATACGCATTGATTGGCGCGTGTCCGCATGTGATGTGACAGCAGCGAGCATACAACTCGTTGCCTGTCACCAACTTCATGAAGCCCGTTCTCTTTCGAGAGGGGCGCTTGTAGGAATCCGGCTTTCCCACATCATGAAAATGAAACGTGGAAGCGCCTATGTATTTCTTGGATCGAGCTTGGCCGAACCAAGAAGTGTGCATTTCATCGTCTGCCTCCTTTCGGAGTGCATCTGTGGTATACAAAGGGCAAGTACCCAATGGAATGTCGAGTGTCCAGGTGAACTCATGCGCTTCGAGTTGAATAGCCCACTTCCATTTGGAAGGGACATGCCAGAGATCAATCCTGTGCCACTCATCTTCGTCGAGCCAGTGCCGTAGAACTTCGCACAGTGCAATAGAATGCCGCTGCACAGAGTGCGGGTTGCAATCGATTATGTGGTTGATGGCATTCATCGAGTCAAGAAAACATGAGATGGATGTGATTCCATCCTGTGCGGTAGCCTTCTGGATCGCAACACGCAATCCAATCAGCTCGGTGTTATCGCTGGTTGCTTTACCGACCGGCTGACGAGTTTCGAATAAAAGTCTGGTGCCCCGGTAGACCCGAGATGCATACACAGACTGTTTAACCAGGCATCTGCTTTTGTGGGCACGGCGCCATCACTACTGACATATGCACAATCTTGCTGGATCTGGCACTCAGCGAGCGCCTGGTCCAGTGAGTTGCGATAGGCTTTGACAGAGTCCTCATCTTTGCCAAGGAGCCTATGAGTCTCAAAGCAGTTGCCGAACCTGTCGACTAGCCGCCTGCCCAGGTTATTTGCATCTGCAAAATAATCCGTGTGAATAAAGTTTGGTGGTCTGAGGTCCACCAAATCACAGGCCGGTGAATTTGGACAAACTCGACAAGCTCGAGTCTCATCCGGTGCGGGACTGGGTCCCCTTTTCTGCAGCAGAACTCCGGGAGTCCTTGGAGCCTTGCAGCAACACATCTGCTCCAGGTCCAGACCATCTGACCTGGGCGCACATTAAGCAGCTAGTGAGATTCCCTCACGTTGCTGCGCTTTTCCTAAACGTTGCAAACGCATGTTTGGACTTGGGGCACTGGCCCTCGTACTTTAAGCAGAGCTTGTCGGTGATTATCCCGAAACCTGGCAAGCCTGCATATGATACTCCAAAAGCCTTTCGCCCGATTGTGCTTTTGAATACTCTCGGCAAGCTCGTCGAGAAAATGCTGGCGCGTTGTATGCAATACAAAGCGACTAAATTTGCTGTCTTTGACCCAAAGCAGTTCGGTGGCATCCGACAGAACTCGACAGAGGATGCCGGAGTGTTTCTTACCCATATTATCCAGCAAGGCTGGACAAAGGGTCTCAAAACGAGCGTCATCGCCTTTGATGTAGCTCAATACTTTCCCTCACTCAACCATCATATGTTGGTGAGGATACTTCAGCACAGAGGCTTCGCGCGTCAGGTGTCTTTTTTTTTTTTTTTTTTTTTTTTTAAATCAACAATTTTTCTAGCGGTGCTCGATGGCAGTCCGCTTGTAAGTACACAAGTGTGCCTACAATAAATACCGAAGTTTAGGGTTTTCCAAGTGGAGGACCCTATTCGCCGTCTCCTTTGCAGGATAGGTGCTAGACTAAACGGTGGAATTCCGTGCCTAGACTTCGGAATCAACTTGGATTCAATACCTGGATTAGTCATCCAGATGAACCGGCAGAGGATAAGTCCTCTCGGGCCGGAGTCAGGGGACTACCCTGGTCCACCACGGTCCGAATTTCGGCCAGGGAGCGAGTTACCAAGAGGCCAAGCCAAGAACAAGCCGGACATTGGTAAGCCCCACCTACTTTACTTTTCCCGTTCCTGAGCATGTGGTTTGCTGATGCCCAAAGGGCGCAGATCCCCAATCATGTCCCAGGTCTCTGCCTTGCCAGCATCCAGCCTCAGTGTGCACCCTAGACCTAAGGCCTAGGCTGAGGAGTTCTACACCCATGCTTAACCCAGTTATGCATGCCCCACGAGGAGGTCTCAGGCTCCCACCTGAGCAGTGCTTTACGGTCATGTGGTGGCTACCCCTGGGCCTGGGGACTCCCCAAGTGTGCCGAAGGACCGGTTCAACGACCAGTCCACAGAGACCGGTCCACACTACCAACACTGACTAACAACCAGGTTCTCGGCCTGATCCAGCTGGTTAGACTGGGCTCGAGATTAACCGGTGGGGGGTGTCCTGTCCCAAGCTCGCAGTCTGAAGAGACTCCCCATTACAGGGTGCGCGGCACCTTCCGGAAGTGCGCATGCTCTGGAACTCCCTATTACGAGGTGCGCATCAAGGGTCGGGTTGTTTTCAGTTACTCCCCCGCTTACCGCGCCCTATGCTTTCACTCCCTACTTGATCACATGACTAGTCACGTGACCATTTCAGGCACGGCCTGCCAGGGATCACCTGACCTGCCACTTTAGGCTCCCACGATCATCCCTATCACGTGACCAGGTTACCACCCTAGCCACCGAAGGTCACCTGACCATGGTATTGCCTCAGGGTTGCTTACCAACCTGAGTCACCAAGCACGTGACGGTAACCGATGATGGGTCACATGCCTATCCCTGCTTTGTAAGGTACAGAGGATGAGCGGGGATCGAACCCACAACCTTCCCAGTGACTGCACAGCCACCTCTCCAGTCTTTTAGTGGCGATTAAACCACTGGGCTACTAGGGCCCCCGCGCATCAGGTGTCGAAGTTCTTCGAGTCATATCTCGTTGGGTGTAAAACTTCCTATGCCTGGCGAAGCGCTGTTTCACCTGAGTTTGACGCCGATGTTGGTGTCGGTCAAGGCTCGGCCCTGTCTCCAGTACTGTCTGCGCTTTATCTAGCGCCTGTGCTGAAATTGTATCAGAAAGTCGCTGACATGCTGACGATCATATCATTCGTTGATGATGGACTGATTATCGCTCAGTCCAAGTCAATTCCGGACAATGTTCCAAAGCTGAAGAGGGCGTACGCATCAGTGCACAACCTCTTCACTGACTTCGGGCTTGTTGTCGAGCACAACAAGACTGAATTGCAGCACTTCTCGCGCAATGCGGCGGACCCCCGCCCGTCCATTGATCTCGGGTTCGCGCCATATACTGGCACAACTCCACTCCAGCCCAAGGATGTCTGGCGATACCTTGGTTTCTTCTTGGACGCACGCCTGTCCTTCAAGGAGCATGTCCAGTTCTATGCGACGAAGGCTCTGACAACCGCCAGAGCTTTCCAAATGCTAGGCAATTCTGTCCGAGGCTTGTCTCCTCAGCAGAAGCACATCCTGTACTTGTCGTGCACTTGCCCGATTGTAACATACGGCTGTTTATTATGGAACTTCAATGGTATGCGCAATGTCGCACTCATGAAGTTATTGCGCCAGATGCAGCGTAAGGCCTGCATCTGGATTAATGGACAGTTTCGCACCACTCCGGAGGGTGCAGCTGAAACCATGGCCTGCGTTGAACCCATCGCCAGCTTTATTAAACGGCTCAGAGTCAGGTCCTCTGCCCATCTAGCCAACTCGAACGTGAGGCATGCCCTTCGCTCCCTTACCACGCCTGTTTCTGCGGGTGGGGATCCCTCGAGGTCAAAGAACTTGGCCTCCCTCTCTGAACGCCAGCACGCAGCGCTGAAATCCCCTCTCAAAGATTTGGTGGACCTCAGACCACCAAACTTTATCCACACGGATTATTTTGCAGACACAAATAACCCGGGCAGGCAGTTAGTCGACAAGTTCGGTGACCGCTTTGAGATTCATAGGCTCCTTGGCAAAGACGAGGACTCTGTCAAAGCCTATCGCAATTCACTGGAGCAGGCGCTCGCCGAGTGCCAGGGCCAGCGCGATTGTGCATATGTCAGTAGTGATGGCGCCGTGCCCACAAAAGCAGATGCACTTGTTAAACAGTCAGTGTATGCATCCCGGGTTTACCGAGGCTCCAGACTGTTATTTGAAACTCGTCAGCCGGTCGGTAAAGCGACCAGCGATGACGCCGAGCTAATTGGATTGCGCGTCGCAATCCAGAAGGCTACCACACAGGATGGAGTTACCTCCATCTCGTGCTTCTTGGATTCGATGAATGCCATTAACCGCATCATCGATTGTAATCCACACTCCGCACAGCGGCACTCTATTGTGCTGTGCGAGGTACTACGGCGCTGGCTCGACGAAGATGAGCGGCGCAGGGTTTATTTCTGGCATGTCCCTTCCAAGTGGAAGTGGGCTATTCAACTCGAAGCACACAAGTATTCTCGGTCACTCGACATTCCACTGAGCGCCCGCCCTTTGTACACCACGGACGCACTCCGAAAGGAGGCGGACGATGAAATGCATGCCTCCTGGTTCGACCAATCTCGGACCAAGAAATACATAGGTGCTTCCATGTTCCACTTTCATGAAGCAGGAAGACCTGAGTCCTATGAGCGCCTCTCTCGCAAGAGAACGGGCTTCATGAAGCTGGTGACAGGCAATGAGTTGTATGCTCGCTGCTGTCGCATCGCATGCGGACACGCGCCGATCAATGCATATCGCGCGTGGTTCAATTTCATTGAGAGTGACCAATGCTCATGCGGACGAGGGCCCGAGGACTCCGTCCATGTCATGACTCTCTGCCGTAACTGGGAGAGACCATCTGAACGCCAGTACGACGCCTTCATGCATCTCTGGTTCGTCAAGTACCTAACGTCTAACAAGGCGGTGGGTGCTTTCATTCTGGATCCAGGTGGCGGGTGACTATGCATCTGCTGGCTCTGCAGAGTCCTGGAACAGTCTGGCGATTGACGAAAGCGGTCGCTGAGCTTCATTGTGCACCGCAAGCCCTGCAACGGCGGGTGTTATGGGACCTCACGGACCCTTTACGCGGAATCGACCGCAGCCGGGCCTTCGGGCCTGGGGGACGCAAGCTCTAGCGAGTGACTCAGCACGAGCTCGGACGAGCGCGGGCATGAGAGAACAGGGCAGTGTGCCCTCCATGTCTATCCCCTCAGTCTGGTGTTCTGTTGGACTAGTTGTATTTATTGTAGGCACACTTGTGTACTTACAAGCGGACTGCCATCATGCACCGCTATAAAAATTGTTGATTTAAAAAAAAAAAAAAAAAAAAAAAAAAAAAAAAAGGTCCACCAAATCTTTGAGAGGAGATTTCAGCGCTGCGTGCTGACGTTCAGAGAGGGAGGCCAAGTTCTTTGACCTCGAGGGATCCCCACCCGCAGAAACAGGCATGGTAAGGGAGCGAAGGGCATGCCTCGCGTTCGAGTTGGCTAGACGGGCAGAGAACCCGACTCTGAGCCGTTTAATAAAGCTGGCGATGGGTTCAATGCAGGCCATGGTTTCAGCTGCACCCTCTGGAGTGGTGCGAAACTGTCCATTAATCCAGATGCAGGCCTTACGCTGCATCTGGCGCAACAACTTCATGAGCGCCACGTTGCGCATACCATTGAAGTTCCATAATAAACAGCTGTACGTCGCAATGGGGCGAGCGCACGACAGGTACAGAATGCGCTTCTGCTGAGGGGACAAGCCTCGAACAGAATTGCCTAGCATTTGGAAAGCTCTGGCAGTTGTCAAAGCCTTCGTTGCATAGAAACAGACATGCTCTTTGAAGGAGAGGCGCGCGTCTAAGAAGAAACCAAGGTATCGCCAGACATCCTTGGGCTGCAGTGGAGTTGTGCCAGAGTATGGTGCGAACCCGAGATCAATGGACGGACGGGGGTCCGTCACATTGCACGAGAAATGCTGCAATTCAGTCTTGTTGTGTTCCACAACAAGCCCGAAGTCAGTGAAGAGGTTATGCACTGAGGCGTACGCCCTCTTCAGCTTTGGAACATTGTCCGGGATTGACTTGGACTGAGCGATGATCAGTCCATCATCAACAAATGATATGATCGTCGGCATGTCGCCAACTTTCTGGTATAGTTTCAGCACCGGCGCCAAATACAGCGCAGACAGTACTGGGGACAGAGCCAAGCCTTGGCCGACACCAACATCGGCATCAAACTCAGGCGAGACAGCGCTGTGCCAGGCATAAGAAGTCTTACGCCCGACGAGGTAAGATTCGAAAAACTTCGACACTGGACGTGCAAAGCCTCCATGCTGTAATATCCTCACCAACATCCGATGGTTGAGTGATGGGAAGTATTGAGCTACATCGAAAGCGATGACACTCGTTTTGAGCCCCTTTATCCAGCCTTGCCGGATGATATGGGTCAGAAAAACCCCGGTGTCCTCTGTCGAGTTCTGCCGGATGCCACCGAACTGCTTTGGGTCAAAGACAGCAAATTTAGTCGCTTCATATTGCATACAATGCGCCAGCATTTTCTCGACGAGCTTGCCGAGGGTGTTCAAAAGCACAATCGGACGAAAGGCTTTTGGAGAATCGTATGCAGGCTTGCCAGGTTTTGGAATAATCACCGACAAGCTCTGCTTGAAGTATGAGGGCCAATGCCCCAAATCCAAACATGCGTTTGCGATATTTAGGAAAAACGTGGCGACGTGAGGGAATCTCACTAGCTGTTTAATATGTGCCCAGGTCAGATGGTCTGGTCCTGGAGCAGACGTGTTGCTGCAAGGCTCCAGGGACTCCCGGAGTTCTGCTGCAGAGAACGGGACCCAGTCCCGCACTGGATGAGACTTGAGTTCGTCGAGTTTGTCCAAATTAACCGGCCTGTCAGACGCGGCGTTATAAGACTTATCGAGCGCATCCCAGAGTGACTCGATGGAGTTGCAAGGCTGTCCCCAAAAAGAGATCACCTCGTAGTCAGGCAGAGGCCTTTGCTTCGTCCATGCAGCTAGATCCCATGGACGTCGCGATTTTTCAGCGACCTCTTTGATTCGGTTGTCAAAGAAAACACGCTTTGCATCTTTAACAGCTTGTCGCCAGATGCAGTGGTCTTTTTCAGAGCGGGTTTGCCTGAAAGTTTCCAAAGCTTCAGAGCAGTGCTGGTTCCACCAGCCCTTGCTCCGCTTAGAGAGCTTGCACTTCTTAGAGTGAGTTTCCCAAGCCCGGTCGACTGACGCCGAGAGTGCACGAAGTACTCTCTCGAAGTCGTGAATGGTCTCTACTGGAATCATATCCAGTCCGAGCAGATCAGCGGCAATGTCGGCGATGAACTCAGGGACACTGTCTTTGGGAAGTGACTTCCGCTGGTCACTGATATCGAGCAGCGGTATGTCGAGTTCAAGTGACAAGGGACAATGGTCCGAAGTCAGCTGTAGCACGTGGTCAATAAGCGGTTGAATCTGTCCTGCCAAGACAGGGCAGAACATCAAATCAATAGTCGAGGGCCGAAGCTCTCGATTATGAGAGATGAAAGTCGGACTGGCATTAGAAGGTTCCGCCCATTCAAGTCCGAGTTCGAGTGCTGCATTACACAGCATCTCGCCACGTGTACGCTGAGAGGTATGAACTTGATCCCACAGTTCATAATGACAGTTGAAATCCCCCCCTAGGTAAACCAAGTTGGGAAAATCGGGACGCTCTGAGCATTCGTCTAAGAGCCGGATCGCACTACCGTCTACATCAGAGTAGGCGTTATCAAGGAAGAGAGGCTTGCCAGGAGTGGCGAGACTTATGACCATAAGATTGCAACTATCAATGAGGTCGCGTCTCAGGGAAGGTCTTAGCTGTCTTAGGTGGTTGTGCACATAAGCCATCACACGAGGGGGTTCCTCGTAAGATGACCTGCGAACGATGCAGGTCCAGTCCAGGTGGGTTGGACCTCTGATTACTGCCTCACCGTCGACGTTTTGTGCAGACGGGGCGTATCTTACAATGTTCCAAGCAGGTTCTTGGAGAAAGAGAATATCATAATCCCCTCCGAGAGTGGAGAGGAGCACGTCTATATGTACATGCTTTCGATTCACATTCTGAAAGAAGATATGAAGTGAGGAAATAAAAGAGTGCCCCCTCATACCAGGGACCACCGCCGGAGCGGGGCTGTCCGATGAGGAACTCATGAGGGTCTGGCCTCTGCATTTCGCTGCGGGGAGGCGTTAGAACGATTCTGGCCAGCACGCTTGCGATCACGTACCAGCTGGTAATGCTGCTTGATCCACTCGGGATCGAAACGGTTCTTCCAGAAGGCGCACTTCCGGTCATCAGTAGAGTGCTCTTTGCCGCAGCTAAGGCACTTGGGAGGGTGCAGGCAGGGCTGCCCCGCAAGGGTTGCCTCGACGGGCGGGTTTGCTTTTGGCTTCGCTTTGCAGCAAGAGGCCAAGACATGGTGATGTTCCTTTCTGTGTGGTTCCCCACACAGCGGGCATTGCAAAGATTGCTGGTTGCACTTCATAGAGGAGTGCCCCCAGCGCCAGCAGCGATCGCAGAGAGGAGATCCCGGCGATGAGAGAGTGGCCTTGAACCGGCAGCGCCAGTTCCGAACCATAACAGTACGGTCGTCCAGAGCCTTGATGTTCTGGCCGGTCGTGGTGTCCTCGATATTGAACCAGATGGTTGCAGTATTGGATTTCTTGGAGTTGCGCATAATGTGCGGCACTCCAATGAGGGTGATGAGGTCCGAGAATGAAGAGTCCCAGAGAATCTCGTAGGCCTGACGAGCAGTGAGAGTACTGCCGTCGTCGTTGAAATAGGGAACATCGAGCAATTTCGCGTAGGAGATGCTCGTGGGCATGGTGAGCTCGACCGTAGAGCCAGTCGGAGCGCATCGGAGGGCGGACTCGCGCATGATGTCGCAGTCCTTCGGAGATGCCACCCTTGTCATCAAACATGAGAACGAGGAGGCGGAATGGTCTTGGATGGATTCGCATTGAATCCAAGACTTGCCAGCAGTCAACCCCCGGTTGAGGGTTGTCAGGAGTGTTCTGGCGGCAACAGAACTGTTGCCACCAGGGAAAGTATAGACCAATCTGATGTTGCGTCGAGACGGTCCATGGGAGGTGGACTTCGCCTTCTTCTTAGGTGATCCGGATGATTCGCCGGTCGCCTCCTTTTGCAAGGAGACGATCTTCTCAGCGGGGAGATCAGGGAACGTTTTGGCCAAGGCCACAATGGCCTCGGCCGGAGTAGTGGCGGGCTGAGCCGCCACTTGCGCATAGGAGCGCTTCTTGTCAGATGGGCGTGTGGCCTGATTGACAGGAGGTGGAGGGCCCCGACCCGGGGTCCAGGAGCGGGATCGATTGCGAGGAGGAGGAGGTGGGCGGTTCGGGTTCCGAGGTGGTCTCGGAAGCCGAGCGCCGGCATTCGAACGAGAGTCCTGGGGGCATAGCATGCCCGTCGGAGAGGAGTCGTATACATCGCCCGAGAAATGGGTGGTCTTGGATGTACGAGCGTGGACCGTGGTAGCAAGTCGCTGCCCGAGAGTGTGTTTGGCGCCCTCAAGAGTAGGGATTCCGAACATATTGACATCAGTGGCGGTGTCGACCAAAGAGGCCAGCCCTTCCGCGATAGCGTATTGGTAGCCGGCTGGAACTTGCACGGCTGCTGTGTTAACCTTCCGGAGCCATTCCTTCAGGTTCCAAAGGGACTTGGTGACTGCCTTCGCTTCACCATGGAGGAGGTGGAAGCCCTCCTCCTCGAAGTACAGAACACCGACATTGTCGCTATTGAATCCGGCGCAGGTAGACGCCATGGAAATAGCGGGAGAGGGGGGTGCAGGGGGCGCCGTTGCCTCAGACTGCGGATTGGGGTCATCGGTCTGCATGAGGCCGTCGTTACCTTGGAAGAGAACACTGGATGAAGGTCCTGGCTGGGAGAATAGGCCTTGACTGGCAGGGGGCTCAGTACGGCCAGGGTGCAGGTTCAGCGGTGAGAGCGTAGCCCTCCCACCGCCGCCAAGTGTGTCAAGCGGGTCATCGCTCATCGGGATACTCTAATAATTCACTGGATTTTCAGCGGATTTCGCGATAAATTGAAAGGGAAGTGCTCAAGAGTTTATACGACTCGGATCTGCAACTCGATATGAGATTGGCCCAAGTGTTGACACTGTGGAACGTGTTTTTGCGATGGAAGAGTTTGTTTACAGTTGTTGACCGGTGGGCGTTGTGGAAAGAGGTGGCGATGCGCGCATTTCTGGTAGTGTGATTGAAGTTTCTTCCTCTGATCCTTTTGTACAAAGACATATGCAGTGCATCCCCAGATTCTTAGGTGACTGACATCTGGTTTCTTCCCAAACCAAGCCTGATAAGGTGTGGTCCCAGACAGAGCAGAAGTAGGTACTCTGTTCCAAATATGCACCATAGAAGCAAGACCATCTCCCCAGAATGAAGCAGGCAGCTTGAATTCAGACAGCATCGACGCACCTCTTTCCGCAACGCCCACTTGTAAACATCTGTAAACAACCTCTCGCATCGCATAAAACACGTTCTACAGCATCGACACTTGGGCCGATTTCTTATCGAGTTGCAGATCCGAGTTCTTACTACTCTTGAGCACCTTCCGTTTCTTTTATCGCGAAATCCGCTGAAAATCCAGCGAAATATCAGAGAGCTTCGATGAGCGACGACCCGCTCGACACACTCGGCGGCGGTGGGAGGACTACCCTCTCACCGCTGAACCCGCACCCCGGCCGCACTGAGCCCCCCGCCAGTCAAGGCCTCTTTTCTCAGCCGGGACCCTCGTCCGGCGTTCTTTTCCAAGGCAACGACGGTCTCATGCAGACCGACGACCCCGACCCCCAGGGTAAGGCGACTGCGCCCCCTGCTCCCCCGTCCCCCGCTATTTCTATGGCGTCTACGCGCGCCGGATTTAATAGCGACAACGTCGGTGTTCTGTACTTCGAGGAGGAAGGCTTCCGCCTCCTCCACAGTGAAGCGAAGGCAGTCACTGAGTCCCTTTGGAACCTGAAGGAGTGGCTCTGGAAGGTCAACACATCAGCCGTGCAAGTCCCTGCCGGCTACCAGTATGCTATCGCGGAAGGTCTGGCCTCCCTGGTCGATACCGCCGGCGACGTCAACATGTTTGGGATCCCCACGTTGGATGGACCCAAGCACACTCTCGGGCATTGGCTCGCTACCACGATCCGTGCCCGCACAACCAAGACCGCCCATTTTTCGGGCGATACTCACATCCATGACTCCTCTCCGATGGGCACGCTGTGCCCCCAGGACTCTCGCTCGAACACTGGCGCTCGGCCTCCGAGACCACCTCGGAACCCGAACCGCCCACCTCCACCTCCTCGCAATCGGTCCCGCTCCCGGACTCCAGGACGGGGCCCCCCTCCTCCTGTCAATCGGGCCACTCGCCCATCCGACAAGAAGCGCTCCTACGCGCAAGCGGCGGCTCAGCCCGCTACTACTCCAGCCGAGGCCATCGTGGCCTTGGCTAAGACCTTCCCGGACCTGCCCGCCGACAAGATCGTCTCCCTTCAGAAGGAGGCGACCGGCGACTCCTCTGGACCGCCTAAGAAGAAGGCGAAGTCCACGTCTCATGGACCGTCTCGACGAAACGTCAGACTGGTCTACACTTTTCCTGGAGGCAACGGTTCAGTTGCCGCCGGAACTCTCTTGACAACCCTCAACCGGGGGTTGACCGCTGGTAAGTCCTGGATCAGATGCGAGTCTATCCAGGACCATTCCGCTACCTCGTTCTCGTGCTTGATGATGAGGGTGGCTTCTCCAAAGGACTGCGATATTATGCGCGAGTCCGCTCTCCGGTGTGCTCCGACCGGCTCCACGGTCGAGCTCACCATGCCTACGAGCATTTCCTATGCGAAATTGCTCGACGTTCCTTATTTCAACGATGACGGCAGTACGCTTACTGCCCGTCAGGCTTACGAGATTCTCCGAGACTCATCGTTCTCGGACCTCATCACGCTCGTTGGAGTCCCGCGCATTATGCGCAACTCCAAGAAATCCGATACTGCAACCGTATGGTTCAATATCGAAGACACCACGACCGGCCGGAACATCAAGGCTCTGGACGATCGCACTCTTATGGTCCGAAACTGGCGATGCCGGTTTAAGGCCGCCCTTTCATCGCCGGGATCTCCTCTCTGCGATCGTTGCTGGCGCTGGGGGCATTCTTCTATGAAATGCAACCAGCAATCTCTTCGATGCCCGCTGTGTGGGGAACCGCACAGAAAGGAGCATCACCGCGTCCTGGCCTCTTGCTGCAAGGCGAAGCCAAAAGCAAACCCGCCCGTCGAGGCAACCCCTGCGGGGCAGCCCTGCCCGCATCCTCCGAAGTGCCTTAGCTGCGGCAAAGAGCACTCCACCGACGACCGGAAGTGTGCCTTCTGGAAGAATCGTTTCGATCCCGAGTGGATCAAGCAGCACTATCAGCTGGTGCGTGATCGTAAACGTACTGGCCAGAATCGTTCTAACGCCTCCCCGCAGCGCAATGCGGAGGCCGGACCCTCATGAGCTCCTCATCGGACAGCCCCGCTCCGGCGGTGGTTCCTGGCATGAGGGGGCGCTCTTTTATTTCCTCGCTTCGTATTTTCTCTCAGAATGTGAATCGAAAGCGTGTACATGTAGACGTTCTCCTCTCCACTCTCGGAGAGGATTATGATATTTTGTTCTTGCAAGAACCTGCTTGGAACATAGTAAGATACGCCCCATCGGCTCATAACGTCGACGGCGAGGCAGTAATCGGAGGTCCGACCCATCCGGATTGGACTTGCATCGTTCGCAGGTCATCATATGAGGAACCCCCTCGTGTGATGGCCTATGTGCATAACCGCCTACGGCGGCTAAGACCCTCTCTGAGGCGCGACCTGGTTGACAGTCGCGATCTCATGATTATAAGCCTCGCGACTCCAGGCGAGCCTCTTTTTCTCGCTAACGCCTACTCTGATGTAGACGGCAGCGCAATCCGGCTCTTGGATGAATGTTCAGAGCGTCCCGACTTTCCCAACCTGGTGTACCTGGGCGGGGACTTCAATTGCCATTATGAACTTTGGGATCAAGTTCATACTTCTCAGCGTACGCGAGGCGAGATGCTGTGTAATGCGGCACTTGAGCTCGGTCTCGAATGGGCGGAGCCGTCTAATCCCGGTCCGACGTTCATTTCTCATAATCGAGAGCTTCGGCCCTCGACTATTGATCTGATGTTCTGCCCTGTCGTAACAGGACAGATTCATCCGCGCATCGATCACGCGTTACAGTTGACGTCGGACCATTGTCCGCTGTCACTCGAACTCGACATACCGCTGCTCGACATAAGCGACCAGCGGAAGTCACTCCCCAAGGACAGTATCCCCGAGTTCATCGCCGACATTGCCGCCGATCTGCTGGGACTGGATATGATTCCGGTCGAGACTATTCACGACCTCGAGAGAATACTCCGTGCACTCTCGGCGTCGGTTAATCGGGCTTGGGAAACTCACTCTAAGAAGTGCAAGCTCTCTAAGCGGAGCAAGGGCTGGTGGAACCAGCACTGCTCTGAAGCTTTGGCTACTTTCAGACAAACTCGCTCTGAAAGAGACCACCGCATCTGGCGACGAGCTATTAAAGATGCGAAACGCGCCTTCTTTGACAATCGAATCAAGGAGGTCGCTGAAAAATCGCGACGTCCATGGGATCTAGCTGCATGGACGAAGCAAAGGCCTCTGCCTGACTACGAGGCGATCTCCTTCCGGGGACAGCCTTGCAATTCTATCGAGTCGCTCTGGGACGCGCTCGATAAGTCTTATAATGCCGCGTCTGACAGGCCGGTTAATTTGGATAAGCTCGATGAACTCGAGTCTCATCCAGTGCGGGACTGGGTCCCGTTTTCTGCTGCAGAGCTCCGGGAGTCCCTGGAGCCTTGCAGCAATACGTCTGCTCCAGGTCCAGACCATCTGACCTGGGCGCATATCAAACAGCTAGTGAGGTTCCCTCACGTCGCTATTTTATTTCTAAACATTGCAAACGCGTGTTTGGACTTGGGGCATTGGCCCTCGTACTTCAAGCAGAGTTTGTCGGTCATTATTCCGAAACCTGGCAAGCCTGCATACGATACTCCGAAAGCCTTTCGTCCGATTGTGCTTTTGAATACCCTCGGCAAGCTCGTCGAGAAAATGCTGGCGCGTCGTATGCAATACGAAGCGACTAAATTCGCTGTCTTTGATTCAAAGCAGTTCGGTGGCATCCGGCAGAACTCAACAGAGGACGCCGGTGTGTTTCTAACCCATATCATCCGGCAAGGCTGGACGAAGGGTCTTAAAACGAGCGTCATCGCCTTTGATGTAGCTCAATACTTTCCTTCACTCAACCATCGTATGTTGGTGAGGATACTGAAACACGGAGGCTTCGCGCGTCAAGTGTCGAAGTTTTTCGAATCTTACCTCGTCGGGCGTAAGACTTCCTATGCCTGGCGGAGTGCCATCTCGCCTGAGTTTGATGCCGACGTTGGTGTTGGCCAAGGCTCGGCTCTGTCTC
This sequence comes from Macrocybe indica, assembly GCA_030407095.1. Lineage (NCBI taxonomy): Eukaryota > Fungi > Basidiomycota > Agaricomycetes > Agaricales > Callistosporiaceae > Macrocybe > Macrocybe indica. Next base: position 1,567,246 of record JARFTL010000005.1, read on the forward strand.
CGGTACTGTCTGCGCTTTATTTAGCGCCGGTGCTGAAGTTGTACCAGAAAGTCGGTGATATGCCGACGATCATCTCATTCGTTGACGATGGACTGATCATCGCTCAGTCCAAGTCAATTCCGGACAATGTTCCAAAGCTGAAGAGGGCTTATGCGTCAGTGCACAACCTCTTCACCGACTTCGGCCTTGTTGTTGAGCACAACAAGACTGAATTGCAGCACTTCTCGTGCAATGCGGCGGACCCTCGTCCGTCCATTGATCTTGGGTTCGCGCCATATACCGGCACGACCCCACTCCAGCCCAAGGACATCTGGCGATACCTTGGCTTTTTCCTGGACGCGCGTCTTTCTTTTAAAGAACATGTCCGCTTCTATGCAACGAAGGCTCTGACAACAGCCAGAGCTTTCCAAATGTTAGGCAATTCTGTGCGAGGCTTGTCCCCTCAGCAGAAGCGCATCCTATACCTGTCGTGCGCTTGCCCTATTGCGACGTACGGCTGTTTATTATGGAACTTCAATGGTATGCGCAATGTCGCGCTCATGAAGTTGTTGCGCCAGATGCAGCGTAAAGCCTGCATCTGGATTAATGGACAGTTCCGCACCACTCCAGAGGGTGCAGCTGAAACCATGGCCTGCGTTGAACCCATCGCCGGCTTCATTAAGCGGCTTAAGGTCGGGTCCTCTGCCCGTCTAGCCAATTCCAACGTGAGACATGTTCTCCGTTCTCTTACCATGCCTGTCTCTGCAGGCGGGGATCCGTCAAGGTCAAAGAACTTGACCTCCCTCTCTGAGCGTCAGCGCGCAGCGCTGAAATCCCCTCTCAAAGATTTGGTGGACCTTAGACCACCAAACTTTATCTACACGGATTATTTCGCGGATGCGAATAACCCGGGCAGGCGGTTGGTCGACAAGTTCGGCGACCGCTTTGAGACTCATAGGCTCCTTGGCAAAGACGAGGACTCTGTCAAAGCCTATCGTGACTCGCTGGATCAGGCGCTCGGTGAGTGTCAGACCCAGCAAGATTGTGCATATGTCAGTAGTGACGGCGCCGTGCCCACGAAAGCAGACGCACTTCTCAAACAGTCGGTGTATGCATCTCGGGTCTTCCGGAGCACCAGGCTTTTGTTTGAAACTCGTCAGCCGGTCGGAAAAGCGACTAGCGACGACGCCGAGCTGATTGGGTTGCGTGTGGCGATCCAGAAAGCTACCACACAGGATGGAATCACATCTATCTCGTGTTTTCTCGACTCGATGAATGCCATCAACCGCATCATCGATTGTAACCCGCACTCCGTGCAGCGTCATTCCATTGCGCTGTGCGAGGTACTTAGGCGCTGGCTCGATGAAGACGAGTGGTGCAGGATTCACCTCTGGCATGTCCCTTCCAAATGGAAGTGGGCTGCTCAACGCGAAGCACACGAGCATGCTCGGTCGCTCGACATCCCATTGGGCGCTCGCCCTCTGTATACCACGGATGCACTCCGAAAGGAGGCAGACGACGAAATGCACGCCTCTTGGTTCGACCAATCTCGGATCAAGAAATATATAGGTGCTTCCACGTTTCATTTTCATGAGGCGGGAAAGCCTGGCTCCTATGAGCGCCCCTCTCGCAAGAGAACGGGCTTCATGAAGTTGGTGACTGGCAACGAGATTTTTGCTCGCTGCTGTCGCGTTGCTTGCGGACATGCGCCGATCAATGCGTATCGCGCGCGGTTCAATTTTGTCGAGAGCGACCAGTGCTCATGCGGACGAGGACCTGAGGACTCCGTCCACGTCATGACTCTCTGCCGTAACTGGGAGAGACCACCTGAACGCCAGTACGACGCCTTTGTGCGTCCCTGGTTCGTCAAGTACCTGACGTCTAACAAGGCGGCGGGTGCCTTCATTCCGGATCCGGGCGGCGGGTGACCGCGCGTCTGGTGGCTCTTCGGAGTTCCGGAACAGTCTGGCGATTGACGAATGCGGTCGCCGAGCTTCATTGCGCACCGCAAGCTCCGCGACAGCGGGCGTTATGGGACCTCACGGACCCTTTACGCGGAAATGACCGCAGCCGGGCTCTCGGGCCTGGGGGACGCCAGCTCTAGCGAGCGATTCAGCACGAGCTCAGACGAGCGCGGGCACGAGAGAACAGGGCAGTGAGCCCTCTATGTCTATCCCTTTGCCTCTGTATTATCGGACGCATCGTATTTATGGTAGATACCTCGTTGTATTTACATGCGGACTGCCAACGAGCACCGCAATATAAATTGCTGATTTAAAAAAAAAAAAAAAGAGGGCCCGAGGACTCCATCCACGTCATGACTCTCTGCCGTAACTGGGAGAGACCACCTGAACACCAGTATGACGCCTTTGTGCGTCTATGGTTCGTTAAGTACCTGACGTCTAACAAGGCGGCGGGTGCCTTCATTCCGGATCCGGGCGGCGGGTGACCGCGCGTCTGGCTCACCGGAACATTCTGGCGATCGACGAAAGCGGTCGCCGAGCTTCACTGCGCATCGCAAGCTCTGTGACGGCGAGCGTTATGGGACCTCACGGACCCTTTACGCGGAATTGACCGCAGCTGGGCCTTCGGGCTTGGGGGACGCTAGCTCTAGTGAGCGATTCAGCACGAGCTCGGAGGAGCACGGGCACGAGAGAACAGGGTAGTGCAGCCCTCTATGTCTATTCCTTTCTGTTTTATCGGACAGATCGTATTTATCGTAGATACCTCGTTGTATTTACATGCGGACTGCCATCGAGCACCGCAATACAAATTGTTGATTTAAAAAAAAAAAAAAAAAAAAAAAAGCTCTGAAGCCTTGGAAACTTTCAGGCAAACCCACTCTGAAAGAGACCACCGCATCTGGCGACGAGCTATTAAAGATGCAAAGTGCGCCTTCTTTGACAATCGAATCAAAGAGGTCGCTGAAAAATCGCGACGTCCATGGGATCTAGCTGCATGGACGAAGCAAAGGCCTCTGCCTGACTACGAGGCGATCTCCTTCCGGGGACAGCCTTGCAATTCTATCGAGTCGCTCTGGGACGCGCTCGACAAGTCTTATAACGCCGCGTCTGATAGACCGGTGAATTTGGATAAGCTCGACGAACTCGAGTCTCATCCGTTGCGAGACTGGGTCCCGTTTTCTGTTGCAGAGCTCCGGGAGTCCCTGGAGCCTTGCAGCAATACATCTGCTCCAGGTCCAGACCATCTGACCTGGGCGCATATCAAACAGCTAGTGAGATTCCCTCACGTTGCCACATTTTTCCTAAACATTGCAAACGCTTGTTTGGACCTGGAGCACTGGCCCTCGTACTTCAAGCAGAGCCTGTCGGTGATTATTCCGAAACCTGGCAAGCCTGCATATGATACTCCGAAAGCCTTTCATCCGATTGTGCTTTTGAATACCCTCGGCAAGCTCGTCGAGAAAATGCTGGCGCGTTGTATGCAATACGAAGCGACTAAATTTGCTGTCTTTGATCCAAAGCAGTTCGGTGGCATCCGGCAGAACTCCACAGAGGACGCCGGTGTCTTTCTGACCCATATCATCTGGCAAGGCTGGATAAAGGGTCTCAAAACGAGCGTCATCGCGTTTGATGTAGCTCAATATTTTCCCTCACTCAATCACCGGATGTTGGTGAGGATACTGCAACACGGAGGCTTCGCACGGCAAGTGTCGAAGTTTTTCGAATCATATCTCGTTGGGCGTAAAACCTCGTAGGCCTGGCGCAGTGCTGTCTCGCCTGAGTTTGATGCCGATGTTGGTGTCGGCCAAGGCTCCGCTCTGTCTCCAGTACTGTCTGCGCTGTATTTAGCGCCGGTGCTGAAATTGTACCAGAAAGTCGGCGATATGCCGATGATCATATCATTCGTTGATGATGGACTGATTATTGCTCAGTCCAACTCAATTCCGGACAATGTTCCAAAACTGAAGAGAGCGTACGCGTCAGTGCACAACCTCTTCACTGACTTCGGCCTTGTTGTTGAGCACAACAAGACTGAGCTTCAGCACTTTTCGCGCAATGCGGCGGACCCCCGTCCGTCCATTGATCTCGGGTTTGTGCCATATACTGGCACAACTCCACTTCAACCCAAGGACGTCTGGCGATACCTTGGTTTCTTCTTGGATGTGCGTCTTTCCTTTAAAGAGCATGTCCGTTTTTACGCAACGAAGGCTCTGACAAGCGCCAGAGCTTTCCAAATGTTAGGCAACTCTGTTCGAGGCTTGTCCCCTCAGCAGAAACGCATCCTCTACCTGTCGTGCGCTCGCCCCATCGCGACGTACGGCTGTTTATTATGGAACTTCAATGGTATGCGCAACGTCGCGCTCATGAAGTTGTTGCGCCAGATGCAGCGTAAGGCCTGCATCTGGATTAATGGACAGTTTCGCACCACTCCAGAGGGTGCAGCTGAAACTATGGCCTGCGTTGAACCCATCGCTGGCTTCATCAAGCGGCTCACTCTCAAAGATTTGGTGGACCTCAGACCACCAAACTTTATACACACGGATTATTTCGCGGATGCGAATAACCCGGGCAGGCGGTTGGTCGACAAGTTCGGCGACCGCTTTGAGACTCATAGGCTCCTTGGCAAAGACGAAGACTCTGTCAAAGCCTATCGTAACTCACTGGATCAGGCGCTCACCGAGTGCCAGACCCTGCAAGATTGTGTATATGTCAGTAGTGACAGCGCCGTGCCCACGAAAGCAGATGCACCTGTTAAGCAGTCGGTGTACGCATCCCGGGTCTACCGGGGCACCAGACTTTTGTTTGAAACTCGCCAGCCAGTCGGTAAAGCGACCAGCGATGACTCAGAGCTTATTGGATTGCGTGTTGCGATCCAGAAAGCTACCACACAGGATGGAGCCACTTCCATCTCGTGTTTCGTGCACTCGATGAATGCTATCAACCGCATCATCGATTGCAACCCTCACTCCACGCAGCGGCATTCTATTGCGCTGTGCGAGGTATTACGGCGCTGGCTCGACGAAGACGAGCGGCGCAGGATTGATCTCTGGCACGTCCCTTCCAAGTGGAAGTGGGCTATTCAACTCGAAGCGCACGAGTACGCTCGGATGCTCGATATTCCATTGGGCACCCGCCCTTTGTACACCACGGATGCGCTCCGAAAGGAGGCAGACGATGAAATGCACGCCTCTTGGTTCGACCAATCTCGGACCAAGAAATACATAGGCGCTTCCACGTTCCAGTTCCATGAAGCGGGAAAGCCGGACTCCTACGAGCGCCCTTCTCACAAGAGAACAGGCTTCATGAAGTTGGTGACGGGCAACGAGTTGTATGCTCGCTGCTGTCGCGTTGCATGCGGACATGCACTGATCAATGCGTATCACGCGCGATTCAACTTTGTTGAGAGCGATCAATGCTCCTGCGGACGAGGGCCTTTTGGTTTGTTAAGTACCTGACGTCTAACAAGGCGGCGGGTGCCTTCACTCCGGACCCAGGCGGCGGGTGACCGCGCGTCTGGTGCACCGAATCAGTCTGGTGATCGACGAAAGTGGTCGCCGAGCTTCATTGCGCATCACAAGCCCTGCAACGGCGGGCGTTATGGGACCTCACGGACCCTTTACGCGGAAATGACCGCATCCGGGCCTTCGGGTCTGGGGGACGCAAGCTCTGGCGAGCGATTCAGCACGAGCTCGGATGAGCGCGGGCACGAGAGAACAGGGCAGTGAGCCCTCTATGTCCATCCCCTCAGTCTGGTGTTTCGTCGGACTAGTTGTATTTATCGTAGGCACACTCGTGTACTTAAGGGCTGGTTGGCATAGCGGTAAACGCAGTCAGGTAGTCCTGTGGATGTGGCAATCCACAAAGCCGCGGGTTCTAGTCCTGGAGGTGGCATCTTCAGGTTTGCATTCGGAAGTGTCCGGAGCTGGTTCCACGTGACGCAGGCAGGAAGTATCACGACCCTGTGACAGCTGTTCCCACGGGGAGGTGACTTGGTCACATGACTAAGCAGCTGGCACGTGACGTAAGCTGGGTTATGCGTCACACACGTGACAGAGCCCATGGGTTCTGATCATGTGACCCTAACTCACGTGACCGGGTTTCCCTTGGCGTGGATGGCCTTGGGATGTAAGTGCCGGACAATGCCTTAATCCGGCAGACCACACGTGATCCCCGATCTTAAAAGGTAGGGGCCGAAAGGATAAGGGACCATACCGGGAACCGGTCTGATAACCACCCGATGGCGTTTGAGCCAACAGGGCACCCGGTACCATGTGAGCTGCCTGAAGTAGGAGTCCATGGTGATTAGTCACGGCGCAGTACACCAATGGTGGAAGTAGATCCAGACCTGTTCAGCTAAGGGCTCCCCCTGTGGGGACCTGTCATGGGAGGACCATGGACCTTGCTGTGATATCGGATGCCAGTCTGGGAGGCACGTGGCAAGACAGAGACCTTAGTCAGATTGGGGATCCGCGCCCATTAAGGGCATCAGCGAACCATCTGTCAGGGGACGGGAAGGCAGGACTGGGGTCGCGCCCAGACACTGCTGGGCCATAGCAAGGCTAGACAGTCTCTAGTCCTTGGCTCGAGAGACCTAACTCCTCTGTCGGTAGTCCCTGGGATAATACACCCAGGTAACTGCTTAAGTTGAATCCGAAGTGCGACACTCCTGGGTAGACGGTCCGCCTCCATAGCACAACGGAGGGACAGAACTGGAGCCTGGGTAGCAGCCTCTCCCGCAAGGGGGGGCTAAACTTCGCCTTGATGCGCACCCTGTAATAGGGAGTTCCAGAGCATGCGCGCTTCCGGAAGGTGCTGCGCACCCTGTAATGGGGAGTCTCTTCGGACTGTGAGCTTGGGACAGGACACCCCCCACCGGTTAATCTCGAGCCCAGTCTAACCAGCTGGATCAGGCCGAGAACCTGGTCGTTAGTCAGCGTTGGTAGCGTGGACTGGTCCTTGGTCATAAGGCCTTACCGAGCGTTTGAAGGGGCCAGGGGTAAGCCACCACGTGACCGTAAAGCACTGCTCAGGTGGGAGCCTGAGACCTCCTTGTGGGGCATGCATAACCGGGTTAAGCATGGGTGTAGAACTCCTCAGCCTAGGCCTTAGGTCTAGGATGCACACTGAGGCTGGACGCTGGCAAGGCAGAGACCTGGGACATGACTGGGGATCCGCGCCCTTCGGGCATCAGCGAACCACATGCTCAGGAACGGGGAAAAGTAAAGTAGGTGGGGCTTACTAATGCCCGGCTGGCTCGGCTTGGCCTCTTAGTAACTCGCTCCCTGGCCGAAATTCGGACCGTGGCGGACCAGGGCAGTCCCCTGACTCCGGCCCGAGAGGACTTATCCTCTGCCGGTTCATCTGGATGACTAATCCAGGTATTGAATCCAAGTTGATTCCGAAGTCTAGGCACGGAATTCCACCGTTTAGTCTAGCACCTATCCTGCAAAGGAGACGGCGATAAGGGTCCTCCACTTGGAGGGCCCTAAACTTCGCGTATTTATCGTAGATACCTCGTTGTATTTACATGCGGACTGCCATCGAGCACCGCAATACAAATTGTTGATTTAAAAAAAAAAAAAAAAAAAAAAAAAAAGAGCCAGACGCGCGGTCACCCGCCGCCCGGATCCGGAATGAAGGCACCCGCCGCCTTGTTAGACGTCAGGTACTTGACGAACCATAGACGCACAAAGGCGTCGTACTGGCGTTCAGGTGGTCTCTCCCAGTTACGGCAGAGAGTCATGACGTGGACGGAGTCTTCGGGCCCTCGTCCGCATGAGCACTGGTCGCTCTCGACAAAATTGAACCGCGCGCGATACGCATTGATCGGCGCATGTCCGCAAGCAACGCGACAGCAGCGAGCAAAAATCTCGTTGCCTGTCACCAACTTCATGAAGCCCGTTCTCTTGCGAGAGGGGCACTCATAGGAATCTGGCTTTCCCGCATCATGAAACTGAAACGTGGAAGCGCCTATGTATTTCTTGGTCCGAGATTGGTCGAACCAAGAGGCATGCATTTCATCGTCTGCCTCCTTTCGGAGCGCATCCGTGGTATACAGAGGGCGAGTGCCCAATGGGACATCGAGCGACCGAGCATGCTCATGTGCTTCGCGATGAGTAGCCCACTTCCATTTGGAAGGGACATGCCAGAGATGAATCCTGCGCCGCTCGTCTTCATCGAGCCAGCGCCTAAGTGCCTCGCACAGCGCAATAGAGTGACGCTGCACGGAGTGCGGGTTACAATCGATGATGCGGTTGATGGCATTCATCGAGTCGAGAAAACACGAGATGGATGTGATTCCATCCTGTGTGGTAGCTTTCTGGATCGCCACACGCAACCCAATCAGCTCGGCGTCGTCGCTAGTCGCTTTTCCGACCGGCTGACAAGTTTCAAACAAAAGCCTGGTGCCTCGGTAGACCCGAGATGCATACACCGACTGTTTAAGAAGTGCGTCTGCTTTCGTGGGCACGGCGCCATCACTACTGACATATGCACAATCTTGCTGGATCTGGCACTCAGCGAGCGCCTGGTCCAGTGAGTTATGATAGGCTTTGACAGAGTCCTCGTCTTTGCCAAGGAGCCTATGAGTCTCAAAGCGGTCGCCGAACTGGTCGACCAACCGCCTGCCCGGGTTATTCGCATCAGCGAAATAATCTGTGTGGATAAAGTTTGGTGGTCTAATGTCCACCAAATCTTTGAGAGGAGATTTCAGCGCTGCGCGCTGACGCTCAGAGAGGGAGGTCAAGTTCTTTGACCTTGAAGGATCCCCGCCCGCGGAAGCAGGCGTGGTAAGAGAACGGAGAGCATGTCTCACGTTCGAGTTGGCTAGACGGGCAGAGGACCCGACCTTAAGCCGCTTAATGAAGCCGGCGATGGGTTCAAGGCAGGCCATGGTTTCAGCTGCACCCTCCGGAGTGGTGCGAAACTGTCCATTAATCCAGATGCAGGCTTTACGCTGCATCTGGCGCAACAACTTCATGAGCGCAACGTTGCGCATACCATTGAAGTTCCATAATAAACAGCCGTACGTCGCGATAGGGTGAGCGCACGACAGGTATAGGATGCGCTTCTGCTGAGGGGACAAGCCTCGAACAGAATTGCCTAACATTTGGAAAGCTCTGGCCGTTGTCAGAGCCTTCGTTGCGTAGAAGCGGACATGCTCTTTAAAAGAAAGACGTGCGTCCAGGAAGAAGCCAAGGTATCGCCAAACATCCTTGGGCTGGAGTGGGGTCGTGCCCGTATATGGTGCGAATCCAAGATCAATGGACGGACGAGGGTCCGCCGCATTGCGCGAGAAGTGCTGCAATTCAGTCTTGTTGTGCTCAACAACAAGGCCGAAGTCAGTGAAGAGGTTGTGCACTGACGCATAAGCCCTCTTCAGCTTTGGAACATTGTCCGGAATTGACTTGGACTGAGCGATAATCAGTCCGTCGTCAACGAATGAGATGATCGTCGGCATATCGCCGACTTTCTGGTACAACTTCAGCACTGGCGCTAAATAAAGCGCAGACAGTACTGGAGACAGAGCCGAGCCTTGGCCAACACCGACGTCGGCATCAAACTCAGGCGAGACGGCACTCCGCCAGGCATAGGAAGTCTTACACCCGACGAGGTAAGATTCGAAAAACTTCGACACTTGACGTGTGAAGCCTCCGTGTTGCAGTATCCTCACCAACATACGATGGTTGAGTGACGGAAAGTATTGAGCTACATCAAAGGCGATGACGCTCGTTTTGAGGCCCTTCATCCAGCCTTGCCGGATGATATGGGTTAGAAACACGCCGGCGTCCTCTGTCGAGTTCTGCCGGATGCCCCTGAACTGCTTTGGATCAAAGACAGCGAATTTAGTCGCTTCGTATTGCATACGACGCGCCAGCATTTTCTCGACGAGCTTGCCGAGGGTATTCAAAAGCACGATCAGTCGAAAGGCTTTCGGAGTATCGTATGCAGGCTTGCCAGGTTTCGGGATAATTACCGACAAGCTCTGCTTGAAGTACGAGGGCCAATGCCCCAAGTCCAAACACGCGTTTGCAATGTTTAGAAATAAAGTAGCGACGTGAGGGAATCTCACTAGCTGTTTGATATGCGCCCAGGTCAGATGGTCTGGACCTGGAGCAGACGTATTGCTGCAAGGCTCCAGGGACTCCCGGAGCTCTGCCGCAGAAAACGGGACCCAGTCCCGAACCGGATGAGACTCGAGTTCATCGAGCTTATCCAAATTAACCGGTCGGTCGGACGCGGCGTTATAAGACTTATCGAGCGCATCCCAGAGCGACTCGATAGAATTGCAGGGCTGTCCCCGAAAGGAGATCGCCTCGTAGTCAGGCAAAGGCCTTTGCTTGGTCCATGCGGCTAGATCCCATGGACGTCGCGATTTTTCAGCGACTTCCTTGATTCGATTGTCAAAGAAGGCGCGTTTCGCATCTTTGATAGCTCGTCGCCAGATGCGGTGGTCTCTTTCAGAGCGAGTTTGCCTGAAAGTAGCCAAGGCTTCAGAACAGTGCTGGTTCCACCAGCCCTTGCTCCGTTTAGAGAGCTTGCACTTCTTAGAGTGAGTTTCCCAAGCCCGATCAACTGACGCCGAGAGTGCACGGAGTACTCTCTCGAGGTCGTGGGTAGTCTCGACTGGAATCATATCCAGTCCGAGCAGGTCCGCGGCAATGTCCGCGATGAACTCGGGCACACTGTCTTTGGGAAGCGACTTCCGCTGATCACTAATGTCAAGCAGCGGGATGTCAAGTTCAAGTGACAATGGACAGTGGTCCGAAGTCAACTGTAACGCATGGTCAATACGCGGATGAATCTGTCCTGTCAGGACAGGGCAGAACATCAGATCAATAGTCGAGGGCCGAAGCTCTCGATTATGAGAGATGAACGTCGGACCGGCATTAGACGGCTCCGCCCATTCGAGGCCGAGCTCGAGTGCCGCATTACACAGCATCTCACCCCGCGTACGTTGAGACGTATGAACTTGATCCCAAAGTTCATAATGACAGTTGAAATCCCCGCCCAGGTAAACGAGGTCGGGGAAGTCAGGATGCTCTGAACACTCATCCAAGAGCCGGATTGCGCTGCCGTCCACATCAGAGTAGGCGTTAGCGAGAAAGAGAGGCTCGCCTGGAGTCGCGAGGCTTATAACCATGAGGTCGCGACTGTCAACCAGGTCGCGCCTCAGAGAGGGTCTTAGCCGCCGTAGGCGGTTATGCACATAGGCCATCACACGGGGGGGTTCCTCGTATGACGACCTGCGAACGATGCAGGTCCAATCCGGATGGGTTGGGCCTCCGATCACTGCCTCACCGTCTACGTTGTGTGCCGACGGGGCGTATCTTACTATGTTCCAAGCGGGCTCTTGGAGAAACAAAATATCATACTCCTCTCCAAGAGTGGAGAGGAGAACGTCTACGTGTACACGCTTTCGATTTACATTCTGGGAGAAAATGCGAAGCGAGGAAATAAAAGAGCGCCCCCTCGTACCAGGAACCACCGCCGGAGCGGGACTGTCCGATGAGGAACTCATGAGGGTCCGGCCTCCGCATTACGCTGCGGGGAGGTGTTAGAACGATTTTGGCCAGCACGCTTATGATCACGCACCAGCTGATAATGTTGCTTGATCCACTCGGGATCGAAGCGATTCTTCCAGAAGGCACACTTCCGGTCGTCAGTAGAGTGCTCTTTGCCGCAGCTAAGGCACTTGGGAGGATGCGGGCAGGGCTGCCCCGCAGGGGTTGCCTCGACGGGTGGGTTTGCTTTTGGCTTCGCCTTGCAGCAAGAGGCCAGGACGCGGTGATGCTCCTTTCTGTGTGGTTCCCCACACAGCGGGCATCGGAGAGATTGCTGATTGCACTTCATAGAGGAGTGCCCCCAGCGCCAGCAACGGTCGCAGAGAGGAGATCCCGGCGACGAAAGAGCTGCCTTGAACCGGCAGCGCCAGTTCCGGACCATAAGAGTACAGTCGTCCAGAGCCTTAATGTTCCGGCCGGTCGTGGTGTCTTCGATATTGAACCATACGGTTGCAGTATCGGATTTCTTGGAGTTGCGCATGATGCGCGGAACTCCAACGAGCGTGATGAGATCCGAGAACGACGAGTCTCGGAGAATCTCGTAAGCTTGACGGGCAGTAAGCGTACTGCCATCGTCGTTGAAATACGGAACGTCGAGCAATTTCGCATAGGAAATGCTCGTAGGCATGGTGAGCTCGACCGTGGAACCGGTCGGAGCGCACCGAAGGGCGGACTCGCGCATTATGTCGCAGTCCTTCAGAGATGCCACCCTCATCATCAAACATGAGAACGAAGCAGCGGAATGGTCCTGGATAGACTCGCATCTGATCCAGGACTTGCCAGCGGTCAACCCCCGGTTGAGGGTTGTCAGGAGCGTTCCGGCCGCAACAGAGCCATTGCCGCCGGGGAAGGTATAGACCAATCTGACGTTACGTCGAGATGGTCCATGGGAGGTGGACTTCGCCTTCTTCTTAGGCGGTCCGGATGAATCGCCAGTCGCCTCCTTTTGCAAGGAGACGATCTTCTCGGCGGGAAGATCGGGGAATGTTTTAGCCAAGGCGACGATGGCCTCGGCTGGAGTGGTGGCGGGCTGAGCCGCCGCTTGCGCGTACGAGCGCTTCTTGTCGGATGGGCGAGTGGCCCGATTGACAGGGGGAGGGGGGCCCCGTCCTGGAGTTCGGGAGCGGGACCGATTGCGAGGGGGCGGAGGTGGGCGGTTCGGGTTCCGAGGTGGTCTCGGAGGCCAAGCGCTGGCGCTCGAACGAGAGTCCTGGGGGCGCAGCGTGCCCGTCGGAGAGGAATCGTGAATGTGAGTGTCGCCCGAAAAATGGGCAGTCTTGGTTGTGCGGGCGCGGATCGTGGTAGCGAGCCGATGCCCGAGAGTGTGCTTGGCGCCCTCAAGAGTGGGGATCCCAAACATGTTAACGTCGGCGGCGGTATCGACCAAGGAGGCCAAACCTTCCGCGATAGCATATTGGTAGCCGGTGGGGACTTGCACGGCTGACGTGTTGACCTTCCGGAGCCACTCCTTCAGGTTCCAAAGAGACTCGGTGACTGCCTTCGCTTCACCGTGGAGGAGGCGAAAGCCTTCCTCCTCGAAGTACAGCACACCGACGTTATCGCTATTAAATCCGGCGCGCGTAGACGCCATGGATATAGCGGGAGACAAGGGAGCAGGGGGCGCAGTCGCCTCCGCCTGTGGGTTGGGGTCGTCGGTCTGCATGAGACCGTCGTTTCCCTGGAAAAGAACGCCGGACGAGGGTCCCGGCTGGGAGAAGAGGCCTATGGGAGGAGGGGGCTCAGCGCGGCCGGGGTGCGGGTTCAGCGGTGAGAGGGTAGTCCTCCCACCGCCTCTCAACGTGTTGAGCGGGTCGTCGCTCATCGAAACTCTCTGTTTTTCGCTGGATTTTCAGCGCATTTCGCGATAAAGAAAACTGAAGGTGCTCAAGAGTGGTTTATACTCGGATCTGCAACTCGATATGAGATCGGCCCAAGTGTCGATGCTGTAGAACGTGTTTTGTGCGATGCGAGAGGTTGTTTACAGATGTTTACAAGTGGGCGTTGCGGAAAGAGGTGGCGGCCCTTGGTCTACTTAAGTAAAGTAAAAAGGCTATCTACTGAGCGCCCAGTTGTCAGCACAAAGGCCTAACCCCAGAGTCACAGGAATGACTACCTGGTTTTCTACTGGTGGACTAAAGACTGCTTCAAATGAAGACCAGTCCCAACAGTTGGTGCTCCTATCTACTAAACTTAGACACACACCCTATAAGGACAGTGAACTCCAGGCTAGTACAGTCAAGGAAGGGGAAAGATGGAAGGAAATCCGGACTCTTGGTGTGTGTCTGATAAGGCTGTTAGAGGCTGGGGCCCATAACCTGTTAAAACTAGGCACAGGGAACACTCTGGACGAGCCTTAGAACCTAGAAGTCCTGAGTGAGAACACTAGTATAATTGAGTGATGTACAAGTGCTTGCCTAGAAGTCCTGAGTGAGAACACTGGGGACTTCAAGGCACTCTATGCTACCTACATATATGTCTAAGAGGCTGTGTGCACAGCCATAGGCTGCGCATTGCTGCGGACACAGCTATTTACTGCGCGCACAGCTTGTACTGTGCATTGCTGTGGACGCAGCCACAGGCTGCGCATTGCTGTGCACACAGCCATAGGCTGTGTGCATTGCTAGGCGCATAGCCTGGGTCCTGTCCTATGCACAAGTCCGGACAGGAGGGGCACTTCTAACAGTCTGGCGATACCTTGGTTTCTTCTTGGATGCGCATCTTTCCTGCAAAGAGCATGTCCGTTTTTACACAACGAAGGCTCTGACTACCGCCAGAGCTTTCCAAATATTAGGCAACTCTGTCCGAGGTTTGTCCCCTCAGCAGAAACGCATTCTGTACCTATCATGCGCTCACCCTATTGCGATGTATGGCTGTTTATTGTGGAACTTCAATGGTATGCGCAATGTGGTGCTCATGAAGTTGTTGCACCAGATGCAGCGCAAGGCGTGCATCTGGATTAATGGACAGTTTCGCACCACTCCTGAAGGTGCAGCTGAAACCATGGCCTGCATTGAGCCCATTGCCGGCTTCATTAAACGGCTCAAGATTGGGTCTTCTGCCTGACTAGCCAACTCGAACGCAAGGCATTTTTTTTTTTTTTTTTTTTTTTTTTTTTTAAATCAACAATTTTTATAGCGGTGCTCGATGGCAGTCCGCTTGTAAGTACACAAGTGTGCCTACGATAAATACAACTAGTCCGACGAAACACCAGACTGAGGGGATGGACATAGAGGGCTCACTGCCCTGTTCTCTCGTGCCCGCGCTCATCTGAGCTCGTGCTGAATCGCTCGCTAGAGCTTGCGTCCCCCAGACCCGAAGGCCCGGATGCGGTCAATTCCGCGTAAAGAGTCCGTGAGGTCCCATAACGCCTGCCGTCGCAGGGCTTGTGATGCGCAATGAAGCTCGGCGACCACTTTCGTCAATCGCCAGACTGTTCCGGGACTCCGAGGAGCCAACAGACGCGCGGTCACCCGCCGCCTGGATCCGGGATGAAAGCACCCGCCGCCTTGTTAGACGTTAGGTACTTAACGAACCAGAGATGCACAAAGGCATCGTACTGGCGTTCAGGTGGCCTCTGCCAGTTACGGCAGAGCGTCATGACGTGGACGGAGTCCTCAGGCCCTCGTCCGCATGAGCATTGATCGCTCTCAACAAAGTTGAACCACGCACGATATGCATTGATCGGCGCATGTCCGCATGCAACGCGATAGCAGCGAGCATACAACTCATTGCCTGTCACCAACTTCATGAAGCCCGTTCGCTTTCGAGAAGGGCGCTCATAGGAGTCAGGCTTTCCCGCATCATGGAAATGAAACGTGGAAGCGCCTATGTATTTCTTGGTCCGAGACTGATCGAACCAAGAGGCATGCATTTCATCGTCTGCCTCCTTTCGGAGCGCATCCGTAGTGTACAAAGGGCGAGTGCCCAAAGGAATATCGAGCGACCGAGCGAACTCGTGCGCTTCGAGTTGAATAGCCCACTTCCATTTGGAAGGGACATGCCAGAAATCAATCCTGCGCTGCTCGTCTTCGTCAAGCCAGCGCCGTAATACCTCACACAGGGCAATGGAATGCCGCTGCGTGGAGTGAGGGTTGCAATCGATGATGCGGTTGATGGCATTCATCGAGTCTAGAAAGCACGAGATGGATGTGACTCCATCCTGTGTGGTAGCTTTCTGGATCGCGACACGCAATCCAATCAGCTCGGCGTCGTCGCTAGTTGCTTTTCCGACCGGCTGACGAGTTTCAAACAAAAGCCTGGTGCCTCAGTAGACCCGAGATGCATACACCGACTGTTTAAGAAGTGCGTCTGCTTTCGTGGGCACGGCGCCATCACTACTGACATATGCACAGTCTTGCTGGATCTGGCACTCAGCGAGCGCCTGATCCAGTGAGTTACGATAGGCTTTGACAGAGTCCTCGTCTTTGCCAAGGAGCCTATGAGTCTCAAAGCGGTCGCCGAACTGGTCGACCAACCGCCTGCCCGGGTTATTCGCATCAACGAAATAATCCGTGTGAATAAAGTTTGGTGGTCTAAGGTCCACCAAATCTTTGAGAGGAGATTTCAGCGCTGCGCGCTGACGCTCAGAGAGGGAGGTCAAGTTCTTTGACCTTGAAGGATCCCCGCCCGCGGAAGCAGGCGTGGTAAGAGAGCGGAGAGCATGTCTCGCGTTCGAGTTGGCTAGACGGGCAGAGGACCCGACCTTAAGCCGCTTAATGAAGCCGGCGATGGGTTCAACGCAGGCCATGGTTTCAGCTGCACCCTCCGGAGTGGTGCGGAACTGTCCATTAATCCAGATGCAGGCTTTACGCTGCATCTGGCGCAACAACTTCATGAGCGCAACGTTGCGCATACCATTGAAGTTCCATAATAAACAGCCGTACGTCGCAATAGGGCGAGCGCATGACAGGTATAGGATGCGCTTCTGCTGAGGGGACAAGCCTCGAACAGAATTGCCTAACATTTGGAAAGCTCTGGCAGTTGTCAGAGCCTTCGTTGCATAGAAGCGGACATGCTCTTTAAAAGAAAGACGCACGTCTAGGAAAAAGCCAAGGTATCGCCAGACATCCTTAGGCTGGAGTGGGGTCGTGCCCGTATATGGCGCGAATCCAAGATCAATGGACGGACGAGGGTCCGCCGCATTGCGCGAGAAGTGCTGCAATTCAGTCTTGTTGTGCTCAACAACAAGGCCGAAGTCAGTGAAGAGGTTGTGCACTGACGCATACGCCCTCTTCAGCTTTGGAACATTGTCCGGAATTGACTTGGACTGAGCGATAATCAGTCCATCGTCAACGAATGAGATGATCGTCGGCATATCGCCGACTTTCTGGTACAACTTCAGCACCGGCGCTAAATAAAGCGCAGACAGTACCGGAGACAGAGCCGAGCCTTGGCCAACACCGACGTCGGCATCAAACTCGGGCGAGACGGCACTACGCCAGGCATAGGAAGTCTTACGCCCGACGAGGTAAGATTCGAAAAACTTCGACACTTGACGTGCGAAGCCTCCGTGTTGCAGTATCCTCACCAACATCCGATGGTTGAGTGACGGAAAGTATTGAGCTACATCAAAGGCAATGACGCTTGTTTTGAGGCCCTTAATCCAGCCTTGCCGGATGATATGGGTTAGAAACACACCGGCGTCCTCTGTCGAGTTCTGCCGGATGCCACCGAACTGCTTTGGATCAAAGACAGCGAATTTAGTCGCTTCGTATTGCATACGACGCGCCAGCATTTTCTCGACGAGCTTGCCGAGAGTATTCAAAAGCACGATCGGTCGAAAGGCTTTTGGAGTATCATATGCAGGCTTGCCAGGTTTCGGGATAATCACCGACAAGCTCTGCTTGAAGTACGAGGGCCAATGCCCCAAGTCCAAACACGCGTTTGCAATGTTTAGAAATAAAGTAGCGACGTGAGGGAATCTCACTAGCTGTTTGATATGCGCCCAGGTCAGATGGTCTGGACCTGGAGCAGACGTATTGCTGCAAGGCTCCAGGGACTCCCGGAGCTCTGCCGCAGAAAACGGGAACCAGTCCCAAACCGGATGAGACTCGAGTTCATCGAGCTTATCCAAATTAACCGGTCGGTCGGATGCGGCGTTATAAGACTTATCGAGCGCATCCGAACGCAAGGCATGCCCTTCGCTCTCTCACCACACCTGCTTCGGCAGGTGGGGATTCTTCGAGGTCAAAGAATCTGGGCTCTCTCTCTGAACGGCAGCGCGCAGCGCTGAAATCTCCTCTCAAAGATTTGGTGGACCTCAGACCACCAAACTTTATTTACACGGATTATTTCGCGGATGCGAATAACCCAGGCAGAAAGCTACCACACAGGATGGAATCACATCCATCTCGTGTTTTCTCGACTTGATGAATGCCATCAACCGCATCATCGATTGTAACCCGCACTCCGTGCAGCGTCATTCCATTGCGCTGTGCGAGGTACTTAGGCGCTGGCTCGACGAAGACGAGCGGCGCAGGATTCATCTCTGGCATGTCCCTTCCAAATGGAAGTGGGCTACTCAACGCGAAGCACACGAGCATGCTCGGTCGCTCGATATCCCATTGGGCACTCGCCCTCTGTATACCACGGATGCGCTCCGAAAGGAGGCAGACGATGAAATGCACGCCTCTTGGTTCGACCAATCCCGGACCAAGAAATACATATGCGCTTCCACGTTTCATTTTCATGATGCGGGAAAGCCTGACTCCTATGAGCGCCCCTCTCGCAAGAGAACGGGCTTCATGAAGTTGGTGACAGGAAACGAGATTTTTGCTCGTTGCTGTCGCGTCGCTTGCGGACATGCGCCGATCAATGCGTATCGCGCGCGGTTCAACTTTGTCGAGAGCGATCAGTGCTCATGCGGACGAGGGCCTGAGGACTCCGTCCACGTCATGACTCTCTGCCGTAACTGGGAGAGACCACCTGAACGCCAGTATGACGCCTTTGTGCGTCTCTGGTTCGTCAAGTACCTGACGTCTAACAAGGCGGCGGGTGCCTTCATTCCGGATCCGGGCGGCGGGTGACCGTGCGTCTGGCTCACCGGAACAGTCTGGCGACTGACGAAAGCGGTCGCCGAGCTTCACTGCGCATCGCAAGCTCAGCGACGGTGAGCGTTATGGGACCTCACGGACCCTTTACGCGGAAATGACCGCAGCCGGGCCTTCGGGCCTGGGGGACGCCAGCTCTAGCGAGCGATTCAGCACGAGCTCGGAGGAGCGCGGGCAGGAGACACCAGGGCAGTGAGCCCTCCATGTTTATCCCTTTGCCTCTGTATCATCGGACGCATCGTATTTATCGTAGGTACCCTCGTGTATTTACAAGCGGACTGCCATCGAGCACCGCTCTATAAATTGTTGATTTAAAAAAAAAAAAAAAAAAAAAACAAAGGAAGTGTGCTAGCAAGGTTTGCAAACTCTGAAATTGCCTCTGTTACACCATCCAACTGAGCAGTATTGTTGGGAGTGATGTGAGCAGAAAAGAGTGTCCTGTTGAGTGGTTTGGAATGAAAGTCTATACAGGAATTATCAATGACAATCCTGAAAGCTTTGTGTTTGGAGAGATATAGACAGGACAATAGATTGTTTCGGAGTTCTGGCACATGCAAAACCCTGGTAAACTCTACAGATTGGGCTGGTTTGCCTCTAATGACTGGATTGAAAATCACAGTCCCAACTCCAGCTGAATAAATAATAGAACTATCTGCCAACTTGATTGGAATCTTGAGAGGGGTATAGTTTCTGACCCAGTGTTTATGAGGGGTCTTTTTTTTTTTTTTTTTTTTTTAAATCAACAATTTATAAAGCGGTGCTCGAAGGCAGTCCGCTTGTAAATACACGGAGGTATCTACGATAAATACAACGACGAAGTTTAGGGCCCTCCAAGTGGAGGACCCTTATCGCCGTCTCCTTTGCAGGATAGGCGCTAGACTAAACGGTGGAATTCCGTGCCTAGACTTCGGAATCAACTTGGATTCAATACCTGGATTAGTCATCCAGATGAACCGGCAGAGGATAAGTCCTCTCGGGCCGGAGTCAGGGGACTGCCCTGGTCCGCCACGGTCCGAATTTCGGCCAGGGAGCGAGTTACTAAGAGGCCAAGCCGAGCCAGCCGGGCATTAGTAAGCCCCACCTACTTTACTTTTCCCATTCCTGAGCATGTGGTTCGCTGATGCCCGAAGGGCGCGGATCCCCAGCCATGTCCCAGGTCTCTGCCTTGCCAGCGTCCAGCCTCAGTGTGCATCCTAGACCTAAGGCCTAGGCTGAGGAGTTCTACACCCATGCTTAACCCGGTTATGCATGCCCCACAAGGAGGTCTCAGGCTCCCACCTGAGCAGTGCTTTACGGTCACGTGGTGGCTTACCCCTGGCCCCTTCAAACGCTCGGTAAGGCCTTATGACCAAGGACCAGTCCACGCTACCAACGCTGACTAACGACCAGGTTCTCGGCCTGATCCAGCTGGTTAGACTGGGCTCGAGATTAACCGGTGGGGGGTGTCCTGTCCCAAGCTCACAGTCCGAAGAGACTCCCCATTACAGGGTGCGCGGCACCTTCCGGAAGCGCGCATGCTCTGGAACTCCCTATTACAGGGTGCGCATCAAGGGTCGGATTGTTCTCAGACTCTCCCCCGCTTACCGCGCCCTATGCTTTCGCTCCCTACTTGATCACATGACTAGTCACGTGACCATTTCAGGCACGGCCTGCCAGGGATCACCTGACCTGCCACTTTGGGCTCCCACGATCATCCCTATCACGTGACCAGGTTACCACCCTAGCCACCGAAGGTCACCTGACCATGGTATTGCCTCAGAGTTGCTTACCAACCTGAGTCACCGAGCACGTGACGGTAACCGATGATGGGTCACATGCCTATCCCTGCTTTGTAAGGTACAGAGGATGAGCGGGAATCGAACCCACAACCTTTCCAGTGACTGCACAGCCACCTCTCCACGAAGTTTAGCCCCCCCCTTGCGGGAGAGGCTGCTACCCAGGCTTCAGTTCTGTCCCTCCGTTGTGCTATGGAGGCGGACCGTCTACCCAGGAGTATCGCACTTCGGATTCAACTTAAGCAGTTACCTGGGTGTATTATCCCAGGGACTACCGACAGAGGAGTTAGGTCTCTCGAGCCAAGGACTAGAGACTGTCTAGCCTTGCTACGGCCCAGCGGTGTCTGGGCGCGACCCCAGTCCTGCCTTCCCGTCCCCTGACAGATGGTTCGCTGATGCCCTTAATGGGCGCGGATCCCCAATCTGACTAAGGTCTCTGTCTTGCCACGTGCCTCCCAGACTGGCATCCGATATCACAGCAAGGTCCATGGTCCTCCCATGACAGGTCCCCACAGGGGGAGCCCTTAGCTGAACGGGTCTGGATCTACTTCCACCATTGGTGTACTGCGCCGTGACTAACCACCATGGACTCCTACTTCAGGCAGCTCACATGGTACCGGGTGCCCTGTTGGCTCAAACGCCATCGGGTGGTTATCAGACCGGTTCCCGGTATGGTCCCTTATCCTTTCGGCCCCTACCTTTTAAGATCGGGAATCACGTGTGGTCTGCCGGATTAAGGCATTGTCCGGCACTTACATCCCAAGGCCATCCACGCCAAGGGAAACCCGGTCACGTGAGTTAGGGTCACATGATCAGAACCCGTGGGCTCTGTCACGTGTGTGACGCATAACCCAGCTTACGTCACGTGCCAGCTGCTTAGTCATGTGACCAAGTCACCTCCCCGTGGGAACAGCTGTCACAGGGTCATGATACTTCCTGCCCGCGTTACGTGGAACCAGCTCCGGACACTTCCGAATGCAAACCTGAAGATGCCACCTCCAGGACTAGAACCCACGGCTTTGTGGATTGCCACATCCACAGGACTACCTGACTGCGTTTACCGCTATGCCAACCAGCCCTTGTTTATGAGGGGTCATATGAGAAGTGGCCCCTGTGTCTGCGATCCAATCAAAGTCAGCATCCAGTTGGAGTGGATGAGAGAGTTTGGCACTTGCATTGTCTGCAAATTCGGTTACTTCGGACTCTGTAGCCTTGTTGGCTTGCTCCTGCCCTTTAGTTTTCTGCCTAGCTAGCTTTTGAGCCTCCTTGTAAAGTTGGCAATTCCTCCAGAAGTGATCCAGACCACAGAATCCGCATGTTTTGTCCTTTTTCTGTGATGTATTGGAGTTGGAGTTCTTCTGTTTAGATGAATTGGAGGAATGGGAGGAAGTGGTAGCCTTCAAGGCAGACTCTGCAGCATCAGCAGATCTTCTAGTCCTTTGGATCTCTTCAGTAACAAAGGCTTGTTTGATAGTGTCTTTGTCAAGCTTGTCATGAAGAAGAAGGGAGGAGACAAAGGAATTGTACTCCTCAGGAAGGGCTCTGATCAAGGCCATGGAAGCAAGTTCACTATCCAGGCTGGACAGAGTGAAGTCTGCTGGGCGAAGATTTTGAATTTTGACCAGACAGTCCTCAACTCTATTCATAAGGGATTGCAGAGTTTCATCCTCTTTCTTTCTGATAGAGAAGAGATCATCATAGGCATTGAATCTGGAGCCAGGCTTCTTTTGAAGATGGACCTTTTCCAAAGCAGCCCACATTTTCACAGGATCATTTTTAATCCCATGGAAATGAATTCTCTGTTCCTGCTCCACCATAAGGTAGAGCTGGCCAGCTGCTTTGTCTGACTTTAGGTCCCATGCTTCAGCAGAAGTGGAGTCTGTTGGTCTTGGATTTGAACCAGAGACAATCCTCCAGAGGCCACAAGCTCTGAGCCAAGCCTCCATTTCTCCAGACCAAGTAAGGTAGTTGGTGGAGTTGAGTTTGGTGAAAGAAGGCATAGAGGTGGAGGAAGATATGATGGCAAGATGCTAGAGGCAGGGAGATGGCAAAGAGATAAAGGCAAGGAGATGGAATGGAATGGAATGATGGGAGGTTGGGAATACAACCACAATCCTCTTGCTTGGGCAGGGTTCCACAACAGAGAGAGAGAGAGACTGTGCTACTGGCCTTGCCCTCAGGAGAGTGTGTGTCAAGAAAGGTCTAGCTACTGAAAGTGCCCTTGGTCTACTTAAGTAAAGTAAAAAGGCTATCTACTGAGCACCCAGTTGTCAGCACAAAGGCCTAACCCCAGAGTCACAGGAATGACTACCTGGTTTTCTACTGGTGGACTAAAGACTGCTTCAAATGAAGACCAGTCCCAACAGTTGGTGCTCCTATCTACTAAACTTAGACACACACCCTATAAGGACAGTGAACTCCAGGCTAGTACAGTCAAGGAAGGGGAAAGATGGAAGGAAATCCGGACTCTTGGTGTATGTCTGATAAGGCTGTTAGAGGCTGGGGCCCATAACCTGTTAAAACTAGGCACAGGGAACACTCTGGACGAGCCTTAGAACCTAGAAGTTCTGAGTGAGAACACTAGTATAATTTAGTGATGTACAAGTACTTGCCTAGAAGTTCTGAGTGAGAACACTGGGGACTTCAAGGCGCTCTATGCTACCTATATATATGTCTAAGAGGCTGTGTGCGCAGCCTATGGCTGCGCATTGCTGCGGGCACAGCTGTAGGCTGTACACTGCTGCGGACACAGCTATTTACTGCGCATTACTGCGCGCACAGCTTGTGCTGTGCATTGCTGCGGACGCAGCCACAGGCTGCGCATTGCTGCGCACACAGCCATGGGCTGTGTGCATTGCTAGGCGCATAGCCTGGGTCCTGTCCTATGCACAAGTCCGGACAGGAGGGGCACTTCTAACATCCCCACACAGTGGGCATCGGAGAGATTGCTGGTTGCATTTCATAGAGGAATGCCCCCAGCGCCAGCAACGATCGCAGAGAGGGGATCCCGGCGATAAAAGGGCGGCTTTGAACCAGCAGCGCCAGTTCCGAACCATGACAGTACGGTCGTCCAGAGTTTGGCGCCGGTGCTGAAACTATACCAGAAAGTCAGCGACATGCCGACGATCATATCATTTGTTGACGATGGACTGATCATTGCCCAGTCCAAGTCAATCCCGGACAATGTTCCAAAGCTGAAGAGAGCATATGCATCGGTGCACAACCTCTTCACTGACTTCGGGCTTGTTGTCGAGCACAACAAGACTGAACTGCAGCATTTCTCATGCAATGTGGCAGACCCCCGTCCATCCATTGATCTTGGGTTCGCGCCATATACTGGCACGACCCCACTTCAGCCTAAGGATGTCTGGCGATACCTGGGTTTTTTCTTGGATGCGCGTCTCTCCTTTAAGGAGCACGTCCGCTTTTATGCAACGAAGGCTCTGACAACCGCCAGAGCTTTTCAGATGTTAGGCAATTCTGTTCGAGGCTTATCCCCTCAGCAGAAGCGCATCCTGTACCTGTCATGCGCTCGCCCCATCGCGACGTATGGCTGTTTATTATGGAACTTCAATGGTATGCGCAATGTCGCACTCATGAAGTTGTTGCGCCAGATGCAGCGTAAGGCCTGCATCTGGATCAATGGACAGTTTCGCACCACTCCGGAGGGTGCAGCTGAAACTATGGCCTGCGTTGAACCCATCGCCAGCTTCATCAAGCGGCTCAAGGTCGGGTCCTCTGCCCGACTAGCCAACTCGAATGCGAGGCATGCCCTTCGCTCTCTTACCACGCCTGCCTCTGCAGGTGGGGACCCCTCGAGGTCAAAGAACTTGGCCTCTCTCTCTGAACGCCAGCGCGCAGCGCTGAAATCTCCTCTCAAAGATTTGGTGGACCTCAGACCACCAAACTTTATACACACGGATTATTTCACGGATGCGAATAACCCGGGCAGGCGGTTGGTCGACCAGTTCGGCGACCGCTTTGAGACTCATAGGCTCCTTGGCAAAGATGAGGACTCTGTCAAAGCCTATCGCAATTCATTGGACCAGGCGCTCGTCGAGTGCCAGGCCCAGCAAGATTGTGCATATATCAGTAGTGATGGCGCCGTGCCCACGAAAGCAGATGCACTGGTAAAACAGTCGGTGTACGCATCCCGGGTTTACCGGAGCACCAGACTTTTATTTGAAACTCGTCAGCCAGTCAGTAAAGCAACCAGCGACGATGCCGAGCTGATTGGATTGCGTGTCGCGATCCAGAAAGCTACCACACAGGATGGAGTCACTTCCATCTCGTGTTTCATTGACTCGATGAATGCCATCAACCGCATCATCGATTGCAACCCTCACTCCATGCAGCGGCATTCCATTGCCCTGTGTGAGGTATTACGGCGCTGGCTTGACGAAGACGAGCAGCGCAGGATTGATTTCTGGCATGTCCCTTCCAAATGGAAGTGGGCTATTCAACTTGAAGCACACGAGTTCGCTCGGTCGCTCGATATTCCTTTGGGCACTCACCCTTTGTACACCACGGATGCGCTCCGAAGGGAGGCAGACGATGAAATGCATGCCTCTTGGTTCGATCAGTCTCGGACCAAGAAATACATAGGCGCTTCCACGTTTCACTTCCATGATGCGGGAAAGCCTGACTCCTATGAGCGCCCTTCTCGAAAGCGAACGGGCTTCATGAAGTTGGTGACAGGCAATGAGTTGTATGCTCGCTGCTGTCGCGTTGCATGCGGACATGCGCCGATCAATGCGTATCGCGCGCGGTTCAACTTTGTTGAGAGCGATCAATGCTCATGCGGACGAGGGCCTGAGGACTCTGTCCACGTCATGACGCTCTGCCGTAACTGGCAGAGGCCACCTGAACGCCAGTACGACGCCTTTGTGCGTCTCTGGTTCGTCAAGTACCTAACGTCCAATAAGGCGGCGGGTGCCTTCATTCCGGATCCAGGCGGCGGGTGACCGTGTGTCTGGTGCACCGGAACAGTCTGGCGATCGACGAAAGCGGTCGCTGAGCTTCATTGCGCATCGCAAGCCCTGCGACAGCGGGCGTTATGGGACCTCACGGACCCTTTACGTGGGAATGACTGCATCCAGGCCTTCGGGTCTGGGGGACGCAAGCTCTAGCGAGCAATTCAGCACGAGCTCAGATGAGCATGGCCACGAGAGACCAGGGCAGTGAGCCCTCCATGTACATCCCCTCAGTCTGGTTTCGTTCGGACTAGTTGTATTTATGTAGGCACATTCGTGTACTTACAAGCGGACTGCCATCGAGCACCGCTTTATAAATTGTTGATTTAAAAAAAAAAAAAAAAAAAAAACGGTTGTCCAGAGCCTTGATGTTCCGGCCGGTCGTGGTGTCTTCAATATTGAACCAAACGGTTGCAGTATCAGATTTCTTGGAGTTGTGCATGATGCGCGGCACTCCAACGAGGGTGATGAGGTCCGAGAACGAGGAATCTCGGAGAATCTCGTAGGCTTGACGGGCAGTGAGGGTGCTGCCATCGTCATTGAAGTACGGAACGTCGAGCAGTTTCGCATAGGAGATGCTTGTAGGCATGGTGAGCTCGACCGTAGAGCCAGTCGGAGTGCATCGGAGGGCGGACTCGCGCATGATGTCGCAGTCCTTCGGAGATGCCACCCTCGTCATCAAACATGAGAACGAGGTGGCGGAGTGGTCCTGGATGGACTCGCATCGAATCCAGGACTTGCCAGCAGTCAACCCCCAGTTGAGGGTCGTCAGGAGTGTTCCGGCGGCAACAGAGCCATTGCCGCCAGGGAAAGTATAGACCAGCCTGATGTTACGTCAAGACGGTCCGTGAGAGGTGGATTTCGCCTTCTTCTTAGGCAGTCCAGAAGATTCGCCGGTCGCCTCCTTTTGCAAGGAGACGATCTTCTCGGCGGGGAGATCAGGGAACGTTTTGGCCAAGGCCACGATGGCCTCAGCCGAAGTGGTGGCGGGCTGAGCCGCCGCTTGCGCATAAGAGCGCTTCTTGTCAGACGGGCGTGTAGCCCGATTGACAGGTGGAGGGGGACCCCGTCCTGGAGTCCGGGAACGGGATCGGTTGCGAGGGGGAGGAGGCGGGCGGTTTGGGTTCCGAGGTGGTCTCGGAGGCCGAGTGCCGGCGTTCGAACGGGAGTCCTGGGGGCGCAGCGTGCCCATCGGAGAGGAATCATGTACATCGCCTGAGAAGTGGGCGGTCTTGGATGTGCGGGCGCAGACTGTAGTGGCAAGTCGCTGCCCGAGAGTGTGTTTGGCGCCCTCCAGAGTAGGGATTCCGAACATATTGACATCCACAGCGGTGTCGACCAAAGAGGCCAGCCCTTCCGCGATAGCATATTGGTAGCCAGCTGGGACTTGCACGGCTGCAGTATTAACCTTCCGGAGCCATTCCTTCAGGTTCCAAAGAGACTCGGTGACTGCCTTCGCTTCACCATGGAGGAGGCGGAAGCCCTCCTCCTCGAAGTACAGAACGCCGATGTTGTCGCTATTAAATCCAGCGTGGGTAGACGCCATGGAAATAGCGGGGGAGGGGGGTGCAGGGGGCGCGGTCGCCTCAGCCTGCAGATTAGGGTCGTCGGTCTGCATGAGACCGTCGTTGCCTTGGAAGAGAACGCCGGACGAAGGTCCCGGCTGGGAGAAGAGGCCTTGACTGGCGGGAGGCTCAGTACGGCCAGGGTGCGGGTTCAGTGGTGAGAGGGTGGCCCTCCCACCACCGCTCAGTGTGTCGAGCAGGTCGTCGCTCATCGGAATACTCTAATAATTCGCTGGATTTTCAGCGGATTTCGCGATAAATTGAAAGGGAAGTGCTCAAGAGTTTATAGAACTCGGATCTGCAACTTGATACGAGATCGGCCCAAGTGTTGACACTGTGGAACGTGTTTTTGCGATGAGGGAGTTTGTTTACAGTTGTTGACAAGTGGGCGTTGCGGAAAGAGGTGTTTTGAAGCGGACTGCCATCGAGCACCACTATATAAATTGTTGATATAAAAAAAAAAAAAAAAAAAAAAAAATACTGGCGTTCAGATGGCCTCTGCCAGTTACGGCAAAGAGTCATAACGTGGACGGAGTCCTCGGGCCCATGTCCGCATGAGCATTGATTGCTCTCGACAAAATTAAACTGCGCGCGATACGCATTGATCGGGGCATGTCTGCATGCAACGCAACAGCAGCGAGCATATAACTCGTTGCCCATCACCAACTTCATGAAGCCTGTTCTCTTGCGAGAAGGGCGCTCATAGGAGTCAGGTCTCCCCGCTTCATGAAAATGAAATGTGGAAAAGCCTATATATTTCTTGGTCTGCGATTGAACAAACCAAGAGGCGTGCATTTCATCGTCTGCCTCCTTTTGGAGGGCATCCGTGGTATAAAGAGGGCGAGCCCCCACTGGAATGTCGAGCGACCGAGCATGCTCGTGTGCTTCGAGTTGAATGGTCCACTTCCACTTGGAAGAGACATGCCAGAAATCAACCCTGCGCTGCTCGTCTTTGTCAAGCCAGCGCTGTAACGCTTCACACAGGGCAATAGAATTTTTTTTTTTTTTTAAATCATCAATTTATATAGCGGTGCTCGATGGCAGTCCGCTTGTAAGTACACGCATGTGCCTACGATAAATACCGAAGTTTAGGGCCCTCCAAGTGGAGGACCCTTATCGCCGTCTCCTTTGCAGGATAGGCGCTAGACTAAACGGTGGAATTCCGTGCCTAGACTTCGGAATCAACTTGGATTCAATACCTGGATTAGTCATCCAGATGAACCGGCAGAGGATAAGTCCTCTCGGGCCAGAGTCAGGGGACTGCCCTGGTCCGCCACGGTCCGAATTTCGGCCAGGGAGCGAGTTACTAAGAGGCCAAGCCGAGCCAGCCGGGCATTAGTAAGCCCCACCTACTTTACTTTTCCCGTTCCTGAGCATGTGGTTCGCTGATGCCCGAAGGGCGCGGATCCCCAGTCATGTCCCAGGTCTCTGCCTTGCCAGCGTCCAGCCTCAGTGTGCATCCTAGACCTAAGGCCTAGGCTGAGGAGTTCTACACCCATGCTTAACCCGGTTATGCATGCCCCACAAGGAGGTCTCAGGCTCCCACCTGAGCAGTGCTTTACGGTCACGTGGTGGCTTACCCCTGGCCCCTTCAAACGCTCGGTAAGGCCTTATGACCAAGGACCAGTCCACGCTACCAACGCTGACTAACGACCAGGTTCTCGGCCTGATCCAGCTGGTTAGACTGGGCTCGAGATTAACCGGTGGGGGGTGTCCTGTCCCAAGCTCGCAGTCCGAAGAGACTCCCCATTACAGGGTGCGCGGCACCTTCCGGAAGCGCGCATGCTCTGGAACTCCCTATTACAGGGTGCGCATCAAGGGTCGGGTTGTTCTCAGACTCTCCCCCGCTTACCGCGCCCTATGCTTTCGCTCCCTACTTGATCACATGACTAGTCACGTGACCATTTCAGGCACGGCCTGCCAGGGATCACCTGACCTGCCACTTTGGGCTCCCACGATCATCCCTATCACGTGACCAGGTTACCACCCTAGCCACCAAAGGTCACCTGACCGTGGTATTGCCTCAGAGTTGCTTACCAACCTGACGAAGTTTAGCCCCCCCCTTGCGGGAGAGGCTGCTACCCAGGCTCCAGTTCTGTCCCTCCGTTGTGCTATGGAGGCGGACCGTCTACCCAGGAGTGTCACACTTCGGATTCAACTTAAGCAGTTACCTGGGTGTATTATCCCAGGGACTACCGACAGAGGAGTTAGGTCTCTCGAGCCAAGGACTAGAGACTGTCTAGCCTTGCTACGGCCCAGCGGTGTCCGGGCGCAACTCCGGTCCTGCCTTCCCGTCCCCTGACAGATGGTTCGCTGATGCCCTTAATGGGCGCGGATCCCCAATCTGACTAAGGTCTCTGTCTTGCCACGTGCCTCCCAGACTGGCATCCGATATCACAGTAAGGTCCATGGTCCTCCCATGACAGGTCCCCACAGGGGGAGCCCTTAGCTGAGCGGGTCTGGATCTACTTCCACCATTGGTGTACTGCGCCGTGACTAACCACCATGGACCCCTACTTCAGGCAGCTCACATGGTACCGGGTGCCCTGTTGGCTCAAACGCCATCGGATGGTTATCAGACCGGTTCCCGGTATGGTCCCTTATCCTTTCGGCCCCTACCTTTTAAGATCGGGGATCACGTGTGGTCTGCCGGATTAAGGCATTGTCCGGCACTTACATCCCAAGGCCATCCACGCCAAGGGAAACCCGGTCACGTGAGTTAGGGTCACATGATCAGAGCCCACCAAGTGGGGTCTGTCACATGTGTGACGCATAACCCAGCTTACGTCACGTGCCAGCTGCTTAGTCATGTGACCAAGTCACCTCCCCGTGGGAACAGCTGTCACAGGGTCATGATACTTCCTGCCCGCGTCACGTGGAACCAGCTCCAGACACTTCCGAATGCAAACCTGAAGATGCCACCTCCAGGACTAGAACCCGCGGCTTCGTGGATTGCCACATCCACAGGACTACCTGACTGCGTTTACCGCTATGCCAACCAGCCCTTTACAGGGCAATAGAATGCCATTGTGTGGAGTGGGGATTACAGTCGATGATACAGTTAATCGCATTCATCGAGTCCAAGAAACACGAGATGGAGGTGACTCCATCCTGCGTGGTGGCCTTCTGGATCGCAACACACAGTCCAATCAGCTCGGCATCGTCACTAGTCGCTCTACCGACTGGTTGACGAGTTTCAAATAGAAGTCTGGTGCCCCGGTAAACCTGAGCTGCATATACCGACTGCTTAACAAGTGCGTCTGCTTTCATCGGCACGGCACCGTCACTACTGACATATGCACAATCTTGATGGGTCTGGCACTCGGTGAGCGCCTGATCCAATGAGTTGCGATAGGCCTTGACAGAGTCCTCGTCTTTGCCAAGGAGCCTATGAGTCTCAAAGCGGTCGCCGAACTGGTCGACCAACCTTTTTTTTTTTTTTTTTTTTTTTTTTTAAATCAACAATTTGTATTGCGGTGCTCGATGGCAGTCCGCATGTAAATACAACGAGGTATCTACGATAAATACGCGAAGTTTAGGGCCCTCCAAGTGGAGGACCCTTATCGCCGTCTCCTTTGCAGGATAGGCGCTAGACTAAACGGTGGAATTCCGTGCCTAGACTTCGGAATCAACTTGGATTCAATACCTGGATTAGTCATCCAGATGAACCGGCAGAGGATAAGTCCTCTCGGGCCGGAGTCAGGGGACTGCCCTGGTCCGCCACGGTCCGAATTTCGGCCAGGGAGCGAGTTACTAAGAGGCCAAGCCGAGCCAGCCGGGCATTAGTAAGCCCCACCTACTTTACTTTTCCCATTCCTGAGCATGTGGTTCGCTGATGCCCGAAGGGCGCGGATCCCCAGCCATGTCCCAGGTCTCTGCCTTGCCAGCGTCCAGCCTCAGTGTGCATCCTAGACCTAAGGCCTAGGCTGAGGAGTTCTACACCCATGCTTAACCCGGTTATGCATGCCCCACAAGGAGGTCTCGACCGTAGAACCGGTGGTCATCGTACGAGGAACCCCCTCGAGTGATGGCCTATGTGCACAACCGCCTACGGCAGCTAAGACCTTCTCTGAGGCGCGACCTGGTTGACAGTCGCGATCTCATGGTTATGAGCCTCGCCACTCCTGGCGAGCCTCTCTTCCTCGCTAACGCCTACTCTGATGTAGACAGCAGTGCAATTCGGCTCTTGGATGAATGTTTGGAGCGTCCTGACTTCCCCAACCTGGTGTACTTGGGCGGGGACTTCAATTGTCACTATGAACTTTGGGATCAAGTTCATACTTCTCAGCGTATGCAAGGCGAGATGCTGTGTAATGCAGCACTCGAGCTCAGACTCGAATGGGCGGAGCCGTCTAACGCCGGTCCGACTTTCATGTCTCATAATCGAGAGCTTTGGCCCTCGACTATTGATCTGATGTTCTGCCCTGTCTTGACAGGACAGATTCATCCGCGTATTGATCATGCGCTACAGCTGACCTCAGACCATTGTCCATTGTCACTTGAACTCGACATACCACTGCTCGATATTAGCAACCAGTGGAAGTCACTTCCCAAAGACAGTGTCCCCGAGTTTATCGCTGACATTGCCGCTGATCTGCTCGGACTGGACATGATCCCAGTTGAGACTATCCATGACCTCGAGAGAGCGTCACCTCTTTCCGCAACGCCCACTTGTCAACAACTGTAAACAAACTCCCTCATCGCAAAAACACGTTCCACAGCGTCAACACTTGGGCTGATCTCGTATCGAGTTGCAGATCCGAGTTCTATAAACTCTTAAGCACTTCCCTTTCAATTTATCGCGAAATCCGCTGAAAATCCAGCGAATTATTAGAGTATTCCGATGAGCGACAACCCGCTCGACACACTGAGCGGCGGTGGGAGGGCTACCCTCTCACCGCTGAACCCACACCCCGGCCGTACTGAGCCTCCCGCCAGTCAAGGCCTTTTCTCCCAGCCGGGACCTTCGTCCGGCGTTCTCTTCCAAGGCAATGACGGTCTCATGCAGACCGATGACCCCAATCCGCAGTCTGAGGCGACCGCACCCCCTGCACTCCCCTCCCCCGCTATTGCCATGGCATCTACCCATGCTGGATTCAATAGCGACAACGTCGGCGTTCTGTACTTCGAGGAGGAGGGCTTCCGCCTCCTCCACGGTGAAGCGAAGGCAGTCACCGAGTCTCTTTGGAACCTGAAGGAGTGGCTCCGGAAGGTTAATACTGCAGCTGTGCAAGTCCCAGCCGGCTACCAATATGCTATTGCGGAAGGGCTGGCCTCTTTGGTCGACACCGCCGCGGATGTCAACATGTTCGGAATCCCTACTCTGGAGGGCACCAAACACACTCTCGGACAGCGACTCACCACTACAGTCTGCGCCCGCACATCCAAGACTGCCCACTTCTTGGGCGATGTACATGATTCCTCTCCGACAGGCACGCTGCGCCCTCAGGACTCCCATTCGAACGCCGGCGCTCGGCCTCCAAGACCACCTCGGAACCCAAACCGCCCGCCTCCTCCTCCTCACAATCAATCCCGTTCCCGGACTCCAGGACGGGGTCCCCCTCCACCTGTCAATCGGGCTACACGCCCGTCTGACAAGAAGCGCTCTTATGCGCAAGCGGCGGCTCAGCCCACCACCACTTCAGCTGAGGCCATCGTGGCCTTGGCTAAAACATTCCCTGATCTCCCCGCCGAGAAGATCGTCTCCTTGCAAAAGGAGGCGACCGGCGAATCATCTGGACCACCTAAGAAGAAGGCGAAATCCACCTCTCACGGACTGTCTCGACGTAACGTCAGGCTGGTCTATACTTTCCCTGGCAGCAATGGCTCTGTTGCCGCCGGAACACTCTTGACGACCCTTAACCGGGGGTTGACTGCTGGCAAGTCCTAGATTCGATGCGAGTCCATCCAGGACCACTCCGCCACCTCGTTCTCATGCTTGATGACGAGGGTGGCATCTCCGAAGGACTGCGACATCATGCGCGAGTCTGCCCTCCGGTGCGCTCCGACTGGCTCTACGGTCGAGCTCACCATGCCTACGAGCATTTCCTATGCGAAACTGCTCGACGTTCCATACTTCAATGACGATGGCAGCACCCTCACTGCCCGTCAAGCCTACGAGATTCTCCGAGACTCTTCGTTCTCGGACCTCATCACCCTCGTCGGAGTGCCGCGCATTATGCACAACTCCAAGAAATCCGATACTGCAACCGTTTGGTTCAATATCGAAGACACCACGACCGGCCGGAACATCAAGGCTCTGGACGACCGTACTGTCATGGTTCAGAACTGGCACTGCCGGTTCAAGGCTACCCTCTCATCACCGGGATCTCCTCTCTGCGATCGTTGCTGGCGCTGGGGGCATTCTTCTATGAAATGCAACCAGCAATCTCTCCGATGCCCGCTGTGTGGGGAACCGCACAGAAAAGAACATCACCGTGTCCTGGCTTCTTGCTGCAAGGCGAAGCCGAAAGCAAACCCACCCGTCGAGGCAACCCCCGCGGGGCAGCCCTGCCCGCATCCTCCCAAGTGCCTTAGCTGCGGCAAAGAGCACTCTACTGATAACCGGAAGTGCGCCTTCTGGAAAAATCGTTTCGATCCCGAGTGGATCAAGCAGCATTATCAGCTGGTATGTGATCGCAAGCGTGCTGGCCAAAATCATTCTAACGCCTCCCCGCAGCGCAATGCGGAGGCCGGACCTTCATGAGTGCCTCATCGGACAGCCCCGCTCCGGCGGTGGTCCCCGGTACGAGGGGGCGCTCTTTTATTTCTTCGCTTCGTATTCTGTCCCAAAATGTGAACCGAAAGCGTGTACATATGGACGTTCTCCTCTCCACTCTCGGAGAGGATTATGATATTTTGTTCTTCCAAGAGCCTGCTTGGAACATAGTAAGATACGCCCTGTCGGCACATAATGTAGACGGTGAGGCAGTAATCGGAGGCCCAACCCATCCGGATTGGACCTGCATCGTCCGCAGGTCATCATATGAGGAGCCCCCTCGCGTGATGGCCTATGTGCATAACCACCTACGGTGGCTAAGACCTTCTCTGAGGCGCGACCTAGTTGACAGTCGTGATCTCATGGTTATAAGCCTCGCGACTCCAGGCGAGCCTCTCTTTCTCGCTAACGCCTACTCTGATGTAGACAGCAGTGCAATCTGGCTCCTGGATGAATGTTCGGAGCGTCCTGATTTCCCCAACCTGGTTTACCTGGGTGGGGACTTCAATTGTCACTATGAACTTTGGGATCTTTTTTTTTTTTTTTTTTTTTTTTTTTTAAATCAACAATTTATATTGCGGTGCTCGATGGCAGTCCGCATGTAAATACAACGAGGTATCTACTATAAATACGATGCGTCCGATAATACAGAGGCAAAGGGATAGACATAGAGGGCTGCACTGCCCTGTTCTCTCGTGCCCGTGCTCCTCCGAGCTCGTGCTGAATTACTCGCTAGGGCTGGCGTCCCCCGGGCCCGAAGGCCCGGATGCGGTCAGTTCCGCGTAAAGGGTCCGTGAGGTCCCATAACGCCCACCGTCGCGGAGCTTGCGGTGCGCAATGAAGCTCGGCGACCGCTTTCGTCAATCGCCAGACTGTTCCAGAACTCCGAAGAGCCACCAGATGCGCGGTCACCCGCCGCCCGGATCCGGAATGAAGGCACCCGCCGCCTTGTTAGACGTCAGGTACTTGACGAACCAGAGACGCACAAAGGCGTCGTACTGGCGTTCAGGTGGTCTCTCCCAGTTACGGCAGAGAGTCATGACGTGGACGGAGTCCTCAGGCCCTCATCCGCATGAGCACTGGTCGCTCTCTACAAAATTGAACTGCGCGCGATACGCATTGATCGGCGCATGTCCGCAAGCAACGCAACAGCAGCGAGCAAAAATCTCGTTGCCTGTCACCAACTTCATGAAGCCCGTTCTCTTGCGAGAGGGGCGCTCATAGGAGTCAGGCTTTCCTGCCTCATGAAAATGAAACGTGGAAGCGCCTATATATTTCTTGATCCGAGATTGGTCGAACCAAGAGGCGTGCATTTCGTCGTCTGCCTCCTTTCGGAGTGCATCCGTGGTATACAGAGGGCGAGCGCTCAATGGGATGTCGAGCGACCGAGCATGCTCATGTGCTTCGCGTTGAGTAGCCCACTTCCATTTGGAAGGGACATGCCAGAGGTGAATCCTGCGCCGCTTGTCTTCGTCGAGCCAGCGCCTAAGTACCTCGCACAGCGCAATAGAATGACGCTGCACGGAGTGCGGGTTACAATCGATGATGCGGTTGATGGCATTCATCGAGTCGAGAAAACACGAGATGGATGTGATTCCATCCTGTGTGGTAGCTTTCTGGATCACAACACGCAATCCAATCAGCTCGGCGTCGTCGCTAGTCGCTTTTCCGACCGGCTGACGAGTTTCAAACAAAAGCCTGGTGCCTCGGTAGACCCGAGATGCATACACTGACTGTTTTAGAAGTGCGTCTGCTTTCGTGGGCACGGCGCCATCACTACTGACATATGCACAATCTTGCTGGATCTGGCACTCAGCGAGTGCCTGATCCAGTGAGTTACGATAGGCTTTGACAGAGTCCTCGTCTTTGCCAAGGAGCCTATGAGTCTCAAAGCGGTCGCCGAACTGGTCGACCAACCGCCTGCCCGGGTTATTCGCATCAACGAAATAATCCGTGTGAATAAAGTTTGGTGGTCTAAGGTCCACCAAATCTTTGAGAGGAGATTTCAGCGCTGCGCGCTGACGCTCAGAGAGGGAGGTCAAGTTCTTTGACCTTGAAGGATCCCCGCCCGCGGAAGCAGGCGTGGTAAGAGAGCGGAGAGCATGTCTCGCGTTCGAGTTGGCTAGACGGGCAGAGGACCCGACCTTAAGCCGCTTAATGAAGCCGGCGATGGGTTCAACGCAGGCCATGGTTTCAGCTGCACCCTCCGGAGTGGTGCGGAACTGTCCATTAATCCAGGTGCAGGCTTTACGCTGCATCTGGCGCAACAACTTCATGAGCGCAACGTTGCGCATGAATGAACTTTGGGATCAAGTTCATACTTCTCAGTGCACGCGGGGCGAGATGCTGTGTAACGTGGCACTTGAGCTCGGACTCGAATGGGCGGAGCCATCTAACCATGGTCCGACCTTCATATCCCATAACCGAGAGCTTCGGCCTTCGACTATTGATCTGATGTTCTGCCCTGTCCTAACAGGACAGATTCATCCGCGTTTTTTTTTTTTTTTTTTTTTTTTATATCAACAATTTGTATTGCGGTGCTCGATGGCAGTCCGCATGTAAATACACGAGGGTACCTACGATAAATACGCGAAGTTTAGGGCCCTCCAAGTGGAGGACCCTTATCGCCATCTCCTTTGCAGGATAGGCGCTAGACTAAACAGTGGAATTCCGTGTCTAGACCTCAGAATCAACTTGGATTCAATACCTGGATTAGTCATCCAGATGAACCGGCAGAGGATAAGTCCTCTCGGGCCAGAGTCAGGGGACTACCCTGGTCTGCCACAGTCCGAATTTCGGCCAGGGAGCGAGTTACCAAGAGGCCAAGCTGACAGCAAGCCGGACATTGGTAAGCCCCACCTACTTTACTTTTCCCATTCCTGAGCATGTGGTTCGCTGATGCCCGAAGGGCGCGGATCCCCAATCATGTCCCAGGTCTCTGCCTTGCCAGCGTCCAGCCTCAGTGTGCGTCCTAGACCTAAGGCCTAGGCTGAGGAGTTCTACACCCATGCTTAACCTGGTTATGCATGCCCCACAAGGAGGTCTCAGGCTCCCACCTAAGCAGTGCTTTACGGTCATGTGGTGGCTACCCCTGGGCCTGGGGACTCCCCAAGTGTGCCGAAGGACCGGTACAATGACCAGTCCGCAGGGACCGGTCCACACTACCAACGCTGACTAACGAGCAGGTTCTCGGCCTGATCCAGCTGGTTAGACTGGGCTCGAGATTAACTGGTGGGGGGTGTCCTGTCCCAAGCTCGCAGTCCGAAGAGACTCCCTATTACAGAGTGCGCGGCACCTTCCGGAAGCGCGCATGCTCTGGAACTCCCTATTATAGGGTGCGCATCAAGGGTCGGATTGTTCTCACATCTCTCCCCCGCTTACCGCGCCCTATGCTTTCGCTCCTTACTTGATCACATGACTAGTCACGTGACCATTTCAGGCACGGCCTGCCAGGGATCACCTGACCTGCCACTTTGGGCTCCCACGATCATCCCTATCACATGACCAGGTTACCACCCTAGCCACCGAAGGTCACCTGACCATGGTATTGCCTCAGAGTTGCTTACCAACCTGAGTCACCGAGCATGTGACGGTAACCGATGATGGGTCACATGCCTATCCCTGCTTTGTAAGGTACAGAGGATGAGCGGAAGTCGAACCCACAACCTTCCCAGTGACTGCACAGCCACCTCTCCAGTCTTTAGTGGCGATTAAACCACTGGGCTACTGGGGCCCTTGATTCATCCGCGTATTGACCACGCGTTACAGTTGACTTCGGACCATTGTCCATTGTCACTTGAACTCGACATACCGCTGCTTGATATCAGCAACCAGCGGAAGTCACTTCCCAAAGACAGTGTCCCTGAGTTCATCGCCGACATTGCCGCTGATTTACTTGGACTGGATATGATTCCGGTCGAGACTATTCACGACCTCGAGAGAGTACTCCGTGCGCTCTTGGCGTCAGTTGATCGGGCTTGGGAAACTCACTCTAAGAAGTGCAAGCTCTCTAAGCGGAGCAAGGGCTGGTGGAACCAGCACTGCTCGGAAGCTTTGGCAACTTTCAGGCAAACTCGCTCTGAGAGAGACCACCGCATCTGGCGACGAGCTATTAAAGATGCGAAGTGCGCCTTCTTTGACAATCGAATCAAAGAGGTCGCTGAAAAATCGCGACGTCCATGGGATCTAGCTGCATGGACGAAGCAAAGGCCTTTGCCTGATTACGAGGCGATCTCCTTCCGGGAACAGCCTTGCAACTCTATCGAGTCGCTCTGGGATGCACTCGACAAGTCTTACAACGCCGCGTCTGACAGACCGGTTAATTTGGATAAGCTCAACGAACTCGAGTCTCATCCAACGCGGGACTGGGTCCTGTTTTCTGCTGCAGAA
Source organism: Macrocybe indica (assembly GCA_030407095.1). NCBI lineage: Eukaryota > Fungi > Basidiomycota > Agaricomycetes > Agaricales > Callistosporiaceae > Macrocybe > Macrocybe indica. Next base: position 1,605,221 of record JARFTL010000005.1, read on the forward strand.
CTCCGGGAGTCTCTGGAGCCTTGCAGCAATACATCTGCTCTGGGACCAGACCATCTGACCTGGGCGCATATTAAACAGCTTGTGAGATTCCCTCACGTTGCTACTCTCTTCCTAAACATTGCAAACGCATGTTTGGACTTGGGGCATTGGCCCTCGTACTTCAAGCAGAGCTTGTCGGTGATCATCCCGAAACCTGGCAAGCCTGCATACGATACTCCGAAAGCCTTTCGTCCGATTGTGCTTTTGAATACCCTCGGCAAGCTCGTCAAGAAAATGCTGGCGCGTCGTATGCAATACGAAGCAACTAAATTCACTGTCTTTGACCCAAAGCAGTTCAAGGGCTGGTTGGCATAGCGGTAAACGCAGTCAGGTAGTCCTGTGGATGTGGCAATCCATGAAGCCGCGGGTTCTAGTCCTGGAGGTGGCATCTTCAGGTTTGCATTCGGAAGTGTCCGGAGCTGGTTCCACGTGACGCGGGCAGGAAGTATCATGATCCTGTGACAGCTGTTCCCACGGGGAGGTGACTTGGTCACATGACTAAGCAGCTGGCATGTGACGTAAGCTGGGTTATGCATCACACACGTGACAGAGCCCACGGGTTCTGATCATGTGACCCTAACTCATGTGACCGGGTTTCCCTTGGCGTGGATGGCCTTGGGATGTAAGTGCCAGACAATGCCTTAATCCGGCAGACCACACGTGATCCCCGATCTTAAAAGGTAGGGGCCGAAAGGATAAGGGACCATACCGGAAACCGGTCTGATAACCACCCGATGGCGTTTGAGCCAACAGGGCACCCGGTACCATGTGAGTTGCCTGAAGTAGGGGTCCATGGTGGTTAGTCACGGCGCAGTACACCAATGGTGGAAGTAGATCCAGACCCGTTCAGCTAAGGGCTCCCCCTGTGGGGACCTGTCATGGGAGGACCATGGACCTTACTGTGATATCGGATGCCAGTCTGGGAGGCACGTGGCAAGACAGAGACCTTAGTCAGATTGGGGATCCGCGCCCATTAAGGGCATCAGTGACGGAGGGACAGAACTGGAGCCTGGGTAGCAGCCTCTCCCGCAAGGGGGGGGCTAAACTTCGCTGGGACATGATTGGGGATCCGCGCCCTTCGGGCATCAGCGAACCACATGCTCAGGAACGGGAAAAGTAAAGTAGGTGGGGCTTACCAATGTCCGGCTTGCTGTCAGCTTGGCCTCTTGGTAACTCGCTCCCTGGCCGAAATTCGGACTGTGGCAGACCAGGGTAGTCCCCTGACTCTGGCCCGAGAGGACTTATCCTCTGCCGGTTCATCTGGATGACTAATCCAGGTATTGAATCCAAGTTGATTCCGAGGTCTAGACACGGAATTCCACCGTTTAGTCTAGTGCCTATCCTGCAAAGGAGATGGCGATAAGGGTCCTCCACTTGGAGGGCCCTAAACTTCACGTATTTATCGTAGGTACCCTCGTGTATTTACATGCGGACTGCCATCGAGCACCGCAATACAAATTGTTGATATAAAAAAAAAAAAAAAGACCCAAAGCAGTTCGGTGGCATCCGGCAGAACTCGAGCCAGGACGCCGATGTGTTTCTTACCCATATCATCCGGCAAGGCTGGATAAAGGGTCTCAAAACGAGCGTCATTGCCTTTGATATAGCTCAATACTTTCCCTCACTCAACCATCGTATGTTGGTGAGGATACTTCAACACGGAGGCTTCGCACGTCAAGTGTCTAAGTTTTTCGAATCATACCTTGTCGGGCATAAGACTTCTTACACCTGGCGCAGCGCCGTCTCGCCTGAGTTTGATGCCGACGTCGGGGTCGGCCAAGGCTCGGCTCTGTCTCCAGTCCTGTCTGCGCTTTATTTAGTGCCGGTACTGAAACTATACCAGAAAGTCAGCGATATGCCGACGATCATTTCATTCGTTGACGATGGACTGATTATCGCTCAGTCCAAGTCAATCCCGGACAATGTTCCAAAGCTGAAGAGGGCGTACGCATCAGTGCACAACCTCTTCACTGACTTCGGGCTTGTTGTCGAGCACAACAAGACTGAACTGCAGCATTTCTCATGCAATGTGGCAGACCCCCGTCCGTCCATTGATCTTGGGTTCGCACCATATACTGGCACGACCCCACTTCAGCCTAAGGATGTCTGGCGATACCTGGGTTTTTTCTTGGATGCGCGTCTCTCTTTTAAGGAGCATGTCCGCTTTTATGCAACGAAGGCTCTGACAACCGCCAGAGCTTTCCAGATGCTAGGCAATTCTGTCCGAGGCTTATCCCCTCAGCAGAAGCGCATCCTGTACCTGTCGTGCGCTCACCCCATCGCGACGTATGGCTGTTTATTATGGAACTTCAATGGTATGCGCAATGTCGCACTCATGAAGTTGTTGCGCCAGATGCAGCGTAAGGCCTGCATCTGGATCAATGGACAGTTTCACACCACTCCGGAGGGTGCAGCTGAAACTATGGCCTGCGTTGAACCCATCGCCGGCTTCATCAAACGGCTCAAGGTCGGGTCCTCTGCCCGACTAGCCAACTCGAACGCGAGGCATGCCCTTCGCTCTCTTACCACGCCTGTCTCTGCAGGCGGGGATCCCTCGAGGTCAAAGAACTTGGCCTCCCTCTCTGAACGCCAGCGCGCAGCGCTGAAATCTCCTCTCAAAGATTTGGTGGACCTCAGACCACCAAACTTTATACACACGGATTATTTCGCGGATGCGAATAACCCGGGCAGGCGGTTGGTCGACCAGTTCGGCGACTGCTTTGAGACTCATAGGCTCCTTGGCAAAGACGAGGACTCTGTCAAAGCCTATCGCAATTCGTTGGAGCAGGCGCTCGTTGAGTGCCAGGCCCAGCAAGATTGTGCATATGTCAGTAGTGATGGCGCCATGCCCACGAAAGCAGACACACTGGTAAAACAGTCGGTGTACGCATCCCGGGTTTACCGGGGCACCTGACTTTTATTTGAAAGTTGTCAGCCGGTCGGTAAAGCAACCAGCGACGACGCCGAGCTGATTGGATTGCGTGTCGCGATTCAGAAAGCCACCACACAGGATGGAGTCACTTCCATCTCGTGTTTCGTGGACTCGATGAATGCTATCAACTGCATCATCGATTGCAACCCTCACTCCACGCAGTGGCATTCTATTGCCCTGTGTGAGGTATTACGGCGCTGGCTCGATGAAGACGAGTGGCGCAGGATTGATTTCTGGCATGTCCCTTCCAAGTGGAAGTGGGCTATTCAACTCGAAGCACACAAGTACGCTCGGTCACTCGATATTCCACTGGGCACTCGCCCATTGTATACCACGGATGCGCTCCGCAAGGAGGCAGACGATGAGATGCATGCTTCTTGGTTTGACCAATCTCGGACCAAGAAATACATAGGCGCTTCCACGTTTCATTTCCATGATGCGGGAAAGCCAGACTCCTATGAGCGCCCTTCTCGAAAGCGAACGGGCTTCATGAAGTTGGTGACGGACAACGAGTTGTATGCTCGCTGCTGTCGCATTGCATGCGGACATGCGCCGATCAATGCGTATCACACGCAGTTCAACTTTGTTGAGAGCAATCAATGCTCCTGCGGACGAGGGCCTGAGGACTCCGTTCATGTTATGACGCTCTGCCGTAACTGGCAGAGACCACCTGAACGCCAGTATGACGCCTTTGTGCGTCTCTGGTTTGTTAAGTACCTAACGTCTAACAAGGCAGCGGGTGCTTTCATCCCGGATCCAGGCGGCGGGTGACTGCGCGTCTGCTGGCTCCTCGGAGTCCCGGAACAGTCTGGCGATTGACGAAAGCAGTCACCGAGCTTCAGTGCGCATCACAAGCCCGCGACGGCGAGCGTTATGGGACCTCACGGCCCCTTTACACGGAATGGACTGCAGCCGGGCCTTCGGGTCTGGGGGACGCAAGCTCTAGCGAGCGATTCCGCATGAGCTCGGAGGAGCGCGGGCATGAGAGAACAGGGCAGTGAGCCCTCCATGTCTATCCCCTCAGTCTGGTGTCTTGTCGGACTAGTTGTATTTATCATAGGCACACTCGTGTACTTACAAGCGGACTGCCACCGAGCACTGCTATAAAAATTGTTGATTTAAAAAAAAAAAAAAAAAAAAAAAAGAGGTATGAACGTTATCCTAAAGTTCATAGTGACAATTGAAGTCCCCGCCCAAGTAAACCAGGTTGGGGAAGTCAGGACGCTCCGAACATTCATCCAGGAGGCAGATCGCGCTGCCGTCTACGTCAGAGTAGGCGTTAGCAAGGAAGAGAGGCTTGCCCGGAGTAGCGAGGCTTATAACCATGAGGTCATGACTGTCAACTAGGTTGCGCCTCAGAGAAGGTCTTAGCTGCCTTAGGCGGTTATGCACATAGGCCATCACATGAGGAGGTTCCTCATATGATGACCTGCGGACAATGCAGGTCCAGTCTAGGTGGGTCGGGCCTCCAATTACTGCCTCTTTTTTTTTTTTTTTTTTTTTTTTTTTTAAATCAACAGTTTATATAGCGGTGCTCGATGGCAGTCCGCTTGTAAATACACGGGGGTACCTACGATAAATACAATGAGTCCGAAAGAAACAGACTGAGGGGATAGACATAGAGGGCTCACTGCCCTGTTCTCTCGTGCCTGCGCTCATATGAGCTCGTGCTGAATCGCTCGCTAGAGCTGGCGTCCCCCAGACCCGAAGGCCCGGATGCAGTCAGTTCCACGTAAAGGGTCCGTGAGGTCCCATAACGCCTGCCGTTGCAGGGCTTGCGGTATGCAATAAAGCTCAGCAATCGCTTTCGTCGATCACCAGACTGTTCCAGAAACAGACGCACGGTCACCCGCCGCCTGGATCCAGAATGAAAGCACCCACCGCCTTGTTAGACGTTAGGGACTTGACGAACCAGAGACGCACAAAGGCGTCGTACTGGTGTTTGGGTGGCCTCTCCCAGTTACGGCAGAGAGTCATGACATGGACGGAGTCCTCGGGCCCTCGTCTGCAAGAGCATTCGTCGCTCTCTATGAAATTGAACCGCGCACAATATGCATTGATCGGCGCATGTCTGCATGCGATGCGACAACAGCGAGCATACAACTCGTTGCCAGTCACCAACTTCATGAAGCCCGTTTGCTTCCGAGAAGGGCGCTCATAGGAATCAGGCTTTCCCGCATCATGGAAATGAAACGTGGATGCACCTATATATTTCTCTGTCTGAGATTGGTCGAACCAAGAAGCATGCATCTCATCGTCTGCCTCCTTGCGGAGCACATCCGTGGTATACAAGGGGCGGGTGCCCAATGGAATATCAAGCGTCCGAGCGAACTCGTGTGCTTCGAGTTGAATAGCCCACTTCCATTTGGAAGGGACATGCCAGAAATCAATCCTGCGCCACTCGTCTTCGTCGAGCCAGCACCGTAGTGCCTCACACAGAGCAATGGAATGCCGCTGCGTGGAGTGCGGGTTGCAATCAATGATGCAGTTGATGGCATTCATCGAGTCTAGAAAACACGAGATGGATGTGATTCCCTCCTGTATGATGGCCTTCTGGATCGCAACACGCAATCCCATCAGCTCTGAGTCGTCGCTGGTCATGATGCGGGAAAGCCTGATTCCTATGAGCGCCCTTCTCGCAAGAGAACGGGCTTCATGAAGTTGGTGACAGGCAACGAGCTGTATGCTCGCTGCTGTCGCGTTGCGTGTGGACACGCGCCGATCAATGCATATCGTGCGCGGTTCAATTTTGTTGAGAGCGATCAGTGCTCATGCGGACGAGGGCCTGAGGACTCCGTCCATGTCATGACTCTCTGCCATAACTGGGAGAGACCACCCGAATGCCAGTACGATGCCTTCGTGCGTCTCTGGTTCGTCAAGTACCTAACATCCAACAAGGCGGCAGGTGCTTTCATTCCGGATCCAGGCGGCGGGTGACCGCTTGTCTGCAGCCCCGGAACAGTCTGGCGATTGACGAAAGCGGTCGCCGAGCTTCAGTGCGCATCACAAGCCCGCGACGGCGAGCGTTATGGGACCTCACGGCCCCTTTACACGGAATGGACCGCAGCCGGGCCTTCGGGTCTGGGGGACGCAAGCTTTAGCGAGCGATTCAGCACGAGCTCAGATGAGCGTGGGCACGAGAGAACAGGGCAGTGAGCCCTCTATGTCTATCCCCTCAGTCTGGTTGTCTCGGACTCGTTGTATTTATCGTAGATACCTCCGTGTATTTACAAGCGGACTGCCTTCGAGCACCGCTTTATAAATTGTTGATTTAAAAAAAAAAAAAAAAAAAAGAGTCGTCGCTGGTCGCTTTACCGACCGGCTGACGAGTTTCAAATAAAAGCCTGGTGCTCCGGTAGACCCGGGATGCATACACCGACTGCTTAACAGGTGCATCTGCCTTCATGGGCACGGCGCCGTCACTACTGACATACACACAATCTTGCTGGATCTGGCACTCAGCGAGCGCCTGATCCAGTGAATTACGATAGGCTTTGACAGAGTCCTCGTCTTTGCCAAGGAGCCTATGAGTCTCAAAGCGGTCACCAAACTTGTCGACTAACCGCCTGCCCGGGTTATTCGCATCTGCGAAATAATCCGTGTAGATAAAGTTCGGTGGTCTGAGGTCCACCAAATCTTTGAGAGGGGATTTCAGCACTGCGTGCTGGCGTTCAGAGAGGGAGGCCAAGTTCTTTGACCTCGAGGGATCCCCACCCGCAGAAACAGGCGTGGTAAGGGAGCGAAGGGCATGCCTCGCGTTCGAGTTGGCTAGACGGGCAGAGGACCCGACCTTAAGCCGCTTAATGAAGCCGGCGATGGGCTCAATGCAGGCCATGGTTTCAGCTGCGCCCTCCAGAGTGGTGCGAAACTGTCTATTAATCCAGATACACGCTTTACGCTGCATCTGGCACAACAACTTCATGAGCGCCACATTGTGCATACTATTGAAGTTCCATAATAAGCAGCTGTACGTCGCAATAGGGCAAGCGCACGACAGGTACAGGATGCGTTTCTGCTGAGGGGACAGGCCTCGGACAGAATTGCCTAACATTTGGAAAGCTCTGGCGGTTGTCAGAGCCTTCGTTGCGTAAAAACGGACATGCTCTTTGAAGGAAAGGCACGCATCCAAGAAAAAACCAAGGTATCGCCAGACATCCTTGGGCTGCAATGGAGTTGTACCAGTGTATGGCGCAAACCCGAGATCAATGGACGGGCGGGGGTCTGCTACATTGCGCGAGAAATGCTGCAATTCAGTCTTGTTGTGTTCCACAACAAGCCCGAAGTCAGTGAAGAGATTGTGCACTGACGTGTATGCTCTCTTCAGCTTTGGAACATTGTCCGGGATTGACTTGGACTGAGCGATGATCAGTCCATCATCAACAAATGATATGATCGTCGGCATATCGCCGACTGTCTGGTATAGTTTCAGCACAGGCACCAAATACAGTGCAGACAGTACTGGGGACAGAGCCGAGCCTTGGCCGACACCAACATCGGCATCAAACTCAGGCGAGACAGCGCTGCGCCAGGCATAAGAAGTCTTACGCCTGACGAGGTATGATTCGAAGAACTTCGAAACTTGACGTGCCAAGCCCCCGTGCTGTAATATCCTCACCAACATCCGATGGTTGAGTGATGGAAAATATTGAGCTACATCAAAAGCGATGATGCTCGTTTTGAGTCCCTTTGTCCAGCCTTGCTGGATGATATGGGTCAGAAAAACACCAGCATCCTCTGTCGAGTTCTGCCAGATGCCACCGAACTGCTTTGGGTCAAAGACAGCAAATTTAGTCGCTTCGTATTGCATACGACGCGCCAGCATTTTCTCGACGAGCTTGCCAAGGGTGTTCAAAAGCACAATCGGGCGAAAGGCTTTTGGAGAATCGTATGCAGGCTTGCCAGGTTTTGGAATAATCACCGACAAGCTCTGCTTGAAATACGAGGGCCAGTGCCCCAAGTCTAAACATGCATTTGCAATGTTTAGGAAAAACATAGCGACGTGAGGGAATCTCACTAGCTGTTTAATATGCGCCCAGGTCAAATGGTCTGGACCTGGAGCAGACGCATTGCTGCAAGGCTCCAGGGACTCCTGGAGTTCTGCTGCAGAAAACGGGACCCAGTCCCGCATCGGATGTGGCTCGAGCTCGTCGAGCTTGTCCAAATTGACCGGCCTGTCAGACGCGGCATTGTAGGACTTATCGAGCGCGTCCCAGAGCGACTCGATAGAGTTACAAGGTTGTCTCCGGAAAGAGATTGCCTCGTAATCAGGCAGAGGCCTTTGCTTCGTCCATGCAGCAAGATCCCATGGACATCGCGACTTTTCAGCGACCTCTTTGATACGGTTGTCAAAGAAGGCACGTTTCGCATCTTTAATAGCTCGTTGCCAGATGCGATGGTCTCTTTCAGAGCGAGTTTGCCTGAAAGTTTCCAAAGCTTCAGAGCAATGCTGGTTCCACCAGCCTTTGCTCCGCTTAGAGAGCTTGCGCTTCTTAGAGTGAGTTTCCCAAGCCCGATCGACTGACGCCGAGAGTGCACGGAGTACTCTCTCGAGGTCGTGGATAGTCTCAACTGGAATCATATCCAGTCTGAGCAGGTCGGCGGCAATGTCCGCGATGAACTCCGGGACACTGTCTTTGGGAAGCGACTTCCGCTGGTTGCTGATGTCAAGCAGCGGAATGTCAAGTTCCAGTGACAACGGACAATGGTCCGACGTCAGCTGTAGCGCATGTTCAATGCGCGGATGAGTCTGTCCTGTCGAGACAGGGCAGAACATCAGATCAATAGTCGAGGGCTGAAGCTCTCGGTTATGAGATATGAAGGTCGGACCAGGATTCGATGGCTCCGCCCATTCGAGTCCGAGCTCAAGTGCCGCATTACACAGCATCTCGCCCTGCGTGCGCTGGGAAGTATGAACTTGATCCCAGAGTTCATAGTGACAATTGAAGTCCCCGCCCAGGTAAACCAGGTTGGGGAAATCAGGATGCTCCGAACATTCGTCCAAGAGCCGAATTGTGCTGCCGTCTACATCAGAGTAGGTGTTAGCGAGGAAGAGAGGCTCGCCTGGAGTGGCGAGGCTTATAACCATGAGATCACTTTTTTTTTTTTTTTTTTTTTTTTAAATCAACAATTTGTATTGCGGTGCTCTTTTTTTTTTTTTTTTTTTTTTTAAATCAACAATTTATAAAGCGGTGCTCGAAGGCAGTCCGCTTGTAAATACACGGAGGTATCTACGATAAATACAACGAGTCCGAGACAACCAGACTGAGGGGATAGACATAGAGGGCTCACTGCCCTGTTCTCTCGTGCCCACGCTCATCTGAGCTCGTGCTGAATCGCTCGCTAAAGCTTGCGTCCCCCAGACCCGAAGGCCCGGCTGCAGTCCATTCTGCATAAAGGGGCCGTGAGGTCCCATAACGCCTGCCGTCGCGGGCTTGCGATGCGCACTGAAGCTCGGCGACCGCTTTCGTCAATCGCCAGACTGTTCCGGGGCTGCAGACAAGCGGTCACCCGCCGCCTGGATCCGGAATGAAAGTACCCGCCGCCTTGTTGGATGTTAGGTACTTGATGAACCAGAGACACATGAAGGCGTCGTACTGGCGTTCGGGTGGTCTCTCCCCGTTACGGCAGAGAGTCATGACATGGACGGAGTCCTCAGGCCCTCGTCCGCATGAGCACTGATCGCTTTCAACAAAATTGAACCGCGCACGATACGCATTGATCGGCGCGTGTCCGCACGCAATGCGACAGCAGCGAGCATACAGCTCGTTGCCTGTCACCAACTTCATGAAGCCCGTTCTCTTGCGAGAAGGGCGCTCATAGGAATCAGGCTTTCCCGCATCATGGAAATGAAACGTGGAAGCGCCTATGTATTTCTTGGTCCGAGATTGGTCGAACCAAGAAGCATGCATCTCATCGTCTGCCTCCTTGCAGAGCGCATCCATGGTGTACAATGGGCGAGTGCCCAGTGGAATATCGAGTGACCGAGCGTACTCATGTGCTTCGAGTTGGATCGCCCACTTCCACTTGGAAGGGACGTGCCAGAAATGGATCCTGCGCTGTTCGTCCTCATCGAGCCAGCACCGTAGTATGTCGCACAGTGCAATAGAATGTTGCTGTGCAGAGTGCGGGTTGCAATCAGTGATGCGATTAATTGCATTCATTGAATCCAAGAAACATGAGATGGATGTGGCTCCATCTTGTGTGGTAGCTTTCTGGATCGCAACACGCAATCCAATCAGCTCGGCGTCATCGCTGGTCGCTTTACCGACCGGCTGACGAGTTTCAAATACAAGTCTGGTGCCCCGGAAGACCCGGGATGCGTACACCGACTGCTTAGTAGGTGCGTCTGCTTTCGTGGGCACGGCGCCGTCACTACTGACATATACACAATCTTGCTGGGTCTGGCACTCGGTGAGCGCCTGATCCAGTGAGTTACGATAGGCTTTGACAGAATCCTCGTCTTTGCCAAGGAGCCTATGAGTCTCAAAGCGGTCGCCGAACTTGTCGACCAACCGCCTGCCCGGGTTATTCGCATCCACGAAATAATCCATGTGTATAAAGTTTGGTGGTCTGAGGTCCACCAAATCTTTGAGAGGAGATTTCAGTGCTGAGCGCTGGCGTTCAGAGAGGGAGGCCAAGTTCTTTGACCTCGAGGGATCCCCGCCTGCAGAGACAGGCGTGGTAAGAGAGCGAAGGGCATGCCTCGCGTTCGAGTTGGCTAGTCGGGCAGAGGACCCGACCTTGAGCCGCTTGACGAAGCTGGCGATGGGTTCAACGCAGGCCATAGTTTCAGCTGCACCCTCCGGAGTGGTGCAGAACTGTCCATTAATCCAGATGCAGGCCTTACGCTGCATCTGGCGCAACAACTTCATGAGTGCGACATTGCGCATACCATTGAAGTTCCATAATAAACAGCCATACGTCGCGATGGGGCGAGCGCACGACAGGTACAGAATGCGCTTCTGCTGAGGGGATAAGCCTCGAACAGAATTGCCTAACATTTGGAAAGCTCTGGCAGTTGTCAGAGCCTTCGTTGCATAAAAATGGACATGCTCTTTAAAGGAAAGACACGCATCCAGAAAGAAGCCAAGGTATCGCCAGACATCCTTGGGTTTAAGTGGAGTCGTACCAGTATATGGCGCGAACCCGAGATCAATGGACGGACGGGGATCCGCCGCATTGTGCGAAAAATGCTGCAATTCAGTCTTGTTGTGCTCAACAACAAGCCCGAAGTCGGTGAAGAGGTTGTGCACTGACGCGTATGCCCTCTTCAGCTTTGGAACATTGTCCGGAATTGACTTGGACTGAGCGATAATTAGCCCATCATCAACGAATGAGATGATAGTCGGCATGTCGCCGACTTTCTGGTATAGTTTCAGCACAGGCGCTAAATACAGCGCAGACAGTACTGGAGACAGAGCCGAGCCTTGGCCGACACCAACATCGGCATCAAACTCAGGCGAGGTAGCGCTGCGCCAGGAATAAGAAGTTTTACGCCCGACGAGGTATGATTCGAAGAACTTCGACACTTGACGCGCAAAGCCTCCATGTTGCAGTATCCTCACCAACATCCGGTGGTTGAGCGAGGGGAAGTATTGAGCTACATCAAAAGCGATGACGCTCGTTTTGAGGCCCTTTATCCAGCCTTGCCGGATGATATGGGTCAGAAAAACACCGGCGTCCTCTGTTGAGTTCTGCCGGATGCCACCGAACTGCTTTGGATCAAAGACAGCAAATTTAGTCGCCTCGTATTGCATACGACGCGCCAGCATTTTCTCGACGAGCTTGCCGAGGGTGTTCAAAAGCACAATCGGGCGAAAGGCTTTTGGAGTATCATATGCAGGCTTGCCAGGTTTCGGGATAATCACCGACAAACTCTGCTTGAAGTACGAGGGCCAATGCCCCAAGTCCAAACATGCAATTGCAATGTTTAGGAAAAACATAGCGACGTGAGGGAATCTCACTAGCTGTTTAATATGCGCCCAGGTCAGATGGTCAGGACCTGGAGCAGATGTATTGCTGCAGGGCTCCAGGGACTCCTGGAGTTCCGCAGCAGAAAATGGGACCCAGTCCCGCATTGGATGAGACTCGAGTTCGTCGAGTTTGTCCAAATTAACCGGCCTGTCAGACGCGGCGTTATAAGACTTGTCGAGCGCATCCCAGAGCGACTCGATAGAATTACAGGGCTGTCCCCGGAAGGAGATCGCCTCGTAGTCAGGCAGAGGCCTTTGCTTCGTCCATGCAGCTAGATCCCAAGGACGTCGCGATTTTTCAGTGACCTCTTTGATTCGATTGTCAAAGAAGGCGTGCTTTGCATCTTTAATAGCTCGTCGCCAGATGCGGTGGTCTCTTTCAGAGCGAGTTTGCCTGAAAGTTGCCAAAGCTTCAGAGCAGTGCTGGTTCCACCAGCCCTTGCTCCGCTTAGAGAGCTTGCACTTCTTAGAGTGAGTTTCCCAAGCCCGATCAACTGACGCCGAGAGTGAACGGAGTACCCTCTCGAGGTCGTGAATAGTCTCAACCGGAATCATATCCAGTCCAAGTAAATCAGCGGCAATGTCGGCGATGAACTCGGGGACACTGTCTTTGGGAAGTGACTTCCGCTGGTCGCTGATATCGAGCAGTGGTATGTCGAGTTCAAGTGACAATGGACAATGGTCCGACGTCAACTGTAGTGCGTGGTCAATACGTGGATGGATCTGTCCTGTTAGGACGGGGCAGAACATCAGATCAATAGTCGAGGGGCCGAAGCTCTCGGTTATGGGATATGAAGGTCGGACCATGGAGGCCCCAGTAGCCCAGTGGTTTAATCGCCACTAAAAGACTGGAGAGGTGGCTGTGCAGTCACTGGAAAGGTTGTGGGTTCGATTCCCGCTCATCCTCTGTACCTTACAAAGCAGGGATAGGCATGTGACCCATCATCGGTTACCGCACGGCTCGGGACTCAGGTTGGTAAGCAACCTGAGGCAATACCATGGTCAGGTGACCCGGTGGCAGGGTGGTAACCTGGCACATGATAGGGATGATCGTGGGAGCCCAAAGTGGCAGGTCAGGTGATCCCTGGCAGGCCGTGCCTGAAATGGTCACGTGACTAGTCATGTGATCAAGAGGGAGCGAAAGCATAGGGCGCGGAGCGGGGGAGAGTCTGAGAACAACCGACCCTTGATGCGCACCCTGTAATAGGGAGTTCCAGAGCAGCGCGCCCGGAAGGTGCCGCGCACCCTGAATGGGGAGCCTTCGGACTGTGAGCTTGGGACAGGACACCCCCACCGGTTAACTCGAGCCCAGCAACCAGCTGGATCAGGCCGAGAACCTGGTCGTTAGTCAGCGTTGGTAGCGTGGACTGGTCCGGTCATAAGGCCTTACCGAGCGTTGAAGGGGCCAGGGGTAAGCCACCACGGACCGAAGCACGCCAGGTGGGAGCCTGAGACCCCGTGGGGCAGCATAACCGGGTAAGCATGGGTGAGAACCCAGCCTAGGCCTCAGGTCTAGGTGCACACGAGGCTGGACGCGGCAAGGCAGAGACCGGGACATGACTGGGATCCGCGCCCCGGGCATCAGCGAACCACATGCTCAGGAACGGGAAAGTAAAGTAGGTGGGGCTTACCAAGCCCGGGCAGCTTGGCCTCTTGGAACCGCTCCCTGGCCGAATGGACCGGGCGGACCAGGGAGCCCCGACTCGGCCCGAGAGGACACCCTGCCGGTTCATCTGGATGACTAATCCAGGTATTGAATCCAAGTTGATTCCGAAGTCTAGGCACGGAATCCACCGTTTAGCTAGCGCCACCGCAAAGGGGACGGCGATAAGGGCCTCCACTGGAGGGCCCTAAACGAGTTGTATTTATCGTAGGCACATTCGTGTACTTACAAGCGGACTGCCACCGAGCACCGCTATATAAATTGTTGATTTAAAAAAAAAAAAGAAGGTCGGACCATGATTAGATGGCTCCGCCCATTCGAGTCCGAGCTCAAGTGCCGCGTTACACAGCATCTCGCCCCGCGTGCGCTGAGAAGTATGAACTTGATCCCAAAGTTCATAGTGACAATTGAAGTCCCCGCCCAGGTAAACCAGGTTGGGGAAATCAGGACGCTCCAAACATTCATCCAAGAGCCGAATCGCGCTGCCGTCTACATCAGAGTAGGCGTTAGCGAGGAAAAGAGGCTCGCCCGGAGTGGCGAGGCTTATAACCATGAGGTCGCGACTGTCGACCAGGTCGCGCCTCAGAGAAGGTCTTAGCCGCCTTAGGCGGTTATGCACATAGGCCATCACACGAGGAGGTTCCTCGTACGATGACCTGCGAACGATGCAAGTCCAATCCGGATGGGTCGGACCTCCGATTACAGCCTCACCATCTACGTTGTGTGCGGACGGGGCGTATCTCACGATGTTCCAAGCAGGCTCTTGGAAAAACAAAATATCATAATCCTCTCCAAGAGTGGAGAGGAGGACGTCTATATGTACACGCTTTCGGTTCACATTTTGAGACAGAATACGAAGCGAGGAAATGAAAGAGCGCCCCCTCGTACCAGGGACCACCGCCGGAGCGGGGCTGTCCGATGAGGAACTCATGAAGGTCCGGCCTCCGCATTACGCTGCGGGGAGGCGTTAGAACGATTCTGGCCAGTACGCTTACGATCACGTACCAGCTGGTAGTGCTGCTTGATCCACTCGGGATCGAAACGATTTTTCCAGAAGGCACACTTCCGGTCGTCAGTGGAGTGCTCTTTGCCGAGGATGCGGGCAGGGCTGCCCCACAGGGGTTGCCTCGACGGGCGGGTTTGCTTTCGGCTTCGCCTTGCAGCAAGAAGCCAAGACACGGTGATGCTCTTTTCTGTGTGGTTCCCCACACAGCGGGCATCGGAGAGACTGCTGGTTACACTTCATGGAAGAGTGTCCCCAGCGCCAGCAGCGATCGCAGAGAGGAGATCCCAGCGATGAAAGAGTAGCCTTGAACCGGCAGCGCCAGTTCCGAACCATGACGGTACGATCGTCCAGAGCTTTGATGTTCCGGCCGGTCGTGGTGTCCTCGATATTGAACCAGATGGTTGCAGTATCAGATTTCTTGGAGTTGCGCATAATGCGCGGCGCTCCGACGAGCGTGATGAGATCCGAGAACGAGGAGTCTCGGAGAATCTCGTAGGCTTGACAGGCAGTGAGGGTGCTGCCATTGTCATTGAAATATGGAACATCGAGCAATTTCGCATAGGAAATGCTTGTGGGCATGGTGAGCTCGACCGTAGAACCAGTCGGAGCGCACCGGAGAGCAGACTCGTGCATGATGTCGCAGTCCTTCGGAGATGCCACCCTCGTCATCAAGCATGAGAACGAGGTGGCGGAGTGGTCGTGGATGGACTCGCATCTTTTTTTTTTTTTTTAAATCAACAATTTTTATAGCGGTGCTCGATGGCAGTCCGCTTGTAAGTACACGAGTGTGCCTACGATAAATACCGAAGTTTAGGGTCCTCCAAGTGGAGGACCCTTATCGCCGTCTCCTTTGCAGGATAGGCACTAGACTAAACGGTGGAATTCCGTGCCTAGACTTCGGAATCAACTTGGATTCAATACCTGGATTAGTCATCCAGATGAACCGGCAGAGGATAAGTCCTCTCGGGCCGGAGTCAGGGGACTACCCTGGTCCACCACGGTCCGAATTTCGGCCAGGGAGCGAGTTACCAAGAGGCCAAGCCGAGAACAAGCCGGACATTGGTAAGCCCCACCTACTTTACTTTTCCCATTCCTGAGCATGTGGTTCGCTGATGCCCAAAGGGCGCGGATCCCCAATCATGTCCCAGGTCTCTGCCTTGCCAGCGTCCAGCCTCAGTGTGCACCCTAGACCTAAGGCCTAGGCTGAGGAGTACTACACCCATGCTTAACCCGGTTATGCATGCCCCACGAGGAGGTCTCAGGCTCCCACCTGAGCAGTGCTTTACGGTCATGTGGTGGCTACCCCTGGGCCTGGGGACTCCCCAAGTGTGCCGAAGGACCGGTTCATGACCAGTCCACAGGGACCGGTCCACACTACCAACGCTGACTAACGACCAGGTTCTCGGCCTGATCCAGCTGGTTAGACTGGGCTCGAGATTAACCAGTGGGGGGTGTCCTGTCCCAAGCTCGCAGTCCAAAGAGACTCCCCATTACAGGGTGCGCGGCACCTTCCGGAAGCCGCATGCTCTGGAACTCCCTATTACGGGGTGCGCATCAAGGGTCGGGTTGTTTTCAGTTACTCCCCCGCTTACCGCACCCTATGCTTTCGCTCCCTACTTGATCACATGACTAGTCACGTGACCATTTCAGGCACGGCCTGCCAGGGATCACCTGACCTGCCACTTTGGGCTCCCACGATCATCCCATCACGTGACCAGGTTACCACCCTAGCCACCGAAGGTCACCTGACCGTGGTATTGCCTCAGAGTTGCTTACCAACCTGAGTCACCGAGCACGTGACGGTAACCGATAATGGGTCACATGCCTATCCCTGCTTTGTAAGGTACAGAGGATGAGCGGGGATCGAACCCACAACCTTCCCAGTGACTGCACAGCCACCTCTCCAGTCTTTAGTGGCGATTAAACCACTGGGCTACTGGGGCCCTCGGATGGACTCGCATCGAATCCAGGACTTGCCAGCCATCAACCCCCTGTTGAGGGTTGTCAGGAGCGTTCCGGCAGCAACAGAGCCGTTGCCACCAGGGAAAGTATAGACCAGCCTGACGTTACGTCGGGACGGTCCGTGAGAGGTGGACTTCGCCTTCTTCTTGGGTGGTCTGGAAAGTTTGCCGGTTGCCTCCTTTTGCAAGGAGACGATCTTCTCAGTGGGGAGATCAGGAAATGTTTTGGCCAGGGCCACAATGGCCTCAGCCGGAGTGGTGGCAGGTTGCGCTGCCGCTTGCGCATATGAGCGCTTCTTGTCGGATGGGCGTGTAGCCCGATTGACAGGGGGGGGAGGGCCTCGACCTGGGGTCTGGGAGCAGGACCGATTGCGAGGAGGAGGAGGTGGGCGGTTCGGGTTCCGAGGTGGTCTCGGAGGCCGAGCGCCGGCATTCGAACGAGAGTCCTGCGGGCGCAACGTGCCCGTCGGCGAGGAATCATGTACATCGCCCGAGAAATGGGCGGTCTTGGATGTGCGAGCGCGGACCGTCGTGGCCAGTCATTGCCCGAGAGTGTGTTTGGGTCCCTCAAGAGTGGGGATACTGAACATGTTGACATCGGCGGCAGTGTCGACCAGGGAGGCCAGACCTTCCGCAATGGCGTATTGATAGCCGGCTGGGACTTGCACGGCTGCTGTGTTAACCTTCCGGAGCCACTCCTTCAGGTTCCATAAAGACTCGGTGACCGCCTTCGCTTCACCGTGGAGGAGGCAAAAGCCTTCCTCCTCGAAGTACAGGACACCGACGTTGTCGCTGTTAAACCCGGCGTGCGTAGACACCATGGAAATAGCGGGGGATGGGGGAGCAGGGGGCGCGGTCGTCTCCGCCTGCGGGTTCGGGTCGTTGGTCTGCATGAGACCGTCGTTGCCCTGGAAAAGGACGCCGGACGAAGGTCCCAGCTGGGAGAAGAGGCCTTGACTGGCGGGAGGCTCAGTACGGCCGGGGTGCGGGTTCAGCGGTGAGAGGGTAGTCCTTCCACCGCCGCTCAGTGTGTCGAGCGGGTCGTCGCTCATCGGAATACTCTAATAATTCGCTGGATTTTCAGCGGATTTCGCGATAAATTGAAAAGGAAGTGCTCAAGAGTTTATAGAACTCGGATCTGCAACTCGATACGAGATCGGCCCAAGTGTTGACGCTGTGGAACATGTTTTTTGCGATGAGGGAGTTTGTTTACAGTTGTTGACAAGTGGGCATTGCGGAAAGAGGTGGCATTCAATGGGGCGCATATTAAACAGCTTGTGAGATTCCCTCACATTGCTACTCTCTTCCTAAACATTGCAAACGCATGTTTGGACTTGGGGCATTGGCCCTCGTACTTCAAGCAGAGCTTGTCGGTGATCATCCCGAAACCTGGCAAGCCTGCATATGATACTCCGAAAGCCTTTTGCCCGATTGTGCTTTTGAATACCCTCGGCAAGCTCGTCGAGAAAATGCTGGCGCGTCGTATGCAATACGAAGCGACTAAATTCGCTGTCTTTGACCCAAAGCAGTTTGGTGGCATCCGGCAGAACTCGACAGAGGACGCCGGCGTGTTTCTTACCCATATCATCCGGCAAGGCTGGATAAAGGGTCTCAAAACGAGCGTCATCGCTTTTGATGTAGCTCAATACTTCCCTTCACTCAACCATCATATGTTGGTGAGGATACTTCAACACGGAGGCTTCGCACGCCAAGTGTCTAAGTTCTTCGAGTCGTACCTCATCGGGCGTAAAACTTCTTACGCCTGGCGCAGCGCTGTCTCGCCTGAGTTTGATGCCGACGTCGGGGTCGGCCAAGGCTCGGCTCTGTCTCCAGTCCTGTCTGTGCTTTATTTAGCGCCGGTACTGAAACTATACCAGAAAGTCAGCGATATGCCGACAATCATCTCATTCGTTGACGATGGACTGATTATTGCTCAGTCCAAGTCAATTCTGGACAATGTTCCAAAGCTGAAGAGGGCGTACGCATCAGTGCACAACCTCTTCACTGACTTCGGGCTTGTTGTCGAGCACAACAAGACTGAACTGCAGCATTTCTCGCACAATGTGGCGGACCCCCGTCCGTCCATTGATCTTGGGTTCGCGCCATATACTGGCACGACCCCACTTTAGCCTAAGGATGTCTGGCGATACCTGGGTTTTTTCTTGGACACGCGTCTCTCTTTTAAGGAGCATGTCCGCTTTTATGCAACGAAGGCTCTGACAACCGCCAGAGCTTTCCAGATGCTAGGCAATTCTGTTCGAGGCTTATCCCCTCAGCAGAAGCGCATTCTGTACCTGTCGTGCGCTCGCCCCATCGCGACGTATGGCTGTTTATTATGGAACTTCAATGGTATGCGCAATGTCGCACTCATGAAGTTGTTGCGCCAGATGCAGCGTAAGGCCTGCATCTGGATTAATGGACAGTTTCGCACCACCCTGGAGAGTGCAGCTGAGACTATGGCTTTGGTGGATCTTAAACCACCAAACTTTATCAACATGGATTATTTTGCGGATGCAAATAACCCGGGCAGGCGGTTAGTTGACAAGTTCGGCAACCGCTTTGAGACTCATAGGCTTCTTGGCAAGGACAAGGACTCCGTCAAAGCCTACCGCAACTCACTGGATCAGGCGCTCATTGAGTGCCGGGCCCAGCAAGATTGTGCATATGTCAGTAGTGATGGCGCCGTGCCCACGAAAGCAGACGCACTGGTAAAACAGTTGGTGTACGCATCCCGGGTTTACCGGAGCACCAGACTTTTATTTGAAACTTGTCAGCCAGTCGGTAAAGCAACCAGCGACGACGCCGAGCTGATTGGATTGCGTGTCGCGATTCAGAAAGCCACCACACAGGTTGGAGTCACTTCCATCTCGTGTTTTCTAGACTCGATGAATGCTATCAACCGCATCATCGATTGCAATCCTCACTCCATGCAGCGGCATTCTATTGCCCTGTATGAGGTATTACGGCGCTGGCTTGACGAAGACGAGCGGCGCAGGATTGATTTCTGGCATGTCCCTTCCAAGTGGAAGTGGGCTATTCAACTCGAAGCACACGAGTACGCTCGGTCGCTCGATATTCCACTGGGCACTCGCCCATTGTACACCACGGATGCGCTCCGCAAGGAGGCAGACGATGAGATGCATGCTTCTTGGTTTGACCAATCTCAGACCAAGAAATACATAGGCGCTTCCACGTTTCATTTCTATGATGCGGGAAAGCCAGACTCCTATGAGCGCCCGTCTCGAAAGCGAACGGGCTTCATGAAGTTGGTGACGGGCAACGAGTTGTATGCTCGCTGCTGTCGCGTTGCATGTGGACATGCGCTGATCAATGCGTATCGCACGCGGTTCAACTTTGTTGAGAGCGATCAATGCTCCTGCGGACGAGGGCCTGAGGACTCCGTCCACATTATGACGCTCTGCCGTAACTGGCAGAGACCACCTGAACGCCAGTACGACGCCTTTGTGCGTCTCTGGTTTGTTAAGTACCTAACGTCTAACAAGGCGGCAGGTGCTTTCATCCCAGATCCAGGCGGCGGGTGACCGCGTGTCTGCTGGCTCCTCGGAGCCCCGGAACAGTCTGGCGATTGATGAAAGCGGTCGCCGAGCTTCATTGCGCATTGCAAGCCCTGCAATGGCGGGCGTTATGGGACCTCACGGACCCTTTACGCGGAATTGACCGCATCTGGGCCTTCGGGTCTGGGGGACGCAAGCTCTAGTGAGCGATTCAGCACGAGCTCAGATGAGCGCGGCACGAGAGAACAGGGCAGTGAGCCCTCTATGTTTACCCCCTCAGTCTGGTTGTCTCGGACTCGTTGTATTTATCGTAGATACCTCCGTGTATTTACAAGCGGACTGCCTTTGAGCACCACTTTATAAATTGTTGATTTAAAAAAAAAAAAAAAAAAAAAGACCATAGAACCGGTCGGAGCGCACCGGAGGGTGGACTCGCGCATGATGTCGCAGTCCTTCGGGGACGCCACCCTCGTCATCAAGCATGAGAATGAGGAGGCGGAATGGTCCTGGATAGACTCGCATCGAATCCAAGACTTGCCAGCGGTCAACCCTCGGTTGAGGGTTGTCAGGAGCGTTCCGGCAGCAACGGAACTGTTGCCACCAGGGAAAGTATAGACCAGTCTGACGTTACGTCAAGATGGTCCATGAGAGGTGGACTTCGCCTTCTTCTTAGGTGGTCCGGACGATTCGCCGGTCGCCTCCTTTTGCAAGGAAACGATCTTCTCAGCGGGGAGATCAGGGAATGTTTTGGCCAAGGCCACAATGGCCTCAGCCGGAGTGGTGGCGGGCTGAGCTGCCGCTTGCGCGTACGAGCGCTTCTTGTCAGATGGGCGTGTGGCCCGATTGACAGGTGGGGGGGGACCCCAACCTGGAGTCCGGGAACGGGATCGGTTGCGAGGAGGGGGAGGCGGGCGGTTCGGGTTCCGAGGTGGTCTCGGAGGCTGAGCGCCAGCGTTCGAGCGGGAGTCCTGGGGGCGCAACGTGCCCGTTGGGGAGGAATCGTGAACATCGCCCGTGAAATGGGCGGTCTTGGATGTGCGAGCGCGGACCGTAGTGGCGAGTCGTTGCCCGAGAGTAGCCTTGGTTCCCTCAAGAGTGGGGATCCCAAACATATTGACGTCGGCGGCAGTGTCGACCAAGGAGGCCAGACCTTCCGCAATGGTGTATTG
This sequence comes from Macrocybe indica, assembly GCA_030407095.1. Taxonomy (NCBI): domain Eukaryota; kingdom Fungi; phylum Basidiomycota; class Agaricomycetes; order Agaricales; family Callistosporiaceae; genus Macrocybe; species Macrocybe indica. The sequence continues at coordinate 1,626,478 of JARFTL010000005.1, forward strand.
ATAGCCGGCTGGGACTTGCACGGCTGATGTGTTGACCTTCCGGAGCCATTCCTTCAGGTTCCATAAAGACTCGGTGACCGCCTTCGCTTCACCGTGGAGGAGGCGAAAACCTTCCTCCTCGAAGTACAAGACACTGACATTGTCGCTATTGAATCCGGCGCGTGTAGACGCCATGGATATAGCGGGGGAAGGGGGAGCAGGGGGCGCGGTCGTCTCCGCCTGCGGGGTTCGGGTCGTTGGTCTGCATGAGGCTGTCGTTACCCTGGAAAAGAACGCCGGACGAGAGTCCCGGCTGGGAGAATAGGCCTTGACTGGCGGGGGGCTCAGTACGGCCGGGGTGCGGGTTCAGCGGTGAGAGCATAGCCCTCCCACTGCCGCCAAGTGTGTCGAGCGGGTCATTGCTCATCGAAACTCTCTAGTTTTTCGCTGGATTTTCAGCGGATTTCGCGATAAAAGAAATGGAAGATGCTCAGGAGTGGTATAAACTCGGATCTGCAACTCGATAAGAAATCGGCCCAAGTGTCGATGCTGTAGAACGTGTTTTGTGCGATGTAAGAGGTTGTTTACAGATGTTTACAAGTGGGCGTTGCGGAAAGAGGTGAGAACTCCAATTACTGCCTCACCGTCTATGTTGTGAGCCGATGGGGCGTATCTCACGATGTTCCAAGCAGGTTCTTGGAGGAAAATAATATCATAATCCTCTCCAAGAGTGGAGAGGAGAACATCTATATGTACATGCTTTCGATTCACATTCTGAGAGAAAATACAAAGCGAGGAAATAAAAGAGCGCCCCCTCATACCAGGGACCACCGCCGGAGCAGGGCTGTCCAATGAGGAACTCATGAGGGTCCGGCCTCCGCATTTCACTGCGGAGAGGCGTCAGAGCGATTCTGGCCAGCACGCTTGCGATCACGTACCAGCTGGTAGTGCTGCTTGATCCACTTGGGATCGAAACGGTTCTTCCAGAAGGCACACTTCCGGTCGTCAGTGGAGTGCTCTTTGCCGCAGCTAAGGCACTTGGGAGTGTGCGGGCAGGGCTGCCCTGCAGGGGTTGCCTCGACGGGCGGATTTGAACCCATCGCCAGCTTCATTAAGCGGCTTAAGGTCGGGTCCTCTGCCCGTCTAGCCAACTCGAACGCGAGGCATGCCCTTCGCTCTCTCACCATGCCTGCCTCTGTGGGCGGGGATCCCTCGAGGTCAAAGAACTTGGCCTCCCTCTCTGAACGCCAGCGCACAGCGTTGAAATCTCCTCTCAAAGATTTGGTGGACCTTAGACCACCAAACTTTATCCACACGGATTATTTTGCGGACGCAAATAACCCAGGCAGGCAGTTGGTTGACAAGTTCGGCGATTGCTTTGAGACTCATAGGCTCCTTAGCAAAGATGAAGACTCTGTCAAAGCCTATCGTAACTCACTGGAGCAGGCGCTCGCTGAGTGCCAGGCCCAGCACGATTGTGCATATGTCAGTAGTGATGGCGCCATGCCCATGAAAGCAGATGCACTTGTTAAACAGTCAGTGTACGCTTCTCAGGTCTACCGAGGCACTCGACTTCTATTCGAAACTCATCAACCGGTCGGTAAAGCGACCAGTGACGACGCCGAGCTGATTGGACTGCATGTTGCAATCCAGAAAGCTACCACACAGGATGGAGTCACATCCATTTCATGTTTCTTGGACTCGATGAATGCTATTAACTGCATCATCGATTGCAATCCTCACTCTGCACAGCGGCATTCTATTGCTCTGTGTGAGGTATTACGGCGCTGGCTCGATGAAGACGAGTGGCGCAGGATTGACTTCTGGCATGTCCCTTCCAAGTGGAAGTGGGCTATTCTTTTTTTTTTTTTTAAATCAACAATTTTTATAGCGGTGCTCGATGGCAGTCCGCTTGTAAGTACACGAGTGTGCCTACGATAAATACCGAAGTTTAGGGTCCTCCAAGTGGAGGACCCTTATCGCCGTCTCCTTTGCAGGATAGGCACTAGACTAAACGGTGGAATTCCGTGTCTAGACTTCGGAATCAACTTGGATTCAATACCTGGATTAGTCATCCAGATGAACCGGCAGAGGATAAGTCCTCTCGGGCCGGAGTCAGGGGACTACCCTGGTCCGCCACGGTCCGAATTTCGGCCAGGGAGCGAGTTACCAAGAGGCCAAGCCGAGAACAAGCCGGACATTGGTAAGCCCCACCTACTTTACTTTTCCCGTTCCTGAGCATGTGGTTCGCTGATGCCCAAAGGGCGCGGATCCCCAATCATGTCCCAGGTCTCTGCCTTGCCAGCGTCCAGCCTCAGTGTGCACCCTAGACCTAAGGCCTAGGCTGAGGAGTACTACACCCATGCTTAACCCGGTTATGCATGCCCCATGAGGAGGTCTCAGGCTCCCACCTGAGCAGTGCTTTACGGTCATGTGGTGGCTACCCCTGGGCCTGGGGACTCCCCAAGTGTGCCGAAGGACCGGTTCAATGACCAGTCCACAGGGACCGGTCCACACTACCAACGCTGACTAACGACCAGGTTCTCGGCCTGATCCAGCTGGTTAGACTGGGCTCGAGATTAACCGGTGGGGGGTGTCCTGTCCCAAGCTCGCAGTCCAAAGAGACTCCCCATTACAGGGTGCGCGGCACCTTCCGGAAGCGCGCATGCTCTGGAACTCCCTATTACGGGGTGCGCATCAAGGGTCGGGTTGTTTTCAGTTACTCCCCCGCTTACCGCGCCCTATGCTTTCGCTCCCTACTTGATCACATGACTAGTCACATGACCATTTCAGGCACGGCCTGCCAGGGATCACCTGACCTGCCACTTTGGGCTCCCACAATCATCCCTATCACGTGACCAGGTTGCCACCCTAGCCACCGAAGGTCACCTGACCGTGGTATTGCCTCAGGGTTGCTTACCAACCTGAGTCACCGAGCACGTGACGGTAACTGATGATGGGTCACATGCCTATCCCTGCTTTGTAAGGTACAGAGGATGAGCGGGGATCGAACCCACAACCTTCCCAGTGACTGCACAGCCACCTCTCCAGTCTTTAGTGGCGATTAAACCACTGGGCTACTGGGGCCCTGGAAGTGGGCTATTCAACTCGAAGCACACGAGTACGCTCGGACGCTCGATATTCCACTGGGCACTCGCCCATTGTACACCACGGATGCGCTCCGCAAGGAGGCAGACGATGAGATGCATGCTTCTTGGTTCGACCAATCGCGGACCAAGAAATACATAGGTGCTTCCATGTTTCATTTCCATGATGCGGGAAAGCCAGATTCCTATGAGTGCCCTTCTCGCAAGAGAACGGGCTTCATGAAGTTGGTGACAGGCAACGAGCTGTATGCTCGCTGTTGTCGCATCGCATGCGGACATGCGCCGATCAATGCGTATCACATGCAGTTCAATTTCGTCGAGAGTGACCAATGCTCATGTGGACGAGGGCCCGAGGACTCCGTCCATGTCATGACTCTCTGCCGTAACTGGGAGAGGCCACCTGAACACCAGTACGATGCCTTCGTGCATCTCTGGTTTGTTAAGTACCTAACGTCAAACAAGGCGGCGGGTGCTTTCATCCCGGATCCAGGTGGTGGGTGACCGTGCACCTGTTGGCTCTTCGGAGTTCCGGAACAGTCTAGTGATTGACGAAAGCGATCGCCGAGCTTCATTGCGCACCGCAAGCTCTGCGACAGCGGGCGTTATGGGACCTTACGGACCCTTTACGCGGAATTGACCGCATCCGGGCCTCCGGGCCTGGGGGACGCCAGCTCTAGCGAGCGAGTCAGCACGAGCTCATATGAGCGCGGGCACGAGAGAACAGGGCAGTGAGCCCTCTATGTATATTCCCTCAGTCTGTTTCTCTCGGACTCGTTGTATTTATTGTAGGTACCCTCGTGTATTTACAAGCAGACTGCCATCGAGCACCGCTATATAAACTGTTGATTTTAAAAAAAAAAAAAAAGACGGGCGGATTTGCTTTTGGCTTCGCTTTGCAGCAAGAGGCCAAGACATGGTGATGTTCCTTTCTGTGCGGTTCCCCACACAGTGGGCATCAGAGGGATTGCTGGTTGCACTTCATAGAGGAGTGCCCCCAGCGCCAGCAGCGATCGCAGAGAGGTGATCCCGGTGATGAGAGAGCGGCCTTGAACCAGCAGCGCCAGTTCCGAACCATAACAGTACGATCGTCCACAGCCTTGATGTTCCGGCCGGTCGTTGTGTCCTCGATATTGAACCAAACGGTTGCAGTATCGGATTTCTTGGAGTTGTGCATGATGCACAGAACTCCGATGATGGTGATGAGGTCCAAGAACGAAGAGTCTCAGAGGATCTCGTAGGCTTGATGGGTAGTGAGAGTGCTGCCATCATCATTGAAGTAGGGAACATCGAGCAATTTCGCGTAGGAAATGCTCGTGGGCATGGTGAGCTCAACTGTAGTCCCAGTCAGAGCGCACTGGAGGGCGGACTCACGCATAATGTCGCAGTCCTTCGGCGATGCCACCCTCGTCATCAAGCACGAGAACAAGGAGGCGGAATGGTCCTGGATGGACTCACATCGAATCCAAGACTTGCCAGCAGTCAACCCCCAGTTGAGGGTCGTCAGGAGTGGGCATCAGCGAACCACATGCTCAGGAACGGGAAAAGTAAAGTAGGTGGGGCTTACCAATGTCCGGCTTGTTCTCGGCTTGGCCTCTTGGTAACTCGCTCCCTGGCCGAAATTCGGACCGTGGCGGACCAGGGTAGTCCCCTGACTCCAGCCCGAGAGGACTTATCCTCTGCCGGTTCATCTGGATGACTAATCCAGGTATTGAATCCAAGTTGATTCCGAAGTCTAGGCACGGAATTCTACTGTTTAGTCTAGTGCCTATCCTGCAAAGGAGACGGCGATAAGGGTCCTCCACTTGGAGGACCCTAAACTTCGGTATTTATCGTAGGCACACTCGTGTACTTACAAGCGGACTGCCATCGAGCACCGCTATAAAAATTGTTGATTTAAAAAAAAAAAAAAAAAGAGGGTCGTCAGGAGAGTCCCAGCGGTGATGGAACTGTTGCCTCCGGAGAACGTATAGACCAGTCTGACATTGCGTCGAGACGGTCCGTGAGAGGTGGACTTAGCCTTCTTCTTACGTCGTCCAGAGGATTCGCCGGTTGCCTCCTTTTGCAAGGAGATGATCTTATCAGCTGGCAGGAGGGTCTGAATATACTAAGCACTCCGGATAGCCTTCCAGATGATTGGATTATGTCCATGGAACGTTTGCACGAAATATAGATTTTTTTTGGCTTGTGCTGGAGTAAGCGCACTGTGCATGTGCCTTGAACACGGTCACCTGACTTTGTTGTATAGGCATTCTTCCACATCCATACTCACTGCATGGAGCGGAACCCCAAATGATGCAAAACGACTGTCTATCATGATTGAGTAGAGCTTCCAAATGACTTTGAAGTAATCCACGCTCGAGAAAGCTGCACTGTCACCCTGGGTCAATGCGCAGTCGCTATCGATACCCAATGCTCACCACAATGTGGTCATACAACATGGTCTATTGCTTGGCAAAGATAAGGATTCTGTCAAGGCCTATCACAACTCACTGGAGCAGGTGCTTGCTGAGTGCCAGGCCCAGCAAGATTGTGCATATGTCAGTAGTGATGGCACTGTGCCCACGAAAGCAGACACACTCATCAAACAGTCAGTGTATTCATCCCGGGTTTACCGAGGCACCAGACTTTTGTTTGAAACTTCTCAGCCAGTCAGTAAAGTGACCAGCGACGATGCCGAGCTGATTGGATTGCGTGTCGCAATCCAGAAGGCCACCACGCAGGATGGGGTTACTTCCATCTCGTGTTTTCTTGATTTGATGAATGCCATCAGCTGCATCATCGATTGCAATCCGCACTCATCACAGCAGCATTCTATTGTCATGTGCGAGGTACTACGGCGCTGGCTCGACGAAGATGAGCAGCGCAGGATCGAATTCTGGCACGTCCCTTCCAGATGGAAGTGGGCTATACAGCACGAAGCGCACAAGTCTGCTCAGTCACTCGACATTCCCTTGGGGGCTCGCCCCCTCTATACCACAGATGCTCTCCGAAAGGAAGTGGACGATGATATGCATGCCTCTTGGTTCGACCAATCTTGGACCAAGAAATACATAGGTGCCTCCATGTTTCATTTTCATGATGCAGGAAAGCCTGATTCCTATGAGCGCCCCTCCTGCAAGAGAATGGGCTTCATGAAGTTGGTGACAGGCAACGAGTTATATGCTCGCTGCTGTCGCATTGCATGCGGACATGCACCGATCAATGCATATTGAGCGTGGTTCAATTTTGTCGAGAGCGATCAATGCTCCTGTGGACAAGGGCCTGAGGACTCTGTCCATGTTATGACTCTCTGCCATAACTGGCAGCCTACTGAATGCCAAGGGCTGGTTGGCATAGCGGTAAACGCAGTCAGGTAGTCCTGTGGATGTGGCAATCCACGAAGCCGCGGGTTCTAGTCCTGGAGGTGGCATCTTCAGGTTTGCATTCGGAAGTGTCCGGAGCTGGTTCCACGTGACGTGGGCAGGAAGTATCACGACCCTGTGACAGCTGTTCCCACAGGGAGGTGACTTGGTCACATGACTAAGCAGCTGGCACGTGACGTAAGCTGGGTTATGCGTCACACACGTGACTGACCCCACTCTGTGGGCTCTGATCATGTGACCCTAACTCACGTGACCGGGTTTCCCTTGGCGTGGATGGCCTTGGGATGTAAGTGCCGGACAATGCCTTAATCCGGCAGACTACACGTGATCCCCGATCTTAAAAGGTAGGGGCCGAAAGGATAAGGGACCATACCGGGAACCGGTCTGATAACCACCCGATGGCGTTTGAGCCAACAGGGCACCCGGTACCATGTGAGCTGCCTGAAGTAGGAGTCCATGGTGGTTAGTCACGGCGCAGTACACCAATGGTGGAAGTAGATCCAGACCCGTTCAGCTAAGGGCTCCCCCTGTAGGGACCTGTCATGGGAGGACCATGGACCTTACTGTGATATCGGATGCCAGTCTGGGAGGCACGTGGCAAGACAGAGACCTTAGTCAGATTGGGGATCCGTGCCCATTAAGGGCATCAGCGAACCATCTGTCAGGGGACGGGAAGGCAGGACTGGGGTCGCGCCCAGACACCGCTGGGCCGTAGCAAGGCTAGACAGTCTCTAGTCCTTGGCTCGAGAGACCTAACTCCTCTGTCGGTAGTCCCTGGGATAATACACCCAGGTAACTGCTTAAGTTGAATCCGAAGTGCGATACTCCTGGGTAGACGGTCCGCCTCCATAGTACAACGGAGGGACAGAACTAGAGCCTGGGTAGCAGCCTCTCCCGCAAGGGGGGGGCTAAACTTCGCGTAGCAAGGCTAGACAGTCTCTAGTCCTTGGCTCGAGAGACCTAACTCCTCTGTCGGTAGTTTCTGGGATAATACACCCAGGTAACTGCTTAAGTTGAATCCGAAGTGCGACACTCCTGGGTAGACGGTCCGCCTCCATAGCACAACGGAGGGACAGAACTGGAGCCTGGGTAGCAGCCTCTCCCGCAAGGGGGGGGCTAAACTTCAAGATTGGGGATCCGCACCCATTAAGGGCATCAGCGAACCATCTGTCAGGGGACGGGAAGGCAGGACCGGGGTCGCGCCTGGACACCGCTGGGCCGTAGCAAGGCTAGACAGTCTCTAGTCCTTGGCTCGAGAGACCTAACTCCTCTGTCGGTAGTCCCTGGGATAATACACCCAGGTAACTGCTTAAGTTGAATCCGAAGTGCGACACTCCTGGGTAGACGGTCCGCCTCCATAGCATAACGGAGGGACAGAACTGGAGCCTGGGTAGCAGCCTCTCCCGCAAGGGGGGGGCTAAACTTCGCTTGGTCATAAGGCCTTACCGAGCGTTTGAAGGGGCCAGGGGTAAGCCACCACGTGACCGTAAAGCACTGCTCAGGTGGGAGCCTGAGACCTCCTTGTGGGGCATGCATAACCAGGTTAAGCATGGGTGTAGAACTCCTCAGCCTAGGCCTTAGGTCTAGGGTGCACACCGAGGCTAGACGCTGGCAAGGCAGAGACCTGGGACATGACTGGGGATCCGCGCCGTTCGGGCATCAGCGAACCACATGCTCAGGAACGGGAAAAGTAAAGTAGGTGGGGCTTACTAATGCCTAGCTGGCTCGGCTTGGCCTCTTAGTAACTCGCTCCCTGGCCGAAATTCGGACCGTGGCGGACCAGGGCAGTCCCCTGACTCCGGCCCGAGAGGACTTATCCTCTGCCGGTTCATCTGAATGACTAATCCAGGTATTGAATCCAAGTTGATTCCGAAGTCTAGGCACGGAATTCCACCGTTTAGTCTAGCGCCTATCCTGCAAAGGAGACGGCGATAAGGGTCCTCCACTTGGAGGGCCCTAAACTTCGTCGTTGTATTTATCGTAGATACCTCCGTGTATTTACAAGCGGACTGCCTTCGAGCACCGCTTTATAAATTGTTGATTTAAAAAAAAAAAAAAGACCTACTGAATGCCAGTATGACACCTTTGTGCATCTCTGGTTCATTAAGTACCTAATGTCTAATAAGGCGGCAGGTGCTTTTATCCCGGATCCAGGCAGCAGGTGACCATGTGTCTGTAGCGGACAATGCTCTTCAGAGCACTGGGGCACTCTGGCGATTTTTTTTTTTTTTTTTTTTTTTTAAATCAACAATTTATATAGCGGTGCTCGGTGGCAGTCCGCTTGTAAGTACACGAATGTGCCTACGATAAATACAACTAGTCCAAAGCAAATCAGACTGAGGGGATAAACATAGAGGGCTCACTGCCCTGCTGTCTCCTGCCCGCGCTCCTCCGAGCTCGTGCTGACTCGCTCGCTAGGGCTGGCGTCCCCCAGGCCCGAAGGCCCGGCTGCGGTCATTTCCGCGTAAAGGGTCCGTGAGGTCCCATAACGCTCGCCGTCGCAGGGCTTGCGATGCGCAGTGAAGCTCGGCGACCGCTTTCGTCGATCGCCAGACTGTTCCGGTGAGCCAGACGTGCGGTCACCCGCCGCCCGGATCCGGAATGAAGGCACCCGCCGCCTTGTTAGACGTCAGGTACTTGACGAACCAGAGACGCACAAAGGCGTCGTACTGGCGTTCAGGTGGTCTCTCCCAGTTACGGCAGAGAGTCATGACGTGGACGGAGTCCTCAGGCCCTCGTCCGCATGAGCACTGATCGCTCTCGACAAAGTTGAACCGCGCGCGATACGCATTGATCGGCGCATGTCCGCAAGCAACGCGACAGCAGCGAGCAAAAATCTCGTTGCCTGTCACCAACTTCATGAAGCCCGTTCTCTTGCGAGAGGGCGCTCATAGGAGTCAGGCTTTCCCGCATCATGAAAATGAAACGTGGAAGCGCCTATGTATTTCTTGGTCCGGGATTGGTCGAACCAAGAGGCGTGCATTTCATCGTCTGCCTCCTTTCGGAGTGCATCCGTGGTATACAGAGGGCGAGTGCCCAATGGGATATCGAGCGACCGAGCATGCTCGTGTGCTTCGCGTTGAGTAGCCCACTTCCATTTGGAAGGGACATGCCAGAGATGAATCCTGCGCCGCTCGTCTTCGTCGAGCCAGCGCCTAAGTACCTCGCACAGCGCAATGGAATGACGCTGCACGGAGTGCGGGTTACAATCGATGATGCGGTTGATGGCATTCATCGAGTCGAGAAAACACGAGATGGATGTGATTCCATCCTGTGTGGTAGCTTTCTGGATCGCGACACGCAACCCAATCAGCTCGGCGTCGTCGCTAGTCGCTTTTCCGACCGGCTGACGAGTTTCAAACAAAAGCCTGGTGCCTCGGTAGACCCGAGATGCATACACCGACTGTTTAAGAAGTGCGTCTGCTTTCGTGGGCACGGCGCCATCACTACTGACATATGCACAATCTTGCTGGATCTGGCACTCAGCGAGCGCCTGGTCCAGTGAGTTACGATAGGCTTTGACAGAGTCCTCGTCTTTGCCAAGGAGCCTATGAGTCTCAAAGCGGTCGCCGAACTGGTCGACCAACCGCCTGCCCGGGTTATTCGCATCAGCGAAATAATCCGTGTGGATAAAGTTTGGTGGTCTAAGGTCCACCAAATCTTTGAGAGGAGATTTCAGCGCTGCGCGCTGACGCTCAGAGAGGGAGGTCAAGTTCTTTGACCTTGAAGGATCCCCGCCCGCGGAAGCAGGCGTGGTAAGAGAACGGAGAGCATGTCTCGCGTTCGAGTTGGCTAGACGGGCAGAGGACCCGACCTTAAGCCGCTTGATGAAGCCGGCGATGGGTTCAACGCAGGCCATGGTTTCAGCTGCACCCTCCGGAGTGGTGCGGAACTGTCCATTAATCCAGATGCAGGCTTTACGCTGCATCTGGCGCAACAACTTCATGAGCGCAACGTTGCGCATACCATTGAAGTTCCATAATAAACAGCCGTACGTCGCAATAGGGCGAGCGCACGACAGGTATAGGATGCGCTTCTGCTGAGGGGACAAGCCTCGAACAGAATTGCCTAACATTTGGAAAGCTCTGGCCGTTGTCAGAGCCTTCGTTGCGTAGAAGCGGACATGCTCTTTAAAAGAAAGACGCGCGTCCAGGAAAAAGCCAAGGTATCGCCAGACATCCTTGGGCTGGAGTGGGGTCGTGCCCGTATATGGCGCGAATCCAAGATCAATGGACGGACGAGGGTCCGCCGCATTGCGCGAGAAGTGCTGCAATTCAGTCTTGTTGTGCTCAACAACAAGGCCGAAGTCAGTGAAGAGGTTGTGCACTGACGCATAAGCCCTCTTCAGCTTTGGAACATTGTCCGGAATTGACTTGGACTGAGCGATAATCAGTCCATCGTCAACGAATGAGATGATCGTCGGCATATCGCCGACTTTCTGGTACAACTTCAGCACCGGCGCTAAATAAAGCGCAGACAGTACCGGAGACAGAGCCGAGCCTTGGCCAACACCGACGTCGGCATCAAACTCAGGCGAGACGGCACTACGCCAGGCATAGGAAGTCTTACGCCCGACGAGGTAAGATTCGAAAAACTTCGACACTTGACGTGCGAAGCCTCCGTGTTGCAGTATCCTCACCAACATACGATGGTTGAGTGATGGAAAGTATTGAGCTACATCAAAGGCGATGACGCTCGTTTTGAGGCCCTTCATCCAGCCTTGCCGGATGATATGGGTTAGAAACACGCCGGCGTCCTCTGTCGAGTTCTGCCGGATGCCCCCGAACTGCTTTGGATCAAAGACAGCGAATTTAGTCGCTTCGTATTGCATACGACGCGCCAGCATTTTCTCGACGAGCTTGCCGAGGGTATTCAAAAGCACGATCGGTCGAAAGGCTTTCGGAGTATCGTATGCAGGCTTGCCAGGTTTCGGGATAATCACCGACAAGCTCTGCTTGAAGTACGAGGGCCAATGCCCCAAGTCCAAACACGCGTTTGCAATGTTTAGAAATAAAGTAGCGACGTGAGGGAATCTCACTAGCTGTTTGATATGCGCCCAGGTCAGATGGTCTGGACCTGGAGCAGACGTATTGCTGCAAGGCTCCAGGGACTCCCGGAGCTCTGCCGCAGAAAACGGGACCCAGTCCCGAACCGGATGAGACTCGAGTTCATCGAGCTTATCCAAATTAACCGGTCTGTCGGACGCGGCGTTATAAGACTTATCGAGCGCATCCCAGAGCGACTCGATAGAATTGCAGGGCTGTCCCCGAAAGGAGATCGCCTCGTAGTCAGGCAAAGGCCTTTGCTTCGTCCATGCAGCTAGATCCCATGGACGTCGCGATTTTTCAGCGACTTCCTTGATTCGATTGTCAAAGAAGGCGCGTTTCGCATCTTTGATAGCTCGTCGCCAGATGCGGTGGTCTCTTTCAGAGCGAGTTTGCCTGAAAGTAGCCAAAGCTTCAGAACAGTGCTGGTTCCACCAGCCCTTGCTCCGCTTAGAGAGCTTGCACTTCTTAGAGTGAGTTTCCCAAGCCCGATCAACTGACGCCGAGAGTGCACGGAGTACTCTCTCGAGGTCGTGGATAGTCTCAACTGGAATCATATCCAGTCCGAGCAGGTCGGCGGCAATGTCGGCGATGAACTCGGGGACACTGTCTTTGGGGAGTGACTTCCGCTGGTCGCTGATATCGAGCAGAGGGATGTCGAGTTCAAGTGACAGCGGACAATGGTCCGATGACAACTGTAGCGCATGGTCGATGCGCGGATGAATCTGTCCTGACAATACAGGGCAGAACATCAGATCAATAGTCGAGGGCCGAAGCTCTCGATTATGAGAAATGAAGGTCGGACCGGCATTAGACGGCTCCGCCCATTCAAGCCCGAGCTCGAGTGCCGCATTACACAGCATCTCGCCCGCGTACGCTGAGACGTATGAACTTGATCCCAAAGTTCATAATGACAGTTGAAATCCCCGCCCAGGTAAACCAGGTCGGGGAAGTCAGGACGCTCTGAACATTCATCCAAGAGCCGGATTGCGCTGCCGTCCACATCAGAGTAGGCGTTAGCGAGAAAGAGAGGCTCGCCTGGAGTCGCGAGGCTTATAACCATGAGGTCGCGACTGTCAACCAGGTCGCGCCTCAGAGAGGGTCTTAGCCGCCGTAGGCGGTTATGCACATAGGCCATCACACGGGGGGGTTCCTCGTATGACGACCTGCGAACGATGCAGGTCCAATCCGGATGGGTTGGGCCTCCGATCACTGCCTCACCGTCTACGTTGTGTGCCGACGGGGCGTATCTTACTATGTTCCAAGCGGGCTCTTGGAAAAACAAAATATCATACTCCTCTCCAAGAGTGGAGAGGAGAACGTCTACATGTACACGCTTTCGATTTACATTCTGGGAGAAAATGCGAAGCGAGGAAATAAAAGAGCGCCCCCTCGTACCAGGAACCACCGCCGGAGCGGGACTGTCCGATGAGGAACTCATGAGGGTCCGGCCTCCGCATTACGCTGCGGGGAGGTGTTAGAACGATTTTGGCCAGCACGCTTGCGATCACGCACCAGCTGATAATGTTGCTTGATCCACTCGGGATCGAAGCGATTCTTCCAGAAGGCACACTTCCGGTCGTCGGTAGAGTGCTCTTTGCCGCAGCTAAGGCACTTGGGAGGATGCGGGCAGGGCTGCCCCGCAGGGGTTGCCTCGACGGGCGGGTTTGCTTTTGGCTTCGCCTTGCAGCAAGAGGCCAGGACGCGGTGATGCTCCTTTCTGTGTGGTTCCCCACACAGCGGGCATCGGAGAGATTGCTGATTGCACTTCATAGAGGAGTGCCCCCAGCGCCAGCAACGGTCGCAGAGAGGAGATCCCGGCGACGAAAGAGCGGCCTTGAACCGGCAACGCCAGTTCCGGACCATGAGAGTACGGTCGTCCAGAGCCTTAATGTTCCGGCCGGTCGTGGTGTCTTCGATATTGAACCATACGGTTGCAGTATCGGATTTCTTGGAGTTGCGCATGATGCGCGGAACTCCAACGAGCGTGATGAGATCCGAGAACGAAGAGTCTCGGAGAATCTCGTAAGCTTGACGGGCAGTAAGCGTACTGCCATCGTCGTTGAAATAAGGAACGTCGAGCAATTTCGCATAGGAAATGCTCGTAGGCATGGTGAGCTCAACCGTAGAACCGGTCGGAGCGCACCGAAGGGCGGACTCGCGCATTATGTCGCAGTCCTTCGGAGATGCCACCCTCGTCATCAAACATGAGAACGAAGTGGCGGAATGGTCCTGGATAGACTCGCATCTGATCCAGGACTTGCCAGCGGTCAACCCCCGGTTGAGGGTTGTCAGGAGCGTTCCGGCAGCAACAGAGCCATTGCCGCCGGGGAAGGTATAGACCAATCTGACGTTGCGTCGAGATGGTCCATGGGAGGTGGACTTCGCCTTCTTCTTAGGCGGTCCGGATGAATCGCCGGTCGCCTCCTTTTGCAAGGAGACGATCTTCTCGGCGGGGAGATCGGGGAATGTTTTAGCCAAGGCCACGATGGCCTCAGCTGGAGTGGTGGCGGGCTGAGCCGCCGCTTGCGCATACGAGCGCTTCTTGTCGGATGGGCGAGTGGCCCGATTGACAGGAGGAGGGGGGCCCCGTCCTGGAGTCCGGGAGCGGGACCGATTGCGAGGAGGCGGAGGTGGGCGGTTCGGGTTCCGAGGTGGTCTCGGAGGCCGAGCGCCGGCGCTCGAACGAGAGTCCTGGGGGCGCAGCGTGCCCGTCGGAGAGGAATCATGGATACGAGTGTCGCCCGAAAAATGGGCGGTCTTGGTTGTGCGGGCGCGGATCGTGGTAGCGAGCCGATGCCCGAGAGTGTGCTTGGCACCCTCAAGGGTGGGGATCCCAAACATGTTGACATCAGCGGCGGTATCGACCAAGGTGGCCAAACCTTCCGCGATAGCATATTGGTAGCCGGCGGGGACTTGCACGGCTGACGTGTTGACCTTCCGGAGCCACTCCTTCAGGTTCCAAAGAGACTCGGTGACTGCCTTCGCTTCACCGTGGAGGAGGCGAAAGCCTTCCTCCTCGAAGTACAGCACACCGACGTTGTCGCTATTAAATCCGGCGCGCGTAGATGCCATGGATATAGCGGGAGAGGAGGGAGCAGGGGGCGCAGTCGCCTCCGCCTGCGGGTTGGGGTCGTCGGTCTGCATGAGACCGTCGTTTCCCTGGAAAAGAATGCCGGATGAGGGTCCCGGCTGGGAGAAAAGGCCGACGGGAGGAGGGGGCTCAGCGCGGCCGGGGTGCGGGTTCAGCGGTGAGAGGGTAGCCCTCCCACCGCCTCTCAACGTGTCGAGCGGGTCGTCGCTCATCGAAACTCTCTATTTTTCGCTGGATTTTCAGCGGATTTCGCGATAAAAGAAGATGGAGGTGCTCAAGAGTGTATAGAACTCGGATTTGCAACTTGATTCGAGATCGGCTCAGTTGTCGTCGCTGTGGAACGTGTTTTGCGAAAATGCGAGATTGTTTACAGTTGTTGACAAGTGGGCGTTGCAGACAAAGGTGTTTTGGCACTCTGGCGATTGACGGAAGTGAGCGCCAAGCTTCATGGTGCACAGCAAGCTCTGTGACAGCTGGCATTATTGTTAGAAGTGCCCCTCCTGTCCGGACTTGTGCATAGGACAGGACCCAGGCTATGCGCCTAGCAATGCACACAGCCCATGGCTGTGTGCGCAGCAATGCGCAGCCTGTGGCTGCGTCCGCAGCAATGCACAGCACAAGCTGTGCGCGCAGTAATGCGCAGTAAATAGCTGTGTCCGCAGCAGTGTACAGCCTACAGCTGTGCCCGCAGCAATGCGCAGCCTATGGCTGCGCACACAGCCTCTTAGACATATATATAGGTAGCATAGAGCGCCTTGAAGTCCCCAGTGTTCTCACTCAGGACTTCTAGGTTCTAAGGCTCGTCCAGAGTGTTCCCTGTGCCTAGTTTTAACAGGTTATGGGCCCCGGCCTCTAACAGCCTTATCAGACATACACCAAGAGTCCGGATTTCCTTCCATCTTTCCCCTTCCTTGACTGTACTAGCCTGGAGTTCACTGTCCTTATAGGGTGTGTGTCTAAGTTTAGTAGATAGGAGCACCAACTGTTGGGACTGGTCTTCATTTGAAGCAGTCTTTAGTCCACCAGTAGAAAACCAGGTAGTCATTCCTGTGACTCTGGGGTTAGGCCTTTGTGCTGACAACTGGGTGCTCAGTAGATAGCCTTTTTACTTTACTTAAGTAGACCAAGGGCACTTTCAGTAGCTAGACCTTTCTTGACACACACTCTCCTGAGGGCAAGGCCAGTAGCACAGTCTCTCTCTCTCTCTGTTGTGGAACCCTGCCCAAGCAAGAGGATTGTGGTTGTATTCCCAACCTCCCATCATTCCATTCCATTCCATCTCCTTGCCTTTATCTCTTTGCCATCTCCCTGCCTCTAGCATCTTGCCATCATGTCTTCCTCCACCTCTATGCCTTCTTTCACCAAACTCAACTCCACCAACTACCTTACTTGGTCTGGAGAAATGGAGGCTTGGCTCAGAGCTTGTGGCCTCTGGAGGATTGTCTCTGGTTCAAATCCAAGACCAGCAGACTCCACTTCTGCTGAAGCATGGGACCTAAAGTCAGACAAAGCAGCTGGCCAGCTCTACCTTATGGTGGAGCAGGAACAGAGAATTCATTTCCATGGGATTAAAGATGATCCTGTGAAAATGTGGGCTGCTTTGGAAAAGGTCCATCTTCAAAAGAAGCCTGGCTCCAGATTCAATGCCTATGATGATCTCTTCTCTATCAGGAAGAAGGAAGATGAAACTCTGCAATCCCTTATGAACAGAGTTGAGGACTGTCTGGTCAAAATTCAAAATCTTCGCCCAGCAGACTTCACTCTGTCCAGCCTGGATAGTGAACTTGCTTCCATGGCCTTGATCAGAGCCCTTCCTGAGGAGTACAATTCCTTTGTCTCCTCCCTTCTTCTTCATGACAAGCTTGACAAAGACACTATCAAACAAGCCTTTGTCACTGAAGAGATCCAAAGGACTAGAAGATCTGCTGATGCTGCAGAGTCTGCCTTGAAGGCTACCACTTCCTCCCATTCCTCCAATTCATCTAAACAGAAGAACTCCAACTCCAATACATCACAGAAAAAGGACAAAACATGCGGATTCTGTGGTCTGGATCACTTCTGGAGGAATTGCCAACTTTACAAGGAGGCTCAAAAGCTAGCTAGGCAGAAAACTAAAGGGCAGGAGCAAGCCAACAAGGCTACAGAGTCCGAAGTAACCGAATTTGCAGGCAATGCAAGTGCCAAACTCTCTCATCCACTCCAACTGGATGCTGACTTTGATTGGATCGCAGACACAGGGGCCACTTCTCATATGACCCCTCATAAACACTGGGTCAGAAACTATACCCCTCTCAAGATTCCAATCAAGTTGGCAGATAGTTCTATTATTTATTCAGCTGGAGTTGGGACTGTGATTTTCAATCCAGTCATTAGAGGCAAACCAGCCCAATCTGTAGAGTTTACCAGGGTTTTGCATGTGCCAGAACTCCGAAACAATCTATTGTCCTGTCTATATCTCTCCAAACACAAAGCTTTCAGGATTGTCATTGATAATTCCTGCATAGACTTTCATTCCAAACCACTCAACAGGACACTCTTTTCTGCTCATATCACTCCCAACAATACTGCTCAGTTGGATGGTGTAACAGAAGCAATTTCGGAGTTTGCAAACCTTGCTAGCACACTTCCTTTGGACCTTAGCTTATGGCATAGGAGATTGGCTCATTTCAGTTATGACACTGTCAAACTAATGGCCAAGGATAACTTGGTAACTGGATTGGATCTCAAAACCTCGGACAAGCCAGACCCTATCTGTGAACCATGTCTTGCAGGCAAAATGTCTTCAAACCCATTCCCTTCCTCAGACAGTCATGCTTCTCAACCTCTAGAACTCGTCCATTCTGATCTTTATGGCCCTCTTCCTGTTAAATCCCACTCTGGATTCAAGTATTGGGTTACTTTCATTGATGATTGTACCAGATTCAGAGTGGTGATACCTCTCAAACAGAAGAGTGACGCATTTGATGCCTTTAGACAGTTTAAGGCCTATGCTGAAAACCAACTCGGTCTAAAGATCAAAGCTTTACAGGATGACAAGGGTGGAGAGTACATGTCCAATGCCTTTATCAAATTTACCAATGACTGTGGCATTATCCGGAGACATACTGTCAGGAATAGGCCTCAACAGAATGGAGTTGCAGAAAGGGCTAATCGGACTATGGCAGAAGAGTTAACTGCTATGCTGTCTGAATCCAAGCTGCCTGCTTCATTCTGGGGAGATGGTCTTGCTTCTATGGTGCATATTTGGAACAGAGTACCTACTTCTGCTCTGTCTGGGACCACACCTTATCAGGCTTGGTTTGGGAAGAAACCAGATGTCAGTCATCTAAGAATCTGGGGATGCACTGCATATGTCTTTGTGCAAAAGGATCAGAGGAAGAAACTTCAATCACACTACCAGAAATGCGTCTTTATTGGCTATCCTGATGGTTACAAGGGTTGGAAGTTTTACAATCCTACCACCAAAAAGACCATTATCTCGGAGAGGGCTGAATTTGATGAGAGATACTTTCCTGGTACCTCTCAGAAACATTACAGCACACCACCTTCTTTTATTCTTCCTCTTGACCCACCTGCCTTGCAACCAGCTTCTCCAGACTCAGCTGTGCTGGAGTTAGGGGAGGCTTTGATGCACTAAAGCCTATTGTGCAAGCAGCTCCCTCTGCTCCTGATCCAGATCCTACCCCTCCTCAGAGTCCAAATCTTCGTCCTAGAACACCTCCTGCTATTCACCAGGATGATAATCTGCCCCACACACCCGTAGCAGAACCAAAAGGAGAAAGGAAAAAGAAGGAGACCAAGGAAAAAAAAAAAAAGAAGACAAAAAAAAAAAAAAAAAACAGCACACAGAAAAACCAGAAAAAAAAGGGGGGAGCTATGTTTAAAAAAAAAAAAGATAATCTGCCCCACACACCTCCTGTTAGACACAGAGTACCAACTCCACCACCTCTTCCCAAAACTCCACCTATTGCTGTCAGGAAACCAGTCAGAAATGTCAAACCACCTGGCAACTGGTGGGTCATTAGACCTGCTCCTCCACCAGTTCGAGATGATTCTGATTCAGAAGACTCTATCCATGAGGATCCTGATCCTAATCCTGATGAAGAGGCTGGTTTTGTGGATGTCCAATTTGCTGGTCTAGCTGAAGGTGCAAATCCAAGCACTTACAAGCAAGCTATGCAATGTCCGGATGCTCACAAGTGGCAGGAAGCGTGTAATGAAGAGATTATGTCTCTAATGGGACATGGGACATGGGACATTGTGGACTTGCCTCCAGGAAAGAAGGCTATTGGTTGTGGATGGGTTTTCAAGGTCAAACACAATGCAGATGGCTCGATTGAGTGCTACAAAGCTCGATGTGTTGCCAAAGGTTTCAGTCAGAGACCTGGCATTGACTATACTGAAGTCTTTGCCCCCACATTTCGCCCTGCTGCCTTGAGACTTATTCTAGCTATGGCTGGTATTGAGGACATGGAACTTCGTTCTGTGGATGTTACCTCTGCCTTTCCTAATGGTGATTTGGAGGAGGAGATTTATATGGTTCAACCAGAGGGGTTTCACCAAGGTGGTCCAAACCAAGTCTGCAAACTCTACAAATCGCTTTATGGTCTTAAACAGTCCGCCAGACAGTGGAACAAGAAGCTACACTCCGTCTTATTATCTATGGGATTCAAACGACTCAAATCCGACCGCTCTATCTACCTCTATGTCAAGGGGGAGGTAAAGGTCATTGTTCCCATTTATATTGATGATATCACACTGGCTTCAAAGAACACTGCTGCCATTGACAAAGTGGTTGCAGAGCTGTCTAGGCACTTCTTTTTTTTTTTTAAATCAACAATTTATAAAGCGGTGCTCGAAGGCAGTCCGCTTGTAAATACATGGAGGTATCTACGATAAATACAACGACGAAGTTTAGGGCCCTCCAAGTGGAGGACCCTTATCGCCGTCTCCTTTGCAGGATAGGCGCTAGACTAAACGGTGGAATTCCGTGCCTAGACTTCGGAATCAACTTGGATTCAATACCTGGATTAGTCATCCAGATGAACCGGCAGAGGATAAGTCCTCTCGGGCCGGAGTCAGGGGACTGCCCTGGTCCACCACGGTCCGAATTTCGGCCAGGGAGCGAGTTACTAAGAGGCCAAGCCGAGCCAGCCGGGCATTAGTAAGCCCCACCTACTTTACTTTTCCCGTTCCTGAGCATGTGGTTCGCTGATGCCTGAAGGGCGTGGATCCCCAGTCATGTCCCAGGTCTCTGCCTTGCCAGCGCAGCCTCAGGGCACCAGACCTAAGGCCAGGCGAGGAGTCACACCATGCAACCCGGAGCATGCCCACAAGGAGGTCCAGGCCCCACCTGAGCAGTGCTACGGTCACGTGGTGGCACCGGCCCCAAAGCCGGAAGGCAGACCAAGGACCAGCCACGCACAACGCGACAACGACCAGGCCGGCCGATCAGCTGGAGACTGGGCCGAGAAACCGTGGGGGGTGTCGTCCAAGACAGCGAAGAGACAACAGGGGGGGACTCAAGCGCGCAGGAACCCAACAGGGCGACAAGGGTCGGGAGACCCGCAAGCGCCCCACGACACAGACAGCACGGACCACAGGCACGGCAGGACACGACCGACGGACACACCCACACGACCAGGAACCAGCAGAAGGAGACGTGGATGCCTCAGAGTTGCACCAACCGAGTCAGAGAGGACGGAACGATGATGGGACAGCCAGCGAAGGACAGAGGATGAGCGGATCGAACCACAACTCCAGGACTGCACAGCCACCCCCAGTCTAGGGTGATTAAACCACTGGGCTACTGGGGCCCTAGTCTAGGCACTTCAAGATCAGAGACTTGGGACCAAGCACTTTTTTATTGGGTGTGGAGATTATTAGAGATAGGCAGAAGCGGACCATTGCGCTTTCCCAGAAGCAGTACATCTTAAACACACTGGAGCGCTATGGGATGGCAGATTGCAAGCCTGTCAAGACACCTATGATGACAGGTCTTAATCTTTCCAAGGCAATGGCACCTCAGACTCCAGAGGAAGCGGACTTTATGAAGAACATCCCATATCTCAGTGCTGTTGGATCACTCCAATACTTGGCCACCATGACTAGACCGGACATAGCAGCTGCTGTGTCATGTCTGGGACGCTTCAACTCAAATCCTGGTCCACAGCATTGGAATGCAGTCAAGCACTTACTCAGATACTGCAAAGGGACTATGGATTTCAAGTTGACCTTTTCTGGAGATCTTGGTCCAGAGATGTTTACCACATTCTGTGATGCTTCCCATGGTGATTGCCCTGATTCTGGACGCTCTACTGGTGGATATGTGACAATTCTTGGTGGTGGAGCTATTGGTTGGTCATCCAAACTGCAGCCCTTTGTTACACTGTCTACAACTGAAGCAGAGTATATTGCTGCAGTTGAAGCTGGGAAGGAGATTTTATGGATGCGCAATATTATGCAGGAGATGGGGTATCCTGTATTGCAACCATCACCACTCAAGATTGACAATCAGTCTGCACTGAGTGTCACAAAGAATCCAGAGCATCATGGACGGATGAAACAGCTGGATTTGCGATACTTCTGGCTTAGGGATACAGTGGAGCAGAAGAGGATAGGACCAGAATTTATTCCAGGAACTGAACAAGTCACAGACTTGTTAACTAAACCACTTACTGTACCAAAGGTCGAATTTTGTAGACAGAAAATGGGACTTGTAGCTACATAGTTTAGACAGTTCAGGTCAGGGGGAGGTGTTAGAAGTGCCCCTCCTGTCCGGACTTGTGCATAGGACAGGACCCAGGCTATGCGCCTAGCAATGCACACAGCCCATGGCTGTGTGCGCAGCAATGTGCAGCCTGTGGCTGCGTCCGCAGCAATGCACAGCACAAGCTGTGCGTGCAGTAATGCGCAGTAAATAGCTGTGTCCGCAGCAGTGTACAGCCTACAGCTGTGCCCGCAGCAATGCGCAGCCTATGGCTGCGCACACAGCCTCTTAGACATATATATAGGTAGCATAGAGCGCCTTGAAGTCCCCAGTGTTCTCACTCAGGACTTCTAGGCAAGTACTTGTACATCACTAAATTATACTAGTGTTCTCACTCAGGACTTCTAGGTTCTAAGGCTCGTCCAGAGTGTTCCCTGTGCCTAGTTTTAACAATTATGGGACCTCACGGACCCTTTATGCAGAAACGACCGCATCCGGACCTTTGGGTCTGGGGGATGCTAGTTCTAGCGGGTGAATCTGCATGAGCTCAGATGAGTGCGAGTACGAGAGAACAGGGCAGTGAGCCCTCTATGTCTATCCCCTTAGTCTGTTCATCTCGGACTAGTTGTATTTATCGTAGGTACCCTCGTGTATTTACAAGCGGACTGCCATCGAGCACCGCTATATAAACTGTTGATTTAAAAAAAAAAAAAAAAAAAAAAAAAAAAAATGCTTCGATGTCCCAACTGGATGATGACACCAAGTTCCTTAAGTGACACATGTTTAAAATGGGTTCCAGTTCAGCGCTAAATGAAAATTTCAGGCTGACAGTTCTATCATGCCATAAGAAATGAAACAGAATACATACCTTGATGATATGAAATGGAAGTCAGTGGTGTCGCAAGGCACAGCATGCCTTACAAACAAGATCAGGCAGGAAGCAGTCCATGCAATGGTACTCCAGCTCTTGAGGCACCTCCTTTCCCCTTGTGACACAATCAGGACAGTTGAAGTCCTGTAGAAAGTCACCTTGACCCTCTGCTTGTACCAGCTCATCTAGATACTGGCTTTGATAGATTTCTTTCTATACAACATGAGGGCATTTCTAATAGAATTCAAGGTAAGCATTAAAAACAATGCATGTAGAGGCCATCTACTCACCTCGCATATGGATCGTACATGTTTCTTTTTTACCATAGCAAGCTCCGAGGACAGAGGCGGCTCAGCTGCAATAGGAGCCTCAACCTCAACATCATATCATTCTCCATCAGGATCCAGAGCAAAATCTGGATTATCCTCAGGTTCCCAGCTGCAGCCAACAGACCACGTTTTTTTTTTTTTTTTTTTTTTTTTAAAATCAACAATTTTTATAGCAGTGCTCAGTGGCAGTCCGCTTGTAAATACACGAGGGTACCTACGATAAATACAACTAGTCTGAGATGAACAGACTGAGGGGATAGACATAGAGGGCTCACTGCCCTGTTCTCTCGTGCTCGCACTCATCTGAGCTCATGCAGATTCACCCGCTAGAACTAGCATCCCCCAGACCCAAAGGTCCGGATGCGGTCGTTTCTGCATAAAGGGTCCGTGAGGTCCCATAATGCCAGCTGTCACAGGGCTTGCTGTGCACCATGAAGCTTGGCGCTCACTTCCGTCAATCGCCAGAGTGCTCCAGTGCTCCGAAGAGCATTGTCCGCTACAGACACATGGTCACCTGCTGCCTGGATCCGGGATAAAAGCACCTGCTGCCTTATTAGACGTTAGGTACTTAATGAACCAGAGATGCACAAAGGTGTCATACTGGCATTCAGTAGGTCTCTGCCAGTTACGGCAGAGAGTCATAACATGGACAGAGTCCTCAGGCCCTCGTCCACAGGAGCATTGATTGCTCTCGACAAAATTGAACCACGCTCAATATGCATTGATCGGCACATGTCTGCATGCAATGCAACAGCAGCGAGCATATAACTCGTTGCCTGTCACCAACTTCATGAAGCCCATTCTCTTGCAGGAGGGGCGCTCATAGGAATCAGGCTTTCCTGCATCATGAAAATGAAACGTGGAGGCACCTATGTATTTCTTGGTCCAAGATTGGTCGAACCAAGAGGCATGCATATCATCGTCCACTTCCTTTCGGAGAGCATCTGTGGTATAGAGGGGGCGAGCCCCCAAGGGAATGTCGAGTGACTGAGCAGACTTGTGCGCTTCGTGCTGTATAGCCCACTTCCATCTGGAAGGGACATGCCAGAATTCGATCCTGCGCTGCTCATCTTCGTCGAGCCAGCGCCGTAGTACCTCGCACATAATAATAGAATGCTGCTGTGATGAGTGCGGATTGCAATCGATGATGCAGCTGATGGCATTCATCAAATCAAGAAAACACGAGATGGAAGTAACCCCATCCTGCGTGGTGGCCTTCTGGATTGCGACACGCAATCCAATCAGCTCGGCATCGTCGCTGGTCACTTTACTGACTGGCTGAGAAGTTTCAAACAAAAGTCTGGTGCCTCGGTAAACCCGGGATGAATACACTGACTGTTTGATGAGTGTGTCTGCTTTCGTGGGCACAGTGCCATCACTACTGACATATGCACAATCTTGCTGGGCCTGGCACTCAGCAAGCACCTGCTCCAGTGAGTTGTGATAGGCCTTGACAGAATCCTTATCTTTGCCAAGCAATAGACCATGTTGTATGACCACATTGTGGTGAGCATTGGGTATCGATAGCGACTGCGCATTGACCCAGGGTGACAGTGCAGCTTTCTCGAGCGTGGATTACTTCAAAGTCATTTGGAAGCTCTACTCAATCATGATAGACAGTCGTTTTGCATCATTTGGGGTTCCGCTCCATGCAGTGAGTATGGATGTGGAAGAATGCCTATACAACAAAGTCAGGTGACCGTGTTCAAGGCACATGCACAGTGCGCTTACTCCAGCACAAGCCAAAAAAAATCTATATTTCGTGCAAACGTTCCATGGACATAATCCAATCATCTGGAAGGCTATCCGGAGTGCTTAGTATATTCAGACCCTCCTGCCAGCTGATAAGATCATCTCCTTGCAAAAGGAGGCAACCGGCGAATCCTCTGGACGACGTAAGAAGAAGGCTAAGTCCACCTCTCACGGACCGTCTCGACGCAATGTCAGACTGGTCTATACGTTCTCCGGAGGCAACAGTTCCGTCACCGCTGGGACTCTCCTGACGACCCTCTTTTTTTTTTTTTTTTTTAAATCAACAATTTTTATAGCGGTGCTCGATGGCAGTCCGCTTGTAAGTACACGAGTGTGCCTACGATAAATACCGAAGTTTAGGGTCCTCCAAGTGGAGGACCCTTATCGCCGTCTCCTTTGCAGGATAGGCACTAGACTAAACAGTGGAATTCCGTGCCTAGACTTCAGAATCAACTTGGATTCAATACCTGGATTAGTCATCCAGATGAACCAGCAGAGGATAAGTCCTCTCAGGCCGGAGTCAGGGGACTACCCTGGTCCGCCATGGTCCGAATTTCGGCCAGGGAGCGAGTTACCAAGAGGCCAAGCCGAGAACAAGCCAGACATTGGTAAGCCCCACCTACTTTACTTTTCCCGTTCCTGAGCATGTGGTTCGCTGATGCCCACTCCTGACGACCCTCAACTGGGGGTTGACTGCTGGCAAGTCTTGGATTCGATGTGAGTCCATCCAGGACCATTCCGCCTCCTTGTTCTCGTGCTTGATGACGAGGGTGGCATCGCCGAAGGACTGCGACATTATGCGTGAGTCCGCCCTCCAGTGCGCTCTGACTGGGACTACAGTTGAGCTCACCATGCCCACGAGCATTTCCTACGCGAAATTGCTCGATGTTCCCTACTTCAATGATGATGGCAGCACTCTCACTACCCATCAAGCCTACGAGATCCTCTGAGACTCTTCGTTCTTGGACCTCATCACCATCATCGGAGTTCTGTGCATCATGCACAACTCCAAGAAATCCGATACTGCAACCGTTTGGTTCAATATCGAGGACACAACGACCGGCCGGAACATCAAGGCTGTGGACGATCGTACTGTTATGGTTCGGAACTGGCGCTGCTGGTTCAAGGCCGCTCTCTCATCACCGGGATCACCTCTCTGCGATCGCTGCTGGCGCTGGGGGCACTCCTCTATGAAGTGCAACCAGCAATCCCTCTGATGCCCACTGTGTGGGGAACCGCACAGAAAGGAACATCACCATGTCTTGGCCTCTTGCTGCAAAGCGAAGCCAAAAGCAAATCCGCCCGTCTTTTTTTTTTTTTTTAAAATCAACAGTTTATATAGCGGTGCTCGATGGCAGTCTGCTTGTAAATACACGAGGGTACCTACAATAAATACAACGAGTCCGAGAGAAACAGACTGAGGGAATATACATAGAGGGCTCACTGCCCTGTTCTCTCGTGCCCGCGCTCATATGAGCTCGTGCTGACTCGCTTGCTAGAGCTGGCGTCCCCCAGGCCCGGAGGCCCGGATGTGGTCAATTCCACGTAAAGGGTCCGTAAGGTCCCATAACGCCCGCTGTCGCAGAGCTTGCGGTGCGCAATGAAGCTCAGCGATCGCTTTCGTCAATCACTAGACTGTTCCGGAACTCCGAAGAGCCAACAGGCGCACGGTCACCCACCACCTGGATCCGGGATGAAAGCACCCGCCGCCTTGTTTGACGTTAGGTACTTAACAAACCAGAGATGCACGAAGGCGTCGTACTGGCGTTCAGGTGGCCTCTCCCAGTTACAGCAGAGAGTCATGACATGGACAGAGTCCTCGGGCCCTCGTCCACATGAGCATTGGTCGCTCTCGACGAAATTGAACCGCATGTGATATGCATTGATCGGCGCATGTCCGCATGCGATGCGACAACAGCGAGCATACAGCTCGTTGCCTGTCACCAACTTCATGAAGCCCGTTCTCTTGCGAGAAGGGCGCTCATAGGAATCTGGCTTTCCCGCATCATGGAAATGAAACATGGAAGCACCTATGTATTTCTTGGTCCGCGATTGGTCGAACCAAGAAGCATGCATCTCATCGTCTGCCTCCTTGCGGAGCGCATCCGTGGTGTACAATGGGCGAGTGCCCAGTGGAATATCGAGCGTCCGAGCGTACTCGTGTGCTTCGAGTTGAATAGCCCACTTCCACTTGGAAGGGACATGCCAGAAGTCAATCCTGCGCCACTCATCTTCATCGAGCCAGCGCCGTAATACCTCACACAGAGCAATAGAATGCTGCTGTGCAGAGTGAGGATTGCAATCGATGATGCGGTTAATAGCATTCATCGAGTCCAAGAAACATGAAATGGATGTGACTCCATCCTGTGTGGTAGCTTTCTGGATTGCAACATGCAGTCCAATCAGCTCGGCATCATCACTGGTCGCTTTACCGACCGGTTGATGAGTTTCGAATAGAAGTCGAGTGCCTCGGTAGACCTGAGAAGCATACACTGACTGTTTAACAAGTGCATCTGCTTTCATGGGCACGGCGCCATCACTACTGACATATGCACAATTGTGCTGGGCCTGGCACTCAGTGAGCGCCTGCTCCAGTGAGTTACGATAGGCTTTGACAGAGTCTTCATCTTTGCTAAGGAGCCTATGAGTCTCAAAGCAATCGCCGAACTTGTCAACCAACCACCTGCCTGGGTTATTTGCATCCGCAAAATAATCCATGTGGATAAAGTTTGGTGGTCTAAGGTCCACCAAATCTTTGAGAGGAGATTTCAACGCTGTGCGCTGGCGTTCAGAGAGGGAGGCCAAGTTCTTTGACCTCGAGGGATCCCCGCCCGCAGAGGCAGGCGTGGTGAGAGAGCGAAGGGCATGCCTTGCGTTCGAGTTGGCTAGATGGGCAGAGGACCCAACCTTAAGCCGCTTAATGAAGCCGGCGATGGGTTCAACGCAGGCCATAGTCTCAGCTGCACTCTCCAGGGTGGTGCGAAACTGTCCATTGATCCAGATGCAGGCCCTCTGCTGCATCTGGCACAACAACTTCAGGAGTGCGACATTGCGCATACCATTGAAGTTCCATAATAAATAGCCATACGTCGCAATAGGGTGAGCGCATGACAGGTAGAGGATGCGCTTCTGTTGAGGGGACAAGCCTCGAACAGAATTGCCTAACATTTGGAAAGCCCTGGCAGTTGTCAGAGCCTTCGTTGCATAGAAACGGACGTGCTCCTTGAAGGAAAGACGCACGTCCAAGAAAAAACCCAGGTATCGCCAGACATCCTTGGGCTGAAGTGGAGTTGTGCTGGTATATGGCGCAAACCCTCGATGGATGGACGAGGGTCCGCCGCATTGCGTGAGAAATGCTGCAGCTTGGTCTTGTTGTACTCCACAACAACGCCGAAGTCAGTGAAGAGGTTGTGCACTGATGCGTAGGCCCTCTTCAGCTTTGGGACATTGTCCGGAATTGACTTGGACTGAGCGATGATCAGTCCATCGTCAACGAATGAAATGATGGTCGGCATGTCGCCGACTTTCTGGTATAGTTTCAGCACCGGCGCTAGATAAAGCGCAGACAGTACTGGGGACAGAGCCGAGCCTTGACTGACACTGACGTCGGCATCAAACTCAGGTGAAACAGCGGTGCGCCAGGCATAGGAAGTTTTACGCCCGACGAGATATGACTCAAAGAACTTCGACACTTGATGTGCGAAGCCTCCGTATTGCAGTATCCTCACCAACATCTGATGGTTGAGTGAGGGAAAGTATTGAGCTACATCAAAGGCGATGACGCTCGTTTTGAGACCCTTTATCCAACCTTGCCGGATAATATGGGTAAGGAACACTCCGGCGTCCTCCGTGGAGTTCTGTCGGATGCCACCGAACTGCTTTGGGTCAAAGACAGCAAATTTAGTTGCTTCGTATTGCATACGATGTGCCAGCATTTTCTCGATGAGCTTGCCGAGAGTATTCAGAAGCACAATCAGACGAAAGGCTTTCGGAGTATCATATGCAGGCTTGCCAGGTTTCGGAATAATCACTGACAAGCTCTGCTTAAAGTACGAGGGCCAATGCCCCAAGTCCAAACATGCATTTGCAATGTTTAGGAAAAATATAGCGACGTGAGGGAATCTCACTAGCTGTTTAATATGCGCCCAGGTCAGGTGGTCTGGTCCTGGAGCAGACGTATTGCTGCAAGGCTCCAGGGACTCAAAAACACCTTTGTCTGCAACGCCCACTTGTCAACAACTGTAAACAATCTCACACTTTCGCAAAACACGTTCCACAGCGACGACACCTGGACGGATCTCGAATCAAGTTGCAAACCCGAGTTGTATACACTCTTGAGCACCTCCATCTTCTTTTATCGCAAAATCCGTTGAAAATCCAACGAGTTATAGAGAGTTTCGATGAGCGATGACCCGCTCGACACGTTGAGCGGCGGTGGGAGGGCCACCCTCTCACCGCTGAACCCGCACCCCGGCCGCACTGAGCCCCCCGCTAGTCAAGGCCTCTTCTCCCAGCTGGGACCTTCGTCCGGCGTCCTTTTCCAGGGCAACGACGGCCTCATGCAGACCGACGACCCGAACCCGCAGGCGGAGGCGACTGCGCCCCCTGCTCCCCCATCCCCCGCTATTTCCATGGCGTCTACGCACGCCGGGTTTAACAGCGACAACGTCGGTGTCCTGTACTTCGAGGAGGAAGGCTTTCGCCTCCTCCACGGTGAAGCGAAGGCGGTCACCGAGTCTCTATGGAACCTGAAGGAGTGGCTCCGGAAGGTTAACACAGCAGCCATGCAAGTCCCAGCCGGCTATCAATACGCCATTGCGGAAGGTCTGGCCTCCCTGGTCGACACTGCCGCCGATGTCAACATGTTCGGTATCCCCACTCTCGAGGGGACCAAGGCTACTCTCGGGCAATGACTCGCTACCACGGTCCGCAAGGCCCCAGTAGCCCAGTGGTTTAATCGCCACTAAAAGACTGGAGAGGTGGCTGTGCAGTCACTGGAAAGGTTGTGGGTTCGATTCCCACTCATCCTCTGTACCTTACAAAGCAGGGATAGGCATGTGACCCATCATCGGTTACCGTCACGTGCTCGGTGACTCAGGTTGGTAAGCAACTCTGAGGCAATACCATGGTCAGGTGACCTTCGGTGGCTAGGGTGGCAACCTGGTCACGTGATAGGGATGATTGTGGGAGCCCAAAGTGGCAGGTCAGGTGATCCCTGGCAGGCCGTGCCTGAAATGGTCATGTGACTAGTCATGTGATCAAGTAGGGAGCGAAAGCATAGGGCGCGGTAAGCGGGGGAGAGTCTGAGAACAATCCGACCCTTGATGCGCACCCTATAATAGGGAGTTCCAGAGCATGCGCGCTTCCGGAAGGTGCCGCGCACCCTGTAATGGGGAGTCTCTTCGGACTGTGAGCTTGGGACAGGACACCCCCCACCGGTTAATCTCGAGCCCAGTCTAACCAGCTGGATCAGGCCGAGAACCTGGTCGTTAGTCAGCGTTGGTAGTGTGGACTGGTCCTTGGTCATAAGGCCTTACCGAGCGTTTGAAGGGGCCAGGAGTAAGCCACCACGTGACCGTAAAGCACTGCTCAGGTGGGAGCCTGAGACCTCCTTGTGGGGCATGCATAACCGGGTTAAGCATGGGTGTAGAACTCCTCAGCCTAGGCCTTAGGTCTAGGATGCACACTGAGGCTGGACGCTGGCAAGGCAGAGACCTAGGACATGACTGGGGATCCGCGCCCTTTGGGCATCAGCGAACCACATGCTCAGGAACGGGAAAAGTAAAGTAGGTGGGGCTTACCAATGCCCGGTTGTCAGCTTGGCCTCTTGGTAACTCGCTCCCTGGCCGAAATTCGGACCGTGGCGGACCAGGGTAGTCCCCTGACTCCGGCCCGAGAGGACTTATCCTCTGCCGGTTCATCTGGATGACTAATCCAGGTATTGAATCCAAGTTGATTCCGAAGTCTAGGCACGGAATTCCACCGTTTAGTCTAGCGCCTATCCTGCAAAGGGGACAGCGATAAGGGTCCTCCACTTGGAGGGCCCTAAACTTCGCGTATTTATCGTAGATACCTCGTTGTATTTACATGCGGACTGCCATCGAGCACCGCAATACAAATTGTTGATTTAAAAAAAAAAAAAAGCTACCACGGTCCACGCTCGCACATCGAAGACCGCCCATTTCTCGGGCGATGTACACGATTCCTCTCCGACGGGCACACTGCGCCCCCAGGACTCTCGTTCGAACGCCGGCACTCGGCCTCCGAGACCACCTCGGAACCCAAACCGCCCGCCTCCCCCTCCTCGCAACCGATCCCGTTCCCGGACTCCAGGACGGGGCCCCCCTCCACCTGTCAATCGGGCTACACGCCCATCCGACAAGAAGCGCTCCTATGCGCAAGCGGCGGCTCAGCCCGCTACCACTCTGGCTGAGGCCATCGTGGCCTTGGCCAAGACGTTCCCTGATCTTCCTGCTGAGAAGATCGTCTCCTTGCAAAAGAAGGCGACCGGCGAATCATCCGGACCACCTAAGAAGAAGGCGAAGTCCACCTCTCATAGACCGTCTCGACGTAACGTCAGACTGGTCTATACTTTCCCTGGCAGCAATGGCTCCGTTGCTGCCGGAACGCTCCTGACGACCCTCAACCGGGGGTTAACTACTGGCAAGTCCTGGATCCGATGCGAGTCCATCCAGGACCATTCCGCCTCCTCGTTCTCGTGCTTGATGATGAGGGTGGCATCTCCAAAGGACTGCGACATCATGCGCGAGTCTGCTCTCCGGTGCGCTCCGACTGGTTCTACGGTCAAGCTCACCATGCCCATGAGCATTTCCTATGCGAAATTGCTCGATGTTCCATATTTCAATGACGATGGCAGCACCCTCACCGCCCGTCAAGCCTATGAGATTCTCCGAGACTCCTCGTTCTTGGATCTCATCACGCTTGTCGGAGTGCCGCGCATTATGCGCAACTCCAAGAAATCCGATACTGCAACCGTCTGGTTCAATATCGAGGACACCACGACCGGCCGGAACATCAAAGCTCTGGACGATCGTACCGTCATGATTCGGAACTGGCGCTGCCAGTTCAAGGCCGCTCTTTCATCGCCGGGATCTCCTCTCTGCGATCGTTGCTGGCGCTGGGGACACTCTTCCATGAAGTGTAACCAGCAGTCTCTCCGATGCCCGCTGTGTGGGGAACCACACAGAAAAGAGCATCACCGTGTCTTGGCTTCTTGCTGCAAGGCGAAGCCGAAAGCAAACCCGCCCGTCGAGGCAACCCCTGCGGAGCAGCCCTGCCCGCATCCTCCTAAGTGCCTTAGCTGCAGCAAAGAGCACTCCACTGACAACCGGAAGTGTGCCTTCTGGAAAAATCGTTTCGATCCCAAGTGGATCAAGCAGCACTACCAGCTGGTACGTGATCGTAAGCGTACTGGCCAGAATCGTTCTAATGCCTCCCCGCAGCGTAATGCGGAGGCCGGACCTTCATGAGTTCCTCATCGGACAGCCCCGCTCTGGCGGTGGTCCCTGGTATGAGGGGGCGCTCTTTCATTTCCTCGCTTCGTATTCTGTCTCAAAATATGAACCGAAAGCATGTACATATAGACGTCCTCCTCTCCACTCTTGGAGAGGATTATGATATTTTGTTTTTCCAAGAGCCTGCTTGGAACATCGTGAGATACGCCCCGTCCGCACACAACGTAGACGGTGAGGCTGTAATCGGAGGTCCGACCCATCCGGATTGGACTTGCATCGTTCGCAGGTTATCGTACGAGGAACCTCCTCGTGTGATGGCCTATGTGCATAACCGCCTAAGGCGGCTAAGACCTTCTCTGAGGCGCAACCTGGTTGACAGTCGCGACCTCATGGTTATAAGCCTTGCCACTCCGGGCGAGCCTCTTTTCCTCGCTAACGCCTACTCTGATGTAGACGGCAGCGCGATTCGGCTCTTGGATGAATGTTCGGAGCGTCCTGATTTCCCCAACCTGGTTTACCTGGGGGGGGACTTCAATTGTCACTATGAACTTTGGGATCAAGTTCATACTTCTCAGCGCACGCGGGGCGAGATGCTGTGTAACGCAGCACTTGAGCTCGGACTCGAATGGGCGGAGCCATCTAATCATGGTCCGACCTTCATATCCCATAACCGAGAGCTTCGGCCCTCGACTATTGATCTGATGTTCTGCCCCGTCCTAACAGGACAGATCCATCTGCATATTGACCACGCACTACAGTTGACGTCGGACCATTGTCCATTGTCACTTGAACTCGACATACCACTGCTCGATATCAGCGACCAGCGGAAGTCACTTCCCAAAGACAGTGTCCCCGAGTTCATCGCCGACATTGCCGCTGATTTACTTGGACTGGATATGATTCCGGTTGAGACTATTCACGACCTCGAGAGGGTACTCCGTTCACTCTCAGCGTCAGTTGATTGGGCTTGGGAAACTCACTCTAAGAAGTGCAAGCTCTCTAAGCGGAGCAAGGGCTGGTGGAACCAGCACTGCTCTGAAGCTTTGGCAACTTTCAGGCAAACTCGCTCTGAAAGAGACCACCGCATCTGGCGACGAGCTATTAAAGATGCAAAGCGCGCCTTCTTTGACAATCGAATCAAAGAGGTCGCTGAAAAATCGCGACGTCCTTGGGATCTAGCTGCATGGACGAAGCAAAGGCCTCTGCCTGACTACGAGGCGATCTCCTTCCGGGGACAGCCCTGTAATTCTATCGAGTCGCTCTGGGATGCGCTCGACAAGTCTTATAACGCCGCGTCTGACAGGCCGGTTAATTTGGACAAACTCGACGAACTCGAGTCTCATCCAATGCGGGACTGGGTCCCATTTTCTGCTGCGGAACTCCAGGAGTCCCTGGAGCCCTGCAGCAATACATCTGCTCCAGGTCCTGACCATCTGATCTGGGCGCATATTAAACAGCTAGTGAGATTCCCTCACGTCGCTATGTTTTTCCTAAACATTGCAAATGCATGTTTGGACTTGGGGCATTGGCCCTCGTACTTCAAGCAGAGTTTGTCGGTGATTATCCCGAAACCCGGCAAGCCTGCATATGATACTCCGAAAGCCTTTCGCCCGATTGTGCTTTTGAACACCCTCGGCAAGCTCGTCGAGAAAATGCTGGCGCGTCGTATGCAATACGAAGCGACTAAATTTGCTGTCTTTGATCCAAAGCAGTTCGGTGGCATCCGGCAGAACTCAACAGAGGACGCCGGTGTTTTTCTGACCCATATCATCCGGCAAGGCTGGATAAAGGGCCTCAAAACGAGCGTCATCGCTTTTGATGTAGCTCAATACTTCCCCTCGCTCAACCACCGGATGTTGGTGAGGATACTGCAACATGGAGGCTTTGCGCGTCAAGTGTCGAAGTTCTTCGAATCATACCTCGTCGGGCGTAAAACTTCTTATGCCTGGCGCAGCGCTACCTCGCCTGAGTTTGATGCCAATGTTGGTGTCGGCCAAGGCTCAGCTCTGTCTCCAGTACTGTCTGCGCTGTATTTAGCGCCTGTGCTGAAACTATACCAGAAAGTCGGCGACATGCCGACTATCATCTCATTCGTTGACGATGGGCTGATTATCGCTCAGTCCAAGTCAATTCCGGACAATGTTCCAAAGCTGAAGAGGGCATACGCGTCAGTGCACAACCTCTTCACCGACTTCGGGCTTGTTGTTGAGCACAACAAGACTGAATTGCAGCATTTTTCGCGCAATGCGGCGGATCCCCGTCCGTCCATTGATCTCGGGTTCGCGCCATATACTGGTACAACTCCACTTAAACCCAAGGATGTCTGGCGATACCTTGGCTTCTTTCTGGATGCGTGTCTTTCCTTTAAAGAGCATGTCCGTTTTTATGCAACGAAGGCTCTGACAACTGCCAGAGCTTTCCAAATGTTAGGCAATTCTGTTCGAGGCTTATCCCCTCAGCAGAAGCGCATTCTGTACCTGTCGTGCGCTTGCCCCATCGCGACGTATGGCTGTTTATTATGGAACTTCAATGGTATGTGCAATGTCGCACTCATGAAGTTGTTGCGCCAGATGCAGCGTAAGGCCTGCATCTGGATTAATGGACAGTTCCGCACCACTCCGGAGGGTGCAGCTGAAACTATGGCCTGCGTTGAACCCATCGCCGGCTTCGTCAAGCGGCTCAAGGTCGGGTCCTCTGCCCAACTAGCCAACTCGAACGCGAGGCATGCCCTTCGCTCTCTTACCACGCCTGTCTCTGCAGGCGGGGATCCCTCGAGGTCAAAGAACTTGGCCTCCCTCTCTGAACGCCAGCGCTCAGCGCTGAAATCTCCTCTCAAAGATTTGGTGGACCTCAGACCACCAAACTTTATACACACGGATTATTTCGTGGATGCGAATAACCCGGGCAGGCGGTTGGTCGACAAGTTCGGCGACCGCTTTGAGACTCATAGGCTCCTTGGCAAAGACAAGCATTCTGTCAAAGCCTATCGTAACTCACTGGATCAGGCGCTCGCCGAGTGCCAGACCCAGCAAGATTGTGTATATGTCAGTAGTGACGGCGCCGTGCCCACGAAAGCAGACGCACCTACTAAGCAGTCGGTGTACGCATCCCGGGTCTTCCGGGGCACCAGACTTGTATTTGAATGTGACGTACGGCTGTTTATTATGGAACTTCAATGGTATGCGCAATGTTGCGCTCATGAAGTTGTTGCGCCAGATGCAGCGTAAAGCCTGCATCTGGATTAATGGACAGTTCCGCACCACTCCGGAGGGTGCAGCTGAAACCATGGCCTGCGTTGAACCCATCGCCGGCTTCATTAAGCGGCTTAAGGTCGGGTCCTCTGCCCGTCTAGCCAACTCGAACGCGAGACATGCTCTCCGCTCTCTTACCACGCCTGCTTCCGCGGGCGGGGATCCTTCAAGGTCAAAGAACTTGACCTCCCTCTCTGAGCGTCAGCGCGCAGCGCTGAAATCTCCTCTCAAAGATTTGGTGGACCTTAGACCACCAAACTTTATTCACACGGATTATTTCGTTGATGCGAATAACCCGGGCAGGCGGTTGGTCGACCAGTTCGGCGACCGCTTTGAGACTCATAGGCTCCTTGGCAAAGACGAGGACTCTGTCAAAGCCTATCGTAACTCACTGGATCAGGCGCTTGCTGAGTGCCAGATCCAGCAAGATTGTGCATATGTCAGTAGTGATGGCGCCGTGCCCACGAAAGCAGACGCACTTCTTAAACAGTCGGTGTATGCATCTTGGGTCTACCGAGGCACCAGGCTTTTGTTTGAAACTCGTCAGCCGGTCGGAAAAGCGACTAGCGACGACGCCGAGCTGATTGGGTTGCGTGTGGCGATCCAGAAAGCTACCACACAGGATGGAATCACATCCATCTCGTGTTTTCTCGACTCGATGAATGCCATCAACCGCATCATCGAGTGTAACCCGCACTCCGTGCAGCGGCATTCCATTGCGCTGTGCGAGGTACTTAGGCGCTGGCTCGACGAAGACGAGCGGCGCAGGGTTCATCTCTGGCATGTCCCTTCCAAATGGAAGTGGGCTACTCAACGCGAAGCACATGAGCTTGCTCGGTCGCTCGATATCCCATTGGGCACTCGCCCTCTGTATACCACGGATGCGCTCCGGAAGGAGGCAGACGATGAAATGCACGCCTCTTGGTTCGACCAATCTCGGACCAAGAAATACATAGGCGCTTCCACGTTTCAGTTTCATGATGCGGGAAAGCCTGATTCCTATGAGCGCCCCTCTCGCAAGAGAACGGGCTTCATGAAGTTGGTGACAGGCAACGAGATTTTTGCTCGCTGCTGTCGCGTTGCTTGCGGACATGCGCCGATCAATGCGTATCGCGCGCGGTTCAATTTGGTCGAGAGCGACCAGTGCTCATGCGGACGAGGGCCCGAGGACTCCGTCCACGTCATGACTCTCTGCCGTAACTGGGAGAGACCACCTGAACGCCAGTATGACGCCTTTGTGCGTCTCTGGTTCGTTAAGTACCTGACGTCTAACAAGGCGGCGGGTGCCTTCATTCCGGATCCGGGCGGCGGGTGACCGCGCGTCTGGCTCACCGGAATATTCTGGCGATCGACGAAAGCGGTCGCCGAGCTTCACTGCGCATCGCAAGCTCTGCGACGGCGAGCGTTATGGGACCTCACGGACCCTTTACGCGGAACTGACCGCAGCTGGGCCTTCGGGCCTGGGGGACGCTAGCTCTAGCGAGCGACTCAGCACGAGCTCGGAGGAGCACGGGCACGAGAGACCAGGGTAGTGCAGCCCTCTATGTCTATCCCTTTCTGTTTTATCGGACAGATCGTATTTATCGTAGATACCTCGTTGTATTTACATGCGGACTGCCATCGAGCACCGCAATACAAATTGTTGATAAAAAAAAAAAAAAAGACTTGTATTTGAAACTCGTCAGCCAGTCGGTAAAGCGACCAGCGATGACGCCGAGCTGATTGGATTGCGTGTTGCGATCCAGAAAGCTACCACACAAGATGGAGCCACATCCATCTCATGTTTCTTGGATTCAATGAATGCAATTAATCGCATCACTGATTGCAACCCGCACTCTGCACAGCGACATTCTATTGCACTGTGCGACGTACTATGGTGCTGGCTCGATGAGGACGAACAGCGCAGGATCCATTTCTGGCACGTCCCTTCCAAGTGGAAGTGGGCGATCCAACTCGAAGCACATGAGCATGCTCGGTCGCTCGATATTCCATTGGGCGCTCGCCCTCTATACACCACGGATGCGCTCCGAAAGGAGGCAGACAATGAAATGCATGCCTCTTGGTTCGACCAATCTCGGACCAAGAAATACATAGGCGCCTCCATGTTTCATTTCCATGATGCGGGAAAGCCTGATTCCTATGAGCGCCCTTCTCGCAAGAGAACGGGCTTCATGAAGTTGGTGACAGGCAACGAGCTGTATGCTCGCTGCTGTCGCGTTGCGTGCGGACACGCGCCGATCAATGCGTATCGTGCGCGGTTCAATTTTGTTGAGAGCGATCAGTGCTCATGCGGATGAGGGCCTGAGGACTCCGAGTCTTATAACGCCGCATCTGACAGACCGGTTAATTTGGATAAACTCGACGAACTCGAGTCTCATCCAATGCGGGACTGGCTCCCGTTTTCTGCTGCAGAACTCCGGGAGTCTCTGGAGCCTTGCAGCAACACATCTGCTCCAGGACCAGACCATCTGACCTGGGCGCATATTAAACAGCTAGTGAGATTCCCTCACGTCGCTATGTTTTTCCTAAACATTGCAAATGCATGTTTGGACTTGGGGCATTGGCCCTCGTACTTCAAGCAGAGTTTGTCGGTGATTATCCCGAAACCCGGCAAGCCTGCATATGATACTCCGAAAGCCTTTCGCCTGATTGTGCTTTTGAATACTCTCGGCAAGCTCGTCGAGAAAATGCTGGCGCGTCATATGCAATACGAAGTGACTAAATTTGCTGTCTTTGATCCAAAGCAGTTCGGTGGCATCCGACAGAACTCGACAGAGGACGCCGGAGTGTTTCTTACCCACATCATCCGGCAAGGCTGGATAAAGGGCCTTAAAACGAGCGTCATCGCTTTTGATGTAGCTCAATACTTCCCATCACTCAACCATCGGATGTTGGTGAGGATATTGCAGCACGGAGGCTTTGCACGTCAAGTGTCAAAGTTCTTCGAATCTTACCTCGTCGGGCATAAGACTTCTTATGCCTGGCGCAGCGCTGTCTCGCCTGAGTTTGATGCTGATGTTGGTGTCGGCCAAGGCTCGGCTCTGTCTCCAGTACTGTCTGCGCTGTACTTGGCGCCGGTGCTGAAACTATATCAGAAAGTTGGCGACATGCCGACGATCATATCATTCGTTGACAATGGACTGATTATTGCTCAGTCCAAGTCAATTCTGGACAATGTTCCAAAGCTGAAGAGGGCGTACGCATCAGTGCACAACCTCTTCACTGACTTCGGGCTTGTTGTTGAGCACAACAAGACTGAATTGCAGCACTTTTCGCGCAATGCGGCGGACCCTCGTCCGTCCATTGATCTCGGGTTCGCGCCATATACTGGCACAACTCCACTTCAGCCCAAGGATGTCTGGCGATACTTGGGGTTTTTCTTGGACGCGCGCCTTTCGTTCAAAGAGCATGTCCGTTTCTATGCAATGAAGGCTCTGACAACCGCCAGAGCATTCCAAATGTTAGGCAATTCTGTTTGAGGCTTGTCCCCTCAGCAGAAGCGCATCCTCTACCTGTCATGCGCTCGCCCGATTGCGACGTACGGCTGTTTATTATGGAACTTCAATGGTATGCGCAATGTCGCACTCATGAAGTTGCTGCGCCAGATGCAGCGTAAGGCTTGCATCTGGATCAATGGACAGTTTCGCACCACTCCGGAGGGTGCAGCTGAAACTATGGCCTGCGTTGAACCCATCGCCGGCTTCATCAAGCGGCTTAAGGTCGGGTCCTCTGCCCAGCTAGCCAACTCGAACGCGAGGCATGCCCTTCGCTCCCTTACCACGCCTGTTTCTGTGGGCGGGGATCCTTCGAGGTCAAAGAACTTGGCCTCCCTCTCTGAACGCCAGCGCGCAGCGCTGAAATCCCCTCTCAAAGACTTGGTGGACCTCAGACCACCAAACTTTATCTACACGGATTATTTTGCGGACGCAAATAACCCGGGCAGGCGGTTAGTCGACAAGTTCGGCAGCCGCTTTGAGACTCATAGGCTCCTTGGCAAAGACGAGGACTCTGTCAAAGCCTATCGTAACTCCCTGGATCAGGCGCTCGCCGAGTGCCAGACCCAGCAAGATTGTGTATATGTCAGTAGTGACGGCGCCGTGCCCACGAAAGCAGATGCACCTGTTAAGCAGTCGGTGTATGCATCCCGGGTCTACCGGGGCACCAGGCTTTTGTTTGAAACTCATCAGCCGGTCGGTAAAGCGACCAGCGATGACGCCGAGCTAATTGGATTGCGTGTTGCGATCCAGAAAGCTACCACACAGGATGGAATTACATCCATCTCGTGTTTCTTGGACTCGATGAATGCAATCAACCGCATCATCGATTGTAACCCTCACTCCACACAGCGGCATTCCATTGCTCTGTGCGAAGTGCTACGGCGTTGGCTCGACGAAGATGAGCAGCGCAAGATTGAGTTCTGGCATGTCCCTTCCAAATGGAAGTGGGCTATTCAACTCGAAGCACACGAGTATGCTCGGTTGCTCGATATTCCACTGGGCGCTCGCCCTCTGTACACCACGGATGCGCTCCGAAAGGAGGCAGATGATGAAATGCATACCTCTTGGTTCGACCAATCTCGGACCAAGAAATACATAGGCGCTTCCACGTTTCATTTCCATGATGCGGGAAAGCCTGATTCCTATGAGCGCCCTTCTCGCAAGAGAACGGGCTTCATGAAGTTGGTGACAGGCAACGAGTTGTATGCTCGCTGCTGTCGCATTGCGTGCGGACATGCGCCAATCAATGCGTATCGCGCGCGGTTCAATTTCGTCGAGAGCGACCAATGCTTGTGCGGACAAGGGCCCGAGGACCCCGTCCATGTCATGACTCTCTGCCGCAACTGGCAGAGACCACCTGAACGCCAGTACGATGCCTTTGTGCATCTCTGGTTCGTTAAGTACCTGACGTCTAACAAGGCGGCGGGTGCCTTCATCCCGGATCCAGGCGGCGGGTGACCGTGCGTCTGTTGGCTCTTCGAAGTCCCAGAACAGTCTGGTGATTGACGAAAACGGTCGCCGAGCTTCATTGCGCATCGCAAGCCCTGCGACAGCGGGCGTTATGGGCCCTCACGGACCCTTTACGCGGAATTGACCGCAGCCGGGCCTTCGGGTCTGGGGGACGCAAGTTCTAGCGAGCGATTCAGCACGAGCTCAGATGAGCACGGGCACGAGAGAACAGGGCAGTGAGCCCTCCATGTACATCCCCTCAGTCTGGTTTTGTTCAGACTCGTTGTATTTATGTAGGCACATGCGTGTACTTACAAGCGGACTGCCATCGAGCACCGCTTTATAAATTGTTGATTTAAAAAAAAAAAAAAAAAAAAAAAAAGCAAGCCTGCATATGACACCCCGAAAGCCTTTTGTCCAATTGTGCTTTTGAACATGCTTGGCAAGCTCGTCGAGAAAATGCTGGTGCATCGTATGCAATACGAAGTGACTAAATTCGCTATTTTTGATCCAAAACAGTTCGATGGCATCCAACAGAACTCTACAGAGGATGCCGGAGTGTTTCCTATCCACATTATCCGGCAAGGTTGGATAAAGGGTCTTAAAATGAGCATCATTGCTTTCAATGTTGCTCAATATTTTCCCTCACTCAACCATCAGATGCTAGTGAGAATACTACAACATGGAGGCTTCGCACGCCAAGTGTCAAAGTTCTTCGAGTCATATCTTGTCGGGCGTAAAACTTCCTACGCCTGGCGGAGCTCTGTCTCCCCTGAGTTTGATGCCGATGTTGGTGTTGGTCAAGGCTCGGCTCTGTCTCCAGTACTATCTGCACTCTATTTAGCGCCAGTACTGAAATTATATCAGAAAGTCGGCGACATGCCGATGATCATTTCATTTGTGGACGATGGACTGATTATTGCTCAGTCCAAGTCAATCCCGGACAATGTTCCAAAGCTGAAGAGGGCATACACATCAGTGCACAACCTCTTCACTGATTTCAGGCTTGTTGTTGAACATAACAAGACTGAGCTGCAGCATTTCTCATGCAATGTGGCAGACCCCTGTCCATCTATTGATCTTGGGTTCGCGCCATACACTGGCATCACCCCACTCCAGCCCAAGGATGTCTGGCTTTTTTTTTTTTTTTTTTTTTTTTTTTTAAATCAACAATTTTTATAGTGGTGCGTGGTGGCAGTCCGCTTGTAAATACATGAGGGTACCTACGATAAATA
This sequence comes from Macrocybe indica, assembly GCA_030407095.1. NCBI lineage: Eukaryota > Fungi > Basidiomycota > Agaricomycetes > Agaricales > Callistosporiaceae > Macrocybe > Macrocybe indica. The sequence goes on from JARFTL010000005.1 coordinate 1,667,633, forward strand.
CTGAAGTTTAGGGCCCTCCAAGTGGAGGACCCTTATTGCCATCTCCTTTGCAGGATAGGCACTAGACTAAACAGTGGAATTCCGTGTCTAGACCTCGGAATCAACTTGGATTCAATACCTGGATTAGTCATCCAGATGAACCGGCAGAGGATAAGTCCTCTCAGGCTAGAGTCAGGGGACTACCCTGGTCCGCCACAGTCCAAATTTTGGCCAGGGAGCAAGTTACCAAGAGGCCAAGCCGAGAACAAGCTGGACATTGGTAAGCCCCACCTACTTTACTTTTCCCATTCCTGAGCATGTGGTTCGCTAATGCCCAAAGGGCGCGGATCCCCAATCATGTCCCAGGTCTCTGCCTTGCCAGCGTCCAGCCTCAGTGTGCACCCTAGACCTAAGGCCTAGGCTGAGGAGTTCTACACCCATGCTTAACCCGGTTATGCATGCCCCACAAGGAGGTCTCCCAAGGATGTCTGGCGATACCTTGGATTCTTTCTGAATACGCACCTCTTGTTTAAGGACCATGTCTGTTTTTATGCAACAAAGGCTCTGACAATAGCCAGAGCTTTCCAAATGCTAGGCAATTCTGTTCGAGGACTCTCCCCTCAACAGAAACGCATCCTTTACCTGTCATGCGCTCACCTGATTGCGATGTATGGCTGTTTATTATGGAACTTCAATGGCATGCGCAATATCGTGCTCATGAAGTTGTTGCATCAGATGCAGCGAAAAGCTTGCATCAGATGCAGTGAAAAGCTTGCATCTGGATCAATGGACAGTTTCACACCACTCCGGAGGGTGCAGCTGAAACCATGGCCTGTGTCAAGCCTATCGCCGGATTCATTAAATGGCTTAAAGTTGGGTCCTCTGCCCACCTGGCCAATTCTAATGTAAGGCATGCCCTTCGTTCTCTTACCACACCTGCTTCGGCAGGCGAAGACCCTTCCAGGTCAAAGAATTTGGCCTCCCTTTCTGAACATCAGTGCTCGTCGCTGAAATCTCCTCTCAAAGATTTGGCAGACCTCCAACCACCAAACTTTATATACATGGATTATTTTGCTAATGCAAATAACCCGAGCAGGCAGTTAGTCGACCAGTTCGGCGACTGCTTTGAGACTCATAGGCTCCTTGGCAAGGATGAGGACTCTGTCAAGGCCTATTGCAACTCGCTGGAGCAGGCGCTCTTTGAGTGCCAGGCCCAGCAAGATTGTGCATATGTCAGTAGTGATGGCTCCATGCCCATGAAGGCAGAAGCCCTTGTTAACCAGTCAGTGTATGCATCCCAGGTCTACCAGGGCACCAGACTTCTATTTGAAACCCGTCAGCTGGTTGGCAAAGCAACCAGTGATGACGCTGAGCTGATTGGATTGCGTGTTGTGATCCAGAAGGCTATCATGCAAGATGGAGTCACTGCCATCTCATGTTTCTTAGACTCGATGAATGCCATCAATTGCATCATTGACTGTAACCCTCACTCCATGCAGCGGCACTCCATTGCCCTGTGTGAAGTGCTACAGTGCTGGCTTGATGAAGATGAGTGGCGCAGGATTGAATTCTGGCATGTCCCTTCCAAGTGGAAGTGGGCTATTCAGCACAAAGTGCATGAGTTCACTCGTTCACTCAACATACCACTGGGGGCTCGCCCCCTCTATACCATGGATGCCCTCCGAAAGGAGGCAGATGATGATATGCACACCTCTTGGTTCGACCAATCTCGGATCAAGAAATACATAGGCACTTCCATGTTTCAGTTCCATAATGCTGGAAAGCCTGACTCCTATGAGTGCCCCTCTTATAAGAGAGCAGGCTTCATGAAGTTGGTGACAGGCAATGAGTTGTTTGCTCACTGCTGTCGCGTTGCATGTGGACATGCGCTGATCAATGCATATTGGGCATGGTTCAATTTTGTCGAGAGTGAACAATGCTCATGCAGACGAGGGCCCGAGGACTCCATCCATATTATGACTCTCTGCTGTAACTGGCAGAGACCTACCGAATGCCAGTACGATGCCTTTGTGCGTCTCTAGTTTGTCAAGTACCTAACGTCAAACAAGGCAGCTGGTGCTTTCATCCCAGATCCAGGCAGTAGGTGACCATGCGCTTGTAGTGGACAGTGCTCTTCAGAGCGCTGGGGCAGTCTGGCGATTGACGAAAGTGATTGCTGAGCTTCATTGTGCACCACAAACTCTGCGATAGCGGGTGTTATGGGACCTCACAGACTCTTTACGCAGCACTGACTGCATCCGGGCCTTTGGGTCTGGGGGACGCCAGCTCTAGTGAGCGATTCAGCATGAGCTCAGAGGAGCGCGGGCAGGAGACAGCAGGGCAGTGCAGCCCTCTATATTTATCTCTTTCTGTTTTCCATTGGACAGATCATATTCATCATAGATACATTCATCTATTTACAAGTGGACTGCCATTGAGCACTGCTTTATAAATTGTTGATTTTAAAAAAAAAAAAAAAAGACTCGAATGCCATAGGTCGTGCTGTCTCCCAAGTCTTGCCAAAGAAGAGGATAGCACCAGTCTGGTAATCACTTGCATCTGTAGTCATGAAGATCTTGTATTCCGGCATCAAACTGTAATCAATCATAGTCAAACATTCACAGAAGATGATGGCATTTTTCAATTTGTCAAATGTGGCCTGGTGGTGAGGCTGCCAGCCCAGCCAGTCCTGCTCTTTTTTTTTTTTTTTTTTTTAAATCAACAATTTATAAAGCGGTGCTCGATGGCAGTCTGCTTGTAAATACACGAGTGTACCTATGATAAATACAACGAGTCCAGAAAAAGCAGACTGAGGGGTAGACATAGAGGGCTCACTGCCCTGTTCTCTCGTGCCCGCGCTCCTATGAGCTCATGCTGAATCACTCGCTAGAGCTTGCATCCAGGTGTGCATCCAAGAAAAAACCAAGGTATCACCAGACATCCTTGGGCTGGAGTGGAGTTGTGCTGGTATATGGCGCGAACCCAAGGTCAATAGAGGGACAGAGGTCCACCACATTGCATGAGAAATGCTGCAGTTCAGTCTTGTTGTGCTCGACAACAAGCCCGAAGTCAGTGAAGAGGTTGTGCACTGATGCATATGCCCTCTTCAGCTTTGGAACATTGTCTGGGATTGACTTGGACTGAGCGATAATCAGTCCATCGTCAACGAATGAAATGATCGTCGGCATGTCACCGACTTTCTGGTATAGTTTTAGTACCAGCGCTAGATAAAGCGCAGACAGGACTGGAGACAGAGCCGAGCCTTGGCCGACCCCGACGTCAGCATCAAACTCAGGTGAGATGGCGCTGTGCCAGGCGTAAGAAGTCTTACGCCCGACAAGGTATGACTCGAAGAACCTAGACACTTGACGTGCGAAGCCTCCGTGTTGAAGTATCCTCACCAACATACAATGGTTGAGTGAGGGAAAGTATTGAGCTACATCAAAAGCGATGACACTCGTTTTGAGACCCTTTATCCAGCCTTGCCGGATGATATGGGTAAGGAACACTCCGGCGTCCTCTGTCGAGTTCTGCCGGATGCCACCGAACTGCTTTGGGTCAAAGACAGCAAATTTAGTCGCTTCGTATTGCATACGACGCGCTAGCATTTTCTCGACGAGCTTGCCGAGGGTATTCAAAAGCACAATCGGGCGAAAGGCTTTCGGAGTATCGTATGCAGGCTTGCCAGGTTTCGGGATGATCACCGACAAGCTCTGCTTGAAGTCCGAGGGCCAATGCCCCAAGTCTAAGCATGCATTTGCAATGTGTAGGAAAAGAGTGGCGATGTGAGGGAATCTCACAAGCTGTTTGATATGCGCCCAGGTCAGATGATCTGGACCTGGGGCAGACGTATTGCTGCAAGGCTCCAGAGACTCCCAGAGTTCTGCAGCAGAAAACGGGACCCAGTCCCGCATTGGATGAGACTCGAGCTCGTCGAGCTTATCCAAATTAACCGGCCTGTCAGACGCGGCGTTATACGACTTGTCGAGCGCATCCCAGAGCGACTCGATGGAATTACAAGGTTGTCCCCGGAAGGAGATCGCCTCGTAGTCAGGCAGAGGCCTTTGCTTCGTCCATGCAGCTAGATCCCATGGACGTCGCGACTTTTCAGCAACCTCTTTGATTCGATTATCAAAGAAGGTGCGCTTCGCATCTTTAATAGCTCGTCGCCAGATGCGGTGGTCTCTTTCAGAGTGAGTTTGCCTGAAAGTTGCCAAAGCTTCAGAGCAGTGCTGGTTCCACCAGCCCTTGCTCCGTTTAGAGAGCTTGCACTTCTTAGAGTGAGTTTCCCAAGCCCGATCAACAGACGCCGAGAGTGCACGGAGTACCCTCTCGAGGTCGTAGACAGTCTCAACTGGGATCATATCCAGTCCGAGTAGATCAGCGGCAATGTCAGCGATAAACTCGGGGACACTGTCTTTGGGGAGTGACTTCCGCTGGTCGCTTATGTCGAGCAGCGGTATGTCGAGTTCGAGTGACAGCGGACAATGGTCCGACGTCAACTGGAGCGCATGTTCGATATGCGGATGAATCTGTCCTGTTAGGACAGGGCAGAACATCAGATCAATAGTCGAGGGCCGAAGCTCTCGGTTATGGGATATGAAGGTCGGACTATGATTAGATGGCTCCGTCCATTTGAGTCCGAGCTCAAGTGCCGCATTACACAGCATCTCGCCCCGCGTGCGCTGGGAAGTATGAACTTGATCCCAAAGTTCATAGTGACAATTGAAGTCCCCGCCCAGGTAAACCAGGTTGGGGAAATCAGGACACTCTGAACATTCGTCCAGGAGTCGGATTGCGCTGCCATCTACATCAGAGTAGGCGTTAGCGAGGAAGAGAGGCTCGCCAGGAGTGGCGAGACTTATAACCATGAGATCGTGGCTGTCAACAAGGTTGCGCCTCAGAGAAGGTCTTAGCCGCTGTAGGCGGTTATGCACATAGGCCATCACGCGAGGAGGTTCCTCGTACAATGACCTGCGAACGATGCAGGTCCACTCCGGGTGGGTTGGGCCTCCGATTACTGCCTCACCGTCTACGTTGTGAGCTGACGGGGCGTATCTCACGATATTCCAAGCAGGCTCTTGGAGAAAAAGAATATCATAATCCTCCCTGAGAGTGGAGAGGAGAACGTCTACGTGTACACGCTTTCGATTCACATTCTGAGAAAAAATACGAAGCAAGGAAATAAAAGAGTGCCCCCTCATACCAGGGACCACCGCCGGAGCGGGGCTGTCCAATGAGGAACTCATGAAGGTCCGGCCTCCGCATTTCGCTGCGGGAAGGCATTAGAGTGATTCTGGCCAGTGCGTTTGCGATCACGTACCAGCTGGTAGTGCTGCTTGATCCACTCGGGATCGAAGCGATTCTTCCAGAAGGCACACTTCCGGTCATCGGTTGAGTGTTCTTTGCCGCAGCTAAGACACTTGGGAGGATGCGGGCAGGGCTGCCCTGCAGGGGTTGCCTCGACGGGCGGGTTTGCTTTCGGCTTTGCTTTACAGCAAGAGGCGAGGACGCGGTGATGCTCCTTTCTGTGCGGCTTCCCACACAGTGGGCATCGGAGAGATTGCTGGTTGCATTTCATAGAGGAATGCCCCCAGCGCCAGCAACGATCGCAGAGAGGGGATCCCGGCGATGAAAGGGCGGCTTTGAACTGGCAGCGCCAGTTCCGAACCATGACAGTACGGTCGTCCAGAGCCTTGATGTTCCGGCCGGTCGTGGTGTCTTCGATATTGAACCAAACGGTTGCAGTATCGGATTTCTTGGAGTTGCGCATGATGCGCGGCACTCCAACAAGGGTGATGAGGTCCGAGAACGAGGAATCTCGGAGAATCTCGTAGGCTTGACAGGCAGTGAGGGTGCTGCCATCGTCATTGAAGTACGGAATGTCAAGCAGTTTCGCATAGGAGATGCTCGTAGGCATGGTGAGCTCGACCGTAGAGCCAGTCGGAGCGCATCGGAGGGCAGACTCGCGCATGATGTCGCAGTCCTTCGGAGATGCCACCCTCGTTATCAAACATGAGAACGAGGTGGTGGAGTGGTCCTGGATGGACTCGCATCGAATCCAGGACTTGCCAGCAGTCAACCCCTGGTTGAGGGTCGTCAGGAGTGTTCCGGCGGCAACAGAGCCGTTGCCGCCAGGGAAAGTATAGACCAGCCTGACGTTACGTCGAGACGGTCCATGAGAGGTGGATTTCACCTTCTTCTTAGGTGGTCCAGAAGATTCGCCGGTCGCCTCCTTTTGCAAGGAGACGATCTTCTCGGCGGGGAGATCAGGGAACGTTTTGGCCAAGGCCACGATGGCCTCAGCCGAAGTGGTGGCAGGCTGAGCTGCCGCTTGCGCATAAGAGCGCTTCTTGTCAGATGGGCATGTAGCCCGATTGACAGGTGGAGGGGGACCCCGTCCTGGAGTCCGGGAACGGGATCGGTTGCGAGGGGGAGGAGGCGGGCGGTTTGGGTTCCGAGGTGGTCTCAGAGGCTGAGCGCCGGCGTTCGAACGGGAGTCCTGGGGGCGCAGCATGCCCATCGGAGAGGAATCGTGTACATTGCCCGAGAAGTGGGCGGTCTTGGATGTGCGGGCGCGGACTGTAGTGGCAAGTCGCTGCCCGAGAGTGTGTTTGGCGCCCTCCAGAGTAGGGATTCCAAACATATTGACATCCGCGGCGGTGTCGACCAAAGAGGCCAGCCCTTCCACGATAGCATATTGGTAGCCGGCTGGGACTTGCACGGCTGCAGTATTAACCTTCCAGAGCCATTCCTTCAGGTTCCAAAGAGACTCGGTGACTGCCTTCGCTTCACCGTGGAGGAGGCGGAAGCCCTCCTCCTCGAAGTACAGAACGCCGACGTTGTCGCTATTAAATCCAGCGTGGGTAGATGCCATGGAAATAGCGGGGGAGGGGGGTGCAGGGGGCGCGGTCGCCTCAGACTGCGGATTAGGGTCGTCGGTCTGCATGAGACCGTTGTTGCCTTGGAAGAGAACGCCGGACGAAGGTCCCAGCTGGGAGAAGAGGCCTTGACTGGCGGGAGGCTCAGTACGGCCAGGGTGCGGGTTCAGCGGTGAGAGGGTGGCCCTCCCACCGCTGCTCAGTGTGTCGAGCGGGTCGTCGCTCATCGGAATACTCTAATAATTCGCTGGATTTTCAGCGGATTTCACGATAAATTGAAAGGGAAGTGCTCAAGAGTTTATAGAACTCGGATCTGCAACTCGATACGAGATCGGCCCAAGTGTTGACGCTGTGGAACGTGTTTTTGCGATGAGGGAGTTTGTTTACAGTTGTTGACAAGTGGGCGTTGCGGAAAGAGGTGATGCAGCCAGTCCTGCTCAACCTCCTTTGTTGTCAGGGTGTCAAGAATGGTGGTGTGGTTGGTGATCCCTGGGAGGAATGCAGAAAGGTATCGCATGAGGCCCAGGAAATCTTGCATGTCCTTGGCACAGTTAGGAACCAGCCAGTCCAATACATGTTGAGCCTTGTGCCTATCTGCTTCGATGCTGGCCACAGAAATGTGATGACCCAGGAAGTCAATAGTGGTCTGAAAGAATTTTGACTTCTTTGCATTGCAGTAAAGATGGTTAGCATGTAGCACAAACAGGACAGCACAGATGTGTGCCTTGTGTTCTTTGACAGAGTTGGACCAAATGACTATATCATCCAAGTATACATGACAGCAGTGCCCGATGAGGGGGCATAGGGCTGTGGTGACATGCCTCTGATGGATAGCAGGTGCATTCTTCAATCCCATCAATATGACAATCCATTTGTATAACCCAAAGGGTATTGAGATGGCAGTCTTTTTTGTTTTTTTTTTTTTTTTAAATCAACAATTTTTATAGCGGTGCTCGGTGGCAGTCCGCTTGTAAGTACACGAATGTGCCTACATAAATACAACTAGTCCGAAGAAAACCAGACTGAGGGGATGTACATGGAGGGCTCACTGCCCTGCTCTCTCGTGCCCGCGCTCATCTGAGCTCGTGCTGAATTGCTCGCTAGAACTGGCGTCCCCCAGGCCCAGAGGCCTGGATACGGTCAATTCCACATAAAGGGTCCGTGAGGTCCCATAACGCCCGCTGTCGCAGGGCTTGCGTTGCGCAATGAAGCTCAGCGATCGCTTTCGTCGACCGCCAGACTGTTCCGGTACCACCAGATGCACGGTCACCTGCCACCTGGATCCGGAATGAAAGCACCCGCCGCCTTGTTCGACGTCAGGTACTTAACGAACCAGAGATGCACAAAGGCGTCGTACTGGCATTCAGATGGTCTCTCCCAATTACAGCAGAGAGTCATGACATGGACGGAGTCCTCGGGCCCTCGTCCGCAAGAGCATTGGTTGCTCTCAATGAAATTGAACCGCGCACGATACACATTGATCGGCGCATGTCCGCATGCGATGCGACAGCAGCGAGCATATAACTCGTTGCCTGTCACCAACTTCATGAAGCCTGTTCTCTTACGAGAGGGGCGCTCATAGGAGTCGGGTCTCCCCGCTTCATGGAAATGAAATGTGGAGGAGCCTATGTATTTCTTGGTCCGAGATTGATTGAACCATGGGCCCCAGTAGCCCAGCACGGGCCCCAGTAGCCCAGTGGTTTAATCGCCACTAAAGACTGGAGAGGTGGCTGTGCAGTCACTGGGAAGGTTGTGGGTTCGATCCCCGCTCATCCTCTGTACCTTACAAAGCAGGGATAGGCATGTGACCCATCATCGGTTACCGTCACGTGCTCGGTGACTCAGGTTGGTAAGCAACCCTGAGGCAATACCACGGTCAGGTGACCTTCGGTGGCTAGGGTGGTAACCTGGTCACGTGATAGGGATGATTGTGGGAGCCCAAAGTGGCAGGTCAGGTGATCCCTGGCAGGCCGTGCCTGAAATGGTCACGTGACTAGTCATGTGATCAAGTAGGGAGTGAAAGCATAGGGCGCGGTAAGCGGGGGAGTAACTGAAAACAACCCGACCCTTGATGCGCACCCCGTAATAGGGAGTTCCAGAGCATGCGTGCTTCCGGAAGGTGCCGCGCACCCTGTAATGGGGAGTCTCTTTGGACTGCAAGCTTGGGACAGGACACCCCCCACCGGTTAATCTCGAGCCCAGTCTAACCAGCTGGATCAGGCCGAGAACCTGGTCGTTAGTCAGCGTTGGTAGTGTGGACCGGTCCCTGTGGACTGGTTGTTGAACCGGTCCTTCAGCACACTTGGGGAGTCCCCAGGCCCAGGGGTAGCCACCACATGACCGTAAAGCACTGCTCAGGTGGGAGCCTGAGACCTCCTCGTGGGGCATGCATAACCGGGTTAAGCATGGGTGTAGTACTCCTCAGCCTAGGCCTTAGGTCTAGGGTGCACACTGAGGCTGGACGCTGGCAAGGCAGAGACCTGGGACATGATTGGGGATCCGCGCCCTTTGGGCATCAGCGAACCACATGCTCAGGAACGGGAAAAGTAAAGTAGGTGGGGCTTACCAATGTCCGGCTTGTTCTCGGCTTGGCCTCTTGGTAACTTGCTCCCTGGCCGAAATTCGGACCGTGGCGGACCAGGGTAGTCCCCTGACTCCGGCCCGAGAGGACTTATCCTCTGCCGGTTCATCTGGATGACTAATCCAGGTATTGAATCCAAGTTGATTCCGAAGTCTAGGCACGGAATTCCACCGTTTAGTCTAGTGCCTATCCTGCAAAGGAGACGGCGATAAGGGTCCTCCACTTGGAGGACCCTAAACTTCGGTATTTATCGTAGGCACACTCGTGTACTTACAAGCGGACTGCCATCGAGCACCGCTATAAAAATTGTTGATTTAAAAAAAAAAAAAAAAAAAAAGAGATTGATTGAACCAAGAGGCATGCATTTCATCGTCTGCCTCCTTACGGAGGGCATCCGTGGTATACAGAGGGCAAGCACCCAGTGGAATATCGAGCGACCGAGCATGCTCGTGTGCTTCGAGTTGGATAGCCCACTTCCACTTGGAAGGGACATGCCAGAAGTCAATCCTGCGCCGCTCGTCCTCGTCGAGCCAGTGCCATAATACCTCACACAGAGCAATAGAATGCCGCTGTGTGGAGTGCGGGTTGCAATCGATGATGCGGTTGATGGCATTCATCGAGTCTAGAAAACATGAGATGGAGGTGATTCCATCCTGTGTGGTCGCCTTTTGGATCGCAACACGCAATCCAATCAGCTCGGCATCATCGCTGGTCGCTTTACCGACCGGCTGACGAGATTATTGAGATGGCAGTCAGCGCTATATCAGACAGTCGCACTTTTGTTTGAAAAAAGCTGTTTGTCATATCGATTTTGGACCAGATTTTATCCTTTCCACAATCTGCTAGGATGTCATCAATGCATGGTAGGGAATGGCTGTCAGTCACAGTGTTTTTGTTCAACTGACGGTAATCATTAACCCAATGAGGCAGCATGGTATGGTCTGCCTTTGGTATGATAAATGCTGGAAAGGCAGAGAAGGAAGAGGAAGGATGGATATGGCCAGCATCCAAGTGTTGCTGGATCAGTGTCTGTTACACCTCCCGATATTTTTGTGGGCAAGAGTATGTGCACATCGCAATCCACTTTGACATGTCCTTCAGATTAATACAGGCATAGACAGATGAGGGCAGATCATCGGCATGCAGAATGGCATCAAAGATGTTGTTGAAATCCTGATGAAACTTCGAATCTAAAGATTTGAGGTGGGTCTGATATGCCAACAGGTCAATGCAGTCTTTAACAAGGGCGGCTATGATGTGATCAGGGCAATCAGTTGCTACAGTCTTTTTCTCTGCAGTTACCTGAAGGAGTTCAGCAAGCATAGCTGCTTTGTGCTAAGTGGCTTTATGGGCAAGAAGAATATTGACACAACGCTGAGCCAGAGGTGACAGGTGTGGTTTCTTTGCTTTCGGCAGCAGTGATGGGTTCAATAGGTTGAAGTTACTTTCTTTTGCTAAAGCAGTATGAGCATTGGTATCAATTACAATTTTATTCCATGCTAGAAATGGCATGCCAAACAGTATAGAAGTACAGAGTTTTGGAACAACAAGAGCTTTAACAGTCAATGATTGCCATGTGTTATTACAGAAAGGTATGTATTCAGACAGTGAATGTGAAGTGGAGGATGAAGAGGAATCGGGCATTGTGACAGAGCACTTGAAAGGTTTGTACAGGTAGTAATAGCGGAGACCAAGGCATAGAACGAGTTGTTCATTAATGAGCACGACATGTGCCTTGGTGTCTAGCAGTCTGGTTACTGTTAATGGTTCATTAACCAGTGGTCCAGCAATATAGCAGTCCCATTTGATGTGGGTGGATGTGAGTGGAATACTTATATTAGACTCAGATTCTTTTTTTTTTTTTTTTTTTTTAAATCAACAATTTTTATAGCAGTGCTCGGTGGCAGTCTGCTTGTAAATACACAAGGGTACCTACAGTAAATACAACTAGTCTGAGAGAAACAGACTGAGGAAATAAACATAGAGGGCTGCACTGCCCTGCTCTCTCATGCTCATGCTCAAGCCACTAAAGGCTCAAACTCATGCTGAATTGCTCACTCGAGCTGGCATCCCCCAAACCTGAGGGTCCGGCTGTGGTCAATTCTGCATAAAGGGTCCATGAGGTCCTATAACACCTGCTCTCGCAGAGCCTGCAGTGCGCACTGAGGCTCAGCGATCGCTTTTGTCAATCACCAGACTGTGAAGTTTAGCCCCTCCCTTGCAGAAGAGGCTGCTACCCAGGCTCCAGTTCTGTCCCTCCATTGTGCTATGGAGGCAGACTGTCTACCCAGGAGTGTCATACTTTGGATTCAACTTAAGCAGTTATCTAGGTGTATTATCTCAGGGACTACCGACAGAGGAGTTAGGTCTCTTGAGCCAAGGACTAGAGACTGTCTAGCCTTGCTATGGCCCAGCAGTGTCCAGGCATGACCCCGGTCCTGCCTTCCCATCTCCTGACAGATGGTTCACTGATGCCCTTAATGGGTGCAGATCCCCAATCTGACTAAGGTCTCTGTCTTGCCACATGCCTCCCAGACTGGCATCTGATATCACAGTAAGGTCCATGGTCCTCCCATGACAGGTCCCCATAGGGAGAGCCCTTAGCTGAATGGGTCTGGATCTACTTCTACCATTGGTGTACTGCACTATGACTAATCACCATGGACTCCTACTTCAGACAGCTCACATGGTACCAGGTGCTCTGTTGGCTCAAATGCCATCAGGTGGTTATCAGCCTAATTCCCGGTATGGTCCCTTATCCTTTCGGCCCCTACCTTTTAAGATTGGGGATCATATGTGATCTGCTGGATTAAGGCATTGTCCAGCACTTACATCCCAAGGCCATCCACGCCAAGGGAAATCCGGTCACGTGAGTTAGGGTCACATGATCAGAGCCCACAGAGTGGGGTCAGTCACGTATGTGATGCATAACCCAGCTTATGTCACATGCCAGCTGCTTAGTCATGTGACCAAGTCACCTCCCCATGGGAACAGCTGTTACAGGGTCATGATACTTCCTGCCTGCATCATGTGGAACCAGCTCCAGACACTTCCGAATGCAAACCTGAAGATGCCACCTTCAGGACTAGAACCTGCGGCTTCATGGATTGCCACATTCATAGGACTATCTGACTGCATTTACCGCTATGCCAACCAGCCCCTATCAGACTCTGATTCAGAACCATCACTGATGATGGTGGCCAGAGCCTTGTTGTTGTTATCAGAGATCTCAGCAATGGATGCACTAGTCATGGCAATGGGCTGGTTTGAGGTGGTACAATTGTTGGTCTTCACCAGTTGAGCACCCTTCTGCTTCTTGTCATGGAGCATCTGCTTTTCTGAGAGCATCTTGTAGGAAGCAGTGTCAGGGAAGCCATTTGTACAGTTGCACAAGAAGTGTCCCATGTAGCCTCGCCTGCACTAGGGGCTGGTTGGCATAGCGGTAAACACAGTCAGGTAGTCCTGTGGATGTGGCAATCCATGAAGCCGCGGGTTCTAGTCCTGGAGGTGGCATCTTCAGGTTTGCATTCGGAAGTGTCCGGAGCTGGTTCCACGTGATGCAGGCAGGAAGTATCATGACCCTGTGACAGCTGTTCCCATGGGGAGGTGACTTGGTCACATGACTAAGCAGCTGGCACGTGACGTAAGCTGGGTTATGCATCACACACGTGACTGACCCCACTCTGTGGGCTCTGATCATGTGACCCTAACTCATGTGACCGGGTTTCCCTTGGCATGGATGGCCTTGGGATGTAAGTGCCGGACAATGCCTTAATCCGGCAGACCACACGTGATCCCCGATCTTAAAAGGTAGGGGCCGAAAGGATAAGGGACCATACCGAGAATGACCTGATAACCACCCGATGGCGTTTGAGCCAACAGGGTACCCGGTAAAGTGGGAGCCAGTGGCGATGATCACGAACTGGTTAGTCACGGTGCAGTACACCAATGGTGGAAGTAGATCCAGACCCGTTCAGCTAAGGGCTCCCCCTGTGGGGACCTGTCATGGGAGGACCATGGACCTTGCTGTGATATCGGATGCCAGTCTGGGAGGCACGTGGCAAGACAGAGACCTTGGACAGATGGGGATCCGCGCCCTTAAGGGCATCAGCGAACCATCTGCTAGGGGACGGGAAGGCAGGCACGGAGTAGCGACCCGGACACCGCTGGGCCGTAGCAAGGCTGGACAGTCTCCAGTCCTTGGCTCGAGAGACCTAACTCCTCTGTCGGTGGTCCCTGGGATAATACACCCAGGTAACTGCTTAAGTTGAAGCCGGAGTGCGAAGCTCCTGGGCTAAACGGTCTGATCATAAGACTGGGCCTGGGCTAGCAGCCTCCCCCGCAAAGGGGGGGCTAAACTTCGCATAAGCCTCGCAACTCCAGGCGAGCCTCTCTTTCTCGCTAATGCCTACTCTGATGTAGACGGTAGCGCAATTCGGCTCTTGGATGAATGTTCGGAGCATCCTGATTTCCCCAACCTGGTTTACCTGGGTGGGGACTTCAATTGTCACTATGAACTTTGGGATCAAGTTCATACTTCTCAGCGCACGTGGGGCGAGATGCTGTGTAATGCGGCACTTGAGCTCGGACTCGAATGGGCGGAGCCATCTAATCATGGTCCGACCTTCATATCTCATAACCGAGAGCTTCGGCCCTCGACTATCGATCTGATGTTCTGCCCTGTATTGACAGGACAGATTCATCCGCGCATTGAACACGCGCTACAGCTGACTTCAGACCATTGTCCGTTGTCACTTGAGCTTGACATACCACTGCTCGATATTAGCGACCAGCGAAAGTCACTTCCCAAAGACAGTGTCCCCGAGTTCATCGCCGACATTGCCGCTGATTTGCTCGGACTGGATATGATTCCGGTCGAGACTATCCATGACCTCGAGAGAGTACTCCATGCGCTCTCAGCGTCAGTTGATCGGGCTTGGGAAACTCACTCTAAGAAGTGCAAGCTCTCTAAGCGGAGCAAGGGTTGGTGGAACCAGCACTGCTCTGAAGCTTTGGAAACTTTCAGGCAAACTCGCTCTGAAAGAGACCACCGCATCTGGTGATGAGCTATTAAAGATGCGAAGCGCGCCTTCTTTGATAATCGAATCAAAGAGGTCGCTGAAAAATCATGATGTCCATGGGATCTAGCTGCATGGACGAAGCAAAGGCCTTTGCCTGACTATGAGGCGATCTCCTTCCAGGGACAGCCTTGCAATTCTATCGAGTCGCTCTGGGATGCGCTCGACAAGTCTTATAACGCCGCGTCTGACAGACCGGTTAATTTGGATAAGCTCGACGAACTCGAGTCTCACCCAATGCGGGACTGGGTCCCATTTTCTGCTGTGGAACTACAGGAGTCTCTGGAGCCTTGCAGCAATACATCTGCTCCAGGTCCAGACCATCTGACCTGGGCGCATATTAAACAGCTGGTGAGATTCCCTCACGTAGCTACATTTTTCCTAAACATTGCAAATGCATGTTTGGACCTGGGGCATTGGCCCTCGTACTTCAAACAGAGCTTGTCGGTGATTATCCCGAAACCCGGCAAGCCTGCATATGATACTCCGAAAGCCTTTCGCCCGATTGTGCTTTTGAACACCCTCGGCAAGCTCGTCGAGAAAATGCTGGCGCGTCGTATGCAATACGAAGCGACTAAATTTGCTGTCTTTGATTCAAAGCAGTTCGGTGGCATCCGGCAGAACTCAACAGAGGACGCCGGAGTGTTTCTTATCCATATCATCCAGCAAGGCTGGACAAGGGGTCTCAAAACGAGCGTCATCGCCTTTGATGTAGCTCAATACTTTCCTTCACTCAACCATCGGATGTTGGTGAGGATATTACAACACGGAGGCTTCGCACGTCAAGTGTCGAAGTTTTTCGAATCATACCTCATCGGATGCAAAACTTCTTATGCCTGGCAGAGCGCTGTCTCGCCCGAGTTTGATGCCGACATCAGTGTCGGTCAAGGCTCGGCTCTGTCCCCAGTACTGTCTGCGCTTTATCTAGCGCCTGTGCTGAAATTGTATCAGAAAGTTGGCGACATGCCAACAATCATATCATTCGTTGACGATGGACTGATTATTGCTCAGTCCAAGTCAATTCCGGACAACATTCCAAAGCTGAAGAGGGCGTACGCCTCAGTGCACAACCTCTTCACTGACTTCGGCCTTGTTGTCAAGCACAACAAGACTGAACTGCAGCATTTCTCGCGCAATGTGGCGGACCCCCATCCATCCATTGATTTGGGGTTCGCGCCATATACTGGCACAACTCCACTTCAGCCCAAGGATGTCTGGCGATACCTTGGATTTTTCTTGGACGTGCGTCTTTCCTTCAAGGAGCATGTCCGCTTTTATGCAACGAAGGCTCTGACAACCGCCAGAGCTTTCCAAATGCTAGGCAATTCTGTCCGAGGTTTGTCGCCTCAACAGAAATGCATCCTCTACCTGTCGTGCGCTCGCCCCATTGCGACGTACGGCTGTCTATTATGGAACTTCAATGGTATGTGCAATGTTGCGCTCATGAAGTTATTGTGCCAGATGCAGTGTAAGGCCTGTATCTGGATTAACGGACAGTTTCGCACCACTCCGGAGGGTGCAGCTGAAACTATGGCCTGCATTGAACCCATCGCCGGCTTTATCAAGCGGCTTAAGGTCGGGTCCTCTGCCCGGCTAGCCAACTCCAATGCGAGGCATGCCCTTCGCTCTCTTACCACACCTGCTTCAGCGGGTGGGGATCCTTCGAGGTCAAAAAACTTGGCCTTTCTCTCTGAACGTCAGCGCGCTGCGCTTAAATCTCCTCTCAAAGATTTGGTGGACCTTAGACCACCAAACTTTATCGACATGGATTATTTTGCAGATGCAAATAACCCGGGCAGGCAGTTAGTCGACAAGTTCGGTGACCGCTTTGAGACTCATAGGCTCCTTGGCAAAGACGAGGACTCTGTCAAAGCCTATCTTTTTTTTTTTTTTTTTTTTTTTTTTTTTAAATCAACAATTTATAAAGCGGTGCTCGAAGGCAGTCCGCTTGTAAATACACGGAGGTATCTACGATAAATACAACGAGTCCGAGACAACCAGACTGAGGGGATAGACATAGAGGGCTCACTGCCCTGTTCTCTCGTGCCCGCGCTCGTCTGAGCTCGTGCTGAATCGCTCGCTAGAGCTTGCGTCCCCCAGACCCGAAGGCCCAGATGCGGTCAATTCCGCGTAAAGGGTCCGTGAGGTCCCATAACGCCCACCGTCGCAGGGCTTGCGATGCGCAATGAAGCTCGGCGACCGCTTTCGTCAATCGCCAGACTGTTCCGGGGCTCCGAGGAGCCAGCAGATGCGCGGTCACCCGCCGCCTGGATCCGGGATGAAAGCACCCGCCGCCTTGTTAGACGTTAGGTACTTAACAAACCAGAGACGCACAAAGGCGTCGTACTGGCGTTCAGGTGGTCTCTGCCAGTTACGGCAGAGCGTCATAACATGGACGGAGTCCTCAGGCCCTCGTCCGCAGGAGCATTGATCGCTCTCAACAAAGTTGAACCGCGCGCGATACGCATTGATCGGCGCATGTCCGCATGCAATGCGACAGCAGCGAGCATACAACTCGTTGCCCGTCACCAACTTCATGAAGCCCGTTCGCTTTCGAGAAGGGCGCTCATAGGAATCTGGCTTTCCCGCATCATGGAAATGAAACGTGGAAGCGCCTATGTATTTCTTGGTCCGAGATTGGTCGAACCAAGAAGCATGCATCTCATCGTCTGCCTCCTTGCGGAGCGCATCCGTGGTGTACAATGGGCGAGTGCCCAGTGGAATATCGAGCGACCGAGCGTACTCGTGTGCTTCGAGTTGAATAGCCCACTTCCACTTGGAAGGGACATGCCAGAAGTCAATCCTGCGCCGCTCGTCTTCATCGAGCCAGCGCCGTAATACCTCACACAGGGCAATAGAATGCCGCTGCGTGGAGTGAGGGTTGCAATCGATGATGCGGTTGATAGCATTCATCGAGTCCACGAAACACGAGATGGAAGTGACTCCATCCTGTGTGGTAGCTTTCTGGATCGCGACACGCAATCCAATCAGCTCGGCGTCATCGCTGGTTGCTTTACCAACCGGCTGACGAGTTTCAAATAAAAGTCTGGTGTCCCGGTAAACCCGGGATGCGTACACCGACTGTTTTACCAGTGCGTCTGCTTTCGTGGGCACGGCGCCATCACTACTGACATATGCACAATCTTGCTGGGCCTGGCACTCAATGAGCGCCTGCTCCAACGAATTGCGATAGGCTTTGACAGAGTCCTCGTCTTTGCCAAGGAGCCTATGAGTCTCAAAGCGGTCGCCGAACTGGTCGACCAACCGCCTGCCCGGGTTATTCGCATCCGCGAAATAATCCGTGTGTATAAAGTTTGGTGGTCTGAGGTCCACCAAATCTTTGAGAGGAGATTTCAGCGCTGCGCGCTGGCATTCAGAGAGGGAGGCCAAGTTCTTTGACCTCGAGGGATCCCCGCCTGCAGAGACAGGCGTGGTAAGAGAGCGAAGGGCATGCCTCGCGTTCGAGTTGGCTAGTCGGGCAGAGGACCCGACCTTGAGCCGCTTGATGAAGCCGGCGATGGGTTCAACGCAGGCCATAGTTTCAGCTGCACCCTCCGGAGTGGTGCGAAACTGTCCATTGATCCAGATGCAGGCCTTACGCTGCATCTGGCGCAACAACTTCATGAGTGCGACATTGCGCATACCATTGAAGTTCCATAATAAACAGCCATACGTCGCGATGGGGCGAGCGCACGACAGGTACAGAATGCGCTTCTGCTGAGGGGATAAGCCTCGAACAGAATTGCCTAGCATCTGGAAAGCTCTGGCGGTTGTCAGAGCCTTCGTTGCATAAAAGCGGACGTGCTCCTTAAAAGAGAGACGCGCGTCCAAGAAAAAACCCAGGTATCGCCAGACATCCTTAGGCTGAAGTGGGGTTGTGCCAGTATATGGCGCGAACCCAAGATCAATGGACGGACGGGGGTCTGCCACATTGCGCGAGAAATGCTGCAGTTCAGTCTTGTTGTGCTCGACAACAAGCCCGAAGTCAGTGAAGAGGTTGTGCACTGATGCGTACGCCCTCTTCAGCTTTGGAACATTGTCCGGGATTGACTTGGACTGAGCGATAATCAGTCCATCGTCAACGAATGAAATGATCGTCGGCATATCGCTGACTTTCTGGTATAGTTTCAGTACCGGCGCTAAATAAAGCGCAGACAGGACTGGAGACAGAGCCGAGCCTTGGCCGACCCCGACGTCGGCATCAAACTCAGGCGAGACGGCGCTGCGCCAGGCGTAAGAAGTCTTACGCCCGACAAGGTATGACTCGAAGAACTTAGACACTTGACGTGCGAAGCCTCCGTGTTGAAGTATCCTCACCAACATACGATGGTTGAGTGAGGGAAAGTATTGAGCTACATCAAAGGCGATGACGCTCGTTTTGAGACCCTTTATCCAGCCTTGCCGGATGATATGGGTAAGAAACACACCGGCGTCCTCTGTCGAGTTCTGCCGGATGCCACCGAACTGCTTTGGGTCAAAGACAGCAAATTTAGTCGCTTCGTATTGCATACGACGCGCCAGCATTTTCTCGACGAGCTTGCCGAGGGTATTCAAAAGCACAATCGGGCGAAAGGCTTTTGGAGTATCGTATGCAGGCTTGCCAGGTTTCGGGATGATCACCGACAAGCTCTGCTTGAAGTATGAGGGCCAATGCCCCAAGTCCAAACATGCGTTTGCAATGTTTAGGAAGAGAGTAGCGACGTGAGGGAATCTCACAAGCTGTTTAATATGCGCCCAGGTCAGATGGTCTGGTCCCGGAGCAGATGTATTGCTGCAAGGCTCCAGAGACTCCCGGAGTTCTGCAGCAGAAAACGGGACCCAGTCCCGCGTTGGATGAGACTCGAGTTCGTCGAGCTTATCCAAATTAACCGGTCTGTCAGACGCGGCATTGTAAGACTTGTCGAGCGCATCCCAGAGCGACTCGATAGAGTTGCAAGGCTGTCCCCGGAAGGAGATCGCCTCGTAGTCAGGCAGAGGCCTTTGCTTCGTCCATGCAGCTAGATCCCATGGACGTCGCGACTTTTCAGCAACCTCTTTGATTCGATTGTCAAAGAAGGCGCGCTTCGCATCTTTAATAGCTCGTCGCCAGATGCGGTGGTCTCTTTCAGAGCGAGTTTGCCTGAAAGTTGCCAAAGCTTCAGAGCAGTGCTGGTTCCACCAGCCCTTGCTCCGCTTAGAGAGCTTGCACTTCTTAGAGTGAGTTTCCCAAGCCCGATCAACTGACGCCGAGAGCGCACGGAGTACTCTCTCGAGGTCGTGAATAGTCTCAACCGGAATCATATCCAGTCCAAGTAAATCAGCGGCAATGTCGGCGATGAACTCGGGGACACTGTCTTTGGGAAGTGACTTCCGCTGGTCGCTGATATCGAGCAGCGGTATGTCGAGTTCAAGTGACAATGGACAATGGTCCGAAGTCAACTGTAACGCGTGGTCAATACGCGGATGAATCTGTCCTGTTAGGACGGGGCAGAACATCAGATCAATAGTCGAGGGCCGAAGCTCTCGGTTATGGGATATGAAGGTCGGACCATGATTAGATGGCTCCGCCCATTCGAGTCCGAGCTCAAGTGCCGCGTTACACAGCATCTCGCCCCGCGTGCGCTGAGAAGTATGAACTTGATCCCAAAGTTCATAGTGACAATTGAAGTCCCCTCCCAGGTAAACCAGGTTGGGGAAATCAGGACGCTCCGAACATTCGTCCAGGAGCCGGATTGCGCTGCCGTCTACATCAGAGTAGGCGTTAGCGAGAAAGAGAGGCTCGCCTGGAGTCGCGAGGCTTATAACCATGAGATCGCGACTGTCAACTAGGTCGCGCCTCAGAGAAGGTCTTAGCCGCCGTAGGCGGTTATGCACATAGGCCATCACACGAGGGGGCTCCTCGTACGACGACCTGCGGACGATGCAGGTCCAATCCGGATGGGTTGGGCCTCCGATTACTGCCTCACCGTCTACGTTGTGTGCCGACGGGGCGTATCTTACTATGTTCCAAGCAGGCTCTTGGAAGAACAAAATATCATAATCCTCTCCGAGAGTGGAGAGGAGAACGTCCATATGTACATGCTTTCGGTTCACATTTTGGGACAGAATACGAAGCGAAGAAATAAAAGAGCGCCCCCTCGTACCAGGGACCACCGCCGGAGCGGGGCTGTCCGATGAGGCACTCATGAAGGTCCGGCCTCCGCATTGCGCTGCGGGGAGGCGTTAGAACGATTTTGGCCAGCACGCTTGCGATCACGTACCAGCTGATAATGCTGCTTGATCCACTCGGGATCGAAACGATTTTTCCAGAAGGCGCACTTCTGGTCGTCAGTAGAGTGCTCTTTGCCGCAGCTAAGGCACTTGGGAGGATGCGGGCAGGGCTGCCCCGCGGGGGTTGCCTCGACGGGCGGGTTTGCTTTCGGCTTTGCCTTGCAGCAAGAAGCCAGGACACGGTGATGTTCTTTTCTGTGCGGTTCCCCACACAGCGGGCATCGGAGAGATTGCTGGTTGCATTTCATAGAAGAATGCCCCCAGCGCCAACATCGATCGCAGAGAGGAGATCCCGGCGATGAGAGAGCGGCCTTGAACCGGCAGCGCCAGTTCCGAACCATGACGGTACGATCGTCCAGAGCCTTGATGTTCCGGCCGGTCGTGGTGTCTTCGATATTGAACCAGACGGTTGCAGTATCGGATTTCTTGGAGTTGCGCATAATGCGCGGCACTCCAACGAGCGTGATGAGGTCCGAGAACGAGGAGTCTCGGAGAATCTCGTAGGCTTGACGGGCAGTGAGTGTGCTGCCATCGTCATTGAAATACGGGACATCGAGCAATTTCGCGTAGGAAATGCTCGTCGGCATGGTGAGCTCGACCGTAGAACCAGTCGGAGCGCACCGGAGAGCGGACTCGCGCATGATATCGCAGTCCTTCGGAGATGCCACCCTTGTCATCAAGCATGAGAACGAAGTGGCGGAATGGTCCTGGATGGACTCACATCGAATCCAGGACTTGCCAGTAGTCAACCCCCGATTGAGGGTCGTCAGGAGTGTTCCGGCGGCAACAGAACCATTGCCACCAGGGAAAGTATAGACCAGTCTGACGTTACGTCGAGACGGTCCATGAGAGGTGGACTTGGCCTTCTTCTTAGGCGGTCCGGATAAATCGCCGGTCGCCTCCTTTTGCAAGGAGACGATCTTCTCGGCGGGGGGATTGGGGAACATTTTGGCCAAGGCCACAATGGCCTCAGCCGGAGTGGTGGCAGGTTGTGCTGCCGCTTGCGCATATGAGCGCTTCTTGTCGGATGGGCGTGTAGCCCAATTGACAGGGGGGGGAGGGCCTCAACCTGGAGTCCGGGAGTGGGACCGATTGCGAGGAGGGGGAGGGGGGCGGTTCGGGTTCCGAGGTGGTCTCGGAGGCCGAGCACCGGCATTTGAACGGGAGTCCTGCGGGCGCAACGTGCCCGTCAGAGAGGAGTCGTGTACGTCGCCCGAGAAATGGGCAGTCTTGGATGTACGGGTGCGGACCGTGGTAGCGAGTCGCTGCCCAAGAGTAGCCTTGGTTCCCTCGAGAGTGGGGATTCCGAACATATTGACATCGGCGGCAGTGTCGACCAGAGAGGCCAGCCCTTCCGCGATGGCGTATTGATAGCCGGCTGGGACTTGCACGGCTGCTGTGTTAACCTTCCGGAGCCACTCCTTCAGGTTCCATAAAGACTCGGTGACTGCCTTTGCTTCACTGTGGAGGAGGTGAAAGCCTTCCTCCTCGAAGTATAAGACACCGACGTTGTCGCTGTTAAATCTGGCACGCATAGACGCCATGAAAATAGCGGGGGACGGGGGAGCAGGGGGCGCGGTCGCCTCCACCTGCGGGTTCGGGTCGTCGGTCTGCATGAGGCCGTCGTTGCCCTGGAAGAGGACGCCGGACGAGGGTCCCGGCTGGGAGAAGAGGCCTTGACTGGCGGGGGGCTCAGTGCGGCCGGGGTGCGGGTTCAGCGGTGAGAGCATAGGTCTCCCACCACCGCTCAACATGTCGAGCAGGTCATCGCTCATCGAAACTCTCTAGTTTTTCGCTGGATTTTCAGCGGATTTCGCGATAAGAAGAATAGAAGGTGCTCAAGAGTGGTATAGACTCGGATCTGCAACTCGATGTGAAATTGGCCCAAGTGTCGATGCTGTAGAACGTGTTTTTTGCAATGTGAGAGGTTGTTTACAGATGTTTACAAGTGGGCGTTGCGGAAAGAGGTGGCGAAGTTTAGCCCCCCCCTTGCGGGAGAGGCTGCTACCCAGGCTCCAGTTCTGTCCCTCCGTTGTGCTATGGAGGCGGACCGTCTACTCAGGAGTGTCGCACTTCGGATTCAACTTAAGCAGTTACCTGGGTGTATTATCCCAGGGACTACCGACAGAGGAGTTAGGTCTCTCGAGCCAAGGACTAGAGACTGTCTAGCCTTGCTATGGCCTAGCAGTGTCCGGGCGCGACCCCAGTCCTGCCTTCCCGTCCCCTGACAGATGGTTCGCTGATGCCCTTAATGGGCGCGGATCCCCAATCTGACTAAGGTCTCTGTCTTGCCACGTGCCTCCCAGACTGGCATCCGATATCACAGTAAGGTCCATAGTCCTCCCATGACAGGTCCCCATAGGGGGAGCCCTTAGCTGAACGGGTCTGGATCTACTTCCACCATTGGTGTACTGCGCCGTGACTAACCACCATGGACTCCTACTTCAGGCAGCTCACATGGTACCGGGTGCCCTGTTGGCTCAAACGCCATCGGGTGGTTATCAGACCGGTTCCCGGTATGGTCCCTTATCCTTTCGGCCCCTACCTTTTAAGATCAGGGATCACATGTGGTCTGCCGGATTAAGGCATTGTCCGGCACTTACATCCCAAGGCCATCCACGCCAAGGGAAACCCGGTCACGTGAGTTAGGGTCACATGATCAGAACCCGTGGGCTCTGTCATGTGTGTGATGCATAACCCAGCTTACGTCACATGCCAGCTGCTTAGTCATGTGACCAAGTCACCTCCCCGTGGGAACAGCTGTCACAGGGTCGTGATACTTCCTGCCCGCATCACGTGGAACCAGCTCCGGACACTTCCGAATGCAAACCTAAAGATGCCACCTCCAGGACTAGAACCCGCGGCTTCGTGGATTGCCACATCCACAGGACTACCTGACTGCGTTTACCGCTATGCCAACCAGCCCTTCTGTCAAAGCCTATCGTAATTCGCTGGATCAGGTGCTCGCGGAGTGCCAGATCCAGCAAGATTGTGTATATGTCAGTAGTGACGGCGCCGTGCCCACGAAGGCAGATGCACCTGTTAAGCAGTCGGTGTACGCATCCCGGGTCTACCGGGGCACCAGACTTGTATTCGAATCTCGTCAGCCGGTCGGTAAAGCGACCAGTGACGATGCCGAGCTGATTGGATTGCGTGTTGTGATCCAGAAGGCGACCACACAGGATGGAATCACCTCCATCTCGTGTTTTCTAGACTCGATGAATGCCATCAACCGCATCATCGATTGCAACCCGCACTCCACACAGCGGCATTCTATTGCTCTGTGTGAGGTATTACAGTGCTGGCTCGACGAGGACGAGCGGCGCAGGATTGACTTCTGGCATGTCCCTTCCAAGTGGAAGTGGGCTATCCAACTCGAAGCACACGAGCATGCTCGGTCGCTCGATATTCCACTGGGTGCTCGCCCTCTGTATACCACGGATGCCCTCCGTAAGGAGGCAGACGATGAAATGCATGCCTCTTGGTTCGATCAATCTCGGACCAAGAAATACATAGGCTCCTCCACGTTTCATTTCCATGAAGCAGGGAGACCCGACTCCTATGAGTGCCCCTCTCATAAGAGATGACCGTATCCGGGCCTCCGGGCCTGGGGGACGCCAGTTCTAGCGAGTGATTCAGCACGAGCTCAGACGAGCACGGGCACGAGAGAGCAGGGCAGTGAGCCCTCCATGTACATCCCCTCAGTCTGGTTTTCTTCGGACTAGTTGTATTTATATAGGCACATTCGTGTACTTACAAGCGGACTGCCACTGAGCACTACTATAAAAATTGTTGATTTAAAAAAAAAAAAAAAAAAAAGCCTCGCCTGCACTTCATGCATCCCTCATGCTTGTGTAACAGGGCATGAAGTTCTGGTTCAGTTTAGAGGAGAAGGTGGCATTGTCTTTGTTGGACTGAGAAGCAGATGCTGTATTGCTGTTATGTGAAGGACCAGAGAGGACTGGTCGCTTATAGGCTCTGTTGACTTCTTCTGCCACGGCACCCGACTTTTATTCGAAACTCGTCAGCCAGTCGGTAAAGCGACCAGTGATGACGCCGAGCTAATTGGGTTGCATGTTGCAATCCAGAATGCTACCACACAGGATGGAGTCTCCTCCATCTCATGTTTCTTGGATTCGATGAATGCGATCAACCATATTATCGATTGTAATCCCCACTCTGCACAGCGGCATTCTATTGCCCTGTGCGAAGTGTTACAGCGCTGGCTTGATGAAGACGAGCAGTGCAGGGTTGATTTCTGGCACGTCCCTTCCAAGTGGAAGTGGGCTATTCAACTCGAAGCACACGAGCATGCTCGGTCGCTCGATATCCCACTGGGGTGTTAAAACTAGGCACAGGGAACACTCTGGACGAGCCTTAGAACCTAGAAGTCCTGAGTGAGAACACTGGTATAATTGAGTGATGTACAAGTACTTGCCTAGAAGTCCTGAGTGAGAACACTGGGGACTTCAAGGCGCTCTATGCTACCTATATATATGTCTAAGAGGCTGTGTGCGCAGCCATAGGCTGCGCATTGCTGCAGGCACAGCTGTAGGCTGTACACTGCTGCGGACACAGCTATTTACTGCGCATTACTGCGTGCACAGCTTGTGCTGTGCATTGCTGTGGATGCAGCCACAGGCTGCGCATTGCTGCGCACACAGCCATAGGCTGTGTGCATTGCTAGGCGCATAGCCTGGGTCCTGTCCTATGCACAAGTCCGGACAGAAGGAGCACTTCTAACACCTCCCCCTGACCTGAACTGTCTAAACTATGTAGCTACAAGTCCCATTTTCTGTCTACAAAATTCGACCTTTGGTACAGTAAGTGGTTTAGTTAACAAGTCTGCGACTTGTTCAGTTCCTGGAATAAATTCTGGTCCTATCCTCTTCTGCTCCACTGTATCCCTAAGCCAGAAGTATCGCAAATCCAGCTGTTTCATCCGTCCATGATGCTCTGGATTCTTTGTGACAATCAGTGCAGACTGATTGTCAATCTTGAGTGGTGATGGTTGCAATACAGGATACCCCATCTCCTGCATAATGTTGCGCATCCATAAAATCTCCTTCCTAGCTTCAACTGCAGCAATATACTCTGCTTCAGTTGTAGAGAGTGTAACAAAGGGCTGCAGTTTGGATGACCAACCAATAGCTCCACCACCAAGGATTGTCACATATCCACCAGTAGAGCATCCAGAATCAGGGCAATCACCATGGGAAGCATCACAGAATGTGGTAAACATCTCTGGACCAAGATCTCCAGAAAAGGTCAACTTGAAATCCATAGTCCCTTTGCAGTATCTGAGTAAGTGCTTGACTGCATTCCAATGCTGTGGACCAGGATTTGAGTTGAAGCGTCCCAGACATGACACAGCAGCTGCTATGTCCGGTCTAGTCATGGTGGCCAAGTATTGGAGTGATCCAACAGCACTGAGATATGGGATGTTCTTCATAAAGTCCGCTTCCTCTGGAGTCTGAGGTGCCATTGCCTTGGAAAGATTAAGACCTGTCATCATAGGTGTCTTGACAGGCTTGCAATCCACCATCCCATAGCGCTCTAGTGTGTTTAAGATGTACTGCTTCTGGGAAAGCGCAATGGTCCGCTTCTGCCTATCTCTAATAATCTCCACACCTAATAAAAAGGTGCTTGGTCCCAAGTCTCTGATCTTGAAGTGCCTAGACAGCTCTGCAACCACTTTGTCAATGGCAGCAGTGTTCTTTGAAGCCAGTGTGATATCATCAATGTAAATGGGAACAATGACCTTTACCTCCCCCTTGACATAGAGGTAGATAGAGCGGTCAGATTCGAGTCGTTTGAATCCCATAGATAATAAGACAGAGTGTAGCTTCTTGTTCCACTGTCTGGCAGATTGTTTAAGACCATAAAGCGATTTGTAGAGTTTGCAGACTTGGTTTGGACCACCTTGGTGAAACCCCTCTGGTTGAACCATATAAATCTCCTCTTCCAAATCACCATTAGGAAAGGCAGAGGTAACATCCACAGAACGAAGTTCCATGTCCTCAATACCACCCATAGCTAGGATAAGTCTCAAGGCAGCAGGGCAAAATGTGGGGGCAAAGACTTCAGTATAGTCAATGCCAGGTCTCTTTTTTTTTTTTTTTAAATCAACAATTTTTATAGCGGTGCTCGGTGGCAGTCCACTTGTAAGTACATGAGTGTGCCTATGATAAATACAACTAGTCCAATGAAACACCAGACTGAGGGGATAGACATGGAGGGCTCACTGCCCTGTTCTCTCGTGCCCGCGCTCGTCTGAGCTCGTGCTGAATCACTCGCTAGAGCTTGCGTCCCCCAGACCCGGAGGCCCGGATGCGGTCATTTCCGTGTAAAGGGTCCGTGAGGTCCCATAACGCCCGCCATCGCAGGGCTTGCGATGCGCAATGAAGCTCGGCGACCGCTTTTGTCAATCGCCAGACTGTTCCGGAGCTCTGAAGAGCCAAACAGGCGCACGGTCATCCGCCGCCTGGATCCGGGTTGAAAGCACCCGCTGCCTTGTTAGACGTCAGGTACTTGACGAACCAGAGACGCCAATGCCAGGTCTCTGACTGAAACCTTTGGCAACACATCGAGCTTTGTAGCGCTCAATCGAGCCATCTGCATTGTGTTTGACCTTGAAAACCCATCCACAACCAATAGCCTTTTTTCCTGGAGGCAAGTCTACAATGTCCCATGTTCCATGTCCCATTAGAGACATAATCTCTTCATTGCACGCTTCCTGCCACTTGTGAGCATCCGGACATTGCATAGCTTGCTTGTAAGTGCTTGGATTTGCACCTTCAGCTAGACCAGCATTGGACATCCACAAAACCAGCCTCTTCATCAGGATTAGGATCAGGATCCTCATGGATAGAGTCTTCTGAATCGGAATCATCTTGAACTGGTGGAGGAGCAGGTCTAATGACCCACCAGTTGCCAGGTGGTTTGACATTTCTGACTGGTTTCCTGACAGCAATAGGCGGAGTTTTGGGAAGAGGTGGTGGAGTTGGTACTCTGTGTCTAACAGGAGGTGTGTGGGGCAGATTATCATCCTGGTAAATAGCAGGAGGTGTTCTAGGACGAAGATTTGGACTCTGAGGAGGGGTAGGATCTGGATCAGGAGCAGAGGGAGCTGCTTGCACAATAGGCTTTAGTGCATCAAAGCCTCCCCCTAACTCTAGCACAGCTGAGTCTGGAGAAGCTGGTTGTAAGGCAGGTGGGTCAAGAGGAAGAATAAAAGAAGGTGGTGTGCTGTAATGTTTCTGAGAGGTACCAGGAAAGTATCTCTCATCAAATTCAGCCCTCTCCGAGATAATGGTCTTTTTGGTGGTAGGATTGTAAAACTTCCAACCCTTGTAACCATCAGGATAGCCAATAAAGACGCATTTCTGGTAGTGTGATTGAAGTTTCTTCCTCTGATCCTTTTGCACAAAGACATATGCAGTGCATCCCCAGATTCTTAGGTGACTGATATCTGGTTTCTTCCCAAACCAAGCCTGATAAGGTGTGGTCCCAGACAGAGCAGAAGTAGGTACTCTGTTCCAAATATGCACCATAGAAGCAAGACCATCTCCCCAGAATGAAGCAGGCAGCTTGGATTCAGACAGCATAGCAGTTAACTCTTCTGCCATAGTCCGATTAGCCCTTTCTGCAACTCCATTCTGTTGAGGCCTATTCCTGACAGTATGTCTCCGGATAATGCCACAGTCATTGGTAAATTTGATAAAGGCATTGGACATGTACTCTCCACCCTTGTCATCCTGTAAAGCTTTGATCTTTAGACCGAGTTGGTTTTCAGCATAGGCCTTAAACTGTCTAAAGGCATCAAATGCGTCACTCTTCTGTTTGAGAGGTATCACCACTCTGAACCTGGTACAATCATCAATGAAAGTAACCCAATACTTGAATCCAGAGTGGGATTTAACAGGAAGAGGGCCATAAAGATCAGAATGGACGAGTTCTAGAGGTTGAGAAGCATGACTGTCTGAGGAAGGGAATGGGTTTGAAGACATTTTGCCTGCAAGACATGGTTCACAGATGGGGTCTGGCTTGTCCGAAGTTTTGAGATCCAATCCAGTTACCAAGTTATTTTTGGCCATTAGTTTGACAGTGTCATAACTGAAATGAGCCAATCTCCTATGCCATAAGCTAAGGTCCAAAGGAAGTGTGCTAGCAAGGTTTGCAAACTCCGAAATTGCCTCTGTTACACCATCCAACTGAGCAGTATTGTTGGGAGTGATGTGAGCAGAGAAGAGTGTCCTGTTGAGTGGTTTGGAATGAAAGTCTATGCAGGAATTATCAATGACAATCCTGAAAGCTTTGTGTTTGGAGAGATATAGACAGGACAATAGATTGTTTCGGAGTTCTGGCACATGCAAAACCCTGGTAAACTCTACAGATTGGGCTGGTTTGCCTCTAATGACTGGATTGAAAATCACAGTCCCAACTCCAGCTGAATAAATAATAGAACTATCTGCCAACTTGATTGGAATCTTGAGAGGGGTATAGTTTCTGACCCAGTGTTTATGAGGGGTCATATGAGAAGTGGCCCCTGTGTCTGCGATCCAATCAAAGTCAGCATCCAGTTGGAGTGGATGAGAGAGTTTGGCACTTGCATTGCCTGCAAATTTGGTTACTTCGGACTCTGTAGCCTTGTTGGCTTGCTCCTGCCCTTTGGTTTTCTGCCTAGCTAGCTTTTGAGCCTCCTTGTAAAGTTGGCAATTCCTCCAGAAGTGATCCAGACCACAGAATCCGCATGTTTTGTCCTTTTTCTGTGATGTATTGGAGTTGGAGTTCTTCTGTTTGGATGAATTAGAGGAATAGGAGGAAGTGGTAGCCTTCAAGGCAGACTCTGCAGCATCAGCAGATCTTCTAGTCCTTTGGATCTCTTCAGTGACAAAGGCTTGTTTGATAGTGTCTTTGTCAAGCTTGTCATGAAGAAGAAGGGAGGAGACAAAGGAATTGTACTCCTCAGGAAGGGCTCTGATCAAGGCCATGGAAGCAAGTTCACTATCCAGGCTGGACAGAGTGAAGTCTGCTGGGCGAAGATTTTGAATTTTGACCAGACAGTCCTCAACTCTGTTCATAAGAGATTGCAGAGTTTCATCTTCCTTCTTCCTGATAGAGAAGAGATCATCATAGGCATTGAATCTGGAGCCAGGCTTCTTTTGAAGATGGACCTTTTCCAAAGCAGCCCACATTTTCACAGGATCATCTTTAATCCCATGGAAATGAATTCTCTGTTCCTGCTCCACCATAAGGTAGAGCTGGCCAGCTGCTTTGTCTGACTTTAGGTCCCATGCTTTAGCAGAAGTGGAGTCTGCTGGTCTTGGATTTGAACCAGAGACAATCCTCCAGAGGCCACAAGCTCTGAGCCAAGCCTCCATTTCTCCAGACCAAGTAGGGTAGTTGGTGGAGTTGAGTTTGGTGAAAGAAGGCATAGAGGTGGAGGAAGACATAATGGCAAGATGCTAGAGGGAGGGAGATGGCAAAGAGATAGAATGGAATGGAATGATGGGAGGTTGGGAATACAACCATAATCCTCTTGCTTGGGCAGGGTTCCACAACAGAGAGAGAGACTGTGCTACTGGCCTTGCCCTCAGGAGAGTATGTGTCAAGAAAGGTCTAGCTACTGAAAGTGCTCTTGATCTACTTAAGTAAAGTAAAAAGGCTATCTACTGAGCACCCAGTTGTCAGCACAAAGGCCTAACCCCAGAGTCACAGGAATGACTACCTGGTTTTCTACTGGTGGACTAAAGACTGCTTCAAATGAAGACCAGTCCCAACAGTTGGTGCTCCTATCTACTAAACTTAGACACACACCCTATAAGGACAGTGAACTCCAGGCTAGTTTTTTCCCTTCCTCCCCCTTTTTTTTTTTTTTTTTTTTAAATCAACAATTTATAAAGCGGTGCTCGATGGCAGTCCGCTTGTAAATACACGGAGGTATCTACGATAAATACAACTAGTCCGAAACAACCAGACTGAGGGGATATACATAGAGGGCTCACTGCCCTGATCTCTCATGCCCGTGCTCCTCCAAGCTCGTGCTGAATCGCTCGCTAGAGCTTGCGTCCCCCAGACCCGAAGGCCTGGATGCGGTCACTTCCACGTAAAGGGTCCGTGAGGTCCCATAATGCTCGCCGTCGCAGGGCTTGCAATGCGCAATAAGGCTCGGCGACCGCTTTCGTCAATCGCCAGACTGCACCCATGCTCCGAAGAGCACAGTCCGCAGCAGACGCACGGTCACCCGCCGCCTGGATCCGGAATGAAGGCACCCGCTGCCTTGTTAGACGTCAGGTACTTGACGAACCAGAGATGCACGAAGGCGTCGTACTGGCGTTCAGGTGGTCTCTGCCAGTTACGGCAGAGAGTCATGACATGGACGGAGTCCTCGGGCCCTCGTCCGCACGAGCATTGGTCGCTCTCAACAAACTTGAACCGCACGCGATACGCATTGATCGGCGCGTGTCCGCATGCGATGCGACAACAGCGAGCATACAGCTCGTTGCCTGTCACCAGCTTCATGAAGCCCGTTCTCTTGCGAGAGGGGCGCTCATAGGAATCAGGCTTTCCCGCATCATGAAAATGAAATGTTGAAGCACCAATGTATTTCTTGGTCTGAGATTGGTCGAACCAAGAAGCATGCATTTCATCGTCTGCCTCCTTACGGAGCGCATCCGTGGTATACAGAGGGCGGGTGCCCAGTGGAATATCGAGCGACCGAGCATACTCGTGTGCTTCGAGTTGAACAGCCCACTTCCATTTGGAAGGGACATGCCAGAAATCAATCCTGCGCTGCTCGTCTTTGTCTTTTTTTTTTTTTTTTTTTTTTTTTTTTTTAAAATCAACAATTTATAAAGCGGTGCTCGATGGCAGTCCGCTTGTAAATACAACGAGGTATCTACGATAAATACGATCTGTCTGATAAAACAGAAAGAGATAGACATAGAGGGCTGCACTGCCCTGTTCTCTCGTGCCCGTGCTCCTCTGAGCTCGTGCTGAATCGCTCGCTAGGGCTGGCGTCCCCCAGACCCGCAGGCCCGGCTGCGGTCATTTCCGCGTAAAGGGTCCGTGAGGTCCCATAACGCCCGCCGTTGCAGGGCTTGCGATGCGCACTGAAGCTCGGCGACCGCTTTCGTCAATCGCCAGACTGTTCCGGGGCGCAGACGAGCGGTCACCCGCCGCCTGGATCCGGAATGAAAGCACCCGCCGCCTTATTGGATGTTAGGTACTTGATGAACCAGAGACGCACAAAGGCGTCGTACTGGCGTTTGGGTGGTCTCTCCCAGTTACGGCAGAGAGTCATAACATGGACGGAGTCCTCGGGCCCTCGTCTGCATGAGCACTGATCGCTCTTGACAAAATGGAACCGCGCACGATACGCATTGATCGGCGCGTGTCCGCACGCAACGCGACAGCAGCGAGCATACAGCTCGTTGCCTGTCACCAACTTCATGAAGCCCGTTCTCTTGCGAGAAGGGCGCTCATAGGAATCGGGCTTTCCCGCATCATGAAAATGAAAAGTGGAAGCACCTATGTATTTCTTGGTTCGAGACTGATCGAACCAAGAGGCATGCATCTCATCGTCTGCCTCCTTTCGGAGCACATCCGTGGTGTACAAAGGGCGAGCGCCCAAAGGAATATCGAGCAACCGAGTGAACTCGTGCGCTTCGAATTGAATAGCCCACTTCCATTTGGAAGGGACATGCCAGAAATGAATCCTGCGCCGCTCGTCTTCATCAAGCCAGCGCCGTAGTACCTCACACAGGGCAATAGAATGCCGCTGTGTGGAGTGAGGGTTGCAATCGATGATGCGGTTGATGGCATTCATTGAGTCAACGAAACACGAGATGGAAGTGACTCCATCCTGAGTGGTAGCTTTCTGGATCGCGACACGCAATCCAATCAGCTCGGCATCGTCGCTGGTTGCTTTACTGACCGGCTGACGAGTTTCAAATAAAAGTCTGGTGCTCCGGTAAACCCGGGATGCATACACCGACTGTCTTACCAGTGCATCTGCTTTCGTGGGCATGGCGCCATCACTACTGACATATGCACAATCTTGCTGGGCCTGGCACTCGGCGAGCGCCTGATCCAGTGAGTTGCGATAGGCTTTGACAGAATCCTCGTCTTTGCCAAGGAGCCTATGAGTCTCAAAGCGGTCGCCGAACTGGTCGACCAACCGCCTGCCCGGGTTATTCGCATCCGCGAAATAATCCGTGTGTATAAAGTTTGGTGGTCTGAGGTCCACCAAATCTTTGAGAGGAGATTTCAGCGCTGAGCGCTGGGGTTCAGAGAGGGAGGCCAAGTTCTTTGACCTCGAGGGATCCCTGCCTGCAGAGACAGGCGTGGTAAGAGAGCGAAGGGCATGTCTCGCGTTCGAATTGGCTAGTCAGGCGGAAGATCCGACCTTGAGCCGTTTAATGAAGCCGGCGATGGGTTCAACGCTGGCCATGGTTTCAGCTGCACCCTCCGGAGTGGTGCGGAACTGTCCATTAATCCAAATGCAGGCCTTACGCTGCATCTGGCGCAATAACTTCATGAGCGCGACGTTGCGCATGGCTCGTCTTTGTCAAGCCAGCGCCGTAATACCTCACACAGAGCAATGGAATGCCACTGCGTGGAGTGCGGGTTGCAATCGATGATGCGGTTGATAGCATTCATCGAGTCTAGAAAACACGAGATGGATGTGATTCCATCCTGCGTGGTGGCCTTCTGGATGGCAACACGCAATCCAATCAGCTCTGAGTCGTCGCTGGTCGCTTTACCAACCGGCTGACGAGTTTCAAATAAAAGTCTGGTGCCCCGGTAGACCCGGAATGCGTACACCGACTGCTTAACAGGTGTGTCTGCCTTTGTGGGCACGGCGCCGTCACTACTGATATACACACAATCTTGCTGGATCTGGCACTCGGCGAGTGCCTGATCCAGTGAGTTATGATAGGCTTTGACAGAGTCCTCGTCTTTGCCAAGGAGCCTATGAGTCTCAAAGCGGTCGCCGAACTTGTCGACCAACCGCCTGCCCGGGTTATTCGCATCAGCGAAGTAATCCGTATGAATGAAGTTTGGTGGTCTAAGGTCCACCAAATCTTTGAGAGGAGATTTCAGCGCTGCGCGCTGGCGTTCGGAGAGAGAGGCCAAGTTCTTGGACCTCGAGGGATCCCCGCCTGCAGAGGCAGGCATAGTGAGAGAGCGAAGAGCATGCCTCGCATTCGAGTTGGCTAGCTGGGCAGAGGACCCGACCTTAAGCCGCTTAATGAAGCCGGCGATGGGTTCAACGCAGGCCATTGTCTCAGCTGCACCCTCCGGAGTGGTGCGAAACTGTCCATTAATCCAGATGCAGGCCTTACGCTGCATCTGGCACAACAACTTCATGAGTGCGACATTGCGCATTCCATTGAAGTTCCATAGCAAACAGCCATACGTCGCAATGGAGCGAGCGCACGACAGGTACAGGATGCGCTTCTGCTGAGGAGACAGGCCTCGGACAGAATTGCCTAACATTTGGAAAGCTCTGGCAGTTGTCAGAGCCTTCGTTGCGTAGAAGCGGACATGCTCTTTAAAAGAAAGACGCGCATCCAGGAAAAACCAAGGTATCGCCAGACATCCTTGGGCTGAAGTGGAGTCATGCCCGTATATGGCGCGAACCCAAGATCAATGGACGGACGAGGGTCCGCCGCATTGCGCGAGAAGTGCTGCAATTCAGTCTTGTTGTGCTCGACAACAAGCCCAAAATCGGTGAAGAGGTTGTGCACTGATGCGTACGCCCTCTTCAGCTTTGGGACATTGTCCGGGATTGACTTGGACTGAGCAATAATCAGTCCATCGTCAACGAATGATATGATCGTCGGCATATCGCCGACTTTCTGGTACAATTTCAGCACAGGCGCTAGGTACAGCGCAGACAGTACTGGAGACAAGGCCGAGCCTTGACCAACACCGATGTCGGCGTCAAACTCAGGTGAAACAGCGCTGTGCCAGGCGTAAGAAGTCTTACGCCCGACGAGGTATGACTCGAAGAACTTCGACACTTGGCGTGCGAAGCCTCCGTGTTGAAGTATCCTCACCAACATACGATGGTTGAGTGAGGGAAAATATTGAGCTACATCAAAAGCGATGACGCTTGTTTTAAGGCCCTTTATCCAGCCTTGCCGGATAATATGGGTGAGAAACACTCCGGCGTCCTCCGTGGAGTTCTGTCGGATGCCACCGAACTGCTTTGGATCAAAGACAGCAAATTTAGTCGCTTCGTATTGCATACGACACGCCAGCATTTTCTTGACGAGCTTGCCGAGGGTATTCAAAAGCACAATCAGGCGAAAGGCACCTCTTTCCGCAATGCCCACTTGTAAATATCTGTAAACAACCTCTCGCATCGCATAAAACACGTTCTACAGCATCGACACTTGGGCCGATTTCTTATCGAGTTGCAGATCCGAGTTCTTACTACTCTTGAGCACCTTCCGTTTCTTTTATCGCGAAATCCGCTGAAAATCCAGCGAAATATCAGAGAGCTTCGATGAGCGACGACCCGCTCGACACACTCGGCGGCGGTGGGAGGACTACCCTCTCACCGCTGAACCCGCACCCCGGCCGCACTGAGCCCCCCGCCAGTCAAGGCCTCTTTTCTCAGCCGGGACCCTCGTCCGGCATTCTTTTCCAAGGCAACGACGGTCTCATGCAGACCGACGACCCCGACCCCCAGGGTGAGGCGACCGCGCCCCCTGCTCCCCCGTCCCCCGCTATTTCCATGGCGTCTACGCGCGCCGGATTTAATAGCGACAACGTCGGTGTTCTGTACTTCGAGGAGGAAGGCTTCCGCCTCCTCCACGGTGAAGCGAAGGCAGTCACTGAGTCCCTTTGGAACCTGAAGGAGTGGCTCCGGAAGGTCAACACATCAGCCGTGCAAGTCCCTGCCGGCTACCAGTATGCTATCGCGGAAGGTCTGGCCTCCCTGGTCGATACCGCCGGCGATGTCAACATGTTTGGGATCCCCACGTTGGATGGACCCAAGCACACCCTCGGGCATCGGCTCGCTACCACGATCCGCGCCCGCACAACCAAGACCGCCCATTTTTCGGGCGATACTCGCATCCATGACTCCTCTCCGACGGGCACGCTGCGCCCCCAGGACTCTCGCTCGAACACTGGCGCTCGGCCTCCGAGACCACCTCGGAACCCGAACCGCCCACCTCCACCTCCTCGCAATCGGTCCCGCTCCCGGACTCCAGGACGGGGCCCCCCTCCTCCTGTCAATCGGGCCACTCGCCCATCCGACAAGAAGCGCTCCTACGCGCAAGCGGCGGCTCAGCCCGCTACTACTCCAGCCGAGGCCATCGTGGCCTTGGCTAAGACCTTCCCGGACCTCCCCGCCGACAAGATCGTCTCCCTTCAGAAGGAGGCGACCGGCGACTCCTCTGGACCGCCTAAGAAGAAGGCGAAGTCCACGTCTCATGGACCGTCTCGACGAAACGTCAGACTGGTCTACACTTTTCCTGGAGGCAACGGTTCAGTTGCCGCCGGAACTCTCTTGACAACCCTCAACCGGGGGTTGACCGCTGGCAAGTCCTGGATCAGATGCGAGTCTATCCAGGACCATTCCGCTACCTCGTTCTCGTGCTTGATGACGAGGGTGGCTTCTCCAAAGGACTGCGATATTATGCGCGAGTCCGCTCTCCGGTGTGCTCCGACCGGCTCCACGGTCGAGCTCACCATGCCTACGAGCATTTCCTATGCGAAATTGCTCGACGTTCCTTATTTCAACGATGATGGCAGCACGCTTACTGCCCGTCAGGCTTATGAGATTCTCCGAGACTCATCGTTCTCGGACCTCATCACGCTCGTTGGAGTCCCGCGCATTATGCGCAACTCCAAGAAATCCGATACTGCAACCGTATGGTTCAATATCGAAGACACCACGACCGGCCGGAACATCAAGGCTCTGGACGATCGCACTCTTATGGTCCGAAACTGGCGATGCCGGTTCAAGGCCGCCCTTTCATCGCCGGGATCTCCTCTCTGTGATCGCTGCTGGCGCTGGGGGCATTCTTCTATGAAATGCAACCAGCAATCCCTCCGATGCCTGCTGTGTGGGGAACCGCACAGGAAGGAGCATCACCGTGTCCTGGCCTCTTGCTGCAAGGCGAAGCCAAAAGCAAACCCGCCCGTCGAGGCAACCCCTGCGGGGCAGCCCTGCCCGCATCCTCCGAAGTGCCTTAGCTGCGGCAAAGAGCACTCCACCGACGACCGGAAGTGTGCCTTCTGGAAGAATCGTTTCGATCCCGAGTGGATCAAGCAGCACTATCAGCTGGTGCGTGATCGTAAACGTACTGGCCAGAATCGTTCTAACGCCTCCCCGCAGCGCAATGCGGAGGCCGGACCCTCATGAGCTCCTCATCGGACAGCCCCGCTCCGGCGGTGGTTCCTGGCACGAGGGGGCGCTCTTTTATTTCCTCGCTTCGTATTTTCTCTCAGAATGTGAATCGAAAGCGTGTACATGTAGACGTTCTCCTCTCCACTCTTGGAGAGGATTATGATATTTTGTTCTTGCAAGAACCTGCTTGGAACATAGTAAGATACGCCCCATCGGCTCACAACGTCGACGGCGAGGCAGTAATCGGAGGTCCAACCCATCCGGATTGGACTTGCATCGTTCGCAGGTCATCGTACGAGGAGCCCCCTCGTGTGATGGCCTATGTGCATAACCGCCTACGGCGGCTAAGGCCCTCTCTGAGGCGCGACCTAGTTGACAGTCGCGATCTCATGGTTATAAGCCTCGCCACTCCGGGCGAGCCTCTCTTTCTCGCTAACGCCTACTCTGATGTAGACGGCAGCGCAATCCGGCTCCTGGACGAATGTTCGGAGCGTCCTGATTTCCCCAACCTGGTTTACCTGGGCGGGGACTTCAATTGTCACTATGAACTTTGGGATCAAGTTCATACTTCTCAGCGCACGCGGGGCGAGATGCTGTGTAATGCGGCACTTGAGCTCGGACTCGAATGGGCGGAGCCATCTAATCATGGTCCGACCTTCATATCTCATAATCGAGAGCTTCGGCCCTCGACTATTGATCTGATGTTCTGCCCTGTCTTGACAGGACAGATTCATCCGCGTATTGACCATGCGCTACAGCTGACATCGGACCATTGTCCGTTGTCACTTGAACTCGACATACCGCTGCTCGATATCAGCGACCAGCGGAAGTCACTTCCCAAAGACAGTGTCCCCGAGTTTATCGCCGACATCGCCGCCGATTTACTTGGACTGGATATGATTCCAGTCGAGACTATTCACGACCTCGAGAGAGTACTCCGTGCGCTCTCGGCGTCAGTTGATCGGGCTTGGGAAACTCACTCTAAGAAGTGCAAGCTCTCTAAGCGGAGCAAGGGCTGGTGGAACCAGCACTGCTCTGAAGCCTTGGAAACTTTCAGGCAAACCCGCTCTGAAAGAGACCACCGCATCTGGCGACGAGCTATTAAAGATGCGAAGCGCGCCTTCTTTGACAATCGAATCAAAGAGGTCGCTGAAAAATCGCGACGTCCATGGGATCTAGCTGCATGGACGAAGCAAAGGCCTCTGCCTGACTACGAGGCGATCTCCTTCCGGGGACAGCCTTGCAATTCTATCGAGTCGCTCTGGGATGCGCTCGACAAGTCTTATAACGCCGCGTCTGACAGACCGGTTAATTTGGATAAGCTCGACGAACTCGAGTCTCATCCAATGCGGGACTGGGTCCCGTTTTCTGCTGCAGAACTCCGGGAGTCCCTGGAGCCTTGCAGCAATACATCTGCTCCAGGTCCAGACCATCTGACCTGGGCGCATATTAAACAGCTAGTGAGATTCCCTCACGTTGCCACATTTTTCCTAAACATTGCAAACGCATGTTTGGACCTGGGGCATTGGCCCTCTTACTTCAAGCAGAGCCTGTCGGTGATTATTCCGAAACCTGGCAAGCCTGCATATGATACTCCGAAAGCCTTTCGTCCGATTGTGCTTTTGAATACCCTCGGCAAGCTCGTCGAGAAAATGCTGGCGCGTCGTATGCAATACGAAGCGACTAAATTTGCTGTCTTTGATCCAAAGCAGTTCGGTGGCATCCGGCAGAACTCCACAGAGGACGCCGGTGTCTTTCTGACCCATATCATCCGGCAAGGCTGGATAAAGGGTCTCAAAACGAGCGTCATCGCGTTCGATGTAGCTCAATATTTTCCCTCACTCAATCACCGGATGTTGGTGAGGATACTGCAACACGGAGGCTTCGCACGGCAAGTGTCGAAGTTTTTCGAATCATATCTCGTTGGGCGTAAAACCTCGTACGCCTGGCGCAGTGCTGTCTCGCCTGAGTTTGATGCCGATGTTGGGGTCGGCCAAGGCTCGGCTCTGTCTCCAGTACTGTCTGCGCTGTATTTAGCGCCGGTGCTGAAATTGTACCAGAAAGTCGGCGATATGCCGACGATCATATCATTCGTTGATGATGGACTGATTATTGCTCAGTCCAAGTCAATTCCGGACAATGTTCCAAAACTGAAGAGAGCGTACGCGTCAGTGCACAACCTCTTCACTGACTTCGGCCTTGTTGTTGAGCACAACAAGACTGAGCTTCAGCACTTCTCGCGCAATGCGGCGGACCCCCGTCCGTCCATTGATCTCGGGTTTGCGCCATATACTGGCACAACTCCACTTCAACCCAAGGATGTCTGGCGATACCTTGGTTTCTTCTTGGATGCGCGTCTTTCCTTTAAAGAGCATGTCCATTTTTACGCAACGAAGGCTCTGACAACCGCCAGAGCTTTCCAAATGTTAGGCAACTCTGTTCGAGGCTTGTCCCCTCAGCAGAAACGCATCCTCTACCTGTCGTGCGCTCGCCCCATCGCGACGTACGGCTGTTTATTATGGAACTTCAATGGTATGCGCAACGTCGCGCTCATGAAGTTGTTGCGCCAGATGCAGCGTAAGGCCTGCATTTGGATTAATGGACAGTTTCGCACCACTCCGGAGGGTGCAGCTGAAACCATGGCCTGCGTTGAACCCATCGCCGGCTTCATCAAGCGGCTTAAGGTCGGGTCCTCTGCCCGACTAGCCAACTCGAACGCGAGGCATGCCCTTCGCTCTCTTACCACGCCTGTCTCTGCAGGCGGGGATCCCTCGAGGTCAAAGAACTTGGCCTCCCTCTCTGAACGCCAGCGCTCAGCGCTGAAATCTCCTCTCAAAGATTTGGTGGACCTCAGACCACCAAACTTTATATACACGGATTATTTCGCGGATGCGAATAACCCGGGCAGGCGGTTGGTCGACAAGTTCGGCGACCGCTTTGAGACTCATAGGCTCCTTGGCAAAGACGAGGACTCTGTCAAAGCCTATCGTAACTCACTGGATCAGGCGCTCGCCGAGTGCCAGACCCAGCAAGATTGTGTATATGTCAGTAGTGACGGCGCCGTGCCCACGAAAGCAGATGCACCTGTTAAGCAGTCGGTGTACGCATCCCGGGTCTACCGGGGCACCAGACTTTTGTTTGAAACTCGCCAGCCAGTCGGTAAAGCGACCAGCGACGACTCAGAGCTTATTGGATTGCGTGTTGCGATCCAGAAAGCTACCACACAGGATGGAGTCACCTCCATCTCGTGTTTCGTGGACTCGATGAATGCCATCAACCGCATCATCGATTGCAACCCTCACTCCACGCAGCGGCATTCTATTGCGCTGTGCGATGTATTACGGCGCTGGCTCGATGAAGACGAGCGGCGCAGGATTGATCTCTGGCATGTCCCTTCCAAGTGGAAGTGGGCTATTCAACTCGAAGCGCACGAGTACGCTCGGACGCTCGATATTCCATTGGGCACCCGCCCTTTGTACACCACGGATGCGCTCCGAAAGGAGGCAGACGATGAAATGCACGCCTCTTGGTTCGACCAATCTCGGACCAAGAAATACATAGGCGCTTCCACGTTTCATTTCCATGATGCGGGAAAGCCGGATTCCTATGAGCGCCCTTCTCGCAAGAGAACGGGCTTCATGAAGTTGGTGACAGGCAACGAGCTGTATGCTCGCTGCTGTCGCGTTGCATGCGGACACGCGCCGATCAATGCGTATCGCGCGCGGTTCAATTTCGTCGAGAGCGATCAATGCTCATGCGGACGAGGGCCGGAAGACTCCGTCCACGTCATGACTCTCTGCCGTAACTGGCAGAGGCCACCTGAACGCCAGTACGACGCCTTTGCGCATCTTTGGTTTGTTAAGTACCTGACGTCTAACAAGGCGGCGGGTGCCTTCATTCCGGACCCAGGCGGCGGGTGACCGCGCGTCTGGTGCACCGGATCAGTCTGGCGATCGACGAAAGCGGTCGCCGAGCTTCATTGCGCATCACAAGCCCTGCGACGGCGGGCGTTATGGGACCTCACGGACCCTTTACGCGGAAATGACCGCATCTGGGCCTTCGGGTCTGGGGGACGCAAGCTCTGGCGAGCGATTCAGCATGAGCTCGGATGAGCGCGGGCACGAGAGAACAGGGCAGTGAGCCCTCTATGTCCATCCCCTCAGTCTGGTGTTTCGTCGGACTAGTTGTATTTATCGTAGGCACACTCGTGTACTTACAAGCGGACTGCCATCGAGCACCGCTATAAAAATTGTTGATTTAAAAAAAAAAAAAAAAACGGGAAAGGCGTACATGCAGGCTGCCAGGTTTCGGGATGATCACCGACAAGCTCTGCTTAAAGTACGAGGGCCAATGCCCCAAGTCCAAACATGCGTTCGCAATGTTTAGGAAAAATGTAGCAACGTGAGGGAATTTCACTAGCTGTTTAATATGTGCCCAGGTCAGATGGTCTGGCCCTGGAGCAGATGTATTGCTGCAAGGCTCCAGAGACTCCCGGAGTTCTGCAGCAGAAAACGGGACCCAGTCCCGCACCGGATAGACTCAGTCATCGAGTTTATCCAGAAACCGGCCTTCAGACGCGGCGTTATAAGACTTGTCGAGCGCATCCCAGAGCGACTCGATAGAATTACAAGGCTGTCCCCGGAAGGAGATCGCCTCGTAGTCAGGCAGAGGCCTTTGCTTCGTCCATGCAGCTAGATCCCATGGACGTCGTGATTTTTCGGCGACCTCTTTGATTCGATTATCAAAGAAGGCGCGTTTCGCATCTTTAATAGCTCGTCGCCAGATGCGGTGGTCCCTTTCAGAGCGAGTTTGCCTGAAAGTTTCCAAAGCTTCAGAGCAGTGCTGGTTCCACCAGCCCTTGCTCCATTTAGAGAGCTTGCACTTCTTAGAGTGAGTTTTCCAAGCCCGATCTACAGATGCCAAGAGCGCACGAAGTACTCTCTCGAGGTCATGAATAGTCTCAACTGGGAGCATGTCCAGTCCGAGCAGATCAGCGGCAATGTCAGTGATAAACTCGGGGACACTGTCTTTGGGAAGTGACTTCCGCTGGTCGCTGATATCGAGCAGCGGTATGTCGAGTTCAAGTGACAACGGACAATGGTCCGATGTCAGCTGTAGCGCGTGTTCAATGCGCGGATGAATCTGTCCTGTCAATACAGGGCAGAACATCAGATCGATAGTCGAGGGCCGAAGCTCTCGGTTATGAGATATGAAGGTCGGACCATGATTAGATGGCTCCACCCATTCAAGTCCGAGTTCGAGTGCTGCATTACACAGCATCTCGCCCCGCGTGCGCTGAGAAGTATGAACTTGATCCCAAAGTTCATAGTGACAATTGAAGTCCCCGCCCAGGTAAACCAAGTTGGGGAAGTCAGGACGCTCTGAACATTCATCCAAGAGCCGAATTGCGCTGCCGTCTACATCAGAGTAGGCGTTAGCGAGAAAAAGAGGCTCGC
Organism: Macrocybe indica; assembly: GCA_030407095.1. Classification (NCBI taxonomy): domain Eukaryota; kingdom Fungi; phylum Basidiomycota; class Agaricomycetes; order Agaricales; family Callistosporiaceae; genus Macrocybe; species Macrocybe indica. Next base: position 1,710,229 of record JARFTL010000005.1, read on the forward strand.
CAGGAGTGGCAAGACTTATAACCATCAGGTCGCGACTGTCAACCAAGTCGCGCCTCAGAGAAGGTCTTAGCCGCTGTAGGCGGTTATGCACATAGGCCATCACGCAAGGGGGTTCCTTGTACGATGACCTGCGAACGATGCAGGTCCAATCCGGATGGGTTGGGCCTCCGATTACTGCCTCACCATCTACGTTGTGTGCCGATGGGGCGTATCTTATGATGTTCCAAGCGGGCTCTTGGAAAAACAAAATATCATAATCCTCTCCAAGAGTGGAGAGGAGAACGTCCATATGTACACGCTTTCGGTTCACATTTTGAGAAAGAATACGAAGCGAAGAAGTAAAAGAGCGCCCCCTCGTACCAGGGACCACCGCCGGAGCGGGGCTGTCCGATGAGGAGCTCATGAGGGTCCGGCCTCCGCATTGCACTGCGGGGAGGCATTAGAACGGTTCTGGCCAGTACGCTTACGATCACGTACCAGCTGGTAGTGCTGCTTGATCCATTCGGGATCGAAACGATTTTTCCAGAAGGCGCACTTCCGGTCGTCAGTAGAGTGCTCTTTGCCGCAGCTAAGGCACTTGGGAGGATGCAGGCAGGGCTGCCCCGCGGGGGTTGCCTCGACGGGCGGGTTTGCTTTCGGCTTTGCCTTACAGCAGGAGGCCAGAACACGGTGATGTTCCTTTCTGTGTGGTTCCCCACACAGCGGGCATCGAAGAGATTGCTGGTTACACTTCATAGAGGAGTGTCCCCAGCGCCAGCAGCGATCGCAGAGAGGAGATCCCGGCGACGAAAGAGCGGCTTTGAACCGGCAGCGCCAGTTCCGAACCATGACAGTACGGTCATCCAGAGCCTTGATGTTCCGGCCGGTCGTGGTGTCTTCGATATTGAACCAGACGGTTGCAGTATCAGATTTCTTGGAGTTGCGCATAATGCGCGGCACTCCAACGAGGGTGATGAGATCCGAGAACGAGGAGTCTCGGAGGATCTCGTAGGCTTGACGGGCGGTCAGCGTACTGCCGTCGTCATTGAAGTAGGGAACGTCGAGCAGCTTCGCGTAGGAGATGCTCGTGGGCATGGTGAGCTCGACTGTGGAGCCAGTCGGAGCGCACCGGAGAGCGGACTCGCACATAATGTCGCAATCCTTCGGCGATGCCACCCTCATCATCAAACATGAGAACGAGGTAGCGGAGTGGTCCTGGATGGACTCGCATCGAATCCAAGACTTGCCAGCAGTCAACCCTCGGTTGAGGGTCGTCAAGAGCGTTCCGGCAGCAACAGAGCCGTTGCCACCAGGGAAAGTATAGACAAGCCTGACGTTACGTCGAGACGGTCCATGAGAAGTGGACTTCGCCTTCTTCTTAGGTGGTCCGGATGATTCGCCGGTCACCTCCTTTTGCAAGGAGACGATCTTCTCGGCAGGGAGATCAGGAAACGTTTTAGCCAAGGCCACGATGGCCTCAGCTGGAGTGGTGGCGGGCTGAGCCGCCGCTTGCGCATAGGAGCGCTTCTTGTCGGACGGGCATGTAGCCCGATTGACAGGTGGAGGGGGGCCCCGTCCTGGAGTCCGGGAGTGGGAACGATTGCGAGGAGGAGGGGGCGGGCGGTTCGGGTTCCGAGGTGGTCTCGGAGGCCGAGTGCCAGCATTTGAGCGGGAGTCCTGAGGGCGCAGCGTGCCTGTCGGAGAGGAGTTGTGAACATCGCCCGAGAAGTGGGTGGTCTTAGATGTGCGGGCGCGGACCGTGGTAGCAAGTCGTTGCCCGAGGGTAGCCTTGGTTCCCTCAAGGGTGGGGATCCCAAACATATTGATGTCGGCGGCGGTGTCGACCAGGGAGGCCAGCCCTTCCGCGATGGCGTATTGATAGCCGGCTGGGACTTGCACGGCTGCTTTGTTCACCTTCCGGAGCCATTCCTTCAGGTTCCATAAAGACTCGGTGACGGCCTTCGCTTCACTGTGGAGGAGGCGAAAACCTTCCTCCTCGAAGTACAAAACACCGACATTGTCGCTATTGAATCCGGCACGCGTAGACGCCATGGATATAGCAGGAGAGGGGGGAGCAGGGGGCGTGGTCGCCTCAGCCTGCGGATTGGGGTCGTCGGTCTGCATGAGACCATCGTTGCCTTGAAACAGAACGCCAAACGAGGGTCCCGGCTGGGAGAAAAGGCCTTGACTGGCGGGGGGCTCAGTGCGGCCAGGGTGCGGGTTCAGCAGTGAGAGGGTAGCCCTCCCACCGCCGCTCAATGTGTCGAGCGGGTCGTCGCTCATCGAAACTCTCTATAATTCGTTTGATTTTCAATGGATTTCGCGATAAAAGGAGATGGGGGTGCTCAAGAGTGTATATAACTCGGATTTGCAACTTGATTCAAGATCAGCTCAGGTGTCGTCACTGTGGAACGTGTTTTGTGAAAGTGCGAGATTGTTTACAGTTGTTGACAAGTGGGCGTTGCAGACGTGAGCGAGCGAGTCAGCACGAGCTCTGACGAGCGCAGGCATGAGAGAACAGGGCATTGAGCCCTCTATGTTTACCCCTTTGCCTCTGTATCATTGGACACATTGTATTTATCATAGGTACCGTCGTGTATTTACAAGCGGACTGCCATCGAGCACCGCTATAAAAATTGTTGATTTAAAAAAAAAAAAAAAAAAAAAAAAAAAAAAGACTTCTTCTGCCACATCGCATGCATGCTTGAGTTCAAAGGCTCTAGCATCAGTGAGCTTGTGTACTTCCTTGAGCCATACTTGCAATCAAGCATCCTCATTGGCCTCCTTCAATATGGGATCTGTAGCTGTAGTGACTTTGGCATCTATTCCAGCCACGATGCATCTCTGACAGAGTTCGTTATCGAGAAGGGAGTCTAGGGTGGCATGCAATGTGTCCAGCTTCTTGTGAGAATCAGTGCCTTCGAGGATGATGTTTTCATTGATCTGGTCATTTGCCCAAGCCAGAAGTTCATCTTTGGGAACAGGAGAGAGGTGCACATTGAGTGATAGATGTCGTTGTCTCAGCCAGTGGGAAGGTATATCAGCTGGAGTTCCTTCATGAAGGTGGTGAATGAGAGTAATACCAGACAAGACCAGTTTGCATTGATTCATGATTCTATTTGCATGTCCTGGAAGGAGCCCAGGACAAAAGTGACCTGATCAGCCAGTGTGATGGCCTTGATAGCGAAGTAATTAATACAGGCTAGTTTGAATTCGCACAGGACACAGGGTTTCAGTTTATTATCAGTGATGGTGGGCAGTTTCTTGAAGCTCTTGCAAATGCACTTGGCAATGGAGGAGGACATGATTTCTATATCTGAATGGGGATCTGAATGAGAAGAGTCTGGAGAACTGGAACAAGAAGAGTCTGAAGAGTTGCTAGGGGAGTGGGGGGTGGGATCTGTGTTTCTAACTATATGCATGTCATTCAGTGTTCTCTGAGGATCTAAGGTCTGTATTGATAAGAATGAAGATGAGCAGGATGGATTAGAGAGGAAAGTAGAGGAAGAGGAGCAGGGATTTTTATTGTTGGCCTGGGTCTGTTCTGTGAGCATGGCCTGTAATTTGCCATTGTCCAGCTCACTATAGGATAGCTGGGATGATTTGAAGGCATAATAATGAGCGCGGATGCTCAGCATGAAAAAAGATCAGAGGGATGAAGATTGTGAGGAGACAATGTGTGCATGAGTCAATATTCAAAAAAAAGTGAAAGGATACACCTGTAACAGTACTCCGATACTGATTTTTTTTTTTTTTTTTAAATCAACAATTTTTATAGCGGTGCTCGGTGGCAGTCCGCTTGTAAGTACACGAATGTGCCTACATAAATACAACTAGTCCGAAGAAAACCAGACTGAGGGGATGTACATGGAGGGCTCACTGCCCTGCTCTCTCGTGCCCGCGCTCGTCTGAGCTCGTGCTGAATCGCTCGCTAGAACTGGCGTTCCCCAGGCCCAGAGGCCTGGATACGGTCAATTCCGCATAAAGGGTCCATGAGGTCCCATAACGCCCGCTGTCGCAGGGCTTGCGTTGCGCAATGAAGCTCAGCGATCGCTTTCGTCGACCGCCAGACTGTTCCGGTACCACCAGATGCACGGTCACCTGCCACCTGGATCCGGAATGAAAGCACCCGCCGCCTTGTTCGACGTCAGGTACTTAACGAACCAGAGATGCACAAAGGTGTCGTACTGGCGTTCAGGTGGTCTCTCCCAATTACGGCAGAGAGTCATGACATGGACGGAGTCCTCGGGCCCTCGTCCGCAAGAGCATTGGTCGCTCTCAATGAAATTGAACTGCGCACGATACGCATTGATCGGCGCATGTCCGCATGCGATGTGACAGCAGCGAGCATATAACTCGTTGCCTGTCACCAACTTCATGAAGCCCGTTCTCTTACGAGAGGGGCGCTCATAGGAGTCGGGTCTCCCTGCTTCATGGAAATGAAACGTGGAGGAGCCTATGTATTTCTTGGTCCGAGATTGATCGAACCAAGAGGCATGCATTTCATCGTCTGCCTTCTTACGGAGGGCATCCGTGGTATACAGAGGGCGAGCACCCAGTGGAATATCGAGCGACCGAGCATGCTCGTGTGCTTTGAGTTGGATAGCCCACTTCCACTTGGAAGGGACATGCCAGAAGTCAATCCTGCGCCGCTCGTCCTCGTCGAGCCAGCGCCGTAATACCTCACACAGAGCAATAGAATGCCGCTGTGTGGAGTGCGGGTTGCAATCGATGATGCGGTTGATGGCATTCATCGAGTCTAGAAAACACGAGATGGAGGTGATTCCATCCTGTGTGGTCGCCTTCTGGATCGCAACACGCAATCCAATCAGCTCGGCATTGTCGCTGGTCGCTTTACCGACCGGCTGACGAGATTCGAATACAAGTCTGGTGCCCCGGTAGACCCGGGATGCATACACCGACTGCTTAACAGGTGCATCTGCCTTCGTGGGCACAGCGCCGTCACTACTGACATATACACAATCTTGCTGAATCTGGCACTCCGTGAGCGCCTGATCCAGCGAATTACGATAGGCTTTGACAGAGTCCTCGTCTTTGCCAAGGAGCCTATGAGTCTCAAAGCGGTCGCCGAACTTGTCGACTAATGGGGGCCCCAGTAGCCCAGTGGTTTAATCGCCACTAAAAGACTGGAGAGGTGGCTGTGCAGTCACTGGAAAGGTTGTGGGTTCAATTCCCGCTCATCCTCTGTACCTTACAAAGCAGGGATAGGCATGTGACCCATCATCGGTTACCGTCACGTGCTCAGTGACTCAGGTTGGTAAGCAACTCTGAGGCAATACCACGGTCAGGTGACCTTCGGTGGCTAGGGTGGTAACCTGGTCACGTGATAGGGATGATCGTGGGAGCCCAAAGTGGCAGGTCAGGTGATCCCTGGCAGGCCGTGCCTGAAATGGTCACGTGACTAGTCATGTGATCAAGTAGGGAGCGAAAGCATAGGGCGCGGTAAGCGGGGGAGAGTCTGAGAACAACCCGACCCTTGATGCGCACCCTGTAATAGGGAGTTCCAGAGCATGCGCGCTTCCGGAAGGTGCCGCGCACCCTGTAATGGGGAGTCTCTTCGGACTGTGAGCTTGGGACAGGACACCCCCCACCGGTTAATCTCGAGCCCAGTCTAACCAGCTGGATCAGGCCGAGAACCTGGTCGTTAGTCAGCGTTGGTAGCGTGGACTGGTCCTTGGTCATAAGGCCTTACCGAGCGTTTGAAGGGGCCAGGGGTAAGCCACCACGTGACCGTAAAGCACTGCTCAGATGGGAGCCTGAGACCTCCTTGTGGGGCATGCATAACCGGGTTAAGCATGGGTGTAGAACTCCTCAGCCTAGGCCTTAGATCTAGGATGCACACTGAGGCTGGACGCTGGCAAGGCAGAGACCTGGGACATGACTGGGGATCCGCGCCCTTTGGGCATCAGCGAACCACATGCTCAGGAACGGGAAAAGTAAAGTAGGTGGGGCTTACTAATGCCCGGCTGGCTCAGCTTGGCCTCTTAGTAACTCGCTCCCTGGCCGAAATTCGGACCGTGGCAGACCAGGGCAGTCCCCTGATTCCGGCCCAAGAGGACTTATCCTCTGCCGGTTCATCTGGATGACTAATCCAGGTATTGAATCCAAGTTGATTCCGAAGTCTAGGCACGGAATTCCACCGTTTAGTCTAGCGCCTATCCTGCAAAGGAGACAGCGATAAGGGTCCTCCACTTGGAGGGCCCTAAACTTCGTAGTTGTATTTATCGTAGATACCTCCGTGTATTTACAAGCGGACTGCCATCGAGCACCGCTTTATAAATTGTTGATTTAAAAAAAAAAAAAAAAACTCCGGCGTCCTCTGTCGAGTTCTGTCGGATGCCACCGAACTGCTTTGGGTCAAAGACAGCAAATTTAGTCGCTTTGTATTGCATACGATGCGCCAGCATTTTCTCGACGAGCTTGCCGAGGGTGTTCAAAAGCACAATCGGGCGAAAGGCTTTCGGAGTATCATATGCAGGCTTGCCGGGTTTCGGGATAATCACCGACAAGCTCTGTTTGAAGTATGAGGGCCAATGCCCCAGGTCCAAACATGCATTTGCAATGTTTAGGAAAAATGTAGCTACGTGAGGGAATCTCACCAGCTGTTTAATATGCGCCCAGGTCAGATGGTCTGGACCTGGAGCAGATGTATTGCTGCAAGGCTCCAGGGACTCCTGTAGTTCCGCAGCAGAAAATGGGACCCAGTCCTGCATTGGGTGAGACTTGAGTTCGTCGAGCTTATCCAAGTTAACCGGTCTGTCAGACGCAGCGTTATAAGACTTGTCGAGCGCATCCCAGAGCGACTCGATAGAATTGCAAGGCTGTCCCCGGAAGGAGATCGCCTCATAGTCAGGCAAAGGCCTTTGCTTCGTCCATGCAGCTAGATCCCATGGACGTCGCGATTTTTCAGTGACCTCTTTGATTCGATTATCAAAGAAGGCGCGCTTCGCATCTTTAATAGCTCGTCGCCAGATGCGGTGGTCTCTTTCAGAGCGAGTTTGCCTGAAAGTTTCCAAAGCTTCAGAGCAGTGCTGGTTCCACCAACCCTTGCTCCGCTTAGAGAGCTTGCACTTCTTAGAGTGAGTTTCCCAAGCCCGATCAACTGACGCCGAGAGTGCACGGAGTACTCTCTCGAGGTCGTGGATAGTCTCGACCGGAATCATATCCAGTCCGAGCAAATCAGCGGCAATGTCGGCGATGAACTTGGGGACACTGTCTTTGGGAAGTGACTTTCGCTGGTCGCTAATATCGAGCAGCGGTATGTCAAGCTCAAGTGACAACGGACAATGGTCCGAAGTCAGCTGTAGCGCGTGTTCAATGCACGGATGAATCTGTCCTGTCAATACAGGGCAGAACATCAGATCGATAGTCGAGGGCCGAAGCTCTCGGTTATGAGATATGAAGGTCGGACCATGATTAGATGGCTCCACCCATTCAAGTCCGAGTTCGAGTGCTGCATTACACAGCATCTCGCCCTGCGTGCGCTGAGAAGTATGAACTTGATCCCAAAGTTCATAGTGACAATTGAAGTCCCCCCCCAGGTAAACCAGGTTGGGGAAATCAGGACGCTCCGAACATTCATCCAAGAGCCGAATTGCGCTACCGTCTACATCAGAGTAGGCATTAGCGAGAAAGAGAGGCTCGCCTGGAGTTGCGAGGCTTATGACCATGAGATCGCGACTGTCAACCAGGTCGCGCCTCAGAGAGGGTCTTAACTGCCTTAGGCAGTTATGCACATAGGCCATCACACGAGGGGGTTCCTCGTACGATGACCTGCGGACGATGCAGGTCCAATCCGGATGGGTTGGGCCTCCGATTACTGCCTCACCATCTACGTTGTAAGCCGACAGGGCGTATCTTACGATGTTCCAAGCGGGCTCTTGGAAAAACAAAATATCATAATCCTCTCCAAGAGTGGAGAGGAGAACGTCCATATGTACACGCTTTCGGTTCACATTTTGGGAAAGAATACGAAGCGAAGAGATAAAAGAGCGCCCCCTCATACCAGGCACCACCACCGGAGCGGGGCTGTCCGATGAGGCACTCATGAAGGTCCGGCCTCCGCATTTCACTGCGGGGAGGCGTTAGAACAGTTTTGGCCAGCACGCTTGCGATCACGTACCAGCTGGTAGTGCTGCTTGATCCACTCGGGATCGAAACGATTTTTCCAGAAGGCGCACTTCCGGTCATCGGTAGAGTGCTCTTTGCCGCAGCTAAGGCACTTGGGAGGATGCGGGCAGGGCTGCCCCGCAGGGGTTGCCTTGACGGGCGGGTTTGCTTTCGGCTTCGCCTTGCAGCAAGAAGCCAGGACACGGTGATGCTCTTTTCTGTGAGGTTCCCCACACAGCGGGCATCGAAGAGATTGCTGGTTGCATTTCATAGAGGAATGCCCCCAGCGCCAGCAACGATCGCAGAGAGGAGATCCCGGCGATGACAGGGTGGCCTTGAACCGGCAACGCCAGTTCCGAACCATAACGGTACGATCGTCCAGAGCCTTGATATTCCAGCCGGTCGTGGTGTCCTCGATATTGAACCAAACGGTTGCAGTATCGGATTTCTTGGAGTTGCGCATGATGCGCGGCACTCCGACGAGGGTGATGAGGTCCGAGAACGAGGAGTCTCGGAGGATCTCGTAAGCTTGACGGGCAGTGAGCGTACTGCCATCGTCATTGAAGTATGGAACATCGAGCAGCTTCGCATAGGAGATGCTCATAGGCATGGTGAGCTCGACCGTGGAGCCAGTCGGAGCGCACCGGAGGGCAGACTCGCGCATGATGTCGCAGTCCTTTGGAGATGCCACCCTCGTCATCAAGCATGAGAACGAGGTGGCGGAATGGTCCTGGATGGACTCGCATCGAATCCAGGACTTGCCAGCAGTCAACCCCTGGTTGAGGGTCGTCAGGAGTGTTCCGGCGGCAACAGAGCCATTGCCGCTAGGGAAGGTATAGACCAGTCTGACGTTACGTTGAGACGGTCCGTGAGAGGTGGACTTCGCCTTCTTCTTAGGTGGTCCGGATGAATCGCCGGTCGCCTCCTTTTGCAAGGAGATGATCTTCTCGGCGGGGAGATCAGGGAATGTTTTAGCCAAGGCCACGATGGCCTCAGCTGGAGTGGTGGCGGGCTGAGCCGCCGCTTGCGCATAAGAGCACTTCTTGTCAGACGGGCATGTAGCCCAATTGACAGGTGGAGGGGGACCCCGTCCTGGAGTCCGGGAACGGGATTGGTTGCGAGGGGGAGGAGGCGGGCGGTTTGGGTTCCGAGGTGGTCTCGGAGGCCGAGCGCCGGCATTCGAACGGGAGTCCTGGGGGCGCAGCGTGCCCGTCGGAGAGGAATCGTGAACATCGCCCGAGAAATGGGCGGTCTTGGATGTGCGGGCGCGGACCGTGGTGGCGAGTCGTTGCCCGAGAGTAGCCTTGGTTCCCTCAAGTGTGGGGATCCCAAACATATTGACGTCGGCAGCGGTGTCGACCAGGGTGGCCAGCCCTTCCACGATGGCGTATTGATAGCCGGCTGGGACTTGCACGGCTGCTGTGTTGACCTTCCGGAGCCACTCCTTCAGGTTCCATAAAGACTCGGTGACCGCCTTCGCTTCACCGTGGAGGAGGCGAAAGCCTTCCTCCTCGAAGTACAAGACACCAACGTTGTCGCTGTTAAACCCAGCGCGCATAGACGCCATGGAAATAGCGGGGGATGGGGGAGCAGGGGGCGCAGTCGCCTCCGCCTGCGGGTTCGGGTCGTCGGTCTGCATGAGGCCGTCGTTGCCCTGGAAAAGGACGCCGGACGAGGGTCCCGGCTGGGAGAATAGGCCTTGACTGGCGGGGGGCTCAGTGCGGCCGGGGTGTGGGTTCAGCGGTGAGAGCGTAGCCCTCCCACCGCCGCTCAACGTGTCGAGCAGGTCGTCGCTCATCGAAACTCTCTATAATTCGTTTGATTTTCAACGGATTTCGCGATAAAAGGAGATGGAGGTGCTCAAGAGTGTATAGAACTCGGATTTGCAACTTGATTCAAGATCGGCTCAGGTGTCGTCACTGTGGAACGTGTTTTGCGAAAGTGCGAGATTGTTTACAGTTGTTGACAAGTGGGCGTTGCAGACAGAGGTGCAGCGACTCCAATACTGATGATTGAACCAAGTGTGAATAGAACAAATGCATGGATTTCAAGAGAGAATACAAGAGAGACAGAGAGAGAGAGCTATGTGATAAGGGTAGAGGAGCGGATGGTGATGATGGGGAAGAGGAAAGAAGGTAATGTCTCCTCAGTCTGCCTATATATCATTGGTCGACCCAATCCTATGATGTAACACATTCAGTGTGTAATGTGATTGTGATGCTGATGTAAGCCTGCAATGGACTTACAACATTTCATATTTGATTACCCATGACTTGAAACCATTGTCAATGTCATCAACTTCTTCATCGGATATTTCAAATTGCAAACACAAGTTAAGCAGTCAGACAAGCTCGACAAAGTGATCATAATATGCTTTGTCTGTAAAGGCATGCTCCAGCAGGATGGGCACAAGATAGAAGATCCATACTGATCACATTTTGGCTGTAACCTTTCCAGAGTGCATTGCTAAGTTCAGGACTCAAGTACTAAATGCAGATGGAATTGTCTTGCCAGCCTTATAAGACGCTTCCCCAATTGCATCCCATACATTTTGGTCTATGATATAGTCATTGCTCTCACACTCCAGCTACTTGAATTCACCAGTCCAGAATGCTATGAGGTTGGATATAAGATTCTCTCAGATAAGATGCATGAAATCGAAAGGAAATGACCATGAAAAGGAAAGAGAGCTTAGACAGCTCAATAGTGGCATTCCTTTGATGCCACACCTTTTCAACAACTTCTCTGCGATGGCCTTGGTGGGTGCAATCTGGACTTCTTTGGCTTGTTGTATAAACTTGTCATGAGTCCATAAGGGTAGGTCATATGGATTATATGACTGGTTGGACCCAGGAATATTGTCACAGTGGAGAGGTATGTAGTGAATACAACATGCAACAGTTTGAATACCTTCAATCTCATACAGATGGCATAGGAAAATGGCATTTGGACCTTTCATTTGCATAACCAAGGCCATAGCTAGTATGTCACTGAATCTGAGGATTACATAGGCATGCATATCAAAGAGTCTTTGGGTGAGAGAATTGAATGTAGGGACACCTATGGCAAGTCAGATCATCTCCAAAGCACAGGAAAGCATGAAAGAATCCCAGTCCTATGACTTCTTAGAACTGGGTATAACACCTAGATGCAGCTTTTTTCCTTTCCAAAAATGAATATCAGGGGCAAGATTATAAATGAACATGATGAGGGGCCAGGAGGTCTGCAGGCAATTCTTGAACATGGTGAACCCATCCATTGAGAACCCAAGAGCAATATCGCACTCATCTGAAAAATGAAAAAAATCTAGGGTCTTGCCATCAATGGTTACAAATTCTTCAAGGAGAGAGTGGTAATGGCTGCTGTCAAAGACATCAGTGATAATGCCAGGCTCATGTTTATGCTCTGTATGATAGCACAGGGCTTGGGCAAATTCAACATTGGCCATCATTCCTCACAATCATGGAATAATGGGGAGATATTCAAAGTACTTGTGTGCCTTGCCACCTTCTGTCCATCTTGGTTCATTACAGTTGGAACATGTATTGCAATCTTCATATGCGCTGGTAAAACAGACACAGGAATTGATGCAACAATCATATTGCTCAGACTCAAGACCAGACATAAACACCACTCTCTGTTTTGTTGTCTTCAGAGAAAGATGGTGTGGGGATGGGCAGGCCACTTGCACTTTATCAAAGACAGCTTTGGTAAGTGGCCCTTTAGTCTTGAGTGCATACATGCAGAGAGTGCTAAGGTCCTCCTCCTGGAAAGACTACCCATCTGAAAAGTATGGTTGAGGATGGTAAAGTGAGAAGAGGGATATTGAAATGCACTTATGGAGGCTATTGCATGATAAAACTCTTCACTTGGCCCATCATAAGTTGAGACATCTGCCAATGGAAAATCTTCAAGATCCATATCTTTAAGATTGCAAGAGTCATGTTCACCATTATCTTCTTTGTCTTTACTGTCTTCTTCGTTGAAATATTCTTCATCAATGGCCTTGTTCAATTCGCTATCCTTGACTTGGAAATTGGCACACCAGCATGTGTCCTTCAGCTGAGTCTTTTGCTCTTGAGTGAACTCACAAGCATGCAACACAATCTCATTTTAGGGTGGAGAGCCGATGCATTCATTTCTGGAATACTGTTCATTAAGGATAGGATTGATGGCAGGCTCTAGCTTGGATTCAAGAGTAGGGGGATTACTGGCTTGATTGATGGGTACAAATGAATCATCCTCAAAAGATGCTTGCAGGAGAGGAGAATGATGGGAGGGGCTTGGATTTGGGGGTGCAATTGCCTTTCTTCTCTTCCTGGCCTGTCATCGCCAGTCACTGTAGATATCAGGTGCCTCTGTTTTGAACTGGTGCCTTCATCTAGAAGTGATACCTTCTGATGATCAATGAGATCCATTTCAGTAAGAATGTTTTTGCCAAGATGTTGGACTGTCTTCAAGTTATGGTGCTTCTGGATGGTCTTTGGATGATAATTGCCTCCACATCTACAATCACAAGGAATTTTTTTGGAGGGTTTGGACTGTCACGGGGGCATGTTAGAGTAAGGAGAACAAGTTAACGTGCTAGTTAGAAGGACTTACTTATATCCTTCGGATCACAGGTAGTCTAGCAGCAGACAGAACATATCAATGCACATAAGCTATCTGCTTCAGGTGTTATGCAATGTTGGACAATGCAGATATGAGCAACTCAAACATACCAGGTTGAGCTGCTCAATATCCAACACAAAGAACCTCTGGAAAATTACATTGAGCACCTGTGGAACTGAACTTCTGTATAGAATATACTCCTGAAAAAATATACTGGAGGATTTGATGTCATTCTTTAGAGGGAAATAAGGAATCCTCAGGAATGTTGAGGATGATGTGGACACCTCTGTCTGCAACGCCCATCTGTAAACAACTGTAAACAAACTCTCATCTCGCAAAAACACATTCTACAGTGGCCATACTTTGGGCGATCTCATATCAAGTTGTATACCCGAGTTTCTATCACTCTTGAGCACCTTCTGTTCTTTTTATCGCGAAATCCGTTGAAAATCCGATGAATTACAGAGACATTCAATGAGCGATGACCTGCTCGACACATTGAGCGGTGGTGGAAGGCCTGCGCTTTCACCGCTGAACCTGCACCCCAGCCGTACTGAGCCTCCTGCCAGTCAAGGCCTTTTCTCTCAGCCAGGACCCTCGTCTGGCGTTCTTTTCCAGGGCAATGACGGCCTCATGCAGACCGATGATCCGAACCCGCAGGCTGAGGCGACTGCGCCCCCTGCTCCCCCCTCTCCCGCTATTTCCATGGCGTCTACTCACGCCGGGTTTAATAGCGACAATGTCGGCATCCTGTACTTCGAGGAGGAAGGCTTCCGCCTCCTCCACGGTGAAGCAAAGGCGGTCACCGAGTCTCTGTGGAACCTGAAGGAGTGGCTCCGGAAGGTTAACACTGCAGCCATGCAAGTCCCAGCCAGCTATCAATATGCCATTGCGGAAGGATTGGCCTCTTTGGTCGACACTGCCGCCGATGTCAATATGTTCGGGATCCCGACTTTGGAGGGTCCCAAGCACACTCTCAGCCAACGACTTGCTACCACAGTCCGCGCCCGCACATCCAAGACCGCCCATTTCTCAGGCGACGTGCACGACTCCTCTCCGACGGGCACACTGCGCCCCCAGGACTCCCGTTCGAACGCCGGCGCTCGGCCTCCGAGACCACCTCGGAACCCGAACCGCCTGCCTCCTCCTCCTCGCAACCGATCCTGCTCCCGGACTCCAGGACGGGGCCCCCCCCCACCTGTCAATTGGGCTATACGCCCATCTGACAAGAAGCGCTCTTATGCACAAGCGGCGGCTCAGCCCGCTATGAAAGTCCACCTTTCACGGACCGTCTCGACACAACGTCAGACTGGTCTATACGTTCCCCGGTGGCAATGGCTCTGTTGCCACCGGGACTCTCCTGATGACCCTCAACTGGGGGTTGACTGCTGGCAAGTCTTGGATTCGATGTGAGTCCATCCAGGACCATTCTGCCTCCTCATTCTCGTGCTTGATGACGAGGGTTGCATCTCCGAAGGACTGCGACATTATGCGTGAGTCTGCCCTCCGGTGTGCTCCGACTGGTTCTATGGTCGAGCTCACCATGCCTATGAGCATCTCCTATGTGAAATTGCTCGATGTTCCATACTTCAATGACGACGGCAGTACCCTCACTGCCCATCAAGCCTACGAGATCCTCCGAGACTCTTCGTTCTCAGACCTCATCACCCTCGTCAGAGTCCCGCGCATCATGCGCAACTCCAAGAGATCCGATACTGCAACCATTTGGTTCAATATCGAGGACACAACGACCGGCTGGAACATTAAAGCTCTGGACGACTGTACTGTTATGGTTCAGAACTGGCGTTGCCGGTTCAAGGCCGCTCTTTCGTCGCCGGGATCTCCTCTCTGCGATCGCTGCTGGCGCTGGGGGCACTCCTCTATGAAGTGCAACCAGCAATCTCTTTGATGCCCACTGTGTGGGGAACCGCACAGAAAGGAACATCACTGCGTCTTGGCCTCTTGCTGTAAAGCGAAGCCGAAAGCAAACCTGCCTGTCGAGGCAACCCCTGTGGGGCAGCCCTGCCCACACCCTCCGAAGTGCCTTAGCTGCAGCAAAGAGCACTCCACTGACGACCGGAAGTGTGCCTTCTGGAAAAACCGTTTTGATCCCGAGTGGATCAAGCAGCATTACCAGCTGGTACGTGATTGCAAGTGTGCTGGCCAGAATCATTCTAATGCCTCCCCGCAGCGTAATGCGGAGGCCGGACCCTCATGAGTTCCTCATCAGACAGTCCCACTCCAGCGGTTGTTCCTGGTATGAGGGGGCGCTCTTTTATTTCCTCGCTTCATATTTTGTCTCAGAATGTGAATCGAAAGCATGTACATATAGACGTGCTCCTCTCCACTCTCGGAGAGGATTATGACATCCTTTTTCTCCAAGAACCAGCTTGGAACATAGTAAGATACGCCCCGTCTGCATACAACGTTGATGGTGAGGCAGTAATCGGAGGTCCGACCCACCCTGATTGGACCTGCATCGTTCGCAGGTCATCTTACGAGGAGCCTCCTCATGTGATGGCCTATGTACACAACCGCCTGTGGTGGTTAAGACCTTCCCTGCGATGCAACCTTGTCGATAGTCGTGATCTTATGGTTATAAGCCTCGCCACTCCTGGCGAGCCTCTCTTCCTCGCTAACGCCTACTCTGATGTAGACGGCAGCATGATCCGGCTCTTGGACGAATGTTCAGAGCACCCTGATTTCCCCAACTTGGTTTACCTAGGTGGGGATTTTAACTGTCATTATGAACTTTGGGATCAAGTTCATACTTCTCAGCGTACGCGGGGTGAGATGCTGTGCAATGCAGCACTCGAACTCAGACTTGAATGGGCGGAACCTTCTAACGCTGGTCCGACTTTCATTTCTCATAATCGAGAGCTTCGGCCCTCGACTATCAATCTGATGATCTGCCCTGTATTGACAGGACAGATTCATCCGCGCATTGAACATGCGCTACAGTTGACTTCGGACCATTGTCTGTTGTCACTTGAACTTGACATACCGCTGCTCAACATCAGTGATCAGTGGAAGTCACTGCCCAAAGACAGTGTCCCCAAGTTTATCGCCAACATTGCTGCTGACCTACTTGGACTGGATATGATTCCGGTTGAGACTATTCACGACCTCGAGAGAGTACTTCGTGCGCTCTCGGCATCAGTTGATCAGGCTTGGGAAACTCACTCTAAGAAGTGCAAGCTCTCTAAGTGGAGCAAGGGCTGGTGGAACCAGCACTGCTCTGAAGCTTTGGAAACTTTCAGGCAAACTCGCTCTGAAAGAGACCACCGCATCTGGCAACGAGCTATTAAAGACGCAAAACACGCCTTCTTTGATAATCGAATCAAAGAGGTTGCTGAAAAGTCATGACGTCCATGGGATCTAGCTGCATGGACGAAGCAAAGGCCTTTGCCTAATTACGAGGTGATCTCCTTCCAAGGACAGCCTTGCAACTCCATCGAGTCGCTGTGGGATGCGCTCGATAAGTCTCATAACGCCGCATCTGACAGGCCGGTTAATTTGGACAAACTCGACGAACTTGAGTCACATCCAATGCGGGACTGGGTCCTGTTTTCTGCAGCAGAACTCTGGGAGTCCCTGGAGCCTTGCAGCAATACGTCCACTCCGGGACCAGATCATCTGACCTGGGCGCATATTAAACAGCTAGTGAGATTCCCTCACGTCGCTATATTTTTCCTAAACATTGCAAACACATGTTTGGACTTGGGGCATTGGCCCTCGTACTTCAAGCAGAGCTTGTCAGTGATTATTCCAAAACCTGGCAAGCCTGCATACAATACTCCGAAAGCCTTTCACCCGATTGTGCTTTTGAATACTCTCGGCAAGCTCGTCGAGAAAATGCTGGCGCGTCGTATGCAATACGAAGCAACTAAATTCGCTGTTTTTGACCCAAAACAGTTCGGTGGCATCCAACAGAACTCCACGGAGGATGCCGGAGTGTTTCTTACCCATATTATCTGGCAAGGCTGGATAAAGAGTCTCAAAACGAGCGTCATCGCCTTTGATGTAGCTCAATACTTTTCCTCACTCAACCATCGGATGTTGGTGAGGATACTGCAACACGGGGGCTTCGCACGTCAAGTGTCGAAGTTCTTCGAGTCATATCTCGTCGGGCGTAAAACTTCTTATGCCTGGCGTAGTGCTGTTTCACCTGAGTTTGATGCCGACGTGGGGGTCGGCCAAGGCTCGGCCTTGTCTCCAGTACTGTCTGCGCTGTACTTGGCACCTGTGCTGAAACTATACCAGAAAGTCGGCGACATGCCAACGATCATATCATTTGTTGACGATGGACTGATCATTGCCCAGTCCAAATCAATTCCAGACAATGTTCCAAAGCTGAAGAGAGCGTACGCATCAGTGCACAACCTCTTCACTGACTTCGGGCTTGTTGTTGAACACAACAAGACTGAGCTGCAGCATTTCTCGCACAATGCGGTGGACCCCCATCCGTCCATCGATCTTGGGTTCGCGCCATATACTGGCATGACCCCACTTCAGCCCAAGGATGTCTGGCAATACCTGGGTTTTTTCTTGGACGCGCGCCTCTCTTTCAAAGAGCATGTCCGTTTTTATGCAACGAAGGCTCTGACAACCGCCAGAGCTTTCCAAATGCTAGGCAATTCTGTTTGAGGTTTGTCCCCTCAGCAGAAACGCATCCTGTACCTGTCGTGCACTCGCCCTATTGCAATATACGGCTGTCTATTATGGAACTTCAATGGTATGCGCAATGTGGTGCTCATGAAGTTGCTGCGTCAGATGCAGTGCAAGGCATGCATCTGGATTAATGGACAGTTTCGCACCACTCCTGAAGGTGCAGCTGAGACTATGGCCTGCGTTGAGCCCATCGCAGGCTTCATTAAATGGCTTAAGGTTGGGTCTTCCGCCCGGCTAGCCAACTCGAATGCGAGGCATGCCCTTCGCTCTCTCACCACACCTGCTTTGGCGGGGGGGGATCCTTCGAGGTCAAAGAACTTGGCCTCTCTCTCCGAACGCCAGTGCGCGGCGCTGAAATCTCCTCTCAAAGATTTGGTGGACCTCAGACCACCAAACTTTATCCACACGGATTATTTTGCGGATGCAAATAACCCGGGCAGGCGGTTAGTCGACAAGTTCGGTGACCGCTTTGAGATTCATAGGCTCCTTGGCAAAGACAAGGACTCTGTCAAAGCCTATCGCAACTCACTGGAGCAGGCGCTCTCCGAGTGCCAGATCCAGCAAAACTGTGCATATGTCAGTAGTGATGGCGCCGTGCCCACGAAAGCAGACGCACTTGTTAAACAGTCAGTGTACACATCTCGGGTTTACTGGGGCACTAGACTTTTATTCGAAACTCGTCAGCTGGTCGGTAAAGCGACCAGCGATGATGCAGAGCTAATTGGACTGCGCATTGCGATCCAGAAGGCTACCACACAGGATGGTCGTGTTTCTTGGATTCGATGAATGCAATTAACCGTATCATCGATTGTAATCCCCACTCCGCACAGCAGCATTCTATTGCCCTGTGCGAAGTGTTACAGTGCTGGCTTGACGAAGATGAGCGGTGCAGGATTGATTTCTGGCACGTCCCTTCCAAGTGGAAGTGGGCTATTCAACTCGAAGCACACGACTATGCTCGGGCGCTCAATATTCCATTGGGCGCTTGCCCTTTGTACACCACAGATGCACTCCGTAAGGAGGCAGACGATGAAATGCATGCTTCTTGGTTCGACCAATCTCGGACCAAGAAATACATAGGCGCTTCCACGTTTTATTTTCACGATGCGGGAAAGCCTGATTCCTATGAGCGCCCTTCTCGAAAGAGAACGGGCTTCATGAAGTTGGTGACAGGCAACGAGTTGTATGCTCGCTGCTGTCGCATTGCATGCGGACATGCGCCGATCAATGCGTATCGTGCGCGGTTCAATTTCATTGAGAGCGATCAATGCTCATGCAGACGAGGGCCCGAGGACTCCGTCCATGTCATGACGCTCTGCCATAACTGGGAGAGGCCATCTGAATGCCAGTACGATGCCTTTGTGCATCTCTGGTTCATCAAGTACCTAACGTCTAACAAGGCGGTGGGTGCCTTCATCCCGGATCCAGGCGGCGGGTGACCGTGTGTCTGGTGGCTCTTCGGAGTATCGGAACAGTCTGGCGATCGACAAAAGCGATTGCTGAGCTTCATGGCGCACCGCAAGCTCTGCGATGGCAGGCATTATGGGACCTTACGGACCCTTTACGTGGAAGTGACCGCATCCGGGCCTTCGGGCCTGGGGGACACCAGCTCTAGCGAGCGATTCAGCACGAGCTCATATGAGCGCGGGCACGAGAGAACAGGGCAGTGAGCCCTCTATGTTTATCCCTTTCTGTTTCATATCGGACAGATCATATTTATCATAGGTACCCTTGTGTATTTACAAGTGGACTGCCATTGTGCACCGCTATATAAATTGTTGATTTAAAAAAAAAAAAAAAAAGAGGATGATGTGGAGTCAAGACTCCAATGGACAAACATGAAGTCCAGTCCAGCCACCATTTTTTTTTTTTTTAAATCAACAATTTATATTGCGGTGCTCGATGGCAGTCCGCTTGTAAATACACGAGGGTACCTATGATAAATATGATCTGTCCGATATGAAACAGAAAGGGATAAACATAGAGGGCTCACTGCCCTGTTCTCTCATGCCTGCGCCCATATGAGCTCGTGCTGAATCACTCACTGGAGCTGGCGTCCCCCAGGCCTGAAGGCCCGGATGCGGTCACTTCCACGTAAAGGGTCCGTAAGGTCCCATAATGCCTGCCATCGCAGAGCTTGCGGTGCGCCATGAAGCTCAGCAATTGCTTTCGTCGATCGCCAGACTGTTCCGATACTCCGAAGAGCCACCAGACACACGGTCACCCGCCGCCTGGATCCGGGATGAAGGCACCCACCGCCTTGTTAGACGTTAGGTACTTGATGAACCAGAGATGCACAAAGGCATCGTACTGGCATTCAGATGGCCTCTCCCAGTTATGGCAGAGCGTCATGACATGGACGGAGTCCTCGGACCCTCGTCCGCATGAGCATTGGTCGCTCTCAACAAAATTGAATCACGCCCGATATGCGTTGATCAGCGCGTGTCCGCATGCGATGCGACAACATCGAGCATACAACTCGTTGCCTGTCACCAACTTCATGAAGCCTATTCTCTTTCGAGAAGGGCGCTCATAGGAATCCGGCTTTCCCGCATCATGAAAATGAAACGTGGAGGCGCCTATGTATTTCTTGGTCTGAGATTGGTCAAACCAAGAAGCATGCATTTCATCGTCTGCCTCCTTACGGAGCGCATCCATGGTATACAAAGGGCGAGCGCCCAATGGAATATCAAGCACCCGAGCATACTCGTGTGCTTCGAGTTGAATAGCCCACTTCCACTTGGAAGGGACATGCCAGAAATCAATCCTGCACCACTCGTCTTCATCAAGCCAGCGCTGTAACACTTCGCACAGGGCAATAGAATGCCGCTGCGTGGAGTGCGGATTGCAATCGATGATGCGGTTGATGGCATTCATCGAATCCAAGAAACACGAGATGGAGGTGACTCCATCCTGTGTGGTAGCCTTCTGGATCGCAATGCACAATCCAATTAGCTCTGCATCATCGCTGGTCGCTTTACCGACCAGCTGACAAGTTTCGAATAAAAGTCTGGTGCCCCGGTAGACCTGAGATCCATACACTGACTGTTTAGCAAGTGCATCTGCTTTCGTGGGCACGGCGCCATCACTACTGATATATGCACAATCTTGTTGGGCCTGGCACTCAACGAGCGCCTGCTCCAGTGAGTTGCGATAGGCCTTGACAGAATCCTTGTCCTTGCCAAGGAGCCTATGAGTCTCAAAGCGGTCGCCGAACTTGTCGACCAACTGCCTGCCCGGGTTATTTGCATCCGCAAAATAATCTGTGTGGATAAAGTTTGGTGGTCTGAGGTCCACCAAATCCTTGAGAGGAGATTTCAGCGAAGACCGCTGCCGTTCAGAGAGGGAGGCCAAGTTCTTTGACCTCGAGGGATCCCCACCTGCAGAAGCAGGTGTAGTGAGAGAGCAAAGGGCATGTCTTGCATTGGAATTGGCCAAGCGGGCAGATGACCCGACTTTAAGCTGTTTGATGAACCCAGCGATAGGCTCGACACAGGCCATGGTTTCAGCTGCACCCTCTGGAGTGGTGCGAAACTGACCGTTAATCCAAATACATGCTTTATGCTGCATCTGGCGCAACAACTTCATGAGCGCAACATTGCACATACCATTGAAGTTCCATAATAGACAGCCGTATGTCGCAATAGGATGAGCACATGACAGGTACAGGATGCGTTTCTGTTGAGGAGAAAGTCCTCGAACAGAATTGCCTAACATCTGGAAAGCCCTAGCAGTTGTCAGAGCCTTCGTTGCATAGAAGCAGACGTGCTCCTTAAAGGAAAGGCATGCATCCAAGAAAAAACCCAGGTATCGCCAGATATCCTTGGGCTGAAGCGGGGTAGTGCCAGTATATGGCACAAACCCGAGATCGATGGACGGACAGAGGTCCACCGCATTGCGCGAGAAATGCTGTAACTCAGTCTTGTTGTGCTCCACAACAAGGCTGAAGTCCATGAAGAGGTTATGCACTGACGCATATGCCCTCTGCAGCTTTGGAACATTGTCCGGGATTGACTTGGACTGTGCAATAATCAGTCCATCGTCAACAAATGATATGATCATCGGCATATCGCCAGCTTTCTGGTACAACTTCAGCACAGGCACCAGATAAAGTGCAGACAGCACTGGAGATAATGCTGAGCCTTGGCCAACACCAACATCGGCATCAAACTCAGGCGAGACAGTGCTACGCCAGGCATAAGAGGTTTTACGCCTGATGAGGTAAGACTCGAAGAACTTCAACACTTGATGTGCGAAGCCTCCGTGTTGGAGTATTCTCACTAACATCCGATGGTTGAGTGAGGGAAAGTACTGAGCTACATCAAAAGCGATGACACTCATTTTAAGACCCTTTATCCAGCCTTGCCAGATAATGTGGGTAAGAAAAACTCCGGCGTCCTCCATGGAGTTCTGTCGGATGCCACCGAACTGCTTTGGGTCAAAGACAGCAAACTTAGTCACTTCGTATTGCATACGACGCGCCAGCATTTTCTCGACGAGCTTGCCGAGAGTATTCAAAAGCACAATTGGGCAAAAGGCTTTTGGAGTATTGTATGCAGGCTTGCCAGGTTTCGGAATAATCACTGACAAGCTCTGCTTGAAGTACGAGGGCCAATGCCCCAAGTCCAAACATGTGTTTGCAATATTTAGGAAAAATATAGCGACGTGAGGGAATCTCACTAGCTGTTTAATATGCGCCCAGGTCAGATGATCTGGTCCTGGAGCGGACGTATTGCTGCAAGGCTCCAGGGACTCCCAGAGTTCTGCCGCAGAAAACGGGACCCAGTCCCGCATTGGATGTGACTCAAGTTCGTCGAGTTTGTCCAAATTAACCGGCCTGTCAGATGCGGCGTTATAAGACTTATCGAGCGCATCCCACAGCGACTCGATGGAGTTGCAAGGCTGTCCTCGGAAGGAGATCACCTTGTAATCAGGCAAAGGCCTTTGCTTCGTCCATGCAGCTAGATCCCATGGACGTCGCGATTTTTCGGCAACCTCTTTGATTCGATTATCGAAGAAGGCACATTTCGCATCTTTAATAGCTCGTTGCCAGATGCGGTGGTCTCTTTCAGAGCGAGTTTGCCTGAAAGTTTCCAAAGCTTCAGAGCAGTGCTGGTTCCACCAGCCCTTGCTCCGCTTAGAGAGCTTGCACTTCTTAGAGTGAGTTTCCCAAGCCTGATCAACTGATGCCGAGAGCGCACGAAGTACTCTCTCGAGGTCATGAATAGTCTCAACTGGAATCATATCCAGTCCAAGTAGGTCAGCAGCAATGTTGGCGATAAACTTGGGGACACTGTCTTTGGGCAGTGACTTCCACTGATCACTGATGTCGAGCAGCGGTATGTCAAGTTCAAGTGACAACAGACAATGGTCCGAAGTCAACTGTAGTGCATGTTCAATGCGCGGATGAATCTGTCCTGTCAATACAGGGCAGAACATCAGATCAATAGTCAATGGCCGAAGCTTTCGATTATGAGAAATGAAGGTCAGACCGGCGTTAAAAGGTTTCGCCCATTCAAGTCCGAGTTCGAGTGCTGCATTACACAGCATCTCACCCCGCGTACACTGAGAGGTATGAACCTGATCCCAAAGTTCATAGTGACAATTGAAGTCTCCACCCAAGTACACCAGGTTGGGGAAATCCAGATGCTCCGAACATTCGTCCAGGAGCTGAATAGTGCTGCTGTCCACATCAGAGTAGGCGTTAGTAAGGAAGAGGGGCTCGCCAGGAGTGGCGAGACTTATAACCATGAGATCGCGATTATCAACTAAGTCGCGTCTCAGAGAGGGTCATAGCCGCTTTAAGCAGTTATGAACATAGGCCATCACCCAAGGGGGTTCCTCGTAGGATGATCTGCGAACGATACAAGTCCAGTCCGGGTGGGTTGGACCTCCGATGACTGCCTCGCCGTCGACGCTATGTGCAGATGGGGCGTATCTTACGATATTCCAAGCCGGTTCTTGGAAAAACAAAATGTCATATTCCTCTCCGAGAGTGGAGAGGAGCATGTCTATATGTACACGCTTTCGATTCACATTCTGAGACAAGATACGAAGCGAGGAAATAAAAGAGCACCCCCTCGTACCAGGGACCACTGCCAGAGCGGGGCTGTCCGATGAGGAGCTCATGAGGGTCCGGCCTCTGCATTTCGCTGCGGGGAGGCATTAGAACGATTTTGGCCAGTATGCTTATGATCACGTACCAGCTGGTAGTGCTGCTTGATCCACTCGGGATCAAAACGATTCTTCCAGAAGGCGCACTTCCGGTCGTCAGTGGAGTGCTCTTTGCCACAGCTAAGGCACTTGGGAAGGTGTGGGCAGGGCTGCCCCGCAGGGGTTGCCTCGACAGGCGGGTTTGCTTTTGGCTTCGCCTTGCAGCAAGAAGCCAGGACATGGTGATGCTCTTTTCTGTGCAGTTCCCCACACAGCAGGCATCGAAGAGATTCCTGGTTGCACTTCATGGAGGAGTGTCCCCAGTGCCAGCAGTGATCGCAGAGAGGAGATCCCGGCGATGAAAGAGCGGCCTTGAACCGGCAGTGCCAGTTCCAAACCATGACAGTACAATTGTCCAGAGCCTTAATGTTCCGGCCAGTCGTTGTGTCTTCGATATTGAACCAAACGGTTGCAGTATCGGATTTCTTGGAGTTGCGCATGATGCGTGGCACTCCAACAAGAGTGATGAGGTCCGAGAACGAGGAGTCTCAGAGGATCTCGTAGGCCTGACAGGCAGTGAGCGTGCTGCCATTGTCATTGAAGTAAGGAACATCGAGCAGTTTCGCGTAGGTGGTGAGCTCAACCATAGATCCAGTTGGGGTGCACCGCAGAGCGGACTCACGCATGATGTCACAGTCCTTCGGAGATGCCACCCTCGTCATCAAGCATGAGAATGAGGTGGCAGAATGGTCCTGGATGGATTTGCATCGAATCCAAGACTTGCCAGCAGTCAACCCCCGGTTGAGGGTTGTCAGGAGCGTTCCGGTGGCAACAGAACCATTGCCACCAGGGAAAGTATAGACCAGTCTGACATTGCGTCAAGACAGTTCATGAGAGGTGGACTTCGCCTTCTTCTTAGGTGGTCCGGACGATTCGCCGGTCGCCTCCTTTTGCAAGGAGATGATCTTCTCGGCGGGGAGATCAGGGAATGTTTTGGCCAAGGCCACAATGGCCTCAGCTGGAGTGGTGGCGGGCTGGGCCGCTGCTTGCGCATACGAGCACTTCTTGTCAGATGGGCGTGTGGCCCAATTGACAGGAGGTGGAGGGCCCCAACCTGGAGTCTGGGAGCAGGACCGATTGCGGGGAGGGGGAGGTGGGCGGTTCAGGTTCCGAGGTGGTCACGGAGGCCAAGCGCCAACATTCGAGCGAGAGTCCTGAGGGCGCAGCGTGCCCATCGGAGAAGAATCATGTACGTCGCCCGAAAAGTGGGCGGTCTTGGATGTACGAGCACGGACCGTGGTAGCAAGTCATTGCCCGAGGGTGTGCTTGGGTCCCTCAAGGGTGGGGATCCCAAACATATTGACATCGGCGGCGGTGTCGACCAGAGAGGCCAGCCCTTCCATGATAGCATATTGATAGCCGGCTGGGACTTGCATGGCTGCAGTGTTAACCTTCCGGAGCCACTCCTTCAGGTTCCAAAGAGACTCGGTGACTGCCTTCGCTTCACCGTAGAGGAGGCGAAAGCCCTCCTCCTCGAAGTATAGGACACTGACATTGTCACTATTAAATCCGGCGCACGTAGACGCCATGGAAATAGCGGGAGAGGGGGGAGCAGGGGGCGCAGCCGCCTCAACCTGTGGATTGGGGTCGTCGGTCTGCATGAGACCATCATTGCCTTGAAAGAGGACACCGGACGAAGGTCCCAGCTGGGAGAAGAGGCCTTGACTGGTGGGGGGCTCAGTGCGGCTGGGGTGCGGGTTCAGCGGTGAGAGCGTAGCCCTCCCACCGCCGCCAAGCATGTCGAGCGGGTCATCGCTCATCGAAACTCTCTATAATTCATTGGATTTTTAACGGATTTCACGATAAACAGAAAAGGAGGTGCTCAAGAGTGTGAATAACTTGGATTTGCAACTGAATACGAGATCAGCCCAAGTGTCGACGCTGTGGAACGTGTTTTGTGCGATACGAGAGGTTGTTTACAGGTATTTACAAGTGGGCGTTGCAGAAAGAGGTGCAGTCCAGCCACCATGATGTGGAGTCAATGGATGACAGTTGAAATGCCAATCATCATGTGAAATGTTCTGAGCTGAGTTGAAGAAAGGCAGAGGGAATGAACAAGAGCAACTTGAAGATGTCTGCACAGTGTTGAGGGTGACTCAAAGTCCAGTCTCCAATGGATGAACATGAAGTCCAGTCCAACCACTGCAATATGAAGTCAAACAGCAGCACCATAGCAAGAGCTGGTTGCAAATCCAATTGAACGAAGTGGGAGAGAGAAGGCAGAGAGAGAGAAGGATATAGTGCACAATGATGGCGATGGACTTGTATTAATCACCACTATCTGCTGACTAATCAAACTCAACTTACTTCTCTACTGTGCCTTGACCATCTCCCCACATTACTCACCTATTTGCCCTGTCCTCAACTGATGAGTACCTCTCCTCTTCATTGCCCTCTCCAATCTGGACTTGAGTCTTAACTTCATGTTAACTCAAGAGAGTCTCAACTTCATGTTGGCCCTGGCAAATTCACTTTGTGTGCTTGCCCTCCTCCTCCGTTGATCTTGATCAAGTCTCAGCATACTGTCATTGGAATGATCAATAATGCCTTTCCTTTGTGTGATCTTGTTTGAATCACTGATGGCTCTAGAAGCAAGCACAGAAGAATCCCATCTCACCCTTGCCTTCCAGCTCTTTTCAAAACTAGATTCTGTGAGTTCATTTTTCGTTCCTCCCAGATTGGTTTTAAACAACTTCTCAGTATTTGGATGGCTATATTATTCTTCAATGGACACTCTGCAATTGATATTGCCAGGGTTTTAGTGAAGCACAGGTTTGATGGTGAGGCTTTCAGCTTTCCACCATACTTTATTTTTTTTCTGATGTCCTGGCAGAATGCCTTCTACCTTGGGATGGCTGTGTTGTGGCAGTGATGAGCAAAGTCATATGTACCACACCTAATAGGGATTACGTTCCTTTCCTGCCATTGGGCCAATGCAACGTTCATCTGTAAGCTGATTATCATTATGGTAAAGACAACTGAATGTTGTGGCCACAACCCTATATCAGCGACTACCCACATCTGGGCTGCATACTGATGAAACCATCTGATTTCAGTAACCCCCTTTTCTGTGGTGGGATCTGATGATGGAAGATTTTATGCCTATCTCTAACAGCTTAGTTAGCAGGATCAGATACCTGGCAAAGACAAAGTTTGATGTTTTGGAGACAATGATGAGGGCACTGCATAGATGAGTAGAGGAATATAAGAAACATGCTTGTTAGGCTAGATGAATCTTAAAGGACTTGGGCAGACTAAGTGCGAGAGCAGTTTAAGACGACAGCAAAAGGAATATTAAGCCTAGCACTACTAGTACATCTGGAAGTCCTTATATACATTACAGTACTCGAGCATGGACCATGGACTGCGCAATACTGCAGACTGCAGATGAGTAAGGCTGGGATGGAATGACTCAGGATAACTAGAGAAAAGGGAAAATGACTCGATGGCTGCATGCTGTGCAGTATGATGGGAAGAGAGAGATAAGAGAAGGAAGATAAAATAAGAAATTGATAAGGGAAGGGAGATAAGATAAGAAATTGAATAGTCCTTTGGATGATGTCCATAATATTATCCTCTCTTTAGATTCACATTCTCACGAAACGTCCTAGTCCAGCTGTTCCCACCTGTTGTTCTTCCAGGCGGTTGCCATGCGTGGGGCCCATGTATGAATGAGCTCCTCATTGTAGAAGCGGATGTGATGGAGGGTGGTGGCAAGGAGTTTGAGTCACTGGTTCTCAGTGCGAAGCATTTCCATTGCTTCATAGAGCACAATGCATTCTGCTGCTGTGGGGCCAGTCCCATCAGAGGTTTGTTCAGTCCAGAGATGTGTGCGGATGGTCATGACATAGTGCAGATATGCACCAAGTGTGATGGCAAGGGAGTCTATGTAGTCACTGGTGTTGAGAATCCTTGCTAGATTCTCAGAGTTGTTTGGGTGGTTGAGGGTGGGCGCGCAGCTATCGTTGCTACTTTTGATGCTGATAGGGGTGTTGGTGGTCATGATGTGCAATTTTTGGTCTTCTTTCCCTTTTTCATGGTCCTTTTATTCTGGTTTACAGTCTTCTTTAGGAAGCAGTCTAGAGCTTGCTGCGCATTCCTCAGTTCCTTCTCTTTAATCCATGTGTTTTCCTCATGTCTGTATCCTTTCTATTTGACCAGGAATAGTGTTCCCCTTCTTTGTTTCTTTCTTTTTAGAATTTCTTCTATCTCGTACTCTTCTTCATCATTTATGATTTCAGGAGGTGGTGGTGATGGCCATTCTTGTATCTTGAAACGGGTCCTTTGTAGAGTGTGAGTAGTGTTTCATTGAATATAGAGTGTATCAGCTGCCATGATGCTAGGAGTTCCAGGCGGTATGCTGAGGCTCCTTTCTTTTCAATCATCTTGAACGGTCTGTATCGGAGTGCCAATAACTTCTTTGATGGTCGATTGACTGTGATATTAGTGGCTTCAAGCCATACTCCATCCCCTTTCTTGTATTCATGGGCTGGTCTTTATCTCACATCATAATTGTCTTTGGCCCATGTTTGCACATACTGCAGCACAGCATTTGCTTCTTTCCATATTTGGTCCATTCTTTCGACAAAGTTCTTTGCTGCGGGGTTGTTCCCTGCTGTTGTCTGTGGTTCTCCTTTCCAGGGGTGCATTCCATAGTTGAGGTAGAATAGTGTCTCCTTCATTCCTTGGTGTGTTTTGTCATTATATTGGTACTCTGCAATCGCTATCTATTCTGCCCAGTCGTCCTGTAGGTTGTTTGTGAAGCTTCTAAGGAAAGCTTCCGTCTCTTGATGGGATCGCTCTGCCTGTCCATCTGTCTGTGGGTGATAGACTGTTGATAGTTTTTGCTTTGTTTCAAGCAGTTTTAGAAGTGCTGTTATGAATTGCGCTGCAAATTGGGGTCCTTGGTTGCTGATGATCTTTTGTGGAATTCCATGGAGTCGCCACACATTGTCTCGGTATAGTCGTGCAAGACCTTCTGCTGTGAGTTCAGTGTTTGTAGGAATTAGATGGATCATCTTGGTCAGGCAGTCTGTAACTGCGGCGATGGCATTAAAGCCATTTGAGCTGGGTAGTGGTCCTATGAGATCTACTCCAATATCTTCCCATGATTGCTGCGGAATCTCATGCGGGTGTAGTGGTGCATGTTTCTTTTGTCAGATGATTTTGTTTTGCTGGCATGCTTCGCATCCATTGACATATTTCTTAATGTCTGTTAACATTGATGGCCACTAGTAGGTGCAGTTTATGAGTTCATGCATGCAATATTGTTCTGGGTGTTCTCCAATGGGCGTGTTGTGGTGTTCAAACATGATATCTTCCTTTAATTTATTGTCTGGAGAAATATAGATTTTTCCTTCTGCGTATATGATGTGGTTTTCTTCTGTGAACCAGTGCGGTTTTTCCTTCAGTCCTGTTGTTATGATCATTTCCCTTTGTGTGCATTATTGGATTTGTTCTATCCTTGGGGTTTCAATCATCGTGATTCCTCTTATATGCATTGTTTCATTATTTTCTGCTCCCTCTTTCTGTGGATGTTCATCCTCAAACATCATAAATTCGAAATCTCATTCATTATTCTCTTCCAGGTGTTGGATGAATGCAGCTTCTTTGATCATTTGTATGTCGTCTTTCTCTGTTAGGTTTTCTTCATATTCTGCCATTCGTGATAGGATGTCTGTTTTTCCATTCACCTTTTCTGGTACATGTCATAGTCCATAGTTATATTCTTGTAATTTCAGGTACCAGCCAGTCTGTCTTGAATTGAGTCATTGCGGTTTTCGGAAGTATGATAGGTTCTTGTGGTCTGTCCATATTTTGAACTTCTCTCGAGCTTCTAGGAGGTATTGTTTCCATATCTTCAGTGCCACCATTATCGCAAGCAGTTCTTTGTCGTAGATTTCATAGTTTTGCTCTGCTGGGGTCATGCATCTTGAGATGAAGGTAATTGGGTGGCATAGTCCTTTCTGCTGTTGTGATAATACTGCTCCAATGGCATATCCTGAGGCATCCATTTCTACTCGGAATTTTCCTTCTGTTTGTGGTAGTGCTAGGATAGGTGCCGAGGTTATATGTTGAATTAGCTCCTTGAAACCATTTTGCTGCTTGTCTGTCCACTGGAATGTTTTGTTTCCAGTTAACTCCATTAAAGGTTTAGCGACTTTTGCATATCCTTTGATGAATTGTCAGTAAAAGTTTGTGAATCCCAAGAACTTTTGTAGTTCTTTCTTCGTTTTTGGGGTTGGCCAGGATTGTATGGCTGTAATCTTCTCTGGTTCCATTTCCACTTTCCCTTCTCCTATGATATACCCTAGTACTGGGACTTTTGATGATTCCTAGATACATTTCAGTCCTTTGATGAATAGGTTGTTCTTGTTCAGTATCTCTATGACTTCTACTGTGTTCTTTTGAAGTTCCTCTTGTGTTCGTCTGATGATTATAATGTCATCTATATAGATTATGCACACTCTCCTTTGTATTTGGTCTTGGAAGAGGCTTGCCATCATTCAGCTGAAAGTGCCTAGTGCATTGCACTGTCCAAAGTACATGACTGTTGGTTCGAAGAGCCCTCTTGCTGTTAGAAAGGCTGCTTTCCATTTGTCTCCTTTTCAAATGCGAACATTATTATATCCCCAGATAATGTTGATCTTGTTAAAGTACTTTGCTCCTTGCAGTACATCAAGGAGCTCACTGATGCATGGTAGTGGGAACTTGTCCTTGACCGTATATTTGTTTATTTCCTGATAGTCTTGGATGAGTCATTTGCTGCCATCCTTCTTATTGCAAAAGAAACAAGGTGCTGCGTAAGGTGATTTTGAGAGGTGTATCTTCCCTGTTCTTAGTCCTTCTTTGACAAAGGCATCTAGTTCTTCTAGTTCTTTCTGTGTCATCGGGTACACCTTGCTCGGTATCGTCTTGGGTGCATCTTTTGTTAAGTTTATTTCGTGGTCCCACTCCTTGTAGTCCAGTAACTGATCAAAGTTCTTTTCTTTAAAGAGGTATTTGAATCTTATCAGATATAAAGGTATCTGAGTTCCCATCCTGTCATTGGCTGTGGTCTTCACTGGTTCAGCCACTTTCTGTATTTTGATCATCTGGTGGTTTATCTTGCATGTTTTGAGGCACCTGTTAAAGACAATCTTTCCTGTCCTCCATTTGATCATTGGGTTGTGATAGATAAGCCAGTCATGTCCCAGTACCATATCGGTCTTTCCAATGTCGAGTATGATGGCTTCCATATGCTCTTTGTGTCCTTTAATGTCAATGTAGACTTCTACTACTCAGTCTGCTGTTTTTTGGTGGTTGGGTGATCTGTCTGCATTTATGATTTGAATCTTCTTGATTCATCATGTCTTCAATCCTGTTTTTGCTACTATAGCAGTATTGATGCAGGTCCTGTCTGCTCCACTATTGACTTCTGGTGTTATTGTTGCTATTCCCTTTTATATTCATATCCTTGCTGGTACTGCAAGTTCTTTCCTTTTGGGTGGTTTGTTGCCTTGGATAGTTTTTCTTGGTGCTCCAGGTTGCTTTGCAGGAATGGTGTATTTCAGAGTATGGGATGATCTACATCTGGTATTGAAGCGAGTCTGTTTCAGCTGTATGGGTCGCAATTTAGTACCTTTTAATTGGACCCTTCAACAAAACCCTCTTTGTCAGAACTTTCTTCGTCCTTGTCTTCTTTGTCTTCTTTTCCTTTTTCTTTCACTTCTCTGACTCAGTATTTTCCCTTCTTCTTCTTCTTGCAGTTTTGTGCATAATGTCCTTTCAGGCCACAATTGTAACATATGATGTTTGTTGCTCCTTTTCATAGCTCCAGGCAGTTTCGTGAAAGGTGTCCTGATTTATTGCAGTTGAAGCAATTGTTGCTTTATACTTTGTCGACTTCCATGGCCTGTCCTGTTCCTCAGCTTGGGTTTCCTGGTTTGCATTGGTTATTTGCAAATTCTCCCCTCATTACATTTCTATGTTCATTGATGTTTTATCCAATTGCTTGAACTGTCTTGATATATTCGTCTCCATCTGTTGGAAGTTTGGAGATTGAGTGTACGGCTTCTGCTGTCCTCCAGTTGAGGCTCTTCTCAAGTAGGAAATGAGGAGCTGTTCCTCTCATTCCTGCTTTTTCTGTGAGGTCTACGAATTCATCTAGGAATTCGTCAATGGGTCAGTCTCCCTGTCTGATGTTGAATAATTTGCTTCCTGCTTGCGACGGTGACATGACATTGCTGAATCGTGTCTGTATTTCAGTTACAAAATCAGCCCATGTGCTTTGATTGGTCATGGTGTTGATTTTCTTTGATGCCCAATGCACTTCTGGTCCATCGGTCATTCTGAATAGTACTGCTCCAATCTTTTGTATGTCGGTGAGGTCTCCATGTGCAGTTATGTAGAGTTTCATCTTCCTCCACCAAATGTTGAAAGCTGTCCAATCTCCTGTGAAGGATTTCAGATCTGCAATAATTCCTCTGTATTCTGTTGCTATTGTCTGCGGAATTTCTTCATCACTGTCTTGGTCTTGGCTTTCCTATTCTTGAGCTTGTTGTGCTTGGGTCTGCTGCTCTTGAATCTGCTTTTGTCTTTGTTCTTCTTTTTGCTCTTTTCAGTAGTCTAGATCAATTCCTGTGATTCTACAAGCTTGTTCGAATTCGGTCCACTCTGCAACGGTTGGTCTGTCTGTCTTGGGTAGTCTCTTTTGCTCCCTCCACTGATAGTATTCATTCCAGTCACTGTCACTTACTTTCACCACAGTGGTGTGATTTCTTTCTTATGCTGTACTTCGGTGAGTCGGTCTTCTGAAAGGGTTTAGCAGTTTCATTCCTATGTGTCCCTGACTTTGGTGTCATTCTCATTAGTTCTGTTGTATGCTCTGTGTGTCATGTTCTTTTTGTATTAGTGTATCCTCTTCTTGTACTTGGCAATTGTAGTTTTCAATCTGCTGTTGTCTGAAGTTTTGGGCTTGTATTCATTCCTCTCTTGTTCTCTTGCAGATTGGTTCGTCCTCTTCTTCAGCAGGAAGATTCTGGTCTGACCACAGCTCTTCTAGGCTTATTCCATATTCTCCTTCTAGTAAGAGTTCTGTAATGAGCTGTGCTGCTTTGTCACTGAAGTTTTCAGTGGGCTCATCTGTAGTGGTGAAAGCAAATTCTCTCAGAAATGCCTGTTCTTCTTTGTCGCTACTTAGTATAGGCATATGCTTCCTTTTTTGATTGTTCGAATTGCTAGTATCTCTGCAGTTGGCATAGACTGTCTCTGTGAATGGCATGGACTGCAATGTGTGATCTACTTCTCTGAACCAGGTGTTCTCGTCACTCATGCTAATGCTCGCTAGATTGGTGACTGCTTGTCATTAAATGTTGATCAGATCTTTGATAAAGCATGACGTGGTATGTGTGAGTCTGAGCAAGTCTCAACAAGGCTTAATATCTTGTTAGGCTAGACAAATCTTAAAGGACTCAGGCAGACTAAGTGCGAGAGCGGTTTAAGACAATGGCAAAAGGAGTATTAAGCCTAGCACTACTGGTACATCTGGAAGTCCTTATATACATTACAGTACTTGAGCATTGACCATGGTGTTATGGACTATTCATTTTTCTTATCTTATCTCTTCCTCCTCATCATGCTGTGCATCCTTCCCCATCATACTGTGCAGCATGCAGTCATCGAGTCATCTTCACTTCCCTAGTCATCCTAAGTCATCTCATCCCAACCTTACTCATTTGCAGTCCACAGCATTGCATAGTCCATGGTCCGTGCTCGAGTACTGTAGTGTATATAAGAACTTCCAGATGTACCAGTAGTGCTAGGCTTAATATTCCTTTTGCCATTATCTTAAACTGCTCTTGCACTTAGTCTGTCCAAGTCCTTTAAGATTCGTCTAGCCTAACACATGGACTGTGCAATACTGTGGACTGCAGATGAGTAAGGCTGGAATAGGATGACTCAGGATGACTAGAGAAAAGGGAATATGACTCGATGGCTGTGCACTGCACAGTATGATGGGGAGGGAGAGATAAGGGAAGGGAGATAAAATAAGAAATTGATAAGGGAAGGGAGATAAGATAAGAAATTGAATAGTCCTTCGGGCAATGTCCGTAACAATGCTAAAGTACTAGATGTGTCTTTTTTTATACTGGAAAAAGCAATGCATCATACCTGTGTCCACCTCAGCTCTCTACCATCATCATTTATTGAGATGAGGTTCAGAGTCACTAACTTCCAAAGGTACTACCTCGAAATCCATGCATTATTGGATTATTTAGAGATTTATGTGCCTCGCATGGTAGGCCAAATGACCATCGCAACACACACCAAATACTGCATTGGCATTTTTACCAATGTCCTACATGTGGCTTATGATTACACCACAGCTGGAATTCCAGTTTGGCTTCTATGCACCAAGGAGGATTTCTTAGCCATGGCAATGAACATCAATATCCTGTTCTTCACCCAACCTGTCTTTGCTGTAGACTACATATGCATGGCTAAAAACAACCCTCCCTTTCCGACAATCTTTTTCAGTCCTATGAACTCTCCAGCCAAGCATATAGCAATCCATTGCTATTCATAGACATGGCTTGTCTTTAGAGATCCTTTCAATGCTTATGCCAATTCTGTTCCTGTAGATCCATTCATGCTAGGTCATCAGGCCCTGACAGAGCCAATAGGTCAAACAATGGAGGAGTTGATGAAGCCTCAAACAATGCCACCTGCAATGCAGAAAAAGGAAACAACAAGTATGAATATTCATAAGTAATGGATAATTTGTTATTGTAGCAACCAGCTCACCAGTCTTTAACAGTGTCAAAGCATTAAAAAGCATCAGCATCAACATTGATGGGCAGCCATGACAAATATATCCCTCTTGAAAGCCCTATGGCTCCCTTTACAATCCCTGTCTGGGCAGCCGCCTTGAAAGTGGTGGATAGGACACTGTCACAGATCATTCAGAATACAATATAATTTCATACTCATTGTCTGGGTCTTCCAGCTTCCTCTTACCTAAAAGGATGTTCAAGATCTTCAAATTGTAACAAAATATGCAGATACTCACTGTTTTTGACAGGTCCTGATTGGAACTGAACTTTTGCAGAATGGGTTTGCTTTGTCACACTTGCTTGAGTTGCTGCCCTTCTGCACAAGCTGCACAGGCATTTGGCCATCCATCCTTTGCTTGCAGTGGCTGTCATGAAGAAGATAGGCACTCTTATCAAAAGAACATAGGAAGCCATCTATACCTGCATTAACAGCATCAATGGCACTTTCTGGCTCCATCTTGGACTCAATTTCTACAGCCAGCCTTCCCAACAGCCATTGCTGGATATCAGGAATAGTATAAGAGTCAAAAGGAGAAGAGCTTCAACTATGGGTATTCATGCTGGAATGCTAAGTGCAAGATGACGGAGGGTGATGTTTTATATCTAATGGACTAATTGATTTCCTTTTCAGGCTAGTTGTGTCTGAATGGGACTTGCTCACTATAACATGATGCTCTGAAGTAGTTTTGATGCCAGAAATTCTGTAGTTCAGCCTTCCCTGATAATATATTTTACAGCAGTGCTTGCTAGAAAAACCACAGACCACTATCTGCATGCTTGCTGATCAGCTACTAGAATTTTTTCAGAACTTATCCACTCAATCGCTGCTTCTGCTATGATTCTGCGATGGATGAATTGCAAGTATTCTTCATATCTGCAAAGCCTGCTATGGATCCAACATCAGCTCAACTTTGGATTCTGCATTACAAGATTAGATGCACTATTACTCCCTCCATATCTATCTATTAGTCTCAATACCATTGCAGGACAAAGGTATGAAAAGGTTTGCATTTCTTTGCATTCCAAATACACTTGCTAAATGCTTCAGAACTTATCATGCTTGCTTGGCTGTTTTTTTTTTTGACTCATATGCACCTATTCCATTTCTGCACATGCTCCTTGTCCATTTCATAATCTTTGCCTTGGTTAAAAGCCCAAGAAGCTCGAGCACAGTCCAGCTTTCTGCCCATTCACCCCACCATAGTCACCAAAGCATAAAATACCTTGAAGATTATGCCCTTGGCATCAAAGGAGAACCGGGTGCCAGGGACACGGGCCCTCACTGCTGTGAAATCCATGGTAAGTATGACTTTGTTATGGAATGACAT
Source organism: Macrocybe indica (assembly GCA_030407095.1). Taxonomy (NCBI): domain Eukaryota; kingdom Fungi; phylum Basidiomycota; class Agaricomycetes; order Agaricales; family Callistosporiaceae; genus Macrocybe; species Macrocybe indica. Next base: position 1,745,975 of record JARFTL010000005.1, read on the forward strand.
CATTACTGGCTGACTATGATACGTTGCAGAAGGCAGATGCAATTACCTGCCCTGCTTTGATCGAGAAGCTGCAAGGCCAGCGCACTCCAAACACTGGCCCACCTGCCAGAACTGTAAGTGGCCTTCTTATTACAACCTTCAGATTCATTGCTGATGATGATATGTGGCAGAGGATAGATACAATTGCCTGCTCTGCTCTGGCCAAGAAGTTGCAAGGTTAGCACCCTTCAAACATTGCTTCATCCACCAGAACTGTGAGTATCCTTTCTATTACAGCCCTCAATTTCTACATCCACTCCTACAGATTTCGAAAGGTGGTAAGGCATTAAAGACATATACTGCATAATACTGCAAAATAAATGTGGCTAAAGTGTCTGTTATTGGCCTATCCATACCAACTGTGAAGGCACCCATAAACACAAAACTCAATAGTTCAGTCGGTAACATGATAGCAAAACAGCAAATTGCTTTTCTGAAAGGTCTGTACAGATAATTTCATTCCTGTATCTATTAGATGATCAAAAGGTCATTTTCAGCCAAGCTCGACCTCTATGAGAAGAGAGAGGCTGCATGTAAACATGCAAATCTGGCCACTTCTATTGCAATGATCAAAGAGCCTGAAGGATACTACAACCTTTGCAAGGCCATGCAACTTACCAGCAACAAGCCACTTTATAACAAGATCAGGATATGTGTTTGGCTGTATTCAACATGTGCATGCATTTCTGAAGAGATTTTATAGGCTCTCATCTGAAAGCTCTTGCAAAAGTATGGTATCAAGATGGGCTCAACCTATGCCTTTGTCAAGAAAAAGGTCCTTCTTATAATTTGTACCTTGGTATGTTTTTTTATAAGCATTGGGCATTTTCCTAAAGTACACCCACAGGCTGAACAAAAGATACCATATCTGGAGTGATTTGTGGGCTTGTGGCCCATTCTGAGAATGGTCTGAATGATTCTCACAAACCAACAATACTACCACCAAGGCAAACCCAACAGTGATGATGACAATGATGGCATCAAGAATCAAGTTCCTATTCTCGATAGCATGGATGTGGAGGCCACAGCTGAGGGTGGAAATGGTCCTAATGAGGATTAGGAGATGGATGATGTTGAGGATGATGGTGACAGTACATGGTCAATCATTATACTGAAAATGCTGTTCTCATTTTCCTTTCTATTATCTCTTAGGCTACAATCTTGACATAGATATGGAGAACTCCCATGGTGATGTGTACAATGATTACAACCTGAATATGGAAGCTTATGATGAAGACAGTGGTAACAGTGATCTCAGCATGAATTGGTATGAGTACTATTACAATAACAATAACAAGGCTATAGAGCCTAAAGGTGGTGGTAACGATGATGAGAATATAGAGCCTGAATCCAGTGACAACAATGATGAAGCTATAGAGCCTGAAGCTGGTGATCATGATATTGAATGCCCAAATGCACTGGCATCCTACACTCATTGCAGGAACTGCTATACTGCCTCCAAAGCCATAATAGAAAGTGACATTGATTCTGCTTAATTATACATAAATTTAATGAACTTTTTACCTATCTCTTTCTCTCCTTTGCATCACATTTTCCTTACAATTTCTCTATTAATTTTCAGCTTCTTAGTGCCATAATTTAAGCCAATCAAAGATGTGCTCAATAATTTTAAATGGCAATATTTTCACTTATGGTGTTTGAAAAAAACCTCTATCACAAGTAGAGATGAATAGATGACATGTGTATTAATATTTTGAACCTTTTGAGCTGAATTCAGAGGCTGAATGGGAACAAAATTCACCATAAATTTCCTCTATTTCCTGTCTACTTTTAAGGCACTCTATAGCAAGAAATACTAACTATCTTGGTCTAAAAATCAGCCTCTCCAGGTCCAGTTTCTTGATAAAATCTACTGAGTTTTTCAATGTTTTGATGTACAGAAAATTGATCTTGTCAGGCAGAAATGAGTCAATTTTTTTCTGCCCTCTCAGGGCTCACAGTGTCTGTATGTCATTGGTAACTCTAGCATTACTGAAGAGATGGTCAAGTTCTTAGAAGTATTAGAAGAGCTCATAGGGCTGTGCAAGATTGAGATGTGGAGCTGTGGAGTGGCCACAAGCTGGCATAGTCACTAGCCATATGGAAGCAGGATCACTGGCACTGAGGCTAAATGCAGAATTGTTGGTTTTGTTGTTGGACATACTGGCTAAGAGATTTTGAACTGATTGACAAAGATTGTAGAGTTATTGGATATTCCAGAAAGGAATCCTTTTAGAAGAAGGACTGTGATAGAGTTGGAATGATAAGGATGGAACTTGAATCTAGTGTTGAAAGTGGGTCTGAAAGGAGTTCTGGATCAAAATCTATTTCTTGCTTGACTGAGGCTGGGAACAAGAATTCAGAAGATAAAGGTAGCAAATTGAGAAGAGAGATAAGGGTGCTAATGAGTACTGAACAGATAATCAACAAAGATTCAGAGACCTAAGATTTGTCTCCTGTAAGTGGCTGCCTTAGCACAGGAGGTAGCAGTAGAAGAAGTAGAAGGTATGTAGATTTAGAGCCTCATTAAATCAATATATGTATTTTTACCTCTAGAACTTATCTGATCTCTGCTCTTTTCTTGCTTTTAACTACTTCTTCTCATTTCTTTGCTATTACTTGGCAAAGCCTTGCTTTATTTGTTTGAATCAAGTTCTTATCTTGACTCTTACAAAAGAGCACAAAGATTATATAGTTGAACCTCTCTTATCCCATACCCCTATCAATTGATACTCTCTTATACCCCATAGGATTTTCCAGTTACCAAGTAGATGTGTAGAAAAACCTGTACTATAATCCATAACTCCATGATAAGCCATAACCTATAGTATTTTAATGGCAAAATCCATAGATTTTCAGCCATGTAATAAATATAATTAGATATTGATCTGCCTCTAATGCTCAAAAAATTATTTAATTCCTTTTAAATTTTCAATAATTGTTCAAATCTCACTCTAGCCATAGGTCTGAAGCTACTAGAAGTCCTCAAAAAAGGGCTGAATATCCTGCAGAACCAAATAAAAGCAAAGAAAGAACAACTTCAGGCATAGCTTGCAGAGAAAAAGTCTATTTTATCACATGATGAGTTATAGTTGGACAATAATATAAATTTTATTAATGAGTAAAAAGTTTTAGAGATCTCAGAAGAAGCATCAGACTATGAGAGAGCATTGGAGAGACTCAATGATGAATAGTGAAGTATTGTTAAAAAGTTGTAGGAGCTAGCAAGAGACCTTAGCAAAGTAGTAGAAAATAAGTAGAAATATATGTAGAGTATTTCAAAATGATAGCCTTGACTTATAGCCATTTGCAAGGCTCCAAACACAAGCCTCAAAATGTGAAAGAGGTATTATCATCTGTTGTTTTTCTGCTAGTGTTTACTAAAAAGGAGAATGCAATACTATTGCAATAGATTGAAATTCTGGACCGTACTACAGGAATAGTAAAAATCAGTCAAAAAGGGCAAAGCATTTTCATGCAATATATCCCAATCTAAGGATCAAACAACTACTTGTCTCTGCATGGCTAAAGGATGAAGCCAAGTGGTGTAAAGCTGCAGTATGAAACAATCTCATCAAACAGAGCATCCAGAGGTTATAGAGATGCTAGAGCTTTAGATATCAAAGGCAATGGCAGATGGCATCTTGCTTATGGGCAAAGTTTTATAGCAGAAGTGGATCAAATTTGTAGATCTAGTAGATGTTAGGCTAGATGAATCTTAAAGGACTCAGGCAGACTAAGTGCAAGAGCGGTTTAAGATGATGGCAAAAGGAATATTAAGCCTAGTGCTACTGGTACATCTGGAAGTTCTTATATACACTACAGTACTCGAGCACGGACCATGGACTGTGCAATGCTGTAGACTGCGGATGAGTAAGGCTAGGGTGAGATGACTCAGGATAACTAGGGAAGTGAAGATGACTCGATGACTGCATGCTGTGCAGCATGATGGGGAGGGATGCACAGCATGATGGGGAGGAAGAGATAAGGGAAGGGAGATAGGGAAGGAAGATAAGATAAGAAAAATAAATAGTCTGTAACATCACCCTCTCTTTAGATTCATGTCTTCGCAAAAACCTTAGTCCAGCTGTCTCCACCCATTGTTTTCCCAGGCAGTTGCTGCATGTGGGGCCCACATATGAATAAGCTCCTTATTGTAGAAGTGGATGTGATAGAGGATAGTGGCAAGAAGTTTGAGTTGCCGGTTTTTGGTGCAAAGCATCTCCATTGCTTTGCGAAGTGCAATGTGTTCTGCTATGGTGGGGCTGGTCCCATCAGAGGTTCATCTGGTCCAAAGATATGTGCAAATAGTCATGACATAGCACAGATATGCACTGAGGGTGATGGCGAGGGGGTCCATATAGTCACTGGCATTGAGAATCCTTGCCAGATTCTTGGAGTCATTCAGATGATTGGGGGTGGGCGCACAGCTGTCGTCACCACTTTTGATGCTGATGGGGGCATTGGTGGTTATGATGTGTGATTTTTGGTCTTCTTTCCTCCTCTCATGGTCCTTTTATCTTGTTCCATAGTCTTCTTCAGGAAGCAGTCTAGAGCTTGCTGTGCATTCCTCAGTTCCTTCTCTTTGATCTATGTGTTTTCCTCATGTCTGTATCCTTTCCATTTGACCAGGAATAGTGTTCCTCTTCCTTATTTCTTTCTTTTTAGAATTTCTTCTATCTCATACTCTTCTTCATCATTTATGATTTTAGGGGGTGGCGGTGATGGCCGTTCTTGTATCTTGAAACAGGGTCCTTTGTAGAGTGTGAGTAGTGTTTCATTAAACACAGGGTGTATCAGCTGCCATGATGCTGGGAGTTCCAGGCAGTATACTGAGGCTTTTTTCTTTTCGATCATCTTAAACGGTCTGTATTGGAGTGCCGATAACTTCTTTGATGGTCGATTGACTGTGATATTAGTGGCTTCAAGCCATACTCCGTCCCCTTTCTTGTATTCATGGGCTGGTCTTCATCTTGCATTGTAATTGTCTTTGGCCCATGTTTGTGCATACTGCAGTGCAGCATTTGCTTCTTTCCATATTTGGTCCATTCTTTCGACAAAGTTCTTTGCTGCGGGGTTGTTCCCTTCTGTTGTCTGTGGTTCTCCTTTCCAGGGGTGCATTCCATAGTTGAGGTAGAATGGTGTCTCCTTTGTTCCCTGGTGTGTTTTGTCATTATATTAGTACTCTGCGATTGCTATCCATTCTGCCCAGTCATTCTGCAGGTTGTTTGTGAAGTTTCTAAGGAAAGCTTTCATCTCTTGATGGGATCACTCCGCCTGTCCATCTGTCTGTGGGTGATAGGCTGTTGATAGGTTTTGCTTCATTTTAAACAGTTTTAGAAGCACTATTATGAATTGCACTGCAAATTGGAGTCCTCAGTCACTAATGATCTTTCATAGGATTTCATGGAGTCTCCACACATTGTCTCGGTATAGTCATGCGAGACCTTCTGCTGTGAGTTCAGTGTTTGTAGGAATTAGATGGATCATCTTGGTCAGGCAGTCTGTAACTGCGGCGATGGCATTAAAGCCATTTGAGCTGGGTAGTGGTCCTATGAGATCTACTCCAATATCTTCCCATGGTTGCTGCAGAATCTCATGCGGGTGTAGTGGTGCATATTTCTTTTGTCAGATGATTTTGTTTTGCTGGCATGCTTCGCATCCATTGACATATTTCTTGATGTCTGTTAACATTGATGGCCACTAGTAGGTGCAGTTTATGAGTTCATGCATGCAATATTGTTCTGGGTGTCCTCCAATGGGCATGTTGTGGTGTTCAAACATGATATCTTCCTTTAATTTATTGTCTGGAGGAACATAGATTTTTCCTTCTGCGTATATGATGTGGTTTTCTTCTGTGAACCAGTGCGGTTTTTCCTTTAGTCCTGTTGTTATGATCGTTTCCCTTTGTGCGCATTGTTGGATTTGTTCTATCCTTGGGGTTTCAATCATCGTGATTCCTCTTATTTGCATTGTTTCATTATTTTCTGCTTCCTCTTTCTGTGGATGTTCATCCTCAAACATCATAAATTCGAAATCTCATTCATTATTCTCTTCCAGGTGTTGGATGAATGCAGCTTCTTTGATTATTTGTATGTCATCTTTCTCTGTTAGGTTTTCTTCATATTCTGCCATTCATGATAGGATGTCTGCTTTTCCATTTACCTTTTCTGGTACATGTCATAGTCCATAGTTATATTCTTGTAATTTCAGGTACCAGCCAGTCTGTCTTGAATTAAGTCATTGCAGTTTTCGAAAGTATGATAGGTTCTTGTGGTTAGAAAGTAGCATGGGTACGGGTAACCCATGTGGGTTTTGATGGGTAGGCTTACCGGGTACAGGTTCAGGTCAGCCTTCATGAACCCGGCCATCAATCTGTCATCTGCGCCACGGGTTGCATGAAATTACATAAGCTTTTCTATCATAACAAGCAAGTTTTGATAAATTTTATCTACCCTTGCCCCATTCCCACCATGGGAAAGCGTCTCGAAGCCAATGATCCCAGGGATATCATTACAGGCAAGCGGAAGCGCATGCTGACCAGTCGGATCAGTGCAGCCACTGCCTCTGCTGGAAATGTCGCCAAGAAAGTCACATCTGCTATTAAAAAAATGTCAAAGTCATCGAAAGCAAGCTTAAAAAGTGTGCTTACCTCCTCCTGGTCATCCATCATGTCGGACACATCCAAAAAGTCCAACAGTTCCATGTCATCTAGGCCAGCAAAACGAGCTCAGGCTCGAAATGTTGTGACAATCTCCTCCAAAGAGGAGGAGGATGTGCGTCTAGCTGCCGAGGGAGTGGATGAGATCATCGAGGTCTGATCTGATGGCGAGGTTCACAGTACACATACCTTGAGCAGCTGTGCAACTTCGCCAGCTCCATCTAGCAGTGCAGGGTCAGATAGAGAACTCCAGGAAGAAGCTGATCAATAAGAACTTGGTGAGATCATCAATTCAATTGCATACCAGTCAGGGTGCTTATCACATTGGAACCCAATCAGAACGCATGCAAAAAGGATGGAAGCAGGCGGTGTATGCCTTTTATGATTCTAATGTAGCAGTCGAGTACTGATTGAATGGCCGCAAATGTCATGTATTCAAATGTCTCGGCAAGGGTTGTGGGAAGGAAATTGTCCGATACCTTGATACAATGGATGCTCAGTCCACTGGCAATTTGCACAAACATGTGGAGAAGTGCAAATGTTGGAGTGAAGAGGTGCTGAGGGCAGCTGAATCTGCTAAGGACCTAACAGATGCACGCGCAAATGTCAAGCAGTACCTAAGGAATAGATCAATCATGGTGGCATTTGCCCGAAAGGGGAAGGGAAGGGTGATATACTCACACCGGCAATATACAAGGACCGAAACCAGGTATGTGCCATAGTCCATATGGATCAGACACCTGTTGATAATGGTTGAGCAGGACTGAAATTGTAAAATGGGTCAGCGAAAGCAATTGGCCATTTTCAATCGTGAAGGATCGAGGATTCAATGTGTTGATGAAAACAGGTCGCCTGGAGTACTACATACCACATCCAACAACAGTGTTCCGGAACGTTAAGATGGTCTTTGCAAGAGCAAGGAAGTGAATCGCTAAGATGTTGTAAGTAAGTTCAAGGTGGCTTGACTCAGACAACAAATTTACTTACAATGAGCATCCAGAAATACAACGGCGCACTCAATTTTGCCACGGATGCATGGACATCACCCAATCATCATGCATATATTGCCATGACAGTTCATCTGGAACATGAAGGCAAGGCAATTAGTCTTTTATTGGACCTGGTCGAAGTCGCAAAGGTGTGTGGCTTACCATGATTGTTTTATCTCCCAGGCCTGATTGTCTCAGACATCTCCTAGTCACATACTGGTGCCAACTTGGCAGTGGCCTTTGTGGCTATTCTAGAAAACTACAGCATTGCGGATAAGGTAAGAGGAAGATCACGTCACGGTGGCTGGGTCACTGTACTTACTCGGTATATCCAGATCTTGAGCGTAACCTGCGATAATGTATGATACAATGATCACTGAGCTCAAAAAAACCCTCACCAACTTCCCTGGACACATGAACCAGACAAGGTGTTTTGCACATATTATCAACCTTGTTGCTAAAAGCCTTCTTCATCAATTCAATGTACCTAGTAAAAAGAACCGTGGCGAACCCGCAAATGAAGTTGAATCCGAGGTCTTGGAGCTTGCTGGTAATATTGAACATGAGGAAGCTGAAACATGTGAGAGCCTTGACTACGACAAGGGTCAGAATGATAATGTGGAGGGATTCGTTGATGAGACTGAGTTCTTGAATCAGAACGAGCGTAAGCAACTAAACGAAGATGTACAACCAGTTAGGCTGGTCTTGGTCAAGGCAAGTCGCTCATATTGCACATCACATACCTTTGAGCCAGCTCCTGACCACCCATTGCAGATCCATAAGCTGTCATTCAAGATCATGCACTCTACGACACTCTTGCTACCCGAATGGCATCGTGTTGTGAAGGACCTCAACCTAGTAGACAAGCTCATATCCCATAATGTTGCAACACATTGGAACTCAATGTACGATATGCTTGAGACGGCACTGGAGTATCATTAAGCCATCGACATGATGACGAGCGCTCAGTCCAATGGCTTGCGGCAGTTCGAGTTGAGTGCAACAGAATGGGAGATGGCTGCCCAGTTGCATGATATCCTAAAGGTGAGTCAGAGAAGCTTCTTTTACTCAATTGAACTCATTACGCCACTCAACGCCCACCATGCTGCTTGACAACTACCATGCCGCTCAACACCTACTATGCCACCAGATTCCCACCACACTGCTCGATGACCATGGTCCATGACATGGACGGCACTCAACACCCACTCTACTGCTCGACATCCCATTGCCCTCCGCTCGATATCCATCACCCTCCACCATGCCAGTGCTGCATTTGTCTTTCAGATTCTCAAACATGTGACCACTTTCTTTTCACATGCTACTCTGAATCTAGCTCAAGTCATTCCTTCCATGGACTTCATCAACGAACGGTTTACAATCGAGAGTTTTGATAGAAGTTATGATCTGGCCATCCATTCTGCGCTGAAGGTTGCAAAGAAGATAATGGACTGTTATTATCAAAAAACTCATCAGTCAGACATCTACAGAATCGCAATGGGTGAGTCTCACATCTATCTACATTAAAGCAATAGAAATGACGAAATGGTGGCAGTACTACATCCTCACCACAAACTGGTGTATTTCTGCTGTCAAGCCTGGCCCAAGGAATGGATTACCAAAGCAAAGGATCCTGTGTGCACCCAATTTAGTCGGAAGTATGCAAGCTGTCCAGCAGGAGGAATTCATGAGGCAGTGGACAACAGATCCGAACCAGTACACCAATCAGAGGTATATCAAATTTGTACGTCTGAGCAGAAATATCCTAATTTGCCATGTAGAACATCTTTGACAGTCTAGCGGCGCTTGCTCCACCCAAACCCACCAAGATGCATGACGAACTTGATAGGTATCTGAGCACAGACATTGAACAGACAGAAAATGTGATTCAGTGGTAGACGGAGCATCGTGCAATGTATTCCCGTCTCTCTCATATGGCCCTTGATTATCTGACAATTCCAGGTGAGTAGATTTTCGTCAATTGGATGTAGCATATACTTACAATCTTTTCAGCAACTGCCGTCGACATCAAGCGTGTTTTCAGTCAAGGCCGGCTTTTGATATCACATGTCCGGAGCCATCTTTCCACTCAAACAATGCATGCTCTTCTCTGTCTTGGGAGATGGAGCTGGATGGATCTCAAAATCATCAAACACGATGATGTACTAAAGGTTGTGGCACTACCAGAGGTTTCTGAAGAAGATGGGGACAGCGATGAGGAGATTGAAATGCCAGAAGGGTGGGACAGGATTGACGAGTAGGCACGGAATTGACATCAGACACTAGAAGTAGCTGTATTGTAGTACTAAGTATAGGCTAACATATGTCCTATGTCCTTTTAGCATATGACCCGTGGGTTGACCTGCAACCCACAACCCGTCCACCTATATGATTGCAACCCATCGATGAATCCGACCCATGCATGTGGGTCAGGTTTTTCACGGGTACGGGTATGGGTTGGACTTGGATTACCCACGGGTTACCTGTTCTACTCCCTACTTGTGGTCCGTCAATATTTCGAACTTCTCTCGAGCTTCTAGAAGGTATTGTCTCCATGTCTTCAGTGCTACCATTATTGCAAGCAGTTCTTTGTCATAGATTTCATAGTTCTGCTCTGCTGGGGTCATGCATCTTGAGATGAAGGCGATTGGGTGCCACAGTCCTTTCTGCTGCTATGATAATACTGCTCCGATAGCATATCCTGAGGCATCTGTTTCAACTCAGAATTTTTCCTCTGTTTGTGGTAGTGCTAGGATGGGTGCCGAGGTTATATGTCAGATTAGCTCCTTGAAAGCACTTTGCTGCTTGTCTGTCCACTGGAATGTTTTGTTTCCAGTTAACTCCATTAAAGGTTTAGCGACTTTTGCATATCCTTTGATGAATTGTCAGTAAAAGTTTGTGAATCCCAAGAACTTTTGTAGTTCTTTCTTCGTTTTTGGGGTTGGCCAGGATTGTATGGCTGTAATCTTCTCTGGTTCCATTTCCACTTTCCCTTCTCCTATGATATACCCTAGTACTGGGACTTTTGATGATTCCTAGATACATTTCGGTCCTTTGATGAATAGGTTGTTCTTATTCAGTATCTCCATGACTTCTACTGTGTTCTTTTGAAGTTCCTCTTGTGTTCATCTGATGATTATAATGTCATCCATATAGATTATGCACACTCTCCTTTGTATTTGGTCTTGGAAGAGGCTTGCCATCATGCAGCTGAAAGTGCCTAGTGCATTGCACTGTCCAAAGTACATGACTGTTGGTTCGAAGAGCCCTCATACTGTTAGGAAGGCTGCTTTCCATTCATCTCCTTTTCGAATGCAAATATTATTGTATCCCCAGATAATGTTGATCTTGTTAAAGTACTTCGCTCCTTGTAGCATGTCGAGGAGCTTGCTGATGCATGGTAGTGGGAACTTGTCCTTGACCATATATTTGTTTATTTCCTAATAGTCTTGGATGAGTCATTTGCTACCATCCTTCTTATTGTGAAAGAAACAGAGTGCTGCATAAGGTGATTTTGAGAGGCATATCTTCCCTGTTCTTAGTCCTTCTTCAACAAAGGTGTCTAGTTCTTCTAGTTCTTTCTGCATTATCGGATAGACCTTGCTCAGTATCATCTTGGATGCATCTTTTGTTAAGTTTATTTCATGGTCCCACTCTTTGTGGTCTGGTAACCGATTGAAGTTCTTCTCCTTAAAGAGGTGTTTGAATCTCATCAGATATGAAAGTATCTGAGTTCCCGTCCTGTCATTGGCTGTGGTCTTCGCTGGTTCAGCCACTTTCTGTATTTTGATCATCTGGTGGTTTATCTTGCATGTTTTGGGGCATCTGTTAAAGACAATCTCTCCTGTCCTCCATTTGATCATTGGATTGTGATAGACAAGCCAGTCATGTCCCAGTAGCATGTCAGTCTTTCCAATGTCAAGTATGATGGCTTCCATATGCTCTTTGTGTCCTTTAATGTTGATGTGGACTTCTGCTACTCGGTCTGCTGTTTTCTGGCAGTTGAGTGATCTGTCTGCATTTATGATTGGAATCTTCTTGATTCGTCATATCTTCAATCCTGTTTTTGCTACTATAGCGGTATTGATGCAGGTCCTGTCTGCTCTGCTATCGACTTCTGGTGTTATCATTGCTATCCCCTTTTGCATTCGTATTTTTACTGGTACTGCAAGTTCTTTCCTTTTGGGTGGTTTGTTGCCTTGGATGGTTTTTCTTGGTGCTTCAGGTCGCTTTGCAGGAATGGTGTATTTCAGAGTATGGGATGATCTACATCTGGTATTGAAGTGAGTCTGTTTCAGCTGTATGGGTCACGATTTAGCACCTCTTAATCAGATCCTTTGACAAAACCCTCTTTGTCAGAGCTTTCTTTATCCTTGTCTTCTTCGTCTTCTTCTCCTTCTTCTTTCACTTCTCTGACTCAGAATTTTCCCTTCTTCTTCTTCTTGCAGTTTTGTGCATAATGTCCTTTCAAGCCACAATTGTAACATGTGACATTTGTTGCTCCTTTTTGCAGCTCCAGACAGTTTCGTGAGAGGTGTCCTGGTTTATTGCAGTTGAAGCAGTTGTTGCTTCATACTTTGTCGACTTCCATGGCCTGTCCTGTTCCTCGGCTTGGGTTTTCTGGCTTGCATTGGTTGTTTGCAAATTCTCTCCTCATTACATTCCTATATTCGTCAATGTTTCGTCCAATCGCTCGAACTGTCTTGATATATTCATCTCCATCTGTTGGGAGTTCAGAGATTGAGTATACAGCTTCTGCTGTTCTCTGGTTTAGGCTCTTCTCGAGTAGAAAACAAGGAGCTATTCTTGTCATTCCTGCTTTTTCTGTGAGGTCTATGAATTCATCTAGGAATTCGTCAATGGGTCAGTTTCCCTATCTGATATTGAATAATTTGCTTCCTGCTTGCAATGGTGACATGACATTGCTGAATCATGTCTGTATTTTGGTTATGAAATTGGCCCATGTGCTTTGATTGGTCGTGGTGTCAATTTTCTTTGACGCCCAATGGGCTCTTGGTCTGTCAGTCATTCTGGATAGTACTGCTCCAATTTTTTGTACATCGGTGAGATCTCCATGTGCAGTTATGTAGAGTTTCATCTTCCTCCACCAAATGTTGAAAGCTGTCCAATCTCCTGTGAAGGATTTCAGATCTGCAATAATTCCTCTGTATTCTGTTGCTATTGTCTGCAGAATTTCTTCATCACTGTCTTGGTCTTGGCTTTCCTATTCTTGAGCTTGTTGTGCTTGGGTCTGCTGCTCTTGAATCTGCTTTTGTCTTTGTTCTTCTTTTTGCTCTTTTCAGTAGTCTAGATCAATTCCTGTGATTCTACAAGCTTGTTCGAATTCGGTCCACTCTGCAACAGTTGGTCTGTCTGTCTTGGGTAGTCTCTTTTGCTCCCTCCACTGATAGTATTCATTCCAGTCACTATCACTTACTTTCACCATGGTGGTGCAATTTTCTTTATGCTGTACTTCAGTGGGTTGGTCTTCTGAAAGGGTTTAGCAGTTTCATTCCTATGTGTCCCTGACTTTGGTGTTATTCTCATTAGTTCTATTGTATGCTCTGTGTGTCATGTCCTTTTTGTATTAGTGTATCCTCTTCTTGTACTCAGCAATTGTAGTTTTCAATCTGCTGTTGTCTGAAGTTTTGGGCTTGTGTTCATTCTTCTCTTGTTCTCTTGTGGATTGGTTTGTCTTTTTCTTCAGCAGGAAGATTCTGGTCTGACCACAGCTCTTCTAAGCTTATCCTGTATCTCCTTCTAGTAAGAGTTCTGCGATGAGCTGTGCTGCTTCGTCACTAAAGTTTTCAGTAGGCTCGTCTGCAGTGGTGAAGGCAAATTCTCTCAGAAATGCCTGTTCTTCTTCGTCGCTACTTGGTGTAGGCATACGCTTTCTTTTTTGATTGTTCGAATTGCTAGTGTCTCTGCAGTTGGCATGGACTGTCTCTGCGAATGGCATGGACTGCAATGTATGATCTACTTCTCTGAACCAGGTGTTCTCGTCGCTTGTGCTAGTACTTGCTGGGTCGGCGACCGCTTGTTGTCGAATATTGATTAGGTCTTTAATAAAGTGCGATGTGGTGTATGTGAGTCTGAGCAAGTCTCGACAAGGCTTAATATCTTGTTAGGCTAGATGAATCTTAAAGGACTCAGGCAGACTAAGTGCAAGAGCAGTTTAAGACGATGGCAAAAGAAATATTAAGCCTAGCACTACTGGTACATCTGGAAGTCCTTATATACATTACAGTACTCGAGCACGGACCATGGACTGTGCAATGCTGTGGACTGTGGATGAGTAAGGCTGGGGTGAGATGACTTAGAATGACTAGAGAAGTGAAGATGACTCGATGACTGCATGCTGCGCAGCATGATGAAGAGGAATGCACAGCATGATGAGAAGGAAGAGATAAGGAAAGGAAGATAGGGAAGGAAGATAAGATAAGAAAAATAAATAGTCTATAACAGTAGATGTTCCAATAGATGAATGACTCAATTTGAGCAATGCATAGCTAAACTGATTCAAGGTTTGAACTGGCCTAAAGGAGTTCAAGCACTATGGTAAAGCTGAATCCACCAACTCAAAAGCCATAAATGCAGAGTGTCAACATATTCAGAATCTTATCAAAGACTTGGAATATGATTATGAGCTATGGAACATTTTCAATATGGACAAGACTGGACTGTTTTATACATGTATACCAGATTTACTGTATTGGTTTAATTGCTGATTTCAGAAGCAGATTACTCTCTGATCGAGAACTAACAGACAAGAAATTCTCAGGAGTCAAAGGGCAAAAGGTTAGGCTTACATATGATTTCAAATTGAATGCTGATGGCTCTGAGAAGCTGCCACTCTTCATTATTGGAAAAGCAAACAAACCTCATGCATTTCAGAACAAGATAGGCATTTAGCTTGGCTTTTACTACCAGAACAACATGAAGGCATGGATGATATTGGTGCTGTATCAAGAGTGGCTTGAAGATTGGAATCAGAAGCTAAGGGCACAAAATTGCAAGGTTCTTCTTTTACAGAACAATTTTTCTGGTCACAAGATTCCTAATAGTGTTTAGAATATTCATATCAAAAACTTTGAGCCTAATCTCACTGCTCATATTCAACCATTGGATCAGAGCATTATTCAATACTTCAAGGCCCATTATTGAGCATGATATATCTAACATGCCATTGACTATTATAATGCCAATGTCACATCTTTAAAAATCTATGATATTGACTAGCTCCAAGCCATGTGAATTGCTGATGCTGGTTGGTGAGTGGTAGATGTGACTATAATTAGGCATTGTTGGCATAGAGCAAGCATTCTTTCTTTCACAGACTCTATCATATCTACTATTCCCACTGTCCAGATCTCCTTATTCCTCAATGCTGAAACTAGTTTTGACAATAAAAATCCAATTACAAATGCTAAAAGCAAAGTTGTGGGCATTCTTGATGAACTAGTTATGACTGGTGCACTCCAGATGAGTAATAGAATGGATATCAAGGCACTATTGAATCCAGCAGATGAGAAATATTTAAAGAAGAAAATAGATGAAGAAATCTTTCAGACTGTCATAGATGCATGAGCAGCACAGGAAGCAGGATCAGATAATAACAGAGATGGTAATATAAATAATAATGCATCTATTGAAGCTTACCCAATGCATTATGATGTGCTCCAGGCTGCCTCAGTCATCAACCACTACATTAACAGCATCAATGATCCTATTACTATATGTGCAAGCTTGAGAGAATTCTCACTTCTTTTAAATAATAGATCTGTTTAGAAAGGTCTCATTCTCTAATTCCAACTCAACTCACAGCTTACTTTGGCAGTAAATAATGTTGAAATAGTCTAGCTAGCCTACCATAGTATCAAAATATCATTTTAATCTTTTTTTCTAATTTTTCCTAATTTTTTTGTAATTTTCAAGACCTACTTTTTGTTACTCCTTTATACTCCATACTCCCTCAAAACCCACAGCCCTCAGGTGCCATACCCCTCTGTCATAATAGAGGGGTATGGGATAAAAGAGGTTCAACTGTATATATGAATGATAATGATAGTAATGATAGAAGCAAAGGAAAAGAATAATGATAATAAGTAAGAGGATGAAACTGAATGGTATGTTGATATTTTCTACTAGCATAAGTGCTCTAACATCTCAGTTATCTGTTCTTTGCCTACAGAATAGCTGAAAGAAAATCCTTGTAATATATATCTTTTTCTATTGGTAATTGGACTAGTTTGCAGCACTTATCAGGCAGGAGTCTGTAATTTTTTTTTCTTCTTTTTTCATACTACAAACTCATGCAAAGACTGTTTTCTAGTTCTGAAGACTATTGCATCTGTATCAATAATTTTGCTATTCTATAACAGAAAAATCTATAGTACAGTCAGATATCTACACTGCTTAGGTTTGCCAATAAATACTATAATTTTATTAAAGAAACAACAACTGAACAATATAGGAGTGCTCTGAAGGAGCAGTCCAGCATTGTGAGTTTGTAAACAAACAAAGAAACTACAGCTGAACAATGCAGAAGTGCTCTGAAGAAGCACTCCAGTATTATGAGGATGCCTGCTCATAGAGCAGGCCAAGCTAAGGAACCACAGATTCACATACAATGACTAAACAGTTTCTTCAGAGTATTCCAGCATTGTGAGTATCACCCACTCTGCCCACAGGGCAGGAGAAGCAAAGCTCGTTGACATTACGTGGGTAAACTTTTTAAACCCCGATGCAAAAGTTGCCCAAAAAGTGCATGCTAGTGGGAACATTCCAAAACCGGCGATGAGGTTATGTAATACCAGAGGTATGGTAACCGAAGCGCCCACACTGATGACCTTAACGATTTGTCGCTCTTTTCTACAACAGCCGTCCAAGAGTCAAGACAATGGGTGCAGTTTGCTGTCGCCCTCAGGTCCTTCTTAGCCTCCTTTCATATCTTCCTCTAGCTGACCTCACGTTAGCCTATTGACTTTGACGGTGAAGTCAACCTCTTCCACTTCGTTCTCTTGCGATGCGTTGGAAAGGGGGCTTTTGGCAAGGTAGAAGTCGGCTCTTAATCATTCATCCCACTTCACCTCTCAGCTCTTAATCATTCATCCAACTTCACCTCTCCATGAACACCCCTACCCAGGTTCGCGTCGTCCAGCATAAGCTGACAAAGGAGCTTTACGCTTTGAAATACATCAACAAAGCAAAATGCGTGAAGATGAAGGCTGTCCCGAATGTGATTCAAGAACGACGGCTGCTGGAAGAGGTGTGCTGTTCCTTGCCTAGACGCAAGTAATCACATTCTCAGTCTCGTGCATACTCTTAGATTGATCACCCCTTCGTCGTCAACTTGCGTTATGCCTTTCAGGACGACGAAAACTGTTTCTTTGTGCTTGATCTCATGTTAGGCGGGGACCTTCGGTGTATGTTGCTGCGTTGTATGTGGAGGAAAGGCTGACGTCTACCAGTTCATCTTGAAAGACTTGGTTCAATGCCGGAGGAGACCATTCGCTTCTACGTGGCGCAGTTGTCGTCGGCCCTAGCCTTTCTGCATGACAATAATATAATGCATCGGTCTGAAATTCACTCTCTTTCCTTCTCTTTACTCCTCACATGTGTCCAGAGATATCAAGCCGGACAATATTCTTTTAGACGAGCGAGGCAACGCTCATCTAACGGATTTCAATATCGCAGTTCACTTTGGGGAGCGCCGATTAACAGGAGTGGCAGGCTCCATGGCATACATGGCTCCTGAGTAACTCTTTTTTCTTGTCGTTTCGGTAACATACTCACCAGGCCCTCTGATAGAATCTTGACTAAGCGGGGTTACACCTATTACATTGACTGGTGGTCTCTTGGAGTCTGCGCCTATGAACTCATTTTTGGACGTCGCCCTTTCCGGGGAAGATCAAACAGTGACCTAACGTATAGCATAACAAAAGATCCACTGAAATGGCCTGAAGATGCGGAAAAGAAATGCAGTCGAGCGGGCATGCAGGTCATCAGAGGGGTAAATATATTGGGCCGATTTTTCCGGTCGCATCGTCGCATCTCTTAACACGATCAAAAGTTACTAGAACGGGATACGACGAAACGTTTTGGCTGCAAACCAAATGGCGAAGGGTATCAGGAGTTGCGTCGGCACCCTTGGTTCAAAACTATCGACTGGGATACGCTGGAACTCAAGGAACAGACCCCACCATTCGTTCCTGACGTAAGGCTTCAGGATATTTCCACCAAACGTAGACTTCATCAGTTTTTCGCAGGCCAAAAAAGCCAATTTCGATGCATCGCACGAGCTGGAAGAGTTACTTCTAGAGGATAATCCTTTGAAAGCGAAGGCTAGGAAGGCAAACCAGGACAATCTGAGTGCTGAAATGAGGCAAATGGAAGAACAGTATGTGGTTATTCCTTATCCTGCTACACGTCATCTCATACCTTTGGAGATTCACATCATACGACTTTAAGAAAATGCAACGTCGATCCTACTATCCTCATAATCAGCATATAGTTTCGACTATGACGGCGACATCATCTGGCATGGCATCATCAAGACCAGGAACCCCAGCAAACGATTTAAGGACGGACAACGGGGTTTCAATTGCTGCCAACTCTATCGACGGCGCTGAATCTGGCATTCGCATGGAGAAGCTCTCATCAGAGAAAGACTATCCATAACCTTTACGCTTCCCTCTTTCCTCACTTTGATGATATCACATTTATGCACAGTTTCCGACAGATCCTGTTACCCCTCCCTGCTTTGTCTGTCTGTCTTTCTTCCACACTTTGCTTTTTGGATATTTTAAGTTCACGGATATATCTACTCATTTTTGTTCCATACCTCTCTTCATCTTTATAAGATTAATCATCCTTTTGCATGGTATTGTTCGTCATTCAACTGTCTACGGCGCCCACTTATATTTGTTTGTACGGATACCCATTATGGCAATATCGTGTTACCAGCTGAGCACTCGAGTCAGGTTGCGAGACTCAATCCTGTCGTCTGCCCATGTCCACCATGTCGACGGATTCCATCGAAAATTGCGGCCGAATACCATTTGCATTGTAAGTACTGTGATTTCTTGCTGCTTAGAATCTGGTCATAGGCGGTGTTTATCACAGCTTTTGCTCCCTTCTGAAGGAAATTGCCAGCATCCCTCACGAGCCAAAAGCAACGAATCAGAACCCTGCCGGCGAAGTATTCAGTCGGTGGTGTTTGAGTCTGCGCCAGATGTACTCTCCCTTACCTCGCGGAACTACGTCTATTGTTTTCAAGATGCTTTTCCCTGATGAGGATGTAGGCCGAAAATATGACATGCAAGAGACGATATTGTCGCAGTTACTCGCGGAACATTATACTATTCCTTTAGAAGCTCTCTCTACATGGTCCTCGAATACCGGATCAGGGTGTCTTGGTGAACAGCTTCATGCGGTCCTGAAACAATCAATGACGGTATGAATGCGTAGCTCCGCCATGCTACTACAAAAGGCCGTTATCTCACGACCTAGACAGGCTCCATGCAATTCTGATATTCCCTTGGGTCAAGTAGACAACCTACTCGACGAATTGGCCTCACACTCTAGTTTCTCCGTCATGTCAATTCAGGAAAAATACCTCCCTTCGGCCCGACGTACCCCACCGCAGATTGTGAATGAATTGTATCGTTGCGCGTCTCCGTCTGACGCAGCTTTCTTGACACAAATAATCTTGAAGGATTTGCGACCGCTATTATATCCTTCACGCTCTCGGCATTACACCGACGCTCTCCGAAATACAAAGGCAATCTCGTCTAAAATACTGTCAAAAGAAATGGCGATGAAGATCTGGGATCCTTCTGGCTGGATGCTTAGAGCATATCGTGTGAAGTCAAACATCCGAGAAGTATCAGACGACTTTGAATGTCCAACACACCAAAAGGACGCTCAAGGACCATGTATTGGTACTCCTATAGAAGTGGGAGACATTGATCGTTGTTATCTCACCAGTTCACTGAAAAGTTTTAGCAGGTACCGAAATCTTCAAAAGGACGAGGGTGTCAACATGCCTTGCACATATTGTCCGGTTCTAGAAAAGTATGGGCCGAGGTCAAATATGATGGCGAGCGTGCGCAAATACACGTTGAAATCAACCAGAACGGTGCCTGCGCGATACGAATCTTTAGTAAGAACACGAGGGATTCAACGGAAGAACGACATGCTGTTCATCATATCATCCAGCTAGCACTATCTTTAGGTGCACATACAGATGGCAAGGCGTCAACCAGTAAGGTGAAATATAATGTCGTCCTTGACGCAGAGCTGGTAGCATGTCATGGGACAGAAATCGATGGTTTGTATCTATCTCCTCGTTCAAACCTTGACTAAGTATGGAAGCAGAATTTTGGAAAATCCGGCCACTGGTTGAACGTACCGCACGTAACCTCCGCTCCGGCAACCGAGACCGAATATCTGCCGTTGAAGACCCGTGAGCTACTTTTTATGTTTTCCACATAATTTCTTCCGACGCACGGACAAACAGAAACCCGCAAGACTCACGAACAGCTCATCCTGCTGCGAGCCTGCACCTTGCATTGGTGTTCTTCGATGTCCTGTTACTTGACTCAGTATCATTACTATCCAGGCCCTATTCTTACCGGCGTGCCACTTTAGAATCTCTGGTTAAAGCCATACCTGGACAGTCACTACTTGCCACTCGCTACCCTATTGACCTGGGAAGCCCAGGCCATCTCGCCTTGCCAGTGAACCATTTAGAGAAAATCTTCATGGACGCAATCGCGGATCACAACGAAGGCCTTGTCTTGAAAGCAGAAGAGAGTAAATACCACGATTCTCACTTACCGTGGGTGAAAATAAAGAAAGATTATATTCCTGGCCACGGGGATTGCATAGACCTTGTTGTAGCTGGGGCCAGTTGGGAGAAGAAACGCGCAAGAGAGCTAAGAGGTCAATGAACCGCATCTGTTTCTGTTATGAGTGCTGAACTCACTTTCCACAGTGCCTCCCACCGTTTTCACCACTCTTTATCTCGGTGTTATTGCAATCAACACAAAGGTATTGCCACTCCGCACAGCAAATGTGCCATCACTGACTCTACAAGGTCGACTCTCGGCCACATGTTCACGTTTATTTCACGGTATCGTACGGGCTGAGCAGATTTGCTCTTGAAGAAATCAACTTCCTCCTAAGAACTGCAGATACGAGACCATATGATTCGGTATGTTTTCTTTGCGCAGGAATGTTTTCAACAATGTGCATTTCTTCTCTTCTAGAATCACAATGGGTTGGAGTACACTTTTGATCTGCCACCATATTTGAAGCCACCAACTATAATACTCGCAAGACCTTTACTCGGCGAGGTGTTTGGGGCCGGCTTTACGAAAGCGCCTTTTAATAAGGTATGAATTCAGTGCTCTGCTGATCGCGTTCCTTATGTCACGATGTTATTCTAGTTGTATGAGCTACGATTTCCGAGGATAAACAAGATCTATCGCAGCGCAGAGCGAAACTGGAGAGACGGGATCGGTACGGAGGAATTGGATGAGATTGTGTTTCAGTATCTTGGAAGATCAACGATCGAGAGGGACGCACGGCATTGGTGCAATGCATTGTGGTTGAATTCGAACTTTGGTGACAGACAATCGCCCAAAAGAAGGAATACCGAACCCTCCAACAATCCACTGCCATCGTTTCGGAGAAGGGCGAAGAAAATCAAATTGGACGAGGCCAAGATAGGCAAAGCCACAGGAGCAGAGGCACCCGAAAACCAAACGTCAAGCTCGGTAGACACTAGAGAACTGGTGATGCCCGACAATGATAACATGCTTCTATCTTGATTGGCTGACCATTTAAGTTACAGGATACAGTCAACCGTGCAGATCATCACGAGCCCCATATTTCCCGAAGCATGACCCAAATCCTAGATCCTCCAACTAAACTCACGGACGAATCTGAAACCACGCAAGTTCAGCTTGCTCCTGAATGCCCACATCAATACCCCCTACGACTGGAGAGAGATACTGTGTCACCGAAGTTCTCTCGAAGCACGCTGGTCTGGTTCGCAAAAGCGCATCCAACTACAGAAGGCTTTCGCCAGCATGATTGGATGAGTCAGATACCCCGCAGCCAGAGGATACATTCGCTCAATTCATTATTGTTCGCATGCGGGTGGAGTGACAATATAGCACCACCCGCAGTTGTACGACAAGGTGTCATATTCGTGGATGGGAGTCAATTGGAATGGAAGTCCTTTATCCTCGACCTCCTAAAGAAAGGCCACGCGATGCTGCCGGTCGAGAGAAAACGGGGTAATATCTGGGTCTTTGATACTAGTACATGGTCATTCGACAGTGACGACATAGAGAGACTTGCTCTCCTTAGATTGGACCAATGATGGATGACCGATTACAAACCTCTATTAAGTGTACGTATTTACGAATCTTCAACCCGTTCCGGTTTTCTTCAGAAACATTGACGTCCGAACCATGGCTTTTCGTGCATCTAAATGGCTTTGCAATAGTCTGGCAAATCGTGCCATTATTTATGCAAAAAATGGAAATCCCGCAGAGGTTCTTTCGGCACTCACTTACACCCCGTTGGACCCGCCTCGTCCAAACACAGTCAATATCCGCTTCCTACTCGCGCCAATCAATCCTGCGGACCTCAATGTCATTGAGGGCGTCTATCCATTAAAACCACGACAGGATGCTACACTCGCAGACAGGGGTCCGGGCAGTGCGGAGCATCCGGTCTTTGTGGCAGGAAACGAAGGTCTGGCTGAGGTCATGGAAGTGGGCGATGGCGTAGTTGGATTGCAGAAACGCGATTGGGTTGTCATGACGAGGCAACAAAGTGGAACGTGGTGCACAAGCAGAAACGTATCGGCTCAGGACATTGTCAAATTGCCGCGAGTAGCGCAGCTCACTGAAGTCCATGGCGCCACCTTGACGGTATCGCCGTTGCGTTTTGTTCATTTGAAGAAAAATGACCCTGGCCTTCACAGGTTAATCCAGCCACTGCATTCAATATGCTTCGCGAATTTGTGACCTTGAAGCAAGGAGATTGGGTCATCCAGAATGGCGCCAATAGTGCCGTTCGTAGTTGGCTGTAGCGTTCGTTTGACCAAGCTCAGAAGCTTTGCCAGGTCGGTCAAGCTGTCATTCAAATAGCGGCATCCAGAGGCCTGCGGACACTCAATTTTGTGAGGGATAGGTACGTCACAAATCACACCTACTGGCAAATCGAGGTTCAGACGTCTTTTCCAGGGAGAATTTGCAGGATCTAGTCCACCAGCTGGAGGACTTGGGAGCTACGAAAGTGCTGACATACGATGCGCTGACGGATAAGTCACTTCGTCAAAATGTCAAAGATTGGACTGGAGGAGAGGTACGCCTCGGACAAGCTCTAGAACCAGTGTGAAGCTCATCTTGTTTTGCAGGACATCAAGCTCGGTCTGAATTGCGTAGGTATGTACGAATCTTGTGTTAGGAGTAGACTAATGCTCAAGCATTCACCGATTATCTATACAGGAGGAATGGAAACATCTCTAATGGCCCGGCTCTTGGGAACTGACGCCCATCTGGTGTCCTACGGCGCAATGTCGAAGCAGCCGTTATCGCTCCCGACGTCACTTTTCATCTTCAAGAACCTGACGTCTCACGGATATTGGCAAAGCCGCTGGTATGCCGATCGTCCCAACAGCGAAAAAGAATCTTTAATGCACACATTGGTGGACCTTGTGCAACAGGGAAAGGTAAGCGACCGCTGCTGTTTCATCACGAAGGGTTGTTTACGAGTTGAAAATAGTTGCGCGAACCAAAGCACGAAATTATATCCATCAGCTCGAAGGATTCAGACGAAGCAGCCGGTGCCAAAGTACGCGAACTTATCACCAGGATCGGCCATGGGCAATATGGCAAGAAGGCGTTATTAAGGTTCGAACATGGCGAATAAATAATATATTGCAGACTGTAGACTTGGACATGAATGAAGGCACTAGCGCACTTTCCTATCTTCAAAAAATCTCTGAGACATTGTTAATCAGTCTGCAACGATGTCTGAGCTATTGGACTTACTTTTAAATGTCGCAGTTGCCAGGCGCAGGTGGCTACAAGGACAACGATCTGGGCAACGCTGTACCACACCGCGCGTGCATTCGTGGCTTCGCTCAGGTCCCTGTAGTCCGCTTCCCGCTCCCTCTGATACTGTTGTTCCCTCCTGATGTCTTCCAACTTTTCGTTGAGATCCCTGATCTTGGCAGCGAGGCCTGATACGTGATTACGGTCGTGTTCGGCATCCGCCTTAGTCGATCCGACGACGATGTCTAGATAGAGGCGTATGTGTGTGTGGCTGAACCATGTCGTGTAGTTGGTGGAAAGGCAGATAGAATGGTCGCCCGCATCATGCGAGGTGAACGTGAATTTCCCTTCACTAGGTCCGGTGGTTTTGACGACTACGTCTCCGGATTCGGATTCCTACAAAGCACATTGGCTCGGCATCCATGAACCGCAGATGTGAGAGCAAACGTACGGCCACTTCGACAACAATTCCGAGCTCCGGATCGTTCACATAAGACTGCTGTACGTCAGCCCATTCGAGAGCCCTGTAATGGCCTAGAAAGGCTCAGTTTTCAAAAAGGACAGAAAACAGCGAGAATAAGGGTTAACCTTCTACAACGGTATCTGTCGGTAGTTCTTCAACAAAACATCTCTTCTGGTTAGCGTCCAGATAAAAGTGCAGCGCATTCGCTGTCGAGGCTACGAGGAGGAGTAGAGCTACGTTCCAGAGGAACGGTCGCATGATATGCGTCGAAGAGCTGAGTTTACGAAGAAAGACGTGGCTGACGAGGAGTCTATTTGGATCAGACGGCGCCAGCAAACAACATCGATCATCTCTTCCTTCTCAACGATGTCTGTGAATCGGTGGATTCCTCTCGAGAACAACCCAGAGGCAAAATTTCTCTAAAAATATAGGCTTACTTTTTCTGATTCCGTTCCATACCATCAGGTTCTCAATGCAGTGCGTCCGTCCTCCGTCTTTCTTACGATATATTCATCACCCTCGTCAGTGGTCAGCTAAAGCTGGTCTCGTCTCGTCCCAAGCACGCTTTGAAGACATTTATGGCCTGGACCCGGATGTTGACCATCTCCCTACATCCTCGCTTATAGCGATGGCTTACTCCAGCCTGCTGTAGTTGCTAGCCATTGTCACCAAGCCCGTCAAGGCCGTGCTTTTACTGTTCCCAATAACAGACTCGTTGGAATCCAGAAGGAGGCAGGAAGATGCACATATACAACAGGAGGGCCAGCCCTGGTTAGATCCAACTGTGTTCTGGATCAAGCAGACTGTATGTGTGACAGGCGTTCTACTATTCTGACGGCGAACCGATGTCTGCCTTGATCGATAGATATCCAACGCTTGTGGAACCATCGGCTTGCTCCATGCTCTGGCTAACGTAGGGTCTTCTTACATTTGCACACATCGAGTCTCAACAACGACAACCGCAGTCAAATGTGGTCTTTGCTCCCGAAAGCCCTCTCGCCAAGTTCATTGATGAATGCAATGGTAAGAAAAAAAGTTTTTATGTTAAAGCCTCTGCAAATCTGACCGTGCCCGGCAGGAAAAGCTCCAGAAGAACGGGCCAAACATTTGGAGACGACACCATTGTTTGCAAACATTCACGCCGAAGCTGCTTCAACCGGACAAACCGCCGTCCCTGTAGATCTAGACACAAATCTCCATTTCACATGCTTCGTCCAAATCCCTGCCATGCGCGGTCCGGGCAGTCCAGGTGGCTACCGTCTCGTCGAGTTGGATGGTCGACGGGGAGGGCCGGTTGACAGAGGAGAATGCCAAGAACTCCTACAAGTATGGTTCCCAACACGTGTATGGTGGTCAGCCACTAAAATCTAACCACTTCACAGACCGCCGCCAAGTTCATCAAGGAAAATTACATTGCCAACACTACGGATTTGCAGTTCAGTATGACGGCTCTTTGCGCCATTTGAGGAAGGAAGAATTACCAGGCTATGTTCCTGACTCACACGCGGAATCTCATATACGCCATGAGCAAGGCCGAACATCCAGTGACTGATGGGAAGAAGGGTGGAAATGAGACAAGGCAGATGTTGTAGTCATAATATAACGCACCGAAACCAACCAAGTATTGTAATGTAGTAGCCTAGATGGAGAATGATGAGAGATTTTCACCGACGAGCGGTACACCCTACATACCTTTGACGCTTGAATTGTAGCCTTGAGATTGGCAATTTCTTGTTCAATACGAGTGTCCAATTCTTTGATCTTCAACTCCTGACTGCTACTTTCCTCTCTCATTCGCCCCTTTTCAAGGTTCAAATCAAGTCTAACTCCGGCCTGAGTTCGAGTGGTTTCTTCCCGTAGCCGCTGCTTCAGTTTCTCGATATCCGCGACAAGCCTGTCGTTCTCCGCTTTGATCATGGCTAGATCATTCTTTTCCATAAGCTGAAGTTCCGACTTCATTTGTGCAAAGTCCACTTGTTGGGTATAGTGCATCTGGTTGGGGCACGTCGCAAAAATGCAGGAATAATCCGTCCCGAGAGAGACGTACTTTTTCTTGGTCCGCCTTAGTCACCATGTTGCTTGTCATGTTCCGTATGCTCTCGTCGATCACTTCAGCCATAGCAGACATGATTCCTTCGGCTTGAGCTCTGTTCAGGCCCTCGCGTTCCAGACGCTGAACAAAATGGTGGGTATCAAAGTGGAAGTCGAGCCTCGTTTGCGATGTGGAAAAAGAGCGACATAGCTGCACTGCAGGCTTGCATAAGCTGCCCATTGGCAAACATCGGGAGGTAATGAAGGACATGGAGGAAGAGCCTGTAGGGCGCGGACTCGGTACTCTAAAATTCCGGCCAAGTCGGCACGTGATCAATTCCTAAATTTTGCTCAACGCCAACGACCACAACGCCGCGATATGCAGAGCGACGACGTGATATGGTCAGTCATCAATCAGCAGTTTTGCTCCTATAAAGTCAAGTGCGTCGTATCCGTATGTCAAGTGTTGGCCCTTACTTTTGTCATTTAGGACCTCGACGCAGAATTTCTGTCGGAATGAATACAATGTCACAGGTTTCTGCACGCGTCAGTCATGCCCTTTAGCAAACTCTCGCTATGCGACAGTCAGGGAGAAAGAAGGTGCCCGATCTCACCTCTCGCCTTAACCTTCCTCATCCTTTTATGTTTTTAAGGCATTCTGTATCTCTTTGTCAAGACGATCGAGAGGGCGCATACGCCCGCACACATGTGGGAGCGGATCAAACTCTCGAATAGCTATTCCAAGGCTCTAGAACAGGCTCGTCCATTCCTCTCACTTCTCCGGCAGCCAATGATTTTATCTGGCCGAACCGATGCAGATCGACAAAGAACTATTGCATTGGCCCAACTTTCTCATCCACAAATGCAAGCAGCGTGTGACCAAAATCACCCAGTATCTCATCAAGATGCGGAGGCTTAGGCTTCGGCAACAGTATGCATCTCATTTCCAGTTCATCTTACCGAAAAACGTCTCAACACGAGCTCTCCTAGACCCAAGCTCATAGGAGTTAAAAAGAAGCTCGATAGGCGCGAGGCTGTTAGGGAGAGAAAGGCTCTTTCCGCGGCTCATATCGAACGGTCCATCGAGAAAGAGCTTATCGAACGACTGAAATCGAAAGCATACGGCGATGCACCTTTGAACGTCAACGAGTCCGTATGGCAAGCTATACTTGATGGAGAGAGAAAAGGAACCAATGCCGAAAGAGAGGAAGAGCTTGAAGAACTGAACCTAGTTGACGACGAGACTGACGAAGAAGAGGAAAGCGGGCTCGAGGCAGAGATGGAGGATGACGAGAGGGAGTTTGTCAGCGACATCAGTGACGAAGAAGACGATGGCCTGAGTGATCTTGAAAACGTCATGGTGAGGACCGTTACCGTTCTCCCAAACATCTGACTCCAACTCACGTGTCAAAAGGACGAAGGCGAGAGCAGTGAAGAAGATGATTCTGAGGAAGAGGCAAGCAGCAGATCTGAGGATGAAAATACCCACCCCAAAACATCACTCGGAAAGCGAAAAGCGGCTTCGGAACCCGCATCAAAACACCGAAAGCGCCCAGACAAAAATCCAAGAAGTCAGTTTTTTTACCTCTTTGCCCAATTCACCGGTCTGATGTGTTCCAGGAGGTCCAAGGATCGAGGTGGAGTACGAACACGAACTGGAGAGTGTTCCACTCACCAAGTCGGCCGTGGCCAATTGGTAGCATTCCTTGTCGCATGCCGTGGTTGTACTATCCTCGAATTTGGTATACACAACGTTACATGAAATTAAACTATCGTTCAACGAGTACATGAACTAATTACCTAGCGAAATACACAGGATGAAGAGCGGGGATGACGACACAGGAGTCAAGGATAAGAGATTCGAGGAAATAATCTATTCCTTCTTCATCACTTTCTCTTCAAGCTGTTTTCTTCGTCGTTCAAGATCTTGCCTCGTCAAGCGAGTACCCATGATGGTATCCCAATGGATGAAGAACGGTTGTGCAAAGTTGGATTTGATCCCGGCAACCTGCAAGGGGATCATTAATTATTATGTGCGTCCCTGCATATAGAGTGGTGCGTTACCTGATGATGTATGTCATGGTAGTCAGCGTTGTTCGAGGTCAACAGTTGCAGAGGATCGAAAGGTAAGCTATACCCGCAGTGGTCATCGACCGTTTTGAAGGTAGAGACGACGAACAGAACCATGGCTTGGCGAGTCGTGAGGCGCGTAGTGACCTCGGCAACAAACGCGCCAAACGAATCGAGAATAAAGCCTTCTATGGGATGATTGTAGAGAGCACCGAATGCGTAGGGGACGTAAAGACGGTGATGCCACGAGTGGAACTGCTTGTAGAGGAATGTGTTCACATGGAAAAGCCGATGTAGGAAATATTGCCATGTGTCGATGACGAACCTGGACTAGATGAGAAACGTATGATGACGATAATGCTTGAAGCACTCACATAGACGTCAGCAGCTGGATGGCAGGAATACCCCACCAATAGGTAAAGTACGCCATGTCAGGGACAATGGCCCAGAGCCATCGTTCGTCGACCGCTAGACTCAACACGCGATGAAGGTGCAATGCGATGGCATGCACATTAGTCACATGGCTAACTGCGGGTGCACGCTCGTCCGACAGAGCTAACAGTCCCAGGACGGTTTGAATGAGTTGCTGGAATAGAACGGCAAAAACGACGTGGGTGCGCGAAACAAGATTGCGGGCCTGGACTTCAGCAGAGTCGTGTATTCTGTACTTTTCCAGCCACTTCCAGCCCGAGATATCGAGGATGTGGAAAAACAGGGAATATGACCAGTACGCAAGAACGGGCACGGCGAGAGCAAAGTGCGTGTCGGGTATACCCTCTAGGACGGAGGGTTTCGGGGAATAATAGAACGGAACATCCGTGTACTGTGAGCAATACCGTTCAGGGTTTTCGAGCAGATAGCACGCAGTCGAGTTCATGGAAGGCGACAAAAAAGATAAAGCGCCAAAAACTCCAAAGAGTCGGCAGATCGTTAATTTGCACTTTCGCACGCCCAGAACATTAAAAAAAAAAAAAAGCACAAATCGCGTGTTAATACAATCTTTACTGCAGGTACTTAGTATACGGCTTCCAATAAAATGCTGCACGAGATATCGAAAACTATCGAAAAGGAGGTATATGTCCGACCGAGCAAAATAGAGCAATATTACACTTCGTTCAAGTTGTTGAGCAGCGTCGCAAGACATCGTTTCGTCACCATGTCGCCCTGTGAGCGTGGACGCTTCTAGCAACAGTCGGAAGAGTACGGATCCCAACGCACCTTCAATAACGCACTGAAAGTCTGATCTCTCAAAGGTTCAGGCAGGCAGGCACGCAAAGCCTCTCGAGCTCTGGACCGTCATCGTTTGAAACGGGTTGGGACTGAAGCACTGTATACAAAAAGAAACTCACCTGAGATTGTCGCTCAGCCGCAGATAGCAGCGAACGACATGTTTGAGCAACCGGACTGCCTGAGTTTCTACTAGTTGGTTGACCATATTGCTCAGGACCGTACCCACAGCATAGAACCTCTCATAAGTGTGGCAGATATACGTGAGGCCGGTCTCGTCAAGAAGAATTTTCTGCACGATGAAGATGGCAACAGTTTTTGATAGCTCAGAGCCTGTCTCCATGATGCGAAGGCAAAGCGGAATGATCTCTGTTGAAAGCAGGAAATGAATTACAGTGTTGTTGTCGTTTTGCTGTGGGCAAAGCAAGCATATGGGTGTCAGGGTAAAGGGGACCGACAAGACTGAAACCCTGTTACCTTTACAAGTGCGCCGATAACTCCCAGCGAAGTTAGTCTAAGGTATTCAAATGGCCGTGTCTTTGATGTCGTGTTCAAGAACGGATACAAGAACAGAGGAATGTGAGCTGAGGTGGAGTGATGAGCCCACTCACACGAAAAGGCATCGGCGGTATGGCCTACCATTGAGAAAAAGTTGTCTGGTTTCCTGATGTGATGCAACGCATTGCAATAACGCTAATGCATTGCATACACGATTCGAAACGTGAGCGGTGAGATTGGGAGGGGAAAGCAACGGATAGACTGCTACGATCTCCTGCAACAAGGCGGGCATGATGCCTGGGAGGCGGGTTCAGAATGGGTCAGATGCTCTCTGCTTCGACATAGACGCACCAAACGAATGCCAGAGCACTAGGGCCAAATCATCATACTGTTCTCGCTTCTTGCTCAGTTCGAGAAGAGCTCCTTCTCTCGTCGCTGGGTCCAAGAGGTCGACCACGAGGCCATATATCTTTGCGTCTTCTTGGGCTCCAAGGCCAATGCCCATGCTGTTCGCTGCCATGAACTGACCGACAGCTTGATGAGGTACCGGATGGGCCAGAGGGGCAGAAGACAACGAGGAGGCATCCGAATACACGGTAGATATACTCCTCGTGTAGGGGTTGTATTGGGCATTGTGTTGCATGTATGTTACGGGTTTGGGGGAGATTGGCCCCGCCATAACCGCGTGAAGCGTAGGCCGGAGCTCGAGGAACAATGGACGAGCGAAGTCAAGTTTCGCAATGGGCAGTCACTCGGCGTAATCAGTCAGCTAAAATAAATATATACAAATATATACTACAATCCCGCCGCAAGGTGAAGTAGTCCCAAGATTTCAAACTTTTTTTTGACCAGTGATCAGATATCAGATAGTATTCAGCGTAGACGCAACATAGCTCACCTTTTCTTCCTCAGAGTCTGAAAACATTCCCCATGATCCTCGTCCATCCTTAAATTCCACAGCAAACGAATACGGAATTGACTCCAGCTCCTCGTAACCGTCTGACCATTCCTTCAATCCTCGAAGGCGTCCCCGGAGTTCCACTTTGTCTATCAGGACCGAGGTGTCCTGACAACAAGTCTTCAAGATGCCGCAGCCAGTGCAGGGAACAGTCATCTTACCTTGGGGCTTTTGTACAAAAACATCGTATCTCCAATGAATTTATAAAACCGTCTCTTCCAAAACGGCGAGCCGTTCGTCTGAATCGTGACCCAACCGGTCAACGTAGAAGCAGCCCTCCGTGTTCGCTCCAGTTTTGCTTCTGCCATCTCAATCTTGACCTGTCTCTCCTCTTCCTGCTCTTTCTTGCGCAGTTCGCGACGTCGGGAGTCCTCCTCAGCCAATCTGGTTTGTTCCCTGCGCCACGCTTCCAGTTTCCGATGCTCCTCCCGTCTTCTTTCTCTTTCCTGCCTCTTGTGGTCCTCAAGCTCCCTGCGCTTTCGCTCGTCTTGTTCCTTCTCCAACTGCTCCTTGAATCTGCGCTCAGCGGCCACTCGGCGTGCTTCCTCCTCAATAGAAGCTCGCCGCTTTTCCATATATTCCAGCTCCTGGCGCAGCGCTTCCTCCTTCATGCGCTTGAGCTCTGCTTGCCGTATGGCATCTTCGCGTAGTATTTCCTCCTCCTCCTTTTCCCGTTGCCTCCTGGCCACTTCCCTCTGTCGAGCCCTCTCGGCAGGATTCAAGGATTCAATTGCCCATCTTCCGCGTGACGGTAGCGACTGGACTGTCGGTTTCTGGTCCGATAGGCTCGTTGTTCGCGCTGGGGCTACGATCACACCGCCTTCTGACGTGGGTAACGAGGAGTGCGAGATCGCCGCTGTGTCCGACCAGTCACTCTTCATCTCTCTCTGCGATCTAGGTTGCCATTTGAGCGGCGGAACCGGTTCCAGGCTTGTCTCCTCAGTTGTCATCGGCTCCTGCGGCGATGGTTGAATGCCGAACACTCCCTTGTCCTTGGGGGGCGTTGGCGGAGGTGGATCGCGCTCAGCTCGATCGTCAGAAAGAAGATCCGTTTTCTGCCTTCGTCGAATGATATTAGTGAACATGCTGGACGATTTAGCTAGGGGTACAGGTGCGATAGCGGCGGGGGTATTTTCAGAGACGGTTCGCCTCATGGGTTGGATGGGGTATCGGTGTGGTAGAGGCTTGTTATACTTGTCCGCGAGGTCCATCGATGCCAGGCTCGCTGTCAGCGGTTGGCTTCGGGTGCCGTAGAGGGCTTGACGCACAGCGTCGGGGGTAAGTTGGGATAAAGCATCAATGGTCAACGTGGTCTGATGTTTCTGTGAGAACAATGGGAATGCGTTCCCCTCGGAGTCATGACGGTTGCACCTACTTTGAACACAATACCCAAACGACGCGAATAGACGAGTGCACGCGCTAAAAAAAAAGTGAACAATTAAGTACAGGCTGCCACCTGCCCCTGGTTTTGATGTGCAGTCCTATACCTTTCAATACTGCAGAAACCGTCGAGGGGGCATAGTTGATGAGCAAGAATCCCGGCTCTTCCCCTCCTTCTTCTTTGTAGAATGCGACGAAGGCTTGGTCTGGAGAATGACTCGCGCTTTCGATCGTTCCCTTCAGCTCTTGGAGGCCGCCGTAGCCGGAGCCAATTAATCGCGGTTCGTCGGTCTAATTATTGATAAGCATCACGAACGCATGCCTCCGCGCTTCATGTCGTGGTTGCTGGTACTCACGGCAGTCGTTTCCAAGAGCAACCTGTGTGTGTCAGAGAACAGCTGAACGGAAGATAAGAAGGTGCCGAAGCTCACCAGTTGCGTTCGTACTTCGCTACCGAGTCATAAGCCTTGCTGATGGCCTCTGTGTCAGAGGAGTATAGAGCAGGCATGCTGAGCGCTGCCGAATTCGCAGTTCTTGTAAGTACGAAAGGTTGCTAAGTCTCCGTATATAGAGACATTGGCTTATGAGGCAACGCCTTGACGTGCACATCTCCATCATAACCGAGTCCACGTGCACCGCTTTGTATTGTATCACTTTGAACAGGAAACGGACCGTGTATGTAGAAATTTTCAGGAGATTTTTCTCCAACGCTCAAAGCTGTCGGACACCTCTTTTGTCGTTGATCTTCCTGTTGCTGGCTGTTTTTACACTTCAGGATCGTCGACAAGAACATGATTTTTCCTCGCGCGTCTTCTCATATTTACTTGCCGCGAAGCTGTAGGCCGGGAGGACCAGTCTAAGATGAGAGGCGGCAAGCCGTAAGAATAAAGGAGGTATGTTCTAGAAGGCTTAAACCTCCTAGGGTGTGCTAGTGTTCCTGGGCCAGTTGTAAATTATGACCCTACCGACGCTGTTTCAGCTTTCCCGT
The DNA here is from genome assembly GCA_030407095.1 of Macrocybe indica. Classification (NCBI taxonomy): domain Eukaryota; kingdom Fungi; phylum Basidiomycota; class Agaricomycetes; order Agaricales; family Callistosporiaceae; genus Macrocybe; species Macrocybe indica. The sequence goes on from JARFTL010000005.1 coordinate 1,779,355, forward strand.
TCATATCTCTGGGTATACTGTACCTCATATTTTCAACTGTAGGTACACCTTTCATACTATTAACAAGCTGCTCCCGGCTCATATGCCTTCAAGTTTGCAAGTGTAACAAAGACCTTTTTTTTCATTCTCTCCCTCTTAGAAGTTGCGATGGGGCTTTGCGTAAAGAAATGTAGGAGCGCTTCTTTACTTGAAGATTCGAGCAATATGTTCTTTCCTCTTCTCAGAGCAAAGGATTTGCGACAAATATCGTTTCCATCGAAAAGATGCAGCAGGTCTAAAACATACTTATTCGCTATGTCGCTCGCTGAAACCAGCTTGGATCGCGCATAGAAGGGCTTGAAAATGCTTCAAACGCTCCGACTGCTGCCGAAGTGACTTCGTAAATGAGCAGCTCAAATAGGTGAGTACGCTTTCCCGATCCCTTAACGGAGCCATACCAAATGGCCGTAGGTGGTCGATTGCTTTGCTAGCTTTGGGCTCCCACCGACGCGCGAACATGGCCAAAACTTGGTATGATCTCTTCATGTCGATACAAATGTATGTGCTGTACTGTACAGCTACGCTCTTTGTGCTTCAGCAATTGCGACAAGGCCGTCCTTGTTTTCGTCGAATTGGTACATCGGGAAGTCCAGCAAAACGGTGCGTTTCACTATCGCCGGAACGCGTTCGTAGATGAATGGTGGGATGGGGATGAGAATCGAGGTCCTCTTCAAATACGTTTTGTACCGCCGCCAAGCCAGAGAGGTTTCCTCCCTGGAATCAGGACCATGAGACATTAAAAAGAATCGTTTGGCCTGGGGCTTTTCGGCAGACGGTATGCCAGACGCGAACATGAGTAGCCTGGAATAAAATGTTAGAAATTTAGAGGTAATGACAGTAATACCACTTACAAGAACGTGAAAATAGGCGATACCACCGCACCCTTCTGTGCCGCCCCGGCGGAAGAGTTCAAATCACCGTTTGTAGTTGGCGAAAGACACAATATCCATATGCCCAACCAACACAACATTCTTGCGAAGGTGAGCATGCAAATTACAGACAACGCGTATATAAATGGACTTACTCCCCGAAATAAGGCGGATGGCGGGACCATCCCCAAAGGCCCGCCTGTTATGTGATTATTAAAACCGTCACCACCAGAATCCCAACTTGCTCACGGTTATTGGCCGATCCCTGGGAGCTGACCCTGAGGCTTTGTAACGATACTATGTCTCTGTTAACTTCCGCGTCCCATAGTGATGTCGCTTCACATACCTTTTGAACATCGGCCACCGCTTCAATCATAAAACCTAATGACCATATAATTGTTCCTGCAATGTCTCTAGATGTTCCCCAAGCGGGGCTGGATCCACGATTGTCAACGTCGGACACCTCTGGAGAATTCAAGATTGTAACAGGTAGAGAAACAATCCAGACCTGATCCCTTTTCTGTTAGGCACGAACCATGAAGTGCATCGGAACTTACCCAAACAATTTGCCCTGACCCCGCGCCGCGGATGCGACTTTAATTCAAGAGCGTAGCTGCACGTGTAAGGGGCGCACCTATCCAAAAGCCTGAAGAGGAGGCAGCTGAGTATAGGAGGACAACTGATATCACAGATAACTCACTCAAGAATTTGACAAAACTTGTGCGTATTTCGTCAAACCTGCTGTCCTTTCCTCTTTTCAGGACGCGAAAGAGCAGAAAGCCTAACACCGGTTTGAAAGGTAATTTAGAGAAAGAGCAACCTGAGAACAAACCTGCGATCCTAACAGCCCAGACCATGACAAATATCGAGGCGACTTGTCACAGCATGAGGTTCCAACCCAGGTCTGATGTTTGCGAAACCTCACCTAGATTACGTGCATTGAAATTTTGTCCCAGTAGCAGCGTTAGAAGGGCTACAGCGCTCTTCAAAATTATTTATCGATGCATGGACACGTAAATGACTTTCCTAGTATGAAAAAGTTTGACCCTATAAAGAGTCGAAGGCCACTGTCAATGATTGGACGCAGAAGAGAACAAGGACGCATAACCTCCAGTAAAGTCAGTGATTTTGTCAAACTGAAGGGTCCACGCGATGGTAAAGCCTAGAAGCTGATATGCGACGGTGACGAGGAAGGTGACGAGGAGGTAAAAGTGGTCCAAGACATAGACAGGCGCCATTGGAGGCTGACGGTGGATGTTGGGCTGGTTATAAAGTGCATGGTTGCAGTTGCGTCATTGTCACGATCGCTTGCAGCTCTGGGGAAGCGTCGATCATTTTTCTTGTTCACGTGGCTTGGGGTTACCACACGGTAAGCCGAATGCCGGAAGTAAATTCATGGCAAGCCAGTACAAGTACATTTATCATGCGCGCAGTTCATGATGCTGCCGCAAGAACATGTCCTACTACTATCACATCCTAGCAGCTCTTGCTGGTCTGGTTTCTGTAATGCTTCCAATCTATACACAACTCATTGACCAACCGATTTAGCGTCCATTACATGCCTGGTGGTCCATAGACTCATTCTTTGGCCTTACTTCCTATCACCTCTAAGGTCCATCCCCGGCCCACCAGCCGGGAACTTACTTATCGGCCAGTCGTCTGTCATCGTCCGAAGCGAGAGCGGCATCCCTCAGCGCGAATGGGTCAAACAATATGGTCCGGTTGTTCGCGTCCTGGGTCCGATTGGCATTGAGCGCCTCATGTTCATGAGGCCCGAGGCCCTGCATCAGATACTGGTGAAAGGGTGGCTCGATTATCCTCGGGTATGGCTAGTCCACCTGCATGACCAATTGTTGCCGATCAAGCCACAGCCAGGCTACCTGAGAAATATTCTAGGTCTCGTCACCGGCTATGGTTTACTGACTGTCACAGGCGACGAACATAGGCAAATGCGCAAAGCCATGAACCCTGCCTTTTCTCTGTCCAATCTCATGTCACGTATGTTCATCGGTTTCTCCGCACCCCCGAATGTCTGTCGATTTCTTTCCGCAGAAACTTACATGTATTTCAAGTCTATCGACGCGTAAATCAGACTCATCACCTTTCGATTCACCTGACACCACCCATTTTTCTATATGCAGGCTCGTACACATATTTAAAGATGCCATCGAACGAGAGTCATCCCCAGAGTCGGGGACCATTCTCATGATCTACGACTGGAGTACGTCTCTTTTGCCTCTGGCTCAAAGAAACCCATTCAATTGTCCGGTAGTGAGCAAAGCGACGCTTGACATCATCTGCGAGACAGGCTTTGGCTACACCGCAGATTCGCTGCACAATCCCCATAACGAACTTGCCCAAGCATACGAAAGGCTACTCGGTCTGCAATCAGGTACTTACAACCTTGCTCCTGCCTGATATCGCATACGATGCAGTCCAAAAGGAACCAATCTTGCCAGAATTATTCTCCTCATGTCTATCCCTGGAATACCATCATTGTTTAGCTCTCAATTCGCCTATAGACATCGAGAATGGTTCAGGAAGGTTGGTTACCTTGGTGAGCGTTATTCTCCTCCAACAATTGCTTAGTCTGACTTGGTCCATAGCTCCGGCGGCGACGCTCATTGAGTCAATGCACACGATAAGAGGCATATCGTCGAAAATGTTGCGCGAAAAGATGTCGGACTCTGCTGTCGACCCAACGGACATGTCTGCTAAACGTGACATTATGAGCCTACTTGTACGAGCTCAGAAAGCGGACATGAAAGGGCAGCAAAGCGTTGGGTCCATGAGCGACAAGGCCATGATCGACCAAGTAGTAAGGTCATTTTGAAATCACAGCCCGAGACCATCTCTGACGTTATAGCTTACTTTCCTCGCCGCTGGACACGAGACTACAGCATCGGGATTGTCATGGGTAACCCAGTCCGATCCTCTCGACCTGCCTTTGCTAACGCATCACTTCGCTTATCTAAAAGACGTTATGGTTGCTTGCCAATGATCAGGCAAGTCAGCAAAAACTCCGAGCCGAGGTAGCCCCCTTTTTCGCAGATCACAACGTCGACTATCGCAACCTCAAGGACTTGAAGTGGCTGGATTGCGTAGTGTCAGTATATACATACATTTCTTCACCTAGCGTTTGCCAGTGGGACATTGTTGACGCGTGAGTCGAGTAGCATGGAGAGCTTGCGAGTCATGCCTCCGGTGCCTTTGACGGTCCGTAGAGCGGAGAAAACGGACTATATCGACGGCGTGCTTGTGCCGAAGGGCACGCTGTTGACAATACCCGTGAGCCCGAAATAGAAAGATAAATCCTCACTGATATGTCTGTATGGGCAATAGATTCGCGTTGTGAACACTTGGAAAGTCATCTGGGGCGACGACGCAGAAGAGTGCGCAGACCTCTCGAGTTAATGTTTGTAGCATGCCGCTCACCATCGAGACGATAGATTCCACCCCGAGCGTTGGCTGAATTTGCCAAAGACGTACCATCCTGCGTTTTCCCTTCTATCGTTTATAGCCGGACCCCATGCCTGCATTGGAAAGACGATGGCCATCATCGAGATGAAAGCCGTCCTTGCGTGAGTCTTCCCCATCCCATTGCTCGCTGATTATGGAGGCCCACGCTTTGCCCCTCGTCAAGCGCCCTGGTCGCCAATTTCCAGTTCGACCCAGCATACGTAGGCCAGGTGGCAAAGCCAGCGGCTGCAATCACGATGAGTGCGCTTTGCTTCTGTTTTGCAAGCAGGATGAACCCTCACTGACTATTTCATGCAGAACCTTCTGATGGAATGCCATTACGGGTGCGACGAGTAGTGGAACAAAGCATATATGTCTAGCAAAGCGATGTATCTTGATCTATGGAATAACTAAGAATGTCCGCCTATGAGACATGATCTAGAAAGACTATTTCTTCTCGGAAAGCAAAGATTCTACGGTAGCGAAAGGGTATATAGTTGTCGGGATAATGAATTGTGCGTCATTAACTGGCATGCAAACATTATCATCTGTAGTTCCGCATCTAACGCGAAAGAACTCACCATGCTGGCACTGATAGAGGTATCTTTACGCTCGTCTGTGTGTGGACAATTGATCATGTAGAGTTCTAATGAGTCACTGCTTTGAGGGAACTCACCGCAAGACCCTGACGTCGCGAAACACAATCTACATTTAGATATCGCTAAATCGAGTCTAGCGCGAAACTTACCGAAAGGCTGGTCTCTTTGTACTTGACGCTCATGTCGGCCGCTGTTAGCCGCATGGCTTCGATGGCTTCGTCTAGGGTGACGCTATACACGCCGTCGCTCGCCATGGACAGCTGCGCAGCGGTGACGGCCTTGACCGCTGGACGCCCCATTCAGAGCGGTAGAAATATCAATCAGAACGTGCGCTTACCTCCTAGACTGTTTCGTTCCTGGTCGACGTCCGGGTGAACAGCAATCGACGACGGCATGAAGAGGGAAACGCACGATACAGGGCACTTGGACAAGGCCGTCGATCGGATCGCAAGTCAGGCCCAAGTTGTGTTCTGTTCGCGTCGGGTGAGTAGCGCAGAATCAAGGCAGAAGCGTCCCTCTGATGGCTTACCAATGCCTATCTCTGCTGCCTAGAATGTCGGAGACCCTGAATCAAGAACCAAATGCTGTTGCGCTAAATCCTGATACTCACTTGAAGCACAGTTTCCGGAGATGCTGGAAATTCCGAGTAATCAGACTCACACAAGGAATAGATCTTGCATGTCACCCACCGCCCATGCAAGCAGCGAACCCGGCGCTTGCCATTGAACAAGCCACTGAGGCGATCTCCATGACTAACCGTAGAAGGAAGATGTAGCAAAGACGTACGTACCGCCAACCTCGGCCTGACAACCGCCTTCAGCGGCCGAGATAGTGCTACCACGCTTGAAAAGCATGCCGACTGCCTGTTTGCGTTTCGGAACTATGTCAATCGCGTAAGCGAACTCTTTCAGGGAAGCAGAGCGTACAGCAGCCGTCAAAAGGAATGTTTGGATGCTCTTTTCTGGCTCATCGCTGACGAACTAATGGAAGGAAAGCGGCGTTATCCGAATCATATAAAGTGGCAGATCTCGCAATAAGGAAGAACATACTTCGATGATGTATTTTAATACAGCAGGTATGACGCCGGCCGCACCATTAGTGGGAGAAGTGACGATTCTTCCCCCCGAAGCATTTACTTCGTTGACGGCTATGGCGTAACACGACAGAAAATCCATGGCGGGGATGTCCGTCTTTCTCTGTTGAAATTAACGTAAGGGATCTCATGAGAAAGCCAGCGAAAACCAGGGTACAAACGGGAGGCATGGGGAGTACGGCATGATCGAAAGACCCCACCACCCTCGTCACACGGCTGATGGGGTGTCTAGATCGGTGTTTGTGTCGGCCGTGATGAGGACCCTCTTGTTCTGCGGCGACACGCGTTTGAGAGCCTTCTGGCGTGTCGGGAGATTTAATGCTTTCGGCGCGGCGAGTGCCTGGACTTATGCTCGGCAGATGGGGCGCTGCGACACCAGGGTAGAATCTATGGAATTAAGAATTTAAATTAATCACAATGCGCAGAGTCAAAATTGGTACCCTCGCATGAGGCGCCTATACAGCATCGGAGCCCTTCTTCTGAGGCCCAGGCGCCCAGGTAAAGTTGGCTCTGGTGCTGATACTCCTGTGCGGATGCAATCGTCCATGACGGTCCAGATCTTCATGAGCTGTGCATGTTTCAGCACTCAACCGACGCCGGTACCGAACCGACGCACCTTGGCTTGAATTTTTTCGTCGGTGTATCCGAAATATTTCTGCGGCGTAATGAGCGAGGTGAGTTTAGTGGCTCTAGGGGTTCCTACCTCGTTGTCATAAACGATTTGAGCAATGGTCATCTGAATCATCCTATGTGAATTTTTTGCAGGTACACAGAAAGCGAGAACATTCATACGTTGTGCTTTTTGGTCAATGCTAGTAGAGTGTTTCCGGATTCAAAGGGATAAGGCGGCTGGTCGAACTCGTCTTGAGGAGGGGAACTTGCGGAAGCCGGACTTGTCTGGTTCGTGGGGTCCGCCATGGAATGACTCTGGTGCAGACGAGCACCGTGGACGCTCTTCTTGTCGACGCCCTTGTAAAACAAGTTTTCGTCGACTTTGGTCTTTTCATTGACTACGAAACCGCCTCCGACGCTGAAGTACTCATTGGTGGCCAACAGATCGCCTTCGGGTCCGAAGCAGCTGAAACGCATGCCGTTCGGGTGGGTCTTCAGGACCTGGTCCCACCGCCAGAGCATGTCGCGGTCCATATCGTAGGTGATTCTGTGGTGACCGCCCAGAAGCAGGGATTTGTTGATGAGAATGGATTCATAGCGGAAGGGTATGGTTCCGGTGTCTATGGTTTCGGGATCGGAGCCCTCGAGGCCGAGAAGAATTGCTTGAGGTGTGTGGTGCCTGGATGAATGCTGAGCATCGTAAGTACAGCAACGGCAAATGAGATCGGCATACCCTTTTCCGGTAGCGGCGAGAGAACCATAGCTGAATGAGATTAACAAGTCAATGACAAGGCTGGTTAACAGATGTTAAGCTCACAGAGTTATTTTTAGAGTCTTGACCTAATGTCACATGATTGTCAGTCTAAAAAAAAGAAAAAAGAAAAAGTTGGACAAAAACCTTTTCCAACAAGCCAAGCTGCTCAAGATCCGTGATGAAAATTTTGCCAGCGCGCATGGGCCCGACGGTGTGAGAAGACGACGGACCGACTGTGCTCTTTCAGCTACGGCGCGGCAGCGGCTGTACATACTCACCTCCAACGCTGAACAGGTCAAACGTAGAGATAACAGCGTGCTCGGGCAGCTGCCGCGCCGGTGTATCTGGGACGTCCTCTTCGCGACCCCTGACGGCGAGATGGCTGGAGCGAGCCGTATTGGTGTGAAACGGATGACGGAGAAACCATGAAAGCGCCGGGCTGTGGGCGCGTACGCTCCTCAACGAATGCATGCTATATGCTAGCAGTTGGAAGAAAAGTGACCGGATAGCACGATTTTGGATTTATAAATGTACAAGGAGTAGGATGAGAAGTTTCAAGCAGCTCGGTCGGACCTCCGCGACCGCATATGGAAGGCCTTTGGTATATACACAAGTCCTTTGTTAATTCCGTCTCAATACCGTGCTCAGCGCTCAAGATAGATATTGATAGAAAATGTCGAACAAGAAACCGCAATTTCTTACAGATAAGAGTCAGTGTACACAGCCAAGATAAGCCGACGTCGCGTTACGATGAGGTGTTGTCGTTGAAACAACTATGGTGCACTTGATTTTGCTGATACATAGGCCAATCTTCGTATCACATGTGTAGAGAATGAAAAGAGCATAAAAAGGGAAAGTCAATGTTTAAGGACGGAACGGGTCATCGCAGGTATGTGCTGGCGTCGTGATCGACGGTATGCTCGGATGTTGTCGGGATTCAATTTTTTTTGGGAAGAAAAAGGAAGTTTGGGACATGATCTGCACCAATGAGCGGCGCCTTCACCGCGATAGGTGGAGTGAATGATAGACATCCAATCATCAGTGGTGGATGAGCGACCAGTGGATCATGGGGATTGTAATGGGATTACGGCGTAGACACGCTTGGCAACCACATCATTTCCGCATATGGTATGTTCCTGGGGTATAGTACAGCGACCGTCGTCCAGGGTGCGCGTGCCAGTTGAGGTTGGCTGTCGCGAACATCGATCGCGTGCCTCTGCAGATGATCGTTGTCGTTGCGGGCGGGCGGTCGCAATAGCTGGTACGAGCGAGCCGAGCAATTCGAGAGAAGGAACGTTGCGGTAGCCGGGCAGGCCGAGTAAATGATACGTCGACACGCAGAGGATGACTGATGGTGATGATTGGCGGGAGGGGAGGGAGGAGGAGTAAGGATGTATGTAAGTCAGTATGTAGGAGGAGCGGATTCGGATGTTGGTCAGGCCATCTGACACTGTTTCCCATTCGTCAAATTATTTGCCACGCATTTTTGGCCTTAACCTTGTGCCACAACCACCATCATCGGACGACACAGCGAGCAGGGCCTATATATCCACCGGTTGGCGCCCTGATATCTCGTTTATTGACTCCTCGTCCACTGGCACTCAAACTGGTTTTGACTTTACAACCATGTCCTATCACAACCCCACTGCGCCTAGCAGCATCTACGGCACACCTTCGCGTCACGAACGCATGCCCTTTCCGCAGACAGCCAATCCCTCTCCAGCTCCACACACTCCCCAACGCCATGTTGCCACCTCCAATCCCATCCCGCCATCCAATTCTTCCTCTTTGACTGCCCCGCCACCCTCTTCTGCCCCGGGCACTATTCCTCGAGATCGACCCCTCACCGGCGCTTTTCTTCTCAAGCTGCACGCCTCTGAGCAAGATCCAACGGCGGCGGCTTTGGAACATGCCATAAACGATCGCAACGTTCTCTCAGCCCAGAACACTCAACTCTGGAAACTCATCGAGAAACAACGCTCCGCCTACAATCAGATTCTGAAGGATCTCGAACGTGTGAGGGGCGAGCGAGATGCGTACAAGTCAAAGCTTACTGCTTTGAACCCAGCCAAGGTCAAAGGCAACGACACGAAACGCAGTGTCAGTGAAAGTGTGCCCCTCGCTCTCGCCAATCCGGATAATGCTTCGCAGTCCAAAGAGTCGAACGACGGTACAAAGCAGCAGCCCACGCGCCAGTCATCTGACGGACTACGTGAGTGTAAAGGTCTCACGCAGGACTCTGGGCAAGTCTGACCCTTTGTGTCCCAGAAACGCCTCGCTCGTTTGCACATCAAACCCTTCACGCGTCCCGCTCCTATGAACCTCTCTCGCCAAGGGATTCGTCCTTTCAATCCAACGTCTCCCTTCCAGCGACCTCTCCCACACCCCGGGCTCAGACGCTTCCCGTTCCTCCACCTCCTGCCTCCGCTCCATCCAATCTCAGCCAACCGCAGACCAGCAATGCATCTTCATCTCGCTCTCAGAGGCAACAACCCACTCCTCTTATTGTTCCCCCACGCCCTGATCAGCTTCTGGTCGTGTCAACATCGGCGGTATCTGTCACCAAAGAACCATCCTTTGGGTCTTTCCCCTCATCATCCAATTCGCAAGGAAATGGTGCCAGTCGTTCCTATCCTCGCAAATCAAGCCTCGGCGATAGCACCAGTACCGTCGCAAGCTCTAGTGCGAGCACGAGCAGCGTTTCCAATGACCCGTCGTCTGCCAGTGCCAGTCATATCCCTTCGTCTGCTACCGGCACTTCCCACCATGTGCAGAACTATAATTCAACTGTCCTTACCCCTTTGACGGCACCGGCGGGTTATGGTGGCCCGTCAGGGGAACAGTGGCAATCCACCTCGGCACGGAATGCGACTGTGCCTCAAATTGACCAGCCCCAGCCGCAATCTTCAACCGCCGGCCCACCTTCAACCACACCCCAGATCGTGACGACCTCCGTTTCTGGGTCCAGCATGCTGATGCCGAATGACCATGTCAACACTCACACCCTTTCTCGGGACTCTCGGATCTCCCTTCCAGACGAAGCCAAACAATACATCGCGAATATGTCCGACTCTCCTGTCCCCAGTCCCAAGGCAGACGTATTCGCGGCGAAATTCGGAGCGGCTTCGCGTGGCGCTCAGCCATTGCTCCAGATTCCAGAGACGTCCGCCAACCTCACCCCGGCGGGCGGACCCATCAATGACGCGGACAGCCCAGGAGGGACTAGGGAGTTTTTAGACATGCGAGGGGACGAGGACGACGATGGCGACGAGCCCGAGTCTGCAGTCACGAGATCGGAGACAGACGAGAACGAATCCAGTAGTCACCACTCTGTGCCCGGCCCCGCGTCCTCTGTGGCGCTCCAGCAAACAGCAGAGGCGCCCGATTTTCACACCCCGAGGAAAAAGGCGCACACCACTGCCGAAGATTTTCCTTTGCCTCCGACTTTTACGCCCATGTCGGACGCGAATCAACACTCTTCTCAGCTTGCAGCCAATGCCGCCGCTCTCCGCCAACCGCTCAAGATGCCTCCTCCCGTGGAAACTCCTAATCTTCAGCAACAGCAGCCGCCCCTGCAGCCTCCTTTACAGACGCAACCTCAGCATCAACAGCGGCAACAACCATATTTTCCTCCTCTTCAGCCAATCCGACCCGATATCAAAGGCGAATTCCGTGCTCTTCCTCTGCTGTCATCCGATCTTCCTCACACCACCGTGACTGTTTCGCACTCCTTCGTCCGTCCCAACGACCGTGGAAAAGAGGTGCTGTCTTTTGTTGTTTACGTCGACCCCGGACACGGAAAAGAAGGTTGGAAAGTGGAGAAGCTCTATTCTGACGTCCTCGGCTTGGATCAGCGGGTCCGCAGCAGTGTGGGCAAAGCTATCGGAAAGAAAATTGTCACCCTGCCGGAAGGCAAACTTTGGAAAGATCATGCTCCTGCCAAGGTCGATCAGAGAAAGGTGCGGAAGAGCGCATAGCCGAACGGACTTTGCATTGACTGATCGTTCTTGCATGTTCACAGGCCGTTCTGGAAAACTACTTGCAGGCGTTGATCAATCTTCCTGTGAAGAACAACGACGAAGTCATCGCGTTCTTCACGTCAGATATCGTGCGAGAGGCAAAGCAGCCCGTTATGCAAGCCGGCCACAAGGAAGGTTACCTCACTAAGAGAGGAAAAAACTTTGGAGGCTGGAAGACCAGGTACTTCGTCCTGCAAGGCCCTGTTTTGGAATACTACGACTGCGTATGTAATCATTTCCGTGTACCTTTCTGTCATCTAAACTGTCCACAGCGCGGTGGGACTCATTTAGGCTCCATACTCATAACGGGCGCCCAAATAGGGCGTCAGCAAAAGAGTGACAAGTCATTCGCAACGGACGACGAGAAGGAATATCGACATGCCTTTCTCATCGTTGAGGCTAAAAGGGGTCCTGGAGGAAACCATCCACGACATGTATTGTGTGCAGAGAGCGACGAAGATAGGGATAGCTGGGTGGAAATGCTTGTTCGGTATTTCTCGGGCATGTACAGCGAGGAGCCCATCAATTATGGTTCTGCCCCTCCGGTGACGAATTCCCATGCGAATGGGGCTGCCCCAGCCCAGCCGCGCACAAGCACTAGCTCGATGGAGAGTCCCTCTGCTTCCCGGAAACCACATCGCGGCTTCTCCAAGGATGATATATCAATATCCAAAGGCGCTGCTATCCCGCTGTCGCAGCTGCCACAGGACGCAAGCAACGCGAAACTGTTCCAGCAGCCCCTCGTGGTGGACGATCCTACGCGGTCTTCAAGTCCGGCCAAGTCCCTTGATCCGTCACCGACGGACCGACTGACTAACAGCACCGCATCTGATGCGCAGCACAACGCTGCCAGAAGGATACTGGAGCGAAATCAGGGACAACCCTCCAGCTTGCCAGATTCGTCACCTCTCTCTAACGTCACTCAGTTCGCTCCGGATGCCGGCAGCGGACACGGGCAACGCGCAAACTCGGAACTTGGCCATTATCCGGATCTGCAATCACACCCGAAGCGTCAGGTTTCCCCCGAACGGCATCGAAAGGACGCCTTTAACGAACGCAAGTCATTCCACCCTACTCTGAATCCCGTTGCGCATTCACCGACTAGGTCATCGCCAGTTGACCGGGTCCCCTCGCCGGACAAACTGGACAGCAAGGTGAAAATCTCGGGACCCATGAACGGTGCCCCTATCCCGTCAGGGTTCAAATTCGGCGGAAAGGATGTCCCGCCTGCGGAGCAGGCAAACGCAGAGCGCAGAGCCAAAGCACGATCCTTCTGGGGCTTTGGGAGAACGAATGGTAAAGTGATTGCGCTGCTTGTCTTCCATTTTGTCCTTACATTTTTGTCCAATCAAGGCGATAAAGCTGCAGCCACGTTTATACCACGCGCCGTTTTCGGCGTACCCCTCCTGGAAGCTTTAGACGTTGCTCAGATAGCTAATCTTCCTGCTATCGTATTCCGGTGTATTCAGTATCTTGAAGCGAAGAAGGCCGACCAGGAGGAAGGCATATACCGCCTCAGTGGGAGTTCTGCCGTTATCAAGAGCCTCCGAGATAGGTTCAATTCAGGCAAGTGTGCTTTGGTCTCCTCCACCTCCGTCACAGATAAGCTCAACAATGTGTCATTAGAAGGGGACGTTGATCTGCTTGCATCAGATGAATACTGGGATCCGCATGCTATCGCGGGTCTTCTCAAGAGTTTCCTGCGTGAACTGCCAGCTAGTATTCTTACCCGTGACCTACATCTGAGATTCCTCGCCGTCATTGGTATCCTTGTTCTTTCCTTTCTCGCTTTTGCACAGTGCTGACGTTGTACAGATTTTGTCGATGCTCAGGAGAGGATAAGAGAATTGTCAAACCTGATCGCCGCCCTTCCGCTTGCCAACTATAGCCTGCTTCGAGCACTGACGGCTCACCTGATCCTGATTGTGCAAAATGCGAGTGTGAACAAGATGACGATGCGCAACGTCGGCATTGTCTTTAGCCCGACTCTGGGCATCCCCGCCGGCGTCTTCAGCTTGATGTTGAGCGAGTTTAATCGTGTCTTTAATGTTGACACCGGGGCCTATGATGGTCAAGCGAATGAGCAGGATGGGGGTGAAGGCTCTTCGGATCTGCACCGGCGAAACAGTCGCCAGTATTCGGACGCAGCGGCCGATCAGCTTCTTGGCTTGTCTGGGAGAACACTCTCAGGTATGCGTCGTTGCCTTGTCTGCTTAGAATTGTCAAGCTCACGGCCCGTGACCTTCTCCAGCCCCCGCGGAAGAAACCTTGTCAGACGGAGATGAGCTGTCTGTACAGGAAGAGAGTGGAACCGAAACCACAGAAGCTGATGCCACCGTGGAGTCGTCAGTGGAATCTGGTCCCATCTCCAGCACGCAGACCCACGAATCTTCTGTCCGTGTAACGCCTCCGGACACACCCGTGGCCACCAAAACATCCAAGGCTTCCACCGCTGCGGCAACAAGGGGCCTTAACGTTTCTATCATACCTCCATATCGAGGGAACCGCCATTCAAAGGTGCTGGGACTGCCATCTTCCCCACGGCCACCCCACTCGCCGTCGCGGCTTTCGGACGCGCCTTCGCCCGTGCGAAGTGAATAAGTCTTCTTGATTTATATTTTGTGATTTCAATTTTTTGGCATTTGCCTTGGCTTGTCTCAATATTCGTCACATCTGTATATACCACCTTGATACCACGACTCGCACGACCAGAAGAGGAGTCCATGACATGTATCTCATTACCTGTTGTTACCTTACTACGAGTTCATTTTGATACCCCGTGAGTTGAGCGAAGCGAAGCGATGGATAATCAACGCAGAGAAGGCACCATCTTGTTTGATTGATCTATTACGAGAGTGAACTATGAACGACAACCCAGGGTCACTGTCAAGGACTTCTCCATCACCGACAGTAGGCCAAACCGCCAGACGACGCGAGAGGACGATGGGCTTCAAACAGGCTGCAGTGCTCGTTCCTGTGTGCTTTTTCTTGGGTGCGTATTTGCTTCCTGTCTCATCCGTGCTACACGACACACCGACGCTAGTCGCTCGACAGGTATCTTTTACATCTGCTTCAATGTCGACCATCGCATACTGTGGCAGCCGCTGACTGAAGACGTCCTTTCCGACGGATTCCAATTCTACGCCACGTTCTTTAATTCACCGCCAGCCATTAAGGTGGTTATCGCATCCGACCTCACAAATCGTGCTGAGCGTGAATGTGTTTCACAGGCTTTATTGCATGGAATGGTCGGAGTAGGCCTGCTGGGCCTCCTTGCAAAACTTCACAAGTGGGATGAGAGCGCCATGTTCTTCGACGGGTCGTCTTTGGGTGCGCCTTCTTTTCCGGATGAGATATCGTCCGATGCTCAGTCATAGCATTCTTGTCCCAGCGGTTTATGTCTTTGGTATCGTGATATACCTAACGGTTACAGTTCCAACTCTGCGCACTATTGTAACCCCGGTTGAAGGTGTGGATACGAGAGAAGACCGAATCGAGGCGATGCGTGTGCTCTCAGCTGGGAATGTGATGATTGCGCTGGCTTTGGGAGGCATCCTTGTGTTGCAGGTACGCATCTCCCTCGTTTGGCAGGGCCTTTTCGACCAAAGAAAAGGCCCAGACATGCCTCGAAAGACAGCTTCACGTTGGACTAACGCCTAATACAGGCCGGGCAAGAATATGCGCGCAGATCGGAGGCCAATGCTCTGGCAAAGATGGAAGACGAGCAGCAAAAAAAACTTGCCACGAGCAAGAAGGATCAATAAAAAGGAGCGCATCGGGCGAGAGATTCATCGCGTACGTTCGTACAGAACCCGAACTTTAATAGGTTTACAGTTCTAATTAGCTAAAGGGAATGTAATGTCTCTGTATTGACATGCTTTTTGAGTCATACAACTAACATTTTCATCTCCGAGCCTTCCCCCGACCGCAGCCTCGCCCCCTGCCAAAAAAAAAAAGGCATAGCGGAACAGTGGCAACGGTATATCATTAGAAGCCGGACGGTGATACAAGTCCATAGCCGAGGCCTCGCGACATGGACCTTCTGATGAGAAAAGTCTTAGCAGATGAGATATCGCGCCCTTGCAAGCCCCACAATGCTTTGCTCCAATGTTCTCCACGGCCAGCTCAACTGGCGAGTGACCGACTTTTGGTCAGCGAAGCGTTCTCTGGTGATGGACTAGCATTGCACGGATTCGCATCGTATCGCTCGTGCCTGCGAATCCACCAAATTTGCTTTCGGCTGAGAAACAGCTCAACTGCACTATGCTGTAACTTTTGCGGGTGCATCTCAACTCTGCGCTGCTCCCTTTTATCCCTCGTTTGCACGTTGAAGCCATACGTTCGCATGCCCGCTAAAGCAGGTTCGGCAATTCTGCGACCCTTTTTCGTGGACGCCTTGCTTTTTTGGTCTGTCCATCAATCAAAAAGAGTTCTCATGTTCGACAGGAGAGATCGATCCTTCAAGCATGTTCAATGCCAGCCTCGCGGAAAGGCATTTCGACGTTGCTCTTTCTTGCGCTCATGCGCAGTCGAACTCAAGTCCGCTGTCAAGCACGTCTAGTGCATCAGAAGCGGGAAGGGTCGGCAACATCTTGTCACTGAAGACCGCAGGGAGAGCGTCGGAGCTGTCAGTTGAATGTCTTCGTATTTTCCTTCTCATTCTGTCGCCGCCTGCGTCTATCGCTGTAAATTCCGATTGCACACGCACTAACGCAACGACATTGGACACCATGGACTTTCTTGCATGCGCCACCGCCGCCGCCGATCGCACATACCCGGTGCACCAATCGAAAGAGGTGTGGTGAGTGATCAGATATCATTTCTATGATGATGCTCCAATTGTACGTGTAGAAAGAAGCTATTTCTGGACTTGCTATCGCCTGTCTATGCAGTGGTTGTCCTGTCTGGTTTAATTACGGAGTGGGCCTACAGAAAACAGAATCTCTCGTCGGCCTGGACACCAAGCTTGAGGGGTTCTCCATCTTTCCTTCTTGATATCCGCGGGTCACCAGGTTTCTGACGACGAGTCTTTGGCATGTGTCTTTGATGGAGAGACCCTCGGAGAGTTGACTCAATCCCTGTGTGTCGCATGCCGTAATCCTGGAAAGACGTGTAAAGAAGATTGACCGCCATATTTCTCAGCTTCAGACTAAAAATTGCACATGATCCCATGTCAAGCAAGGCTTCGACCGTCGATGTGGGATCTCGCGTTCGACCGACGCCTCTTGCGCAGAGATCCCGGTTCAAAATATGCGAGTGGCGCCGTTTCTCGATTTTATTACCTGTCATGCCGATGCCAGGGATTCTCACACAAGTGTACGTACGCGCTCCATTAATTTGTTTTCTTTGCTCCCTCTTTTTTTTTTTTTTTCGTGCCCCCTCCCCCCTTTCGATATTTTTTCTCTCAACTGCAACATGCGTGAGAGTGGAGCAGTACAGTCCGGCCGGTCACCTATTTGTTCTGTAGCGGCCTGGCTCAAGCCTTTGCGCTCCATATCCTTTTCCTCTCCTTTCGTTCGGTGTGTAGCATCTTGCGCCACAATGACTGTTTTACCCATGATGAAACTGAGATTAATGAAAAACGATCCAACGGGACAGATTGCAATATTCCGCTGTGACTCACGCGGAGAAGAAAGAATCGCCACCCCGTTCTCAGGGAAAAGACTGATGGGTCCATCCTCGTTTCGCATTCTTACTGATTTCAGTCGTGTCCCCCTCTCTGTGACGGCTGTTGCTGTTCTTACTGTTCCGGCCACATGGGTTGGAACGCCAACTAGCGTTCTTTCGTCAGTGGCAGCGGTCCCTCGTCCACGCCTGTCAAGAAGGCGAAAAAAAAAAGTCGGGCGCTGTCTGGCAAGATGTCTTCATTCGAGCAACAAAATAGGGTGAAAAAGAAGTCAAATTCGAGACCATGTGGTTGAGGCTGCTAATTTCCCTGACGGGTAAGACTACGAGACACGCAGACGTGTGTACACACATGTACATGGTTGGGAGGAGCTGGTGGCATAGCTCAACTCCGAATCCGAGCGACTTCGCTTCGATGAGTGAGAGACGAATCCGTTGCGAACGACAGTGATCCTACTCAGGTTTCTCGGACGAAAGTTGATCATTCCGCGATGAGAAAATTTCCGCTTCCGGGACGAATCTTCTTTTTTTTTTCCCCTCATTATCCGAGGAGAAAACAAAGAGTTACGTAGAGCTTCGTTACAGAGAGAAGCTCATGGAATGCCCATGAAGCGCCCTGGGCGCGGCATAAATGCAGGATGGTCGGCTAACGTCGAATAAGGCCACGAACAATATCGTATAGGCGGATGAGAACAAGGCCTGACAGATGCAAGAGTGGAAGGATCGTGGTCGCTGACTTGGAGATACAAGTACGCGTTGGAATGTCAGCCCGGTAACCCCAAGGAGCACAAGCAGACGCCCCAACATGGGAACTATTGATCGACAACATGGGTCTAGAAATCAATTTTGGTCGGTAACAAGTACGTGTGAACGAAACGCTCAACGAGAGAGAGACCGGCTCCAGAGATAGCGAGAGCTGTGGTCTGGAATGTCGGAAGTAGGAAGGGAACGAAAGGACTGAGTAGGGACGAGTTCCAAGGAGTCAGAGCGACACGCTTTTAATGGATGGGGAGGACAGGGTCTGAAACGGGTTTATTGCGCCCTGTGGTGCTGAGATACATTCTGTACGGTAACCAAACAATGAGAAGAACCAGGAAATTTTTGGGGTTGGCCCAGAAGACGAGTTGGAATACACTGTAAAGATCCGAATTGACAGCATCCCTCCATTGTGAAGGAGGTAAGATAATTGGCCAGTTGGCTTTTGAAAACTGAGGAGAGTCTGGAGAGAGACTTTGTGCAGAAGGAACGTTGAGCATTGTTGTCCCTTTTCAGGATGGTATCATTCTGGAAAGATCGTCAACGAAATCAGCAGTCGATCTCAAGATTTGAACGCTGAATGGATGTCTCACGGTCAATCAGCGTTCTGAGTCACACGGAGATCAAGCCAACCACAAAATAATCATAACTTGGCAGAAGCGAGCTCTGTGTTTTTTTATTGCATTGGTTTTCATATAGTCAACCGTTGGCCTCGCGCCACCGGAACTAAGGGCAGGCTGAAGGAGGCACCGAGATGCGCGGCGGAAGCCTCTTGGGGGAGGCAGACCTGTCACATCGGAGTATCAAGCGGAGTTCTGATAGCCCAGCGATCCAATCCAGATCCAGATCTCGATCGAAAAAGTGTCCATTTATAATTTATATTTCGATGACTTTTTTTTTTTTCAAATACTATAAAGTCCGTCCCTTGCCTGCTTGATCGTCCTGCCCTTCTTCATCCCCCCCTTCCTGCTCTTCGTCACCATCCGCTATGGACACTGACTGGTGCTTGACCTGCAACAAACATCTCGTACGTTTCCTTCTTGACTTTGCCGCCGCTGGCTTGCTCATCTCCCGCACACAGCAAAGCACAGATCTTTACTGTTCGGCCGAGTGCCAAGACAGAGCGACCCCGTACTGTTGCGTCGACTCTCAGTCAGACATGTTCTCCGACGATGCAGATTTCGACGACGACGTTATTTATCACCACGTAGACGAAGCTGTTCAGCATCCAAAGGCCCTCTGGACAGGCAACGGGTCAGAGGGCATCTTGGCCTGGGCGGCTGATATTCCGCCGAGCTCCCCAGCAGCCGTATCACCACTCTCTTCCCAAATCTATCCGCCGTCCTCCTCTACGTCCACCACAACCTCTCCCAACGCTTCCACCACCATGATCTGTCGTCCGCCAAAGCTCCTTCAACCGACTCGCCGACCCGTACCTCCAACGCTCTGCATGTCCACTCCTCACCCGGCCCCGCCTCCCTCCCGCCCCATCATTACCCCTAAGCAGCAATTCGCCGTGCTGTCTAGACTGCGATCCGAAAGCGTGGATAGTGTCGGCAAAACGTCCCTCGGCTCTGGTGCGACGGAATCTTCCCTTGCGACACCAGCATCTGCTTATCCTCGTCCTCTGTCTTCTTCAAAGGATCGGTCTTCTTTTCTAGGCGCAATAGCAAGCCACGTTCGATCTTGGGTCTCCCCTTCCCAGCCACCTACCCCATCGCATTCGCCCGATCATTTCAAACCACGTCTGTCCTCTCCATCCACTCCAAACCGACAGCTCGACCCTCATAAATTCGCCATGACTGCTCATGTCCTGTCACCAGCAGTCGATATCTCCCTTTCTGCAAAGTCCTCCGCTGAGGACAAGTCGCCCGAGATCTGGCAACTACCCAGCACCGTTGTCACTGATCAACTTTCAGACGAACGACCCATTTCCCTATCGAAGACCCATTTCCATAGAGTCAGAGGTCATCACCTGCCTCTCGCAATCGCATAATATTTTGCAACATCCCCTTTCCCTATGTATCGCTCTCGCAATTCTTTATCGCAATCATTCATAGACGTCATGCATATCTCTCTCGTATCTCCATTTCCCTCGCTGTCTTGACCTATACGCGGACATTTGGCTTGGAAAGCAATAACGACCAGAAAACCCGTAACTCTCATAACCTCACCTCAACGAGCGAAAAAGGACTTGTTCCCATTTTGCTCATGCCATTCATCCTTTTTAACCATCCTTTTTATCCCTCCTCACCTAGCCATAACAGTTTCATTGACACATACCCTCCACTGTTCATCGTTGCTCTTCGCTTCGATGCCCTGGTTCATTGGAATCGATCTCCCAAAATAGTAGTACTCTCACTCTATGGTTTTCACGTCCTTCTTTTCTTACCTCTTGCAACTCATCCATAGACGACGCCTTTGGTCTTTGTACGCTATCCTTGTACTTCGCCATTTTTGCACATGCGATGCATCTCTATCCATCTGTTTGGATTCCACTCCATGTTGTCTTCGGTCCTGAAAGTGTCAGCACGCAGCTCAGTCTTGGATAGGTTTCCCTGAACGACTATCACGCCGAGATTCAAGGGCGTTGGAGCTGACAGCCTTAGGGTCGCGGCCCTCTACGATTGCCCGTATGCACGGACAAATCGGTGGCTCTCACAAGAACTACCCAAAAGGACATGATGCAAACCATCCCACATGATGAACAGCCAATCGCAGGTATCAGATCCAATCCTTGTCACTTTCCATACTGGACGAGGCTTCGCGAAGGGCGTTGCCAGGAATGTATTGCGCAGGCGCTGAGATGCATAGCTGTTAGTATGGAACATTCGGTAGATGTTAAACAATCAAACAGAACCTTGGAGAAAAAAAAAAGAAAACAAAACGGACGGACAATCACCATGCTATCCGCGAAGCACCTTACTGAACTCTGTTGCCATCCAGACCTTGTCATGCCATGCCATGCCACCATTATACTGTACTATGCTCTATCTTTGAAGTAAACTGTACCTCCGACGAGCCTGTGTACGCTTGTGTACGGTCTTCTCCATTCTTCCTGGTTGCCCCTGTCTTGCGCCCAGCAGCATCTCAAGCTTCAAGGGAAGCAGCCCCCAAAGCGGTATCTGCTGCGAAGCATTCCCGCTTTTCATACATGCTCAGCTCCACTCGCCTTTGAGGAATCATGATTCCGCTCTCCCGGCTCAAATTTGTGGCTGCGTGCTTGCGAACGGCGCAAGACCCGCATTTTCCTGACGCCCTCTCATGGCTAGTAGCCCGTCTGATGCTTCTCGGCTCACACGTTCGTCGCTGATCGCACCAGAATGCCTTGCCAAGGAGGGAGAAAAAAAAAAAATTCCTGTCCGCATGTTTTCCGAAATCCAATTCCAGCGAAGGCGATATGGCGGCGCTGATCAACGTCATGGCAGCACGGCATCGCCTCGAGGGCTGTTTCTTAAACAGCTGACATATGAAGTCACTGCGATACGAAACCGAAATATTCGCGGCACGGCAATGCGTCCCTCCAATGTAGACCCCATTGTGTCTTTCCCCACCTGATAATACAGCGACAGGTTCGCGTACGGGTAAAGCCCAGTTATCGTGTCCGCTCAGATATATGCATGACCAATAACGAATGCCATATCGAACAAAAATGAATTGAGAAGGAAAATTTGGCGCATTTGGGCTTTTGCCGGAAAATTTGTGCGCCACAGACATCTCAAGATCACTGCCTCGCACCTTTTTTTTTAAATGGGAGTAGAGTGTTGGCACCCGGTCCCTCAACTGATAGATCATATGTGTCCATAATCAAAGGCATTCGTCGAGCTCTGCTCAGGGCCGCTTCTGACACGATAATTTACTTCGTTGCTTTGTTTGTGGCTCCCAATCATCAGAACTTCGGCTGCGTCGGGACATTCTGGTCACCACCTCTCGGTGGCACATCCCATGACGAGTCCAATTTGAATTGACAGATCATCCTAATTATGCCATTTACGAAGGAGGCAAAACTCTATACTGTCCAACCTATGCATGTGGCGAGCTTGCGTCTAGTGCTTTTGGTAGGTCTGATCATGATCGAGCCCAACTCTATGGGCTTAATGAGCCTCATTAACGACGAGTACCAAGCCTTTGTGGTTGAAACAGATCGGTGGAAACGAAACTCGCGATTCACGAGCAGCTAAGCAATTCTGAACGACGATCACGTTATTCTCTTGGAATGCCCTCAGATACTCCCGCCAACATCGCGACTGCCAGCCACAGGTCTCGACAACACGAGTCTCGTGAACGTGAACCATGTCGGCGAATTTTAAAGTTGCGAAAGGCTGGATTCGTCGGTCTAGCATATGTGCATGTGTTTGCATATGCCATGACCTTTATATGCTATCATTAGGGGCAGCCTCAGGTTCCCATCTCGACCTCGTTATCTGCGACTGAACTGTTTTCGAGCTATGCCGTTTTTTGATGTACCACGGGGTCAGCCAGCTACCTTTCTCGGAACTCTGCCAGAATGCGGCCAGTATGCGGGCCCGCGAGGTCGCGTTTCTGGTCATGCTCAGGTTTGATGTTGCCGTAAACAGCAAGAGCTCGACAACTTGCAGGCTCCGGCCGACTCTAGCCGCTTTGGGGCAGGACGATGGTGTCGAACAGGCTGAGCGATTCTTCAGGGCGACGCTTTCCGACAGTGCCTTTATTGTACCTAGCTACCTCGGCTTATGGTTCAGCGACGCACGGAGCCACGCGCGCCGTATGTCACGCTCGAACCACTCTCCCGAACTGTTTGTTGTTCTGTTGGACGTCGACCTGTTCCTGTACATATCATAAAGATTCGGGACGGGTGTAATCGCAACAACTTTGTTGCTTTAGTCTTGCTTGTCGTAGATATCTGGATTGCAAACAGGCTTTAGCTTTTTGGGGGGCTCTGGACTTTTGAAGACGAGCCATACGGAAGCAAATCTCCTTCACGGAATCTGAGTTCAGTCGGGTGTGGTGCCGGACAGCCAGCGCGCCACTAAAATGCACAATTTTCTGCTGCTAATTGTCAAATGGACAACACTCTCCTTAACATGTCGTCTGTCGATTTGCAGGTGACATTGCTAGGGTTAACCACTCGATGTCCAGTCTGTGTGGCCAGCATGGCGGTGAACTGTATCTGAGATGTTCGATCAATGATATTCCAAATGATTACTGGATTCAAGTGATAAAACCAAAAGACAAACGGATCATTCCATTGGTTTTTGACACAGATGGAAAGCTGCTTACGCTTGAGGACATTTGAAATGTAGTCCAGGGATAGATAGTACCACCCTTTGCTTGAATGCCACAGAAATTGCTAGCAGAAAACCACACACCCGCTTTCAACTCAAGTTACCGACGTGATGATTTTGGTGCCTAGCGCCCATGAGGAAAGTCTCAGCACCGCGTTCCAAGCCCACATCAAAGATGACCTGCATTCGCTCCCAAGGCGTCCACTCCACCAGTGATTGGATCGAATGATAGATTGAAATTAGACTCGGAGCTTAAAGGATTGAAATGGGGAAACGGGCGGGAGACCTCCATTTGTCCATGACATCCAGCTGACAGTCATCACCTACCAAGGCGCAAAGGGATCATGATAAGTAAGACCGTCCCATCTGACGGAGCCATTTGAATAATCAGAAGGCCAAGGCTTGCAATAACGCTTATGTTGGCTACCAAGTACATCCAAGGGTCAATTAATTTCATTCCAGAAAGAGAAACAGAGAAGAGATAAGTTGGAGAACAGGTCGTAAAAATACTTTGGTAAAGCACAGGGTAAGCTTCAGTGCAAGATACAACAGTCGCCCGACTTCTACGGGGGAGGTTGGAAACTGTTATAGGTGGGTCAACAAAGGCAGCGATATTGCCAAAACAAGGGTTAGTGCTCACCCAGGAGGAGGCGCAGGGAATCCTGGTGGAGGAGGGAATGGTGCACCAGGAGGGAAACCGGGCGGTCTGAATCCAGGAGGAGGACCTGGCATGCCTGGGGGCGGGAACGGCATCGGAGGACGTTGCAAAGAAGGAGGTCCCACTTTCGCAGAGCTGGGTTAGTAAACGAGCAAAAGCATTCCTTGAAGTTGAACCACGCACTAGGAGGCATCATTCCCATTCCGCGACCCGCAGGCATCCCACGACCTGGACCGACGGGGAGCTAGTACGGAGGAAGGAACATGTTGGTTGAAGAGCGTGCAAGAAAATGCTCATAAAGACCGGACGCACCGCATTCTTTTTATCCTCGTCAACGACGGGAGGTGGTCCTTCTACGGTCAAACTGACGACCGCCTCCCCACGGAGGATCACAAGACCTAGGGTACGCTTGATTTCCTGTTCAGGTGCGGTTTCCTCACCGGGCTTCTTTTTCGGCCTCACTCTCCTAAATTCCTCGCAATCGGCAAGGACGAGATTCATGTGCCGGTCAAAAGCGAGCATCTGGCCAGTGAGTGCTCGACCGTCGTTAATGGTCACTTTCAGCCTCCAGTTGATAAGACTGAGCATTTTCCCGCCCTTTGATTTTGGAGGAGGCTGGAATCGGACATACGGTCAGCGAGATACGAACCAAGGACGGATGTAATTGCGGACTTGCCATGATGGGCGACGATTTTGAGATCAACGACTATGGTCGAAAGTTTTGGGACGACGATGACTGGGCTTGGCCGATAAACAGAAACAAACAAATGTTTCCTTTTGCAGACGCATATGAACCGACCGGGTTGGGTGTTAGCAAGCAATGTGATAAAAACTCTGGGATTATCCATCATGGCGTTGCCTCGAGTTGAGACAAAGCTCACTAGATTGCTCGGTACGCCGCGATGTAACCCGACTTCGATGCATTCCAGAATGACTTGTCTTCCAGGTATCAAAGCACCGATCGTATGCGGAAACATGGCCGGAGCCAGCGGTGGTATGCCCGAAGCAATTTCGAAACTTTAGTCTTCACTTTCTCCTTTCCAGGAGCCCTGGCATCCCAGGTCTCACTAGCCGGTGGATTCGGCTTCCTGGCTTGGGGTAGGTTGTACGTTGCAGACAGTTCTTGCTATTATTCACGGAAGAAATAAAAGGCTATGAGAAGCCCGAGAAGCTCAGAGCTGAAGTGGCCATGGTTCGGGCTGCGTTTAACGTCGACGCACAATCTCCATTGCCTATTGGAATCGGTTTTCTCGGATGGCAACTTGAGAAGCCAGATGCGCCAGCATCAGAAGTGCTGTCCATTGCATTGGAGAACAACGTGCAAGCCGTGTGGCTTTCATTCGGAGTCAAATTGAAGCAGTGGATCCAGTTCATTCGCGATAACGACAAGAAGCCTGGCTTCACGAAGATATTCGTACAGGTGTCCACTGTCGAAGAGGCTTTAGTCGCCGTTAATGACTGGAAAGTAGACGCTGTTGTGGCTCAAGGTTGCTCCTTTCTACTGGATTCACTTTCGTTCATAACCCCTTTTATCTGATGCCACGTACCACTAGGCGTCGAAGCTGGTGGCCATGGTCTGGGTACAGGCCAACCCGTGCTGACACTTCTTTCTTCCATCCTGGAAGCTGTACCAAAGGACGGACCGCCCATTATCGCCGCAGGTGGATTCGTCCACGGCGGACATCTGGCTGCTGTTCTGACTCTCGGTGCCTCCGGTGCCGTCTTTGGAACTCGCTTTTTGCTCGCCTCAGAAAGTTTGTACTCTAATTCCCAACGCCAGGCTTTAATCGCAGCCAAAAGCTCCGATTCTGCCCGTACGATGGCCTTTGACGAAGCAAGAGGTACCCTCGGTTGGCCTGCCGGCATCGACGGCCGAGGTTTGCGTAACAGCAAGCGTCATATTGTTTTTCCCCGCTTTAAGCTTACTGATGGCATGGATACGCGCAGGTACTGTGGAAGATTTCGACAAAGGCATTGATGTAGGCACGTTGCGTAGTAGATACGCTGAAGGGCAGAAAGCAGACGATGTGGACCGTATTGTCGTCTGGTCAGGTTTAGGTGTTGGGCTCATGAACAAGGTCCAGCCAGCAAAGGCAAGTATGATAACTCTTCCAACTGAGACTGCAGCATATCAACATGTATTTGCGTGCAAAGGAAATCGTGGCAGAAATTCATAAGGAATGCGTTGAGAAATTGCAGAACGCAGCGTCTCTCGTTGTCCATTAACTTCGCGTACCTCAGACGTTGTCCACCTCAACTCACAATTATATCTTCGCCGTCCTTTCTGACGACATCAATTCCGGTTGCACGTCCTGCTGAGAAGGAAGAACGATCCATGCAATGTTTTTCCATTTCTATTCTCTATCTTTACAGAATTCCGGGATTTCCTTATTGCGTTCACTCAATGCATAATCTCCACTGTAAGATCGCCTTGATTGATTGAATCCCCTGTTCAAAGAATGCCAGTTAAAAAAAAAGGGGGAAGAACGGTCATAGGTTCGGGCTTTTCGAAAGCGCACCTTCTTGTACAACAACGCGCTTGATGTGGCCAGATACAGGTGCAGTGACCGCTGACTCCATCTGAAATAGGGACATCAACAAATGGCGAAAAGATCTGACGGAACCCAAATTACCTTCATGGCGCTCAGGACTGAGATATGATGAGATCAGCTGATGGACAAGACGAATGCAAACTTGCAGCACTTACCGCAAACAGGGTCTCCTTTCTTTATCTCCTGACCTTCCTTGACTCTGACTTCTACCACTACACCGGACATGGGAGCACCAACTGATCCTGGATCTGAAGTGGCCTTCTCCCGCGAAACTGTTTCAACGGCAGAATTCTTGTCTTCAACAGCCACCGAGCGGACCTTTTTTTGATGAGATATATTTAAAATATTTTCTCCCTGGAGAAAAGAGCACGCACTTCGCCATTGACTTCGAACCACACGTCCCGTTGAGCCCTTCCCTCCTCCACGGGCCCAACAGCCATCAAACGTATAATAAGCGTCTTTCCTTTTTCAATAGAAATGTGCATCTCTTCTCCCAGTTCTGGACGGCCCAGGAAGTAACGGGTGGGAACGACGCTTGCACACACGATAAGACAAAGGTTTAAAAATCATCCGATAAACCAGAAAGACGGACCTTAGATCACCATACTTCTCAATGAAGCCTTGATACTCCTCAAAGACCTTGAATATGACAGGTTTGTCAGCAGCGGCATATCGGACACGAAGAACTCGCAAACCTTGGGGTACATGACGTAGGAAGTCACATCCGTAGATGTGACATGTTTCCCAAACTTGCTCCGTAGCTCTGCCTTGATTTTCTTGAAGTCAAGGGGTTCAAGGACCGCTCCAGGCCGCCCGTCAATTCTGGGCTTGTTCCTGATAATCTTTGTCCGCAACGGCTCTGGGAAACCTCCCACAGGCTGTCCCAGGTACCCCTGGAAGAATTCGACGACGGACGATGGGAAGTCCAGGTGTTCCGCACGCTCCAGTACATCTTCTTTTGTGAAGTTATTTGATGTCATCCACTGTGCGAAATCTCCAACAACTTTGGATGAAGGTGTGACCTAGAAGAATGTCAGAGAAGGTTGATACTGGTATCCAATGATATCACCTTGATGATGTTCCCGCACTTAAGTGGGCGCGACGTGAGCGAGATGTGAGCGAAGGAGAGAAGATTTGAAATAATTCAGCTTACCAAATCGTTGGCTTCGACGTATTTCTGTTTGATGACTGCAGAATTCGGCGTCATATCAAAAACATTGATGCGCGGAGATAACAGACTAACCTGACCACTGCGTTCCGAGGCCCAGTTGGGAAGCTTGGAACTACGTAGGACAAATTCAGAGTGAAGAACGCAAAGCCTCCCCTGTCATACGCACCATGAGGTTTGTGTACTGACCACCTGGCATCTCATGTTCGAATACACTGGAGTCGGACGCGCGGACATTTGCTTCGAAGCAGGTGTAGAGCATGCGGACCTGGCTCCAGTACATGTTAAGAGCTTGGACATCTTCATATCGAATTCCAGTTCCCATCGAGGTTTGTTCCAGAGCCATGCACACGGCGCCCATGGCTGGTTGAGACGTGAGACCCGACATGCCTGAAAAGCGTATCTCAGTCAAATCCACGATCAGGCAGAAGTAAAGTCCTGACTGTCGATGGCCACATCCACAACATCGGCGCCAGCAGCCGCCGCAGCGAGCATGCTTGCCGCGGCAATGCCCGCGGTGTCATGGGAATGTACGTGAATAGGTAAATCAGGGTGCGCCTTTCGGATAGCACCAACAAGCCTATTGCAGACTCATCAGAGGAAACAGGATCGGCAGAACTATGATCCAAGCCTACAGCTTCGCGGCCTCCGGCTTCAAGAGACCAGCCATGTCCTTAACTCCAAGGATGTGGATGCCTTCCTTGACAAGCTGGTCGACGAAGTCAAGGTAGTATTGCAACGTATATTTCTTTTCGTGGGGACTGGCGACGTCACCACTATAGCAGACGACAGCTTCAACAACGCCTCCTGCTTGTTTCGCTGCATCGATTCCGAGGCGCATCTGTATATCATCATTGCATAACTGGTGTCTCTGGAACGCGAGGGATCACTCACGTTTTCTGTACGTTCATACCTAGCTCGGTGATCAGCAATTCGGTGCATTTCTGCCTTCACTTACCCACGTAGTTCAAGGAGTCAAAAACACGGAAGATGTCGAGACCGTTTTCCACAGCTTTTTTGGAGAAATCATAGATAGCGTTATCTCTGTATACTAGTGTATGCAACAACGAACCGTCCAAGTCGATGGTAGGTGACTTACGGGTAACTTGTGTATCCTACGCCGTTGGCACCTCGAACAAGTGCTTGGAAAGGGATGTTGGGAACAAGGCGACGGAGGGTCCTCTTCACCGAAGAAGTGGAAATTAGACGCAGAGTCTGTTGACCACGGCGGAAACTCACCAAACGTTCCCAAGGATCCTCATACAAGAATCTCATTGCGACATCGAACGTTGCTCCCCCCCAGCATTCAAGACTGAAGGCGTTGGCCAACGCCCAGCTCGTCTCCTTTGCAATGTTGACCATATCTATAGTACGAAGGCGGGTAGCGAGAAGGGACTGGTGGGCATCACGCCACGTAGTGTCCATGATGAGGCATCCTGGGTATTCGCGGACCGCCTTGGCGAAGGCCGCGGGTCCTTGCTCGACAATGATATTGCGCCAACCGACTTGACAGGGGAAGTACGTGTCGAGGGGAGGCCCGTTTGGATCTTCGCGGTCCTTTAGCTTTGGGATAACGATTTCGTTCTTGAGGCCAGGCTCGCCCTGACAATAAAACAGATGAACGATGCATACTGCCGCAGAGGACATGGTCCTTACGGTCTGGCCCTTGATGGAACTGCCATTAACGGCCAAGTCTCCAAGGTATGCCAACAGTTTTTGAGCACGGTTCTGGCTTTGTACAAGCTTGAAGAGATCAGGGGTATCGTCGATGAACTAGGAAAAATGAATTTCAAGAACGGGAAAGTCGCGATAGGGACGTACAGTCGTCCAGGTCTTGCCGCCGATGAAAACATCGTGCGTCAACAGGCGGAAGAGGAAGGGAATATTGGTCTGAGTGAAAATTAGCACAATGCCTTTCTTCCGGTCAGCAGTGATAAGCACCTTGACGCCTCGAATACGGAATTCCACCAAAGCCCGAAGCATCTTACGACGGGCTACTTCGTACGTAGCGCCGCTGACGGTGCATTTTACCAACAGACTGTCGTAATGAGGCTACAACTCGAACATCAGTACAGAACCAAAAATAAGGGACTGTCACGACGAACCGTGATCTGGGCACCGGCGAAACCAGAACTTGCATCCAAACGCACTCCGTTGCCACCTGCACTGCGATAGACCTCAATCTTTCCAGTATCAGGTTGGAAGTTTTGCGCCGGATCCTCAGTTGTGATGCGACATTGAATGGCGAAGCCACGCTTTGTGATAGCATCCTGTGTCAACCCGAGCTGGGGAAGGGTAGCGCCTGCAGCGATTTGGATCTGCGCTGCAACAATGTCTATGCCAGTGATCTCCTCTGGGGATGCAAGTTAGCCATAGTTCGAGTGGTGATAGAGTCAGCACCCACCGGTGATCGTATGTTCGACTTGAATACGGGGGTTAATTTCAATGAAGTAGTGTCTGCCCATTTGATCGACCAAAAATTCAGCAGTCCCTGCATTCCTGTACCCGACCTTCTTCGCGAGCTTGATAGCATCGTTCAAGATAGCCTGTCTGACTTCCTCCTGCAAATGCAAGGCGGGGGCCACCTCAACGACCTTTTGATGCCTTCTTTGTACGGAGCAGTCGCGCTCAAAGAGGTGGACGGTGTTACCTTGCGAGTCAGCGAGGAGCTGTACTTCGATGTGGCGTGGGCGCTCCAAGAAGCGTTCGATGAAAACGGTTCCATCGCCAAAAGCGGATTTTGCCTCGCTCACAGCGCGTTCAAAAGACGTTTGGAAATCGGATTGCTCGCGAACGACACGCATACCACGACCTCCACCGCCCATGGCTGCTTTGATGATGACTACAAGTGTGACAGAGAGTTAAGAGTCATAAAGGCCTGCATAACGAGCAATATCTGACCAGGTAGCCCATATTCCTTGATGAAGGCTTCGCCCTCCGCATATGACGAGACAGGTCCAGGTGTACCGGGCACGACTGGGACTCCGACCTGGATGGCTTTTTTCAACAGGCCGTCAGAACAGGAATGACCCACTTTGAGGAGTTTCGAGAGGATCACCAAGAGAACGCGCTTTGGTCTTGTCTCCGAGACCATCGATGACTTCAGGGGATGGTCCGACGAAGGCAATGCCTGCCTGCTCGACTTTGCGCGCGAACTCGGCGTTTTCAGCCAGGAATCCGTAACTGCCAATAAAACGTCAATTATCTGGGGCTCCGGGAAATAGAGAGGGGGCGTACCCAGGGTGAATCATGTCGACGCCATGCTCCAGAGCGATTCTGATGATGTCGTCCTGAGCGAGATATGCTCCCACTGGCGTCAAGCCTTTCCCGACCTGATAAGCCTCATCCGACTAGAAACCCAAAGAAACTGTCAATTTTTCTCATTCGATCGGAAAATGTTGAGATCCTGCTGCACCTTTTGACGATGAGCAGAGAGGCGATCTTCAAACGAATATATGGCCACGGTGTGCATCGCGAGTTCATGGGCTGTTCGGAAGACGCGGATAGCAATTTCCTGGAAACATGAAGAGGTTTAGCACGGAACGGGGGAATATGTCCGGTGGAAGAGCGGTACACCACGATTGGCCACCAAGATCTTTGTCAAGGGCCCTCCATGTCCGGCCGACTTCCTTCTCATGGTCTGTATGGAATGAACTGGGGTCCCGGGAACGCTGGGTGTGCTGGCAAACAGCCCTGCAAGCCTCGGAGGATGAAGGGTATTGTCTTGGGAAGTCATTGCAGACTATCCGAACGATGTTTAGTGGTCGAGATGATGGGTGTAGAATACGTCCAAAATGAGCTTATCGGGAGTACAAGGCCGGAATAAGTGTGACTCGGCCCCAAGTTCCGCGATACAAATCACAGGGCTCTTGTAGAGTTTTCTGAGCAAATGGATGGGGGAAGAGAGCGAAAGCTTGGGGAGGAGAAGATTCAAAGGTTTATATATCTTATCAGCGCGAACTCTGCGCTTCCTAGACAGTTTCTTGTCCCGATCCTGACGGCAAGTCAGATGCCCTGGAGCTAGTTTCCAAGCCAAATTACGGCGACCCGCAGCCGCACAATGTCCACCAAAATGTATATAGCTACAGCGTACGCGAAGTATACCGCACGTTCGACTCAAATACGCCAACGAACTAAGCGTGAAAAATGGTGCAAGACGAGCTCATGTGATTGACGGAAATCAGGGGAAAGGTATAGCGTCACAGCTTTCCCTTATCCGACCGCGGCTGTCCGCGATGTGCGAGAGGAAGGATATTATCCGCCTCTCTCCGGTAATCGTCCTTCTTTTGATTGTTCTTTGCCACCGCATACAACAACCCCGCAAGAAAGCCCACAGCTATCGCCGACACCGATCCAAACGTCACAGGGTCGTTAAAGAACAGCATTCCGGAAGCAGCGACGGGCAACTTGTTCAATGCACCGACCATGCTGTGAAGGACTGAGCATCACACAACCCAAGGAATCAAACAAAGGCCACACCTGTAAGTTGTGCTGCTGGTGACTCTGACGCACCAGGCGGTCGTATATGAGATACCAACCGCCGCTGCGCCTGAGAAGGCGATTGCCGTTAACAAAAAGGAGCGTGTCTCCTTGGGGCTGTAATTGACGTCATTAATGCCCGGCATCCAGGCAGCGATCCCACTCACAAATTTCGAGCTAGGTTATCACATCCCCAATCTTCCATCACGACGGAGCAAACGATGAGAACGGGTATGCAGAGAAGATTGTTGTAGAACATGGAATCCCAGTCGGAGAATCCCGTCGCTTTGATTCGTTTTCTCATAGTGAGAACCTGTCCATCCATCCATGTTTCATGCAAGAACCCTACGGGTGGAGTAACTTTTACTTACATATGCAGCGCTAGTTAAGCAGTTAACAAGCATCCAAAAATATCCAATGTTCAGGTGCCGAACTATGCCCTTGACAGCCAGCAGGGACCCAATGCTGGCGCCGTTACTGACTGCCGGCAATGAGGAGCTGAACGCACTAGAAACGTCCGCCCATGCGGCAATGACGGAAGATAGTACCTGATGCTAAGCTCAGACTGACATGTGCATATCAGCGCCGCCGACTGGTACTTGCCATAAAGATGAAAGATATGAATGTCAGGGCGGTAACTCGACCACCGAACCAGATAACTTCACCGTATGCCTTGATATCGCATTGTCAGTAACAGAGGGACGCTCCAGATGATGATAATCCATACGATTAGAATTATGGTAAGATTCTTAAATATTGTGTACACTGGTATGCTCAGATGTTGCTGGGGCTGTTTTAAGCACCAGGTTTTCGGATATGTCCAGGAATGTGACATACCAAACTTTTCGACCCGGTATATATAACGCTCACCAAAAGAAAACTTATTGGAAACCATGCTTTGGCGTCTTTACTGTCAAATGAACGAAACGTTATGATGCCAGCTTTCTTGGCCGCCAAAACGCAAGCGACGCAAACAGCCGATTGCATTGTCAACAGCAAAAAGTTCATCGAAAAGTTGGCTCCGGACACGACAAACTGGAAATCCAAAGAGGTCAGCGAGGCTCATGCGAGGGAACTCGGAAGTAGCGATGACCTTGTTGACGAGCGTCATAATTATGGACGCGAGGCAATAACATATAATCGGGGATGCTTGCGCATAGCTCAGCTGGCCTCTTCACGGAAGCAGATGTGTTGGGACTCACTGGCAGAACCGCCAGGCTGCGTTTCCTTCATTCCACCCGTCGCCAACGCCTTTTTCACCTCTGCCGCATCTTCTTCAGCAACCGAGGGTCTTTCATGAGAAACCGACATTAGAGTTAACGAGCGGACGAATTAGGGGGCAGTGGTCACTTGAAGTTGTAAATAAATAGGTGGACAGCGAAAGTTCGATTCGTGATGTATGGTCTTCTAGTTGGCTTTTCGTCAAGTGTGGTGAGGAGAGCGTCCTAGTCCTCGGCTAGCCACACTGGTATCGACTTTAATGAACCTTGCTGATAGCTAGGGGGCGAGGCGACGTTGATGAATGTTGTCGAGTTGCTTGATCGTCTAATTTCACACATTTCCTTTCCACGTGATTGGGTAAACACTCTTTGCTGGGTGTTGCTGCGTCTACAGTGCGCAGCGACCATGGTCGCATCATGGCTTTCTATTGGGGCCTCGGTGGGCATGGCAATTGGACCACCCCTGGCAAGTAAACAAGCAGGAACTGAACTAAAGGCAGCATGGCTTAAACCCTAGAATCCAGGTCTATGCCGATCAAGCGC
Organism: Macrocybe indica; assembly: GCA_030407095.1. Lineage (NCBI taxonomy): Eukaryota > Fungi > Basidiomycota > Agaricomycetes > Agaricales > Callistosporiaceae > Macrocybe > Macrocybe indica. The sequence goes on from JARFTL010000005.1 coordinate 1,813,064, forward strand.
TGTCAATCGTGCGGAAAAGGTTTCTTTTAATTACTGTCTGTCTACTTCATGGAATGCTGATACGCCAAAGGGACTCGACCGGCTTCTCTCGTGATGTCTGTGGAATCCTGTTAGAGCATTTCTCTTAAACTTGCTGTCACTGCCTAACTTTGGCCTTCATAGGTTGTTGGCAAATATCACTAGATGTTTCTTCTGGCTAGGGTTCATTCATTTCGAAATCGGGTCTCGATGTTTCGATCTGATTACCGCTATTTTAGAGAACATTTCGAATTTGCCCTTTTGCTACAGTCTCTCCTTATGATCTTTGCCCAGGTGTGTCTCTTGCCCCGTCGCAAATTTGGCCCTGTTCATGTCTTGCTCCGCAGCTCGCACTCCTGTACATCTGCATACGCTATCGGCCAAGAACCGGTCCGGAAGTTGTTGGGGACTCTCCCCGCCTTACCTACACCCAATACGTCGAGTTTTTAGCGGGATTCATGTATGCCATCATTTTATACAACACGTCATTCCGGAGTTTGACCATGACTCACTAGTTTATGTCAAGCCATTCTTTTCCTAATTATGGGACGTTCTCCAGTTTATATATCCCTACTTGGTTTTATGGCACTTGGTCTGGAAAGCACCTTGCCGATACCCCAACTCATTAGGTTGGCTCACTGTACGATATCCCGTTCAATTTCCTAACGCTGTTGTCCAGTAACTATCAGCAATGCTCTCTTTACGGATTTCGCATGTCCACACTGTTAGGCTGGCTTGGAGGGGATTCATTCAAGTGCGCATATTTGCTGCACCTTGGTCCTAACACATCGCTCAAGCATCATCTAAGGACCGTCTATTTCTTCCTGCAACATTCTCCGCTTCAGTTCCAGGTATGTGCGGTGTTCCAGTTGTCTATTGACTGCGGTGAGTCTAGTTATTTCTTGTTGCGAACTTGATTCATAACTGTTCGCTAGCAATCGTTGCACAGCTAATAATGTATGGCAATGCCCCGCCTACGCACATGCCGTTGGCCGAAGAGGACGAGCTGGAGGAGGCTTTGCGACTCGCTTCTTAATGCATGTACAATTGTAGACGTATAGATTAGCCTAGTTACCATAGTCATGAAAAGTTTTCTGCGGTGCTGTCGCCAAACCAGGTGCGGTACAGCTACGCAAAACAGAGCCAAATACGACATCACCCTTCCACCCCATCCTCCGGTGCTGAGTTTCATACTAGCATCCTCCAACCTCCTCCTCCGCCATGGCTGCAGTAGACGCCTCAAAGCCCATCTCCTTCTGTGAACATCTCCAACTATCAAGCTTGGGCATTCAGCCCGCGTCAATATCGTTTCAGGTGAGTTTCCGACGCGACGCAATTCGCTGGCGTGTACTAACCGTTCTTTTGCAGGTCGGCGGCTTCGGTTTCGTAGTCGTGCTCCACGGCTGAATTCTACTTCTTTTGTAGACCTTAACTCTTGAATCCGACCACTTCATATGCGTACGAGAGAAAGTCAATGAACAAAACCAGGTTGTCATCATCGACCTGGCGGACGCCAACAATGTCATGCGTCGGCCCATCACAGCAGACTCTGCTATTATGCACCCTACAAGAAAAGTTCTAGCATTGAAAGGTGCGCGGACCGATTTGTTTCCTGTCTGCCTCATGCTCAGCACCTGTCTTCATTCCCGCAGCCGGCCGCACGTTGCAGATCTTCGACATTGAACACAAGCAGAAGATCAAGTCGCATATGAACAACGAAGATGTCGTTTTTTGGAAATGGGTCTCGGAATCTACGCTCGGAATGGTAACCGAAACGGCCGTGTACCATTGGAGCATCGCAGATCCCACGTCTCTACCCCAGAAGGTCTTCGATCGTCATCCTACTCTAGCTGGTGCCCAGATCATCAATTATCGCGTCACTCCCGATGAAAAGTGGCTCGTTTTGATTGGGATTTCTGGGAACACGACCAACCCGTCTGCCTTCAAGGTCAAAGGCGCCATGCAATTGTTCAGTAGGGATCGTGGAGTCAGTCAACCTATCGAGGGACACGCCGCAGCCTTCGCGGAGATCAAGCTAGACGACCGCCAGAAGCCCACGAAGCTTTTCACGTTCGCTGTGAGGACGGCGACGGGTGCCAAGGTTCGTCCTAATCATGACTGGGTTTATGTGTTTTCCTCATTGTTCTTCTAGCTTCATATTGTGGAGATAGACCATGCTGCACCAGATCCTCCCTTCGTGAAGAAAGCTGTTGAAGTCTACTTCCCTCCAGAGGCTGTCAACGACTTCCCTGTCGCAATGCAGGTCTCGAAGAAGCACGGTATCATCTTTTTGGTCACTAAGTTCGGCTTCATCCACCTCTATGACCTGGAGTCTGGTGCTTGCGTCTACATGAACCGAATCTCTGGCGAAACCATTTTTGTCACAGCGGAACATGAAGCCACGAACGGTATCATCGGCGTGAACAAAAAAGGACAAGTTCTGAGTGTGAGCGTTGATGAGCAGACCATCGTCCCTTACATTCTCCAAACGCTCAACAACACGGACCTCGCGTTTAAACTCGCCAGCCGTGCCAACCTTCCCGGTGCTGATGACTTGTATGTCAGACAATATCAGCAATTGTTCCAGGCTGGCCAGTACGGGGAAGCTGCTAAGATCGCTGCCAATTCTCCAAGGGTACGTCAATACTGGTCTTGCTGTTTCCGCATCGTGAACTCCATCCTTTAGGGCATTTTGCGAACAGTCGCCGTCATTGAGTCATTCAAGCAAGCTCCCACACCGCCTGGTGGATTGTCCCCGATCCTCCAATATTTCGGTATTTTGCTTGAGAAGGGGGAGCTCAACCATCTGGAGTCTTTGGAGCTCGCTCGTCCTGTTCTTCAGCAAGGCCGCAAGCAGTTGTTGGAGAAATGGCTGAAGGAGAACAAGGTACGAGGCCCGTCTTCCGCGACCAACGTTGAACTCATACTTTGGAAAAGCTCACTTGCAGCGAAGAACTCGGCGATATTGTCCGACTGCATGATATGACGCTTGCTCTGAGTGTATATCTGCGCGCCAATGTTCCAAACAAAGTCATAGCTTGCTTCGCCGAGACTGGTCAGACGGACAAAATTGTTTTATATGCCAAGAAAGTTGGCTACCATCCCGACTATACTGCATTGTTACAACATGTAATGCGTACTAACCCGGAGAAGGGCGCTGAGTTCGCAACGCAGCTCGTCAACGACGAGACCGGTCCCCTTGTCGATATTGAGAGGGTAAGGCGGGTCTGATTCTATCATCTTGACTTGTGCTAATTTCAATGCTATCTATAGGTCGTTGATATCTTCATGTCCCAGAATATGATTCAACCGGCGACATCGTTCCTGCTTGATGCATTGAAGGAGAACAGACCAGAACAGGGACCTTTACAGACACGTCTGCTCGAGATGAACCTCGTTCACGCCCCCCAGGTTGCCGATGCTATCCTTGGAAACGAGATGTTTAGTCACTACGATCGACCCAGAATTGCCAATCTTTGCGAGAAAGCCGGCCTCCTGCAACGGGTATGTTCGCTGTTTAAACAAGAGGAGCAGGCAACGCTGACATATCGAGACTAATAGGCGCTCGAACATTATGAGGATTTGGCTGACATTAAGCGTGCTGTCGTGCACACCACTGCTCTGCCGGCTGATGTTCGTGATATGCTTCAATCTATAACCTCCTGTTTACTCATATTAAATCCAGTGGCTAGTCAATTATTTCAGCCGTCTCACCACAGAGCAGTCGATGGCATGCATGAACGAGATGCTTCGTGTCAATATACGTCAAAATCTCCAAGTTGTGATCCAGATCGCGACCAAATATTCCGATATTTTGGGACCTGTCAAGCTCATTGAGATGTTCGAAAGCTTCAAGAGCTTCGAGGGTACGAGTCCAGCCATAATAATTGGTATTTTGTCGCTTAATTCTCTCGGCTAGGTCTATACTATTATCTCGGTTCCGTTGTGAACTTGAGTGACGATCCAGAAGTTCACTTCAAGTACATTCAAGCTGCCACCAGGACTGGTCAAATCCGTGAAGTCGAACGCATCTGCCGCGAGAGTAACTTCTATAACCCGGAGAAGGTCAAGAACTTCCTCAAGGAGGCCAAGCTTCAAGACCAGTTGCCATTAATCATCGTTTGCGACCGGTTCGACTTTGTCCACGACCTTGTACTCTACTTGTACCAGAATGGGCTGGTGAAATTCATCGAGGTGTACGTGCAAAAAGTCAATTCTATCAGGACACCACAGGTCGTCGGAGGTCTCTTGGACGTCGATTGCGAGGAATCTACCATCAAGAGCCTACTTGCCTCTGTCACCGGAAACTTCCCCATTGACGAACTTGTTCACGAAGTCGAACAACGCAACAGGCTGAAGCTCATCTTACCTTGGCTCGAAGCCCGAGTCCAAGCCGGTAGCCAAGACCCCGCTGTCTACAACGCGATTGCCAAGATTTATATAGACAGCAACAACAATCCGGAACAGTTCCTCAAGGAGAACAACGTGAGTGAGAACTATGAGCTGCCGGAAGAATGCATACTGATATTTTGAACGTAGCTCTACGAACCTCTTGTGGTCGGTAAATTCTGCGAGGCTCGAGATCCATACTTGGCATACATCGCCTATGCTAAAGGCTTCTGCGATGACGAACTCATTTCCATCACGAACGAGAACTCTATGTTTAAGCAGCAGGCCCGCTACCTTATCAAGCGTCGTCAAACAGAGCTTTGGACGCAAGTCCTCGCTCATGATAACATTCACCGTCGTCAACTCATCGACCAGGTTTGAATTATTCTTCCTTTGTGTAGGCCCTTTATACTCAATGGTGAAGAATAGATTGTGGCCACAGCTCTACCCGAGTGCACTGATCCCGATGATGTTTCTATTACTGTCAAAGCGTTCTTGCAAGCAGATCTACCCATTGAGCTCATCGAACTCTTGGAAAAGATCATCATTGAGCCCTCGCCATTCAGCGAGAACAAGAACCTCCAGAATCTGCTTCTCTTGACGGCGATCCGAGCGGATAAGGGCAAAGTCGTTGGTTACATTAACAAGCTTCAGAACTATGATGCCGGTGAAATCGCAAAGATTGCTATTGATCACGGTTTGTACGAGGAAGCTTTCACAATATACAAGAAATACGAACAACATGCTCTGGCCATCAATGTTCTCGTCGAGCATATAGTCTCCATTGATCGTGGGCTGGATTACGCTGTCAAGGTCAACAGGCCTGAGGTCTGGAGCCGGCTCGGTAAGGCCCAACTTGACGGTCTGCGTATCAAAGATGCCATCGGTGAGTGGAAGCTGTGGCTACGAAGATCTTCCCGCTAAATGATAATCAGATTCGTACATCAAGGCTGAGGACCCTTCGAACTTCGCTGAAGTCATTGAAATTGCTAATCATGCTGGCAAGCACGACGACCTCGTCCGGTTCTTGCAGATGGCTCGCAAGACACTGCGCGAACCCAAGATTGACACCGAATTGGCATATGCTTATGCGAAGACCGACCGCCTGCATGACATGGAAGATTTCCTTGGCATGACCAATGTCGCCGACATTTTGGAAGTTGGAGAGAAATGTTTCGACGATGAGCTCTATCAAGCCGCCAAGCTGTTGTTCACAAGCATCTCGAATTGGGCTCGCTTGGCTACAACTCTCATATACTTGGGTGAAAATCAAGCAGCAGTGGAAAGCGCCAGGAAAGCCGGTAATACGCAGTACGTTTCGATTCTCTCTGATGCGTCTTCAGCGTGCTGAATTGGTGACTGTTTTCCGCAGAGTATGGAAACAAGTTCATTCAGCTTGTATTGGAAAGAATGAGTTCCGATTGGTACGGTTCACGACTTCGGAGCAAAACAGACGATAACACTGTTCGCAGGCGCAAATCTGTGGTCTTCACATCATTGTTCATGCCGTACGTATCTGTTCAGAGCGGATTACGGTTGTTAGTGATCTTTACACTTCTCCCTGTAGGAGGAGCTCAATGCTCTGATCCAAACCTACGAACGCGGTGGCCACTTCGAAGAGGTCATCAACTTGCTAGAGGCTGGCTTGAGCTTGGAGCGTGCCCATATGGGCATCTTCACTGAGTTGGCGATTTTGTTAAGCAAATATCGCCCTGCCAAACGTGAGTATGTTCACCTACGTCATGACTACCTCTGAAAAGTCTTCCTGAAAGTTATGGAACACCTCAAACTATTTGTTTCTCGCATCAACATTCCCAAGGTGTGTGTTTCGGTGGTACCTCTATGTGTTTGGCGTGTTGAATCGGAGTATGCAGGTCATCAAAGCAACAGAGAAGGCTCATCTCTGGCCCGAGCTCGTTTTTTTGTACATCAAATATGATGAATTCGTGTGTCTTTTCTTTGCAACTCGAGTGGTGTTGAGATCGTCTAAATTGTGGTTCAGGACAATGCTGCCTTGGCTATGATAGAGCGTTCCGCTGACGCATGGGAACACAACCAATTTAAGGACGTTATTGTCAGAGTCGCCAACGTAGAAATGTACGCACTCCGAGTATGAACGGATCGGACATGTCACGACGCCTGACTTTTTCTAGTTATTACAAGGCCCTGACATTCTATCTCCAAGAACAACCTACACTGTTAACCGACCTCTTGACTGTTCTAATCCCCCGAATCGACCATGCCCGCGTCGTCAGGATGTTCAGACAAATCGATCACATTCCTCTTATCAGATCATACCTTATTGCCGTCCAACACGTAAGTCAACTGGTCCAGGTCGTGGAATGCATTGACTCATTATTGTCCAGCTCAATATTGAAGCCGTCAACGATGCCTACAATGACCTACTCATTGAGGAGGAAGATTACAACACGCTTCGCGACTCTATCGACAGTTTCGACAACTTCGACAATATAAAGCTTGCCCAGCGTCTAGAGACTCATGCGCTTTTAGAGTTCCGCAGATTAGCTGCACATTTGTACAAGGTAACATGATCGACCATTGATTACAATACGGAAATGCTGATGGTTGTGATGTCTCTAGAAAAACAAGCGTTGGGAAGAGTCAATCTCTTTGTCGAAACAGGACCGCCTGTTCAAGGATGCTATGATCACGGCAGCTACCTCTGGTTCGACTCCGGTTGCTGAAGAGCTCTTGTCGTACTTCGTCGACATCGGCAACAAGGAATGCTTCGCGGCGATGCTATACGTCTGCTTCGATCTCCTACGATCTGACGTAGTGGAGGAACTTTCATGGCAACACGGGCTCAACGACTTCTTCATGCCATATCGCATTCAGCTGCAACGCACGATGACAGAGAGGGTAATTTCATCTTTATTGCGACTAGCTCTGCTCATGCTCATGCATAATGATGTTGTTCTATAGTTGAACCAACTCGAAAAGGAGGTAAGGGAACGATCAAAGAAGGAGGCTCAGAAGGAGCAGACAGAGTCGGAAGCTCCAATAATCAACCCTGGTGGTTTTGGAAGCACATTATTGTTGACGAATGGCTATGTCGGACAAGCCCCTCAACCTGCCATGAACGGCATACCACCCGTACGTTTCTTGGTCAACCTGGTCAACATGGTATCCTAACCTCGGCTCACTGTCCCTCCACTAGGCTATGACCGGTTTCGGCGCATTTTGAGAGGTCATATTCCTTCGCCCTTTTTCAAATAATACTTGTAATATCGGATCGGACTGTCCCGTATAATGTGCTCATGTCTTTTCGTACTGTTGTTTCTTGCTTTTAATAGGATTCACTTCATTTCTTCTCGTTTGTAACATGGCAGCTTCGTTGCTATAGAGATGCGATATACATGGAGTGAGTGGATGTGAGATACATTGGTATCCAAATCACAGTCCGAGAGACAATAACGAGAAGAAAAAAAAGCCAGCAAAAGAGAGCGAGACGACCAATAAGGAAAAAAGCAGGTAAAGTAGTGAGTAGATAGTAAAACAAGAATGAAAAGAAAACAAGAAACCGCAGGACAATGATGGGAAGAACAAGTTCTAATAGCGTAAGCTAAAAGCGAGAGGGGGCGATAAGTCATCGGAGGTGCCAAGAGGAGATGCATGCAATGGGCCGGCGAATGAAAACGGAGAGGGGACGTAAGGGAGTGCGTCTGTCATGAGTGTGGAAGAAAAGGCGAGTAAGGGATGATCGTCAAGACGTCGGTCGGTCAAAAAGAGGGAAAAGAAAAAGCGATGGTGCATCCCGCAGCCCCTGATGGTCATCGTCTCCTGTCCTAGAGGGGAACGATGGAAGAGCGGAAACGCGAAGGTGAGGGCGAGAGACATGTTCGCGCCGACCAGCATCGGGCGCGATATCACATGATGACACAACCTCCACCGCCGGACGAGCCTTTAGCACGTGTGCTGAGCGATACACGGGCGGCTTCGTAAAAGACCTCCGTCACGCCGCGATTATGCTTCGAGCTGCATTCTGAATGGTGATTAAAAAGAAATGAGCAAGAGACTTCCATCTCAACGGATATGAGACACACCTAGGTACCGGCTGGCGCGTATCCTCCGTGCGACGGCCAGCCCCTCTTCATACTGCACCGGATGGGTTCCATATCGAAGCAGCCGATCTTTTACTGCTCGATCGTCCCGCAGATCGCATTTCAGAGCTAAAACGAGTAAGTTCCGATGGCGGATGTCGTAACGGAAGCAAAAAGAACGGACCAACTAGGACAAGCTGGTCCAAACATGAGCATTCTTGGAATGGAACAAGCCGAGGTCAGACGTATATTCCATACCTTGACGCCTGGGCAGTACTCCAGAATTTCTTCTAGCCACTGAAAACACGGGAAATGAGCTTCTCGTATCCCGATGCGATATCAAGAACTGAAGGTCTTTACTTTCGACTCCACGTTCTCCAATGATGTTGGATTGTCGACCTTGGGATGATGCATCAGCGTCAGCGTGATCGAAGGAGGGAAAAAAAAAAGGAGTGGCACATGCGCACCGAAAAACAAACCATAACCACATGCGTCTCGGCGTAAGATAGCGAGCGTAGCCTATCGAACTCTTCCTGACCTGTGATGACGCCGAAGCACAAGTCGAGAGACTGCTAAGCAGGGATCGAGAAGACCGAAGCAGTATGACGAACCAGCAGTGTCCCATAAGCTCAGCTCCACTGATTGCTCGTCAACGTAAAGTTCGTGAACGTAATTCTCAAATACTGTCGGTTCGCTTTGAGGTGGACGAATCAGATTCAACTGAAATTGGTAGGTCGCCTATCCGCGAACACCTCGGGGAGCGGGGCTGGGATGGACGGCAAAACGAGTAGACATACTAAATCTGCGTGAAGAAACCTCGAGCGAATACGTTTAATAGCGACGTCTTGCCTAGTGCGTTTGCGGATCGTTGAGTGCCTGCTGCTCCAAAAAAAAAATGCGAGAACGGAGGTAAATGGCATCGTACCGCATGCGCCGTCACCGCAAACAACGACCTGTTGATATGAACCATCAAAGATTTCGGGTGGTTGGATAAGCCGCTCAGAGTGACACCATGGGAAGAACGGACCTTTCGCTGTACCTGTGGAATACAGATGAGTACATCGGGGAGGTCTAGACAACAAAGAGACGTTACCGGTCTGTTGCGGCCAAAGGCAGCAGTGCTGGAGGAAGGACCGCACATTATAGGCATACACAAGATTTTGGGAGAAACGTTGAGTCGGTGGACAAAGCCAATATACTGGCCACTAAACACCCATTCACGTGATCGATGTCCTCCATATGCAACAGAATGAGATTAGACTACAATATTTTAGTACAGTTGATCCGGTGAATTAAATTATCCCCCCAATCATACGTTAATCTCACCGCCCCCTTTCATCGGATCTTTTGGTCGATGTTTCACTATCCAAGGGTGTCTGCGCACTTCCGACAAAGGTAACCTTCGCTCAGGTTCATATTGCAACAACTATGAAATGATGCCATTAAACTCTATGCTGTATCAACTCTCCACGACCTCACCTTGGATACGAGGTCTTTGACGTCCGCCGACATCGTCACTGGGAACTTCAAGTCGACTTTTGCTATCCGCTTGTAGGTATCTATAAAATGAAAATGAGCGAGGTCTCATCAAGGGCACACAAAGACGCACTGTTCACGCTTTTCCGATCTTCGAAAGGCGGGTTGCCGATTAAGAATTCATACGTGAGGACCCCCAACGCCCAATAATCGACCTTTTCGCCGTGCTCCTTCCCTTCCACCATTTCAGGCGGCAGGTAATCCAATGTTCCGCAGAGTGTCTTCCGCCTATTGCCAGGAGCATGAACGCTCCACCCGAAATCGCCGATCTTTAGCTCTCCGTTGATGCCCAGCAATAGATTCTCCGGCTTGATGTCGCGGTGGATGACATGTTTTGAGTGGAGGTACATCAGCGCATCCGCCATCTGGTCTATGTACCTCGCGCTCCGTCTTTCAGAAAAGCATCCATGCTTCGTGAGTTGCCTATAGAGCTCTCCCTTTCCCGCAAATTCGAGCATCAAAAAGATGCGTTTGGCATCGTGGAAATAGCCATACAGGCGCAGCACGTTAGGATGCCTCAAGTTCTGCTGGATCTCGATCTCTCGCCGAATTTGTTTCTCGACTCTGGATTCGACGATCTCAGACTTGTAGAGCGTCTTGAGGGCTAGGATATATTTCGGCTCTGTTTTGGTGCGGACCATGTAGACTCGACCGAATTTGCCTTTGCCCAGTGGCCGACCCATGTCAAAGTCGGTTAGACGCCATTCACGAGTTGGATATTTCCTAGCAGCCGATTCAGATCTGATCAACAGAAGAAAGAACCCCTCCAGGTAAGACGCACTTTGAAGTACTAGAGCTCAAAGCGAGCTCCTCCGCCGCTTCACCGGTGATTTCCTTTCCCCTCTTTTCATCGTCCAACTCCAACCCCCCGTCATATTTGCCTATGTCGATCGGAGGCGGCACGGCACGAGGCTTTCCTAGCTGTGGCTGCGAGATCTGGTGACGCAACGTGGATGGATGCGTAGGCTGGTTAGGCACATTCTGCTTCGAGCTCAGATTGGGCGCTGCGTGCTTGCTGAGCAGTTTCGCGGTGATATTTGAACTGCTTTTCTGATGATGAAGGACGCGCATGGTCGAGCTGGTAGACATGGATTTCTGGTGCTGCTTCTTCCCCGAGATGCTAAGGCTGGCTAACTGCTGAGATACAGAGCTGACGGACGCCATCATGGATGAGGAGTTTGAGAAACGTGTTGACTCTCGAACAAGACGCGTTTGGATTGAACAGGCGTCACGTGCCCGTTCCATTGTGCCGTAGCAACAACTATCCAAAGGGCAGGACCAATGATCACTTCCTTCGCCGTTCTAGGGGGGAATACACCGCCAGATCAGGATGCCAGTCAGCGAAAGTAATGTATCAGTCGACTACGTGGCCTGGATATCGCCATGTTCCAGAAGCATCAATGGGAAAGGACGGCCGGACTATGACGGTTTCGCCCGTGCGAAGGGGCTCATCAGAGGGCTTAACCGCTGCCCTAACCGTCTGTGCGAATCTTTAAGGTACTACCTAATTTATCCAATGGACGATTGCGCTCGGGCCGCAGCGGACCGCTGATGAGTCGCGTCCACCAGAGCAGGCGATGTGGGGGTCAGCCCCACGGGTGGGATGCGCCCATCCCGCGCCCAACGGACATTGAGTGTGAGCGTAAGCCCGACACCGACCGACGGCCTGCTTGCACAGGACTTGTGCACCAAGATTTGTGCGAGGGCAGCGCGCCCCAAGCAGCACAGGCAGTCGGCGCTCCGCAGATAGGGCCGAAAGACGCAAAGTGCTCAGTCTTGGGGAGTCGAACCCAAGACCGCAATCTATGGCAATGGGTCTTCATTTCGCACAATACCGTCTCCTCGGAAATAATTGCGGCGAGTACGCTTCCTATTCTAACAAGCCTATTGTTTTCTCTGCATGGCTGAAGATTGTTGGCAGTCGTGTGAAATACAGCATAAAGACATTCTTTTGATGGGGATATACAGACATTCTCCTATAGCCCATGAGCTGATGGCCGCATCTTTGCTCTTCGCCGATATCTGTGTCGCCACAAAGTAGCTCTGCCTTCTCGGCACATGGTACATGCATAAATATCCAAGAATGCTAACGGCGGCTTAACATTGTTTCTCCTCTTTCCGTCTCTCCTCAAATCCTCGTTACAAATGTCATCATCTTCCTCTGGGCCATATTTCTCCAGACTCGCACCTGAGCTGCTGGCGGCCATAGCCGGCTACATCGAAGAACGTTTCCTCGGAGAAACTGCTCTTGCGATACGCAATCTCACTCCGTTCTGCGAGGAGCGTCTCTTTGCTGCGATCAGGTTGACTTTTCATGACTCTGAACGCAATGCGGAATTCGTGACGCTCGCCGAGGAAAAGCCGGTCATCCTGACCTATGTCAATGAACTCCGTATTCGCGATGAAGTAGACGTGGACCGGGACACTACGATTTCTGACCTGCTTTGGATCCTCGACAAGGTCAAGTTGCGCGCCTTGGACGTCTTCGCCGACGAGGAGACGCCTTTTCAAGTTACGGTTCTGCGCAACACGTCTGGATCATTGCACACCCTGGCGCTACGGTCCATAATCGATTTTCATCCATTCACCCTGATGCAATTCCCCAACATCAAGCACCTCACCATATCGCACGTGGAAACCGTGGAGGACCACATGCATGACATAGTACTGACCCAGGACGAGAAGATCAAACTGTTGTCTTTGAAGCTCGAACAACCCGCAGAAGAATGGACAATCCCTTTTTTCTACCTCCAAGCCTCGCCGTTCGACCTTTCGGAGCTTCGCCACCTCACGGTCATGAGCGAGTCAGTCTTGGACTTTGAACGCATTTCGTCGATGTGCGAACGTTCCCTGCGAAGCTTGACCATCGGTTATGGACATAACCGTGCGTGTAAATCATCTCAAATGCCACAACTCTGTTTGACCTGGTGCATTTCCTCCGTTTTGAAATCCTCTCACATTTGTAGTCGCCAGCAATCTTGAAGACATCAGCCTCAACGGCCTGAAGTCCCTCACCGTTTTCGGCTTTCCATTCGCAGCATATTTAGGTGATCGCATAGCCGACCTTTTGCAAAGCATTGACATAGGCAACCGGAATCGCTTCATGGATTTCACCATATTCATAGAGGGTGACCCGGATGTGGAACAGAATATTTCCAACCTCGGTATGATCGACGAGGCTCTCAGCCGTTTCGCTGGCAATGTCCATGTGCAGTTTTTCAATGTGCCCCCCGAAGAAGAGGAGTTCATCCGAGATGAAGCACAAGAAATGTTCCTCGCGCATCTCCCGCAAACATCCCAGAGAAATACGACTAGTTTTAGCCTGAGCTACAAGGAATTGTGGGAACTCATTTAACTGGCCCGAGAAAGAATCAGATCGCTGAGCGAATCCTCTGGACATTCTCGAAGCCTTACTTAGTGGACCTCGTTTCCTTTTGGTCGCGTAGGGATCACTGCAAGCCAGTTTTCACCGTATCTCATGTACATATGTTTTCCTCCAAAGATATACAACTTGCTACGTCTTTGAAGCAACCAGGATAGCTAGTCGGTGCGCGTCGTGCACATATATATGTTCAGCGTTGGAAAACGATGCCCAACGCCTCCTTTACGACCTCTCGGTCGCTTGCGAACGTAAGCCTCTCTTCCGCTTCACCCGCCGGGACAAAGACGGGCTCAAATTTCTCGAACCCAACTCTTGGCGGCCCGCCTTCGTCTGTCTCACCGGAATCGACGACCGTCCCGACAAACCAGAAAACGAGCTTCACGCCCATTTCGCCTTGCTCTCTGATGCTGAGCGTTATCGGCTCGGCCAGCCCGTCCGCCACCGCCACGGCATCCTCGCTCTCGACGCCAGGAACCGGCGCCCTCGTTTTCATGCGCTGCGGCCAGAACTGCCACTTGAACCCCGTCTCCTCGTATGTCTCGCGCAGCGCAGCGGCTTCAATCGTCTCTCCCCTCTCTTTGCGTCCCTTGGGAAGAACCCATTCGTCCGTCTCGATCATTCGCAGAATGCATATCTCAAGACTCTGATGTTTGTCTGACACGGAGGGCGTCGTTTGTGGAACGCGGCGAAAAAGGACACAGCCCGCTGATATCACGAAGTCGCCGGCCAGGAATTGCTTAGACGGATATCGACGGCGTAGAGACAGCGCAGATGTGGCCATTTGTCATGAAGTCGTGCAGGTTGCAACTATGCCGACAAAGAATAGTCAAGTTATCTAAGTAAACATACATGTATATTCGGCATCCTCTCTCTATTATGTTTACTGCAAAAAAAAAAAAAAAAACAGATTGTATATACAATAAAACGCCAAGAAAGTACGAGCGGGACAAGACAACCATTATTAGGCCTCAAGTACAAAGACATACAGGTTCTTTAAAAGTACAAAAGCAATATGAACATCTCTTACAATAGCCGAGTCACGGAAACATAGACATATATATATACCTGGAGATCTTTATAGCTTCAGAACAACAGCGGAAACAAATGGGTTGATCCGCACCAGGAGGAAAAGAGAAGAGCAAAACGCTTCAATCTTCACATCGCCACACTCGCGGCAAAGTCTTGCCAGGTGCTTTGCATAGTCCCCTCTGGTGAACCGGAGGATCTTCTATGTGCAGGAAGCATGGGAGCATCCAAGACCGGCGCGCCCGCCGCCGTGTACCTCGCCGATCCGTAACCATTTGTATGGAGGTCGTTCACGACCCCGTTGCCATAATCGTAGACGGGAAAATACTGAGGGAACGAATTGGATACACCCGGCGCCCCCATGCCATCATTGGCATGCTGTGGTTGCGATGACGGCAGCGAGTGCGGCAGCTGATGGGCTGTCGGCGATGCACTGTGTTGTTGCTGTGAGCGCTGCGATTGGTGCTGCGGAGGAATGTATGGAGATGGCTCTGCTTGATATGCTGCGGCGCTCGTCGGTACGCTGGACATCCCGTACATCGAGACCGGGGAAATATCATCGGGATACATGCCGTGACCGGGCTCCATTCCATTCATGGAACCCTGTCTGCTCTGACTTGCTGAGCCGCCGTCAGGAACGTGCTGTTGAGGCTGGTGCGAGTTCGACGCAAAGGTACCGAGATACTCCCAAACGCTAGGGTGCACCTGACCCTGCATCGAAGGGGATAACGGTAGTGGCACAACTGGGTTATGCGATGTGGGTGACCGGTCCATCAGGGTCGGAGAAGATGGCTCCATTTTCGCCACAAAACGGGTCTTGCCACCGAGGATCGATAACTCATCGTTGTTGTCTGCGGGCGTCGCTGGCTCAGAAACCGACGGACCGTACCGATTCAGGGGCGATCCCTTTCCCTTTCGGAACTCATCGAGACTATGGTGGGCTTTCTCCTGCAGTCGCAGCATAATACCCTTCAAGGGAAAATAGGTTATACTGCAACCCTGGCTACCAGATATACCGAAACTCACTAAAACCTTGCCGGCGCGGAATCCCCGAGCCGCTTTGGAGAACAACTCGCAAGCGGAGTCGAGCTGCACGAGTGCTGACGGCGCCAAGCTCAGTGAAGGGCAGCGAGTGACAATCGAACCAAGAATTATCTAAGATGGTACTGTTAAGATAGGCGTGCCAGGATACGCGAGATACATTTCACTTACCGCACAAGAAAACATATGCGTCCACAGGAACCATATTCTTTCGCTTTCCTCCTTCAGTTGTGTATGCAAATTGCGCATAAGGGCAATGAGCGATCCTGCACTCCGGTATGCCGCAATAACGGATGTCCCATATGGACTTCCTAATGGATCTTTCGGGTGGTCGCTGATCGCTCGTGCGAAGAAACTCCGGTGCAGGTACAGCAAGTCTAAAGAGAGGGGGACGGTGTCTTGAATTAGGTGTTTTGGCCCGATATGGTTAGCGTACTTACTCATCTCCCTGATAGCGAGTACGATGTGCCGCTGCAAAGTTAGGCCTACAGTCTCGGGAAAGCCTCCTGGCCGGGGCTCCGAGCTCCCAAAGCCCGCCACTTGAAGAATAGGCGGCACAGGGAAGGATCGCATCTTTCGATCGAGCTGCAACACAGTGGCGTATGTCGGCATTTTACCTCCGAAAGCCTGGTCATGGAGCAGGTTCATGCATTCCGACGTGAAGCGATGCTTCCATGCGTGAACTGGAGAACAGCATGATAGGATCAGAATTCTGTACAGGCGTTGATGATGCGAAGAAGCACATACAAGCTTTTTCGTCGGAGTTATCACCAATGAACGGCATCTTGCAGTCGACATGACTGAGGGCGAAGCTCGGCGGCCGACCAAATGTGAGGCATTGCCACGAATCATACGTGAATATCTCCCAGAATAGCTCTCTTCTTCGTTGCGTTTCCAAGGCATCGATCTTCCAGCGCCCACTGTCACGGTCTGGTGGGGGTGAATGTGGCGGTAAGATGACAGAACGCAGTGGAGTGATAACCACTTACGCAGCCCAATCTAATGCACAAGTCGGCAGAAAGGGCAATCAGTAAATCGGTAAAAAAAGAAAAAAAAAGAAAGCTGAGCAAGAATTAGAAATCGCATACACTTTGTCCAATTTTAACCGCGAGGCCCATCAATGCCCAGCGGGAGCCAGAGGCCGTCCCGTGCCGATCAGATAAGAAAAGGTAGAATGTCATGAGGTACTGTCAGCAGACACATTAAGTGAGTAGATCAGTGATCTCATTGACATTTCGAACGCACCAAAGCTTGCACAGCATTGATGGTGGGGTCGTCCAGGAAGGAATCCTGGAAAAGCGCTGATTTGGCAAGTTGATGGTATTTCTCAGCTTCCAAATTGTACGCAGGTAGAGAGGTATCCATCAACGAGCCGATCGCTAAGACCATGAAGAGTAAAGATAGGCGATGTGCCACAAGAGGATCGGCAGAGGGCGGTCCGGCATTCAGGTCGTAGAACTGCGAATAGACTTGGGAATCAAAAGTCTCGAGTGATATCGGATTGTACCTGGCAGTGACTGTATAAGGTTACTATGACACTGGGGGCAAGCCGACTTACATCCAAGCAGCGTGAGAGTAGTATAGCGAGCGTAGCTGATAGGCCTTCTCTGCGGGAGGGAGATACCAGCAGAGTTCTGATATGCTAATACCATCTTCTGCAATCGAATGCGCCGTAGAGGATATGGGAAACGCGGAAGCTCTTCTTAAAACTTCCTTTGGGAGGATGGTCTGCAGATCCTGGAGCAAATCCTCCTGGTCGCTGCCCTCAGCAGCCTCGTTCTGCAAAATAATTCAGATCGTGATCGCAAGATTGGAATGAAAATTACGGTACCTGATAGAAATGCTGCACATGCAATGCATCGGGTCAGGAACACATTGAGCCGAAAGTTATGCACCACGCACCCATGAACTTGCCGTTTGCCCAAAGAATTTTGTTCGGCCCGATATGCTGATGGATAGTGAGCCGAAGGCATCCACGACGTCTGGGTTTTCGTCCTCTTTGGTCCCGTGTACCACACCATTTCTTGCTGGAGTGGCTTCGCGCTGCAGGGGTGCCTTGATTCTCAAGAGCTCCTCAGAAAGCAGCGGGTGTGGCTCAGTTGTGAGTTGAGAATGCGCAGCTCGCAGTCCATCTTCAAGCTGACGGACACGATTAGCAAGCTCATTTATTTTTTCATGCAATTCTTGAGTCGATGCAAGGACGAATCTAGAAAATAAAAATATGCGACTCGGTCAACAGGCTTTGTGCACTGCTTGGCCCACCTATTCCCTTGGCCAGTTGTGAGAGAACCCTTGATAAAATTCCATCAGCCATCAGCGGTGCTCGAACGCAGAGAAGCGGAATCAAATTACGTCTGGACAGATAGCACCACAGCCTCGCTTGACGCAAGAGCCACAGGGGATGGCACGGTCACAACGCAGCTTCAACCTGAGGGGATCGCGCAAAATTCGAAATTGAGAAAAAAAAAATACGCCGGCGTCTCGTGATTGGTCATTTGCACTGACCTTCGACATTCTGCACAGCTGAGGCGGGTTGCACCTTTTCGTCTTTTCTTTGTGGGCCCTTCAAGGGCATTCACGATGTCGTTTCGCTTCTCAAATGTCGGGGAGGTGGACATTGAGACGACGGGACGATGATGATGATGATGGTGAGAGAACGAGAAGAAGATGGCAGGAGAGGACTGATTTCGCCTGCCCAATGTAAGCCGTGTTCCCGATTCGGCATTTGCTCCCTTTCAGGGCCGCCGGAGATGTCCGTTTCCCAATTGAGATGTGGCTGTGCGCCCACGATCCCTCCCCCTGCCCATGAGGCTCAAACTTTTGGATTCCTTTTCTGCTCTTCAGACCGCCGCACTTGCTCCATTGTGCTCTGATATGCTGCAAGGGTAATTCATATCCTCCTCCTCTCGGCTATTCTGGTTTCCCTAAGCGTTGGCAACTACATGTCAACGCGCGAAAGGAATGACAGGTCGTTGAGAGTGTGGTTTCATTGCCATACATAGTCTGGTTCGTCCATCGCATCAACACGCGGCATTTAGGAGCAGGTGGGCTCGACGTTCGAGGTCTGAGTTAGGCGCTTTCCTGACTCTTTGTTGTGACACGGTTATCAAGGACCTCGAATAGTCCCGTTTTTTCAATCCGACTTTTCTCGAATAATACATGTCGGCGATTAATAACCACCGGGCCAATAATCCCCAAACTCTATTCGTCCTTAGGCTCGACTCCCTCCCCTCTGTTGTTAGGGAAGGAGACTCGTTATCGGTGTCTTATGCGGACTCGGTATTTTGTTGCCGCAATGTTTTGATTCCCTTTTAAAGATCCGATCGACTTTCCGCAAATTTGAAACAGTTCTTGTTCTCGATCGGGATCACCCACTAGGCCCTTGGGCCTTGAGCATGAAGGGGTCGACGACTATCCTGTCATTCAATTGTCTCTTTCCCGACAAAGCAAGGAATAACCATAAGAATCGATTGCTTTTTTCTCATTCTCGGACACTTGTCGTACTGGGGTTCAGCTCGGTTTCCGCTAATCAGATTTCTATCGCTTACATCGCAAAGCACGAGACGCTTCCAGCTGGACCCGTTTCAAGTGTGAATGCACTTACGCTACCGCGATCTGGACCCAATCCGAACAACGGCTTGTATTTATTCACCGTGAACCAAGGATTCTTTCTCTGATCAACAAATCGCAACCATGCTCGGACGGCTTCTAACAGGAGGGACCATAAGAAGAAGAAGAACAGGAACAAGGACAAGGACAATACTGCTTCGAATTCCTCTCCCTTTGCACCGGGCCAGCATCCGGAGTCAATATGGAGCTTGAGAACACAGTTCGTCTCCGATGCGCCGGAGGCATCCCTGTTACCAAGTACTAGCCGCATGAATCCAGATGACAAAGCGCACAGATAACTAGTGCTTCGTGCTGACTCGGACAGCGCTGACAGCGAGCGCTGCAAGTTCATATCTACATGCCACTGAACGTTCACAACGTTCGGGATCGAAGAATGTTCGTGCATTAATCGGCGTAAACGGGATACACCAGTAGTAGTGGCAGATGCATAAATCATGCGCTACAGACTAAGATATTAGGAAGTGTACATGTGGAGGTGCGGTAGGAAGATAGGAAATGAACGAAAGGAACATTAAAATTAAATAAATATGCCCTGCGTAGCTGTCATAATCATCCGTGCCAAGGAATGCATCGGAAGAACGAAAGGTGCGTAGGAGAATTGGAGAAGGATTTCACAGGTATACAACAAACCATGCTAGCGTCCCAAGGCTAGTCATCTAAGTGATGACGATCTCTTGGCTCGCCTCGACGTGGTGCCGCTTCCCAGCATCGGGACTCGGCTCCGTGCTGCCAACCGTGGACAAGTTGGTGACATCGCGCACGACGATGGTATGGTTGCTGACTTCGTTCGAGGGACTGATAGGTTCCGCCAAAGACGAGGCGTCGGAGGAACTGTAAATCGAGTCCCGCACGCTCTTGGCCGCGTTCGTCTGCAGCTGGGGCAGGTTTGGCGTCGGGGGGTTGTTGGGCGTGGCTGCGGTGATGGATGATGAGATGGACGAGATGCTCGAGCGCGAGCTGAAGAAACCGCCTATTTTTCTCGATAGAGGCGTGGCGGAAGCAGGCGCTGCAGGTTGGGGAGGTGCTACAGCCGGGGGTGCCATACTGGCGGACTGTGGCACGGTCGGTGTGCGTTGCGTTGCGTCTCTCCACAATTTGAAACCCCATGCGGAGGCCCCACCAGCGGTTTTGCGTTCCTCTTCTCCATCCCCTTTCGACAAGGTGGATGGCAACGGCAACGACAGAGGTGGCAACGTCTTTGATTGCTCTGCCGTCCCGACGTTGTTCTGGTCGATAAAGTCCCGCAGAGCCTTGACGCAGATATCGGAAGCTTCTTTCGCTTCGATGGTCTCTTGCAATTCGTGCTTGGTATGCTCGAGCTCCTCTCGGACCACGCTCAGGTCTCTTCTAAGCGCCTCGATCTCCGAAGTCAGATGTAGATCTGGCTGCGCAGCCATATCGGGTTGCGGTGGCAAGGGTCGGCCGAACAGGGCAGACTGCCGGCGTGCAGCCTTTGAGGTGGGAGGCGGCGCATTGTCCTGCAACGCTAATAGCTGGGAACGGGGACTTGTATCAAACCCGGAATCTGATGTTGCTCGCGGAGCGTTGGGCCGTCCGGTGAACGTGCCCGTGAGAGGAGTAAAGGAAGCTCGCTTGGACGAGGGCGGGCTCGAAAACATCGAATAGCCTGCGCGAGACAAATCGAGGGCTCCAGGAGCCAGACTGTGTCTTCGATTCTCGGTTTGCAGTCGCATGAGTCCTCGACTGTAAAAAAAAAAAAAAGATGAATTTAAGCGCCCAAAGAGGAAATCAGGGAACAATCATACCGGCTTTCTTCGACCTTGGAACGGAGGAGAGTGATGGCTTCTTCATCATCTTTAATTTTATTTCGAGCATCGCTCAGTTCGACCTCCATTTTGGTCGCCTTGTCTGTCATGTGGTCGAGGGCGTCCTTGAGCTCAGACTCGTGCGTGGCGGCCACTGCGACCATCTCGAGGAGTTCATCGCGGTCCTTCGTGACGTCAGCCAGGGACTGTTGTAACTGCTTGATGATGTGGGCAAGAACGTGAGGGTCTAATGACTCGTGCTTCGAGGATCTGTGGGCACCGTTGCGGAGTGTGGGTGCCTCTGTGTAATTGGAAGGTGTGGGCGGATAGGATTCCATGTCAAGTTGGCGCTCGAGCTCGAGGCTGAGATCGATGGAAAAGTGTCTCTTTGCTGCGGCGGAGGATGCGTCTGTTGAAAGCGGTGCTTCAAATTCGATTGTAGACGGGGCATTTGGCTCGTGAAGGTTGGACATGATAGTCGTAAAAGAAGGGATCGGAGATGGTTGTACAACAAATAATCAGACAAAGGCGGCAGACAGATTGGAATCAAGGAAGAAAGGGTAGACAAGCGAGCGAGAACGACAGTTTCCAAGAAACAAATGTTAACGACAAGACATACGCATCGTCACGTGCTCTCATCCGCAGTGTCCACTTCTGGTGGGTTCGATCGGACGAGGCAGAGGTGGTGTAGGCAAAAACGATACGACCACCACCCGATCAAACGTCCAATCTCTCATGTCTGCCAATCCTGATGATGGGAACTCTTGACAGCAGGGATTGGGCACAAAATGGTGAATGCATGATCGTAACAATACGGCCAACAACTTGGAGACTCCATTCATGTAACAGCTAGGTAGCACAGATAGAGATTGGCTTTGCGAAAGAGCTAGCGTATTCTAGGTCTCAAAAAGGTATTATCGGCGATGCTGGATGTGGTGAGAGTTGATGGAAAAGGTTTGTTTGTCCGATCAGACAGGTCAATATAACGGTTTCGGTTTAGTCAGTGGTTCGGGCTCAACTTTCATAGCGTTCTCCAGCTCTGTACTTGTAGCAATACCACATGGCCCAGCTCTCCCTTCCTCTCTCCAGCCCTTTTGATCCAGGCGCCCTGTCTGATCCCGGTTCAGCGCCAGGTTACGATGCCTCGCAATCGGCGGCCAAGTTTCCCCACACCAGAGCACAGCTCTCTGCCATTGCGCGCCAGTACAAGCCGCTCGACAGTTATGATGCCGACACCGATGGCGACGACCTGGCTCGCGTCTCCTCGTCCTTCGTCGGCAAGGTAGTCTCCCTTCTAGTCGAGGAGCAGGAGGACGAGCTCAAGACGCTGCTCAAAGACACCTACGGGATGGATGACGAGACGGTCGGCGATGCCCATGTCTTACTTCCTCTCAAGCATACTGACCGTTCCGCCAGCTGGAACAAAACGTCCTGGATCTAATGCACAAGCACAGAGACGATGTGGCGGGCGTGCCGTTCCTCTTCCTCACTCCCACCCGCCGGCCACTCTCACGTCCCTCCTCCCGCGCGTCCAATTCAGCTCGTCTGCATCCAGCCCGCCCAGAGACACCGGCATCGACCCCTTCGTCCCCGCTCGCTATGCTTTTCAAGCGGCCGCATACCCCGCTGACCTCTCCGCTCGCCAGCGGTGCTCAGCCCTCATCTTACATGTCTGCAAAGAGCGATTACTCCCCTCAGTCGTCCCCTGTCCTAGCACACGCTCAAGCCACCCAGGCGCATGCTCAGTACACAGCCAGCCTTCCGGCATCGCCCATGTCGTCGCCCAGGCTCAATGCCAAAGCATCCGAATTCAAGCCCATTCAGCGCCCTCTCTCAGCCGCTTCTTCAGTTCCAGGTTCTTACCTCCGTAATGACACACCTTCGCCCGATATGTGGGCCCACAACTCTCCACGTGCTACGTCAAATTTAGCTATTGCTGCGCCCCTCATCGCTGATCAATCGCCGTCCATACAACCAAGGTCCCTGACTCCTAGCTCTTCACTGCGCACATCTCTCCGGCCTGACGACGACGAAGATGATCCGTTCGACCCGTTCGCCACTTCCACGTCGCCTCCGTCATTCCACTCTGCCTCAACCGCTCCGACTTCGGAATACGACAATCTGCCCTGGCCAGTTCATACCATGCCTCCCTATGGCTTTACCGATTCACCACCTGAACCGGAAGACGAAGCAGACTTATCATTGGACAGTTCGTCATCGCTAGCTGATGGCATGACTCCGTTTGATGTTCTTTCATCCGTGTTTGGCTCCTCTCTTGCTCCCTCAGAACTCGAAGACGCTTTGGCAAACAACGGATATGATTTCGACCGAGCTATGGCTTGGCTTGTAGATCAAGCTCTTCCACCTACCCCTCAGATGCCTCAGCCTCGGATGCAGTCTATGGGCGGCAGAGTCACATTGGTTTCAAGAGATAACGGCCCCATGAGAGGACTTGGTAGGGGCGGTTACACTAATCCCAACACACTCTCTCCTCGAGGTTATGGCAATGGAGCAGGTCGTGGAACTCGTCCTGCAAACGCTCCGAATCGCGTATGCAGATATTTCCTCGCCGGAGAATGTCTTCGAGCCGACTGCAGATTCAGGTACAGTACGCACTCTCTTTCCGTGCTGCCGTCGTATTAATCACTCGGACCGTCAGTCACGATCTAGAACGTGCTTTGTGTCGTTTCTGGCTTCGTGGGACGTGTGCCAAGCAAGAAAGCTGTGAATTTTTACACCATCTTCCCAAGGATGTCGATATCACCAGTCTAAATGTCGCCATGTCACGTGTGCATATGCAGGCTGGACCTCCGATGCAGAACGCGCCAAACGATGAATTCCCAATCTTGGGATATGACAACGGAGCCGGTGGACGTGGGCGCCGTGGTGTCTACAACAAGCCTTATATGGATCCTGGCCGTACCAGGTTCGCGGCGGCCGTCAAAAAGCCTCCACCTGTGCAGCCGCCTACCAACGGAAATGACGCCGCTCGCAGGGAAGCGATGGGCTTCTCAGTTGACAATCTGCACGCCCGAACTGCTATTGTCGCCCCGAGGCCGTCTCCACGCCTGAAGCTCCGACCTCCTTCTCTGCTACCCACTTTACCAACTGGAGAAGTGATCAACAGCATATATATGGCCTACCGTTCCCGCGCCCTTCAGCTCGGTGCGGCTCGCAATGCGTGCTTATCGCGCGCTGCGGACGCATGGAGACGTGGCGACGGCGCCGCTGCTAAACGATTCAGCCGAGAAGGACACGACCTGAATGCGAAGATGAACGCCGAGATGGCCGCAGCTGCTTCAAAGCTAGTTCGGGAGCGTGCCAGAGTAGCCGAGCAGGCAGCGAAAGCCAGAGACGCTAATTGGTCCGACGATCCCATTGACAGAACCAGCCGAGGAACTCTGTGCGGCGGGGGATTCGGAGTATGCCTCGGTGTGGCCAGGCAGGATATCGGAGATGGCAAATTGACCTCCGAGGAAAGAATGGAATGCGTGTTGGACCTGCATGGATTGCACGCGAACGAGGCAACGGAAGTTCTAGAAGAATTTTTGTTGGCTGTGAGTGTGCCTTTCTTTGGGCCGAATGTCATTCGCTGGCAGCTAAAGTGATTGATCGCCAGTTGGAAAAAGAACATTTCTACGGTTTAGGTGGGTTGATCCACGATTGCTCATTTAATGCCTTGTTTCTGATATGCAATCATTGTACAGCTTACGCCATTGTTGGCGAGGAAAAACACACCGGAACCCAAGACGTGGCCCGGGGTGCATCAAGATCGCGCTTGGCGACTGGTGTACGTGAATGGGTACACCGTTGGGGATACCCTTGGAGCGAACGCGATGGGATCATCTGCATCGATCCGTTGACGCATGCCTCTGAGTAGGCATGCCTTCTCTCTCGGCTGAACGAAACACCTCTTAGAAGGTTGAAATGTAAATTGGTAAAGGAACGTAGATCAACCTCGATGGACTGTATGGCCGTTTTCTTATTGCCCCAATGCTCTCTTTCTCTGTTTATGATCTGCGTTGACACGACCGTTAGGGCGATGATCGTGATTGGACGGACAAAGTCCCGAGCTGTAATTCGATTGTAACTTGTGAATGTACCTTTTTCTCCCTCTTACCTGAAATCACGCGATGTGTCCTAGTAGATCACGTTTCCATGACGCGTCCAGTCAACCTGTCAACGTTATAAGTCGTCAAGGCAAAAGACGCTGAGCGCAGCGCTGAACCTCAATACCAGTTCGGACACGCTGCTGACGAATTACACGAAGACACATCCTCAGTTGTCGTCTCCCATCAGTCTCTGGATCTGATGTCATATGCGACCTTTTAGATTCTGCCAGTGTACAACCAACCGGAGAAATCGCATCTCACTACCGCCAAATATCACTCAACCAGCTGCTGGTCGGAGCGCAGCGATGAGGCGAATCCTCGTTCGGGAGGGGACTTCCATTGGAAACCTCGGTAACACTTTGCACTGCCTGTTGTGTTCTGAACATGGCCCAGGAGGCCCGAGCTCCTGGGCGTTTATGGACAGCATATAAAATGACTAGCCTGGACGAGTGGACTGATGGGTCATCCTGGGTGATCGACTTCGTTGGACTACGTTTTTTTCTTCGATTCGACAGCGCTGGTCCGCACTTGGTAGCAAATGCACGAGGCTTGTGAGCATCGTCCTGGGTGCGTCGCTGGAGCTTCATCTCCCGCACGTCCGACCATGATCATTGATCATCCTCAAATGTAGGACGCATCGAATGTCAGCCATTAGTGTCATTGTTACAATCATGCCTCACAGTAATTCCATTCTAGCCCCGGTTCGATCGATGAGGCGCCCAGCACAGATGCCCTCTGCTTGTGAGCATGGCGCACACGGCTTCTCTACACCGTTGCTCACAACTTCCATCAGGAACTGTGCCGAACTTGGACAAGCGGGCAGTGTTCTCAAAAGTGAACATTCCCATGTCTTCATTGTGGTTCTCGGCTTTGAGCAGTTATTACGGAACTAGGTTCTTCCACGACCCCATATTCAGTGACGGTCCAGGTGCAAGAAGTCGCCCAGGACTCTCCCAGACGCTCTTTTCCGTCATGTTTGCCTCGTTCACTCGCAGGTCTTGCTCGCAGGTTCTGTTCTCAGGTTCTCACCTTCTTTCTGGCTGTCGCGGCGCGCGTCTTCCATATTGTCCTTCTGGGTTTCCCCGCCTATTACTTCAATCGTGGCGCGGAATTCATTGAGCAAGCGGATAGGTGTGCGGCAGATTACGAAATCTGGACTAATACGTTGAGAAAGCCTGCTGTGTCTCCGACACAGGTGCGAGGGGATTCCGGAAGTGTAGAGGAGATCCCGCTACCAGACATTAGTCGATCTAGACCTAGCGAGTCAACACTTCGTCCCGACCAAGGGACTGATGGACAATCGGACGAAAGTCATGCCAGCTCTGGCCAGTACGCGGCCTACCCGCCGAGCGGCGCGCCGAATTCTTTCTCATTTAATGGTCAGGTGCCACAAACGGTGATCCACATGCAGGCGTTCTGGGACATATTCGTGGACTCTCGAGTTGCCGAATGGAAATACATGTTCACAGCTGCTTGTGTTTTCATCGCGTAAGTGACGTTTTGGTCGATGATTATGGTTTTTTTTTTTCTTGCTGACGACTTGCTTAGCGCATCTCCAACAGTTTTCCAGATACCTCAAGCAGGCGATGACCCTATGACACGTTGGATAGCTTTCCTCGCGATTGGCAGAGCCATTTCGGGGCTGATTTACTCCCCAATCTTCCCGCTGTATTTGCGGTATGGCCACACAAGGACTGTGCACTACGCGCGCTTATGGGCTGAGGTCGGTAACGTGACCCCAAGGTGGGCCAAAAGTGACCACATCTTTTTTTTTTTTTGCAGAACGTCCAAAGAAATGGCAAGACATCCGAAATTTGGAATCCTTGGGTGATGCTGTCCCTTCCAGCTGCAGCGGTCTGTTGGTGGGTCATAGATCCTGGAGATGCTTCCGAGAGCTTAGCGCTCATGTTAGAACGAAAAATTCCAGGGCCATGATATTTTTTATGTTTGCTATACTTTCGTTCATCTGGCGCAGTGGATCGACCGCCGATGAGGATGTCCACCCTCCCCTCTCTGTTGACCTCGCAACTGCGGTGCGTGTCGCAATCACGGGATTGACGACCATGGATCTGGTCTGCATGGTCATCATCTGGATGACACTGAGAAAGTACGAGAAAACCTACGCTGCCAGGCTGCAAGCTCTGGGTAATGTGAATTACCCCTCCGTGTCCCCGAATCGTTCCATTTTAGCAGCATCTTCTTGAGTTATGTATTCATTTTCCTGCCTGCTATGCAGCGCAGAGGGAACACTGGTTGGCCTACTGTTTTTTTATAGCGTTTATTTCTCCTTTTTTTAACGGCACTGTAACGGTATTTACGACATGCGACACTGGCAGACCATGTAATGTATGCTCAGCATTGTAATATTAAATCGGGAACATGAGCATTCAAGCCTAGCAAGAGTCTGAGCAATGACGCACAATCGATCCCCCCCCATTCCTTAGCTGGCTCTGTGGGCAACGCTGTACGTCGGATTCGACTCGGTGAAGTAGCTTGGATGTACAGGCTGTTGCAGGAGGCTATGCGGCCTATCTCACTCTACTGTATTTCCATGATATTGTCATCGACATTTCCTGAGTCTGAACCGCGTCTGCATTGCCCCAGCGAGCGCAGGAAGTCATAACCACTGTGTTTCGTCGCAGATTATGCATATCTCATGCACAGAAGGTTATACGTCATATAGCAGCTTGAATGAGGACAAATTCCTCCCGCCAACACTCCTTAGCTTCCGCACCACCAGAAGTGAGGTGACAGTCCTTCTCGCACGAAAAAATCAAACATGTTCCCCAGTCTATTCCCCGTCCATCGCCGTCTGTGCCAGGTCCCTTCAGCGCGCGCTCGAGCGCTTTGCGCCGCTCCTCGTCGGTCATGGGCTTCTCGCCCTCTCCTCCATCCTTAGCGTGCTGCTTGATGGTGTTGATCAGGTTCGGCATGAGCTGGCATTCGAAGATGCGCTTGGATTGACATGCAGGGCAAGGTGGGATAGATGTTCGGTCATAAGTCCGTCTGGGCGTGGGGGTTACGGTGAAGGCGGACTTTGTCACGGGAAGAGGGGCCTCTGGCGGGGAGGGAAAGAGTCTTTCAAAGACTTTGTCGGAGGAGTAAGGCAAGGGGACACCGCCTAATTCATAACTTGATGAAGTAGGCCCATTTTTTTTTAATTTTTAATTTTAGAAGGAAGGGTTATGATTAGCATGGGATAAATGAATTTTGATTAATGAAAAAGCGGAGCGACATCAAAGAATACTGACCGAACACACTGCTCGCCCTCGTAGCTGACCCTTTTCAGGAATCGTTCAAAGACATGGTCCAGCTCCAGCGAATTCTCATACGTCTCGGAGGCCCACGCGGAATCCTCGTTCCCTTTCCTGCCTTCCTGTGGGTCCGTAACCTGAGCGCCGGAAGGTAGCCTGGGTTTGGGCGGGAGGTACTCCGAGACGGTAGAAAGGTAAAGGGGAGTATAGGAAGGGGTAGCTTTCCATGAGGAGTCCGCGAGATTTGCCGATGCCATGGCTGTCAAGAGTGACTCCTCGGACGCCGACGACTCGCTCTCTGCGTCGCTGAGATCTCGATCTTCATTAACCACATGAGCTTCCGCTGGGCCTGCAGCGGCGTCTATCGAACGCGATGAAGGTCCGACTGGCGCTGAAGGGGGTGATGCCGCTGATTGGCCGAAGATTTGAGCGCCTAACCCGAACATAGTGGGCTGCGATGCAATCTCCGTCTGTTTTCGTCGTGAAAATATTTTTATGCAACTTAATCCTCACTTCTTTTATTCACCGGTAGGTGAATGGGATTGAGAACGTACCGAGAACGGGTTTGATTTTACTTCTTTTTTGGTTTGTTCCGCTGCGGCAAGGGTTTCTGCCTTGGCCCTTTCGGCTGCTCGTTTCTTCGCGAGCTTTTTCTTCAGTTTGGCGGCGTATTTCTCATTGTACCGCAAGCCGCGCCAAGCACGCACGCTGGTAAGTAGAAATGTCAGAAAGGACTAATCGCAAGTCCTTGCTCAATTGTGTAGTAGACACGCAGGGAAGTATCATGATCAGAGAGCGTCTCACCTGCCATCCTTACCCTGGCAGGCAGCTCTTGCACATCCCCAGATGTACAGGGCCCTGTCCATGGAGCTGTCTTCAAAGGGGCACCAGAGCTGGACGAGCAACTCGGAGGGGTTTGAACAAACTTTGCATTGGGAGGAGGACAAGGGTGGTTCACGCGATGGAAGAAAAGCCTTTTGATTAAAGCACATAAGCGAAATAAGGAACGAGTCGAGTAGTACATGCGCGTAAGAATAGATCCGTACAGGATGGCCTCCGATACGAGATACGGCGGCATCGTTGAGATCATGGGCATCGTCGACGACACCGTCTGGGACACCTAGCAGCACGGTGGTTTCTACCTCGGACGCAATTTCGTCGTCCGAATCTGACCAGTCATCATTGGCAGAAGGCGCCATGAAGAATATCAGAACAGAGCGTTGTTTCCCTGGAGATGAGCAAGAGATGAGCGCTGGTCCCAACCAATGAAGCGAGAGAAGAAAAAGGTTCAGGAATGCATGAATGGTATTGATTGATGGACTCGTCATGCGGCTCGCAGTGGAGGAACTCCGTTGCGGCGAGATCAGACTCGTCATCTAAGGCTCATCACGACGACCGAGGACGGAGAGAAACAAGGACCTACCTGAAAAGATGGAGTACGACAGGCGAAGGCGAACGAAGGAAAAAAAAAAAAAAAAAAAGATGAGCCAAATAAAGCCAAGCTGATGAGGAAGGAGCGGCCCGATAAGGCAAGGACTCGCGGAGCCATTTTAGGGACGGCTTGCCACCCAACCGAGGCTCTTAACGGAGGATGCTCCTCCCCGACGATTAACCCACTCTCCCTCCTTCCATCACCTTCTCCCCCGCCATTCTCCCTGTCCGCCGCCTCTAGCAATGGCCACTTCCATCGCATATGCTCACGACTCCTCCCTTGTCGCTAGGAACAGGCGTCGCGGCGTGGCTTTGTCCTGCGCAGAATGCAGGAGGTCCGCAATGCCATTTGCCTGCTCTCCGTTCTCCGCTGAACTTTTGACCCTTGCAGATTAAAACTCAAGTCCGTCAGACCGCCTTGAAACTCCAGATCCCATCGCTGATGCTTGTGTTTCCAGGTGCAGCCGCATCTTTCCTTGCAGGTATGCGGTGTGGCGCATCTCCAGCCTATCTCGTCGTCGGAGCTGATTGCGTTTATTACCACAGTAACTGTGTCAAGAAGGGTTGCTCTGCCATTTGCCCCGAAGGTAAGTTCCCCGCATGCCGATCATCCGTCTCTGGGCGCTAGCAGACCGATCCGGCCTACCTCCAGGTTCCCTGACGACGGGCAAGGGCAACAGGTTCTTGCTCGTCTCATTTCTGCCTACGATCCGTTTGCGTTGACCTTCGACACCAGATTCGTGTTGGCCAACACCGAAGTACTGCACGATAAAATAGGCCAACTCTGCAATCGCGTGCGAGAGCTTGAAGATGCATTGACTGAATCGCATGCCGCAAATTCCAATTATCCACACCCCCTTCTCTCCCAAGAATTACTACAAATAAAACGACCACTCGAACGAGAACGACTTGATGCCCCTGCCCAAAAAGACGAAAAATCGGACGCAAATGAGGGCATTGACTCCATAGGCTCCTTGTATGTCACACTCAGCTTGTCCAGGGAATAATTCTCCCTTGACACCTGCTATGTACGGTATGAACAGATACATTTCTCAGCGCGGCCATGCAACTTTCTTTGGTCAGGCTGCCAACTCGTGGGTAAGTGCACCACAAGGTCTATTCACTCCTTTCACGACACCGATCACATATGCACCTGCTCTAGTATCTTCTCCAGGTATGTGACATATTCAGAATTCCGCATAACCTTGCCTCATTCTGATCTATACAAACCTAGCACGAAGAAGGTTCCGAAGAAGAAGACAAGCCCGTTAATGAATTCCCCACGCCCCAGGACGTCCCCTGGTTTCACCATGCGTTCCCTTTTACCCCACCTGTCAGCAGGACTACTCCCGGTCTTCGGGCAACAATAATCGGCTTTTTGCCGAGGGCGCCTCTCGCGAGAAAGCTATCTGATATCTATTTTCGCCATGCCGCTTGGATGTGTGTCATGCTATCAATATTTATCTTTGTTCTGACGTTGCTGATGTCGTGCGACACTAGGTATACGCCAATACCAGAAAACGATTTTTACGAACATATCTTTCGACCAATGTATGAACAGGACGCTGCCCTCAATGGCTCGCTCGGCTCGCACAGCCTTGCGGTCCTCTGCATGGTATTCGCGCTAGGCACGTTGCTTGATCTGGACAAACCCGCACAATCACCGGAATCTATACAATTTTACCAGCTGGGCAGAGCCGCAATGGCGCTTGACCCTATACTGGAACAACAATCCATTCCCGGCATACAGGCTCTGGTGGGCATATCATACTTCATCCTACGATGGGCGCGCAAATGCTCACCAATTGCATACCAGTTGTTAATGTGCCACTTCATGTTTTTGCTGGACACGAGTGAACCTCGGTGGATCATCATGGGCATGATAACCAAACTGGCACAATCGGTCAGTCACCATTGTTCTTTTCGTTCGTCTTACTTTTTCTGACAGCTCATTCGCGCTTAACAGATCGGACTGCGTCAGTTGTCTCCCTTCGTAGCCATCTCTAGCACTGATTGGCAGTATCCATTAACAGATCGGGACAGTGGTCGCTGGAACCTCGATCCTAATGAAACGCAGAAGCGACGAGAACTTTTTTACGAACTTTTGACCTATGATTCATGGCAGGTAGAGTTGTCGATATTCGGTTCATTCTCCCGAGACTTATCATGTCAGAGCTTGACATTTGGACGACCTCCATCTCTTGCAATGGTTCACGTTGACACGAAGCTACCACACGACACCGTTAAAGATGCAACCGGAGAGGTTGAAATGAGCTGTGAGCATTCTGTATCTCATCTACGCGACCTCTCCTTATCTGGAGAATTAGTCTCGGCTTGGAAACACCGGTTTTCTTCTCAATGCCTCAGCGTTGTGCATGATCAAGCTTTTGGAGCTCGAAACCCAAACTACAAAGTCATCCAGGAATTAGACAGGAAAGTGCGCACATACTATGTTCCACCCAGCCTTCAAGTTCCTGGCTTTGGGGGGGCCAAGCTCAGCACAGAATTGGAACAAGCATCTGTGGAGCTCACCATGCAACGCTACATCGCTTTTGCGATCAAGGAAATCAGTGCGTTGACCGCCAGATTAGCCCCATTCCATTCGACTAATGGCGAGATACTCAGCATTGTTTTATATGCATCGTGGCTTCTTTGCTCAAGCGATGGAAGACAGCCCATCTGATCCGATGGGAAGCAAATATGCGCCTTCCGTCCTGGCGGCGTATTCGAGTGCCTGTTCATTTGTTGGATTAATCGAGAGCCTATTCAAGCAGCACCCCATGTTGACGGAGCGCATGTGGTTCCTTTTCACCCACGTTTTCTCTTGTTCGGTGAGCTTTTTTTAATTCGTGGTTAGCACTTCTTTTGCTCCGCGGCAACTCTAATGTCCGAGTTCTTGTGACCAAATAGATTGTATTAGGTTCCATTGCTGTCAAGTCTCAGATGGCCTTGGCACCCTCTGCGTTGTCACACCTGGAGTCTGCGTATAACCTATTCTCCAAAGTATCAGACAAGGCGCGCACAGGGAAGATATTAGTGAGTCCATTCGGACGGTCTTTCTTTCTTATGGAGTCCGATTTTGCCTCAGCCAGTTCTTCAGCGACTGAGAGACCGGGCTCATGCGGCATTGTCCGGATCATATCACTCACAAGGCGAGCCAAATACACGATCTTCTTTCACTGGGCCGAACGTCAAGAGTGAAGTCGAAGAACTAAGCACGCTCGGTGGTCTCAAGCGGCTAGTCTCTCGCCGATCGCCGTCGTCGCCGTCGTTCAGCAGCGCAAGCCCCTCCTCTCAGCCGCCGTCTTCTCCTACCCCACCCACGGCGACGCCGCAGTCGCCTCAGGAGAACCAGTCATTCACGGAGGCCGCCAACACGTGGCAGAGCTTCAACTCGGGAACCGCCATGCACCAGAGCTATGTCAACTCATTTCAGATGCAGCAGCCGCAGTCGCCGGCGTCTCCGCAACAGCAACGTCATACGCAGCTGGACGCTACGATGATGTACAGCAACGGCCAACATGCGATGCCGCTGGATCTCATGTCAGGGTATTACGACTACAGCCAGCAAGGAGGCTATGTGCAGATGATGCACTCGCCCGATGTGTCAACGCCTTCTCAACAATATATGCTGCCAATCGACTCGTGGCAGCATTTTGTGGCACAATATAACAAGTAGTGTTTCCTGTGATTTATAGCTTCCGCTTTTCCCCCTTGTTCTTGTCGCGTTCTGTGTTCTCGTCGATTCCCCTCACCCCGAGCCACCCTTGTTACCCAATTCTTTATCTGCAACATATCGACACGCACTTGTGATGTCTTGATCGCATCTCCGCCCTTCTGTGTTGTGAAATGTAGACCCCGTGTTCTTCATTGTTGAAAACGAAAAGTCCTGTAACGTATATACTGCTTACGTTCTATCTTATGCTCATTCATCTTATCGAATATATTATAAAGGTCATTCTACTAGTCTGCCTGTCTGCGATATTCGCGTCCGCAATGAGAAGTCCTCCGCCTCTTTCTGCTTCGGAGGGGCCAAAGAAAAGAGTGCCACGTAAATCATGGTGTGACAAGATGCAGATTTGACAAGTTTAATATTCGGGGCAAATATGACGAAAGAGGTATACAATCCGAGCGTTGAACCCGTCACTAATCCTACTTCTTAATAGAGAACTCGGAAGACTGAGCATAGATCGTGTTGGTCTCCTGTGCGCTCTTCACCAGGTTCACTCGATAGCCGTCGCCAACCGGGAAGCCTGTGCGACCCGGGTAGACTTTGACCGAGGAGCGAGTGCCGTCCACTTCCGCCTTGAGGAGCATGTCGCTAGGCAGAACACTGCGGTCCTGGAGATTAGAAAGCCGAATCAGCAACTGACATAAGATGGGATGGTGGACGAAGATGAGCGCACCTGGTTGGTGAGCATGATTGCGAAACTCTTTGGGTCGGTGGCGACGCGGTCCCAAGCCACGCTAGAGACGTCGATAGTCAGCCACGAGTTCGGATTGGGAAGATACAGTGAGAAAGAATATACCGCTGAGCGCCAGTGGAAGTCCATCCGCGGTTCTCATTGGGGCTCGTGACCCTATAAGCCATCGCAGAGACGGCGGCGGACAAGATAAAGGCGACAGTGGTGAAACGCATGGTGTTGAAAATGATTGGTAGTTGTGGTTGACGGATTGGATTGAAGAACTTGAGACTTGAGAGGCTTGAGAGGCGAATGTCGATGAGATGACTGGCCGTTGGGACGCCTGCTTTTATGCCCTTTGCCTGGCAGTCAGCCACCCTCTCGGCATCGCTGCGCTAAACGAAAGCCGCACGAACGGCGTGGCTTTCTTGCACAATCAGCCGCTTCGGGTTGACCAGATAAGGCATTTCGAATTGGACGGTCTGTTCTGAAATTTCCATCTGGAGACAGAACGAACGTCATCTCAGTGCTCCTTGCTGCGGGCGGGAAAATCAAGAGGGGAAATTGTCGATTTCCGGTGAGTGCGAAAGTGCTCGGTAGCTCGCGACCTGGCCGTCGGTTACAGCGCGGGGCAGAGGCGAAACGATTTAGAACCAATCTTGGATAACGGGAAAGAATTTCGGAATCTGGTGTGTAGGCGCTGACTACGTAGTGAGTGTGCGGTGTACCACAGGGTAATGGCAAACATTTACATATTAGCCACTACGCCTGCGAGAGCGGCAACAAAGGGACCTGCTAAAATTCAACATAGAGTTGTTGTGAGACTGGAGCTATTCGAAGGCGTAACTTGAACTTTTTGAGGTGAGTGTGTATTATCATGTGATCGACATCATAACGTAATCGCCACATCGTCAAACACATTTGTGAATGAGATTGGCATACGCATCTTCCATTCTTTCCTTCCTTCCTTTATATCCTTGGGCTTCGATAGCATGCCCGCTCCAGATGCACGCACACGCAATAAGATCAGTTTAACCTCTTCAAAAGTATTTTCTACCTCGTGAGTGAATCTACTACGCATTCATCTCCGGACATGGTTTCATAAACAACTCGGACATGTCAAGAATCCCTAACAGGCACATTCCGAATATTCTGCTCTCAAACATCCTGTTTGCGCTGTCAATACATGCTTCCAAGGAATGGCTGCTGGATCTGGATATAGGCGTGTTTTGGGTGGTTATGAGGGTGCTTGCATGCGGTGCATTGGGGGTCCTAGTCTGGGAAGGCTTGACGGGCCAATTCGCGAAGAAGAGGGTTGAAGTGAGTGCCAATTCTTTCTGTCCAACTTGTCTATCGAATTTGAAGGATTGATGTTGGCAGTGGTCTGTATTGGGCATGTCGTCGTTCTTGGTATTCGTTCAACAGGCATCATTATTCACTGCTCTTTATAGACTACCTTCAACACGGTATTTCGTTTATCGCATTGATTTATCCAGTTTACTGAACTCCGTCATTTAAGTGTCATACTCTTCGCTCATTTTTCGACATTGTGGATTGGATTGGCATTTCGTCTATCATCGGTAGAATTCACTTCTTATCAAACTCGTCCGATGGCCTCATGACATTTTATAGACACGCAAAATTTTGGCACTTGGATTGGCTTTTCTGACCTGCCTTATATCTGATACTCGCTGGTTTTCTGCGAACGTCTGGCGATTCATGCCCGGTTATGGTGCTCTGTGCTTGTATGCTTTATCGTCAAGTGCTTTCGACCATACTTTGGGCGTTCTCTCACCTTCTCTTGGAACCACCTGGACGATCGGAGCGAGTACAGTGGGAGCTGCCATTTTCGCTTTGCCGTTTTACTTGTTTCGCACCATTCTGGTGAGTGTATATCTACACTCCGGCCATTGCTTTGATGCTCATCGATAGAATGATCGAAAAGCTGGGTTTCTCTGTGTCCCCGCCTTTACCTTTGAGCTCATTGGCAGTGGTCCCGATCGCTGCCTATTCGCTGCTCTTCCTTTCACCCCTCACAGCACAGTCCCTTAGCTACCTGTCCTTCACAGCACAGCATTTCTTGCTCTCCTACCCTGTCATGGCGATAACCGCCGGAGTTTTGGGCACCTTAGCCTTTTCGCAGAGCCTGCTCTGGAGCGACTTGGCTGTGGCGGTCCTTCTTTATTATGGTATGGATGGACGGTTTTTGGAGACGAGTGAATATTGCTAACAAGCTCGGTGTGTTCCTGGAACACTAGCGATGTACCCGGAGAACGTCGATGCTTTTTCCGGGCCACCACGCACACCTACTGCAAGGCTCTTGAAGATGTATCTGAAGACGATCGTATCCAACGCGGAATCGAGAAAGATATTCTATTTTCTCTGCTTAAACATGTCTTACATGCTCGTTCAGATGCTGTACGGCATTTGGACTAATAGCCTGGGACTCATCTCAGATGGTACTGTGGATCTTGTCTATCAATGCAGCTTCCGCTCACCGAGGTGCCAGCGATCCACATGGCTTTCGATTGCATGGCAATTGGCGTTGGCTTGTTTGCATCCGTCATGGCAACTTGGGAGCCGAACGAACGCTTCACATATGGGTGTGTATCAATCACTTCAATGCACAGAAATCCTCCCCTGAAGCATCAAGTTTGTTAGTTATGGGCGTATCGAAACCCTGTCCGGTTTTGCTAACGGTATATTCCTGATATTGATATCCATATTCATAGTCTTTGAAGCTATTCAGCGCATGTGCGTTTCATTGCTTTTCCATACTGTGCTTAGTCCCGAAATTTCTCTTAATTTTTTTCTTTTATTAGATTGGATCCACCTGAAATGCAGACGAATCAGCTTCTGCTTATCAGTTCCCTGGGACTCGCCGTTAATCTCTTTGGCATGTTTGCTATGGGAGGACATCATCACGTATGTTGACCATGGGCCGGTGTCCACCAACATCACTGACTTCGCTCCTGAAGGGAGGCCATTCGCACTCGCATTCACATGGTCATTCTCATCCAGAGTCCCATTCTCATTCACACTCCCCGACCCATGATCCCTCGCTTTCTAGTGTGGCTTCCTCTCATTCCCATACCCAACCCAGTCCCTCCCCTCCTCTTCCCCATACGCATTCACATTCGCCACCCACCGATACCGAGCATTCTCCAGCCGACGACATAGGTAGCCACTCTCACTCGCATGCTTCCCAATCGTCAAGGATCAAGGACTCATCGAAGCGTCATTTTCGTGGTCCATCTCTTCAAATCGTTCCGGATATTTCCTTGAATAACACCATTACCTCCCCTACGTCGCCCGACTTGGTTGCACCCAACGATCTTCTCACACCCGTGACTCCCAGCTACCATTTCGGCCATGACGAACATCTTTCTTCTCACCATAGCCCCGGCTATACCCATTCGCACGCCACGACGCATGAAGGACACAGTCACAATATGCGTGGAGTTTTCCTCCACGTAATGGCGGCAAGTAATGTCGTATCTTTCTTTATTCTTCTCCTGATCTTGGTATCCAGGACACGCTCGGGTCTGTCGGAGTCATCATTTCGACAATCCTAATCCAGTTTTATGGCTGGACGGGCTTTGACCCCATAGCTTCCCTGTTTATCGCGGTCTTGATTGCTGCTAGCGTGATACCGCTCGTCTTGGACACAGGAAAGGTGCTGTGCTTGGATGTGTCTTACCGTCAGACGACTATTCAGACCGCCCTGGACGAGGTAGGACTACCACATGTCTTTAACAGCTCTGGACCTGACTTGGCGTAGCTTTCTTCAATTCCCGGCCTCGCTTCGTATTCCTCAGCAAGGTTTTGGCCGAAAGATGCCACCAGCCTGATCGGATCAATCCACATACAACTGTCACCTTCTGGGTCTTCCTTTGACCCAGGTGGCCCTCACTCCAGTCAGAGAACGACATATGCAAATATCGAGCGAGTTGTCGAAAAGGTCGATTCGACGCTACGACGAACGATACCTGGACTCGAGGAATTTACAATACAAGTTGAAGAAGCTAATCAATGATGGAAGCGGAACGGACTGTCGTACAGTAGCAGATCTTAGCGGCTTACATTGTGTATTTCTTACAATCCCGTGATGACGATAAATTAACAGGTGTCCAGGACGCACACTACCTCCGCCCGCAGAAACGCCTTGCAACCAGTGCACATATTCTCATGCCAATGGCTGCTCGTCGCTCTGGGGTGCCTACAGTTTTTACCAGTTTCGATGAAAGCTGTGTAGACCATCAATGCCGAGCTGTAGCACGGGTTTGGTGGATTGCGTTGATGTTTCTCGGATACGATGACGATCCATCAGAGTACACCGCCACTCATATTTTCTGCACTAAACCCATCTGGCTCACTAGCTGTATCTACGTGGATCCCTTTGCTGAATGCCGCCATAGGCAATTGCAGACCCTGGCGAGTGTCATGCTCGAGACATGTTAGAGCCTGACGGACCTGCGTGGATGCGGAAGTCGCCTGATATTTTCAGGCTGAGCGCTGATGGCTAAAACACTCGGCTGGAGGGTCGATCTGCTGGGCGTGTGCTTTCTTTTTCCTCTGGCCCAAGTCTTGTACGTCAGATCACATTGTTTCATCCCCCTATGTGGAGATGACCTGAACATCACTGATTGTGTCTCTCAGGAACCTTTTTTTTAGCTGTTCACTTGTTGGTTATCAACACTTCTCATCTTTGCATTTTCTCGTCTTCACACAGTTTTGCCCCCTTCCAGGCTCTGCTTCAGATCCAATCCGGACGCTGAATGAGTAGAAGCAATGCGCTGAAACGTACATTGCTCCACAACGGCTCCAAGCCACCGATAGTGAATTCGAACTTACCAGACGTTCGGTCGCTTTGACCACTGCCTCCGCGAACTATTTTCGAAGGTGTCTCTTATGCTGGACGAGCTTCGACGAAATACTTGATGGGTGTAGCGTTCATTCTGCGGCTTCTGGAAAGAAGGAAGGTCTGCTTCGCCAATGAATTCGTTGAATCTTGGTTCTGGGTGCTCTCGACAAATCGGCGTCGCCGGAACAACTGACTCCTTCACGGCAGCAATTCTCGCAGGCATATACGTGTCTCTCCGTCCCTTATCCCTGGCTGATCGGCTTTACCCGCCTCCCCATGGAGGGCAACGGAGGAGGCAATGCCCTAGATGACACATGCGTAACAGTGCTAGAGCGTGAATCCTTCGACTTTTTCCCATGGCCAGTCGACTGTCAGCTGGGAAGACGGGAAGCCATTGGAGTATAAAAAGGGCTGCCGCTGCAGCTTACTTTTTCTCCAACGCAGGTCGTTTAACAAATTCACAACCAACAAATCAACTCTTCCAACCAACCTTTTCTTATTAACAAACATGCAATTCAAGGCCCTCGCCGTTGCTTTTGCCGCAGTCCTCGTTTCCTCTGTCGCGGCTTCGCCTGTTGACTTTTCTGGTGGGTTAAACACGTCGCTCTCGTTGTTTTCGTCGCGTCTGACCGAAATCAGATGAACTTAGTGACCTCTTGTTGCGTCGTGACATGTATGCGGGTCATGTCTGACACAGTGATAGACATTGACGTCTTACTTCTTTTCACAGCGAGGAAGATGCCGTAGCCATCCTCAGCAAACGAGGCTGCAATGTTGGCGAGAGGAAGTGTGTCGGCCAAGTCCCTGCTCGATGCAATGCGCACAATACCTGGATCATGGGCAACCCGTGCCGAGGCAACACCTAGTATGTTCAATCTTACTGAACTTCGTTGTTTGCTGGAGATCACTGAAACTTGTGATTCTCAGTTGTTCCGGCGGCCAGTGCATCGAGCGCTCGCCATCTCCGTCTCCAGAGAGCGGGAGGGGCCGCAGCAGGTCTCCTAGCAGGGGCACCAGCAAGTCTCCCAGGAGGGGTTGAACTCCTAGCGTTTGATGTTGCTACCACTAGTTGACCAATGCATGTACTGATGAGAAATGCGATTGGTATGATGTTCATCGGATCGAAGCAAACAGACAAACACAGCCCGGACAATGCACTAAAACAACAGGTATTGCCAACTGCCCAGACGAGCATTACAGATCTGACAAGTCCTTGGTGACGATGAATAGTGTCGTCTTCTGTATGTGATTCTCAACCGGCATTCCACCCGTGAGTTTGAAGCCGAGATGCTCGTATATTTCGACCTGTTTTCGGCTTCAGCATTTACCGTATTAACATTTCAAGAGCCAACGAATACCGTACTTGGAATCGAGTACCCGTTTCGAGGATGATCGATGCACCGTCAGCTTTTGCCTTTAGGTTAAGCGTCATCAGAATTGGAAGCACTATGAGAAGCGAATGGCGTAGTACCCTTGCTTCAATGGTCTTCATTAGAGTCCTGCCAACACCTTTCCTCTGTTGTTCGGGGACGACGCCAAACAGATGAAGGTGCCAATTTTTCATCCTGTAGTGAGGACCGGGAAGGATGCTGTCGGTGTACTTTGCCAAGTCCACGTCCTGGCATTTTCATCCTTCAGCGAGACTGGCGAGCGAAAAGTAGTCAAAACGTACGAAGCTATGCCACCAGTCCTGCAGCGCCTTTGGCATCACGGCGCTGAAATCGTTCCAACCGGCCTTGAGCTGTTCGTCACTTTAGAGGCATTCAAAATAAAGCCATGAGATCTCGCTGAAATTGCCGCCACTGACGTTTCCAAAAAACCTTGGCCGGGACCAAACCAGATCGCGACGCAAATAATATCTTCCGGTTTCGGTCCAGTCCTCACAACGTATGGTTCCCCGCCTACCACGCACGCACGGACTGTCGCATCCAACATCTGCGGCAGTAGCTTAAGGTCCCCACCAATGAGGAAATTCGTAAAGACAGTGTCTGACAGAGAATGCAAGTTATGGGCAGAGTTCTGCAAAACGTGCGTTAAATTCACCGTTTTTGAATGCTTCGTGTAACACATAGACCATTCGCTTGATCTCATCCTCTGTCGCATCATGAGTGTAACATTCAGCGTCCGAGAGAGAAATGGAAAACCTGAAGGGCTCTTCAGATTCACTACGCTGAGATTCATGGTCGGTCCAGTAACGCTCATAGAAGGGGGAGTAGTGCAGAAGTCAACCTTCTAGAGCTAGACGTAGGCAAGAAGTGCTACTTTTATAATCACGACTTGAAGACCGGACATTTCGAAGATGAACTATCAATCATGCCGTCGAAGTGCCACAGTCAGCGCCTTTCTGATGATGTATCGATGATGGTAATGATGGTTCGATAAAGGTGATAGTTCGAGAAGAACCCCTCTGCTTGGTTCGAGTCACATGTTTGCTCTAGGCTCCGTAAAGCGTGTCAGTCGGAAGATTGTACTGAAAATGTACCTGAAGTGCTGGCAGTCAGGCTGTTGCACGAGAACCAGTTTACGATTCTTTCATCACGAGATATCTTGAGATAGGTTTCTTCTGTGACCTTGATAAGCGCGTCTTATAGTCCTTATCGCTGATGGTCCGCAGCGACTCTCAATAGACGGAGTTGCCAAACGTTGAACTTGCGACAGGGAGCCGAAATTTCTGCGGTGAACTTGCCCAACGTTGGGATCGATAGAATGGCACTGAAGTCACTGCCGACGATTGCGATGATAGACGTGAAATTATTAGCACATGTGAACCACAAACCTCCGCTGCTCCCATGCAACCCTCTGTACCAAAATCTTCTCAAAAGTTCACAGAATTCAAATTCGTCCGTCAGAACTAGCATGATGTATTCTCTAGAACCCAGAGTTGGTTGGAACATGAAGCTTGGGGGCTAAGGAAAAGTTAGGCGTGTTGACAGGTGAGATTACGGCAGTCAGCATCGATAATGTGGTCAAATCGTCCGACGCCCAGTTTAATTATGATTGCAGTCAAAACACCTTTTGCAGAGCTTTTTCAATTTCTTCCACTGCCATATATTGTTTTCATTCGAAGACCAAATGAGAAAAGACGTCAGAAGGTGATACAATAAACGCGTGGACCCAAAAATCGTGCTAATTTTGCTTAAAGCTCAAGGTTTTATCGTGAATTCCGGCGATTGGCTGAAGATCGTATTAGTGTCTTCCGGCTTCGCAACCAGTTTGATTTGGCAAGTCGGTTTGGGACCGCACGACGCAGCGCACTGATTGAGCAGAATTAAAGCACGCATCATCTCGCCAAGGCATACAACGACCGAGATTGAACGAGAAGAACTCCAATTTCGCGAGGCGGCTTGGATCATAGAGCATGTGCATCGACTGCCAGTCTAGAAGATGGAGGTGCGTTATCTCTGCGAAAAAGGGGTGGGAATCGGGGCAGTATTGTATGTGTTCACTTCGGCAAGACAAGCGTTTCGGCTGGATGTACTGGACAGCTCTCGACTCCATCAGCTGACCTTTGCTGGGCGGTAACCAGAAGGCGAGATTCTCGACTCTTTTGCACAGCAAAAGTACACGAATTGCCACATGAAACTTGACGCCGCTACCGATGCAGAGGGACCTGACGTCGTTCGCTGAATAGCGAGATGGCTTTCTCGGCCAGGATACATCTTTGAAAGTCTTCAGAAAACGGCGGCATTGCTTGGTGCTGCGCAGGATGACCTTCTCCTGCAGAAAGGGCTCTATCCTAATGGACGAATCCGTGTGTTTCATGGGAGTGTTAGCGAATCGTCATGAACCCCATAGGACGGCGACTCACCATATCCGGACGCGTTTCGCGACCAGCAACAGCTGATACGCTGTATTACGATTCGACCTGGCCGCCTGCTCGAAAATATATCTCTCCAATTCGGGAGGAAGGCGAGGCGGATCGGAAATCGTTTCCTCCACGTAAATCGGAGCGTGGGCGGTGGCATTTGTTAGAAAACGTGCAACGGCCTTGGCTTTGGCCCACGCATTAGCCAGAGACGCAACGATATAAACCATCTGCTACGCCTTGGATGAGGAGAGATGGGAAGAGAGGATGTTTGACGGTCATCGTAGTTGTAGGACGAGACATGGCAGTCTCGGCCACTGCCGAACAGGTGCAGCTTCTACAGGTCTCGCCACTTAACGAGACCTCTAGCGCCTGAACTGAATGCCAAGCTTCGTATGAGACTTTCCGATTCTCAAGACTGCGAAGGCAAAGGTTAGGAGAGAGTAAAAGAAGATTGTGGAACAACAATAGTAGGATAGCCGTCACACATGATCCTCTCTTCACCTTGCTGGTTTCAAGGAGAGTGATTCAGAGCGCCTCCGTCACTGAGCCCAAAGCAAGCCCTCTATCAGATCTGGAGTGTATATTGAGTTGACCTGCATTGACCATCCCCGTGAAGCCAGTGTCTCGAATGTTGTCTAGTATTGCGAAGCCTTTCCGAGTCACAATTGTGTTTCGCTTTCGCACCCAACCGCTCACTTCTCTAGACAGCTTCGTTGGTTGGTGATGTACAGTACATGTCCACTAAGTGGCAGGTAATCACTATCGCAGCAGGACTTCGTTCTGTATCGAGAACTATCTGTCACGACCTTCCCGTTCTGTCTCTCTAACAACGGGACGTCGCGGCAAGAATTCGACAGAAAATACAGCCAGTCCTTGGTCGTATCACAGGACGTCGGGACAAGTGCATCTGTTCGCGAATACGTTCATTGTCGTCTGCGGCACCACTGTCATTGTTGTTGAAAGTGGGTAATCCCATATCCACGACGAGCGTAGATACACGCACACTGGGCTGTGCCCGACCTCAATATATATATCAGTGATATATTAGTATACTGTATCAGGACTATCTTACAGGTTTCGTAGCTAGGAAAAGGCCTACGACTATGTATAAAAAGGCTCGTAGTCTACGGGAATGAAACAAGGTTGTCTATGATTTTTCTACAGGTTATGGGCCCTGGCCTAAATCTCTAAAGATATTTTCTCTACCTGCACACTCTCAACACTACCCGCTAAACCCCCTACACTGCCACCATGTCCGAAACTGTCACCAACATAGCCACCCAAGCGACGAACGTCATCCACATCGAGCCGCTGCAAGGACCCGAGAACTACATGATCTGGAGGGTCAAGATGATGGACCTATTCATTGAAAAAGGTCAGTGGGAAATCGTTACAGGTGAGGAGAAGATGCTGGAACCATCAGACGAGAAATTGGCAGCATGGAAGAAGAGGGACCGCCAAGCCTTGACGACAATCTGATCACGTGTAGGTGACCAGATCTTCATGTATGTGATGTCAGCAGAAAATGCGTCGGGAGCTTGGAGCACCCTGAAGACAATGATGGAGCCTCAGGGAGCTCTAGGCATTGTTGTTATGCGCAGAAAGCTCTTTCGTGCACAGTG
Organism: Macrocybe indica; assembly: GCA_030407095.1. Taxonomy (NCBI): domain Eukaryota; kingdom Fungi; phylum Basidiomycota; class Agaricomycetes; order Agaricales; family Callistosporiaceae; genus Macrocybe; species Macrocybe indica. The sequence continues at coordinate 1,857,407 of JARFTL010000005.1, forward strand.
CAAGGAGGCTACACCAATCGAGAAACACATCAGAATGATGCAGGGCTATTGCAAGGAACTGAACTTACTAGGACAGAAGGTTTCTGATGCGGAATTTTCCATCACCCTACTCACCTCATTACCGGAATCCTGGAATAACTTTATTTTCAGCATTGATACCGTGACCCTTGATAACTCAGCAAACTTGATCTCATGAATTCTTGAGGTCAAGTGTTATGTGTGAGAACCCAAGGATGAAACGGCCCTGGCAGGGAAGCAGGAGAAGAAAAAGAAAAAGAAGTTCACAGGGAACTGCTTTGTTTATAGACAGAAGGGGCATTATGCCTCAGAGCATGCAAAAAAGAAGGTGGATGACAAGGATAAGGGAAAGTCCAGGCAGAATCCAAAGAAGTCAGATAGTGCACATGTTGGAGAGGACTCCAAGGACCTGTCCAATTGGGCATGCACAGGAGCGGATGGCAATGGCAATGAAATGATGGCCCTAGTGGGCATCTCAAGCCAAGCATGGCTTGCAGACAGTGCTGTCACCAAACACATCACTTAGAAAAGGAAGTATTTCATCACTTACCAGGAAGTCGTTGGCCATTCCACATGAGGATTTGGCAGCAAGCCAGTGCCTGTAATAGGCAAGGGAACTGTCAGGATTGTTGGAGACATGGGAGGGAAATCTCACACCTTTCTCCTAAGGAACGTGCTCCATGTGCCTAGTGTGCTATTTAATCTGATTTGTGTAGGCGCGATGACAGAGGCTGGATTTGATCTAAACCTTTCAGGTAATAAAATTGCCATGATCGCACCAAAAAGCCAGTCAGTCATCATAGAGAAGGCTCAGATTGGGCAGCTGTATGACATAAGAGCCATTGCAGCTGTCCAGGGGCCTATTCTGAAGATGTTCGCATTAGCAGGCAGGAATCTGGCGAAATGTACCTGGAACAAGTGGCACAAAGTCCTTGGCCACTTCCATATGGATGGCATTCAGGCCATGAAGGCCAAGAGACTTGTAACTGGACTCAACATGGATGAGTCATGCGAACTGAGTACACAGTGCGACACCTGCATATAGGCAAAGCAGCATGTTGTGCCATTCCTAAAAGAGTCAGAGACTGAGATCAAGGAAATCAGTGATCTCATTGTTGCTGATGTGTGGGGACCTGCACATGTAGCTGGAATCTGAGGCAAGCTTTATTATGTCAGCTTCACTGATGGAAAAAGCAGGAAGTCAACAGTTAATTTCATAAAAAAAAAGAGCAAGGCCTTACCATGCTTCAAGAACTACAAGGCATGGTTTGAGACACAGATGGGGAGGAAAATTAGGAAGTTCCACACTAATGGTGGAGGTGAGTTCATCAATGCAGCATTCTGCAATTTTCTTCTCAGCTGTGGGATGGAGCTAGAAATCATGGCTGGGCACTCATCTTCCCAAAATGGAATTGCTGAGCAACTGAATCGAATGTTAGTTGAACAGGCCCGTGCAATGATGATTGCATGGAACATACCAAAATTCCTATGGCCAGAGGCTATCACATACTCCAATTACCTCCAAAATTGCTCATCGACTAATGTGCTGAAAGGACAGACACCTGACGAGGTTTTTACAGGCGAAAAACTGGATATTACTGTTATGGACTATTCATTTTCCTTATCTTATCTTCCTTCCCCTATCTCTTCCTCCACCATCATGCTGTGCATCCCTCCCCATCATGCTGTGCAGCGCGCAGTCATCGAGTCATCTTCATTTCCCTAGTCACTCTAAGTCATCCCACTCCAGCCTTACTCATCCACAGTCCACAGCATTGTGCAGCCCATGGTCCATGCTTGAGTACTGTAGTATACATAAGGACTTCCAGATGTACCAGTAGCACTAGGTTTAATATTCCTTTTGCCATCATCTTAAACCGCTCTTGCACTTAGTCTGCCTGAGTCCTTTAAGATTCGTCTAGCCTAACAAGATATTAAACCTTATTGAGACTCATCCAGACTCACACACACCATGTTGCACTTTATCAAAGACCTAATCAACATTCGATGACAAGCAGTCACTGACCCAGTGAGCACTAGCACAAGCGACAAGAACATCTGGTTTAGAGAAGTAGATCACACATTGCAGTCCATGCCATTTACAGAGACAGTCCATGCCAACCGCAGAGATACTAGCAATTCGAACAATCGAAAAAGGGAGCGTATGCCTACACCAAGTAGCGATGAAGAAGAAGAACAGGCACTTCTGAGAGAACTTGCCTTCACCACCGCAGACAAGCCTACTGAAAACTTCAGTAACGAAACAGCACAGCTTATCACAGAACTCTTACTAGAAGGAGAATATGGAATAAGCCTAGAAGAGCTGTGGTCAGACCAGAATCTTCCTGCCGAAGAAGAGGACGAACCAATCCGCAAGAGAACAAGGGAAGAATGAACGCAAGCCTAAAACTTCAGACAACAGCAGATTGAAAACTACAATTGCCAAGTACAAGAAGAGAACATACTAATACAGAGAGGACACGATGCAGAGAGCATATGACAGAACCGATGAAAATGACACCAAAGTCAGGGGCGCATAGGAACAAAGCTGCCAAACCCCTTCAGAAGACTAACTTGCTGAAGTACAGCATAAAGAAAATCGCAGCATCGTGGCGAAAGTAAGTGACAGCGACTGGAACGAATACTATCGGTGGAGGGAGTGAAAGAGATTATCCAAGACAAATGGACCAACTGCTGCAGAGTGTGTTAGGCTAGACGAATCTTAAAGGACTCGGACAGACTAAGTGCGAGAGCGGTTTAAGACGATGGCAAATGGAATATTAAACCTAGCGCTACTGGTACATCTGGAAGTCCTTATATATCTACAGTACTCGAGCACGGACCATGAGCTGCACAATGCTGCGGACTACGGATGAGTAAGGTTGGGATAGGATGACTCGGAGTGACTAGGGAAAGGGGATGACTCGATGACTGCGCGCTGCGCAGCATGACTAGGGGAAGGGGATGACCCGATGACTGCGCGCTGCGCAGCATGATGGGAGCGGGGAAGATAGGGGAGAAGATAAGGGAAGGAAGATAAGATAAAGAAAATGAATGGTCCGTAACAGAGTGGAATGAATTCGAACAAGCCTGTAGAATCGCAGGAATCGACCTAGACTATTGAAAAGAGGAAAGAGAAGAACAGAGACAAAAGCAGATTCAAGAGCAGCAGACCCAAGTACAACAAGCTCAAGAACAGGAAAGCCAAGACCAAGACAGCGACAAAGAAATCCTGCAGACAATGGTGACAGAATACAAAGGAATTATCGCGGACTGGAAGTCCTTCACAGGAGATTGAACAGCTTTTGACATCTGGTGGAGGAAGATGAAACTCTACATAACCACACACAGAGACCTCACTGATACACAAAAGATTGGAGCAGTACTATCCAGAATGACTGATGGACCAGGAGCCCATGGGGCATCAAAGAAAATCGACACCATGATCAATCAAAGCACATGGACCGATTTTATAACCGAAATACAGACACGATTCAGCAATGTCATGTCACCGTCACAAGCAGGGAGCAAACTATTCAACATCAGACAGGGAAACCAGCCCATCGACAAATTCCTAGATGAATTTGTAGACCTCGCAGGAAAAGCAGAAATGACAAGAACAGCTCCTCGTTTTCTACTCGAGAAGAGCCTAAACCGGAGGACAGCAGAAGCCATACACTTGATCTCCGAACTTCCAATGGATAGAGACAAATATATCAAGACAGTTTGAGCAATTGGACGCAACATCAATGAACATAGGAATGTAATGAGGGGGGAATTTGCAAACAACCAATGCAAACCAGGAAACCCAAGCCAAGGAACAGGACAGGCCATGGAAGTCGACAAAGTATGAAGCAACAACTGCTTCAACTGCAATAAACCAGGACACCTCTCATGAAACTGTCCGGAGCCACGAAAAGGAGCAACAAACATCACATGTTACAATTGTGGCCTGAAAGGACATTATGCACGAAACTGCAAGAAGAAGAAGAAGGGAAAATCCTGAGTCAGAGAAGTAAAGGAAGAAGGAGAAGAAGATGAAAAAGACAAGGACAAAGAAAGCTCTGACAAAGAGGGTTTTGTCAAAGGGTCCAATTAAGAGGTGCTAAATCGCGACCCACACAGCTGAAACAGACTCGCTTCGATACCGGATGTAGATCATCCCATACTCTGAAATACACCATTCCTGCAAAGTGATCTGAAGCACCAAGAAAAACCATCTGAGGAGACAAACCACCCAGAAGAAAGAAACTTGCAGTACCAGTGAAAATATGAATGTGAAAGGGGATAGCAACGATAACACCAGAAGTCGATAGCGGAGCAGACAGGACCTGCATCAATACCGCCATAGTAACAAAAACGGGATTGAAGACACGGCGAATCAAGAAGATTCCAATCATAAATGCAGACGGATCACCTAACCACTAGAAAACAGCAGACCAAGTAGCAGAGGTCCACATCGACATTAAAGAACACAAAGAGCATATGGAAGCCATCATACTTGATATTGGAAAAACCGATATGCTACTGGGACATGACTAGCTTGTCTATCACAACCCAATGATCAAATGGAGGACAGGAGAGATTGTCTTTAAGAGATGCCCCAAAACATGCAAGATAAACTACCAGACAATCAAAATACAGAAAGTGGCTGAACCAGCGAAGACTACAGCCAATGACAGGACAGGAACTCAGATACCCTCATATCTGATGAGATTCAAACACCTCTTTAAGGAAAAGAACTTCGATCGGCTACTGGACCACAAGGAGTGGGACCATGAAATAAACTTAATGAAAGATGCATCCAAGACGATACCAAGCAAGGTCTATCCGATGACGCAGAAAGAACTAGAAGAACTAGATGCTTTTGTCAAAGAAGGACTAAGAACAGGGAAGATACACCCCTCAAAATCACCTTACACAGCACCCTGTTTCTTTCGCAATAAGAAGGACGGTAGCAAACGGCTCATGCAAGATTATCGAGAAATAAACAAATATATGGTCAAGGACAAGTTCCCACTATCATGCATCAGCGAACTCCTCAACGTACTACAAGGAGCGAAGTACTTTAACAAGATCGACATTATCTGGGGATACAACAATGTTCGCATCCGAAAAGGAGATGAATAGAAAGCAGCCTTCCTAACAGCAAGAGGGCTCTTCAAACTGACAGTTATATACTTTGGACAGTGCAATGCACCAGGCACTTTCAGCCAAATGATGACAAGCCTCTTCCAAGACCAAATATGAAGAAGAGTGTGCATAATCTATATGGATGATATCATAATCATCAGACGAACATGAGAGGAACTCCAAAAGAATACAATAGAAGTCATGGAGATATTGAACAAGAATGACCTATTCATCAAAGGACCAAAATGTGTCTGAGAATCATCAAAAGTCCCAGTACTAGGATATATCATAGGAGAAGGGAAAGTAGAAATGGAACCAGAGAAGATTACAGCCATATAATCCTGGCCAACTCCAAAAACAAAGAAAGAACTACAAAAGTTCTTGGGATTCACAAACTTTTACCGACGATTCATCAAAGGATATGCAAAAGTTGCTAAACCTTTAACGGAGCTGACTGGAAACAAAACATTCCAGTGGACAGACAAGCAGCAAAATGCCTTCAAGGAGCTAATCCAATATATAACCTCAGTGCCCATCCTAGCACTACCACAAACAGAGGGAAAATTCCGAGTTGAAATAGACGCCTCAGGATATGCCATCAGAGTGGTATTATCACAGCAGCAGAAAGGACTGTGGCACCCAATCGCCTTCATATCAAGATGTATGATCCCAGCAGAGCAGAACTATGAAATCTACAACAAAGAACTCCTTGTAATAATGGTGGCACTGAAGACATGGAGACAATACCTTCTAGAAGCTTGAGAGAAGTTCGAAATATTGATGGATCACAAGAACCTATCATACTTCCAAAAACCACAATGACTCAACTCGAGACAGACTGGCTGGTACCTGAAATTACAAGAATACAACTATGAACTACGACATGTACCAGGAAAAGTGAATGGAAAAGTAGACGTCCTATCACAGATAGCAGGATATGAAGAAAACCTAGCAGAGAAAGATGACATACAAATGATCAAAGAAGCCACATTTATTCAACACCTAGAAGAGAATGATGAATGAGATTTCGAATTTATGATATTCGAGGATGAACATCTACAGAAAGGGGGAGCAGAAAATAACAAAACAATGCAAACAAGAGGACTCATGATGATCGAAACCCCAAGGATAGAATGAATTCGACAATGCACATGAAGGGAAATGATTGTAACAACAGAACTGAAGGAAAAACTGCACTGGTTCACAGAAAAAGACCACATTGTATATGTGGAAGAGAAAATCTATGTTCCTCCAGACAACAAATTGAAGGAAGATATCATGTTCGAACACCATGACACACCCATTGGAGGGCACCCAGGACAATATTGCATGCATGAACTCATAAACCACACCTACTGGTGGCCATCAATGTTAACAGACATCAAGAAATACATCAATAGATGCGAAGCATGCCAGCAAAACAAAATCATCTGACAAAAGAAATATGCACCACTACACCTGCATGAGGTTCCGCAGCAACCATGGGAAGATATCGGAGTAGATCTCATAGGACCACTACCCAGCTCGAACGGCTTTAACACCATCGCCGCAGTCACAGACCGCCTGACCAAGATGATCCATCTAATTCCCACAAACACCAAACTCACAGCAGAAGGCCTTGCACGATTATACCAAGACAATGTGTGGAGACTCCATGGAATCCCACAAAAGATCATCAGTGACCAAGGACCCCAATTCACAGCATGATTCATGACAGCGCTTCTAAAACTGCTTAGAACGAAGCAAAACCTATCAACGGCCTATCATCCACAAACAGATGGACAGGTGGAGCAATCCCATCAAGAGACAGAAGTTTTCCTTAGGAACTTCACAAACAACCTGCAGGACGACTGGGCAGAATGGATAGCGATTGCAGAGTACCAATACAATGACAAAACACACCAGGGAACAAAGGAGACACCATTCTATCTCAACTACGGAATGCACCTCTGGAAGGAAGAGCCACAGACAACAGAAGGCAACAACTCTGCAGCAAAAGACTTTGTCGAGAGAATAGACCAAATCTGGAAAGAAGCAAACACTGTGCTGCAGTATGTGCAAACACAAGTCAAAGACAATTATGACATGAGACAAAGACCAGCCTGTGAATACAAGAAAGGGGATGGAGTATGGCTTGAAGCCACCAATATCACAGTCAATTGACTATCAAAGAAGTTATCAGCACTCCGATACAGACTGTTCAAGGTAATCAAAAAGAAAGGAGCCTCAGCATACCACCTGGAACTCCCAGCATCATGGCAGCTGATACACCCTGTGTTCAATGAAACACTACTCACACCCTACAAAGGACCCCATTTCAAGATACAAGAATGGCCATCACCACCACCTCCTGAAATCATAAATGATAAAGAAGAGTACAAGATAGAAGAAATTCTAAAAAGAAAGAAACAAGGAAGAGGAACACTATTCCTGGTCAAATGGAAAGAATACGGACATGAGGAGAACACATGGATCAAAGAGAAGGAACTGGGAAATGCACAGCAAGCTCTAGACCGTTTTCTGAAGAAGACTATAGAACAAGATAAAAGGACTATAAGAAGACCAAAAATTGCACATCATGACCACCAATGCCCCCATCAGCATCGAAAGCAGCGATAACAGTCATGTACCCACCCCCATCATGAATGACTCCGAGAATCTGGCGAAGATCCTCAATGCCAGAGACTATATGGACCCTCTCGCCATTACTCTCAGCACATACCTGCACTATGTCATAACCATCCACATGCATCTTTGGACCGGATGGACTTCTGATGGGACTGCCCCCACAACAGCGGAATGCATTGTGCTTCGCGAAGCAATGGAGATGCTTCGCACTGAAAACCGGTGGCTCAAACTCCTTGCCACCATGCTCCACCACATCCGCTCCTACAATGAGGAGCTCATTCACATGTGGGCCCCATGCATGACAACCGCCTGAGAAAACAACAGGTGGGGACAGCTGGACTAAGGAGTACATGACACTCCCCCCCCTGTTCTCCTGGCATCCCTGTTGAGTCCCTGTTGGGTCCTTGTTGAGTTTCTGGAGTTTCTGTAAAGTCCTGGTTGAGTCCTGGTTGAGTCCTAGTTAGGTCCAATATATATATTACCTGGACTGAAGAAGGACTGAAGGAGGACTGAAAGAGGATTTTACAAGGATTTCAGCAGAACTCATTCTATCAGGACTCCAGAAGAACTCAACCAGAACCCCAGGAGGACTTTAGAAGGAATCAGAAGGACTCTAGAAGGAGTTTACAAGAATCTATACTGAACTATACCAGAACTCTGATATATATTCACATATTCACAGACATTTGGCATATTTCAGAAGAACTGAATCAGGACTCCACAAGGACTCCACAAGGACCTTAAGAAAACTCTGTCAGGATTTCTACAAGACTCTACAAGGACTCTACAAGGATTCTCATAGGATTCCACAAGGACTTTAACAGAACTCTACAAGAACTTTTTCAGGACCACAAGAATTTCAACAGAACATTATTATCACAGGACTCCAGCAGGACTCCAGCAGGATTCCAGCAGAACTCTACAAGGAAAAACATTAAGAGGAGTCCACAAGAACTTTACAAGAACATTACAAGAACTCCACAAGGATTCTACAAGAACTGCACAAGGATTTCATAAGGACTTGACAAGAACTTTACAAGAACTCCACAAGGACTTTACAAGGACTCTACAATACAAAGCAAATATAGCAGTAGTGTAGCAATATATATTTATAAATTCTCATGAGATTCCTGTAAGATTTTACCAGAACTATACAGGAACTTTACCAGGACTCTTTGTGAACTCCAGTGGGAATTGATAATTTTATAGGCCAAAGTTGAACTGTTGTAGATTTAAAAAACAACAAAAATCATTATCTAAAAGACTAATGTACTATATCCATTTCAATTCCTAATTCTTCTTCCAATTCTTCACTATCCATTGATATAATATTTTTAGCCGCCTTTTTACTTTGTTTTTCGAGTACTTTCAAAGTATGAAGAAGTAATAAAACATGTAATGTCCAGTTGAAATTATGGACTGTCATTTTGTTTAGAATAGGCTCAAAGCCTGCTATCCAAGAATTTAATTGTTCACATGCTTGTGTGTTATATGCTCGTTTGTAATGTTCATTTCCACGTGCATCTGTTTCAAGTGCAATAAGATTTGGTGCAGAGCCATTCAATGGTGCAGGATTACACCATTTGCGACATAGATAGTCGGTAGATCGATGATTGATATAGTGATACGAATCAACAATAAACCGAGTTGTATCTTGCCAATCGTCCCATTTTCCATTTGTGATAGCTGTGCGCAAAACTTGACAAGCTTTGTCAATGCAGACATATTGAGGTCTGCTATCACTATCTGGATAGACCTTTTCTAGCCAGTTCAAAATCTTGGTAGGTGACTCCGATACGTCAAATTTTGTCCAGGCAACAATGACTCCACAGGGTGAACAAATGGTTTCAACACAATAATACTTCCCAGCACTAAAATAATGCAGAAGCTTTGGTTGAGCTTGAGACTCAGGTTCATCATGTCTCTGAACTGCACGAGTACTTTGGGGAAGCCAATCTTGTCGTTCTTCTTCACCACGTCTAATCAAGCGTTGAATACCCAAAAGCGATTGTTTGCCATATCTGACTTGATATGAATGCCAAACTTCTTGATGATCATTGCATGCTTGGGTATTTCTGACTTTAGGATTGGGACAATTTCTGACATGGCATAATCCTTGCAATAGCCTGTCATGTTCTTGGCAGAAGACTCCATTGCGATAATTTGTCAAAGCATTGCTGCAATTTTCATATGCACAGTGTGCAGGCCCCATGACAATTCCATCCATTACAATCATCTTGACAAGTGCAGCATCATCATTGTCCTCCTGATCAACATCCATTGCATCATCATTGTCAATATTGGCTGTGCTAGCAGCTTGTTCAGCTCTTGCTCTTGCATTTGCAGCATCTTGAAGAGCCAAATAAGCATTTTCTCCTTGCAAAGGAGGGACTCGATGATTCTCATCAATTCCCAACACTGCAGCAGGATCATCTCCTGTAATCCTATCAGCAGTTGCCTTATATTCATGTGCACACTCAGAACATGTATGTTCTTTAGCACCCTTGATGATGCCATCTTGGCCTAGCTGGGCAAAAGCATGCTTGACAGTGTCTTGAATATTGAGTCCATCAATAGTAGCAAAACTATCATTTGAATACTCTGATACTTGGCGGACAGATTCTTGAACAAAGCATTGCCAAATTTGTCGTCTAGACATGTTGATCCCATATCTTTCCAGATATGCATCATTGTAAAGTGATGCTATAGATGATGGTGATGCATGAAAATTGTACATGGCTTGAACAACAGCATTTGAAAAGCTGCGATCGACCCAAAAAGATTGGCCAACTTTTAAAAATTTGGCAGAGTTCAAGTAGACTTTGTTCCGAGCAGTCTGGCCCTGGATTATGGATGTTTCATGATCTGCATAATAAATCCTTTTGCAATTTTTGCATTTTCCACTCAGAACATAGGCATCTTGGATCAAATGATTTCCATGTAGCAATTTCACCTGAGGAATATCGCGAACTTTGCTATTTTGTAGCAAATGCTGATGCTTGCAAGCAGAATTTTGACATGTAGGAGTTTGTGGACAAATCAATTGGATTGGCTTGAGAATGCCATTGTCAACGGAATGTAATTCTGAGTCTTCAGATCGATCAAAAAGAACATTGATCAATATATGAAGCTTTGCAGCTAATATACTTGATGTCTTTTCATCATCCAAATTGGATATTGTTTCCTTCTTCTGGAATAGACAGGCATAATCATCCTGAAGTTTGTCTTTTAAAGCTCGAGACAGAGCTGTCATCCAACCTGTAGCTGTCCGAGCTTGTGCTTGTTGTTTCAGGTGCAGATTTAATAAATCCGTATTATATGTCATGGTAAAAAGAACTGTTAAAACAGTTGCCAATGATACTCTTGAGCTGAATTGCTGCTCAATAAATTCCGCAAAGACACTGAAGCGAACATTTGGAAATGCTTGATTTGGCAGTCCTGAGCTGGCTTCCACACCTGGCAAAATGCCTAGCCAGAGCAAAACCATAATAGCCAGATATGCAAAGCCTGCTTGTGATGGCAATAGAGATCCCAGAGTTGCCAATAACCAGAATATAAAAGAGATAATCCATCTGAATGTTTCAAAAAAAATCAAAAAAAAATGCAGACACAAAATATGGCAATCAAATCCCAGGTATACATTGGTTACATTGACTTACGAGGCAGCAGTAGAACGCTTTTTCTTATGAGATTTGGCCCTCTTTGCCTCTTCTTTTTGAGCACTCTTTTTTCGCTCATCCAAGACCTTTCGCAAAGCATCAAAAGAGGGACGTATGCCTGGACCAAAAATGCTGCCATCTGTTATCCCTTCTTCACCTTTCAACCAGCCAAGAATGTCTTCATGGTCCATAGCCTCAGGAAAGTGCTTCCGGTAGTAAGTGTAATATGATGACTTTGACGCAAAGATATTGATAATAACGAGATCATCAGGAATCTAGAATATAATTGAATTCACATAAAATAAAAAAAATATAAGCAACGTACCTTGTCCGTCCATTTTCCGATCTTTGCCAAATTCTTCACACCTTGCATGGCATTTTGAATAGCTAAATATTTCTCAAAAGAAAAGCGCAGATCTTGCTTGCTACGGTCTGTCAAACCTGGAGGAATCTGAAGCATATGTGCGATCCGCTCTTCCACAGATCCAGCCTTGAGATGGCGATAGACACTTCCTGATGTAGCAGACATAGAACCAGTGGTGTTATCAGTGGCCAAGCCACTAGCATCAGATTCCTATGCAAGAATTTCAATTATTAACTTGTATTAAACATAAAAAAGAAAAATTACGATGCAGATTGATAAAGTCATAACATTGTTACGGGCAATCCATGCGGCTTCTTCATTTTCTCCTATGATTTGATCCAAACGACCCTTGAGTGACCAGTATTCTTCTTCCTTGACAAAAATACGACTGTTGGGCCCTGTAATACAGTGGATTTGATGAGAATATGGTTATGTCCAAAATAACAAGAGATATACTTGAAATCGGAGAATAATGACCACTCAGGTTTTGCAAGACAACACCGAGATCAGGTTCAAATGGGGCCTTCATAGCAAATGGCTCGGCGGACTTGTCATGAGAGGGATAGACAAGAACCTGACCCTTCGCAGATTGACCAGAGTCAGAGGCGAGAGTCAAGCGGTCTGAAATAACTTGTTGATATCTCATTTATTAGAATAACTCAAATAACGTACTAAGATCAGCAATGTTGGGTGCAATTCCAACAGCCCTGCCTCGGAATAGACCACCTTGGGCACGAGAAGAGCCTTGGGGCTCTACCGGAGACAGAGATCGATCATCTTGATGGTTGGAAGATGTAGCAGTGCTATGAGATGTTGAACGACGTGAGGACTTAGCCACCCGAATTTCGCTTTCGCTTGAATCAGAGTTGCTGCGTGCCTGACCCTTTCGTTTGGTATCTTTACCACGTGGGGTAGACTCAAAGGCACCTTTGGTAGGTGTATCAGTGGTGTCGACAGCCATATTGGCATCTAAAAATTTTTAGATGAAAATTTGCAAAATCAGAATAAAAACTTGCCCTGATTGACAGCCACGGAGTTATTTGCATCCACGACTGCCTTGTCCTCTTCCTCCCCTTGCTCCTCCTCTGCATCTACGTCCTTACCCATCATGTCATCATCCTCATCAGGGCCTAACTCATCATCTGAGAAAATTGACCAAATCAATTCAGAAAAACCTATAAAAATTACGAAAAAATAAACCAAGCTCACCCTGGGTTTTGTCTTCAGCTACTTCATCATTGTCCTCAGTATCTTCATCAGAATCTAAACAAGAAATAAAATTTTCCAATATTTTTAAGAATAAAAAATTAAAAAAATAAAATAAAATAACAAAAAAACACACCATCGTCCACTGGCTTTTTCACCCCTTTCGGTTTCCCTTTGCCTTTCGCCTTCTCCTTTCGCTCCTCCTTGCTCTCATCGATGTCATCTTCATCTAAAATTATTTCAAATTTTTATGTGAAAATTGCCCAAAAAAATAAATCGAAACAATCTTACCTTCACTTCCATTGGATTGTTTTTCTCCGTAACCCTCCTCATCCTCACTACCTTGATCAGTCTTCTCGTTGGCCTTGTCACCCACACTTTTCTTCCCGGCAGCTGAGATGACACGCCTGCGTGGAGGCGCTATGGAAATTCCACTGTCTTCGAGGATTCGTTCAGTTCTAGATATGAAATAGGATCAATAAAGAATAAATATATGATGACAAGACACATACCGAGTCAGCTGAGGCTGCCCAGCTGCATCAGCCAAGGCATCCTCATGGATTCGCTGAGCTGAGGTCTTTTTACTGGAAGATCAGAGAAGATCTTGAGAGATCCATCTAATCTGAGCAGATCAAAGACTTACCTGCCAGCCTTGCCTTGCCTGGACTTGGGTTTGGCTGTGGATACAGGTTTTGCCATGGCTGAGGCAGATCTGGTGACTGGGCCAGCTTCAGAGGACTTGGTGGCAGCAGAGGCTGACCTGGTGCCAGCAGAGACAGGTGCTGTAGCAGATGAAGCAGTCTTGGAGGTCTTGGGGGCCATTGTAATGCAGAGAGGTGGTGGTTTGCTCGAAGTCAACCAGGGCAAAGGGTTGACTTCGTGGCAAACTCACACGACTGGGTCACATGACCACAGTTCGGGGGGGACTCCAGCTGCCATTGCTCGAATTGCAGCAAGAGCTGCAGTCCGAGGTGGATGGCAGCTGTACCACCTGAACTTCGGGTGCTACAGCCTTAGATTATATATATAGAAACACATACTTTATTGAAAAATTAAATGAAAAATGAAAAGAAACAAAATGAAAAAAAAAAACAGGCGAGATGAGCCGTAGATGGGCACTGAAGGGCGACGAGGGCGGGGGAGTCGGCGTGGAGGGTGGGGTGGGGTCCTGCTGGGTGCCGACGGCTGCCGTGGAGTGGTGGAGGGGAGAGGGCGGGCGGGAGGCGGTGGGTGGCACTGAGGGCACGCCGTTTGCGGCCATTGGGCGGCAGTGACGGCTGTGGTTGGGCGCAGAGGGCGGGCGGGGGGCCGTGGGCTGCCGTTGGTCGGAGGAGGGCGGGCGGTGGCACTGAGGGCACCGTTTGCGGCCGTTGGGTGGCGCTGACGGCTGCGGTTGGGGGCAGAGGGCGGGCGGTGGGCCGTGGGCTGCAGTTGGGCGGAGGAGGGCGGGCGCAGGTGTTTGGGGCCAAGCGGGGGGCCGTGGGCGCCGCTGACGGTTGCCGTTGGGCGGTGGAGGGTGGGTGGGAGTGGTGGGAGGGAGCGGTGGGTGGTGGGCGGCATTGACGGCCGTTGCCATTGGGCGCAGATGGCGGTGTCGATCCAGGGGCGGGCCGTGGGCCGTGGGCAGCGCTCACGCCTGCGGTTGGCTGCCGTTTGGCATTTGCGCCTGAGGGCGGGAGGAGGGCGTGGGCGTGGGCGCGTTAGATGGCATTGGGCGCCGGTGAGGGAGGCGGGCCCTGGGCGGCGCTGTACGGCTGCCGTTCGGCGGTGGCGTTGCGCCGTGCACCTGGTGGGCGGTCAAACGCACAGGAACGAGAAAAAAAAGAAAAAAAAAGCTTACCTCTGCGACAGAGGCGTCAACACGCCTCTGTCGCCCATTCTCCTCCTTCCCCCGTGTCCGGCTTGCCGTTGGGCGGCGCTGCGTCGTGGTGGTTCCTCGTCATCTGGGTGCTTGATGTGGTGATGGGGAAGGAGGTGGAGGAAGGGGTGGGAGCGATGATGAGAAAGCGGAATGCGAGCGTGAGACTGATCAACAAGGTCATGTGACTGCACATGACCCCACCGGTATGTCAATTGAAACCATTTGTTTCCATGCAAGCCCTCCTGGTCCAGTGGTTAAGCCCTCACTCTGCCGTTCAATTCCCCTAGTCCCGAGTTCAATCCCCTTTCATGCCCATTTTTTAAACTTGATTTTCTGCTGTTTGTCTGCATTCCTTCTAAACTCCAGGTGGAACTTCGTCATTCTAGACTCCTTCTGGACTTTGATTCACCTTTACTATTATCCTTTGTTACCTTCTGTCAATATGATTATTAGCAATTCTGCTGGAGTCCTTCTAAACTCTATCACTTCTTATCTTCTCTTAATATAATTATTAGGAATCCTACTGGAATCCTTCTAAACTCCAGGAGAACTGGGCTTGGCTTCTAAACTCTATAAGGACTCCAGGAGGATTGTCAGTGACAATCCCTCCAAACTTCCTGTAGAATTCCTTCTAAACCTGAACTTTAGAAGGACTTTCCCAGGACTGTGTAAGGACTTGGCAGGCTCTCTCAAAATCAAAGAATTGGCTGAAAAGTCCTTCTTCAGTACTTACAGACTCCTCCTGGCATCCTTGTAAATTCCTGCTAAATTCCTCCTGGAGTTTAGGAGAACAGGGGGGGGAGTGTGATGGGCTCGGACTAAGGGTTTTTGCGAGGACGCAAATCTAAAGAGAGGGTGATGTTACAGACTATTCATTTTTCTTATCTTATCTTCCTTCCCCTATCTCTTCCTCCACCATCATGCTGTGCATCCCTCCCCATCATGCTGCACAGTGCGCAGTCATTGAGTCATCTTCATTTCCCTAGTCACTCTGAGTCATCCCATCCCAGCCTTACTCATCCGCAGTCTGCAGCATTGCGCAGCCCATGGTCCATGCTTGAGTACTGTAGTATACATGAGGACTTCCAGATGTACCAGTAGCACTAGGTTTAATATTCCTTTTGCCATTGTCTTAAACCGCTCTCGCACTTAGTCTGCCTGAGTCCTTTAAGATTCGTCTAGCCTAACAATTACTGATCTGCAGGAGTTTGGCTGACTGTGCTGGGTCCTAAATCAGAATGGCAAAGTCAGTAAGCTTGATGCCAAGTTGTAAAAATTCATCTTTACCAGAATCGCAGCTGGAACGAAGGGCTACTGCTACTACAGTCTGAGTGCATAGCAAATATTAACATCATGGAATGTCATTTTTTCACTGGAGGACCCACCAGAGGAACACGATGATGAGATAATTCTAGAACTGGCTTAGCCTTCCCAGCTTGAGGGGAAGCCAGTGAGCCAGAATGCACCAGATCTGGAAAGCAAGCTGGATCCGGCAGACCTGGTCTCCAGCAGCATGAGCAGGGCTGCAGGGACAATGTCATCAGGCATTGATCAGAATGTTGCACCAGAAATTCGGCCAGCAAAAGGACTCACCCCATCAAAAATTCTGGTCGCAATGATTCTTCAGTGGTGAACGACTCACGTAATGAACAAACCTCAGCTGAATTATGCAAGAGTGCACGATCTGGCCAGCCGCAGGCCAAAAGTGAATGCAGAACATGTGAACGTTGGCATTGAGAAAGCTGGCGATGATGAATTCGAGTTCGTTGACTTTGCATTGGCAGGAGGGAAAGCGGCCAATGAGCCACAGACATTGCGTGAGGCACAGGAGTCACCTGACTGGCTGAAATGGAAAGCGGCTATGGATGATGAGATCAGCCAGCTGAGGGACTTGGGAACCTGGAAAAGAAAGGGCTTACCTGCAGGGCACAAGGCCATGCCTTGCAAGTGGGTCTTTTTGGGATAGCGAGGAGTGGGTGACGAAATACAAGGTGTAGCTGGTCATAAAGGACTTCAGCCAAATCCCTGGCATGGATTTCATGGAGACGTTTGCACTGGTAATGTGCCTCGAGATGCTGCACCTGCTGATTGTACTCACTGCCCATTTAGGACTTAAAACACATGTGATTGATGCTGTGGGAGCTTACCTAAATGGAGACCTCCAGGAGGAGATCTACATGATCCAGCCCCCTGGCTATGAAGACGGGACAGATAATGTCCTGCTGCTGCTCAAGACCCTCTATAGACTCAAGCAGTCAGGGAGAGAATAGAATGTGAAGCTGAATAAAATTTTCCTCAAACTTGGCTTTATGCACCTCTTCTTAGACCAATGTGTCTATTTTTGGCAGCTTGGTAATGATTTAGTAATCGTTGCCATTCATATTGATAATATGTTCATCATCACTTCCAACGATGACGTGATGATGCAAGCTAAGGCCCAGCTCACATCCCAGTTCAAGATAACTGACCTAGGCGAAGCCCACCAAGTCATCAGTCTTGAACTCCACTGCGATGATGAGATGGGAACCATCTGGATCTCCCAATCCCAATATGTCATCCGCATTCTCGAATGACATGGCATGCAAGACTCTCACCCTGTCAAGATGCCACTCGATCCTCATGTTGTACTTGAGAAAACCCCTGAAGGGGAAACTCACCACATCCCTGAGTATCTGCAAGCCATCGGATCACTGATGTATGCTGCCATAGGGATGCGACCTGATATAGTATACGCAGTTCAGAAGCTAAGTCAATTTTCTTCTAATCCATCACTGGCTCATTGGACTACCATCAAATGCATCTTCTGCTACCTCAATAAAACACGCAACTATGGAATCACCTACAGGATGACCGCAGACACTACGCCAACTGGCTATTGTGATGCTGACTGGGGATCTGACCCCAACAACCACCGATCAACCACCAGCTATATCTTTCTTCTAGCCAGTGGACTAATTTCATGGTGCACAAAGAAACAGCCAACCGTCACACTATTTTCGATAGAGACAGAATACATGGCTGCCAGCCTTGCAACTCATGAAGCGGCATGGCTATGCCATGTCTACGATGAGCTTCAATATCCCATTCGCAACCTGATGACACTCTTTATCGACAACAACTCAATGATAAAATTCTCAGCGAATTCAGGCTTTTATGCATAGAGCAAGCACATCAACATCCAACACCATTTCGTCTGCAAAAAGATAATCTCTAATAAGATCGAGATTTTCCATTGTGCATCCGAGGACAACCTCACCAACGTCTTCACAAAACCATTACCCATGACCACACACCAATGCCTTGTTCGTGAAATTGGATTGGACATGGGCTTAAGGGAGAGTGTTGAAAGTGGGTAATCCCATATCCATGACAAGCATAGATATATGCACACTGGGCTGTGCCCGACCTCAATATATATATCAGTGATATATTAGTATACTGTATCAGAACTATCTTACAGGTTTCGTAGCTAGAAAAAGACCTATGACTATGTATAAAAAGGCTCATAGTCTATGGGAATGAAACAAGATTGTCTACGATTTTTCTACAATTATAGCCAATGCATAGATCAGAAAAGCAATGGAACTTACTCATAATCTGCATTTCTGGTCACTCTGAACTGTCACTGTCATCATGCTTACTCAGAATGAAGACCTTTGAAGACACCTTGAAGGAGATGCCACTCTCATTGCATCACAGTCCTTTGTTGATTGATTTTTGCTCTGTTGAAATTGATGATGTATGGATTTCTGTCTTCGTCAATTGTCATGTTCTCTACTCCAAAACTATTGATACTTACAGCACTATTATCCAAATGCCTTTGTTCTAGGTCTGCGAATTGTTCTTGTTCAGTCTGCTTTCTTGAAGAATATCATATTTCTATCCTTTTAGACACTCATGCTCATGATCAGGTGCATTGCCATTGCTTATAACTATAGGAATACACCCAACAGTCATTGTTCATGCAGATTATAGCCTACAGTGGTAAAATGTTTCACAGCCAAGGCATGCCACATCACATGTCCCACTGACGTTTATACATGCATCAAAACTACCAGAACAAGGACCCTGCATATTGAGCTCCAAGGAGATATATGTCAGTCTTGGACTTAGCCCAGCTGCAACTGATTGCAATGAGTCAAGGTGTGTCATTTAATTTTGCCTTATGTTCACTTCAGCTCATCTCAAAAACTTTGTACATGTACATGTGTGATCATTGCTTTCAAACAAGGGCTGATTGTGAATTAACACTACTAGTACTAGTCCCAGAAACAAGATGGCAACTAACCTCATTAGTATTGCCTCTAGACAAAGCATATTTCTTTCAGAATTATATAAAGCCACCTCATGCACTATTTTAGCAGTGATGGACGAGTATGATGAGTGGAAGTGAGTCGAGTCCAGTAACCCAATGGCTGACTAATATAGAAGGTACATTCATACCAGAGAGAATGAGTGTATTACCCAAGTTCACTTTTTATTACAGCACTTTCACCATTCTACTTATATATGTCTCCAGTATTTCCAATTATTTATTTACTCTTGCATCCTCTGTATTGGTTGTCCAGTTTGCCTTCAGTTCTAACACTCCCCCTCAAACTGGTGCTAGGCTAAGTTCTCTGATGTGGTGCATATGTTTTTCATGCAGCAGAGGTTTGGTGAGTATATTGGCTATTTGTTCTGGATCATGGCAATCCTGAATTTGAAGCAGTTCATCTTGAACTGCATTCCTTATCCAGTGCCACCAAATTGCTACATATTTCATTTATTTGTAAAACTGTGGGTTTTTAGCTATTGCGATTGACCTGTCATTATCACTGAGAATCAGCATTGGCTTGCCCTGGGGGAATCCCAGTCCCTTGTATAGGTGGCAGAGCCACATAGCCTCTTTTCTGGCTTTACATAATATGATGTATTTAGCCTCAGTGGATAACAGTGCAACCATGTTCTATTTCTTTGATCTCCATGTGACTGCACCACCACAGGATAGGAATGCATATCCAGACATTGACTTGAAGTTATTGTCATTGGCATATGCAGCATTGGAGTAGCCATATGCAAGATTTATCATTTGACTTCCTCTGGTTTTGTATGTTATTCCATAGTCTTTTATTCTAATGAGATATCTCAGAATTCATTTTGCTGCTTTTTTGTGATCCTCACTTGGGTTCACTGAGTATGATGCCAATTGATTTACAACCCAAGCAATATCTGGACATGTTGCGCTCACCAAGAATTGGAGCAAGCCAATTAGGGATGCATACCAGTTTTTCTTATCTCCTTTATTTCCTTCTAGGTTAGCCTCAATTTTCATTTTAGGGTCTATTGGCATCCACATTGGGTTTGCCTGCTCCATCTCTTCTTTTCGAAGGATGGATTTAATATATTGTTTCTGGGAGATAGTTATCGAGTCATTCGTCTGACTGATCTCAATGCTGACAATTCTTACTAGCTCTCTTAGATCAGTGAGTTTGAACATTCCTTGTAATTTGGCTTTTAATGTGCCTATCAGAGAGTTGCCTGTTGTAAATAATAGAAGATCATTGACTCAAATGGTTATAATTTCAAAGTCTTCACCATCTCATCAAATATAGATGCAGAGATCTGACTGTAGGTTGGTGAAGCCTACTGATTTTAATTGGCAGTCTAACTCTTTGTTCCATTCATGCTCAGACTGCTTTAACCCATATAAGGTTTTGATTAATCGGCACACTTGGCTGGTTCCATCTTCATAGCCATCTGGTTGGTGCATGAATACTTTCTTGAATAAGACACCATTTAGGTAAGCCCTCTTTACATCCATTTGCTGTATTTTTAGCTTTTTTCCTGATGCCATTGCTAGGATTGCTCAAATTGTTTTGAGTCTGACTACTGGTGAATATGTATTGCCATAGTCAAATCCAGAGTGCTAAGCACATTCCTTGGCAACAAGTTGTGCTTTGTATTTGAGAAGCTCCCTCTGCTTGTTATATTTCTTAGTGAGTACCCATTTATTGACTATTGGAACAGCATCATCTGGTTTATCTACTAGTTTCCAGGTACCTATTTTGCTGAGCTATTCTAGCTCTATTTTTATGGCCTTTTTCCATTCTGGCTATTGAGAGGATTCATGAGCTTCATGTAGCATTTTTGGCTCATCGCTTTCTAGCAGTGTTTCTGAGAAAGCCATGTATATCCAATCTGATGAGGTAAATATTGCTTTATTTGTTCCTTTTTCATCCAGAAATTTTTTATAAAGATGTTTATAGTTGACTCTCAGCTGCTCACACAATCTTGTAGGCATTTGTTCTCCATCAAGATAATCATCCTCTTATTTTTGTTTTTTTTTATTAACTTTACTTGTAGAATCACTTGGTACATTTGTTTCAATGCCCAGTGTCTGCATGTCTCTATCCAGCTCCCCCTCATGCAGATTTTTGGACATTATTTTGATGATAATATCTTTAGAAAGGGTTTTACAAGTAGAAAGGGATAAGAAACAATAATTCTGAGAGGTAAGGATCTTTTTAGTTGGTGCTGTGTAGTATTTTACTAATTTGAAGCTATCATTGTAGCCCATGAAAAGTTTTTCAATAGAGCACGGATCGAGTTTTGGATGTTTGTTGCCTTGTTGAAGAATCCACACTGGCATGCTGAATTCACAGAGGTGGGCAATATTTGGTCATGTACCAGTCCATAGTTGGTATGGCATGGTGGTCTCCTTGGCTTTGGTATGTACTCTATTTTGTAGATATGTGGCATGCTCAGCTGCGAGCTCCCATAAGAAGTTTAGGAGATTTTGTGCATATAGCATTGCTTGTACTAGTTCAAGTAGGGTTTGGTTTACTCATTCAGTGACACCATTTTGAGATTTTGAGTAGAGCGTGCTTAGTTGTAACTTGATTTCCTAACTCTCAAACTAGGTTTTTTGTTCTGTATTCACATATTCTTGGCCATTATCAGCATGAAAGGCCTTAGGTGTTTTTTCTTATATTTTGAGGTGTGCAATATAATCTTTGATTTTCTGCAGTGCCTCATCCTTCCCTTTTAGGAATTTTACTATTATATAGTAGCTTGCATCATCCATAAAGCAGATATAATATCGATTCCCATGTATCAAGAAGACAGGATACTTGCAAAGGTCACTATGGATAAGTTCCCCTGGTTTTGTCTGTTGCTCACTTGTTTCCCTTGGAAAAGGGTTAACTATTTGTTTTGCCTTTGTACAGGCTTCACAATCTGGTTGAGTTGAATGTTCATTGATATTGAACCCATTAACAAAATCCTTGTCTCTTATTCACTTAAGGCTTTGATATCCAATATGGCCAAAACACCTATGCCATGTTTCCCAGTCTTTTGCTGTTTCTTTAGCACTGAAGGTCTGTGGCATGGATAGCATTCTAGGGACATTATTGGTCCCTTAGTAGATTGTTTTTAGTTTCATATGGTACAATCTATTGCTGATGCATTGTCCTTTGGCAATATGCTTCCCATCTCATGTGAAGAGTGAGAGCCCAGCATTTCACCTCTCAAACCAACCTCCAGCCTCTGTTCATCATCCAAGAGACATGAGGTTATGGTCATTGGATGGGACATGCAATACATGTTGGAGTTTAATGATGCATTTGTATCCATTCATGTCTGCTTCAACAAGAACAGTTCCCCTGCCTTCAGCAGATGTACTAGAGTGGCCGATGCCAGTTACAGTCATCTCTTCTAGTTTTTTTATAAGTGATAAATGCATCACATTGTGCTACAATATGCAATGTGGTTTCTGTATCAGCGAGCCAAACATAATCATCAGAGGATTCTTCATTGGCTTTTGCTACATTACACAGATAAGAATAATTATTGGACTCATACATGTCATCTGAGTCCTCATTAGAGTCACTTTCTTCATTTCAGACATTGTATTGATATCAGAGACTGTATGCGATTTCCTCTATTTCATCCTCTTGTGAGTTGTGGGCCTGTATAGTATGCACTTGCTTACTCTTCTACCTTTTCTTCAGCCTCTGGCCATCCTCCTGCTTTTACTTGCCTTTTATGTCACAGGTGCACTCATCAGTGGTGTGTCCAAACTAGTTGCATCTGGTGCATTGTAATTTGCTGAGCCATTTGCAATTGTCCATCAAGTAATTCTTCAGGCTACAATTCTTGCACTCCATACCTGTTGATGTAGCAATGCAGTCAGGGAGTTTCTTCTTTGGCTGAGTACTGGTGCCAGATGTAGATGCCTGGATCACATAGAACAATTCGCCTTGGGTCTTGTTCTTTTAGTATTGGTATTCTTCTTTAAGGATTCTGATAAACTCCTGCAAGGAGATGTTCTTCCTCAAGTCCATACTAGCATTGGTCTTGCATTCTTGCATATATAGGCATGTGAAGATATTCCACAATGCAGGAAGCATAGATGCTATAATGTTTTTGAAATGATGATCACTGACATAAAAATCCTCATCTTCAAGCTGATTGAGACATTCTCACCTCTTTTTGAGATCTGTAAGCTTGGCAGGAATCTCATCACCATCATTGATCTGAAAGCAGTAGAAAGCCTGCTAGATGGTGATAGCGATGTCATTGCTCTTCGTCTTGTGCATGGCCAGCAAGTTCTCCTACATTTCGTGGGAGGTTTTAGCCTGTTTAATATGGATACATTGGTCTAGTTCAATATTTATTCAGATCAGCTGTTTAGCAACTTTGTCATTATAGTCCCATACTTCAGCATCCTCTTGGTACTCCTGAATGTAAGTCTGAAGTTCCTCAAGGGTAGGCTTTGGTAGGGTCCTATCAAGGTAGTCAGTGAGATTCCTGAGATTGAGAAGTCTCTGGAAATTATCCTGCCAAACTGACCAGTTCATGTTGCTGAGGGCTTGGCCCTTTGGGAGATTACTGAAGTGTCTGAGTTGTTCCTTGATGTTGACTTTTCTCAACGGCAGACGTTCTGGATGTTTTTGGCTCCCTTGATCCATGCCTATACCTGAAACAGAGGACTGACTAATAGTAGAGCTCATTGTAGCCACCTGAGTAAGCAGTGTCTCAGATGGGCCTGTTGGAGGAAAAAGTAATCAATGCAATGTAGAATAGGATTTAAAATGTAGTGAGTTTTCCTCTGGTCAGTTATAGGCCAGGGTTCATAACCTTTTAGCAGTGATGGATGAGTACAATGAGTGGAAGTGAGTCAAGTCCAGTAATCTGATAGCTAACTAATATGGAAGGTATATTCACACCAGAGAGAATGGATATGTTACTCAAGTTCACTTTTTATTATGGCACTTTCACTGTTCTACTTATATATGTTTCTAGTATTTCTAATCATTTATTTACTCTTGCATCTTCCATATTGATTGTCCAGTTTGCCTTCAGTTCTAACACACTACCAGCTATAGATCCATGCAACTGGTTCTGATTCTGGCACTCACTAATTCATGCTTAGCAATTTGGGTGAGCACTCTCAGGCAGAGAGGCATTTTACTTGCAGTCCAAGTATATAATTGATTGTAATGCCATTGTACTTGGTTGTATGCCAAAGCTTTTATAATATATTAGAGTGCATACTCTTTTTTTTATATTATTGTGATCACATTTTGTGGTAATTATTCATCTAATTCAAAAGTATTGACAATAATCCCTTTCTGATTATTATCTTCATCATCTGTTCCAACTTCTCCTTCCTCATTTTTTGTAATAACTCCATTCTTCTTATGCAGCATATGTGCATATTTATTGTGCTATTCTGGTTTGATATTTCTTTCAATCAAAAATGGTAGCTAATCTGCTGCAAATCACTTGGCCAAGCATTTGCAATAATGTGCTTGCTTTCTTGCATAAGCTTCTAGTCTACTGTGAAGAAAAGAATTATTTCTATGATACTTATCCTTCTGGTTAAGCCACCATGTCTCCTTCCACTTGTAATAAGCCACTATCTGCTGCATTTCATCTTGAATAATATTGACTTCTTCTTGCCAATGTTTTTTCCATGCCTATGACTTGGACCACTCAATACACATTCCCTCATCCAGAACCTGTTCTGAAGCATCTACTTCAGGCTTGTTTGAAGAATGTTGAACCAACCAGATCTATGAAATTTCATAGTGGCCTGTGCTTGTGATGTCCTTAATATGCTCTGCCAGCATAAAGTCATTCTTTCAAGGACCCTGCATGTTCTTGTCTCAAAATTCCTTCAAACATTCTGACCAAGAGCCCTCTGGATTTGCAGCTGATAAAGCTGACCAAGCTGCTTAGTATGTGTATACTATACACTACATGTGATATTTGAAATGTAGATACAATGTGTGCATATGGGTGTTTGGCTGGTTATCTGTGCCACTGACATTGAGCTTTTTGAACTGCCAAAGGCCAGAAATGATGCAGAGATAATGGCGAATATCAGCTAAGACATCATCAGTCTGGGCAATATGCAACTGCACTTCACATGCACAGGCATTCTGGAAATAAGAAGTGGTATGAAGCAAGGAAGGAAGGGATAAAGGAAGATATAATGGTATATCCTCTATGGCAGGCATTGTTTCTTGGTTCAATTGCATAAATGCCAAAAAATACAGAAGTGGCACTGGCAATGAGAGAGCTAGCACCTGGAACATGTGTCAATTGCACCTTATGCCACTTGTTAATGCACTGTATAATTGAGTGTCACTTTTCCTCAAGATTAGCCAGTTGCTTTGGTGTTTGGTATTTTTTCATAACTTTGATCTTGTAAATGAGTTGATGCCTTGAATTTCAGTCAATTGGTGAAAAATCATTAAAATTTTACTAAACCTACTGTTGTTCTTCAATTTCAAGACCAGTTATGAGAAAACTAGTCAAGCTTGACTTATGTAATGCCAAATCACCATGTGCTGCTAGGATGGAGTCTTCTTTGACTAGTTCTAACTGGACATCTTGCAAAGTGGTAGCTATATACAATATGTATCAAATATGCTGTGGTAATTTGTTTTAATTACTTACTTGGACCAGAATCATAATAGGGATTCAGTTTTGTACAATCTGCTTCCCAGGCATCAATCAACTTTTGCCATTCTGATAGAGTCTCTGGCCGAAATGTTGCTAAAAAGTAATCATGAAGCATCTTATGCTTTTCAGCTATTTCAAGTGCCTCCTTCAAATGATGGGTAAATTATTGACCTAGGAAGTAAATCAGTATAGATTGCTTTAATAGAAAACTGTACTTACCAAAACTCAGAATGTGCTAGTGATTTAATCCACCCCACAGCCCATTCAATGCCTCGTGACAGGCACTAGATCCCATTTCATGTGTGCTTGGTCCTAAAGAATTTATACCAACCCATGTGCCTTCAATTGTTAGGCTAGACGAATCTTAAAGGACTTGGACAGACTAAGTGTGAGAGCAGTTTAAGACAATGGCAAATGGAATATTAAGCCTAGCACTACTTGTTACGATTTCAACGCCAATCGTTATCTTGACGACAGACACGTGATCCAACAATCACCTGACAAGACACGTGATGCAAACGCGACATGACTGACAGGATACGATGTGAAGACTCGAAGGAAACCCTCTAACAACGATGCGTCATCAGGGCAAAGGGTTATGACGGAATGCCTACAGGACAACATGAGGAGTGGAGTCATACTTTAGTTCAGACGACGGAACAGGGCAGAGGGTTCTACATAACACGAGGATAGCATGTGCATGTCGTGGTCCGTGCTCGAGGATCGTAGCATATAAATAGCTAGAATGTACGTAGTAGACCTCAGCTTCGAGCTGGCTAGTTAATAGCATTCTTCTCCCCACCTCTCATCTCTCGAGATAGTTAGAGTGACCTGCGCGCAGATTGGGTTTTGCGTAGCAAAAGCTCGAAGCTCCTCATCGCGCACCTCACCGCTCTTAGCTCTCACCTCTCTCCGCTGCCCTTCCTTCGTTGCCCAACGGCCCCGAGTGCCGTGCGACCAAAGGAACCCGCTGCATCGTCATACCTCTTCTCCAAAAACACTACTAACCTTTTCAATCTTCAATCCCTATTCCCTGCCCCGCGCCAACCCATATTCTGATCTCTGTCCGCGGTCCTTGTTCGTTGCATTTGGAAGTGCGAGAGGACTAAGGGTAATGTTGAGTCCGACTCTGTCCGAATCAAACATCAAAAGGCTGTGCTAGGGTGATCTTCGGAGAGCCCTACCGCGCGTTTGACCGGGTAGTTTGTTGACCCGAAACGTACCGAAGCAAGAGAGATCAGAGGACTCGGACGTGTGGATAGTCCCCACCCTTCGACTGACACCTCAAACATGCCCTTGAAAGTCGTTGTCGGGGACGTGTGTTGATCCGAAACGAGAAAGGGATTGCCAGACCGCTGGGATCTCTGACGACGAAACCTTCCTTGACTGCTGTTTGGGGCATCCTTGTAGTTACGAGGATTCGAGCCGACCCTTCCGCAGTTTAACAGGCACCCTCCACCTTTTCCCAGACCCAACCAAAGCAGGAGTCGACGGTCGCGTGCCGCCTGCATGGTACTAATCGACTATTCTATTGGACAAAACCACCAAGTCACCAACCTCTCTTCCTTCCGCATACGAATCTGCCGCAATCCCCTCTACCGACAACACATCGGCTACACCCTCATCCGAAAGAACCTTCACCTTCGAAACCAAGTAGTTGAAGTCGAATACGAGTATTGGACCAACTACTACCCCGACCTATCCCCGCGACATATTCCCGGTAACTTTATCTGGGACGAAGACCCACCAGAACTTTACTTCTACCCTCGACGAAGAGAAACCCCTGAAAGACACCCATAATGGAATTCATCCCCGCTCTCTTCACATTCATCACCATCATCCTCACCACCCTCTTCGCCGCACACCCACTTGCCTTAGCTTGGGGCACCCTTCGAAACAACCCTCAACAAGCGGAACAGGTACAAAACGTGACTCGGACTTTGGTCGATGCGATCAAAGAAGAACTGGATTTGGGTAAGAAGCCCAAAAGAACGAAATCGGAACCGCCGGATCCATATAAAGGGGAACCCGGCCTGATCGGAAGTTGGCTTCGACGCATGGAAGTCTACTTCGACAAAGAGGAGATCACGAACAGATGGGACATGATCACCTATGCACTGCAACGGATCACGGGAGGCAAGGCCGAACGTGCACAGAACTGGGCGGACTCTAAGCTGCAGGAGTGGCTGGAGTTCAAAACGGAATTGAACAGTCGCAGGCAGGAGTTCGGATACCACTCCACCTATGACGACTGGGAACATGGACGCGTCGTTACGCCGGCAACGGCTAACACTCCGGAAGTCAGGACAAATCCGCTTGGACACCTCCCACCATTCAAAGACTGGGAAGAGTTCAAGGCAGAGGGAGCCCATCACACTCCCCCCCCTGTTCTCCTAAACTCCAGGAGGAATTTAGCAGGAATTTACAAGGATGCCAGGAGGAGTCTGTAAGTACTGAAGAAGGACTTTTCAGCCAATTCTTTGATTTTGAGAGAGCCTGCCAAGTCCTTACACAGTCCTGGGAAAGTCCTTCTAAAGTTCAGGTTTAGAAGGAATTCTACAGGAAGTTTGGAGGGATTGTCACTGACAATCCTCCTGGAGTCCTTATAGAGTTTAGAAGCCAAGCCCAGTTCTCCTGGAGTTTAGAAGGATTCCAGTAGGATTCCTAATAATTATATTAAGAGAAGATAAGAAGTGATAGAGTTTAGAAGGACTCCAGCAGAATTGCTAATAATCATATTGACAGAAGGTAACAAAGGATAATAGTAAAGGTGAATCAAAGTCCAGAAGGAGTCTAGAATGACGAAGTTCCACCTGGAGTTTAGAAGGAATGCAGACAAACAGCAGAAAATCAAGTTTAAAAAATGGGCATGAAAGGGGATTGAACTCGGGACTAGGGGAATTGAACGGCAGAGTGAGGGCTTAACCACTGGACCAGGAGGGCTTGCATGGAAACAAATGGTTTCAATTGACATACCGGTGGGGTCATGTGCAGTCACATGACCTTGTTGATCAGTCTCACGCTCGCATTCCGCTTTCTCATCATCGCTCCCACCCCTTCCTCCACCTCCTTCCCCATCACCACATCAAGCACCCAGATGACGAGGAACCACCACGACGCAGCGCCGCCCAACGGCAAGCCGGACACGGGGGAAGGAGGAGAATGGGCGACAGAGGCGTGTTGACGCCTCTGTCGCAGAGGTAAGCTTTTTTTTCTTTTTTTCTCGTTCCTGTGCGTTTGACCGCCCACCAGGTGCACGGCGCAACGCCACCGCCGAACGGCAGCCGTACAGCGCCGCCCAGGGCCCGCCTCCCTCACCGGCGCCCAATGCCATCTAACGCGCCCACGCCCACGCCCTCCTCCCGCCCTCAGGCGCAAATGCCAAACGGCAGCCAACCGCAGGCGTGAGCGCTGCCCACGGCCCACGGCCCGCCCCTGGATCGACACCGCCATCTGCGCCCAATGGCAACGGCCGTCAATGCCGCCCACCACCCACCGCTCCCTCCCACCACTCCCACCCACCCTCCACCGCCCAACGGCAACCGTCAGCGGCGCCCACGGCCCCCCGCTTGGCCCCAAACACCTGCGCCCGCCCTCCTCCACCCAACTGCAGCCCACGGCCCACCGCCCGCCCTCTGCCCCCAACCGCAGCCGTCAGCGCCACCCAACGGCCGCAAACGGTGCCCTCAGTGCCACCGCCCGCCCTCCTCCGACCAACGGCAGCCCACGGCCCCCCGCCCCGCCCTCTGCGCCCAACCACAGCCGTCACTGCCGCCCAATGGCCGCAAACGGCGTGCCCTCAGTGCCACCCACCGCCTCCCGCCCGCCCTCTCCCCTCCACCACTCCACGGCAGCCGTCGGCACCCAGCAGGACCCCACCCCCACCCCTCCACGCCGACTCCCCCGCCCTCGTCGCCCTTCAGTGCCCATCTACGGCTCATCTCGCCTGTTTTTTTTTTTTCATTTTGTTTCTTTTCATTTTTCATTTAATTTTTCAATAAAGTATGTGTTTCTATATATATAATCTAAGGCTGTAGCACCCGAAGTTCAGGTGGTACAGCTGCCATCCACCTCGGACTGCAGCTCTTGCTGCAATTCGAGCAATGGCAGCTGGAGTCCCCCCCGAACTGTGGTCATGTGACCCAGTCGTGTGAGTTTGCCACGAAGTCAACCCTTTGCCCTGGTTGACTTCGAGCAAACCACCACCTCTCTGCATTACAATGGCCCCCAAGACCTCCAAGACTGCTTCATCTGCTACAGCACCTGTCTCTGCTGGCACCAGGTCAGCCTCTGCTGCCACCAAGTCCTCTGAAGCTGGCCCAGTCACCAGATCTGCCTCAGCCATGGCAAAACCTGTATCCACAGCCAAACCCAAGTCCAGGCAAGGCAAGGCTGGCAGGTAAGTCTTTGATCTGCTCAGATTAGATGGATCTCTCAAGATCTTCTCTGATCTTCCAGTAAAAAGACCTCAGCTCAGCGAATCCATGAGGATGCCTTGGCTGATGCAGCTGGGCAGCCTCAGCTGACTCGGTATGTGTCTTGTCATCATATATTTATTCTTTATTGATCCTATTTCATATCTAGAACTGAACGAATCCTCGAAGACAGTGGAATTTCCATAGCGCCTCCACGCAGGCGTGTCATCTCAGCTGCCGGGAAGAAAAGTGTGGGTGACAAGGCCAACGAGAAGACTGATCAAGGTAGTGAGGATGAGGAGGGTTACGGAGAAAAACAATCCAATGGAAGTGAAGGTAAGATTGTTTCGATTTATTTTTTTGGGCAATTTTCACATAAAAATTTGAAATAATTTTAGATGAAGATGACATCGATGAGAGCAAGGAGGAGCGAAAGGAGAAGGCGAAAGGCAAAGGGAAACCGAAAGGGGTGAAAAAGCCAGTGGACGATGGTGTGTTTTTTTGTTATTTTATTTTATTTTTTTAATTTTTTATTCTTAAAAATATTGGAAAATTTTATTTCTTGTTTAGATTCTGATGAAGATACTGAGGACAATGATGAAGTAGCTGAAGACAAAACCCAGGGTGAGCTTGGTTTATTTTTTCGTAATTTTTATAGGTTTTTCTGAATTGATTTGGTCAATTTTCTCAGATGATGAGTTAGGCCCTGATGAGGATGATGACATGATGGGTAAGGACGTAGATGCAGAGGAGGAGCAAGGGGAGGAAGAGGACAAGGCAGTCGTGGATGCAAATAACTCCGTGGCTGTCAATCAGGGCAAGTTTTTATTCTGATTTTGCAAATTTTCATCTAAAAATTTTTAGATGCCAATATGGCTGTCGACACCACTGATACACCTACCAAAGGTGCCTTTGAGTCTACCCCACGTGGTAAAGATACCAAACGAAAGGGTCAGGCACGCAGCAACTCTGATTCAAGCGAAAGCGAAATTCGGGTGGCTAAGTCCTCACGTCGTTCAACATCTCATAGCACTGCTACATCTTCCAACCATCAAGATGATCGATCTCTGTCTCCGGTAGAGCCCCAAGGCTCTTCTCGTGCCCAAGGTGGTCTATTCCGAGGCAGGGCTGTTGGAATTGCACCCAACATTGCTGATCTTAGTACGTTATTTGAGTTATTCTAATAAATGAGATATCAACAAGTTATTTCAGACCGCTTGACTCTCGCCTCTGACTCTGGTCAATCTGCGAAGGGTCAGGTTCTTGTCTATCCCTCTCATGACAAGTCCGCCGAGCCATTTGCTATGAAGGCCCCATTTGAACCTGATCTCGGTGTTGTCTTGCAAAACCTGAGTGGTCATTATTCTCCGATTTCAAGTATATCTCTTGTTATTTTGGACATAACCATATTCTCATCAAATCCACTGTATTACAGGGCCCAACAGTCGTATTTTTGTCAAGGAAGAAGAATACTGGTCACTCAAGGGTCGTTTGGATCAAATCATAGGAGAAAATGAAGAAGCCGCATGGATTGCCCGTAACAATGTTATGACTTTATCAATCTGCATCGTAATTTTTCTTTTTTATGTTTAATACAAGTTAATAATTGAAATTCTTGCATAGGAATCTGATGCTAGTGGCTTGGCCACTGATAACACCACTGGTTCTATGTCTGCTACATCAGGAAGTGTCTATCGCCATCTCAAGGCTGGATCTGTGGAAGAGCGGATCGCACATATGCTTCAGATTCCTCCAGGTTTGACAGACCGTAGCAAGCAAGATCTGCGCTTTTCTTTTGAGAAATATTTAGCTATTCAAAATGCCATGCAAGGTGTGAAGAATTTGGCAAAGATCGGAAAATGGACGGACAAGGTACGTTGCTTATATTTTTTTTATTTTATGTGAATTCAATTATATTCTAGATTCCTGATGATCTCGTTATTATCAATATCTTTGCGTCAAAGTCATCATATTACACTTACTACCGGAAGCACTTTCCTGAGGCTATGGACCATGAAGACATTCTTGGCTGGTTGAAAGGTGAAGAAGGGATAACAGATGGCAGCATTTTTGGTCCAGGCATACGTCCCTCTTTTGATGCTTTGCGAAAGGTCTTGGATGAGCGAAAAAAGAGTGCTCAAAAAGAAGAGGCAAAGAGGGCCAAATCTCATAAGAAAAAGCGTTCTACTGCTGCCTCGTAAGTCAATGTAACCAATGTATACCTGGGATTTGATTGCCATATTTTGTGTCTGCATTTTTTTTTGATTTTTTTTGAAACATTCAGATGGATTATCTCTTTTATATTCTGGTTATTGGCAACTCTGGGATCTCTATTGCCATCACAAGCAGGCTTTGCATATCTGGCTATTATGGTTTTGCTCTGGCTAGGCATTTTGCCAGGTGTGGAAGCCAGCTCAGGACTGCCAAATCAAGCATTTCCAAATGTTCGCTTCAGTGTCTTTGCGGAATTTATTGAGCAGCAATTCAGCTCAAGAGTATCATTGGCAACTGTTTTAACAGTTCTTTTTACCATGACATATAATACGGATTTATTAAATCTGCACCTGAAACAACAAGCACAAGCTCGGACAGCTACAGGTTGGATGACAGCTCTGTCTCGAGCTTTAAAAGACAAACTTCAGGATGATTATGCCTGTCTATTCCAGAAGAAGGAAACAATATCCAATTTGGATGATGAAAAGACATCAAGTATATTAGCTGCAAAGCTTCATATATTGATCAATGTTCTTTTTGATCGATCTGAAGACTCAGAATTACATTCCGTTGACAATGGCATTCTCAAGCCAATCCAATTGATTTGTCCACAAACTCCTACATGTCAAAATTCTGCTTGCAAGCATCAGCATTTGCTACAAAATAGCAAAGTTCGCGATATTCCTCAGGTGAAATTGCTACATGGAAATCATTTGATCCAAGATGCCTATGTTCTGAGTGGAAAATGCAAAAATTGCAAAAGGATTTATTATGCAGATCATGAAACATCCATAATCCAGGGCCAGACTGCTCGGAACAAAGTCTACTTGAACTCTGCCAAATTTTTAAAAGTTGGCCAATCTTTTTGGGTCGATCGCAGCTTTTCAAATGCTGTTGTTCAAGCCATGTACAATTTTCATGCATCACCATCATCTATAGCATCACTTTACAATGATGCATATCTGGAAAGATATGGGATCAACATGTCTAGACGACAAATTTGGCAATGCTTTGTTCAAGAATCTGTCCGCCAAGTATCAGAGTATTCAAATGATAGTTTTGCTACTATTGATGGACTCAATATTCAAGACACTGTCAAGCATGCTTTTGCCCAGCTAGGCCAAGATGGCATCATCAAGGGTGCTAAAGAACATACATGTTCTGAGTGTGCACATGAATATAAGGCAACTGCTGATAGGATTACAGGAGATGATCCTGCTGCAGTGTTGGGAATTGATGAGAATCATCGAGTCCCTCCTTTGCAAGGAGAAAATGCTTATTTGGCTCTTCAAGATGCTGCAAATGCAAGAGCAAGAGCTGAACAAGCTGCTAGCACAGCCAATATTGACAATGATGATGCAATGGATGTTGATCAGGAGGACAATGATGATGCTGCACTTGTCAAGATGATTGTAATGGATGGAATTGTCATGGGGCCTGCACACTGTGCATATGAAAATTGCAGCAATGCTTTGACAAATTATCGCAATGGAGTCTTCTGCCAAGAACATGACAGGCTATTGCAAGGATTATGCCATGTCAGAAATTGTCCCAATCCTAAAGTCAGAAATACCCAAGCATGCAATGATCATCAAGAAGTTTGGCATTCATATCAAGTCAGATATGGCAAACAATCGCTTTTGGGTATTCAACGCTTGATTAGACGTGGTGAAGAAGAACGACAAGATTGGCTTCCCCAAAGTACTCGTGCAGTTCAGAGACATGATGAACCTGAGTCTCAAGCTCAACCAAAGCTTCTGCATTATTTTAGTGCTGGGAAGTATTATTGTGTTGAAACCATTTGTTCACCCTGTGGAGTCATTGTTGCCTGGACAAAATTTGACGTATCGGAGTCACCTACCAAGATTTTGAACTGGCTAGAAAAGGTCTATCCAGATAGTGATAGCAGACCTCAATATGTCTGCATTGACAAAGCTTGTCAAGTTTTGCGCACAGCTATCACAAATGGAAAATGGGACGATTGGCAAGATACAACTCGGTTTATTGTTGATTCGTATCACTATATCAATCATCGATCTACCGACTATCTATGTCGCAAATGGTGTAATCCTGCACCATTGAATGGCTCTGCACCAAATCTTATTGCACTTGAAACAGATGCACGTGGAAATGAACATTACAAACGAGCATATAACACACAAGCATGTGAACAATTAAATTCTTGGATAGCAGGCTTTGAGCCTATTCTAAACAAAATGACAGTCCATAATTTCAACTGGACATTACATGTTTTATTACTTCTTCATACTTTGAAAGTACTCGAAAAACAAAGTAAAAAGGCGGCTAAAAATATTATATCAATGGATAGTGAAGAATTGGAAGAAGAATTAGGAATTGAAATGGATATAGTACATTAGTCTTTTAGATAATGATTTTTGTTGTTTTTTAAATCTACAACAGTTCAACTTTGGCCTATAAAATTATCAATTCCCACTGGAGTTCACAAAGAGTCCTGGTAAAGTTCCTGTATAGTTCTGGTAAAATCTTACAGGAATCTCATGAGAATTTATAAATATATATTGCTACACTACTGCTATATTTGCTTTGTATTGTAGAGTCCTTGTAAAGTCCTTGTGGAGTTCTTGTAAAGTTCTTGTCAAGTCCTTATGAAATCCTTGTGCAGTTCTTGTAGAATCCTTGTGGAGTTCTTGTAATGTTCTTGTAAAGTTCTTGTGGACTCCTCTTAATGTTTTTCCTTGTAGAGTTCTGCTGGAATCCTGCTGGAGTCCTGCTGGAGTCCTGTGATAATAATGTTCTGTTGAAATTCTTGTGGTCCTGAAAAAGTTCTTGTAGAGTTCTGTTAAAGTCCTTGTGGAATCCTATGAGAATCCTTGTAGAGTCCTTGTAGAGTCTTGTAGAAATCCTGACAGAGTTTTCTTAAGGTCCTTGTGGAGTCCTTGTGGAGTCCTGATTCAGTTCTTCTGAAATATGCCAAATGTCTGTGAATATGTGAATATATATCAGAGTTCTGGTATAGTTCAGTATAGATTCTTGTAAACTCCTTCTAGAGTCCTTCTGATTCCTTCTAAAGTCCTCCTGGGGTTCTGGTTGAGTTCTTCTGGAGTCCTGATAGAATGAGTTCTGCTGAAATCCTTGTAAAATCCTCTTTCAGTCCTCCTTCAGTCCTTCTTCAGTCCAGGTAATATATATATTGGACCTAACTAGGACTCAACCAGGACTCAACCAGGACTTTACAGAAACTCCAGAAACTCAACAAGGACCCAACAGGGACTCAACAGGGATGCCAGGAGAACAGGGGGGGGAGTGTCATGTACTCGGCAGAGGCCAGAGAATTCTTCATGACCACGGAAACCCGGAACAACGCGATCATTCGGATTAAAGGACTGTCGCAACACCGATGACCGGTCGAGGATTACATCGTTGAGTTCCGGAGCTGGGCTCCCTTGACGGAATATAACGACATCACGCTCATTGACATTTTCAAACATGGACTCGACCAGGCGCTCGGACGACGGATTATCGAATTAGGAGGTGTCCACGAGGAGGACATCGACTGGTGGTACAGACGCGCGATGGAATTGGACCGACAGTATTGTCAGGCCCAGAAGGAATTCGGGGTGAAGGAGCGATTCGCTCCCAAACCAACACAGAAACCGGCACAGGAGACGACGGCACCTAAGGGGCAAACTCCGGCACCAGTAACCAGTAATGCTCAAGGACGGCCCGACCCTAACGCCATGGACGTCGACCGGTTGAGACGCGAAGGACGCTGCTTCCGGTGTGGCGAGAAAGGACATCTCGGACGTAACTGTCCAACGAACACCCGGCCGAGATATACAACTAGGAACGTGGAGGCTAAAGACGAACCTGCCGCCGCCCACATTGAAGAAATGAACCAGGGTTTTCAGTAGAGCTGGGAAGAAGCACCGCTTCGCCGGCTGACTATGTATCGTCGAATATTAATATAAGGGACATTCCTGACCTTAAAGAATATTTTGAACGAGAAGGTGCACGAGAGTTCGGTCTCGTAAAAGGATATACTCTACCCTGGGTGGCACAACAGATTTATCGGCAGGACGAGTCTAAGGCATACTCGATTCTTAAGGCATGGACGGACCAATCGCGACAGAAGGACATCTCCCTGAAAAGACTCCGTGAGATCAACCAAATGAACGATCACGATGCTCTCCATACGCTGTATGACCTCAGACAAAAACCACGATTTGTCAGAGGAGAAAACAGAAACCAGATGGATGTACCCCTGACAATCACGACTTTGGATACTGGACGGATGCACAGCGTGAAAGCACTGCTTGACACGGGATGTACTGGATCCTGTATAGACCGGAAGTTCGTTAAGGAAAAGGAAATCAACACGAAACGATATCCTATTCCCATCCCGGTCCATAATGCAGATGGAACCCGAAATAGAGCAGGCGACATATGCGAATATGTCGAATTAAGAGTCCGCGTCCAGGACCATGTCGAGCGAATGGTC
Source organism: Macrocybe indica (assembly GCA_030407095.1). Lineage (NCBI taxonomy): Eukaryota > Fungi > Basidiomycota > Agaricomycetes > Agaricales > Callistosporiaceae > Macrocybe > Macrocybe indica. The sequence goes on from JARFTL010000005.1 coordinate 1,894,338, forward strand.
TTCTCAGTCACTGAACTCGGAAAGGGCCAGATCTTCATCGGTTACGAATGGGTGAAACACCATAATCCTCGAATCGATTGGAAAATGGAAAAGATCACATTTGACCGATGCCCTGAAGAGTGTCAGCGAACTGTCCGAACCGGAAACCCTGAAGATGACGACACCTCTATCGAGACAAACGAGATTGACTTCGGAAATGGAGAAAAACTCTTGATGATCGACATAAACCAAGAGTTTCATCTAAGGGCTTTCCAGATGACGGCTTCCAAACTGGCAGAAGCGACGACCAAGACGGCGAAGGTGAAAACCTTTGAGGAAATCATACCGGAAGAATATCACTGTTTCAAGGATTCAGTGTTCGGAAAAGAGTCGTTCGACGAATTACCACCACGACGACCTTGGGACCATGCGATCGAACTCATCCCAGGAGCCAAACTCCAGGATTGCAAGGTCTACCCTCTGACGCTGGATGAACAGAAACAGCTGGACGCCTTTCTAGACGAGAACCTAAACACCGGACGAATCAGACCGTCGAAGTCACCAATGGCCTCACCTTTCTTCTTCGTAAAAAAAGAAGGACGGATCCCTACGACCTGTACAGGATTATCGGAAATTGAACGACGTGACAATAAAGAACAAATATCCATTGCCCCTGATTCAGGAACTGATCGACAAACTGAAAGGGGTGAAGTTCTTTACGAAGCTCGATATCCGATGGGGATATAATAATGTCCGCATGAAAGAAGGCGACGAATGGAAGGCCGCATTTCGGACAAACCGGGGAATGTTCGAACCCTTGGTCATGTTCTTCGGACTCACGAATTCACTGGCCACCTTCCAAACAATGATGAACATGATCTTCAAGGACGAGATCGATCAGGGACATGTGATAATCTACATGGACGACATCCTCATCTTCAACAAGGATCTGGATAAACACAGACAACTCGTCCAACGTGTATTGGAAAAGCTAAAGGACAATAAGCTTTACCTGAAACCCGAGAAATGTTCATTTCATCAATTGGAAGTAGAGTACCTCGGAATGATTGTCTCGGAAAACGGCATTAAAATGGATCCCGTTAAAGTCGAAGGCGTCAAAGACTGGCCAAAACCCACATGTAAACGAGACGTCCAACAATTTCTAGGCTTCTGTAACTTCTACCGGCGTTTCATCGAAGGATTCGCGAAGATTGCGAAACCCTTGACAGAATTAACCGGAAAAGCCAATTGGACATGGGAAAGAGCCCAAAACGATGCATTCAATGGATTAAAGAATCAGATCTGTTCGGCACCGATCATTGCAATGCCCCGAGACGATGGAAAGTTCCGAATGGAAGTTGACGCTTCAAATTATGCAATAGGAGGCGTCCTTTCACAGGAACAATCCAATGGTACCTGGAGACCGGTTGCATTCATGTCAAAGTCATTGAATCTGACAGAACGGAACTATGAGATCTATGATAAAGAGATGCTCGCGATCATGACAGGACTTGAGGAATGGCGCCAATACCTCTGCGGCGCTAAACAAAAATTCGAGATTTGGACAGATCACAAGAATCTCGAATATTTCCGAAAGCCTCAAAAGCTGAATTGTCGACAAGCTCGTTGGATCTCGGAACTTCAGGACTATGACTTTGTCCTGGAGCACAAACCCGGAAAGTCGATGACGAAGGCAGACAGTCTGTCGAGACGACCAGACCATGAGAAGGGGGAGAACGATAACGAGAACATCATACTCCTAAAGCCAGAAAATTTTCGCCGACTTTTTATGGCAAAAGTCACACCGATACCAGAGTTTCAGGACATGCTGAACCAAATAAAACGGGCTTGGAAGCAAAGAGAACCCGAAGTTCAGAAACGTCTTGATGCAGGCGAACACGGCTGGGAGGAAAACGACCGAATCGTCACATGGTTAAAACAGTACTACGTCCCCAAAAGCCAAAAGATAAGGGAACGGATCATCGAAATCCATCACTCCGATCAGATCTCGGGACACCCAGGACAGACGAAGACGCACGAGCTAATCACGCATAACTTCTGGTGGCCCAAAATGATGAACGATATCAAGGCATACGTCAGAGGATGTGACAAATGCCAACGAACAAAGATCATCAGAGATCGGAAGCATGCTCCGCTCCACCCGAACGAAGTACTGAAGGAACCATGGGAAATCATCTCAGTAGATCTCATCGGACCTCTCCCCACATCTCAGGGATTCGACAGCGTAATGGTAACGGTGGATCGGTTCACTAAGGGAGCCAAATTCATACCAGTCAATATGGAAATTACGGCAGAAGGAGTCGCCCGTAAACTACGCGACACCATATTCTCGAATTATGGACTCCCCAAGAAAGTCATTAGCGATAGAGGACCACAATTTGTCTCGAACTTCATGAAGGACCTTTACGCACTCTTGGGAATCAAAGGAGCCCCCTCGACGCCGTATCATCCACAAACCGATGGACAGATGGAGAGAGTTAATCAGGAACTTGAACAATACCTGAAACTCTTCGTAAATCATCGGCAAACAGACTGGGCGGATTGGCTACCAATGGCCGAATTCTCTTATAACAATCGAGTTCACTCTGCAACGGGATACTCCCCATTCTATCTGAATCACGGACGACATCCGCATACCGGAAAGGAACCCCCGAAGCGTGATGTCAAATCGCAAACGGCAGAAGAATTCGCAAACATGATGAAAGAGATTCGGACCAAAGCCGAGACCTCTCTGACAAAGGCTGCTGAAACAATGAAACGGACCTATGACCGAAAACAGAAGCCCGCCTGAGAATACCATGAGGGCGATCAAGTCTGGCTGGAAGGAACTAACATCACCACCGACCGGCCGACTGACAAGCTGAATGACAAGCGATTTGGTCCTTTCAAAGTCAAACGGCGAATTGGAGAATCGGCATATGAACTTGACCTACCGGAACATTGGAAAATTCACCCCATCCGAAATGAGTCCGAGCTCACCCCATACACGGCACCGGCGTTTCCGCAACAAAAAGTGGTGACGATTCTTAAACGACCTCCCCCCATCGTCATGGAGGGAGAGAAGCGATATGAAATAGAGACTGTAATCAACTCTCGATGGAATAGAGGAAAATTGCAGTACAGAATACATTGGAAGGGCTACCCTCTAGAAGATGCCACATGGGAGCCCGCGGAAAACGTTATCGAAGATGCGCCGGACGCGGTCGCGAAATTTCATCGTGAGAATCCCGAGGCGCCATCCCTAGATAAGGGACAACGTCAGCTACCGCCCCGGACCCTGCCAAAAAAGATAGTACGCACCCGTCTCCATCAATCCCAAACGCCGAAGGTCCTCTTCGACCACACGGCTAATGAAGTCTGGGTCTGCCCACGAAGTCAGCAAATGAAAGCGGAGCCGAAGAAGCGGACCCTTACCGGATGGATGTTGGACCCGAAAGAAGTCGAAGATTGACTTGAAGCGGCGTGGCAGGCATGGCAGCAGCGTTGGAACAAGACAGTCGTAGGAGAGGGCGAGCGCAAGGAAGACTAGGATGACGACAACGAAGAAGAACATGATTGCGAGGACGCAATCCCTAAGGGGGGGGTAATGTTACGATTTCAACGCCAATCGTTATCTTGACGACAGACACGTGATCCAACAATCACCTGACAAGATACGTGATGCAAACGCGACGCAACTGACAGGATATGATGTGAAGACTCGAAGGAAACCCTCTAACAACGACGCGTCATCAGGGCAAAGGGTTATGACGGAATGCCTACAGGACAACATGAGGAGTGGAGTCATACTTTAGTTCAGACGACGGAACAGGGCAGAGGGTTCTACATAACACGAGGATAGCATGTGCATGTCATGGTCCGTGCTCGAGGATCGTAGCATATAAATAGCTAGAATGTACGTAGTAGACCTCAGCTTCGAGCTGGCTAGTTAATAGCATTCTTCTCCCCGCCTCTCATCTCTCGAGATAGTTAGAGTGACCTGCGCGCAGATTGGGTTTTGCGTAGCACTACTGGTACATCTAGAAGTCCTTATATACATTACAGTACTTGAGCACAGACCATGGACTGTGCAATGCTGCAGACTACAGATGAGTAAGACTGGGATGAGATGACTCAGAATGACTAGAGAAGTGAAGATGACTCGATGACTGCATGCTGTGCAGTGTGATAGGAAGGAAGGGATAAGAGAAGAGAGATAAGATAAGAAAATGAATGGTCCTTTGAGCAACATTCGTAACATCACCCTTTCTTTAGATTCACGTCCTTGCAAAACATCTTAGTCCAGCTGTCCCCACCTATTGTTTTCCCAGGCAGTTGCCATATGTGGGGCCCATATATGAATAAGCTTCTCATTGTAGGAGCAGATGTGATGGAGAGTAGTGGCGAGGAGTTTGAGTCACTAGTTTTTAGTGCAAAGCATCTCTATTGCTTCATGGAGCATGATGCGTTCTGCTGCTGTGGGGCTGGTCCCATTAGGGGTTCATCCAGTCCAAAGATGCATGCAGATGGTCATAACATAGCACAGATATGTGCCGAGTGTGATGGCAAGGGGGTCCATGTAGTCACTGATGTTGAGAATCCTCACCAGATTCTTAGAGTTGTTCAGATGATTGGGGGTGAGTGCATGGCTGTCATTACTGCTTTCAATGCTGATGGGGTATTGGTGGTCATAATGTGCAATTTTTAGTCTTCTTTCCTTTTTTCATGGTCTTTTTATCCTGGTTTGTAGTTTTCTTTAGGAAGCGGTCTAGAGCTTGCTGTGCATTCTCCAGTTCCTTCTCTTTGATCTATGTGTTTTCCTCATGTCCATATCCTTTCCATTTGACCAGGAATAGTGTTTCCCTTTCTTGTTTCTTTCTTTTTAGGATTTCTTCTATCTCGTACTCTTCTTCATTATTTATGATTTTAGGGGGTAGCAGCGATGGTCACTCTTGTATCTTGAAATGGGGTCCTTTGTAGGGTATAAGTAGTGTTTCATTGAACATGAGGTGTATTAGCTGCCATGATGCTGGGAGTTCCAGGCGATATACTGAGGCTCCTTTCTTTTCAATCACCTTGAATGGTCTGTATCAGAGTGCCGATAACTTCTTTGATGGTCAATTGACTGTGATATTGGTGGCTTCAAGCCATACTCTATTGTTAGGCTAAACGAATCTTAAAGGACTTGGGCAGACTAAGTGCAAGAGCGGTTTAAGACGATGGCAAAAGGAATATTAAACCTAGCACTACTGGTACATCTGGAAGTCCTTATATATACTACAGTACTCGAGCACGGACCATGGGCTGCGCAATGCTGTAGACTGCGGATGAGTAAGGCTGGGATGAGATGACTTAGGATGACTAGAGAAGTGAAGATGACTCGACGACTGCGTACTGCGCAGTATGATGGGGAGGGATGTGCAGCATGATGGAGAAGATAAGGATAAGGGAAGGAAGATAAGATAAGAAAAATGAATAGTCCATAACATCTATCCCCTTTCTTGTAGTCATAGGCTGGTCTTCATCTCACATTGTAATTGTCTTTGGCCCATGTTTGCACATACTGCAGTGCAGTATTTGCTTCTTTCTGTATTTGGTTCATTCTTTCGATGAAGTTCTTTGCTGCGGGGTTGTTCCCTTCTGTTGTCTGTGGTTCTCCCTTCCAGGGGTGCATTCCATAGTTGAGATAGAATGGTGTCTCCTTTGTTTCCTGGTGTGTTTTGTCATTGTATTGGTACTCTGCGATCGCTATCCATTCTGCCCAGTCATCCTGTAGATTGTTTGTAAAGTTTCTAAGAAAAGCTTCTGTCTCTTGATGGGATTGCTCCACCTGTCCATCTGTCTGTAGGTGATAGGCTGTTGATAGGTTTTGCTTTGTTTCAAGCAGTTTTAGAAGTGCTGTCATGAATTGCACTGCAAATTGGGGTCCTTGGTTACTGATGATCTTTTGTGGGATTCCATGGAGTCACCACACATTGTTTTAGTATAGTTGTGCAAGACCTTCTGCTGTAAGTTCAGTGTTTGTGGGAATTAGATGGATCATCTTGGTCAGGTGGTCTGTGACTGCAGTGATGGTGTTAAAGCCATTTGAGCTGGGTAGCAGTCCTATAAGATCTACTCCAATATCTTCCTATGATTGCTGTAGAACCTTATGTGGATGTAGTGGTGCATGTTTCTTTTGTCAGATAATTTTGTTTCGCTGGTATGCTTCGCATCCATTAACATATTTCTTGATGTCCGTTAATATTGATGGCCACCAGTAGGTGCAGTTTATGAGTTCATGCATGCAATATTGTCCTTGATATCTTCCTTCAATTTATTGTCTGGGGGAACATAGATTTTTTCTCCTGCATATATGATGTGGTCTTTTTCTGTGAACCAGTGCAGTTTTTCCTTCAGTTCTGTTGTTACAATTATTTCTCTTCATGTACATTGTCAAATTTGTTCTATCCTTGGGGGTTCGATCATCATGATTCTTCTTGTTTGTATTGTTTTGTTATTTTCTGCTCCCTCTTTCTGTGGATGTTCATCCTTGAACATCATAAATTTAAAATCTCGTTCATTATTCTCTTCCAGGTGTCAGATAAATGCAGCTTCTTTGATCATTTGTATGTTGTCTTTCTCTGTTAGGTTTTCTTTATATCCTGCTATTCATGATAGGATGTCTGCTTTTCCATTTACTTTTTCCAGTATATGTCATAGTTCATAGTTGTATTCTTGTAATTTCAGGTACCAGCCAGTCTGTCTCGAATTGAGTCATTGTGGTTTTTGAAAGTATGATAGGTTCTTGTGATCCGTCAATATTTTGAACTTCTCTCAAGCTTCTAGAAGGTATTGTCTCCATGTTTTCAGTGCCACCATTATCGCAAGGAGTTCTTTGTCATAGATTTCATAGTTCTGCTCTGCTGGAGTCATGCATCTTGAGATGAAGGCAATTGGATGCCATAGCCCTTTCTGCTGTTGTGATAGTACTGCTCTAATGGCATATCCTGAGGCGTCCATTTCAACTCAGAATTTTTCTTCTGTTTGTAGTAGTGCTAGGATGGGTGCCAAGGTTATATGTCAAATTAGCTCCTTGAAATCATTTTGCTGCTTGTCTGTCCACTAGAATGTTTTGTTTCCAGTCAGCTCCATTAAGGGTTTAGCAACTTTTGCATATCCTTTGATGAATCATCGGTAGAAGTTTGTGAATCTCAAGAACTTTGTAGTTCTTTCTTTGTTTTTGGAGTTGGCCAGGATTATATGGCTGTAATCTTCTCTGGTTCCATTTCTACTTTCCCTTCTCCTATGATATATCCTAGTACTGGGACTTTTGATGATTCCCAGATACATTTTGGTCCTTTGATGAATAGGTCATTCTTGTTCAATATCTCTATGACTTCTATTGTATTCTTTTAGAGTTCCTCTCATGTTCGTCTGATGATTATGATATTGTCCATATAGATTATGCACACTCTTCTTCATATTTGGTCTTGGAAGAGGCTTGCCATCATTTGGCTGAAAGTGCCTGGTGCATTGCACTGTCCAAAGTATATAACTGTCAGTTCGAAGAGCCCTTTTGCTGTTAGAAAGGCTGCTTTCCATTCATCTCCTTTTCAAATGTGAACATTATTGTATCCCCAGATAATGTCAATCTTATTAAAGTACTTTGCTTCTTGTAGTACATCAAGGAGCTCACTGATGTGTGGTAATGGGAACTTGTTCTTGACTATATAGTTGTTTATTTTCCGATAGTCTTGGATGAGTCATTTGCTGCCATCCTTCTTATTGCAAAAGAAACAGAGTGCTGCATAAGGTGATTTTGAGGGGCATATCTTCCCTGTTCTTAGTCCTTCTTTGACAAAGGCATCTAGTTCTTCTAGTTCCTTCTGTGTCATCAGGTAGACCTTGCTGGGTATCGTCTTGGGTACATCTTTTGTTAAGTTTATTTCATGGTCCCACTCCTTGTGGTCCAGTAACTGATTGAAGTTCTTTTCTTTAAAGAAGTGTTTGAATCTCATCAGATATGAAGGTATCTGAGTTTCCATCCTGTCATTGGCTGTGGTCTTTGCTGGTTCAGCCATTTTCTGTATTTTGATCGTCTGGTAGTTTATCTTATATGTTTTAGAGCATCTGTCAAAGATGATTTCTCCTGTTCTCTATTTGATCATTGGATTGTGATAGACAAGCCAGTCATATCCCAGTAGCATGTTAGTCTTTCTGATATCAAGTATGATGGCTTCCATATGCTCTTTATATCCTTTAATGTCGATGTGGACTTCTGCTACCCAGTCTGCTGTTTTCTGGTGGTTGAGTAATCCATCTGCATTTATGATTTAAATCTTTTTGATTTGTCATGTCTTCAATCCTGTTTTTGCTACTATGGCAGTATTGATGCAGATCCTGTCTGTTCCACTATCCACTTCTGGTGTTATTATTGCTATCCTTTTTCATGTTTGTATTCTTGCTGGTACTGCAAGTTCTTTTTTTTTGAGTGGTTTGTCACCTCAGATGGTTTTTCTTGGTGCTTTAGGTTGCTTTGCAGGAATAGTGTATTTTAGAGTATGGAATGATCTACAGTGACTCAAACAATTGAGTCAATATTTGTTACTTTTTGATTGCCTGTTGAATAACTCAATAACAAATAAAGATAATAATAATACTCTGAGGCATAAAATAAACTATTTAATTAGAGCTACACATTTATAAAAAGAATTATATAAATCTAATCATTTGCCATAGAGATATGCTCAAATTAAAACAGGGACTCATTGACTCAATTGTTTGAAGGGATATCAGAAATATCAGAATCTGATGCTTCATTACTTCTATAGCAACCAACTCATGATAGATAGTTATCATAGTGATGCTATCATTGATGAGACCTGAATTCTAGTTATATAAAGAGTGCTTAAATTCTTGTTACTCTATAATCTCAATATGCGCTCCACTTCCTCCTCTCAGAAGGAAAACATCATTTCTCTGGCCTCCAATGGCCATTCTACTCATTATATTGCCACCAGCCTGGGTGTTAGTCAGTCCACTGTCTCTAGAGTTCTTTGAGATTTTCTTTCCAATCACTCCATCTCTTCTGCTGGCAGTTCTTCCAAACTCTCCTCTACTGACTAATATGCTATCCTCCAACAAATCACTACTGGCAAGGCCTCCAATGCTGTTGAAGCCATCAATCATATCAATGCCATTATCTCCAACTGAGTCTCTCTATAAATAGTAAGAAACATTCTTAAAAAGCATTCATTCAAGGCTGTAGTAAAAAAGAAAAAGCCTTTGCTTAGTGCAAAGCATAGACAGAGGAGGTTGGCTTTTGCTTTGAAATATAGAGAGTGAACTGTGGAGGATTGAAAGAGGGTTATTTGGTCAGATGAAACTAAAATCAATAGGTTTGGATTAGATGGAAGGCAATGAGTGTAGAAGAAGGCAGGAGAGGGTCTAATTGAGAGAGAGGTGCAGAAAACAGTCAAGCATGGAAACATTATGGTATGGGGGTGTATGGGGTGGAATAGTGTGGGACATCTTGCTGAGGTTGAGGGGAGAATGAATGCTGATCAGTATGTGGCCATTCTGGAGGAGCACATGCTGCCTAGCTTGGAGGAAAGTGGAATCAATAAGGAGTAGCTGATCTTTCAGCAAGATAATAATTCCAAGCATACTTCAAAGAAGGCCAAGAAATGGATGGAAGATAATAATATTACCTTTCTGGACTGGTCTGCACAATCTCCAGACATCAGCCCTATTGAACATCATTGGATTCATCTCAAAAAGAAGCTAGCCAAGTATCCAAGAGCACCAAAAGGAGTTTGGGAGTTGTGGAAAAGATTGGTAGAAGTGTGGAATAATATTCCACCAGAGGTATGTCAGAATTTGATTGAAAGTATGCCTAGAAGGTTAGAAGCTGTCATTAAAGCCAAGGAAGGCCATACCAAGTACTAGAATTACAATTTACTATATTTCTGATACCCCCTCAAACAATTGAGTCAATGAGTCCCTGTTTTAATTTCAGTATATCTCTATGGCAAATGATTAGATTTATATAATTCTTTTATAAACATGTAGCCCTAATTAAATGGTTTATTTTATGCCTCAGAATGTTGTTATTATCTTTACTTGTTGTTGAGTTATTCAACAAGCAATCAAAAAGTAACAAATATTGACTCAATTGTTTGAGTCACTGTACATCCAGTATCGAAGCAAGTCTGTTTCAGCTGTATAGGTCGCGATTTAGCACCTCTTAATTGGACCCTTCAACAAAACCCTCTTTGTCAGAGCTTTCTTCATCCTTGTCTTCTTTGTCTTCTTCTCCTTCTTCTTTCACTTCTCTGACTCAGGATTTTCCCTTTTTCTTCTTGCAGTTTCATGCATAATGTTCTTTCAAGCTACAATTGTAACATGTGACATTTGCTGCTCCTTTTCATAGCTTCAGACAGTTTTGTAAAAGGTGTCCTGGTTTATTGCAGTTGAAGCAATTGTTGCTTTATACTTTGTTAACTTCCATGGCCTGTTCTGCTCTTCGGCTTGGGTTCCCTAGTTTGCATTGGTTACTTGTGAATTCTCCCCTCATTACATTCCTGTGTTCATCAATGTTTCATCCAATTGCTCGAACTGTCTTGATATATTTGTCTCCATCTGTTGGAAGTTTGGAGATTGAGTGTACGGCTTCTGCTGTCCTCCAGTTTAAGCTCTTCTCGAGTAGGAAACAAGAAGCTGTTCCTGTCATTCCTGCTTTTCCTATGAGGTCTATGAATTCATTTAGGAATTCATCAATAGATCAGTTTCCCTGTCTGATGTTGAATAATTTGCTTCCTGCTTGTGGTGGTGACATGACATTGCTGAATCATGTCTGTATTTTGGTTACGAAATCAGCTCATGTGCTTTGATTAGTCATGGTATTGATTTTCTTTGATGCCCAGTGGGCTTCTGGTCTGTCAGTCATTCTGGACAGTACTGCTCCAATCTTCTGTATATCAGTGAGGTCTCCATGTGCAGTTATATAAAGTTTCATCTTCCTCCACCAAATATTGAAAGCTGTTCAATCTTCTGTGAAGGATTTCGGATCTGCAATAATTTCTCTGTATTCTGTCGCCATTGTCTGTAGAATTTCTTCATCACTGTCTTGGTCTTGGCTTTCCTGTTCTTAGGCTTGTTGTGCTTGGGTCTGCTGCTCTTGAATCTGCTTTTGTCTTTGTTCTTCTCTTTGCTCTTTCCAATAGTCTAGGTTGATTCCTGTGATTCTACAGGCTTGTTCGAATTCGGTCCACTCTGCAATAATTGGTCCATCTGTCTTTGGTAGTCTCTTTCACTCCCTCCACCGATAGTATTCATTCCAGTTGCTGTTGCTTACTTTCACCATAGTGGTGCAATTTCCTTCTTATGCTGTACTTCAGCAAGTTAGTCTTCTGAAGGGGTTTGGCAGCTTCGTTCCTATGCACTCCTGACTTTGGTGTCATTTTTGTCGGTTCTGTCGTATGCTCTCTGCATCATGTCCTCTTTGTATTAGTATGTTCTCTTCTTGTACTTAGCAATTGTAGTTTTCAATCTGCTGTTGTCTGAAGTTTTAGGCTTGCATTTGTTCCTCTCTTGTTTTCTTGCAGATCAGTTCATCCTCTTCTTTGGCAGGAAGATTCTGGTCTGACCATAGCTCTTCTAGGCTTATCCCATATTCTCCTTCTAGTAAGAGTTCTGCAATAAGCTGTGCTGCTCTGCCACTAAAGTTCTCAGTGGGCTTGTTTGCAGTGGTGAAGGCAAACTCTCTCAGAAATGCCTGTTTTTCTTTGTCGCCACTTGGTGTAGGCATATGCTCCTTCTTTCAATTGTTTGAATTGCTAGTATCTCTGTGGTTGGTGTGGACTGTCTCTGCAAATGGTGTAGACTGCAATATATGATCTACTTCTCTGAACCAGATGTTCTTGTCGCTTGTGCTAGTGCTCGCTGGGTCAGCAACTGCTTGTCATCAAATGTTGATTAGATCTTTGATAAAGCATGACGTGGTGTGTGTGAGTCTAAGCGAGTCTCGACAAGGCTTAATATCTTGTTAGGCTAGACAAATCTTACAGGACTTGGGCAGACTAAGTGCAAGAGTGGTTTAAGATGATGGCAAATAGAATATTAAGCCTAGCGCTACTAGTACATCTGGAAGTCCTTATATACATTACAGTACTCGAGCACGGACCATGGACTGCACAATGCTATGGACTGCAGATGAGTAAGACTGGGATGAGATGACTCAGGATGACTAGAGAAGTGAAGATGACTCAATGACTGTGCACTGTACAGTGTGATGGAGAGGAAGAGATAAGAGAAGAGAGATAAGATAAGAAAATAAATGGTCCTTCGAGCAATATTCATAACATTCGTAACAAAGATATCTTCAGGGTCTTCTATGAAGGGATCATAATTGAAACTGAGTGAAGAAAACTCAAAATCATTAGACGAAGTATTATTTATAGAGTACAATAGGACTTCTGGAATGTCAGCAAATTCTTTGTCAATGTTGCATTTGTATCCTTCATAATCACAGCCACATGCATAGGACTGATCCTCCTTGTTGAGTGTGTCAATATAATTAATACTGACTAGTTCAGCAGTATGGTCTCACTTGACTTTGACAAGCTTAGCAATATATTTTTGAAGATTGATGGAGCAGCCGAGGAGGTCATGATGGTGGATCGTAATAGTGCAGTCGAGAATTTGTTTTTGAATCACATCTCCATCATAGAGCTTTTATATGTCAGATGTAAGATGATAGCAAGAGTTTGCTAGCTTGCCAGTCATGCCATCTTTCATTTCTACATCTTGGTTTTTGTGGGCGTTCTTGTTCTTGTAGTGCTGACCCTCATGAGTATTGATCGGAGGAGGCTGGACTATGGGCTGGCAAGGCTGAGGTTGTGGTTGCATTGACAGATGAGTGGGTTGTGGTTGTAGAACATGCTGAGGAGCTTGTGTGGCTGGAATTGATGGCTGTTGCTGAAGCAGTTGCTGGGCAGTCAGATATTGCTGTAGGAGTAGTTGTGACAGAGCTTGGGAAGGCAGTTGGATCTTCGCTTGAGGATTCTTTGGTGGTATTCTGATAGTGAGCAGGAGTTGATCAGAATTCGATGGTTTGGGACAGCGCTTCAGGTCATAGTGTTGTTTCTTGTCTTTTTCTGTATGAGCTGCTGGGTACATGTAAGTTACAGATGAAGGAGTTAGTGTTATGATTTCAAGGCCAATCGTTATCTTGACAATGGACATGTGACTCAATAATCACTTGACAAATATATGATACAAGCACGATGTGACAGACAAGATATGATACAAGGACTTGAGACAAACCTAATAATAACAATGCGTCAGTGCTCACTAGGGTAAAGGGCTATGGTGCAGCACCTGCAGGACACTATGAGGAGCACAGTCAAATCCTGACTCAGACAGAGTAGGGCTGAGGGTTTTACAAAACATGAGAATAGCACACAGCGTAAGTCTTGATAGTATAAGTATGTAGAAACTATACCATAAAACTCAGCTTTGAGCTGGCTATATCTTAGCATCCTTCTCCCTACCTCTCACCATCTCAAATAGTTAGAGTGACCTGTGCACAGACAAAGTTTTGCATAGCAGTTAGTAGACAAGGGGCCCTCTATGCAGAAGTGGATTCATAAGCTTCTGCAAGGTTATGACCATGTGCTTGGAAAATGTCTTGGCCATTGAACTGGAGGGTACAGCAGTTTGTCAAGGCAGAAGGTTGGCCAGAGGCCTCCCACCCTTTATCTTTTAAATTCGCAGATGCAACTCTTTGGTCACAGAGGATTTTCGCTATGCCTCTAGGGATTCCATGTGCTTGAGGGAGGTCAGACCCATCTGCTCAGACAAGTCTTCCACTCTCTTGAGAGTATTGCATAAGTCCTTTATTGATGAGATCTTTAACAGTTGGGCAATTTTTGATATCTAACCTGTGAGTATTTGTGTCACAAATAAAATAATTCTTTTCACTCACCAAATTTCCAAATCACTATGTCAGGGAATGAGGCCTATCTTTCTACATCTGGGCAATGGAAATTGAAAGGTTTTTGTTAGGCTAGACGAATCTTAAAGGACTCGGGCAGACTATGTGCGAGAGTGGTTTAAGACGATGGCAAATGGAATATTAAACCTAGCGCTACTGGTACATCTGGAAGTCCTTATATATCTACAGTACTCGAGCACGGACCATGAGCTGCGCAATGCTGCGGACTACGGATGAGTAAGGTTGGGATAGGATGACTCGGAGTGACTAGGGAAAGGGGATGACTCGATGACTGCGCGCTGCACAGCATGACTAGGGGAAGGGGATGACTCGATGACTGCGCACTGCGCAGCATGATGGGAGCGGGGGAGATAGGGGAGAAGATAAGGGAAGGAAGATAAGATAAAGAAAATGAATGGTCCGTAACATCACCCTCTCTTTAGATTCGCGTCCTCGCGAAAACCTTTAGTCCAGCTGTCCCCACCCGTTGTTTTCCCAGGCGCTCATCGCGCGTGGGGCCCACGTGTGAATGAGCTCCTCGTTGTAGGAGCGGATGTGGTGAAGTGTGGTGGCGAGGAGTTTGAGTCGCCGGTTTTCGGTACGAAGCGTTTCCATTGCTTCGCGAAGTGCGATGCGTTCCGCTGTTGTGGGGGCGGTCCCGTCGGGGGTTCGTCCGCTCCAAAGGTGCGTATGAATGGTCATGACGTAGCGCAGGTATGCGCCGAGGGTGATGGTGAGGGGGTCCATATAGTCTTTGGCGTCGAGGATCTTCGCCAGATTCTCGGCGTCATTCGTGATGGGGGTGGGTGCGCGGCTGTCGTCGCTGCTTTCGATGCTGATGGGGGCATTGGTGGTCATGATGTGCGTTTTCTGACCTTCTTCCCTCTTTTCGTAGTCCTTTTATCTTGCTCTGTAGTCTTCTTCAGGAAATGGTCTAGAGCTTGCTGCGCATTCCCCAGTTCCTTCTCTTTGATCCATGTGTTTTCCTCATGTCCGTATCCTTTCCATTTGACCAGGAATAGCGTTCCTCTTCCTTGTTTCCTTCTTTTTAGAATTTCTTCTATTTCGTACTCTTCTTCATCATTTATGATCTCAGGGGGTGGCGGCGATGGCCGTTCTTGTATCTTGAAACGGGGTCCTTTGTAGGGTGTGAGTAGCGCTTCATTGAACACGGGGTGTATCAGCTGCCATGATGCTGGGAGTTCCAGGCGATATGCTGAAGCTCCTTTCTTTTCGATCACCTTGAACGGTCCGTATCGGAGTGCCGATAACTTCTTTGATGGTCGATTGACTGCGATATTGGTGGCTTCAAGCCATACTCCGTCCCCTTTCTTGTATTCACGGGCTGGTTTTCGCCTCGCGTCGTAATTGTCCTTGGCTCGTGTTTGCGCATACTGCAGCGCGGCATTTGCTTCTTTCCGGATTTGGTTCATTCTCTCGACAAAGTTCTTGGCCGCGGGGTTATTCCCTTCCGTTGTCTGTGGTTCTCCCTTCCAGGGGTGCATTCCATAGTTGAGGTAGAATGGTGTTTCCTTTGTTCCCTGATGTGTCTTGTCGTTGTATTGGTACTCTGCGATCGCTATCCATTCTGCCCAGTCGTTCTGCAGGTTGTTTGTGAAGTTTCTAAGGAAAACTTCTGTTTCCTGATGGGATCGCTCCGCCTGTCCATCTGTTTGTGGGTGATAGGCCGTTGATAGGTTTTGCTTTGTTCCGAGCAGTTTTAGAAGCGCTGTCATGAATCGTGCTGCGAATTGGGGTCCTCGGTCACTGATGATCTTTCGTGGGATTCCATGGAGTCTCCACACGTTGTCTCGGTATAGTCGTGCGAGACCTTCTGCTGTGAGTTCGGTGTTGGTGGGAATTAGATGGATCATCTTGGTCAGGCGGTCTGTGACTGCAGCGATGGCGTTAAAGCCATTCGAGCTGGGTAGCGGTCCTATAAGGTCTACTCCGATATCTTCCCATAGTTGCTGCGGGACCTCGTGCGGGTGTAGTGGTGCATGTTTCTTTTGTCGAATGATTTTGTTTCGCTGGCATGCTTCGCATCCATTGACATACTTCTTGATGTCTGTTAGCATTGATGGCCACCAATAGGTGCGGTTTATGAGTTCGTGCATGCGGTATTGTCCTGGGTGTCCTCCGATGGGTGTGTCATGGTGTTCGAACATGATGTCTTCCTTCAGTTTGTTGTCTGGGGGAACGTAGATCTTCCCTCCTGCGTATACAATGTGGTTTTCTTCTGTGAACCAGTGTGGTTTTTCTTTCAGTCCTGTTGTTACGATTGTTTCTCTCCGTGTGCATTGTCGAATTTGTTCCATTCTTGGAGTTTCGATCATCGTGATTCCTCTTGTCTGCATTGTTTCATTATTTCCTGCTCCCCCTTTCAGTGGATGTTCATCCTCGAACATCATAAAGTCGAAATCTCGTTCATTATTCTCTTCCAGGTGTCAGATGAATGTGGCTTCTTTGATCATTTGTATGTCATCTTTTTCTGCTAGGTTGTCTTCATATCCCGCCATTCGTGATAGGACGTCTGCTTTTCCATTCGCTTTTCCTGGAACGTGTCGTAGTTCGTAGTCATACTCTTGTAGTTTCAGATACCAGCCGGTCTGTCTCGAGTTGAGTCGTTGTGGTTTTCGGAAGTATGATAGGTTCTTGTGGTCCGTCAATATTTCGAACTTCTCTCGAGCTTCTAGGAGGTATTGTCTCCATGTCTTCAGTGCCACCATTATCGCAAGGAGTTCTTTGTCGTAGATTTCGTAGTTCTGTTCCGCTGGAGTCATGCATCTTGATATGAAGGCAATTGGGTGCCATAGTCCTTTCTGCTGCTGCGATAATACTGCTCCGATGGCATATCCTGAGGCGTCCATTTCAACTCGGAATTTTCCCTCTGTTTGTGGTAGTGCTAAAATGGGTGCCGAGGTTATATGTCGGATTAGCTCCTTGAAAGCGCTTTGCTGCTTGTCTGTCCACTGGAATGCTTTGTTTCCCGTTAATTCCGTTAAAGGTTTAGCGACTTTTGCATATCCTTTGATGAACCGTCGATAAAAGTTTGTGAATCCTAAGAACTTTTGTAGTTCTTTCTTCGTTTTCGGCGTCGGCCAGGATTGTACGGCTGTAATCTTCTCCGGTTCCATTTCCACTTTCCCTTCTCCTATGATATACCCTAGTACTGGGACTTTTGATGATTCCCAGATACATTTCGGTCCTTTGATGAATAGGTCGTTCTTGTTCAGTATTTCCATGACTTCTACTGTGTTCTTTTGAAGTTCCTCTCGTGTTCGTCCGATGATTATAATGTCGTCCATATAGATTATGCATACTCTTCTTCGTATTTGGTCTTGGAAGAGGCTTGCCATCATTCGGCTGAAAGTGCCTGGTGCATTGCACTGTCCAAAGTACATGACTATTGGTTTGAAGAGTCCTCTTGCTGTTAGGAAGGCTGCTTTCCATTCGTCGCCTTTTCGAATGCGGACATTGTTGTATCCCCAGATAATGTCGATCTTGTTAAAGTACTTCGCTCCTTGTAGTACGTCAAGGAGTTCACTGATGCGTGGTAGTGGGAACTTGTCCTTGACCGTATATTTGTTTATCTCTCGATAGTCTTGGATGAGTCGTTTGCTACCATCCTTCTTGTTACGAAAGAAACAGGGTGCCGCGTAAGGTGATTTTGAGGGGCGTATCTTCCCTGTCCTTAGTCCTTCTTCGACAAAGGCGTCTAGTTCTTCTAGCTCCTTCTGCGTCATCGGGTATACCTTGCTTGGTATCATTTTCGGTGCGTCTTTTGTTAAGTTTATTTTGTAGTCCCACTCCTTATGGTCCGGTAGTCGATCGAAGTTCTTCTCCTTAAAGAGGTGTTTGAATCTCGTCAGATATGAAGGTATCTGAGTTCCCATCCTGTCATTGGCTGTGGTCTTCGCTGGTTCGGCCACTTTCTGTATTTTGATTGTCTGGTGGTTTATCTTGCATGTCTTGGGGCATCTGTTAAAGACAATCTCTCCCGTCCTCCATTTGATCGTTGGATTGTGATAGACAAGCCAGTCGTGTCCCAGTAGCATGTCGGTTTTCCCAATGTCGAGTACGATGGCTTCCATATGCTCTTTGTGTCCTTTAATGTCGATGTGGACCTCCGCTACTCGGTCTGCTGTTTTCTGGCGGTTGGGTGATCCGTCTGCATTTATGATTGGAATCTTCTTGATTCGCCGTGTTTTTAATCCCGTTTTTGTTACTATGGCGGTATTGATGCAGATTCTGTCTGCTCCGCTATCGACTTCTGGTGTTATCGTTGCTATCCCTTTTCGCGTTCGTATCTTCGCTGGTACCGCGAGTTCCTTTCTTCTGGGTGGTTTGTCGCCTTGGATGGTTTTTCTTGGTGCTTCAGGTCGCTTTGCAGGAATGGTGTATTTCAGAGTATGGGATGATCTACATCCTGTATCGAAGCGAGTCTGTTTCAGCTGTATGGGTTGCGATTTAGCACCTCTTAATCGGACCCTTCGACAAAACCCTCTTTGTCAGAGCTTTCTTCGTCCTTGTCTTCTTCGTCTTCTTCTCCTTCTTCTTTCACTTCTCTAACTCGGGATTTTCCCTTCTTCTTCTTTCTGCAGTTTCATGCATAGTGTCCTTTCAGGCCGCAATTATAGCATGTGACATTCGCTGCTCCTTTTCGCGGCTCCGGGCAGTTTCGTGAAAGGTGTCCTGGTTTGTTACAGTTGAAGCAATTGTTGCTTCGTACTTTGTCGACTTCCATGGCCTGTCCTGTTCCTCGGCTTGGGTTTCCTGGCTTGCGTTGGTTGTTTGCGAATTCTCCTCTCATCACATTCCTATGTTCGTCGATGTTTCGTCCAATTGCTCGGACTGTCTTGATATATTCGTCTCCATCTGTTGGGAGTTCGGAGATCGAGTGCACGGCTTCTGCTGTCCTCCTGTTTAGGCTCTTCTCGAGTAGGAAACGCGGAGCTGTTCCTGTCATTCCTGCTTTTCCTGCGAGGTCTACGAATTCATCTAGGAATTCATCGATCGGTCGGTTCCCCTGTCTGATGTTGAACAATTTGCTTCCTGCTTGCGACGGTGACATGACATTGCTGAATTGTATCTGTATTTCGGTTACGAAATCAGCCCATGTGCTTTGGTTGGTCGTAGTGTCGATTTTCTTCGACGCCCAGTGGGCTCCCGGTCCGTCGGTCATTCTGGATAGTACCGCTCCGATCTTTTGTGTGTCGGTGAGGTCTCCATGTGCGGTTATGTAGAGCTTCATCTTTCTCCACCAAATGTCGAAAGCCGTTTGGTCTCCTGTGAAGGACTTTGGGTCTGCGATAATTCCTTTGTATTCTGTCGCCATTGCTTGCAGGATTTCTTCATCGCTGTCTTGGTCTTGGCTTTCCTGTTCTTGAGCTTGTTGTGCTTGGGCCTGCTGTTCTTGGATCTGCCTTTGTCTTTGCTCTTCTCGTTGCTCTTTCCAATAGTCTAGGTTGATTCCTGTGATTCTACAGGCTTGTTCGAATTCGTTCCACTCTGCAGCGGTTGATCCGTCTGTCTTGGGTAGTCTCTTTCGCTCCCTCCACCGATAGTATTCATTCCAGTCGCTGTCACTTACTTTTGCCACGATGGTGCGATTTCCTTTATGCTGTACTTCGGCGGGTCGGTCTTCTGAAGGGGTTCAGTAGTTTCGTTCCTATGTGGTCCTGGCTTTGGTGTCGTTGGCGTACGCTCTGTGCGTCGTGTCCCTTCTGTATTAGTGTGTCCTCTTCTTGTACTCGGCGATTGTAGTTTGCAATCTGCTGCTGTCTGAAGCTTTGGGCTCGTGTTCATTCTTCTCTTGTTCTCTTGTGGATTGGTTCGTCCTCTTCTTCAGCAGGAAGATTCTGGTCTGACCACAGCTCTTCTAGGCTTATCCCGTATTCTCCTTCTAGTAAGAGTTCTGCGATGAGTTGTGCTGTTTCGTTACTGAAGTTTTCAGTAAGCTCGTCTGCGGTGGTGAAGGCAAGTTCTCTCAGAAGTGCCTGTTCTTCTTCTTCGTCGCTACTTGGTGTAGGCGTACGTTCCCTTTCTCGATTGTTTGAATTGCTAGTGTCTCTGCGGTTGGCGTGGACTGTCTCTGCGAATGGCGTGGACTGCAATGTGTGATCTACTTCTCTGAACCAGGTGTTCTTGTCGCTCATGCTAGTGCTCGCTGGGTCGGCGACCGTTTGTCGTCGAATGTTGATTAGGTCTTTGATAAAGCGCGACGTGGTGTGTGTAAGTCTGGGCGAGTCTCGACGAGGTTTAATATCTTGTTAGGCTAGACGAATCTTAAAGGACTCGGGCAGACTATGTGCGAGAGTGGTTTAAGACGATGGCAAATGGAATATTAAACCTAGCGCTACTGGTACATCTGGAAGTCCTTATATATCTACAGTACTCGAGCACGGACCATGAGCTGCGCAATGCTGTGGACTACGGATGAGTAAGATTGGGATAGGATGACTCGGAGTGACTAGGGAAAGGGGATGACTCAATGACTGCGCGCTGCGCAGCATGACTAGGGGAAGGGGATGACTCGATGACTGCGCACTGCGCAGCATGATGGGAGCGGGGGAGATAGGGGAGAAGATAAGGGAAGGAAGATAAGATAAAGAAAATGAATGGTCCGTAACAGTTTTCTATTCTTTTTATTAGGATGTCAATGACACTTTTCTGAGTCAGAGCAGGGAGGACTTTGAGTTGTTGGTCATTCTGGATTGATGTTGGCAGCTTCTTGTATTTAGCTTTTGATATTAACGGGCAAACTTCATATTTGTTGCCTGAATCAGATGACTACTTCTTTAAATGGAACCTGAACTTGATCAACTTGAAGGGTGCATCATCATCAGTCTTCATCTTCAATTGCAAGCTCATCCTTGTCTTCTTTGGCATTCAAACATTCCTCACTATCTCTAGCTTCAATGTGGTCAGAGTCGAATTGGGCCTAGAGGAGCTTGATGACCTGGTCAATAGTCAGTGGGTTTTCGATCAAGGTGTTCTTTTCAGGCAATTTCTTCAAGACCATTTGGTAGTTTTTCTTTGATATCCCTTGGTAAAAGTAGAGGTCAAGCTGTTCCTTGGTGATAATTTTACAATTCACCAGATTTCCTAATAGTAACTTGAATTGTCTCAGGTAAGTTCCAATATCTTGCCTGGATTCTAAAGAAGGGCTCTGAGCACTAATCTTGATCCAAGTGCATAATTTTTTGAATAAGGCTGGTGTTAGAATCTCATTGTCACCATAAAGATCGATAAATAGGACCTGGACCACAACCCAGTCAGCTGCATCTGTAGCAACTGCGGGGTCAAATTGCACAACTTGTTGAACCCTCAAGCTACAATAACAGAGAATGATGCCAGATAGGATGGAGTGGTTGAGCTTAGCTTGGTCAGCGGCAGCTTCTACTGCATTGAGGAAGTTGGAGACATATTGGCCTTTGAAGTGGAGTGCACTGGAGGCGTTAGGAGCTGGTATGGGGACAATGGAGGCGACAAATAGAGTTGTGGCCATGGAATGGATGGCGGAAGTGCCCATTCCATCTGTTTCAAGGTCGGACATTATGGGTGAAGGTCTCTAAAGTAGAGTTTGTATTGTTTCTCACACACATCATGCGTAGACAGCAAATAGTGAAGGTTAGCAAATAAAATGAATAAAAGATGACCAAAAAGTCCCCCTGTCTTGGTCACCACTTGTGAGAGAAATTCATACTCACCAATAGAAAAGGAGGGACATGGTCATTCTCAGAAGCAGGTAGGATGAGTAGTTAGCATGTAGTCTGTAATGTTCGATGTGCTCGAACAACATTTTGGTATGCTGTGCGCACACCGTGTGGATTTTGTTTGGTTTTCATTGAGTCTTACTGGGGAGTATAGCCAAGAGAAAGATGTATTCCAGGTGTTCATACAGTACTCTACAATAAGTTTTGCAACATGTAAATAAATAAAAACATATTCTCGAAAGAATTAGTTTCTACACAAGAACAAGTCTATAATAGTCCAATCTAATACTTAGTAGGCCCTCCTTGGACCTTAAGGACTGCTTCTACTCTGCTAGGCATGCTTCTAACTAAATTATTTACCAATTCCAAGTCCAATCTTTGCCACTCCTCCTGAAGTGCCTCCTATAATTTCTCCAGATTTTGAGGTATAACCAGCCTGCTGTTGATTCTACTTTTGAGCAGGATCCAAATATGTTCAATAGGATTGAGGTCTGGAGACTATGCTAGATAGGGGAGATGTTAGGCTAGATGAATCTTAAAGGACTTGGGCAGACTAAGTGCGAGAGCGGTTTAAGACGATGGCAAATGGAATATTAAACCTAGCGCTACTGGTACATCTGGAAGCCCTTATATATCTATAGTACTCGAGCACGGACCATGGGCTGCGCAATGCTGCAGACTACGGATGAGTAAGGTTGGGATAGGATGACTCGGAGTGACTAGGGAAAAGGGGATGACTCGATGACTGTGCGCTGTGCAGCATGACTAGGAAAAGGGGATGACTCGATGACTGCATGCTGCGCAGCATGATGGGAGTGGGGGAGATAGGGGAGAAGATAAGGAAAGGAAGATAAGGTAAGGAAAATGAATGGTCCGTAACATCACCCTCTCTTTAGATTTGTGTCCTCGCGAAAACCCTTAGTCCAGCTGTCCCCATCCGTTGTTTTCCCAGGCGCTTGTCGCACATGAGGCCCACGTGTGAATGAGCTCCTCGTTGTAGGAGCGTATGTGGTGGAGTGTGGTGGCAAGGAGTTTGAGTCGCCGGTTTTCGGTGCGAAGCGTTTCCATTGCTTCGCAAAGCGCGATGCGTTCCGCTGTTGTGGGGGCGGTCCCGTCGGGGGTCCGTCCGCTCCAAAGGTGCATATGGATGGTCATGACATAGCGCAGGTATGCGCCGAGGGTAATGGCGAGGGGGTCCATGTAGTCTTTGGCGTCGAGGATCTTCGCCAGATTCTCAGCGTCGTTCGTGATGGGGGTGGGTGCGCGGCTGTCATTGCTGCTTTCGATGCTGATGGGGGCATTGGTGGTCATGATGTGCATTTTTTAGCCTTCTTCCCTCTTTTTGTGGTTCTTTTATCCTGTTCCGTAGTCTTCTTCAGAAAACAGTCCAGAGCTTGCTGCGCATTCCCCAGTTCCTTCTCTTTGATCCATGTGTTTTCCTCATGTCCGTATCCTTTCCATTTGACCAGGAATAGCGTTCCTCTTCCTTGTTTCTTTCTTTTTAGAATTTCTTCTATTTCGTACTCTTCTTCATCATTTATGATCTCAGGGGGTGGCGGCGATGGTCATTCTTGTATCTTGAAACGGGGTCCTTTGTAGGGTGTGAGTAACGCTTCATTGAACACGGGGTGTATCAGCTGCCATGATGCTGGGAGTTCCAGGCAATATGCTGAGGCTCCTTTCTTTTCAATCACCTTGAACGGTCCGTATCGGAGTGCCGATAACTTCTTTGATGGTCGATTGACTGCGATATTGATGGCTTCAAGCCATACTCCGTCCCCTTTCTTGTATTCACGGGCTGGTCTTTGCCTCGCATCGTAATTGTCTTTGGCTCGTGTTTGCACATACTGCAGCGCAGCGTTTGCTTCCTTCCGGATTTGGTTCATTCTCTTGACAAAGTTCTTGGCCGTGGGGTTATTCCCTTCCGTTGTCTGTGGTTCTCCTTTCCAGGGGTGCATTCCATAGTTGAGGTAGAATGGTGTCTCCTTTGTTCCCTGATGTGTCTTGTTATTGTATTGGTATTCTGCGATCGCTATCCATTCTGCCCAGTCGTTCTGCAGGTTGTTTGTGAAGTTTCTAAGGAAGACTTCCATTTCTTGATGGGATCGCTCCACCTGTCCATCTGTTTGTGGGTGATAGGCTGTTGATAGATTTTGCTTCGTTCCAAGCAGTTTTAGAAGTGCTGTCATGAATCGTGCTGTGAATTGGGGTCCTCGGTCGCTGATGATCTTTCATGGGATTCCATGGAGTCTCCACACGTTGTCTCGGTATAGTCGTGCAAGACCTTCTGCTGTGAGTTCGGTGTTTGTGGGAACTAGATGAATCATCTTGGTCAGGCGGTCTGTGACTGCGGCGATGGCGTTAAAGCTGTTTGAGCTGGGTAGCGGTCCTATGAGGTCTACTCCGATATCTTCCCATGGTTGCTGCAGGACCTCGTGCGGGTGTAGTGGTGCATGTTTCTTTTGTCAGATGATTTTGTTTCGCTGGCATGCTTCGCATCCATTGACATACTTCTTGATGTCTGTTAACATTGATGGCCACCAATAGGTGCGGTTTATGAGTTCGTGCATGCGGTATTGTCCCGGGTGTCCTCCGATGGGTGTGTCATGGTGTTCGAACATGATGTCTTCCTTCAGTTTGTTGTCTGGGGGAACATAGATCTTCCTTCCTGCATATACAATATGGTTTTCTTCTGTGAACCAGTGTGGTTTTTCTTTCAGTCCTGTTGTTACGATTGTTTCTCTCCATGTGCATTGTCGAATTTGTTCCATTCTTGGAGTTTCGATCATCGTGATTCCTCTTGTCTGCATTGTTTCGTTATTTCCTGCTCCCCTTTCAGTGGATGTTCGTCCTCGAACATCATAAAGTCGAAATCTCGTTCATTATTCTCTTCCAGGTGTCAGATGAATGTGGCTTCTTTGATCATTTGTATGTCGTCTTTTTCTGCTAGGTTGTCTTCATATCCCGCCATTCGTGATAGGACGTCTGCTTTTCCATTCGCTTTTCCTGGCACGTGTCATAGTTCGTAGTCATACTCTTGTAGTTTCAGATACCAGCCGGTCTGTCTCGAATTGAGTCATTGTGGTTTTCGGAAGTATGATAGGTTCTTGTGGTCCGTCAATATTTCGAACTTCTCTCGAGCTTCTAGGAGGTATTGTCTCCATGTCTTCAGTGCCACCATTATCGCAAGGAGTTCTTTGTCGTAGATTTCATAGTTCTGTTCCACTGGAGTCATGCATCTTGATATGAAGGTGATTGGGTGCCATAGTCCTTTCTGCTGCTGCGATAATACTGCTCCGATGGCATATCCTGAGGTGTCCGTTTCAACTTGGAATTTTCCCTCTGTTTGTGGTAGTGCTAGAATGGGTGCCGAGGTTATATGTCGGATTAGCTTCTTGAAAGCGCTTTGCTGCTTGTCTGTCCACTGGAATGTTTTGTTTCCCGTCAATTCCGTTAAAGGTTTGGCGACTTTTGCATATCCTTTGATGAACCATCGATAAAAGTTTGTGAACCCTAAGAACTTTTGTAGTTCTTTCTTCGTTTTCGGAGTCAGCCAGGATTGTACGGCTGTAATTTTCTCCGGTTCCATTTCCACTTTCCCCTCTCCTATGATATACCCTAGTACTGGGACTTTTGATGATTCCCAGACACATTTCAGTCCTTTGATGAATAGGTCGTTCTTGTTCAGTATCTCCATGACTTCTACTGTGTTCTTTTGAAGTTCCTCTCGTGTTCGTCCGATGATTATAATGTCGTCCATATAGATTATGCATACTCTTCTTCGTATTTGGTCTTGGAAGAGGCTTGCCATCATTCGGCTGAAAGTGCCTGGTGCATTGCACTATCCAAAGTACATGACTGTTGGTTTGAAGAGTCCTCTTGCTGTTAGGAAGGCTGCTTTCCATTCGTCTCCTTTTCGAATGCATACGTTGTTGTATCCCCAGATAATGTCAATCTTGTTAAAGTACTTCGCTCCTTGTAGCACGTCGAGGAGTTCGCTGATGCATGCTAGTGGGAACTTGTCCTTGACCGTATATTTGTTTATCTCTCGATAGTCTTAGATGAGTCGTTTGCTACCATCCTTCTTGTTACGAAAGAAACAGGGTGCCGCGTAAGGTGATTTTGAGGGGCGTATCTTCCCTGTTCTTAGTCCTTCTTCAACAAAGGCATCTAGTTCTTCTAGCTCCTTCTGCGTCATCGGGTATACCTTGCTTGGTATCGTTTTCGGTGCATCTTTTGTTAAGTTTATTTTGTGGTCCCACTCCTTATGGTCCGGTAGTCGATCGAAGTTCTTCTCTTTAAAGAGGTGTTTGAATCTCGTCAGATATGAAGGTATCTGAGTTCCTGTCCTGTCATTGGCTGTGGTCTTTGCTGGTTCAGCCACCTTTTGTATTTTGATCGTCTGGTGGTTTATTTTGCATGTTTTGGGGCATCTGTCAAAGACAATTTCTCCTGTCCTCCATTTGATCGTTGGGTTGTGATAGACAAGCCAGTCGTGTCCCAGTAGCATGTCGGTTTTCCCAATGTCGAGTACGATGGCTTCCATATGCTCTTTGTGTCCTTTAATGTCGATGTGGACCTCCGCTACTCGGTCTGCTGTTTTCTGGCGGTTGGGTGATCCGTCTGCATTTATGATTGGAATCTTCTTGATTCGCTGTGTCTTCAATCCCGTTTTTGTTACTATGGCGGTATTGATGCAGGTCCTGTCTGCTCCGCTATCGACTTCTGGTGTTATCGTTGCTATCCCTCTTCGCGTTCGTATCTTCACTGGTACCGTGAGTTCCTTTCTTCTGGGTGGTTTGTCGCCTTGGATGGTTTTTCTTGGTGCTTCAGATCGCTTTGCAGGAATGGTGTATTTCAGAGTGTGGGATTGCTATGCAAAACCAAATCTGCGCGCAGGTCACTCTAACTATCTCGAGAGGTGAGAGGCGGAGAGAAGAATGCTATTAATTAGCCAGCTCAAAGCTGAGTTCTACTACGTACAATCTAGCTATTTATGTGTTACGGTCCTCGAGCACGGACCATGACATACATGTGTTATCCTCGTGTTATGTAAAGCCCTTTACCCTATTCCGTCATCTGAACTAAAATGTGACTGCGCTCCTCATGTTATCTTGCAGGCATTACATCATAACCCTTTGCCCTGGCAGGCGCTGACATGTCGTCGTTTGTATCACGTGTCTGTCGTCAAGATAACGATTGGCGTTAAAATCATAACAGGGATGATCTACATCCTGTATCGAAGCAAGTCTGTTTCAGCTGTATGGGTCGCGATTTAGCACCTCTTAATCGGACCCTTCAACAAAACCCTCTTTGTCAGAGCTTTCTTCGTCCTTGTCTTCTTCGTCTTCTTCTCCTTCTTCTTTCACTTCTCTGACTCGGGATTTTCCCTTCTTCTTCTTTCTGCAGTTTCGTGCATAGTGTCCTTTCAGGCCGCAATTATAGCATGTAACGTTCGCTGCTCCTTTTCGTGGCTCCGGGCAATTTCGTGAAAGGTGTCCTGGTTTGTTGCAGTTGAAGCAATTGTTGCTTCATACTTTGTCAACTTCCATGGCCTGTCCTGTTCCTCGGCTTGGATTTCCTGGCCTGCGTTGGTTGTTTGCAAATTCCCCCCTCATCACATTCCTATGTTCGTCAATGTTTCGTCCGATTGCTCGAACTGTCTTGATATATTCGTCTCCATCTGTTGGGAGTTCGGAGATCGAGTGTACAGCTTCTGCCGTCCTCCTGTTCAGGCTCTTCTCGAGTAGGAAACGCGGAGCTGTTCCTGTCATTCCTGCTTTTCCTGCGAGGTCTACGAATTCATCTAGGAATTCATCGATTGGTCGGTTCCCCTGTCTGATGTTGAATAGTTTGCTTCCTGCTTGCGATGGTGACATGACATTGCTGAATCATGTCTGTATTTCGGTTACGAAATCGGCCCATGTGCTTTGGTTGGTTGTAGTGTCGATTTTCTTCGACACCCAGTGGGCTCCCGGTCTGTCGGTCATTCTGGATAGTACCGCTCCGATCTTTTGTGTGTCGGTGAGGTCTCCATGTGCGGTTATGTAGAGCTTCATCTTTCTCCACCAAATGTCGAAAGCCGTTTGGTCTCCTGTGAAGGACTTTGGGTCTGCGATAATTCCTTTGTATTCTGTCGCCATTGCTTGCAGGATTTCTTCATCGCTGTCTTGGTCTTGGCTTTCCTGTTCTTGAGCTTGTTGTGCTTGGGCCTGCTGTTCTTGGATCTGCCTTTGTCTTTGCTCTTCTCGTTGCTCTTTCCAATAGTCTAGGTTGATTCCTGTGATTCTACAGGCTTGTTCGAATTCGTTCCACTCTGCAGCGGTTGATCCGTCTGTCTTGGGTAGTCTCTTTCGCTCCCTCCACCGATAGTATTCATTCCAGTCGCTGTCACTTACTTTTGCCACGATGGTGCGATTTCCTTTATGCTGTACTTCGGCGGGTCGGTCTTCTGAAGGGGTTCAGTAGTTTCGTTCCTATGTGGTCCTGGCTTTGGTGTCGTTGGCGTACGCTCTGTGCGTCGTGTCCCTTCTGTATTAGTGTGTCCTCTTCTTGTACTCGGCGATTGTAGTTTGCAATCTGCTGCTGTCTGAAGCTTTGGGCTCGTGTTCATTCTTCTCTTGTTCTCTTGTGGATTGGTTCGTCCTCTTCTTCAGCAGGAAGATTCTGGTCTGACCACAGCTCTTCTAGGCTTATCCCGTATTCTCCTTCTAGTAAGAGTTCTGCGATGAGCTGTGCTGTTTCATTACTGAAGTTTTCAGTGAGCTCGTCTGCAGTAGTGAGGGCAAGTTCTCTCAGAAGTGCCTGTTCTTCTTCTTCGTCGCTACTTGGTGTAGGTGTACGTTCCCTTTCTCGATTGTTTGAATTGCTAGTGTCTCTGCGGTTGGCGTGGACTGTCTCTGCGAATGGCGTGGACTGCAATGTGTGATCTACTTCTCTGAACCAGGTGTTCCTGTCGCTCGTGCTAGTGCTCGCTGGGTCGGTGACCGTTTGTCGTCAGATATTGATTAGGTCTTTGATAAAGCGCGACGTGGTGTGTGTAAGTCTGGGCGAGTCTCAACGAGGTTTAATATCTTGTTAGGCTAGACGAATCTTAAAGGACTCGGGCAGACTAAGTGCGAGAGCGGTTTAAGATGATGGCAAATGGAATATTAAACCTAGCGCTACTGGTACATCTGGAAGCCCTTATATATCTATAGTACTCGAGCACGGACCATGGGCTGCGCAATGCTGTGGACTACGGATGAGTAAGATTGGGATAGGATGACTCGGAGTGACTAGAGAAAAGGGGATGACTCGATGACTGTGTGCTGTGCAGCATGACTAGGAAAAGGGGATGACTCGATGACTGCGTGCTGCGCAGCATGATGGGAGTGGGGGAGATAGGGGAGAAGATAAGGAAAGGAAGATAAGGTAAGGAAAATGAATGGTCCGTAACAGGAGAATGACCATTTGCTGATTTGTGCACCATTCTTTTGCAGTCTTGCATCGGTGAACTGGAGCCCCATCTTCCATAACTGCTATCTGCCCTCTCTGCTCACTTAGCTCTTCATAGATATCCCAGAGGGGGCTATTGAGGACTAACTCAACATAATCAGTTCCAGTTCTGGCCTCCTTTGGGATTCTAATGAGTGGACCAAGCCTCCCATGTGCCATACATCTCCAAATCATCAAACTCTGCCTTCCAGACTTGAAAGTGGGAGTAAGACACCTTTCATCATACCTCTCTCCAGGCCTCCTGCACACCCAAACCACTCTGAAATTCTTCCTAATCTCCACAGATGATTCATTTGTCCAAATAACTCAGTTCCAGTCTTCCTCTCCCCAGTGCTGGTGATTTCTTGCCTACTCTAGCTGTGCTTTCTTGTGTTCAGCCTTGAGAAAGGGCTTTTTGGCTGCAATATATGCTTTCATATCCAAATGATCCTCCAAAGCCTTCCAAACAGTATTGGGATGAACAGGATCATCTCGAGAGTTGTTGATAGAATGAGTGATGTCAGAGAGAGATTGGCACCTATTTCCATTAAGAGAGGTCTTGAGGTGATGAAGAGACCTCTCATCTAGTTTTGGAGGTCTACCAGACTGGGCTGTGTCATTGAAATGACCTCTGGTATCATAGTTCTTGAGAATGTGAAAAATGGTAGAATGGTTGCACCCAACAAAAGAGGCAATATCCTGTATTGGAACATTCTCTTTGGCCTTGGTATAGATGAGAGAGCGAAGTTCAGGAGTAGTATTCTTAGTTCCAGGTGTTTTAGGCATGGTTGATATAGTGTAGCAATTGTGAGAAATAATTTTGTTGATTACAGGTAGGTCACATGTTGCAAAACTTATTGTAGGGTACTGTACATGCCACGTATATAGGGAACGACGAACCGGAAAGAAAAGAATGTCCGTTACCTCAGCAAGATCCTTCAGGTCAACGGAAGACAGCCGCGCCAATCAGGAATGACTTGGGAATGCTCGACCGTGACTCGGAGATCGATTTACAAACGCGGCTGCTGCCCCACCAGTGCAGATCATCCGAGTACGGGAGTCGTTCGACCTACCGTCTGACCTGGCGACAATCTCCGCGGACCGTTGGGTGTTCTGAGCTGAGAGGAGAGGAAAAAGAGAAAAGTCAAGGTGCATACTGGGTATGTACTCTTTTCTACCACACCCCATGTCAATAATATCTTTTCAGGTTTGGACCGGTGTTGGCGACGCATCTTTCAGCCTCCAACGCCGACATCTGAGTCCAATTGCAATAGAATGACATACTCCTGCCGACGAATTACTTGGTGAACGAGTCATTTGCGATGATAGACGTGACATTATCGGCATGGGAACCACAAGCCTCCACTGCTTCCGGAAGCAACATGCAACCTTCTTAAAGGACCACAGAGCTGAAATCCGTCTATCGATACTACCACGGCATATTGTTTGAATCCTAGAGTTGGCTGAAACACGAAGCTTGGAGGGCTAAGGAAAGATCACAGAAAGTAATCCAAGCATAATGATATGCGAGATTACACCAATCAGTACGCAACACCAACGGTGAGGTCGACGGAGCTGAACTCGTCCAATGCGCAGCTTTTTAATTATAATTGCAGTTAAAACACCCTTTGGAAAGCCTTTCAATTTCTTCCACTATCATATATCGTTTTCGGCAAAGGACCTCAGAAGATGATACGATAAAAGCGTAGACCGTAAAATTGTGCTAATTCTGGCTAGGACTCAAGGTTTTATCGTGAATTCCGGCGATTGGCTGAAGATCGTATTGGTATCCTCCGGCTTCGCAACCAGTTTGATTCGGAAGCCGCTGCCCGTAGGGAAGCCCCCTGGAGGGGGGGAGACCTCGATCGCCCTAAGATCGCCATCCACGTTCTCAGCAAGGATTTGATCTTTTGCAAGAATGACCTGATTCTGATATGAATGTGAGCCTTTGGAAAATGCTTGAAAACAGGTCATCGTGCCTCATTGTGAAGTGTAATAGTGAATTTAGCGGGGTCCGAGTCGACGCGATCCCAGGTCACTCTGCAATGCCAAACGTAACGAAACGAGCCTATCAGCAATGTGCAATCCATGTAGGCGAAAGGACATACTTCTGAGGACTGTGAGCTGTCCATACAGTAGTGTTTGTGGGCGTAATGACGCTATAAGCCATAGAAGACATAGCAGCAGACAAGAGAACGGTGATTGTGGCGAACTTCATGGCGACTGAATCGACCGGGATGTTGAGGATGAATCGACTGAAGAGCTTGCCTCGAGTAGATGAAACTTGCAAATTTGGGTCGTTTGAGGAATATTTATACGCCTCTACGATAGTCAGCCACTTGAGGTTCACAAAAACGCTGCGCTTTAGTCCTGTCAGCCGTGTAGATCTTGCATTTCATTCTAGACGGTCCGTTTCGTAATTTCCTTTTTCGGAATTGCAACATGACATGTAGATAAAAAGATAGTCAATGACAATCGAAGCAACACGAGGACCAACCTTTCATACACAGTTTCGACACATAGTTGAATATATCGTCTCGTTGATCATCTGTAATTCTGTGCATTTAGGATAATGCATGCTTAATACTTACCTGCCATGACCTTCCACGTATTTCCGAGATTGTCGGTTGATAATTCAGCGGGGAAGTGTCCAAGAGTTCATTTACAAGCTGTTATGCTGGCCAAGAAATGAAATTCTAATGTAGGTTAGCCGCTGTGTTCTATAAGCTAAACGCTAGACCACGATGGCGCAAGAAGAATCGGCTGCCCGATATCGACGAGAGGTCTTGCAAAACGTCCGTCATGGCGTTATTACCTATGTGCTGGAACGTTTCGCAGTGCGTGACGCGACGATCCCGAAATTTCCTGTATTTCGCGAAGTGGTATACTTCGCGCGCCGTGTTCCGGGTTATCAATTTTATCACGACTATTTTATGAGCATTTATAATTCAGGCGGAACTCACATTTTACTCTGCCGGCGCCCTATTGTAATATGAATGAGCATGTATCTCCAGAGTTCCTGTTCGATCTTCGGTTCCTCTGCCCATGAGCCATGGTCATCGATAATACGAGCCTGTTAAAAATACGATTCAAACATCCGGGAAGCATGCAGCCCATTCCCAGTGAGTTACTGGCGATAATTTGTGAATACAATCAATCAGGATATCGAACTGGTTCAGATCGTCGTGCAAAAGGTAGATTCTATGACGGAATCAGTAGACATCGTATGCAACCCCCCCAGAGTTGGATTCTGCGACGAAAGGACAGAATGAGCGAAAAGGCGCACGAACGTATCGACAAAAGCTTCGCCAAATCACAAGCGCATAGACCACTCATAAATGATAGTGAACAGTGTAGTTAATTGAGAGCCTTAAACCCATCTTGCTATGAAAATGGCTGTTGAATTCACTTGCAAAGCTTACATATGTCTGGCACTAGATAAAATATACAACAGTGTAAAACACGTGAGGCCGAATGGATGGTACAGAAACTGTTCACGAGCAAATAAGAAGATAAATACAACATCGAGGTCTGCAGAGCATGTCCAAGCCTTCGCAAGCTCAGATTCATGATTTACGCGATGGAATCAAGGCAGCCTGTACAGCGAGAATGAACAATGAATGTCTGACCTCTTGAGAAGAGAATCGAATCTCACCCCAGCTCGAAGATGATTTTCGTAAACGTTGTTTTGATGTTCCGCTTCTTGACGTCTAGCCCTTTCTTCCTGTAGCTCGTTTTCCTTCTCGGCCAGCCTTTTCTCGTATGTCTTCCGGGCTGCAAGGAGCGCCGCGCCGGACTGGCAGAGGATGTCTCTTAAGAAGTTACATCAAAGCCAAAAATAAATCTTACCGCTGCATAGCTCATCTTGAAATAATTCACCGCTTGGTTTTCATCGGACAGCGTGAACGGTCGAGGCAATACTCGAATCATGACTTGCCTGAGCCAGGTAAACATACCGGCCTGCATCATTGTCATGAGTTAAGCTGCGACCAACATGCAATCATGCTCACATGGGAGGGAGACCCAGATGTCTGGGTGTTAGGTATGGAAAGACCATCATCATCGTCGCAGTCGTCGATATCGCCGTAGTCATCGAGATCCACAGCCAAGACATCTGGCGGAGTCGAACATCGCGACGCGGTAGGGGAGGAAGGATGCGACGACGGTTGCCGCGAGAGTGAGGGTCTACGGGGAAGCGACTCGGGAGTGGGATATGAGGCCACTGCGTTGCATGGACTTGGACCGGGCCTGCGCAGAGGAGTAACAGTGGCACTGGATAACTTTAAGCCACAGCAACGAATCAAACGAAAGAATAAAGACATACGTGGTGCTAGATGGCCCTACATCGCAATCTTCGTCCATGTCAACGTCTTCAAACTCGGTTTGCAAACCGATTTCGGCTCTGGCATTTGTACATTGACACGCAGCAGCGTCCGTTTCATCAAAGTGCTCCTCGTACTGTCGTTCCATACAGAGTAACAGATAATTCGTGAAATAAGGAGGAAGGAGCATACAGTTTTGATGGTCACGCGACCCCCTCCGACGCGCTGACGAAAGTAGTCGCAAGTCGCCAGCAAACGAGCTAGGTCGGAATCCCATTTGCGCTCGTTGATGTGTTTGTCCATTTTTCCCATTCTTGGAGGGGATTCAGTATGCGTGACTCGCAAAGAAAAGCGAATTCACAATTCAATCGCGGATTCGGTAGCCTTGAACATGGACCTATCATCACTGAGGATGATGTAACCCGCATCCGCCTGTTCAATGACGTTGAAATAAGCTTCAGCATTGCTTGGGTAATGAAACGCACGATGGACACGATTGATTTGGCAAGCTGAGTATCGACACGAGGGCCAAGTCTGTTTGGATCATTGCTCTCCTCGTGCATCCGCCGCACTAGAAATCGCAAGGCATCGTTCAGACTGCTAAAGCAAAGTCACACGCAGTTACGGTTACTAATTTACCAGTCTTAATTATTTCTGTCCTGTTAATGGTGTTTTCGCCGTGTAATTTCCATAGGTGGTATATGGCCGTGAAGACGCCTGTTCACATATACAGTAAGATGTGCAAGGCCTTGCACGGTACCGCACACGAGACGAGCCTTCACATACGATCGAGATGTCGTGGCCTCTTTGACTTTGACACCACTCTGACTCTGTGCTCGAGCGCCACCTGGACGGGTCTGATCTTGCCAACAGCGCTCGTTCGTGCCATGTAATAAGCTTGTAAAGAGCAATTTATCTAGGATGGAATCTATCCTTCTCGGATGCAGAAGATTGGAAGTGAACGTTGTCTGGGCTGTTACATGCAATGTCGAGGAAACCGCGTGTCATCATGACTTTTAAACGAGTGGCGAGGGTCGAACCCTGGAGACGGCGTTGTCCTTTCAGCAAGAAAGGGTTTGGGACAGCAATCCTGCAACGCTTCGCTGGGGAGTATCGCCGTTCTTTGTGCCGCCATGACAAAAGAAACTCGTCTTTGTCGCTGTCAGAGCCTGAGTAGGTTGCTCGACACGTGATCTGCCAGAGCCAACAACACAATTGCAGGTGTCCGTTCGTAAGGTGGAGGTAAGTAATATAGCGATATATGTATGCTCATTTCCCCCCTCCGTAATCCATTAAATGCTTTACAATAAAAGAAACGATGGGTATATGTTTGAATCCACTAGAGAATGAACGATGTCGCCCAATGGCGGACAACTCCCTCCCCTCTTTTATGCATCTCGAAGCGCTTAATGTCTCGACACACAATAATCGCGTGCGCGTTTACAACCTTATCTATGAAGGCTAACTCCTTCTTGATAGGCAGCTTGTTCAAGTTCTTCGCGATCGCCTTCTGCACTTCCGATAAAACTGGTTGTTCTCGCCTCGATTGGCTCCGCTTAGCTACGTCGGATTGTTGGTCCTCTTCGAACGGCTTTGTCGGGTCCAACATCTCTGCCGAGTCCGAGTCATTTTCCTGGTAGGATTGCAGATCAAGCTGTTCCAGCTGTTCTGGCGCGCCGAGTTGCTTCGGCTGAGCGGGCCCAGACACTGAACTTTCTTCCACTTGTTTTTGAGCCAGTTCCTCTTCTAGTTCGTCCATGATTTGGGCAAGGCTCTTTCCGCTCGAGAAATCCCGCTCTAGCAGTCGTATGCGAGCTCTAGAGCTTCTGGAGTCTAGATAAAGCTTGGTGACCACCATAGTTATCAACGTCGGGAGTAGAACAGGTGAAAAAGCATATATGACCTGAACGAGACCATCAGTACAAATCAAAATTGCGAGTAGCTGAGGGACGCACGATGTTGTACGGAAAGGGGAACTGAAGCCGGGGAGGCAAAGGTAGTCGTTTGTTTTTGAATTGTTGATACCAGTCAGACTTTGGAGGCGTAGGCAACGCAAGTGAAAATTTGTAACTCTTCACCACGGGAGCAAATTCTTCATGATATTCTCTGATGTAAAATGAGAAATCAGAGGAAGAACGATCGGAACGGAATCCCGATATACGCACACTTCCAACCCGTTTGAAGCATATCCAATAAAAGGATCGTCGATCTCTATGGCAGCAGTGACATATGGGACAGTAACGTCATTGATGCTGCACGGAAAGCACCGTCGATAGGAGGCTGGGGAACATATGGCAATGGCGCGCACCTATTGGCATATATCCTGATGTGCTGAAACTGGGCGAGAGCCTGATGGAATATGCGTTCTGCCGGAGCAGGTTTGAATGATCACGTTCGTCGACCAATACACGATACTTACCAGGGTCAGCCATAACTTCCAACAGTGGTCTACCTTTCGCGGACCACTTGTCTACGCAGTAAAACTGTTCGCCCGTCCTGGACAGCAATTTTGGACCCAAGGCATTGAAAACGGATGACATCATAGAGCGGTATCTAGGCAGGCCTATATGAGGCGTGGCTAACGTGTTGAAGTTGACGGGCGTGATGTTTTTGAAAAATTGTCGCTGGTGAAGGATGCTGTAGCGCAGGCGCGTCTGATGAGACGATACCACAGGAACTTTTGCACAGTCCAACCCACCCTATGACATAGCGGGCGACCAGGCCACCGAGGCTGTAGCCAGTCACAGAGAATTTAACAACTTTTTGGCCCGAATCTTCTAGCTCCTGTACTTTATCCAGCACCTTTCCAGCCGAGAGGCGTCAGACACTTGAACGGAGATGGGAACTATAATTACACACCTCTTGCGCAACCCGTTCACCTCCCCAGTCAATTCCATCATATGTCGAATCCTCTTGGTTTGTCTCCGCTACAAGAGTCTGCAACTGGATACCATCTGACGACTCTTCAGGATACGTCTCGCGGATGATGCGAGCGAGTTCCGCAAGGTGGGTTGGGTTGCCCCACATGCCGTGTATGAGGACTAGGAGGTGTACGGAGGACATTGCGTGTCCGTTGAAGATGGGAGTGTGGAGGATAAAAGGAGGACAGCTTTATAGATCGCCATCCAGCATGGATGAGGCGCGCGAATCAGGCGTGCTGCCGAGGCGCTTCGTAAGAAACGCTGCGCACACAAATTGCACAGCCTCCGCACACGGCGACTTCATATCTCATCACGACCAAACCTGATACAACCCTGCAGATGTCGACAAAACGACGAACCATATTGCTCAATGGGGGCACTTGACTGCGAAACAACTCAGAACATAGGTGTCACAGTGGCGTTCTTGAACTGGAAGACTAAATATTGGAAGGCCATGTGATTTGTTTATCCATAAGAACGTCCCTTCGCTGCGTAATCAACGGCGTTTGGCCATCCGTTCTTGCACTTCGCTCATGACCAAGAACTCGCTTCGGATGCCACGTCAGAATATTCTCGTCCGTCGCCTTGACAAGCCCACGGGTACAGTTCCAATCCCGAATTGCGCCTTCTCTTATTGACAAGGTGCTAGAGGCTGAATTTGAAAAAGTCATCTCGACCCTTGTTGAGGCGTTTCATGGTATCTTTTGCTTACTCAGATATCATTCTCAAGCACGTATGCGTCTCATCTTGTACCAGATGAACCTGTGACCAGGATTATTGTGGGGGGAGATAAATCACTCCTACCGCAAAAAATCGGTGCCAACGTACGAGCCGCAGCTGTCGGTGGCGAGATTCATGTGGCCTCACCGAAAGACCAACCTGATGATATTGCTGGGGCTGCTATCTGGTTTGGGCCCGGTCAGACCTCGTTATCAACGTGAATTCATGTCTCGGAATCACACAATGACATTTGTGGTTTACCGCTGCCTTTAGCAAAGAACAAATCGATTCAGGTTGGAATAAGTTTATGGAGGTAATTCCGGAAGATCTCAGGGCATGGTGGAATACTTACGTGAGCCGGAAAGTCTCCCGAAAGCAAGTGAGCAGCCACTGACATTCCAGGGTGTAGCTTGTACCGGATCTCAAGAGATTCTCAGATGAAGTCCTAGGCCCCGGATTCAAAGCCAGTAATTGGCATCTCTTGCTGCTGGGCGTCGCGCCGGGACGCCAGGGCCAGGGCTACGCTTCAGCGATGATGTCCTTTGGGAAACAACTAGTGCGGTCCTTCCCTCGCTTGTCGGAGGCAGAATCTAACAAGCAGCAGGCTGGAGCCGATAAAAAGGCAATAGTCCTGGAAACGGCGACTGACCTAGATGTACATATTCTCACCGCCACGGCAGTGAGGCTTCTTCTTACCTTTCCACCAGGTTCAGATATATCAGCATCTTTCGTTCCGCGTCGTGGGTCAGACAACGATTAAAAGTCCTTGGGGCGAAACCACTCTCTTCCAGATGGTATTTCATGAAGACGATTGAGTCATCTTATGATAAACAGCCGACAGAGATATGGAGCACAGTCACTCGTTGGCTTTTGCATTGTCAAATTTAGCCTCCCTTTTTCCGGTAGTCAGAGCTTAAGAAAGAGCTCGCAGATTGGCCTCGGAGCGATGCAGTGCAAATATGCTTATCTGCCTCTGTCCGTCACAATACAGTTGCTGAAGCATGTTCGGCGTGATTGTGACCTTTAGCAGGATGATACTTAGCATGGCAGTTCCACTATCACAGGTGGAAGCGCTAAACCTACCTACAACTCATGAGAGTCGTTTCGCGCATTACTGAATCGCGCACTACCTGACATGGAACCTTAGCCGAGAAGATTCCTGTAATAGCATCTGTATAACATAACAATTATTACTAGTCCGTCCATGCTACTATCGCTACATCGAGAGGCAATCCAGTTGCACGGTCCGTATAAGCCGATTAAGTGAGAGAGATCGTAAAATATTATAAACTCGTGTCCGCACGTCTCGTTTCGTGATGGACGGAAATCAATAACGTGGTTTGTGACAGATTGTGCTCCGCCGGCGGGTGACAAGGACGAAGTCCCTGGGCATAAACGATGCGCGTTCCTGTTTACGAGTCGTCCGCGTGATGATTTTCCAAGCGCGAATAATACGACGTTCGAGATATTTTGCGTAACTCGTACGAGAGACAGGTACTACAGCCCTTCTACCGGTGTCGAAAAATGGTTAAACAGATAATTAGAAGGCGTTAGCAGGACCCTACCTCGTCATCTCGACCTCCTGAGAATCAAGGTCGAAGAAAAATTGCGAGCAGCGGTACGTGATGACGGCCATGTGTATGAAAGTGTTAGCGAATATGGAGTTCAGAGGTTATTTGCAGAAAGGAGCAGGGTTAGAATGCGATGACTTCTTTCGAGACCAGCTGCGTTGGGTGAAGACGTCGAGTCGTACCCAAAATTGAAATGGGCAGGTATAAAAAAGGGCCGAGCCAGTCGCAGGTAAATCCGGTAGCATAGAGAGAGGATATATAGGCGAAGTGAGCAACAATAGCCTCCAGGAAGACATTGTTTTTAGACAAAGGGGCGGCGTTGAAGATAGGCAACAATGCCCGAAGTTATTTGCCTTTATTTGTATTCCGTCCGTGTCATGTCTTTCGACAATAACCTCGTCTTCATTCCTCAAGAACTCGTGGATCGGATTATTGACAATCTCCAAGATGACATTTTCAGCCTCAGAAAGTGCACACTTGTTTCCAAGTCGTGGACATTGCCTTCCCGAAAATACCTGTTTCGGAGTCTGCCTCTCAGGCTGGTCAAGATTACAGGATCGATGCCATCTCAGGCCGAGCCGACGACACAATACGATGATGACAGACTGCTCCAGCACGAGAGAGCGACCGGAAAATGTGCAAAATTATTGGCGTGTCTTGACCATGCCCCATACGTCGTATCCTATGTCAAGTCGCTATATCTCCGCCCAGGCTCCTACATATCCACGGAAACGGGTTGGCAGAAAGATACGACGCTCCTTCTGGTCTCTATATTGCGCAAGCTTTGTGCAGTCACCACGCTCATTCTCGACTTGGGACGGTGGAGCGATTATTCGTTGCCAATACGGGATGCGATCCTGTCGCTGACGCGGTTGCCATCGCTGACAGTTCTCAGGCTGGCGAACATCATATTGAGCTCGAGTTCAATGCTGCCAGAGTTCTTATTGTGCTCCTCCAATCTGAATAGCCTCATCGTCTTAGACGTTGTCTTCCCCGCAGATGGAGCAGCACCTGAATTGGCAACAACTCAAGATCCTGACAACGGAGAGAGAGCATGCTTGCGAGAATTATATCTGTACAACTGTGTGGATCCTTTCTACCGGTTACTTGTTGCCTCGCCGTCAACAAATCTTTGCGTGGACAACCTTCATACTCTATTCATATCATCGGGCCAATCCGTCGGTCAATCGACTGCACCGTTCTTTGCCAGACTCGTCAATGTTGTGGCCAGAAACCTTGAATTCCTCTCCGTGGAAATACGGTCTGTCGTAGGTGCGTAAGATCTATGTTTTACATCAGCCGTCGGAGGACTCAGTGTGCGTAGACCCAGCGGAGGAGCTTTCATTGATTGAACTCGACAACCTACCCAATTTGAGAACCCTTCAACTTGACGTCTTCCTACCGACTGGGCACGACCAAGCCACGTCGGTTATAGACTTGTTTCGCAGGGTTACATTGCAATCCAAGCTCCAATGCCTCAGACTCTCATTGAGGAATCTATCTCGAGGTACAGATAGCGCGATTCCTGTTGCGTGGGACTCGTGGCGTTCACTGGATGAATTTGTCGCAAGGTCGGAATTCCCGAATCTGACCCAGATTTGCTATTCGGTGGCTATTCTCAACTTAGAGGATTTAGAGGACGATGTGAGCAGCCGCGTGAAGGAGAAGTTCAAGACCCTGTTTCCGCGATTTCTCGCACGCGATGGGTGCCTTTTGAATGTTGATGTCGTTGAGCTTTTTGGGCCCAACTTTCACTTTAATCCATTGAGCCTAGTTTAGAGCCCGACCGACCTCTGTCGTGGGACAATAAAATCGGTTTTTTTTCGTCTCAGGCCTTATCTTTTGTCTTAACGTCCTACGCAACAGTGTAATACCTCAAAACCTCTCCAATAATCGCGTGAACAGTTCAGAGTCGGATGGTTTCCAACACCCGTCTCCTGGACCTCGGAGATGAAAAGAGGCCAGTAGTACTTGAGGTTCAAAGGCATCCACTCAACCCGTTTGTCAAGAACATTGTCACAACACGTGTAATTGCAAAACACAAGTACAAAAAGAGTCGCAAACTAACCAAGAAGAAACAAAGTGAATCACTCTGGACCGAAGACACAGCGTTGAAGACATTTCGGCCACTCTTAGCTTAGAGATTGAGGTTGACAGGGACGCAGCCGATGGCGATGAGACCATTCTAAGCGACAAGGCAAACTTCAGTTTTAACAAAGGTGACTGAAAACCAATCAGGCACGTACAAAGTCGTTGTTCTGGCAGCAGACGGGTTGAGCGGTGCAAGAATTGCCGCCAATACCGATGATGTCGATGGGGCTGCAGGTGAGACCAACGAGGGCGTTTACGCCGGTGATCACGATGCCCAAAAGACCAAGCAAGAGGCTGACAGGGCTGGAGGTTGCCTGAAAAAGTTCAACTGACGTCAGCGGGGTCCTCGTCTTAGTGAAGCGGGATGCCGCACAGATTGGACACTGTTGCAGCACTGCAGGTCGCCAGTGTTGCATTGGCTGGCGGGGATCGGGGTCGGGGTAGGCGTGGCCTATGTAGGTTATAGAATCAGCGTCAGCGTTGCCAAGAGAAGCTTCCGGAGGTCTGTACTGACAGTCACGGTAACCGTTGTGGTGGGAGTACCCCCAGCAGCCGCAAGAAGGGCGAAAGCGAGGAGAGCGAAGACAAAAGCGAGGCGAGAGAACATGTTGGTACTGTAGAGCTGGAATGGGTTTTTCGACTGAGGATTTTTGGAGGGAAACTGGTCACCTTTTATACATGAGATCCTGTCCCTGTACTCCGCGTATGGTAGCCGTATGTTGAAGGTTTGGGATTGCGACTCATTGCTGGAAAGGTACACATTGACGGCCTACAGGACTTCGGAATTCAATAGCAGATGCGCGGAGCGGACAAAAACAGACAAACCAAATGAAGAATCTGCCGTTTCCGACCGAATCAAGGAAAGAAGAAATTCCACTCCACAGGCCCATATTCAGGTTCAAGTCCAAGGAAGCGAATAACACGAAACATGTCAATTATGAAGACTTCAATAAATTAGCGTTGAGTCTCCTTCAGCTTGTATGTTCCTTGGAGGGAAAGAAGCTGAATATCAAGAACTCTCTTCTCTGGGTGTGCGATTAATGGTGTTAGAGTATCATTGGCGTAGTGGAGAGATTCGGGGGAACGACACGCTTTGCCAGGGCCAGAACGACAATTTGACGAAAGAATATCCAACCCGTCGGACACCACTCTGACAAGTTGTCAAATGAAGAACAATACGGGGAAAGAATGAAGGAACTGCCAGCAGTACTCAACGTGCTTTGCCCACCCTTTGTGATGTACAGGGTGTATTGTATCCATCAAGCGCACTGTCGCCGCAGCGATGTCAAGCATTGCGTAAATCCTGTCATTACTCACGGGACACCTGAGAGAATGAAGTAGCTTCCGAGGTCATCGCCGCAGAAAGGCAACATAGTCGCGTAGACTGAGCGGCCCAAACCTGGAGTATTCCATCAGTTTCATGATGAGATAGCACTCCACAATTCCGCGGCTATGGAACGGAGTCCGGCAAGACAAGCATACTCTTGACAGGTTCTGTGAAAGGTATTAATGTAGGTATTCTTGGAAATTCTCCAGTGCAACGAGAGTCAAGTGCGATGCCTGACGACGTGGTATTGGAAAGAGCAACAAATCGGCGACGAGGTATCAGATCGGGCCCAAAACCTAAACCGAGCTTCGGTATTTGGCCCAGTCAGTCGAGAACACAATTGGAATAGCAAGGTCTTTATTTAACAAGTCTGGCATTTCCACGTACAATAACAGAATAAATAAGCCAGGAGAATAAGGTCATCTTGAGGAGAACGTTGTCATGAGGGCCGGGTTGTGAGTGTAGGCATGATCATGAGATTTGGTTGATGCAGAAAAATGAGCCAATAAGTCCATTTTGTCGGATATTGGATTGGGGTTCCATTGCTGAAAGACCGTCTTCAAACACTTCAATTGTTCAGTTCCGAATCTTTCAAGGTTTCGAGGGTCTCGCTCCACACAACAACCTTAGGATGGACGGTAACCTTTCGCGCAAGTAACATCAGAACGTGCAAGGCGTTGGATTGGGGGCAAAAATATTACCTTGTTTGGATTGAAGTTGAGCACTTGAAGGCCATCGAGTGAGGTTGCTCGGGATAGCGCGACGTATGCTTGACCTGGTGGCACACGCTGTCAATCTGTCGCCGAGATGTCAATATCAAAGACCAACCTTTCTCGAACACTCTTGCCAAATCCACCTTCACACGTTCTAGCGTCTGACCCTGGGATTTATGAATGCTCATAGCCCACGATAATATGAGCGGAAGCTTTATGATGCTGTCAGCTTATGTGAACTAAACCTCGATGAGAATTGTTCACCTGCGTGCGGGATACTTGGACTTCGCCACTGGGCAGCTCCACTTTCCAAGTCTCCGGCTGGACATAGTATAATCGCTTGTGCCCGTTAGGCAAGATAAATTCTACTTCGGGATAAATCTTTGCAGATTCAGACGACGAAGAAGGTTTCTTCCTTCCGCCCGCCCCACTCTCGAACGTGACGTCCTCGCCAGAAAGTTCCCGGGTATAAGTTACCTGATCGATGAACCGAACCACTTTCCCTATGGTTCCGTTCACTAGAGTTTCGTCCACGTTTTTGATCAACATGACTTGGGCGTCGACACGGAGATGAAGTTCTCGGGGAGCCATGAAGTTTCCCAGAAGCTTCTCCCTTTGGGCTTGATCCTGTACGGTTCCTGCGTCGGAGGACTGGAACATGCGCTTCTCCGTATCCAGGCGGCTTATGCGAGTAGAATTGGAGCGATCGACAT
This sequence comes from Macrocybe indica, assembly GCA_030407095.1. Classification (NCBI taxonomy): domain Eukaryota; kingdom Fungi; phylum Basidiomycota; class Agaricomycetes; order Agaricales; family Callistosporiaceae; genus Macrocybe; species Macrocybe indica. The sequence continues at coordinate 1,937,867 of JARFTL010000005.1, forward strand.
CCTCACGCATTGGGAAGCTGTGGACAGTCATGAATACCTTGGACTTGATATGAGGCGGCCAAACATACAGCTCTGTGGCAGCAATACCATCCTCGTAGTTGATTTCTCTCGACAGCGTCCTGAATCTAGCTATAGATTCTCGGCTAAGTTTTCCGTAGCGCATCTCGTTTAGCATCCGTACAAACTCTAAATAATTCAAAGTTATCCAGTAGTTCATCCGTAATGTAGAGAAACATACCTTCGTCTTTCTGACGGAAGACCTTGGTCAAGTTGAAAGTTCGTTGGACCGTGGCGCTCCAAAATTCAGCTTCAAAAGCAAATTTGACCTGAGTTCCAGATTTCGCTACAGGAGGTAGCTGGAAGAAGTCTCCTGTCACGACGAGCTGGAAAACGCAGATTAGTAGCATGAAACCGATTGGGCAGAATGGACCAACCTGAATGCCTCCAAATGGCGTCGGGTCCTTTCTGATCATGCTACCGATCTTAACAAGCTTGTCAAACAAGTCGCCATCAACCATTGATACTTCAGAAACAGAGAGTTAATGAGCACACAATAATTTTAAAGTTCTTATTTGTTAAGTCAACCTTCATCGATGATAAGGACCTTGGTCCTTTGCCATCTAGACATGGCCTTTCGATTTCTGCGGATTTTCGAAGCCAGTTGCTCAGGACTCTCGATCCCCAAACCAATTCCTGCGAACGAATGCACGGTCACACCTCCGATATTACATGCTGCGATACCTTCAACAAGTCGCTAAGGTCAAAGAGGTTTGAGGAATGGAACCGATAGAAGATACCTGTAGAAGCGGTGACAGCAACAGCATCTGGGGATTTCTGATATTTCTTGCGCAAAGCCTTGATGATTTCCCGCAGGAGCACAGATTTTCCAGTTCCTAGATCACGCAGTGAGATCAAACAAGAGCGTTCCTACATGAGTGGGATTGGAGCACACCAGCACTTCCAGTATAGAAAACGCTCTGGCCTTCTTCCACCAATTTCAAGACGTGCTTTTGTTCCTTGCTCAAGAAAACTCGGGAGACTTTGTCTTGTTTTGAAGAAGATGTTTTATCTGCAGCGGGCGCACGGGGTTGCATAGACCTGGGGGCAGATACCTTCGAGCTGAAGCTCGAAGACGATAGGGTATCGTCCTTCAGCCAGCTTGGTGGCAGCTGCCTAGCCTTCTTCCTTGGGGCAGGCTCCAAAGGCTGAGTCAGTGCCTTGTTAACGGTCTCTGAAAGCGGCTTCTTCATCGTATTGAGCGCATCTTGAATATGTTTCAACCGTTGCTCCGAGCCCGTCAGCTTTCTCTTCAGCTGGCGCTCTTCAGGCCGTTGTGGGGGAGTCGGCTCCCATTCTATCGGAGATGAGGAGGGGAAACTGGATTCGGAGAAATCGCGCTGTACGGTACGTAGACCAGAGCGGATTGTCTTGGACATAGCGAAGGAGGTCGAAAGCTAGGCTAATCCTCGGGACTCGGCGTTGATCAACTTGGCAATTGGCGCGAGGCGTGGGAATGTCGCGCTGTAGCTCCATCACGTGCATCGTGTCACCACCGCGCCAATCCCCAGCTGGTACAGTACCAGTTCCAAAATCCTCATCAAAAGTCACTTTGTATTGTTCACTCAATTCATTCACTCGTAGCGATATGTAATATATGTCAGAAGTAGTGCTTGCATTAATCGAAACTGAGTATATAGTCTATCCATAATATATCTCTTTAAAGGTATGCTCGAGCGCTCCGTCGCGCCATCTAGTTCGAGAGAAATGAGGTTATTGGCAAGGATATGATGTGCAATCAGAAATGTATGACTGACCTCAACCACCTTCCAACCGCCGGTGAGTTCGTTGTCAAGGTCTTCGCTGACACGCGTGATGGCAGCCACGTAAGTGCACTGCTCCACTCTGTCATCCGCGCCAACTGCGATTTCTCCCGATTTCGCATGTCGGAAGAGAAGGACTTCTTGCGTGGCAAAAGTGACCAAGAAGACGGGAAGGTCATTCTCGAGGATTTTAGCATCCGAAATCTGTGCATTCATTTTTCATCAATAGACAGCTATGAAGAAAGGTAAGAAAGTCCGTACATCGACTTGGCGAATATCCAAGACTTTGCTATCACTGATCAAACCCTGTCGGAGATAATGCTCCATTGTCGCCCAGAGCACATTGTATGTCTAGAATGAACGGTAAAATTATCTGTCAATAACGATGCCGCAAGGTGGAACTGTGAATGCCTACAGCCTCGCTACACCACGCCTGTAACGCCTCTTTATCGGCAGACAGATACGCATCTACGACTTCCGGGACGATATACTCGCGGAGTTCCCTCTCAAACCCTTCACGGTTGAATGAAGGATCCAGCGCCTTCATCAGCCGCGTCACTTGCGCCGTCTCGTTTTCATCGAACCAAGAGCCGATAGTCGACGTCACGGTCCGAAGTGACGAAACGACAGGGTTTTCGGATTCATCATACGCTTGACGCAAGGAAAAGTATGATTGGAATATTGGGTTGGTCTCCTTCAATCTATTCCACCGCTGTTGTCGGGGCGAATCCTTGTGAAGAACCATAGCTTGCCCAGCGCTAGTAGGTACCACTCGTCGTTAGTAAAGACGAGCCATATCGGGACAACAGAGGCAAAAACTGACTCAGGGTTTGCCGTTATGCGCCCCGTGCCTATTCCACCGCCCTTTCCGGCCTTCGCCAACCGTTTTTGGCGCCGTAGCCGCCGCGCCTCTTTTTCTTCAAACCCGGCATGTTTCGCACTGCCGCTGTCGTCTAGCGCGTCAACGAGCGTTTCAGACAGAGTCTTGTAGGCCGCCGTATTCCGAATCGGCTCGGTGGACTTTTCAATCGTGGAAGATACAGCCGCCGATGCTCTGGCAATCTAAAATTTAGAGAGTCGGAACATAGCTTATGGGAAAAATAGTCGATGAGACATACTGCGCGCATCAGCTCACTTTCTTCCATCGTTTTTAGGGCTTCAGAGACAGCATCTCCGACTTTGACACCTGTTTTCCTCAGTTCCTCGGCTGCCGCTCTAAGGCGTGGATTTTCTTTAATGCTGGACGTAAGCTATGCAATCCAGATACAAATTTTTGTCAACGGTGAAAAGATAGAGATATCAACAAAGTCGACGAACCCTTGCTCTTTCATACGCGGCTCTGGCTTTTTTCATGGCTTCCGAGTCCTGCAATTTGTCCACATCACCCTGGAGCTGCTTTACATTCTCCTGAAGCTCCCTGTTCTTCTTCAGCTCCTCCCTCAAAACCTCAACAAAGGTCTGGAATGGGGATTTCGGGACCTCGTTCTGCCGTCGAGCAGAAGAATGGAAACCGGCGGTCACCCGAGCGGGAGCTATCCGGAAGGGGGGTGAATAAAGGGCACTTTGGCGAGCGACAAGCGCATGATGACGTGCGGCGGAGCGAATGACTAGACTCCTTAAATGTCGGGGTAGCATGCCTGTTTTGTGTACGGATAAAGAGAAGGATGAAGAACAATTTGTGCTCAGCTCCGCTGTCCTTGCACACTCGATCCCAAATTTCTTTGCATCACGTGGTACAATAATGACTAAGCTCGGCAACATTTACAGTTCCCTTAGCTTGTCCTTTCTTTCACGACAAAACACCTCGGTGGGTCAAGGACAAGAACTGTGTTTGGTGATACCAAAAAACTATCCTCTATTTTCATTATGGATGGCATAAACATGGATATATCGACTGAGCAGGGCGGAGCGCGTAATGAGAATCAAAGAAAGCGGGAGGCAAAGACGAACGGTCATGATTCATTCCTCTTTCTGCTTTCACGTAAGCCAGACCAGGCTTCCTCCGTCGCAACTGCTATTCGCTCCTTGATACTCGAAAAATTGTCCAAAGCAGGACGAACGTCGAGCGAGAACACGGGCGAACCGTCTGGTTCAGGAGGAGCAGAATAATAATCGATCACATATCGAACTTCCTCCCCTGTTTGCGGACGTCGGACTATCCAGTCATGGCGGTCAAATGGGGCCTCCGTACTTTGTAAAAATTACACGCGTCAGATATTACGGAATATTGGACCCTTGTTCGACGCACTTGAAATGGGAAGGGAATAGCCATCCTGCAAACAGCCAAAACCGAGCCTTGGGTGACATCTCGCCAGGCCTGCCTTTGAATCGCGCCAGTTGAACATCGTCATGACTAGAGAATATAAAAATTATCGTCACCCCGTTGCGCAATGACCAATACTCACTTATATGCCCTCTTTTCCCACTTCATCACCTCGTCCCACGCGCGCTCATTCAAGAAGTTGTGAATCTCCACCATCGTCTCCACATGCTCCTCTGGCGTCTCCCAACCTTTTCTCACCAGGGCGTTGTAAAACTGTTGCGGGGAAGGATACTCCCACCTCGCGGTCCCGTCTCTGGGTATTGACGATTCGGCCCTTGTCAAGGGGAGGGCAATCTTCTGGTCGGGCGCCGGAGCCTGCGCGAGATGGGGCATCTGGTTCAGCGGGCTGAGGTTTTCGTGGTCTATCGGACATTTCGCAGGGTTGGGCGGTAGATCATGGGGCACCGGGCAAGATGCGGGCTGCTTAGCCGACGCCGCCGGTTGCGCTGCAATCTTGTCGTGATGGACAGGGCATGCAGCTGGCGAGCCAGAGTGTCTTGAGGATTCTGCGTTGAGGGTGGAAGCGGATTGACCCATGAGCGAATGGCGATCGACCTTTTTGGTCAAAACGGAGATTATTGTTTACTCGTGTATTTTCTGGAAGGCCTTTGATTTTGTGGATCATCCGCCGTCCTACTTGACCCTTTGAAAACGAAAATTCCGGCTGGTTTGCATGAAAGGCGCCCATTGTTTTTCCAAACATGGTATCTCAACTATCTTGGCCGATATTTATTTTCCGAACCACCGCCTCGACTTTGGATCCGTTTTTTTTTAAATTTTGCATAGATTTTCGAAGGCTCTATTGGGTGAAAAGCCCAGACTGCACGTCGTACTGCCGTCTTATCGTATCTGATGAAGACGCGATAATGATGCATCCAATACCAAAAAGTCCGGCTCCATTCGACTGCACCGAGGCCTTCCACTATAGACGGACGAATCACATTCTGCTACATTCCAAGCACTCTTCTTCCCACCGTCAAACACATGGAGCGACTTTTACTTGCCAGTTTGTGATGGACCGTTCTGGCCCTCTCTGTTTATGTAGCCTCTCGTGACTGGGTTAGTCTATAGGATCTTGTCCTCGCTTGAAAGCAATTTAGCGAGAGAAGATCTACCACAAGCGACTTGGACTTTGACTCCCTTCTTTTTTCTTGCAGTCAATTAACGCGTGTGTCATCTGATGATATGTCTTTGACGACGTTGGCTTCTCTCATACGCCCTTCATTCAGTGCGTGTCGGTTTGCATCGCTTGAACCTTGAGAATGCGTTTTCCGCTGCTACTAGCTCGTATAAAGAAAACTGGTAAACTCTCCTGCTCATTCCTCGGCCGCCTCAAGTTTGCGACTGATTTTCCGGATGGGCAAACAAGCACCGTTTGATCAACTGGTCCCGACTAAGTAGATCTAATCATTTTGCCATTAGCCGTTCAGGCACGGCGTCTCAAGTTATACTTGGTCTTGGTTTATCACATCGCTAAACGCAACCACCGATGCATCAAGAGATGGCGGAGATTGGGGCAATGGGGAACGTGGGGCATAAGAACTCATCGCTCAACCCAGCAAAGCAAGGCCACTCGATGCCGCTTTCTCCCAGCATTTTTCGGTTTCTTTCACAACCACATCGAAAAATGTAACATACGCTTTTCTCGGGGATATCAGTCTCTCCGATGGAAGCATGTGCGTTTCTCCACATCGTGTTATTTATCCACGTGTGCTCCTTGACTTGAATCGCAACGTAACTATTGCTCGCTTTGTCCTGCCCATTGGGTTTTTTGACCGTGTAAAGATGGTTATGGATATGACCTTCCCACTACACCCTGACAGTCTGACACGCATCGGTCGCATCTCACTTCTAGTTTGTGTCAAATTTTGAACAGTTCAGGGAGTGAAATTTTGTCAATTGAGCGTTCCAGCGGTCGTGGCGCTCATCGAGTGCCTGACAGCGAGATACAAACGACAAGTGGAAGCGGTGATGAAAATATATGCGTCTTAGACATGGGTGTAACGAGTGCATGGGGGCGGGGCACTCCATCCCCAACAATACCACTCAACCTTACTGTACATTTGATTGGACAAACTTGCTTGGAGAGGCTAGTGTCAGCATGGACAGGCGTAGAGTCCTTTTCCCTTCAAACAAAAGCTCTGGAATGATGATAGCGTGTCAGTGTCAGTCGAGTTCCGGGTGCAACATTGATGAGCCCTGTAGTCTGGTTCCTCATCGGTACTAGCTATGCGAGCAGCCTCGCACCCGGCTGTAACTGCGACCGCTCATGCTCTCCTCGGGTCTCTGAGGGCCAGACGGGCGTGGGCCCCAGAGTGGGGGACTGGACGTGCGAGGATAGAGTGGAATGGGGTTGAGTGTGGCTCGTGTGCTGGGCTGGATATGGAAAGATGCACAAATATGAGACAACATAATGGATCTAAGATCCATGATGTTGGGTTATTTTCCACATGGTTCAAGTTCAAACCTATATAAAATGGACTTCGCTTGCCGTCCACCAAAGTGCGACAGCCCAGTATTAGCTCTTCTCCAACTACTCGCAGCTATCAGTCGTAACCATGCCTGGAGGTCCCGCGGCTGTCGGAGGTGGCATCGGTGCCAATTCCCCAAAGGCAGGTTTGCCTCCGTCCTCCGAGCTTCGTCGTCTTTGCTGAATTTTGCTCTCGACCCGCTCAGAATAAAATCGCAGGCGTCCTCATGGTCGGTGAGTTTTCTGTCTTTTCGGGCTTGAATTTTTTTTTTCTTTCTGTAGTCGGCTCACTTTTTTTTTTAAAGCTTTCAGCGCCTTTGGCGGTATCCTGTTTGGTTATGACACTGGCGTTATCAGCGGTGTCAAAGAAATGAAGGACTGGCTTAGAACGTTCGGCCATGTTAGCGAGACCGCAAAAACGGGCTACGCCATCTCCTCGTCCACGGAGTCTCTTGTCGTTTCCATCCTCTCGGCTGGAACATTCTTCGGCGCTCTCTGGGGAGCTCCGATTGGTGGTCAGTATTCGCTGTTCAGACAGTTCTTCGTGATTCCAAACATGTCTATGACTCGCAGATTACATCGGACGAAAATGGGGTATTATTTTTGCTTGTCTCGTCTTCTCCGCGGGTGTTGCGATGCAAACGGCTTCGACTGCCGTCCCGTTATTCGTACGTTTATTATATGCACATATAATATTGTCCTTGCTCATCAACGACGTGATCAGGTCGTCGGACGCGTCTTCGCTGGCCTTGGTGTCGGTCTCGTCTCCTGCTTGGTTCCCATGTACCAGTCCGAATGCTCGCCGAGATGGATTCGTGGTGCTGTAGTGTCCACGTATCAATGGGCTATCACGATCGGTCTTCTCTTGGCTTCCATCGTCAACAACTACACTCAATTCCGCGATAATCACTCGTCTTATCGCATCCCAATTGGTATCCAGTTTGTATGGGCTGCCATCCTTTCCTTCGGCATGTTCCTCCTTCCGGAGGTGAGTTTAACTGTGTGTCTCAATCCGTGCAAGTCACATTGATTATCGTGTCCCAGTCACCACGTTGGCTCATCAAGCGTGGCCGAGATGGCGATGCGGCGCACTCCATGAGCAGAATTACTGGATCTAGCGCCACCGATCCCGAAGTCGAAGCCGAACTCGACGAAATTCGTACCAACCTCGAGGCCGAACGCGTCTTGGGTGAAAGTTCTTACCGCGATTGCTTCAAGTTCACCAAGAACAAGATCGCTCTTCGTACACTGACCGGTATCTTCATACAAGCGTACGTTGCCATTCCTGATGTCAGTTAGGATTGATACTGATTCTGCCACCCTGGATCCAGTTGGCAACAGGTATGCATCAAGAAGTACTGTCGGTGTTCTTAATCACTAATTATGTGTTTTCCAACTCCCAATAGTTGACCGGAAGTAAGTCATCTGAATGTGTTCCAAGAGGCATCCTGCTCACAAGCATTCTGAACAGTCAACTTCATTTTCTACTACGGCACAACATTCTTCCAAAATTCTGGGATCAAGGATCCTTTCCTCATTTCGATCGCTACCAACGTTGTAAACGTATTCATGACCGTTCCTGGGATGTGGGGTGTTGAACGTTTCGGTCGCCGCCGCTTGCTTCTTGTCGGTGCCATTGGCATGTGCATTTGCGAGTTCATCGTCGCCATTATCGGTGTTACCATATCAGTGCAAAACATCGCCGGTCAGAAAGTCCTCATCGCCTTCGTTTGCATATATATCGTGCGTAGACCCATATTCTTTTATACGATGTTATTGACAGATCGTTGATGATCGTTGTAGGCATTCTTCGCCTCCACATGGGGTCCTATCGCTTGGGTCATCACTGGAGAAATCTTCCCTCTCCAGATCCGTGCGAAGGCTATGTCGCTTTCCGTTGCCAGCAACTGGTGAGTCGTTCCCATACTTGACACCTGCGGCCGGAGCTTATACCTCACTTTTTTCTTTTTTTTTTAAAAAAAAAGGCTATGGAATTTCGGTATAGGTTATGCCAGTATGTTTTTCTCGGGTACTTGATAATTCTCCTGCATCTGATGTCCCTCTTAAAGCACCCTACCTCGTCAATGACGTTCCTGGGTCCGCTGGTCTCCAGGCCAAGGTGTTCTTCATCTGGGGCAGCACATGTTTCTGCTGCATCATCTTCACATATTTCTGCGTCCCTGAGGTATGTTTGACTCGGTCCTTGTTCGCTTTGAGCGATTTCGCTTAACGCTGCATTTGTTCAGACAAAGGGATTGTCATTGGAGCAGATCGACGAGATGTACCAAGAAACGATTCCCGCCCGATCCTTGGAGTGGCGAAGACGGTTCATTGCCGGCGCCTCTGCGCATCCGGGTGACAAGCACGTTGACAGCCATGAAGAGAAGGCATGATCGCGACCATCGTTTTCGATGTGCGTCTTCTTTCATACTATAGGAGACTTCCGTTATTTTCGTTATCCCATAATCTCGGCTAAAATTTTTGTTACGTGTTGTTCACGAGAGACACTCATACCTTTTCTGATACCTATGTAACTAATTCATGAAGCGTAAGATACAGCGGAAAGAAATGCGATGACCTTTCGAGCCTTCTGTCTGCATCTGATTTGACAGGCTTTCCACATGGCGACATTGCAGGGATCTCCGCAAAGTTCGGAAATCAGCGGACGGTCAAATAAGCTGCTCAGCGTTCCTCAGAGACAATGTGGATTCCATATCGGTTCGTTCCTTCTGATTCGTGATTCGGCCTTTCAGAATCGGCTGTTATAGTTGACAGTGATTGATAGAGTTCATTTTCGGGCTGCAAGGTCAAATGACAAGACGAGCTTGCGCCCTTTGACAGTTAGCAAAGAAGGCAAAAGTTCTGCGGGAACCCCTCCCACCCTGTACGGAGATCACTGCTGGTCATGCAGTTTGCCCCCATTGTTATGCGCTTGTGGGCATGAACTTGTTCGTTTGTCAGTAGGCGGCTCAGTCTCCGAGCGATGCAATCAGCCTCGGGCCTCAACGCGTCCCATCATTGAACCCACATCGGCGTGGATGGGATGGGTGGGAGGGGAATATGACCAAGGTTCCAATGAGGTTCCTTGCCGTGCTGGGTAGCCATGGGCAATGATGCATCTTTCGCTTGGGCAGCATGCATGTGGCGATAGGAATGTTTTGGGGGGCTCGGATGGACTGATCATGGATGATTCCGTATTTGGACATGCAGTTGCCTTGGAATGCACCGACAGAACTGCACCTTGTTCTGTGCGCCTGCACTGATGCCAACGCGTCGTCCGGTAGGTCAGTCCGATTCCAGCGCCTTCAACGGCCCCCTCAACTTTCTTGGACTTCAGTTGACCATCGAGATGCCCCAATTAGTGCGACTCGTGGTGATGGGAAGAACCACTACGTGGGAGCGCTGTCATCCAAGGAACCCACCGCAGCCTCTGGTGCAGGTATATACTCGTCTCTTCAAACCTAACCATGTCATGTTCATCTCGCGCTGGGATCTCCTTTGGGACGACGCTGTCGAGATATTTTGGCCCATTCACATGTAAGGACGAGCTTATACCTTCGCTCGCCTGCCTCACATGATTCTAGGCTTCCGTGAATAAGCTTCCTCGCGTTATCTTTTCTTCTCATCTTCTTTCGTTGCATGCATTGGCTGAGAGTCGGACCACGTTGGTCTTCTGAATCGCGCACACTGGACGTGGGCGCTTTACTGGAAATAGCGGCATAGGGTGCGAGAGTGCCGGGGCCACTATTGGGCATTGCATGCCTATCGTCTATTCTTTCCCCATTCCGTCTCTATTGCCCAAGGAACCATATGATTGTTGGAGCGCGTTCTAAGAATGGCTTTATTCACTGCAGAAACTAGCCCAGGTGGGTGATTTCTCGATGGATCCAGCTTTCGACCCGACTTGCTGGAGATAAAACTCTGTTTGTGACGACGCAAAAACCACGAGCAGCATGTGATACATTGCGATATCGGGCTGGGAGAATGCTGCAGATGTTCGATGTTCATCATTTGATTGAAGACCTCGGGGAACGGCAGTTACAACAAAGAGGCTGCCATTGGTTTTCATTCTCTCCAAGTTGGCAACACTCAGCTTTAGAAACACAAAAACAAATCTGACAGGATGATGTTCGGGGCGATAAAGGGAAGCTTGCACGAGGATTGACGCGGAGCAATATTAAACGACGAAGCTCTCCAAAATGGCCTTGACGCCCCAAGCACCTGGATCCGGAATCCTCTCCTCCTTCAGTCTATCGCTCTCGACATACGCGCTCCTTCCAGCCTTGGCCTCCAGGTCCCTCGTCTCCTCCGCGGCCGCGACAGCCGCCTTGACAGCTGTGGCAAAATCCGTCTTGGACAATGAGTACGCCTCGACAAACGCTGCGAGCGGGTCGATCAGCGTGCGCGACGGACGGCGCGCGCGCGTGTAGGTGTAGAGCTTCGTCAGGGCAGAGTCGAGCGCTTCAGCCCAAGACTCGGGCGTCACGACGCCGCCATCTCTGCCTGCGAATTGCGCTTCGACGCTCTGAGCGAGCGCGGAGAAGAATATGCTAGAAATGAGATGCGATGATTAAGGCAGCAAGCATTCATTTTCTCGTGTCAACGTACGAATACAGGGCGCCACTGGTCCCTCCCATAGCCTCCTCTGCGACCTGGGCAATGGCAATGACTGACCCGGCAATGTCGTCACCATCAATCTTTCCCTCTGACAAGTCTTTGAGTACAGCTATGACGTCATGAACACTTATTGAGATGTAAACCTCTTCTCCATGAGGCCATGTTACCCACCTTCGGCACCAGCCTACAAACGGTCAAGATCAATATACATGGGTGCGATGAAGTGAGGCAACGGATTGGAACCGACCTTGAGTGTGAGCCCGCAGTCGCCATCTCCAGCGACGACATCCATTTTCGTGATCTCAGGTTCAGCAGCGATCAACGCTCTGCACGCTCTTTCAACGTTCGTCGTGAAAACGTTGGCATCTGAAGCCTTCAGTTTCACGATATTTGAAGCCTGTTCTTGGGTTTTGACAGTCGCAGCAGGTGCAGGTTCGACAGGAGGGGGTACACCAGACGACCACTTCCAGCCGGGAGCATCAGTTTTTTCGTCGAGAAGCGACAAAAGCAGAGACGCTGTTGGAGCGGAAGGTGCATTGGGAGGGGGTAAGAGTAGTAGCGTGATCGAAAAGCCGGGCATGTTCAAACTCGTCTGAGAACATATGAGCTCGTTGCAATTCCGTAAAATTTTGTGCATTTCAACTCGCCATGAAACTACCAGACAAGACTCTGTGAACGGCAATTCCTTGCTTGTGCAGGGCTGATCGAGTTTCGCCCACGATCGCACCCAGCTCGAGTTCACTTATGCCACCGAGGTTGTTAACAAGCAGGACGACTTCGTCCTTGCCTTTGGCACTTTGGAAGGGTAGAAATGAACGTTCTGGATCGATGGTAGATGTAAGCATTTCGAGCAGGTGTGGTATCAGTTGATTGAGGGGAGGAATTGGGGACAGTCGGCGGTGTCCACTTTCGTTGTGAATGCCCATGCCAATCTCAATTTCAAGCGTTGAAAGGTGAGAAGGCGCCGAGGCGGTACCGGGAACCTACATGAGGGACGCTCAACGTGGAGCGTAGTGGATGCACGACGAAGCTTACATGACAATGCTCTAGACCGACACCAATAGTAGCGACATTAGACGCCACCCATTGGGCGACGTCGTAGACTTCTTCGAGGCTACCGCCTCGACTTGCAAGGGCTCCTGCGATCTTGTATACCAAGACAGTACCGGCAAGACCTCTGAGGGGGTTGTGTGAATTAAGACGAGACGATACGGTACAGTATGTCGTGCCTTCTTCCGACGATCTTTCCTTGAGTCCGACCCACAGCAACGTCGTCGCCAACGACGACAAACTTGACACGGTCGGCCTGCTGAGGATGCAGCGCAGCATATTGCTCCTTGGCAAGACCAAAGTTGAGTATATCGCCAGTGTAATTCCTTCAATAGGGGCTTAGAGTCGAGAACATGAAGTATTGCTGGATTGTGCACTTTACGATGATCACAGTTCTACAAGGCAGTGTTTAACCAAGTTGGCGCACAAGCGGGAATATGCGAATGTGTGCTCACCCCTTATCATTGTTGACGAGGTCAATGGCACGACGGACTTGGCTAGCATTGGGGGATGCAAACACGTTTCCGCAGACGGCGCCTGATGACAATTATAAGATCAAATCTCTTTCAATGACCTCATTTGCCTCACCGGTCAAGATGCCTTGGCCTACAAAAACGGCGTTAGGATGGATATAAAACTCAATTCAAATATTTCTCTTGTTCTCACCTACAAAGCCGGCGTGAGAGGGTTCGTGTCCAGAACCTCCTCCGCAGACTAATGCTACTTTTGATCGATCGGGGTTGGCTATATAGACGACTGCAAATGGGTTATGTCAGGGTAGCAGGATGCGCGAGATCCGGGCATGCGGCATGCTTTTGTTATGTTCATCCAAAGCCAGATGCGGATTGACTGCGCATAGGCCACGCAAGGAGTCGACGACCAGAGAAGCGGGGGAGTTGAGGAAGTGCTTATCTGTAGAATCGCTGGCTAAGCTGTTCTGAAGCACAAGATTGTAGGGACATACTCAAGAGAGACATGGTGGCGGTTGAACGGAAACTGGGTTCCTGAAGAGACAGTGGCACCAATGCTGGATCTTGTGAAGAATGATCACGTGACGATCAGAAAGGCTTGCGTCCTCCTGCTTTGGCCAAAAATCATCGAAAAGCAAACTTTTTTTTTTTATCTTTTAAAGCTTTGAGACCACACCAACCCTTCCTCGTCTTCCCTTAGCCCATTTTCGCTTACAGTCATGACTGTTCTTCCTTCACCAGCGAGCTCGCCGTCCGTTACTCCTACCGATCTCACCTCCCCGCCCAGCAGAAAGCGCCAACGGAGCCAATCAATGCACTCCGATTCTGATGCTTCCTCTTCTTCCATCAAGCGCTCTGTCGCAGATACGAACTTGCAGGATGCCGCCGTTCGCAGCCCCAGAGCCGACAAACTATCCACTTTAACGCTTACTGATTCCAATCACGATATAGATTCTTACATGGCTCAGCAAGGAGAGGCAGATATACCCGCCACCATCACTTTCACCCAGCCCGCAGAGAATGGTTTCCTAGCGGTGCCGCCGGCGGAAAAGTTTGCGATGGCCGAAAGAACCAAGAATAGAAAGATGGAGGTCGGCGAAACCTGGTACCTTGTTTCTCGGGTGTGGTGGAGGCGTTGGAGAAAGGCTTGCATGGGGGAAATAGATAAGGAAGGACCCGTCAGCGAGCAGGATCTCGGCCCCGTTGATAATTCATCTCTACTGGATTCGTACGGCAACTTGCAACAATCTCTTGCTGAAGGCGTAGACTTGGAGTTCGTTCCAGAGGAGGTCTGGAATCTACTTGTGGCGTGGTGAGTCCCTCTTTTTTAAGGCGTTTATCAAAATCTTTGAAAACAGTTTTCGCTCTGTTCAGGTATGGCCAACCTCAGTACCCCCTACCTCGACAGGTCATAGCAAGGGGCGCTGCAAAACAAGCATCCATCGAACTGCGTCCTCCTCGGTTACGAGTCCTCCGCATGGTATCAAACTCGACCGTCGTACAATTAGATTCTGACGGTATCGTGACCGTCATCTCCTCGGCAGGCGAGACCATAGATAACCTCTCAAAACGTCTTGCCACCGCCGTAGCACCGGACGAACAAGTGCAGGCGGAATATCGAATCTGGAGGCTCAATGAACTGGATGAGACTTGGTCTGCTTTAGAAATCCCTGCATCGGTATTACATCAAGCCGAAGCGAAGATTCTGGAACATAGCACGATGACTCTTCAAGACGAGGGAATCGAGTCCGGAGACGCTCTTGTCATCGAATTCAAACAAGCCACTGGCTGGATCATGGACGATGACACACCACCGCCTCTCGAGGCAGCGCCACCACCGTCTCAACGCACCAACACACCTACACCTCTCTTCAACTCCAACGATGGATTTTTCAATCGCATGAATAGATCGCTTTCGTCCACTTCGGCACCATCAATAACACGGGACGCTGACGCCTTTTATGATAATGTTCGGACTGTTAACGGGACGTGGAAGACTGTCGGTACACGAAAGGAGAAGACTGTAGAACCCGGTACTCTGGGTCTCGGAAACATGTTCGTCTTCTTCAATTTCTGCTTTGGCAACATGGCTGACGTATACCAGGGGCAACACTTGCTTCATGAACTCTGCCCTTCAGTGCCTGGCGCACAATGAGGAGCTTACTGATTATTTTTTGAGTATGTCTTGAACCAGTTTTGTTATACAGTGATTCTCCTCAAACTTCGAACAGCCGGTCTGTATCAGGAGGAATTGAATCCAGATAATCCTCTGGGCATGCACGGCGCTATTGCGGAAGCTTTTGGAGCTTTGCTCCAACGGATATGGACTCCAACTGGACCTTCGACGTCATACTCACCACGCGAATTCAAGACCCAGCTTCAGCGTTTCGCTCCACAGTTCAGCGGATATCAACAGCATGACTCCCAGGAGTTGGTAGCTTTCCTATTGGATGGCCTTCACGAAGACCTTAATCGAGTTTTGAAGAAGCCCTATGTTGAGAAGCCTGATTGGGAGGGGGGAGGCGACCTGGAACTTGTTGACCTCGCGCGCAGGTCGTGGGAGGGCTATATGATGCGGAATGACAGCGTTATCGTCGACCTTTTCCAGGGTCAGTATCAAAGCACTCTGGTCTGTCCAGAATGCGAAAAGGTGAGATAGTGGTTTCGTGCATAACTTGGATGCTCTGCTTATCAATTGTATCTGTGCAGGTGTCCATAACGTTCGATCCTTTCATGTACTTGACTCTGCCGATTCCTGTGAAAAAGACGTGGAGACATGACATTTATTATGTGCCTTGGGATATCGAGAAGCCGCACGTCAAGGTGAGAAAACTTCACCATGTGGCTTGCGTAGCTTGCACCCACCCGTCGCAAATTTAGGTACCTGTTGAGATTAGTAAAGACGCAACTTTCAAAGAACTTCGCACTCTACTAGGCCGATGGATGGGTGCAGATCCTGAAAACGTGAGTACTTCATTATTTGCAAAGCGTGGAAAGTTTCCTGATTTCTGTTCTACGTAGCTCCTCACTTTGGAGATATTCAGCCATCGCATCTACAAGAACCTCAATGACGGCGTGCTCTGCGGCGAAATGAACGAAAATGACACGATTGTCTGCTTCGAACTGCCGTGCAACTCACAACAAAGCAGGGTGTGCAAGAGGCAGCCGGATGACTCGTTCATCGTGCCCGTATTCTTGTGCGACTCTGTCGTGCAGCGTAACAACTATCTCAGCCGAGGCAGCCAGAGCTTGTTTGGGTATCCGACCGTGGTTGTTGTCGATCAGGAGCAGGCCAAGGATCCGAATGCCATTTATGACGCCGTTGTCGCGCGCCTCGAGCGTTGGACGGCCAATGCGCGGGACTTGTACACTTGGGAAGCCGACTCTGGTTCCGATATCGATGGAATACCTGTGAAACTTAACGGATACCCGTCCATCGATTCTATCATAGAAATTAAGGAGAACGGAGATGTTGTGACGGTTCAAGAGGCCGCCATTCCCGAGGGAGACATTGTGGATGAAAAAGATATGGTTATTGTTGGAGAGGAGGACATGGACACTTCTTCTGTCAGCCTGACGCCGCGAAAGGTTTGCACGAAGAAGGATATCTTCAGTCTTCGACTACAAGCCAACCACAAAGACTTTGGCGCTGGGCCGTACAACAATTATCAATCTGGGAACCGATGGGAGTCGTGGGAGCGTCGAAAGGAGGGCTCAGATAATCCTCAGGTGCTGCTGAGGGAAGGGGACGCGTTCTACTGCGAGTTCGACGAGAACATGAAGGCGTATTACTTTGGGGAGGAACGATCGCGATGGGAGCATGCACTGTGGGACAGATGGGAAGAGTACATCCATCCAGAGTACATCGAGATGCAGAAGGCTGCTTCCGAGAAGAAGACCAAGGGCCTCTCGCTTCAGGACTGTCTTGACGAGTTTACGAAGGAGGAGAAGCTGGGAGAGGACGACCTGTGGTATTGTCCCCGCTGCAAGAAGCACCAGCAGGCGACGAAGCGGTTCGATCTGTGGAAGGCGCCAGACATCCTGGTGGTCCATCTGAAACGGTTCAGCAACAGCCGCATGCTACGAGATAAGATCGATACGTTCATCGACTTTCCGATTGAGGGCTTGGATCTGAGCGAGATGGTCGGTGAGAGAGCAGTGGCGACGCGGTTAGCTGCGCAGGGTATCGACGTTGCGGGGCTGCAGCTGACGAGTGTGGACGAGCCGCTCGTGTATGATCTGTTTGGCGTGGACGAGCACATGGGAGGCCTCGGTGGTGGACATTATCGCGCGTACGCACACAATCACGTCACGAACAAGTGGTATCACTTTGACGATTCGTTCGTCACGGAAGCTCGCGCTGCGGACTCTGTGGTACGTGCCATTTCTTCCAACATGCTTTCATAGAGACTGATAATGTTTGGGATGGACAAGAACTCGAATGCATACCTCTTGTTCTATCGCCGGCGGTCTTCTGCCCCTCTCGGAGGCAAGACCCACCAAAAAGTCGAGGAAGCGAGGCGCAAAACCAAGGTTGCGGAGGAAGACGCCATGACTGTCGACTCTCAGCTGCCGACGCCGCCAAGCGACGATTCGGCGGGATATGGTACTGCATCCAAGTCGAAACTCACCGCCACAAACAACGGCCCTCAGTCGCTTCCCGGCAAATGGGTCGACAGCCCCCCTTCAGCCGCCTCCTCGCCCGACGACCCTCCCGGATTTGAAGAGTCCCAACAGGACGAATTGATCCTCATGTCTGCCGCGCGTTACTACCCTGATTCGTCCGGTCGAACGTCTCCGACGTCGTCAAATGAGGCGGAGGCGGATCCAGACACGGATTTCGAGATCGACTGGCCGAACGACCGGAAGTTTAATGTCGGCGTTCACGAGGTTTCTCCCAGCCAGTCGCCGGACTGGAATGATGGTATCAACACCTCGTCGTCGAGCTTGTCAGAGATGTCCCCGTTTGACGATGCCAATGGCCAAAAGGCTCACAGCAAGAATCCGGACAGGCATGAAAAGACGTCTTAGAGCTTATCACACTGACAGTTGCACAAGGACTCGCTAGTCACACAACTTGATCTACTTTTTTCTTCGCGCATCGCATCTCTGTTTCTCGCCTTCGCGTCGTGTAGTTTGCTTGCATCTTTTTCTCGTTCTGTTATTTGTTAGGTGTAGTTTAACATACATAGCAGGTCGTAATTATCACCAGCAGCGACAATTCATTGCTTTCCAGAAAAAGGCAACATCCAACTTGGTCACACACTTGCACACTGTCGCAGACTTTCGCCCTCGTGGCAGGCTGTGGTCACTACAGTTTCGTGCTGTCCACGCAAGCCAACTCTGGTGGTGGCAAGGCCTGAGTCGCTTTGCTCACTCTCGCTGCGATGAGCAGCAGGATTCCACCAGGCCTTCTCTATCTCACCATCTACAACCCTACACTGCGACCTGCTCGATCGAACGAGAAGGACGATGATGACAATGAGAGCGACGATGAAGATGCGGAAGAACAGGCGCAGATCCTGTTTTACACCTCCGGAGAGCGGGCTGTGTCGAGAGACAGGATGCTCAGGCAGGTCGGCCTGGCGAAGGCGCTCGTGAACTTTTCCGAGTGAGTCTTTGGGAGATCTCAGCGCACCGATTTTGCAATCTGCATTTCTGAGGTTCTTCTTCTAACAGGATGTTTAATGACCAGATGCCTGCCGGCGTCAGGAGCGTACATTCACAGTCGAAGAGGATGATCATGGTTTCGCCAGAGCCGGATTTCTGGATCCATGCGGTGCGTGTCCTCTGTCTTGTTCGCCTTCAAGGGGACTCGTCTCATTTTCGCTTCTAGGCCGTAGAAGTTGCGAAGGTCCCAATCAACCTGAAGGATGGCAAGAAGGGGAAGGAGAAGGCCAAGATCCCCGAGAAAGGCAAGACAAAGGAACCGGTGTACGAGTACATTGAAGGCTCTGTCCATGACAGTGCTTTGCGTCAGGATATCCTTAGAGGATATGAGCGGTTCAAGGTCTGCATTCCCTCTCGGAGCGAGGCAAATCATTCAATCTAGCTTATGTCGGCTAATGCTAGTTAACTCATGGCACATTCGCATCCGTGTTGCGGAATCTAGGACGGGAGGCGTTGGAAATACAATTGGAGCGATTTTTCACTGTCTGGGCGTGGTCCTGGGACTTGGAAGATGGTCGTGATCTCGGATTGCATCTTGGTCAGTCACTGGCCGGCTCTATAATTCGTTTACAACAGGTGTTCTAACTCGTCTATTTCATCTATCGCAGGAGTACCCCTGCACCCCAGACACCGCTCGCTGATTCCTTTAGCAGACAGTGTCACGAGCGAGCTCTCGGAAGATATCTCAACCCTGCTGATTATACCGCCTTACGCCGTCCCATCGACCTCCTACATCTCGACTCATCAATCGGCGTCCCTAGCACGATACCTCCTCTCGTTATACCCAAAGAAACCGCCAAACGCTTCACAGGAGAGCGTGCACTCTGATAAGACAATCAAGTCGAAGCGTCGTGCGGATGACAGCGCTGGTGCGACGAATGCGAACAACGGCAATGGCAAGGATCCACCGTCGAGTTTGAAAGATCGAGACGCGCCGCGAAGCTCGTCGGTTTCGTCTTCGTCATTCTTGGGACTGACGAACGTCAACATGGACGTACGCAAGTGGAGCTGGCCTGGGTATTTGACGTTTGGCCGCGGGACGGACAAGGAGATGAACGTCAAGTCTGGTACGATTGTGCCAGATGGTCACGACGTCGATGGCAAGGCTAGACTTGAGAAACCGCATTACGAGGATGGGGCTCTACAGCTAGAACTGCCGCAGGAGGTGCACCGACATTCGGTGGGCGGGGTGCATGAGTCCGAGGTCGATAAAGGCGCGTTGGACGATGCAATCGCATCCAACGGTGTGACTAGAGAGATTTGGACATCTGGAGTTCGGGGTGGTGATGACGACAATGAAGCCGAAGCGGCAGATGAGGAAACGGATCCTCGCAGTGGTCTGCCTGACTCGGTTCCTACATCTCCTAGTGGACATGCGAATGAAGGGGTTTCAGGGCAACAAGTGGAAGAAGTGCGCGCATCACATATACGCTCGCCGGCTGACGTGGACGCCGTATCCTTGACGCCTTCGGCTTCGTCGACTCTGACAGAATCTGCAACCGCTCAAGA
This sequence comes from Macrocybe indica, assembly GCA_030407095.1. NCBI lineage: Eukaryota > Fungi > Basidiomycota > Agaricomycetes > Agaricales > Callistosporiaceae > Macrocybe > Macrocybe indica. Next base: position 1,957,796 of record JARFTL010000005.1, read on the forward strand.
GGCGGCGGAAGAATCATCACCGAATTTCTTGTCGACGACTGTATACCTTTCCGAGTTTGATAACCTATCGCGCCTGAACCGGAGAAAGGTGTTCTATACCCTGGTATGCTGCATACTTCCTGTGCGCATTGATTTTCACTATTTCTGATTCCACTTTTTAGAGTGACGGGATCATGCTTGCGTTCCTTCGAACGGACGTTGACGACGCAGATGCCGGGTCTGATATTTCCCTAGATTCATGGCAGACTATTGGCAAACGATTGCCTGAGATTTACGAAAAGATTAGGGAGGTGACGGAGCAGAGCACACCTGAAAGGTACGTAGAGTTGTCACTGTCATGCATTCCTTTCTGAAGGTTTCCTTTCTACTGCAGCACCGAAATCCTTCCTTCGATTGTGAACATTCTACAGCCTACTGATAGATACATTGCCTCTTCGGCGGGCTGGACCGTGTCCAGTCCGGGCTTCGAATCCTGTTCAAGCATTCTATATCATGCTCAGGAACTCCAGAACCTGTGCATATTATCATATCAAGCTTTTTCTTTGTCTAACTACGGTACATTACAGGGACGCTGACGTGACCGAGGTGTTCTCTCGAGGGCAGAATCCACAGCATTGGCACATCGCGGCTAAACGCTCATTGGGACCCGTAAAAGATAACGGGAGGGCTGGGCCTGTCGGGGAAGTGTATCTAGAGGTGTTTAGAAAGGAGACGAGCTTGACGGACGTGGACAATGTCTTGGCGGGCATCGTCAGACGCTGCGAGATGCTGGAGTAGTGGTACTTGCCTGATTTGGATATATGATGACATAATCGACCATTGATGTGGTTGACTAATATGATTTCGTCCAACAACTTTCAACGACGATCATGGCATCTTCAACAACAACAGAGGCCGACCTCAGAAATGAGATAGCGAGATTAACAGGTGGACGCTAATCACATACTTTTTGAATTCTCAGTTCTCATTGTCAGGAATTCTCGCGTTGCACAGAGTCGATCAATCAGCACAAGACTGGACTAGCCTCATCGTATACAGGATACAGCGGACGACCTACTCAGCGAAGCAACACGTACATCAATCCAAACTACAAGCCACCATCTAACAAGTATATCCGTCCGAGTTCCAGCTCTGGACCGTCCGTTCCGTCGTTCAGGCCCGCTGCTCCGTCACGACCGAAGCCACCATCGGCGGCCCCCACGACAAGCGAGGTGAAAGACGTCGTGCTCAACGGTGTTGCTTTTGAGTCGTCTGGCCGGTCACTAGTTCGCAAGGATCGTGCGTCGTCTCATTCACTCGTTTGTACAAACACGGTCGTGCCTAATTGCTGAATATACAGTCCCGAAACCGAAACCAAAACCGCCTACTGTGGGCCCAAACGACCCAGCCCCACCACCTTCTCGCTCGTTCACAAGGAAATCTGGCCATCTTATTCCGACAGGACGCGTGCACAAGCCTAAAACCAGTCGGGGACGGCGCGGAATGCCGATGAACCGCAACATGACGCTCAAGACGACTCAGTTTGTCATCCTTTCGCAGGGCGAGGTTTATAGGAATGTTTTTTTCCTGATCGTTTTCTTTCTCAGAGAACGACGCCGGTTGGCGAAGAAGATGAAATACAATGACAGACCATGTCCGAGATTCACGACTACAGGTGCGCTTTATTCAATGCAGGATGTCCAAGAGGATGGCAAAAACGTCGTTTTTTGTTATGATCTTCTAAAGGCATTCACGTTTCCTTATCCTCTTCCTCCGATCTATTTCATGTTTACTACGATTTTCCTTTTCTCCTCTCGTTTTGCCATGGCAGGTGCATGCAGTCGAGGGCTTACATGTCCATACAAGCACGACCCGTCGAAGATCGCGATCTGCTGGAATTTTCTCCAAGGCCACTGTCCGAACACCGCAGAGACATGCAACCTATCGCACGATCCTACACCCGAGAGGACGCCGCTGTGCGTACATTTCGTAAACCGGGGCCGATGCACCAGAGACAAGTGTCCATTCCCCCACGTCAACGTGGGCAAGCGCGAGGGCGTGTGCAGGGACTTTGCAGTGCTCGGGTACTGCGCCAAGGGCTTGGAGTGCGAGCACCAACACGTGCGGGAATGTCCAGACTTTGCGGAGAAGGGGACGTGCCAGACTAGGGGATGCAAGCTTCCGCATGTCATTCGCGCGAATCGGGGCCGCAAGGCAACGGAAACTGGAACCGTCTTTTTCCCGACGGTGTCTGACACAGACGACGAGCAGCGGCATGAGGTTGCTGCTCGCCTTTCACCTTCCCCGCCAGATGCTGAATCACTTGATGGTAAACCTGATGATTCTCCTGTCGCACGAGCTACAGATGGGCAACTCGGTGACGAGTATATTTCTTTGGTGTTCAATGAGAGTGATGAGAGTGATGATGCAGAAGAGGAGGTCGAAGGGGATGAGTTTTCTGACGTGGAGATGGAGCCCGAGCCGGAGTGAATTGTATGTTGTATATGAGTAATGAAATTATTTTGTATCGGACAGACTGTTAGAAGATATACTTAATCTACTTCAAGAATATATGTCGACAGTCTTTCCGAGACTGATGACAGAAGTTACCTTTAGGCAAGTTGTTGATTTATGCAGCTTGCATTCATATCATTATAAAAATCATCATTGTTTTTTTAAATAAATCAGAAAATATACAGCAATATGATTCACAACAAAGTATTACACCATATAACTAGAAGTCAAATCAATACTATACAGTAAGCATAATAGTGTGACCTATTGTATATCCAATAGTAAGTTGATTGTTAAAAGATCTATTGTTAGGCTAGATGAATCTTAAAGGACTGGGGCAGACTAAGTGCAAGAGCGGTTTAAGACAATGGCAAAAGGAATATTAAGCCTAGTGCTACTGGTACATCTGGAAGTCCTTATATACATTATAGTACTCGAGCACAGACCATGGACTGCGCAATACTGTGGACTGCGGACGAGTAAGGCTGGGATGGGATGACTCAGGATGACTAGGGGAAAGGGAAAATGACTCGATGGCTGCGCGCTGCACAGTATGATGGGGAGGGAGAGATAAGAGAAGGGAGATAAGATAAGAAATTGAATAGTCCTTCAGGTGATGTCCGTAACATCACCCTCTCTTTAGATTCGCATCCTTGCGAAATGTCCTAGTCTAGCTGTCCCCACCCATTGTTCTCCCAGGTGGTTGCCGCACGTGGGGCCCACATATGAATGAGTTCTTCATTGTAGGAGCGGATGTGATGGAGGGTGGTGGCAAGGAGTTTGAGTTGCTGGTTCTTGGTGCGAAGCATTTCCATTGCTTTGCAGAGCACAATGCATTCTACTGCTGTGGGGCTGGTCCGATCAGAGGTTCGTCTGGTTCAGAGATGTGTGCAGATGGTCATGATGTAGTGCAGATATGCGCCGAGTGTGATGGCAAAGGGGTCCATATAGTCGCTGGCATTGAGAATCCTCGCTAGATTCTCAGAGTCATTTGGACAGTTGGAGGTGGGCGTGCAGCTATCATCACTGCTTTTGATGCTGATGGGGGTGTTGGTGGTCATGATGTGTGATTTTTGGTCTTCTTTCCCCTTTTTGTGGTCCTTTTATCCTGGTTTGCAGTCTTCTTTAGAAAGTGGTCTAGAGCTTGCTGTGCATTCCTCAGTTCCTTTTCTTTGATCTATGTGTTTTCCTCATGTCCATATCCTTTCCATTTGACCAGGAATAGTGTTCCCTTTCCTTGTTTCTTTCTGTTTTAGAATTTCTTCTATCTCATACTCTTCCTCATCATTTATGATTTCAGAGGGTGGCGGCGATGGTCGTTCTTGTATTTTGAAATGGGGTCCTTTGTAGGGTGTGACTAGTGTTTCATTGAACATGGGGTGTATCAGCTGCCATGATGCTGGGAGTTCCAGGTGATATGCTGAGGCTCCTTTCTTTTTGATCACCTTGAACAGTCTGTATTGGAGTGCCAATAACTTCTTTGATGGTCGATTGACTGTGATATTGGTGGCTTCGAGCCATACTTCATCCCCTTTCTTGTAGTCATAGGCTGGTCTTCGTCTCGCATCATAATTGTCTTTGGCCCATGTTTGCACATACTGCAGCACAGCATTTGCTTCTTTCCATATTTGATCCATTCTTTTGACAAAGTTCTTTGCTGCGAGGTTGTTCCCTTCTGTTGTCTGTGGCTCTCCCTTCCAGGGGTGCATTCCATAGTTGAGATAGAATGGTGTCTCCTTTGTTCCCTGGTGTGTTTTGTCATTATATTGGTATTCTGCGATCGCTATCCATTCTGCCCAGTCATCCTGTAGGTTGTTTGTAAAGTTTCTAAGGAAAGCTTCTGTCTCTTGATGGGATCACTCCACCTGTCCATCTGTTTGTGAGTAATAGGCCATTGATAGGTTTTGCTTCATTCCAAGCAGTTTTAGAAGTGCTGTCATAAATCGTACTGTGAATTGGAGTCCTCAGTTACTGATGATCTTTCATGGAATTCCATGGAGTCTCCACATGTTGTCTCGGTATAGTTGTGTGAGACCTTCTGCTGTGAGTTCAGTGTTTGTGGGAATTAGATGGATCATCTTGGTTAGGCAGTCTGTGACTGCGGCAATGGCATTAAAGCCATTTGAGCTGAGTAGTGGTCCTATGAGATCTACTCTGATATCTTCCCATGGCTGCTGCGGAACCTCATGCAGGTGTAGTAGTACATGTTTCTTTTGTCAGATGATTTTGTTTTGCTGGCATGCTTTGCATCCATTGACATATTTCTTGATGTCCGTTAACATTGATGGCCACCAGTAGGTGCGGTTTATGAGTTCGTGCATACAATATTATTCTAGATGCCTGTTAGGCTAGACGAATCTTAAAGGACTTGGGCAGACTAAGTGCAAGAGCAGTTTAAGACAATGGCAAAAGAAATATTAAGCCTAGCACTATTGGTACATCTGGAAGTCCTTATATACACTACAGTACTCGAGCATGGACCATGGACTATGCAGTGCTGCAGACTGTGGATGAGTAAGACTAGGATGAGATGACTCAGGATGACTAGAGAAGTGAAGATGACTCGATGACTGCATGCTGTGCAGCATGATGAAGAGGAATGCACAGCATAATGGGGATGAAGAGATAGGGGAAGGGAGATAAGATAAGAAAAATGAATAGTCCATAACAGTGCCCTCCAATAGGCATGTCATGGTGTTCGAACATGATATCTTCCTTCAATTTGTTGTCTGGGGGAACATAGATTTTCCCTCCTGTGTATACAATGTGGTTTTCTTCTGTGAACCAATGTGGTTTTTCCTTCAGTCCTGTTGTTACAATCATTTCCCTTCATGTGCATTGTTAAATTTGTTCTATCCTTGGGGTTTCGATCATTGTGATTCCTCTTGTTTGCATTGTTTTGTTATTTTCTGCTCCTCCTTTCTGTGGATGTTCGTCCTCGAACATCATGAATTCGAAATCTCATTTATTATTCTCTTTCAGGTGTCGAATAAATGTGGCTTCTTTGATCATTTGTATGTCGTCTTTCTCTGCTAGGTTTTCTTCATATCCCACCATTCATGATAGGACGTCTGCTTTTCCATTCACTTTTCCTGGTACATGTCATAGTTCATAGTTGTATTCTTGTAATTTCAGGTACCAGCCAGTCTGTCTCGAATTGAATCATTGCGGTTTTTGGAAGTATGATAAGTTCTTGTGATCTGTCAATATTTCAAACTTCTCTCGAGCTTCTAGGAAGTATTGTCTCCATGTCTTCAGTGCCACCATTATTGCAAGCAGTTCTTTGTCATAGATTTCATAGTTCTGCTCTGCTAGGGTCATGCATCTTGAGATGAAGGCGATTGGGTGCCACAGTCCTTTCTGCTGTTGTGATAATACTGCTCCAATGGCATATCCTAAGGTGTCCATTTCAACTCAGAATTTTCCTTCTGTTTATAGTAGTGCTAGGATAGGTGCTGAGGTTATATGTCGGATTAGCTCCTTGAAAGCATTTTGCTGCTTGTCTGTCCACTGGAATGTTTTGTTTCCAGTCAACTTCATTAAAGGTTTAGTAACTTTTGCATATCCTTTGATGAATCGTCAATAAAAGTTTGTGAATTCCAAGAACTTCTATAGTTCTTTCTTCGTTTTTGGAGTTGGCCAGGATTGTATGGCTGTAATCTTCTCCAGTTCCATTTCCACTTTCCCTTCTCCTATAATATACCCTAGTACTGGGACTTTTGATGATTCCTAGACACATTTCGGTCCTTTGATAAATAGGTCATTCTTGTTCAGTATCTCCATGACTTCTACTGTGTTCTTTTGAAGTTCCTCTCATGTTCATCTGATGATTATGATGTCATCCATATAGATTATGCACACTCTCCTTCATATTTGATCCTGGAAGAGGCTTGCTATCATTCAGCTAAAAGTGCCTGGTGCATTGCACTATCCAAAGTACATGACCATCAGTTTGAAGAGCCCTCTTGCTGTTAGGAAGGCTGCCTTCCATTTGTCTCCTTTTCGAATGCGAATGTTATTGTATCCCCAGATAATGTCAATCTTGATAAAATACTTTGCTTCTTGTAGTATGTCAAGGAGCTTGCTGATGCATGGTAGTAGATAGTGTTGCCATGGCTCCAACTCAGAACCGACTAAGAACTGGAGCTGAGTTGGGGCCAAGCCAAAGCTGAGCCAGATCGGCAATAACCACTAACGTCGGCTCAGAGGAACCGAACAGCCGCAGCTCGTTTGCCAAGTTGGTTGGAGTCGACTACAGCCGCTGAACTGATGGAGCTGGGCATTCCAGAGAAGAAAAAGTAAAAATGCACATTAGATTACATGTATACTTCCAAGAATTATGGTAATACTAAATATCATGGTATCGTAGTCCTAGAAATTAGATGTAGTATTAACAGCTATTATTTAGCACGTAACTTTCAAGCTTCGGTGCGCATTGCCTGCATAAGTCCATTGTTAATTTTTTTTTTGCTCTGGCATCTCATAACCCTGGCATAAGTCCGCAGAAGTCAACTTGACTATCTCTCCTGACAGGCTGTCCTCACCGCTCTCATCTCAGTTCATGATGGCACACCGGATAATTGCCGTGTCATCATCATACTGGTGATGGATGTGATGCATGTATTTACCTCAGTGCTCGCCTCTCACGACCACTAAAAGACCGTTGTCATGAGTTGGATGAGCCGGTTCAACTGTAACCCATTGCATTGGGATATTTTCCGATGTTTTGTAGTGCTGGTGTCACAGAGAGACATTGCCATTTTCATTGGATACAATCGAGATTGCCAGCTTCTTGTTGTATCCACCGCTGTTCACCTTGACTCATACCATATGACTGATAAGACGTGGATCGAGCAAAAAATGCTGCGCCTCGGATTGTTGGCTTGTGGAACTGGGATGCAGGCTAGGAGCAGGTTGTTGCGGAGTCAGTGCAGGGAGAGGTGAATAGGGCATCCACGTGCTGGGATTCCAGGCTGGGCTCGACAAGCCAAAGTTTGGCATCAGTGTTTGACCACCTGTCATCCCAAGTGTGGGTGGGGCCAGTGAATGAGAAGAGCTTGATGCCTCGGAGTGATTGCGAGGCTTAAATCGAGGATTGCCATGTGGAAGGCAGGTAAAAAGTTTTTGACCGGACCTGTTAGATTCGAATCAGCAAGGACTTATGCCAATGCAACCAGAACTTACGGTGGATCAACCACGTCATCATAATCGAACGTGTAGTTTTGAAATGGGGCAGCGGGATTGAAGCGCAGAAGTTGGACAACTAATTTGATGCCACTTGCAGTAGATTCATCGCATATGACGTCCCGGACCATAGCGTGAGCGCCCTTCATGGAGTGGTGCTGCTTTGTTATCAACACCTCACGTCCCCTCCATGGAATGTACTCTCGGTTCTGCGTCGTTTTGCATGGCAGTGGCGGGTTTAGCAGATTTTCTGGCTCAATAATCCTTAAGCAATTGATGTGCATGGAATATGACTGGGAAAGATATCAGAAATAGTGATAGAAATATCGCAGGTGTTCTTACAACTAAGTTGCTCCCCATGGATTGTGCCAGGCCATCCAGCTGCTCAAGAAGGTGCACAGTTGTATCAACCATGCCCACGACCCACGCCTTTTGGCCTATACGTGGTCTGCCCGTCATTTCAATGAAATTTCCTGCCACAATCGCTTTGTGAAGATCACGCCAGGGAATGTTGACCAAGCCCTCCCCATTTTCCAAATCTACTTCAATGCCATTCTCAGAAAGAGAGCAAATAGTTCCTTGCTTGCCTGAGGATGTGACGTCGACAATTTCCTGCTCTGCAAATTTCCACTCTGCGGGACATATGAACTTGGCAGTCTGGACCGCCAGATGACCACTGACATGGTATGTCAGAAACGCCTCACTGGACAAGTGAACGTCAGCATGAGTCATGGAATAAGAGTCGAAGTCCTTCAACAGGAGTCCGTGTTCCAAATTCATACTACAAAGCTGGAATACTTGATCCTCCTCCATGTGCCTGAGCCGAAGGCGTAAGCGTTCGGGGAGAGCAGAGGGATCGAATAGCTTGGGGACGGGAGGAATAGTTGATCGTTTCCTCTTCTTCAGGTGGGGCGGATCATTGAAAGTCAGGTGAGGTATCAGCAAGACACCTACGAAGGGGCCGGCACAGTTGCGGATTAAGCCTACATCGCCCTTGTACCGGCCCCGGAGAACCCTCACCCATGACCCGACTGTAGGAGTATCCACAGGCTCCAATACTGTCAAGGTCTGCTGCCAATCCTTTACGTTGATCTGCTTTGCGTTGATTTCCAGGGTACGATGAGAAACACCTGGGATTATTTTGAAGAGCTGGCAGAGGGCTTGATTCATCATTGCTTCTACATAGATGGAGCCGCAAGGTAGACTCCTATGGAAAGCAGCATGGAGTTGATGCTCAGGTTTGGCTACCAGGAATAATGACATCAATGCCTGATCCTCCATGCCAATCTACACAGAGAATATTAGTAGCCATCGAAATGCTTAAGGTCCACTTACGCGGCAAGGAATATGCCATAATGGATAGTCATCGTCTTTCAATATGCCCTCCAATGGAACGCCCACACTGATTTCTTCATCCAGCGGACACAGAGACGTATTTCGAGGTTGATGCATGTACTGTGCCCTGCACGACAGCAGGCTTTCAAAGCTGTCCTCGTTTTCATTGTCCTCCAGTAACCGGCGTGCGGAGGGACCAGTTTGCACATCAGGGATTATATCGTCTATGAAGTCATCTGGAGATAGAATAGTTATCTTGTGTCATTTCACAGAGTCAGTCCAGCTCACCAAGATCGTCCTCCTCCTCATCATCACTGTTATTTTGGTTGTCCACCTCTGCCTCAATGTCGAAGAATCATAAAGCTGCATCTGAAACGTATCAGGACATTGCGGCAACTTTGAGTGTGGCGTAGAGGCTAAGAATCATTATCAGCATCCTGCTGCATGAAACCGATGGGTAAAACGATGGCAATGATCATTGCAAACGACGTGTATGTCATGCAATGACTGATTTCACGTGTTCTTCTTTGCCTTTCATTTTTTTTCTCACTCATTTTCATTGCAATAACTATTTACTGACTACTAGAACGAACGTTGACTTACCGGAAGTGGACGACCACACCACGAAGGGGGATGGTAGTCGTAGTGGACGAGAAGTGGAAGCGTGCGAAAGCGGAGTTGGGCACATCATAGGGTAGTGGGAAGTTGAAACGTCGGGTATTGCCTGAGTCGGGAACTCGGTCCCGGGCAATACCCGACGTTTCAACTTCCCACTACCCTATGATGCTGCCCAACTCCGCTTTTGCACGCTTCCACTCTTCGTCCGCTACCACCATCATCCCTCCTCATAGTGTACCAAGTTGCCATCCCATTGTAGTTAGGCATCGATTTACATTAGATAGTACCTGAGTAACTTGAATGTCATGAAATGAAGTGACTGTCTACGAAGTTAACGGACAATGAGGAGGATAAATTGGTCAATGACGCCCAAGTAGGTCAGATAATCCGAATGCATGATGATAAAGCACCACTATATATGCAGCTTAGGGAGGACCTCGAGGAGGGGAACATTCAAGTACGTCCCTTGCCAGCATACTCTCTAAACATAATCGAGCCTCTTATCTTTGCCATGCAGGATGTAGCATGCATACCGCATTCAATCCCTCCTGTCCGCATCATCAGATGGCATGTTCCACCTTATATGACCAGGTGAGCATTTTAGACTTGTGCCATCTCCACCCAGTCAGTAATGCCTCACAAACCACGATGCCAAGTGACTACAGAGCCATCGACGGATGCTCCACCAACAGTTCCCATCGATTCTACACCCGAACCTTATACTCCGGAAACTGAAGGTGGCGCTGGAATAAAGACAAGGAGACAGCGGGCTATCCCTTCATGGCCAACTCACCCCACCACTTGTCTGGCAGCCTAGCAGTCTGCTCCACATTCTCTCCAGCCTTCTATGATTTCCTCAGCGGATCCCACTCCACGTCCTATTCTGCCTGAGATCTTTCCGCCTCAGACCCTTCTGCTGCCTCATCCCACTAGATGCCAAGCTGCATCTCCCCCCGACCTTTCCTCTGGTGAGGAGTTCGACTATGGAGGCATTGATGGCCAGTGGTACAGCGATGATGAAGGTTCTACTAATGCACCACTACTGTCAGAGAGTCTGGCAACCGAAGCCGGCTCTTCACCCCTTCCAGTCGTCAATTTCATGGGCCCTGCGAAGTCCAAAGGACAAAATATCGCCTATGATATACAACACTTCTTCGATAAATCAGACAAGACCGTAGGCACCGTGTGCCTTTTGTGCAAGTAAGTCGATCTCAATAGCCCTGAATTCATCTCCCTAATGCTTGCCATATTGTAGGAAGAACGGAATCAACAAGGTCTTTAGTTCCATGACTTCGAACTCTCCCCTTCGTGACCACTTGTTCAGCAAGCACTGGGACGAGTACCTCAATGTTTGCACAAGTAAGGGATGGAAAGTTCAGAGTGCCGATACAAGGAATGCTCCAGCCTTATCAGCACTAGATGCCAACAGACTACCTTTCACACTCGAGAGGTTTCATGAGTATCTCATCAGATTCATCGTCGTCAATGATCAGGTAGGCCCATAGTTTGTACATGACAGCCTGATACTGACTGTTATTCCCATTTAGTCCATCAGCGTCGTTGAATGCCCAGAGTTCCAGACGCTGCTCCTCCTTCTGTGGGAAGCACTGTGCGATGCAGACATTCCTCATCGGACAAAGATAAGGGAATCGATTATGCAGTGAGTACACCGTCTTCTACCTGAATTAAGGCAGAACTTTGCGGTTTGTTTTTGATTTACATATTTCCGTCTTGTTATTCATCAGATTTTTCAGAACGCTCCTGGAAAAGTGAACTTCACGATGAATATTTGGTCCTCGTCATCTTTACGCCCATTCTTGGCTATCACAGCACATTGGATAAGCTGCGACAGTGACAGTCATGCTCTCAGTCTCGAGTGTTCCCTGATTGCTTTTCATCACCTGCGTGGCACACACTCCGGAGAATGTCTTGCTAGAGTCGTCCTTCCTCTTTTGGACCATGTCAGAGTAACCGTCAAGGTAATGCCATTTTACATACAAGAAGTGCTAGCTCTAACATTTAAGTAGGTTGGACTTTTCACTCTTGACAACATGTCCAACAATGTGACTACTCTTCAACATCTCGAGTCCCTCCTCCGACAACGCGATATCCCATTTCACCACCAAGAGAATCATATACGATGCTTTCCTCATATTGTGCACATTTGTGTGACACATGTCATTAAGATGTTCTCGAGCAAACCAGAAGAACGTGCCAACATTTGTATTGAACCGTCAACATCCGATGCTTTTACTATTCCCCTTGACACATCCATGATCCCGAACGTTTTCTTGGATACCTCAGATCCAAGTAACGACCAAGATTTCGATGAGAGTATTCTGCACTCCATTCCACCCCCTCCTAGCTGGGATAACGAAGCTCGTCAAACATATAAGGAAGCCGTGGCTCGTAATCTGCTTGCCTTGGTCTGGAATGTTTGCTGTGCTGTGTGTTCATCTGGTCAATGAAAAGAAGCGTTCTTTCAAGTCATTCAAGATGGCATCGCACGCAGAAGATTCAAGGACGACGAAGGCCTATTATTAACTGTCTACGAGCTTCTCCTCGATGTCAGGACACGATGGGATTCAACGTTCCTGATGATTGAGCGATTCCTTTATCTCCATCAGATATGTATTACTAATCCAACTTGGTCACGGATTCACAGTCTTACAATGAATCCCAAATAGCCGATCGAAGTCTTTTTGTCATTGCCAGAACAGAAAGCTCTTCACAAACTATGTTTAACATCATGTGAATGGCAGGTTTTGGTCGATATTAAGAGCATCCTTGAGGTATTGTAGCTGGAGCATTCTATTAACAGACTTTTTTCATTTATTCCTCCTTAGGTGCCACATAACGTGTACAATGTCTTATCGTTTGAGCGGGTACCTACACTATGTGATACAATCCCTGCCATAGAGACATTCATGACTCTCTGGGAAGAGCTCCGCGAGAAGAAACTGCATCTTGGTCCTTTCATTGATGTCAGTTTGGACTATGCTATCAAGTACTACCGAAAAATCGACAATACCTGAGCCTATGCAATCGCATTATGTGAGTAGTTCATTGTGACGTGGACATTTACTGACAGCATTGTCTAGTTCTAAATCTGACTGTGCGGATGTCGTGGTTTCGAGTCCACTGGGAATGGGAATACACTGATGAGGCTGAGAAAGCGATCAAGGAAACAGTACGTTCGGTTGTGTTTCTATTTGATCGACTGCTGATATTCAAGTAGATGATGGAATATCGGCATAATCAACCAGTCACACGGATCGCGAGCAATGCCCCTGCTGAGCCACGTCGCGTCGCTCCACGACAACTCGCCTGGCAGAAACTGACGTTGAAGGTGACAGAAGGACGTGGCATCTCGACCGGAACCCAGAGCGTTGAGGAAGAATTTCAACGGTACGTCATGGGCCCATTGCATAATATAGGTGAAATTGTTCCACTTCGATTTTGGCAGGTAAGTTGATAAATATTGAATATTCGAATGACCTCTCATGAATTTATCCAGGTGAACGAAACAGTCTTTCCTACCCTTTACGCTATGGCACTTGACTATCTCTCTGTACCCATCTCAGCTGTTCCGTCAGAGTGAATATTCTCATCGGCCAGTGAAACGGACACAAAAAAACGCAATCGCATTCATCCAGCGCTTATGAAAGCCCTTCAGTTACTCAAATTCGCATACAAGAAGGATCGCATCAATTTCACGCAAGGCCTCCTTACTCCGATTTTGGACTTGATGCCTAGTGACGGCAATTTGCTTGCCAGACTGGCTGGTGATGCTGATTCATCGATCATGGATGACATTTTATGAATAACAGGGCAGTATTATGACGAGGAGATGAACGAAACAAACTAATATTGTCTATTTAACACGAACGAAATACAGGTTACTTTTTCTATACTACACCAGCACATTTCAACTCCCCACATAAGCCAAACGATGATGATGCATGTGCCTCAACAGCATTTTGCTGTCGCTGAACAGGTCCGAGAGCCGGCTTGGTGACCAGTTTAGTCGGCCCAAACAGGCTTAGCTGAATAAATCGGCTCGGCTTTACCCGCTGAGCCGAGTCAGACCCGAAGTCGCGGCTCACCAGAGCCGACTTGCGGTTAGCTGAGCCGTGGCAACACTAGTAGTAGGAACTTGTTCTTGATCATATATTTGTTTATTTCCTGATAGTCTTGGATGAGTCATTTGCTGCCATTCTTCTTATTGTGAAAGAAACAGGGTGCTGCATAAGGTGATTTTGAGGGGCGTATCTTCTCTGTTCTTAGTCCTTCTTCAACAAAGGCATCTAGTTCTTCTAGTTCTTTCTGCATCATCGGATAGACCTTGCTCAGTATCATCTTGGGTGCATCTTTTGTTAAGTTTATTTCATGGTCCTACTCCTTATGGTCTGGTAACTGATCGAAGTTCTTCTTTTTAAAGAGGTGTTTGAATCTCGTCAGATATGAAGATATCTGAGTTCCCATCCTGTCATTGGCTGTAGTCTTCGCTGGTTCAGCCACTTTCTGTATTTTGATTGTCTGGTGGTTTATCTTGCATATTTTGAGGCATCTGTTAAAGACAATCTCTTCTGTCCTCCATTTGATCATTGGGTTGTGATAGACAAGCCAGTCATGTCCCAGTAGCATGTTAGTCTTTCTGATGTTGAGTACAATGGCTTCCATATGCTCTTTGTATTCTTTAATGTCAATGTGGACTTCTGCTACCCAGTCTGCTGTTTTCTGGCAGTTGGGTGATCCGTCTGCATTGATGATTGGAATCTTCTTGATTCGTTGTGTCTTCAATCCTGTTTTTGCTACTATGGCAGTATTGATACAGGTCCTGTCTGCTCCGCTATTGACTTCAGGTGTTATTGTTGCTATCCCCTTTTGCATTCATATTTTCGCTGGTACTGCAAGTTCTTTTCTTTTGAGTGGTTTGTCGCCTCAGATGGTTTTTCTTGGTGCTTCAGATTGCTTTGCAGAAATGGTGTATTTCAGAGTATGGGATGATCTACATCCAGTATCGAAGCGAGTCTGTTTCAGCTGTATAGGTTGCGATTTAGCACCTCTTAATCGGACCCTTCGATAAAACCCTCTTTGTCAGAGCTTTCTTTGTCCTTGTCTTCTTCGTTTTCTTCTCCTTCTTCTTTCACTTTTCTGACTTGGGATTTTCCCTTCTTCTTCTTCTTGCAGTTTCGTGCATAATGTCCTTTCAGGCCACAATTGTAACATGTGATGTTTGTTGCTCCTTTTCGTAGCTCCAGACAGTTTCGTGAGAGGTATTCTGGTTTATTGCAGTTGAAGCAATTGTTACTTCATACTTTGTCAACTTCCATGGCCTGTCCTGCTCCTCAGCTTGAATTTCCAGGTTTGCATTGGTTATTTATGAATTCCCCCCTCATTATGTTTCTATGTTCATCAATGTTTTATCCAATCACTTGAACTGTCTTGATATATTCATCTCCATCTGTTGAAAGTTTGGAAATTGAGTGTATGGCTTCTGCTGTCCTCCAGTTTAAGCTTTTCTTGAGTAGGAAATGGGGAGCTGTTCTTATCATTCCTGCTTTTCCTGCGAGGTCTACAAATTCATCTAGGAATTCATCGATCGGTCGGTTTCCCTGTCTGATGTTGAATAATTTGCTTCCCGCTTGCAACGGTGACATGACATTGCTGAATCGTGTCTGTATTTCGGTTACGAAATTGGCCCATGTGCTTTGATTGGTCGTAGTATCGATTTTCTTTGATGCCCAGTGGGCTCCTGGTCCATCAGTCATTCTGGATAGTACTGCTCCGATCTTTTGTATATCGGTGAGGTCTCTGTGTGTGGTTATGTAGAGTTTCATCTTTCTCCACCAAATGTCGAAAGCTGTTCGGTCTCCTGTGAAGGACTTTGGGTCTGCAATAATTCCTTTGTATTCTGTTGTCATTATTTGCGGAATTTCTTCATCGCTGTCTTGGTCTTGGCTTTCTTGTTCTTGAGCTTGTTGCACTTGGGCCTGCTGTTCTTGGATCTGCTTTTGTCTTTGTTCTTCTCATTGCTCTTTCCAATAGTCTAGATCGATTTCTGCGATTCTACAGGCTTGTTCGAATTCATTCTACTCTGCAGCAGTTGGTCTGTCTGTCTTGGGTAGTCTCTTTCGCTCCCTCCACCGATAGTATTTGTTCCAGTCGCTGTCGCTTACTTTTGCCACGATGGTGCGATTTTCTTTATGCTGTACTTCGGCGGGTCGGTCTTCTGAAGGGGTTCAGCAATTTCATTCCTATGTGCCCCTGGCTTTGGTATTATTGTCGTACGCTCTGTGCATTGTGTCCCTTCTGTATTAGTGTATCCTCTTCTTGTACTCAGCAATTGTAGTTTGCAATCTGCTATTGTCTGAAGCTTTGGGCTTGCGTTCGTTCTTCTCTTGTTCTCTTGCAGATTGGTTTGTCCTCTTCTTTGGCAGGAAGATTCTGGTCTGACCACAGCTCTTCTAGGCTTATCCCATATTCTCCTTCTAGTAAGAGTTCTGCGATGAGCTGTGCTGTTTCATTACTGAAGTTTTCAGTAGGCTCGTCTGCGGTGGTGAAGGCAAGTTCTCTCAGAAGTGCCTGTTCTTCTTCTTCTTCGTCGCTACTTGGTGTAGGCATATGCTCCCTTTTTCGATTGTTCGAATTGCTAGTGTCTCTGCGGTTGGTGTGGACTGTCTCTGCGAATAGCGTGGACTGCAATGTGTGATCTACTTCTCTGAACCAGATGTTCTTGTTGCTCATGCTAGTGCTTGCTGGGTCAGTGACCATTCATCGTCGAATGTTGATTAGATCTTTGATAAAGCGTGACATGGTGTGTGAGTCTGGGTGAGTCTCAACGAGGTTTAATATCTTGTTAGGCTAGACGAATCTTAAAGGACTCAGGCAGACTAAGTGCAAGAGCAGTTTAAGATGATGGCAAAAGGAATATTAAACCTAGTGCTACTGGTACATCTGGAAGTCCTTATGTATCTACAGTACCCAAGCACAGACCATGGGCTGCGCAATGCTGTGGACTGCAGATGAGTAAGGCTGGAGTGGGATGACTCAGAGTGACTAGGGGGATGAAGATGACTCAGTGACTGCGTGCTGCACAGCATGATGGAGAGGGATGCACAGCATGATAGGAGAGGGAGAGATAAGAGAAACGATAAGGGGAAGGAAGATAAGATAAGAAAAATGAATAGTCCATAACAATGATCAAATAGAGAACAGGAGAGATTGTCTTTAACAGATGCTCCAAAACATGCAAGATAAACCACCAGACAATCAATATACAGAAAGTGGCTGAACCAGCGAAGACCACAGCCAATGACAGGACAGAAACCCAGATACCTTCATATCTGATGAGATTCAAACACCTCTTTAAGGAGAAGAACTTCGATTGGCTACCAGACCACAAGGAGTGGGACCACGAAATAAACTTAACAAAAGATGCACCCAAGATGATACCAAGCAAGGTCTATCTGATAATGCAGAAAGAACTAGAAGAACTAGATGCCTTTGTCAAAGAAGGACTAAGAACAGGGAAGATACGCTCCTCAAAATCACCTTATGCAGCACCCTGTTTCTTTCACAATAAGAAGGATAGTGGCAAATGGCTCATCCAAGATTATCGAGAAATAAACAAATATATGGTCAAGGACAAGTTCCCACTACTACACATCAGCAAACTCCTCGATGTACTACAAAGAGCGAAGTATTTTAACAAGATTGATATTATCTGGGGATACAATAACGTTCGCATCTGAAAAGGAGATGAATGGAAAGCAGCCTTCCTAACAGCAAGAGGGCTCTTCAAACCAAAAGTCATGTACTTTGGACAGTGCAATGCACCAGGCACTTTCAGCCGAATGATGGCAAGCCTCTTCCAAGACCAAATACGAAGAAGAGTAGGCATAATCTATATGGACGACATCATAATCATCAGATGAATATGAGAGGAACTTCAAAAGAACACAGTAGAAGTCATGGAGATACTGAACAAGAATGACCTATTCATCAAAGGACCGAAATGTGTCTGGGAATCATCAAAAGTCCCAGTACTAGGGTATGTCATAGGAGAAGGGAAAGTGGAAATGGAACTGGAGAAGATTACAGCCATACAATCCTGGCCAACCCCGAAAATGAAGAAAGAACTATAAAAGTTCTTGGGATTCACAAACTTTTACTGATGATTCATCAAAGGATATGCAAAAGTCGCCAAATCTCTAACGGAGCTGACTGGAAACAAAACATTCCAGTGGACAGACAAGCAGCAAAGTGCTTTCAAGGAGCTAATCCGACATATAACCTCAGTGCCCATCCTAGCACTACCACAAACAGAGGGAAAATTCCGAGTTGAAACGGACACCTCAGGATATGCCATTGGAGTGGTATTATCACAGCAGCAGAAAGGACTGTGGCACCCAATCGCCTTCATATCAAGATGCATGACCCCAGCAGAGCAGAACTATGGAATCTATGACAAAGAACTCCTTGCAATAATGGTAGCACTGAAGACATGGAGACAATACCTTCTAGAAGCTCAAGAGAAGTTCGAAATATTGACGGACTACAAGAACCTATCATACTTCCAAAAACTGCAACGACTCAATTTGAGACAGACTGGCTGGTACCTGAAATTACAAGAATACAACTATGAACTATGACATGTACCAGGAAAAGTGAATGGAAAAGCAGACGTCCTATCATGAATGGTGGGATATGAAGAAAACCTAGCAGAGAAAGACGACATACAAATGATCAAAGAAGCCACATTTATTCGACACCTGAAAGAGAATAATGAACGAGATTTCGAATTCATGATGTTCGAGGATGAACATCCACAAAAAGGAGGAGCAGAAAATAACAAAACAATGCAAACAAGAGGAATCACAATGATCGAAACCCCAAGGATAGAACAAATTCGACAATGCACATGAAGGGAAATGATTGTAACAACAGGACTGAAGGAAAAACCACATTGGTTCACAGAAGAAAACTACATTGTATACACAGGAGGGAAAATCTACATTCCCCCAGACAACAAATTGAAGGAAGATATCATGTTTGAACACCATGACATGCCCATTGGAGGGCACCCAGGACAATATTGCATGCACAAACTCATGAACCGCACCTACTGGTGGCCATCAATATTAACAGACATCAAGAAATATGTCAATGGATGTGAAGCATGCCAGCGAAACAAAATCATCTGACAAAAGAAACATGCACCACTACACCTGCATGAGGTTCTGTAGCAACCATGGGAAGATATTGGAGTAGATCTCATAGGACCGCTACCCAGCTCGAATGGCTTTAACACCATTGCCACAGTCACAGACTGCCTGACCAAGATGATTCATCTAATTCCCACAAACACCAAACTCACAGCAGAAGGTCTTGCACGATTATACCGAAACAATGTGTGGAGACTCCATGGAATCCCATGAAAGATCATCAGTGACCGAGGACCCCAATTCATAGCACGATTCATGACAGTGCTTCTAAAACTGCTTGGAATGAAGCAAAACCTATCAATGGCCTATCACTCACAAACAGATGGACAGGTGGAGTGATCCCATCAAGAGACAGAAGCTTTCCTTAGAAACTTTACAAACAACCTACAGGATGACTGGGCAGAATGGATAGCGATTGCAAAATACCAATATAATGACAAAACACACCAGGGAACAAAGGAGACACCATTCTATCTCAACTACGGAATGCACCCCTGGAAGGGAGAGCCACAGACAACAGAAGGGAACAACTCTGCAGCAAAGAACTTTGTCGAAAGAATGGACCAAATCCGGAAAGAAGCAAATGCTGTGCTGTAGTATGCACAAATATGAGCCAAAGACAATTACAATGCGAAACGAAGACCAGCCCATAAATACAAGAAAGGGGATGGAGTATGGCTTGAAGCCACCAATATCACAGTCAATCAACCATCAAAGAAGTTATCGGCACTCCAATACGGACTATTCAAGGTGATCGAAAAGAAAGGAGCCTCAGCATATCGCCTGGAACTCCTAGCATCATGGCAGCTGATACACCCCATGTTCAATGAAACACTGCTCACACTGTACAAAGGACCCCGCTTCAAAATACAAGAACGGCCATTGCCGCCACCCTTTGAAATCATAAATGATGAAGAAGAGTACAAGATAGAAGAAATTCTAAAAAGAAAGAAACAAGGAAGAGGAATGCTATTCCTGGTCAAGTGGAAAGGATATGGATATGAGGAGAACACATGGATCAAAGAGAAGGAACTGGGGAATGCGCAGCAAGCTCTAGACCATTTCCTGAAGAAGACTACAGAACAAGATAAAAGGACCATGAAAAGAGGGAAGAAGACCAAAAATCATACATTATGACCACCAACGCCTCCATCAGCATCGAAAGCAGCGACGACAGCCACGCACTCACCCCCATCACGAATGACTCTGAGAATCTGGTGAAAATCCTCGATGCCAGAGACTACATGGACCCCCTCGCCATCACCCTCGGTGCATACCTGCGCTATGTCATGACCATCCATATGCATCTTTGGACCGGACAGACCCCCGATGGAACTGCCTCCACAACAGCAGAATGCATCACGCTTCGCGAAGCAATGGAGATGCTTCACACCAAAAATCAGTGGCTTAAACTCCTTGCCACCATCCTCCATCACATCTGCTCCTACAATGAGGAGCTCATTCACATGTGGGCCCCATGCACGACAACCGCCTGGAAGAACAATGGGTGGGGACAGCTGGACTAAGGGTTTCACAAGGATGTGAATCTAAAAAGAGGGTGATGTTACGGACTATTCATTTTTCTTATCTTATCTTCCTTCTCTTATCCTTATCTCCCCCATCATGCTGCGCATCCCTCCCCATCATACTGCGCAGTGTGCAGTCATTGAGTCATCTCCATTTCTCTAGTCACTCTGAGTCATCCCACCCTAGCCTTACTCATCCACAGTCCGCAGCATTGCACAGCCCATGGTCCATGCTCAAGTACTGTAGTATACATAAGGACTTCCAGATGTACTAGTAGCGCTAGGTTTAATATTCCTTTTGCCATTGTCTTAAACCGCTCTTGCACTTAGTCTACCTGAGTTCTTTAAGATTCGTCTAGCCTAACACCCTTGCCATCACCCTTGGCACATATCTGCGCTATGTCATAACCATCCATATGCATCTTTGGACTGGACAAACCCCTGATAGGACCAGCCCCACAACAGCAGAATACATCGTGCTTCATGAAGCAATGGAGATGCTTTGCACTGAAAACCGGTGGCTCAAACTCCTCACCACCACCCTCCATCACATCCACTCCTACAATGAGGAGCTCATTCATACATGGGCCCCACACGTGGCAACTGCCTGGGAAAACAATGGGTAGGGACAGCTGGACTAAGGGTTTTGTGAGGATGCAAATCTAAAGAGAGAGTGATGTTACAGACTATTCATTTTTCTTATCTTATCTCCCTTCCCTTATCTCTTCCTCCCCATCATGCTGCGCAGTGCGCAGTCATCAAGTCATCTTCACTTTCCTAGTCATCCTGAGTCATCTCATCCCAGCCTTACTCATCCGCAGTCTGCAGCATTGCACAGTCCATGGTCCGTGCTTGAGTACTGTAGTGTATATAAGGACTTCCAGATGTACCAGTAGCACTAGGCTTAATATTCCTTTTGCCATTGTCTTAAACCGCTCTCGCACTTAGTCTGCCTGAGTCCTTTAAGATTCATCTAGCCTAACAGTAGTGCTTTTAAAAATCTTTTGCTCCAAGTATTTTGAATGCAAGATTTTTCTGATAGCCATATAAGAGCAGATATATACATATCTCTGACTCACACATGTGCAGTGCACAGCCCTATGACTCACCCTATCTAGTCATTACTAGTCATTCCCCTGTGCTGCACCTCACAGCATTGTACAGTCCATAGTCTATGCTCGCTCTGTACACATATATAAGACCTACAGATGTACCAGTAGTTGCTAGGCTTAATATTCCTTTTGCCATCGTTTTAAACTGCTCTCGCACTTAGTCTGCCTGAGTTCTTTAAGATTCATCTAGCCTAACAGCCATGTTAATGCAATCAAGGACATCAGAGATGTCAGGAACGAGTACTCTTGTGACATGTCATATTGTAATCCCAGTACCCAGGTTACATCATCACCAGTTATGTGTTATGGTACATAGGTTACTTCTCTGAGGCTGACACTACTTACTTCTCTTCTTCCATCATCACTGTTCCTTGCTGTGTACACAATTTGCTCTCACTATAGATGTTAGTCCAATTCTCTCATCCAAACTGTGAGTGTTTGACATCTCCATTGAGACGTATTTATACTTTTTTTTGACATATTTACACTTTTTCTAAAAAAAGTGTAAATATGTCTCGATGGAGATGTCAAACACTCACAGTTCAGATGAGGGAATCAGACTAACATATATAGTGAGAGTGAATTGTGTACACAGCAAGGAATAGTGATGATGGAAGAAGAGAAGTAGTGTTGGCCTTGGAGAAGTGATCTATGTACCATAACACATGACTGGTGATGATGTAATCTGGGTACTGTGATTATACATATATGTATCATCACAGTTCAAAAAAAAGTGTAAATACATCAGAGAAAGGATGTCAAATACTCACAACAGTTGAGAACTGGCCAAACATATATTTTGAGAGAGCAAGATACAAAGTGAGAGAGGAGAAAAGGTAAAAGTAAGAGAGAGAAAACAGAAATGGAATTGAGCACTCTATAAGTAGTCACATGAAGATGATGTAAGCTGATGATATAACCAAGGCATGGTTATAGGAAGTCAGGAAAGAAAGCATGTAATGCAAAAACAGGCCTCTCTCCAGAACATTCCTATAGCACAGAGCAAAGCTCAGAAAGCAAGCTTAGAACTTTATCTTCAGAAAGTTCTAAAAGCATTGCTAAAGCTTTAATATCAAGTGCTACTTGCACATTTACAACTATTTGAAGCACTTTATTCATATCAAGCCTTTCTTGATCCTCCAGGTCTTTATAAGCTTCATCCAAAATCATCAGATATAGATTATCAAGTTGCTTAGTCTGAAGCTTGGATGGTTTATTGTAATTTGCAACAATAGAAGATAAACAACTAGCAATAAGTCCTTTGCTAGCAATATATTCACATGCAGTAGCTGCATAAATGAACAAAGTTCCAGATTGCTGAACTAGTGCTTTAACCTCAGCTCCTGGAGGCCAGCCTTTAGGAACTTTATGCTCTTTGGCAAGATCACCAAGCCTTTCTTGAATAAAGAGCTCTATGTCCTGCTGAACAAAGCTTTGTTCAATATTATGAAGATAAAACTTGGTTGCAATAGATGCAACTGCAAAAGTCTTGCCATAGGATTCAGGCTCTGATCAACTAGTAATAAAGATCTTGACAGGCATAGAAGCAGCATAGGCCCACAGATTGGCCAAGAAATCAGAGACAAATTGCTGATTTGCACATTCATCCAAAGCATCAATGACAATAACAGCATGTTTCCGTAAGCAGTCTGAGCTTGCCTCTTGCAAAGGATAAACCAGAAGATGGCGAAACTGAGTTTCGAAGTTCTTTCCAGAATCCCCAAGATTCTCTTCAAGGTATCTGGACAATGCATCAAAGACAGCAGAAGAATACCGAGCCAGCTGAAAAGCCACAGTTGGTGCTATATGCTCTGCAGCACTACAGGAGGCATCATTGCGAGAGCAGAAGAATAATGCCCCAAGTTGACCAAGGCCCTTGAGAGCCTCACAAAATGCATATGCAATTGTGGTCTTGCCTGTACCAGCCATTCCATTGAGCCAGTAGATCCTCTTGTCATTGGCATTCACAGCCCAACTCAAGAGCTCCGAGAGAATCTGGACACGAGTCCTTTGTGTGCAAGCCCGGCGCTGGATCACAAAGGTGGCATCATATTCTGCCTGTTGAACAGGTGCAAGTCTCGCAAGCATGCTCAGCTGGATAATACCTCAGCACTAAATCTGTCAAAGAACGAAAACATGACCACTTGCCTTCCGATGTCGATTCATAGTTCGAGACAGTTCTCCGATCGAGAGTTCCACAGACAGGGTTGTTTCGACCTTTGGCAGTGTGGAGGCTTGAGATATGGTGTGGACGTCTGAGATATCAACGACTCGACTCACCAAGAACACATCTAAGAGACCAGATAAGGTATGATAAGCATTGTTGACATCGTCTGCATCCTTTTGGACATTGGCCAAAGCAGCAAGCTTCGATCGGGACTGTACATCTTTAATCCGGAGGACTTGCTTTTCGATATCACTATAAAGCCATCAGATCGACCTTCCGAAAATGCTCAGAGGACAAAAGACCTGTTTAGCTGCATAATACGTTCACTCGCGGAGCCCTTGAAGGACTTGCCTTTGTACTTGTCTAGAATCAAGACGACTGCCCCCAGCTTCGTGAGGAGAAGAGCAGCATCATCTTTATTCCCGCGTGTATTCTGGCAGAAGGCTTCTCAGACGGGGACTTGATCAGGATATGGGAAAGATCATACCTCGATTAGACCAATAAGGCCGAGGAGGCCCTCCCGCAGTTGATTTCAAGGGCGGGAAGGCATCTGCAGCACCAAGGATGAAACGGAGGATAGTCTTCATTCCTTCGTGGATGGTGCTCTTTGTGGTTTGTGCGGTACCAGGAGGGGTATTAGTAGCTGCTACGGAAACTGCGTGCGGGCCAGAAGGCTGGGACGAAGTGTTAGAGGAGGTCTGCACAGTGGGGACGGCAGCGGCCTGGTTGCCAGCGCTACTGGCACCAACAAGTGGGAGCGGGGTACCGGCAGTGATCTGCGGGGCCACGATAACAGTCTGATTTCCGGCATTAATGGCTCCGGGAGGCGGCAATGGAGCTGACGCCTGCGCAGCAGGTGGCTGGAGCGAGGTACTGACGACGGTCTGCGCAGCGAGAGGGGCCTGGCTGCCAGTGTTAGAGGCAGGAGGCGCCATCAGGGATGTCGGCATAGCAGACAGCTGGGGCGAGGTACTGGCAGCGGTTTGCCCGGCAACGGCGGCCTGGTTCCCAGCGCTGGTGGTACTGGAAGGCAGCAAGGGAGACGGGGAGCAGTTGGGGTGAAAGAAGGCGTGGGCTGCAAGGAAGCAATCGATGATCGATAAACGCCGAAATATCTATTAAGCGCCGTCTCTCAATATTCTTGTGGGTCCCAGTGTGGGAGGCGGTGTATGGGCTGAAGATATCACATGACCAACGTCGTCATGTGTTGAGTCTGCGATTACACGTTGAAGTTACGCCTCCTCGTCGTCCAACAGGCCGGGCATGGCTTCCACCTCCTCTTCAACGTCGCCGCATTCCACGACCACGACCCATCGACGATCTGTTTCTGCCCTCATCATGTCAAGCAGGATTTCTACTTCCACGATGCGCTTCACGAACCCACACGCCTCGAGCTCGAATTCCTCGTCCTCCTTTCGTGTTGACACCGACACTCCATCTCATGCACATTCGCCACAGCCCGATTCACCGTCAACGTCTACAGTCACCGCTGCGAAAACCACTTCGCGCATTATGACCTCCGTACGACGCACCTTTGCCAGTGCTACGCCGAAAAAGCGCTGGTCGGACCCCCATGTGCGTCTCCTTTGCCTTTCAAATCTTTTTGTGGCTTCTTATTCCACCATCTTTCCAATGCATGTTCAAAACGTGATCGTCTTGCAGAAACACGTGCACGCGGGGATGATCTCGACGCCCGAGGAGCGCAACACGTTTTCCGCATCGCCGTTCCGCCCTTCACCGGATGCCACGTCGACACGCCCGACGATCGAGCAGATTGCGATGGGTCTGCACATCTCGCGCACGCCACACCTGCGTCCGCTCAGCCCGCAGGCGTACCCCTATACTCACTCTACGCACCCGCACGCGCACCACGAGAAGGCGCCTCACCAACGCGCGCGCACCGTACCCCCAATGACCCCCGCCTCTGCGGCGACGAACAAGACAAAGACAAAGGTGACTGCGTCGTTACCCCTGTCTGCGTCGAAGGCTTCTGTGCCGGCGCGCTCGTCGTTGAAGAAGCCGAGCACATCGACCGAGTCGTCGTTGGATCGCGCGACTGGCTTGCTTACGGCCACGACAGCGATGACAGCCACGTCGACGTCATCCTCAACTCTTCCCGTGCCCGGCCTCACCTCTGCGTCTGCATCCTCAACGACTGTCACGTCGAGCACGACGCCCCCAACTCCGCAGTCGGCGTCGGTGGCCGCCGTCCCTGCGTCCACATCTACACCCTCGACATCCGGTCGGTCCATGGCATCAATCAAGATTCGCATGTCGCGCTTTTTGTACGGCTACGCCTCATTGAGGAGTGCATCTGCGCCTAGCATCGTGATGTCCTCTTCTGCACGGACGGATTCGGGTTCGAATCCGAACTCGGGCACGTCGTCGCCGAGGGAAAGCACGTCTGACGTCCCGACTCCGCGCAAAGCGGTGCGATTCTCCGCGCAGGTGCACGACGTCGAGGATGCTGTGAGGTAGCGCTGCCGGATTCTCCTACCTCTACCTTATTCTTTCATCTGTCTTTCTGCTGTGTTTTTTTTATCGTCTCCACTTTTCGTTTTCCCACTCCGCTGCGACACCGCATGCTTTCTACATTGCTAAATTATCACTATTCGCACGTCATCCCTTCATCTACGCCCTTCCTCCCTGCACCAACCAAAAGGCCTGGAATGGCTCTTTCGAGTGGTCGGATTTTTTTCTTTGCCTTGCATTAGCCACGCACTATTCCACACGACAATATATATTCACGTCCGCTGTTGTTATCTCTAGACGTAGTGAATTCGAATAATCGCCCGTCCGTACTCGCCACGTCAGCAAGTCAGTCAGGCCTACGATCAGTTTATGTCAGCAAGATTATGCCCATCACCGCTGCACAGCTTTTGCGCTGCACCTGTTCCAGTCTTTCCGTTCCAACTTTGCCGAGTCTCTATCGTCACGAGCCGAACCGTTCGCAGCAAGCGTATCTTTCACTCAGACCACTTCTTCCGACTCTAGGAACCATACCCTCCAACTACAGTCATCTGTATACATCTGAGCTGCCCCCCTATTAACCGGACTCTTTGAACGAACAAGGATCGGAAGACAAGGGCTAGAGGATAAAGAACAAGACAAGAATAAAAACAGGGGTTTTTCTTTTTGCAAGAGCCACTTTTGGAGTGCTTTTTCTGCATTGGGAGAATCTCTTCGCTGTTTTTCTCTTGCGACTTTCGCGTGAAATTGTAGGCTTTGGCGATGGCTCCTGTAGAGACAGAGTATTATGATCTGGTGCGTCCTGCCTTTTTTTCCCCTTCTTATCCGTCGTAGATGTATCAATGTGCGTGCTTAGCTCGGCGTGCCTGTCGATGCGGATGACACGGTGCTCAAAAAGGCGTACCGGCGGCAAGCCATGAAGGTTCGTCTCGCAACAGTTTATTTATCTATATATTCTGAACATGGGCGTCTTTGGTACTTCAGTATCACCCAGACAAGAACCCCTCGGCTGACGCAGAGGAAAAGTTCAAGGAGATAAGGTCGGTCGTCGTTTTGCATCCCCCGCGCAGTCGTTGGGCTGGGCTCATCAGTGCTTCCTGTCAAACAGCAAAGCGTACCAGGTCCTTTCGGATCCGGTCCGTAGCTCAGCTGCAAGCTTTATTGTTCGTTGCGCGCTGATGCCTTTTTTTTTCCTTCTGGATAGAATTTACGTGTGGTTTATGATAAGAATGGAAAATCTATGGTGAGTGGTGGACGGGCAGATGAGAATTGCTGCTGAAAAGTGTGGTTGGGATCGTGTCGTAGGTTGACAAGGAGGGCGAAATATCTATGGAAGACGCTGCCGGATTCTTTGCCAATGTCTTTGGCGGCGAACGATTTATGGATTATGTGCGTCCACATCTTCCCCCATCCCTCTTTCGCTCTACCCCTAACTAACACCCGTCCCCGTCTTGAAACAGATTGGCGAGATCTCTATCATGAAAGACATGACAAGCGTCGCGACGACGATGATGACGGACGAGGAAAAGGCGGAAGTCGAGAAACAGATGAACGCCAACGGTCACAACAGCAATGGAGCTGATGCTGGCTCGGGTCCGACATTCGTTATGAACGTGCCCAGTCCGGCTGCAGCAGCTGCTTCAGGTCACGCCGCGCCATCGAAGCGTTCCAGCCAGCCACCGGCGACGCCCACCTCCACATCGACACCCGCAAGCTCTACACCAGCGCCTACGAATGGGACTGACGTGAATGGCGCAGCGCCCCGTCCGGCTCAGCCACCGCTCGGTCCTTCCACCTTGATCCATGTGGATGGCGACGACGGGAACGGCAATGGCGTTTTGGGTGCGGGAGGGTTCGACAAGATGTCGGAGAAGGAGCGGCAGAGGGAGGCGGCGCGGCGGAGACGAGAAATGCAAGCGGAGCAGCGGGAGAAGTTGCGCGAACAGGAGCGCGAGCGGCGTAAGGTCATGGAGGCGCGCGTCGCGATGCTGACGACGAAGCTTGTGGAGAGGCTGAGACCGTTCGTGGAGGCGAAGCGCCCAGGGGATAAGGACGACCCTGAGACGGCCGCGTTTGAGACCAAGATGCGCCGCGAGGCAGAAGATCTCAAACTCGAGAGCTTTGGCGTCGAGGTCCGTGAGCGCCTGTTAGATTCGCATGCAGATCTTATTGATATTGTTACCATTTTAGCTTTTGCATACGATTGGGATGGTTTACATGATGAAGGCTTCGTCCTTCCTGAAGTCACGGAAATTCTTGGGCATGTGAGTTGGAAGTCTTTCCTTTTAATTTCTTCCAGGCGTTTTCTGGAAAACAGCACGCGAAATTTGGCCCATGCTGCAATCGATAATCTACAATCTCCTTGGAGCTAAATTGGAACGGTGCTGATTAGTTTTTATATTGCGGTTAGACCGGGCTTTTTCTCGCGGTTGAAAGAGAAGGGAGCGCTCGCGAAGGACGTGTGGGGCGTGATAGGCAGCGCGTGAGTTCACTCGATCCGTTTTTGTGTTGGATCGGATTTTGGCTGATACCAGACTTTTGCGGTTAGCCTGAGCGTACGGGATGTGATGCTCGTGAGTACTTGGCGTTACCTCTAGAAAAAAAAATTCCTGGTGCCCGATTGCTGATCAACGAACGATGCGCCATGTCAGGAAATGGAAAAGCTGCAGGCCAAGGGAGACGTTCCTGAAGAGGAGTTGAGGGCGCTGGAGATGGACGTCACGGGCAAGGTACGCGTTATCTCGTTTCCATTCCGTTTCAATCAAAGCGATTACCTGACGCTCCGACGTGTTCGTCAGATTATGCTTGCGTCGTGGCGTGGTGCTCGGCTAGAAGTCATCCAGGTCCTTCGGGAGGTATGCCAATATTCCCCCTTTCTTCTTCAGCTCTGATGCAGACGGAACTGAAGCCGTGCACGTGCAGGTTGTAGATAATGTGCTGAAAGAGCCTGGGCAGCCCGATGCGGTGCTGTATAATCGCGCAAAGGTGCGTTTTCATGACTCGTCCAGGTCGCAGAGGGCTGACATGGCTCCTGATCGCAGGGCTTGATTCTCATGGGTGCCATATTCAAATCGACGCAACCCGATGAATCGGATGAAGAGCGTCGAGAGCTGGAAAGGTAAATTGAAGTGGCTTTTCCAATTTTTTTTTTCTTTGCAAGATGTTCGATCGAGCTTAACTGACTGGAATTCTGTGACTGGCAGAATGGTCGCCGAAGCAGCCGCCCCAAAGTCGAAACACCGTGCTTCCAAGGCGAGACGTGAGGAGCTATTCCGACTCACGAGAGAGCAGGCGGAGAGGGAGAAGACGGCAGGCAACAGTGGTGGACACACGCCACCGAACGGACAGACGCCCTCCGCCGCGGCTCATTGAATCGTTTCACTATCTGTCGTTGTCGTCGTTTTGTTTTCAACTTTCCACATCGCACTAGCCACAGCCTATGGAGCAGCAAAGGACGATTGGCATGGCTCATCAACTCGTATCATCATGCTCACCATCTATGATATGGTGCAACACACATGAGGCCTATATATCTTATGCTACACTCCACTCACTCCTTTCCACTGCTTGCCTTGGATTTAGTTACTTCAGATTCCCACTAATAATTGCAAATTGTAGCTAATGGTTCTATGCCGAATTGTATTGTGACACCAGCATGCCGAGATTGCGGTTTGCGCACTGCGCAATGATGTCTGAGGCAAACTCCGCAGCTCTGAGCGCCAGCCAACACAGCAATTTCGCAAATGTAATAATCTCGCTCCATCAAGTCTGACTTTGCCTCTTCTTCTCTTCTCTTCTCCTTGCCGCCGTTATTCGCCGTTTCACCTCACGTTTGGGTGCCTTCATACTCTCCGAGCTCCGCACGAATACATCAAGTCGAAGTTCATAGACTGTCTTTTCAGATAATCACAAGTTTGTCATGATCGTCGACAGCCGCAGTCGAGATCCTCGGCCGGATGCCTCCGTCGACGTACGCCTTCCTGTCCGTAACTCGAGATGTGCGCACCATGACGTATTTTGCTTTCATCGCCGGCCAATTCTGCAAACTCATACGATTCATGAACGCTGAACCTACAAACGTCGCCACTACAGGGCAGAGACAGCAAAGAGACACCTCCGCCATACACATTCAACCCGAGCTTTCCGCCTCCGCCGCGCCGAGGCGTGAACGGCAGTTCTGGGAGCGGTGGTGCGGCTGCGACCGTGAGCAGCTTTAGCAGCGGGTTTTTGAGCAGCGCGGGGACGACGTACACGACGTCGGCCCCGACTTCGGGACACTATACGACTGCAAGCCATGCGCTTGTCAAGCCCTCGGGTCGTGAGTATGGAGCGAGCGGGTTTGGGGCGGTTCAGGTGGGGGGAAAGCAGCTACCCGAGTTGCCGAGCGCGTCGGTGAACCAGCCGCATTTGCAGAACGGAAACATGCCAATAGCGGGTGCGTCTGCGTGCCTTTATGTGCGCGTCCTAACGCGCCGATACTGTGTTTGACGTACGCTTTGAATCTTTCAACAGGCACGTTTTACATTGACCCAAAGATTCCCTCGTTGGGGTTCGACGCAAAGGGGTTCAAGTCGAGAAAGAAGAACCCGCCACACGCATCGTTCCGGACGCGGTCCGGTGCTATCTCACTGGACCTGGGCACGACGGGCGACGTGAGGGAGACGCCGAAGGCGTCGGTATTGGTCGGTAGCCGTACGGGGAACATCAACATCAAATTAGTGAGTTGGTCGGTCGGTCTCCGTTCGCGCTCATCGGGGGTTTTTTTTTCTCTTTTTTTCTCATCTTCCCTTTCCGCGAAAGGAGGACAGAAGGGAAGCCGTGATGCGAAGATATGCAAACTGACATTCATCTTTTATTTCATCTGATCCAGTTGCCCTCTCACGCCCCAAGCCCGCGAATGGGCCTTGAGGTCGTCTCGCGTCGCGGTAAGCCAGGAACATTGATCTGCACGGCGAGCCTGAAATGCTGACGCAATACGTCCGCGTACGCAGGAAACATCGTGCTGTACTTGCCCAGGGACTACACCGGCGCGGTGCAGTTGAAGACGCACAAAGGCAGTCTGAACATTTTGCCGGGATTGGCGTCGGTGATGCGTGTGATGAAGGAGGCGGACGACGAGGCGCTCATTTTTGTGGGCGACCCGAACGTGTCGGGTCCGGCCACGGACACTCGGGCGGTTGATTTTTGTCAGCTTAGCTCGTCAAGGGGCAAGGTCGTTGTCGGGTTCACCGGGATGGACAAGTTTGAGCAGAAGACGGGCTTTTGGCGCACGTTGGGACGGCTGCTGAGACATTCAAGGAGCGCCGGCGATTGATCTGCGATTTCTTTTCAACAGTTTTCCATATATTTTTTCTCTTCGTCATTTCATTCTCTTCTCCTTCTGATATCATGCTTCACAAGACTGACTTGTGCCCTGCCTCGTGTGGGGCATATCTGGACATCTGTACATGTAATGTTTAATATTTTTGGGGACGAATGACTGGTCTTCTCATGTCAACTTTTGCCACATTGACATCTTGGTCGCGAAGCGGCTACTATATGGCTCTAAAGTGTGTGATTTTTCCCCGTCCGAATTGGACGACGACTGACAAATGTGATTGAACTGTATGGCGGATTCTTATTGCATCGATGAAGAAGATTCGACGAGAATCTTGTTGTCGTTGTCATGAAAGTCTGCCCACACGGACATGGTGGTGCGCGTCCACCTAATAATCGAATTTCTCAACACCTGCCAGCGGGTTTCTTCGAAAGAGGACTTTGCTCCCCGACATCATCGGATCCCTACGACCTCTGGCGACTCTACTTTCATCGTCCCTTATTATTACTTTTTTTTTTTATATTTGGTTTTTCCATCCACGCCGCTGGGCATGGATTGATTTACTTAATCTGCAAATCGGGAATCGACAGACGACCAAATGCGAGCGTGGCTCTCGAATCTGCCTCTGTCCCCTGCCCTCGGATCTGAGTTTTCGTTGCACGGTTTTGAATTGCGGCGCTCGAACGGTTAATCACTGGCGAATGTGGTCCCAGCTTCCGTTATAAAAACCCCTCCGATGATGTCCATGCCTGTCCAATCCTGTCGTCCCCGTACTTCTCCTCTCATCCCTTCCTACCCTTCCTTCTGCTTTCTTCTTTCCCCTACTCGTAACGCAAAGCGTCGACAGTCGTCGCCCCTCCTCGTCTTGATCCTGAGAAAGCACACGCAATTTTCTGATTAGCACCATGGCCAGCTTCGACGATCGTCAAGTCGGATGCTTCACCGGCATGTTCAGGCGGAACGCCAGCAAGCCCGCTTGTGAGCAACAACGCGCTCACGCTCGTGCGCGGTCCGGCTCGGTCCTGTCGTCCTCGTCATCGGTGACGGCGTGCTCGGAGCACCGATGCCCCGCGGTGCCGCAGGCGAAGGGACGCTCCAGATTTTCGTCCTCGGGCAGGATCGCGACGGATGTGAGGACGGAAGGATTTGAGAAGGAGAAGGTGAGCGAGCGCCGAGCTTCGACTTCCGAGAATTTTTTTTTTTTTTTGCCGGCACAGAGTGAACAAACTCCTTGCTTGACAGCACGAATGCGGCAATTTTGGTCCGTGCTGCAACTTTGCATACAGCCCGTCGTCGGAGTGGTGGACGAGTGGAGATGATGGTCTCCCATCCTATGCACCGCCGATCCCGATCGCGGACCCGTCTCGTCGGAGCGAGCTTTTCGGCATCATCGACAAGACGCTCGACGCCCTCAGTCCAAAACTCCGCGAGCTCAGTTTGCAAATACATGGTAAGCCGGTCTTAAAAAAAATTCAAGGTAATCGGAATGGAATCTGATGCGAGTTGCAAACTTTCAAGACCACCCGGAGCTCATGTTCAAGGAGAAGTGAGTGATTTCGGCGCCTTGAGACTGGAACAATTTTTTTTTCCTGAGCTCTCTTCTTTTCTTTTTTTTTTTCTAGATTCGCGCACGATCTCTTGACAAAGTTCATGACCGAGCAAGGGTTCAAGGTCACTAAGCACTACCTCGGGCTCGAGACCGCCTGGCGCGCAGAGTTCTCTCATGGGCACGGAGGACGAGTCCTCGGCATTAATTCTGAGATGGACGCCCTCCTCGGACTCGGACATGCATGCGGACACAATCTCATCGCTATCAGCGGCGTCGGCATCGCTATCGCTGTCAAGGCCGCACTGGAAGCACACAACATTGCTGGCAAAGTTGTATTGCTCGGGACTCCAGGTCCGTCTTGCGCTGTCTTAATTACAGGTTCTGACTCGTTGACTCCCTTTTTTTCCTAACAAAAAGCCGAAGAGGGTGGAGGAGGCAAGATCATACTCATTGAACGGGGCGGATACAAGGACATGGATGCATGCATCATGTATGTGCCCGGGCGCTCTTTTCCTTCTGTCATTCCGGAACGTCCCTCCGTTCTGAACGCGCGCTCGTGACCATTCCCTAGGTGTCATCCGGCCGCAGGTCCCCAGTGTTCCACAGGCACCGGGTCTACAAACGCCCTACAATCAATCGAAGTTGATTTCCTAGGCAAAAGGTACCGTTCGACGTTCTCACCTCCCACCCTTTTATAGCTTTCGCTGATGATCCCGCGTCATGGGTTCAAACAGTGCGCATGCGGGAGCGGCCCCATGGTGAGTGTCGAACGCTCTGGTGCCCTGGTGCCTCGGGTGTCACAAGATTCGCCTTGACGTAATGGTCGTTCGTTGAAACATTGCCTAAATTTAGGGAGGGCGTGAACGCGCTTGACGCCGCGTTCGTCGCGTACTCTGGTATCTCTGCTCTGAGACAGCAGATGAAGCCGGACTGTCGCATTCATGGCGTGGTGCAAGGGAAAGGCTGGTCACCGAACGGTGCGCTGCCCAAGCAGAACTACCTTTTTTTTTATTTGAATTTGTGGGTTGACCACTTTTTTTGTTTCTGTATGCAGTTATTCCGGACTATGCCAAGATGAAGTGGCTGGTTCGCGCGCCCACGGTCGCCGAGCTCGAGAACTTGGTGCAGCGCGTAAAGGGTTGTTTCGAGTACGGATATGTTCTTCCCCGACATGTGAATGCGGTGCTGACGCAGATCTCGACGCCAGGGCCGCGTCTCTGGCAACCGGTTGTTCTGTCAACCTCAAGTTCGACTCGGCGTATTACGAGCTCCGGCAGAACGAGACGCTTGGTGAGTGCTCTCGACGATTTTTTTTTTCTCTCTTTTCTTGACGGTGGAACAGCGAGGGAGTTTTCTCATGTCGTCGCGGAGCGATATGGCATGGATGCCACCGAAACTGGGAGCAGCGCTTCTACTGACTTTGTATGCTAGTTTCCTGTTGCGAAATGGGAGTGATGATGCTGATTGATTTGTTTCTGGACGCAGGGAAACGTTTCTTTTGGTACATTCTCTTTTGTTTCCTCCCCCCTGCTTTCTGCATGGTGACCGAAATGATCGTCTTTCCACAGAACTCCCCTCCTTGCATCCGCTATATGGTAAGCATCGCCGATACCAGGGTCAGGGACCGTCTGCTCAAGTATCTCCTAAACAGCCATTCCGACGGAGCCCAATGGTGGTAATCACACACCAGGATTCACCCGAGCAGCGGCTGCGCAAGAGGCGCACGAGGTCACGATCATGGTCACCAAGGGCCTGGCGCACACCGGGTTGAGGGTCCTCCGAGACGCGGCGTTCTTTGAAGAGGTGAGGCGCTTCGTTCTGCAATGATCGACCCCACCAGTTGTCCATGGAGAAAGCTCAATTTTATACTGACCCGGATACGTCGGATAGGTCAAGACGGCGTTTTACGGCGAACGGAAATGAATTCCATTCGCGTGATCCTTATCTTATTCGTCTCTCTTCGCCTCTGGCGTGTCCGTCTCTTCATGCCAGAAAAAGGGCCATCCTAGTAGCCACTGTGTCATTTATTTTCGTTCTTGCTTTTTTATTCTTGATGTTTTGAACATTTGTCTTGTACTTGTAGGATATCCTTGCGTCACCTACAAAGCATAGCTTTGTTGTAAACTTGTACTGTCTTGGAAATTGACAATCAGACTGCACTTCGTGTTAGCCAAGGAAAAAAAAAACCGTCAGAATGGGCCTGACCGGGAATTGAACCCGGGACCACCTCGAAGACATGAATTGCCCTAACAAGGTATCATACTACTAGACCATCAGGCCTTATATTCATCGTCCAAATCAAATTGCCTTACTCCTCCTCGTTCGGACACCAATAAGCTCGTCGTTCACGAACAGAGTCTCGGGCAGCTCTGTTCATGCTTGCCTCCGCTGTCGCATTTTGCACAGCGCGCCCGAGTCTAATTCAGCAAGTCTTACACGTCGCCACACGCCCGTGCGCTTTCGGCCCTTCTCGCCGCGTTGCCATGGTCCAGACACGGAGCATGACACACACTGGCACTTCCGCTGCCACCACGGCGGACCAGCAAGTCAAACACCGGCCCGCAAAAAGGGCCAGGACGGTAAAACGACAAACGACCGAGGAGCTTGGTCAGTCTTTGTCACGGTTACGCGCGAAACACTGAGATGTGCAATTTCTGATGGTTGTGGGTTGTATCAAGATGAGGAATTGGAGACGCAAGGAATCGAGTCGCTGCGACCGCGGAAGAAGGGCGACAAGGCCATCGAGGATTTGATGGAGTCCGCCCTCCCGGAACGACGTGACAGTCCCTGGAAAGTCGGTGCGCACGTGTCGGGGTTGGGAGGCGTCGAAAACACGGTCGTCAACGCTGCTGCTATAGGGTGCATGCATTTTTCCATCATTGTCACGTTGCGACGTCTCATCCTTTGTGCCTTTTCGACTCTGGATGAAACAGTGCCAACGCGTTTGCGATCTTTGTCAAATCCCAGAGGAAATGGTCTTCTCCACCACTCTCCGCCGACTCGATAGCCTTGTTCCGCGAACGCATGGAGAAGTACGGGTATACGAACGACGTCGTGCTGCCGCACGGAAGCTATTTGATCAACATGGGTAATCCTGACGCGTGAGTCTTGCGATATCTAACGACCATTGTGATACGATCGGGTCCGACCCGCGGAAATGTTTTTTTGCTACCAGTGAAAAGCGGGAAAAGTCTTTTGAATGCTTCGTCGACGACTTGAAGAGGTGCGAGGCGCTTGGACTCAAATACTACAACTTCCAGTGCGTGCAGGAATCTCAAGTCCGCCGTCACCCCGGTCCGGTCGCTGATGCATGTTGTGAAGCCCAGGTTCGACGGTGGGCGACGCGACGCCGGCCGAGTCCATTTCGCACATCGCAGACTGCATCAACCGCGCCCACAAAGAGACGAGCACCGTCGTCGTGGTGCTCGAAAACATGGCGGGCTCTGGAAACATCATCGGATCCGACTTTCAGCATCTGGGGCAAATAATATCCCACGTCCAAGACAAATCGCGAGTCGGGGTATGCTTGGACACCTGTATGCACTTCCGAATTTCTTTGCAATCATCTCCTCAGCACGACATCCTTTTGCACAGGTCATACGTTTGCAGCTGTAAGAACATTGCAGATAAACATAAATCAAGGTTGACGTCCTCTGAAGGGATATGATATCAGGACAAAAGAAGCCTGGGAGTAGGCACCCCGTTTCTTCCTATGCCTGATCGAAATACAAAATCTCTAATATCCCTCTAGCGATATGCGTGAGAATGAAGCTTTTATAATGGAGTCGAGATTTGTTCCGACCCCTCCATTGCAGTGCAGAAATTCGACGCTCAAGTCGGACTATCCTACTTGCGCGGAATGCACCTGAACGACTCAAAGGCGGAATATGACTCAAAACGCGATCGACATCAAAACATCGGAATGTTCGTGCGTTTCGCGTTCCGTTAGGATATGTGTATTTTACAAAAGGCGTTATGGCCGCAGGGGACACCTCGGGCTCGCCACCTTTCACCACATCCTGAACGACCCTCGCGTCCAGAACATTCCTCTAATTCTAGAGACGCCAAATTTTGAGCGTCCCAGAGACGTCTGGGCGACAGAGATCGAGACCTTGTACCAGTTGTCTGGGCTGGACGTAAACTCAGCTGACCTGGAGAGCATAGCGGGGCGCATCAAGTCTGCAATTGGGAAGGACTTGATGGCCAACGACGCACCAAAACCCAGCACTACGAAATCAAAGCGCGTAAAAGCCTCCAAGAGCGGAAAACGTAAGGCCCGTCCCAAGGACGACTCCGGGGAGGACGCTGATGGCACGGATGAGGCGGAAGGAAAATAGATGGTCGTAATTAGTCCCTGTCCTACCTATACATCCTTATATATACAAGATAACACATTGCGGCGAGCTAGTGTATACGAAAGCTTCATACTACAAGTCCTCTCTGTCTATCGTAACGTTTTACCAGAAAGCACACCAACCAGAAAAGCATTGACATAGGTTTTCGAACGATGTCGCCTGTTCGATCAGCTTTTCGACTTGCAAATCCACGGTTAGGGCAACCTCGGGATTGAAATCGCGTCCTAAGAAATGACATGAGCGAGGAGGTCCAATGCGATAAAGTCCCGGCCCGTTCACCAGTTAATTTATGTTGTACCCTATTATATACTTGAAGGGCACGTTCGTTGCGGATTTCCTGAGCTCCAGATTGGGTCGCGTTTTCTACACAACCAAGAACGTATCAGGTGGGAAGTGCAAAGCACAGACGCTCCTCCACTTGCCGTTGAAGATATCTTTTTCATCTGCCTTCAGCTTGCGAGTCGGCGCCTGAGGGTGGGCCGCAACTCGTGCCAGCTCGGCGGCACGTCCGGGATCCGTTTCTGGGGGAAATGCCGATCAGGACAAACTCTCAAACGAGTCAAACATGGGTATCACCTTCCGGCCGTCGGACTTCCACATCAGCTTGCATCAATCTCCAATTAATCAATGGATCGTAGATGAAGGCTTCCAAGACAGCCATCAGGGACTCCTTGTTATTCCGCAGTACGTGCATCGTAATTTCGCACGTCCGCCTGAAGCTGCCTTCGATACCACTGACCTGCAAAGAGCCGTCAGACCGATCTGGTTATTACATCCTGCGTTACACGTACCTCCATGGCGTGAGTGAGCATCCTTGTCAGTCGGAACGGCACCTTTTCTGGGAACTTTTCGCGATGCATGGCAACTTCGAAGCAATCACCGAAATCAATGTGGACGACTTTTCCTGTGCTCCTTTCGAGCAGCAGGTTGGAGGGGTGCCGGTCTCCCAACCCCAGGATATGTCCCACCATACTGTTCACAGCTAGAGATCGAGTATAGGTAGCTCTCCGTTCTAGCCAATGTTCCGAGTTGGCGCTCTTCAGCCACAGTACCCGATAAAGGTCTTGGCCTGTAGTGTTCTCTAGCGCGTATTCGAAGACTTCGATCTTTTGGAGTAGCATGAGGTTTTCGTAATCAGGAGCCATCTTATAGTAGCGATGTTAGTAGTAGTATCCCATGGTTGAACCAGATTTGCTAACCTGGAGCATCAGCCGGTACTCTATGTTGAGCAGGACTTTGCGTGAGTCTCTGTAGTCTCGGATGAGGACGTGTAGCGTGTCACTATCCTGCACCCATCCCAAGAGACCGGCATTGGGAGCTAATGGGATGACTGGGTAACGCTGTATATGCAGGCGTCGCTTGTAGCTATCTGTGTCGACAGACAGAAGAGTGTTGACCAGGCTGAACAACTGCATCACACGTTCGTCTTGGCGCAGATCCTCATGACCTACAAGGAAATGTTGCATAAGTGGGAATTAGCCTGGTCAAGTTAACCCTACCTTTCAAGAGGTATTGATAATCTCGTCCGTCGCTGCCTCTGAGCGATAATCGACGTGGCCTTTGTTTGGATGCTATGACGGTGAGTTTCGTAGCAAAGCTTACGATAGTTATGACCGGGCGTCCGCTTTGATATGTGCCTGTGACAGAATTAGCTTGTATTTATAACAGAGGCATTATTGCTTTACCTGGAACGGCCAAGTCAAGGTTCCGAGCTTTGAGGAGGCTTGGGGAGACATATTGCAAGTCCAGAGTTGTGAGCTGAGGCAGATGCTTTTCAACTTTTTTAAAGACCTGGTTTGATGTCAAGAGAGTCGGGAAAGATGGACGGCATGTCAATTTACCCCATAATATATATCCCAGGCTTTATCAAGCTCGCTCGCATCCCCATATGCCCGCCATCTTCTGGTCGCCTCTCTGGCTTCATGAAGTTCTCGGCCGAATACTTGGGCGAAAGACGTTTCCCGAGCAGTGCTCGGACCCTAGGGGAAGTGAGTTCCTTCTAATGGAATCTATTATTTCACTTACTTCTTCGAGCATATCGTGTAGGGGTTCGAGAGCGGCGATCATACCATCGGGGTTCTTTTCAGTGAAGAAATGTCGTGAGGCTTCTTCAAGACCTTCGTGCCAAAGCTCATGCCATAAAATCGCTACACGGATGAGCTCGCGGCTCACGAGAAGAGCCTGATGGACAATCTTAGCACTGTGCTCTTGCATCCTCTTCATGATCGACTTGGCAGCATTGCTGCGAGAGGCGCTCGAGGACTTCGAAGCCACCGTAAGGGGATAAATCAAAGCTTGGGGGTGGTGTTTTCCAACATCCGTAAGAAGGTTATCAATATTGCGCCGAATGTTGAGATGCGGGGTTTGAATGCGCGCTATGATCTAGGTGTAGAGGGTCAAAGAGAAATTCGAGCCGCGAAAGGTCATAAGAATAAGATACTTGGGGTATGACTTCCAGCCACGTGTCAACTTCGACAGTAGTGAAGCCTTCTGCCATGGTATGGCTGACTTCATCATGAGAGCCATACTTAAACCAAAGCGTCAACAGTCGTAGGGTATCTTGAAGCGCTTCTTCGTTCCTAAGGGCAATTGAGCGGAAGAATCCTAAGTAAACAGTTAACACCATATTTCAGAATATGCATCTTTAAGTCGTACCTTGCACAGCCTGCAGAACATGTGCCGTCAATCCCGAGTACCCCTCTCTGTTTGGATGCTGATTCTCGACATAGCTAATCACGTCGAAATTCGTGAGAGCCCACGTATGCCAAGCTTTGTACCACGATGGATCATAATGAGTTGCAAGGTGATACGCATGCAAAATGTCATCGACTTTTCTCTAAATTGGGAGTTCACACC
This sequence comes from Macrocybe indica, assembly GCA_030407095.1. Lineage (NCBI taxonomy): Eukaryota > Fungi > Basidiomycota > Agaricomycetes > Agaricales > Callistosporiaceae > Macrocybe > Macrocybe indica. The sequence goes on from JARFTL010000005.1 coordinate 1,998,007, forward strand.
TGGACAACAAGCATCATGCATTCGGAATACTTACTGCGCCCCAATTGTCCGCAAGCTCAACTTGCCATTGAGCGGTCTTGAAATAGCAACGAGCCAATAGCTTAGACAATTCATCAAGCTTCTGCTTCGGGACCCCTAGGTGTGCAGTGTCGCCTGACTCATGCTGCAGGTCTTTTGCAAGGCTGGCTGCAAACTGATGTAAGAACCCGAGGCTATCCTCTCGGGCGCCCCTGGCCCACATATATTTGAGTTGGGCATAAACAACATTAGGGGGTGCCTTCGTGTGTGCCTGGAACGATTGCTTAATGCCATAGTTAACTTTAACTCAGTAGGGAACGCACCCGTTCTGGCGATAGAAGGGAGTTAATGGTTTTCTCTGCAAGCATCATGCGTTCAGATTTGCGACACAGATTCGCAAACTTAATCCACATTAAGGGATCATCCTCCGGATTAAGGACGAGGGTCCGGACTTGGAGAATCCTTTGCCAGACCTCGACGTCGGGTTGGCAACCTTGGAGACTAAAGCGGAATTAATAACCGTAATATTTAATAACCAAAACTTGTACCGTTTCATCCATGTCTTCCTCATCGCTTGCTGTCTTTCCGGTTGGTCTGCATATTGCTTGAACGCAATGATCTCCTCCAGCTCCGATAGCATCTGCGCCCGAACCATGACGCTTGAATAATGCAAGTCAGAGAGCACGAATTTATTATCCCAGAATGAATAGACCAACTTATATGAACGACCATAGCTGTCACCAACAAATGAAGTCAATTCCGGCTCCAACATGTCTCGAGCTTTGGCGATCTGCGCCAATGCCTTCGGGAACTGGTTTTGGTGGACTAATAAGATGGCACGATAGAAGGCTCGGTCTGGCGAATCGTTCTTCATGTTAGCGATGAACTTGTCCATGGAATCCCAATCACGCAGGGACCATGCCGCTGCGGTGGCCATGGGGGCAATTTCCCTTCTGATATCGTTGTTTGCATTGGCCCACGTCTCTTCGACATGCGAAGCCAACTGGTCCCACTCTCCGAGGGCATGTAAACATTTCATGCGTCCAATCTGTACCTCAGGGTCTTCTGGCTCGAATTCAGCCTTCCGCTCATATGCAACCAGAGCTTCTTGCCATCGACCCAGCTTCTCGTACCATTCTTCTTGTCTGGTAACATCGTACTGTTCGCCGGCCGTCACTAGAGTTCCCAGGGCAGCATCATGTTGCTGTAGCTTCGTGTTTATGGAGATCAGAGACTCGATGACAGCGGGGGATGATTCAGCAAAGAATTCAAGTTCTTTATAGTGCAACGCCTTGGCATACGCCATATATTTCTTGGCATATTCCCCAAGTGTCCGGTGTTCGATAGGCAAGGGCTTCTCTTCATGTTCCATGAATTCGGCCAAGTTGAGCAAACGATGGATCAGCTCAGAGGGAGCGGTCGAGGAGGTAATTGCATGCTCGATCGAGCGCACAAGATCCTCCTGCAATAATTCCATGAACCAAAGATCGTTGTGAGCAAAAAAGACGGACCTGATATTGCTCGTAAAGTTCCGTCCAACAGGATAGGAAGGCAGCATTGAACAGCTCCTTAGCGAGTGGAGGATGAATTTCAACGAGACTCATGCATGCACGCAGGGCATGTGAGGGCGATTCCTTCATGAATTCGACGCTAAGCCGATGCATCCATTCTGTCCAATCCTCTCTAGTTGTCACCGCTGATACGTCCCATGCCTGTTTCAGATGCTGCTGATTGACAGCCATCTTCGTTGCTTCAGCAGGGGCAGGAAATTCCGGCGGTTTGTTGGTTTCGCTCATGCTAGTGTAATATTCAGTAACCTGACTACGAGGAAAGTGTCGCAAACGACATACAGCAGGTCCAAGACACCAGCTTCCTGTGGAAGTCGTTCTCCATTCAACAACTTGGAAATCAGATTCTCGTACTTCGGGTGTGGGATACGATGTTTGAGAAGGCACTAGATGGGAGTAAGTAAGTCTGGAGTGCTGTAAGCGCTTGAAACCTGCCTTATTAATGGTAGGCACAAAGATGGCGAAATCTGATCCTAGCTGGATGACTAGCGAGCAGAGAGTATCCATCACGGCCATCCTAAGCTCATTATTGGAGTTCTCTAAGACTCTGACCATTGGGTGGATAATACGGGATGCATGATCAGAGAAGTTGACTCTACGCGACAACCCGTCGATCGTCTGTATGGCGCGTTTCCGGAGTGCGACTGCCCCTGGAATATCCCTTTCATATGCCTTGACGATGATGGGAATGACTAGGTGCAGGTACTCCTCAATATTCGTACCAAAGGTCAAAAAGGCATCGAAGATTTTGATCTGCGTGGTCATTCTTTTCTCTCCTACATCACTATCAAACGCCTTCAGGAAAAGCGGAAGAACGGTAGGCAGGAAGGGCTTGAATTCCGAGTCCAGCGCCTTGCCTAACGCTTCGATTAAGGACACGATGGGTAATTGGAGCGTAGGGTTGTCCCAGAGTTCGACCACTAGACCGAATATATCAGGCATGAAATTACGGACGTGTTGTTTGACGATGCCGACGAGAATTGCCAGCTGTTCCAGATAGAAACCAAGACGAGCTGTCGATCCTCGTGCTACGGCTGCAAATGCAGGAATGATCTACCATATTTTCAAAAAAAATCAGACCCAAAACTCAGCTGTGATGTTTTTACGTACTTGAGGAAGGAAAGTCACACATTTGAGACCTTGTGTCTTGAAAATAGACATGACTGCCTCGATGACGGTGGAGTGATGATTGCTCAACGACTGGTCCTTCAGTATTGCCAAAAGGGCAGTGATGACCACAGTCTGGAAATAGTCGTCCGACTGCGAGCTATGCTGGGTAATAGGCACTTGATTAACCGCGGTCATCGCTTTCTCGCTTGCTTCTTCTTCCGGCCGCATCTTGCGCTTGTACGGATCTAGAGCCCCCAAGATACCAAGGACCTTGACGACCTCTCGCCGGACTGTCTGGTTGGACTCTGACTTGAGGATTCGACCAAGCAACGGCAGCAGCTGCGGGTAGTCGGCCAAAGGCGCAATGACGTACCCAGTGCTCGAGCACACTTGACCAAGCGCATGAAGAGCGGCATCACGCTTGATGAGAGATGGATCCGACAGTTTTGCAATGATCGTTTGCATGAGATCCGGCACATGGGGCATGGCGTCCTCGCCTCCGACGCACGTCAATTCTCCAAGGCACATTAGGACGTTGGCTGCGACTGTTGCGTTCACGTCATTGGCTTTGGGGAGCAGCACTCTCAGCATCGGCAAAGCGTAGGGCTTGATCAAGCGTTGGGTAGCACTGACAAGAAGGGTCAACAATCTGGTGCATTCTTCACGGTTGCGTCTACGAAACGGGTCAGCTTCACGGATCGGACACCGAAGTATTACGTACGAGACGGTGGAGTATTCCAACTCCGTCAGAAGTTGGATCAGCGCTTTGCGGAGAGATGGCATGACATAAGCCGGATTGTGCTTTGCGAGTCGACCAATCAACCCAACCGCCGTCTCCCTATTCTCGAACACTTCGTCATTGAGAGCAATGAATAGGGACCTAACATTCTCTGCCTGAGCGAGATGCTTGTCAAACTGCGCGTGAAGGGATCTTAGAACAGTAAGCCGAATTTCGGGATCTATATTACTTTGTCAAGACGTCCTCCTAAGTCGCAAAGAAGGAATCCGCGTTACCTGGATCGGCAATACCAACGGTAAGAAGTTTGTCTAGAACATCACTGATGACTTCGATCGCATGGCTGCTTGACTGGAAACATATCGGATCTCGAACAAACAGACGACAGCATGTTAGTGCTGCTGCACGACGTATTTCGGGATTGTCGTCCTCCAAATAAGGCAGTGCACAACTACGGACAAACTCGTTGAGGATATGACCTTGCCGACAATCAATTAGCAGTTCACTATGAAAAGAGACGTTATACCATGGAAGTCGAAGGAGCCAAGGGTAGTGAGTGCAAGTGTTATCAATTCAGGGCTCTTTTCAGCAGCTGATACCTAGAGCAACTTAGTTGAGACAAAAATCGGAGAATACTTGTTCATTGGTGCGGACCTGTGTGGCGTTTATATCCCTTGTGATCATTGGAGTGTCGGTCCGTACTAACGATGGAGGAGCGCCAAGTGGTCGGTACGGTTGGCCGCTTAGGATCATAGATATGAGATCAAGGAGACGATCTGGAAGAAATACAATAAGTGCCTGCGTTCGCAATCAAGTTGTCAATGATTGACCTTGAATTGTTCTCAGCAAAGGGGGGATATATCTGGCTATAGCGACCAGCGCTTGCCGCAAAGGCTCACTCAATCCACAAGCCAACATGAGGTCAAGTTGATCGTGTAACAATTTTGTGAGATTGGGTCCGACGGCTTCTGCAAGCATGCCGATGCATTGGAAAATTGGCTCTTCAGAAGGAGCATTTTTACGTCTGCTGAAATATGTAAGACAGCGACGAGGGTGTGACACGCGACTCACCCTCGGCCTTGAAGTCCTAGCTTTATCTGTGCCATAATTGACTCGAGGAAAGGCTTCATATCGCTCCTAACAGCCTTTGCAGTATGGCCAATGGCAATAAACGCTGTACAGACTTGAGTCGCCGCAGTCGAGCGTTAAAACGACTGAAAACGAACCAAAGGATCGTTCGTTAGGCTTCTCTAATTGTGTCAATAGATGTGCCATGGCTTTGTGCAAGAAGTGTTCAGTGAAAGTTTGGGTGTCGTACGCGGCGAGAGAAGGAATCATCGTGATGACCATCTTCCGGACAAGTAAATCTCTATGGGACTTGAATCGCAGAATTTGTTCTGCGGTATCCAAGAAATTATCCTTCATGAACTAGGATAGGGAAACGTAAGTTGGATGAAAGATGCGGCGTATAGCATTACTCACCATTCCAGCATGCAGCAAGAGTTCACGATAGGTCAACAAAGAGCCATGGATGATTTCCGGAGAATTCTGCTTCAATCCGGCCTGCGCATCCGCCAATATCCGCGATAAATAGGTGCTATAGGTTTGTCGCTCCCTCTGTGTCACGATCTCTAGACACGCAGCCAGCAATTCTGCAGCGCCTTCCCGGACGATCAGGCGTTGATCCCGTAGAGGCACCAATATGTTGTCGAAGACTATGTTGATATGTGAATGAAAATTAGTTGGGCTGTTCCGCGCGAGTTCCTTCAAAATCAAGACCCCCGCATATCGCGGCGTCTCTTGCTTGTCTGGCTGCATAAGTTCTATTGCAGCGGGAACCTCCAAGTCCATGAACCGCTCTCCGAACGCTGCCCCTCCTATCTCAGCGATCTTACCAAGCGTCTTGGAAGCTGTGAGCATGAGGTTGACATCGTGGCTGGGTAGGACATGTTTGACGTAATTCCAGAACCGGAAAAGGTTCCTCTTAGAGCCTATTGACTCGTCCGCGTCGAGGTCCAGGAGATGGTCTTAAAGGATACGCTACTAAGCACGCAGAACCATAATAAATTAGGCCCAGGAACGCACCGATCGCAACTAAACCACCGTATGCATCAGTCGTATTGGGACTATGGGTCAGGTCAAACAGCCGTCGGTTGACCTCGTTATCCCAAAGCTTGGAAGCCGCGTCTGGAGACATTTCCGCGACGGCTGCAGATAACTACATAGACGATTAGGCAGCATGTAATGCCAAGCTGGGAGATGACACGAACATAACGTTTGAGATCAATAGCAGACTGGAGACGTGCGTCTGCATTCTTGCTCTTCAGGCCCTGAAATATTTGATCCAGCTGAGGATTTTGGCCGGCGGACGCCATAATCTGGCTATGGGTCCAGAGGTGTCGCCGGGTACGTCTGTCAGTACTCTCGGTTAACACAGCAAGTGCGTCAACTTTGTTTGTGCTTGTTGAGATTGGATATCAACAACTTCTATCTTGAGTTTTCGAATCCGAGTATAGTGTTCCAGCACAAACTGACATAATGTAGATTCTGCCCAATTAACAACGGTACTCAGAAATTTTATAGAAGATAACCAAAAAAAGAAAAAGAAGACCAGTAGTTCCTAACTACACCGAACGGGAATTGAACCCGTGCCGCTTGCTTGGAAGGCAAGCATGATAACCACTTCACCATCGGTGTTCACATTACGACCCAACGTGTAAAAATTCAATTCAGAGGAAATAAGTAAGCAAACGAGGGTATTCCCATTACTACATTGTATTACTATTGTACTGCTAAAACCAAGAATATACAACAAGCTGGTTGAGGAAACAAACTCCTAAAGAGGTGGCAGGGGCCGACGACACTGAGGGCAAATGTTCTGATGAAGTTAATCGTCAACCCCAAGTTAGCGCCAGAAGAAGGAAACAGGATAAAAACCTTGATAGCGAGCCACTGAAGACAAAGTCAGCACCGATTACAACCTTCAATATATCGAGAAAATCACCTTTTCTAGACATTCGGTATGCTGAGAACGTGCAGCACAACTGTGAGCTTGACATCGGAATCGGAGAATGAAACATACGAATAGATGATGACAGGGCGCAAGACTGTAATGCTTTTTAGCTCCTGGTCTATCGATCCCCATCTGCATGGCATCAAACAATCCAGAGGCGCTTGCTAGTGTGGCCCTCGTGCTTGTCGAAACTTCAGGTGTAGCTTCTGAAGCTTCCTTACCGTTCGACTTGGCCGACCGACGCTGGGACGGATTAGCTAATATCGCATCCATGCATATTGAGCAATCTCCAAGTGATTGTTCTGGGGCTTCGGGATCCGGAAGAGGTATTGATGGATGATAATCGTATGCTTTGACAGCCGCATACTGACTTTAGATCAGCAGATGCACGGGAAGACACCCAGACGATGATAACTCACTTTCTTCGGAAGGAAGAAAGCAGGCCCAAAGATATCTTGGAGCATCAAGATGCATGCCTGGAGACATACGAAAGCGGCGACGGGGTAACACCAAGCTACGACGGGCTCAGCCACACGACGAGTTTGATGAACATTAGAATGCATACAACGAGGTTCGACGTCCAGGACGTTTTTTGGACAAGCGAGAAAGTCTGGAAAAGTATATCAATGTCCGATTTCCCATCGGACTGATGCACTTACAAAGGCCAAAGTAAAGCCGAGAAATTGTGGTGCCTACAATATACCGTTTAGAAAATCCGCTTGTTCTCCCCCTTCTTGCCGACCGCACGATCTGAGGCAGCCATATCAAGCAATATGTCGCGCTCATGAGCAGCATCAACAAGACTGGTGATAGTATTACACGGATAATGAAGGTCAAGAACAAGAACAATATCGCCCCTAAAGACCGCACATCAGTCACATAACTGGTTGGTCCAACGTTGACTCACAAAGCCTAGCTTGGGGATCTGTGCGAATATGATGAATGAAAAAAGAAAAGAATGACGTTGTCTCTGGCCGTGTGGGGGTTGGGGTATTTGTATTTGGTGTGGTCGCCTGTTGTGTTGAGAGTCCAGGGGCAGGCATAGGCTGACTGGTAGCTGGATTAGCTGGCTGTGGTGGGTTGCGATTCGCCGGTGCAGCGGCTGTAGCCATATTTTCGGGTATCTGTATTTGGTAGACCAACACCGAAAATTGCTGATCAGACCAAAATGAGTACCTTCACGTCAGGCATGCCAGAATAGTAAGACTTACTGCTTCATAAATAAACAAAATGCAAGCCAGAAACGCCGGTGCAATGAGAGACAGTGAAGGGCGGCCATCCGCGAGAATTGCGAATGTTATGTAACCAGCAAAACAGACGCAGTCTATAGTAGCTTGTGCCAGGAATGTCCAGCGAGATATACGCGATAATCCGTTAGGTGTGCGACTCTTCTCGGACTGACGAGCAAAGATAATTAAAAGGAGAAGGTAAGCTAGGGAGGCAGTTCCCGCGTCTGATGCACCGCGAAATCCAAAAGCAGGTGAGTAGGTGTTCTCACTACGATCGAATGTAGAACGTACAAGTAGTGACTTTGCGGAAGAATATTCGAGACCTATAAGTATGGATTAGCATGACATGCTTTCTACGGACAGGTCCCACCTTACCGTAGTCCTTCAGCATGTACAAGCTCAAACATCATACCACAGTCTTTGCTTATGAGAATGGCGTCGAATAACAATTTCGGCCGACTAACAGTCCATATGCCTGTGGGCCTTTGTATCTCTTCTTCTAGTTCCTGCATGAGATGTTCCGGAACATCGACCGGACGGGATTGTGCGTAGAATGTGAAAGGACAAGTGGTCTTTGGTTTCTCATCTGTAAAAGCAAAGTGAGGTTGTGTAAAGATGTATTCATTTCACACGAGATGCGCAACACTAACCGTTCGATGACTCCTGCTCAATAGTGCCAGCATCGATGAGATTTTTCAATTTCTCGATCCTCGCTACGAGTTCAGGCTCGATAACCGCTGCAGTTGCATTCTTCACTGCATCAGGCACTAACGACGGGAGCAATCTGATGTCGATGTGCCGCCTTGATAGAACATGACTAAATGCTGTGAACATCAGAAGAGAGCGAAACATACCCTGGCGGTTCCGCAAATCCGTAAATGGAACCATTCGCAATGAAATGTACTCCCTCAAATTCCAAGCGCAACTCTTCCGATTTCCGCGTATCCGTGAATTCAATTCTTCCCTGTTATAGGCGGGGGCTAGTGAGCATCCTGTATGCGGGTAGATAAAGAATAGATGCATTACATGAATGTGCACGATATCTTTGACGTCAGATTTGTCCTCCAAGCGCGACGGTTTCTCCACGACACTCAATGCTACCTTGTCTGATGCCGTCCAATTCCACGATCCTAGTCGTTGTACCGCCTCCGTGCTGTTCACACCTTCCATGAATTGTTGAGTAATTGGAGCCCACGAAGCATTAGGAGAAGACGCCAGGGACTCTAGTGTGATGTTGTAGAAACGCGAATCCGCATGTATGAAACCCGTAATGTTAGAGTAGTAAGAGAAAAGGCTTGGATTCACGGGGCTGCCCCCTCCTACGTGGAACGTGTCCAATATAGGCAGCACCTTGGAGTCTTGAGCAGGCTAGAATGCAAATGTCAATACTCAGCGTTTATCCCCACCCAGTTCAGATGATTCGCTAACAAGGCTGAAATTCGATGCTGTCCCGTTCCTCCAAGCTGTGAAGTTTGACAACTGGTACGTCAATGACTGCAGGGCATCTTGGTATTGGTGTCGTGCGAGGAATTCGTCGCCGCTGTGGCTCGTAAGCATGAAGAGCATGAAGCTGATGAAGAGAAAGGACGGAATGGAGCTGCGCTGCCGTGTCGGCTGTCGCCCTGCTAGCCCCATCTCTTCATCCGTGGCCTGGTCGTTCATAATGTCAAAATGGAGGGAACACTGCTCAGGACAGCGCCCGGCAATTCTGACCACGGCAAGCACGTCACTCCCAAATGACCTCCCCCACAGTCCGAGGTCACGTGTTATTCATCCCTCTCACCGCGACCTTGACTTTGGCGATGTTCAACCAGTCTGGTAGCCGTCGCTGGACCCATTTCCATTCAGCAATGCAGCTTGCGATACAGCGATCCGCTCACAAATGGACGTGCGTGGCGAGTCGCAAATATTTTTCTTCAACTTGACGCGTTCTAACGGTCTCAACTTGCGCGGGGCTCCAGCTTTGAAGATTTCGCGCAATGCTTTCCATCCTACGTTGAAGAGGATAAAAATGGCGCGTCGGCAACGTTCAACAGCATCTCAGACTACATCGAAGCCCAAAACTTTGTAACGCATGTTTACTGTGTTCCCGAAGGGTGCTCACTCCCTTCCAGCGCGACTTGGACAAGTTATTTAAAGATTATGTCATTCAAGAGAATATTGACATCCTCCACAAAGTCATAAACGATGCAAAAGAGAGGAAAGCAGGGGGAGAAACCAGCAAAGATGCTTGGCGACATGATCTCGAGCCTAGGGCTGCCGTTTGTGCCAGAACGATACCAGTTCTGAAGGCTGAAGTGAAAAGGTTACGCGAAACCTTGAAGGCAGTGCGCCCAATGCCTCTTATAATGCTGACTTCTCCGTTGATCCCATCTCAAAGGCCGAAAAGGACAACGCCGCGCTGCTGTCGCAGCTAGAGGAAAACTCCCGCGCAGCGGATGAAGCGGATACCCGGTCGTTGGAACTGCTGGCCAAGTTGGATGCTGTAAATGATTTTGCTTCCAGTCAATTTTCTTACGATAATATGATCACACAGGTCTATGAAGAGTGGAAGAACCTACCAACAGAAGATATTGAAGCGTGGACCGTGCAAACTCTAGAAACCTTAGAGCCCTCAGCTCGACTATGATCCCTTTTCTATTGCAGTCTTACTCCCTTGCTAACCGGCCTGTATGTACAGTTAGGACGTATCATTTATAATTTATTTAAATGTTTAATATGATATCTGCATGTGTGCATGAACTCAATAATCGTCGAACCGTAATTATCTTATCGTCGTTCTTCATTATGTTCCTGTATCTGTTCTTCTTGCGTCCCCCGCCTTCACGATCATCAACCACTCAAACCGTCTCCGTAACACCACAGATATCCAACGACCTTCGGACGGAGCTTTTCGATGGCGCCCGAGACATATATTACTCCTGGTCCAGACATGCAACGCACAATTCACCGTTAGCGCTTACCAGGGCGGTCAAGCTGACGACCTGGCGGCCATCCAACGCGTACAAAGAGCTCTCTGTCCCCGCTCCTCCCGGAGTCAGAAGCGGAGAATCGTGGCGCCTCATACTTACAACTCAACCATCTTCTGACCTCGCCGCAATCGACCTTCAGGCCGCCAATTTTGGATGCGATCCATTCCCGGTCGTGTCTCTCCCCATCCTTTTTGGCCCCAAAACGTATCAATACAGCACCTCTAAGCAAGAAAAGATTGAACGTCTATACCAGCTCCATCTCCCCGATCCAGAGTCCGGAACATTGAAAACTACCATCCTCAAAATCACAGAACAAACCTCCTTTGACCTTGACAAGGTATGATGGAGTCCACATCTTCGTTCTGTCTCCTACGCGTAACGCTTCATAGACGATAATGCTAGAAAATCTGGGACAGTGGTGTGGGACTCGGCTCATGGCTGCTTGATTTTTATCGCACACCAGGAAACCCGGCTGATGTAGGTCTGCAAACGTTACGGAAAGCACTCTTTGCACACAAGCCTCGAAGTGTTCTGGAATTAGGTTAGTCTATTATTCATTGAATTGCGAGAGCCAAAAGACTAAGCTTCCTTGATATCTGTAGGTGCTGGAACTGGCATCGTGTCGCTTGTCCTATCCGTGATCTGGTCGTCTAGTCCTCGACCGTCAGAAGGCGCTGCTGATCGCATCGTCGTCTCAGATCTCGGTTTGTCACCCCAGCCTGCCTCCGTTTACAGACGGAGTCGTGATCTCGCAAACACCTAGATACAGCCATGCCACTCCTAGAACACAACATCTCCGCCAATTCGCACCTGTTCACGACGTCGCGCCCCGAGGCCTCTGTCCTCAATTGGGACAATCCACTGCCCGACGATATCCTCATTCTGCAGGGGCGGCTCGATGCCATCGTGTACGTTTCCAATCCTGATGCTCAGATTTCGGTTCTCTCCTTTCTCATGCACGGGATACAGAATGGCAGATGTGACATATAACACCGCTTCGTTCCCTTCCTTGGTCCGCACGCTGGCTTCGCTGCTCAGCCTACGCCAACCTCCGCCAGTGGTCTTGTTGGGATACAAGGAGCGTGATCCTGCAGAGCGGTCGTTATGGGACCTTGCTCGCGAAATCGGCTTGGAGTTTTCGAAGATCGGCCAAAAACCAGGAGCAGGAGGCGAATCCGTGGAAATTTGGTTTGGTCAAGTAGCGAACGCGTCAGCACAAAAGAAAAAAGACATGCATGTATAAGACGTCTACTCGTAACATACGGAAACTGTGTGGTCAAGCTAGCTGAAGCAATTTAAGATCACCCTTCGTCAGTAGAATCATCGTCAGAGTCAACAAGAGGTATAAACCGCCTTCCTTCTCTCTGAAGGTGGAATAGGTCGCCATGCTTCAGACGGAGGGTTATTTTGACTCACAAATGGCGATCGTCTCTGCCTTTTTAGCCCACCTGCAAATGGCTGGTTGTTGAAGAGCGGCGTCAGAGGGCGCTTCGTTCCAGAGCTAGACGTGACTGATGGCACGTTCTTCTCTTGCTCAGAGGTATGCATGAAACTATGTGCTGTACTTTCTGGAGTAGCAGGGACGAGCGGGGCACATCCGAGAGAGGAGACATTGTCTTCCCAGTTTCTTGACGCTCGATGTCGTTCGACCTCGGATGCTTCGCCACGAAAAGCGGTCTGAGGATCAGGGTTGACAGGACGAGCAGCAGAGATGCACGATGCCTTTGAAGCAGGAGAGTTCAACATTTCGTTGTTTAGTCCTCGATTATAATTAGTGCCTCTTCCAGAAGTAATTCCCTTTTGCATTGATCCAGATAAGGGCAAATCAGCCAGAGGGCGGCGAGCTGCTTTAGCAGGTGTATCAAAAGGAGGCGCTTGCACATCTAATGCCGGTTTGTGGACGTTCACTTCCGCGCCAGGAGCAAAAGGTTCAGAGGACATCAAAATTTCATCATCCCGTCCCGCGATAGCCTGACCGGACAAGCCGACGAGCAAAGCTCCTTGTGATGATGTGCGTTCCTCAGCGACAACGCCAGACCTAGAGAACTTTAGCGACCTGAGCGACTCCTGGCTTGACCTGCTCCCTTCGGACATCCTAAAGGTCGTCAATTCACGTATCGCCTCACCTAGCTGTTTGGCAAGGGCATCGCCGATGCTGTTCTTTAACGACTCTATGTGAAGCGGCACGGCTTGCAGCAAAGGGAGGAGCGGCACGACGCCGGCAATGATCTGGCCTTGTTGCTCCTGCATCGCCTGCAACATCTGCGAATGAGTCTGCAGGGTTTGTGAAAGCGTCTGGTTGAGCTGCAGTCCGAATAGCGTTCCCAAAGTGAGTATGAGGATGCATTTGGCACAGGACGATTACCGCTTGAAGTGCGTCGACCCGCTTGTCCAGCGCCTGCATCCGAAGCTCGACCTCTCTCGAAAACAAGTCCAGTTTCTCGGCCTGCGACGGGGAACCCACAGATTTTTGAATCTCCAACTGGCTTCGGTTGACTTTTAAGAAGTTTGAATTTCCATGCAGTCAAGCCAAAGGAGAAGAACAACGAAACAAAGGGAAGCCCTACCGAGATCAAGAAGCTCGCTCGAGAGGCTCTCGTGCTCCCTCTGGAAGAGCGTGTTGACCATGCCAATTTCGCGCCTCGCCTGCTCGACCTCGGAGAACAGCTTATCTGATCGCTCAGTGAATTTTTCCAAGTGCGCCTGTGTGTCATACAGAAGGACCCTCATGGTCGTCGCGTTCTTGTCCAAGGGCGTGATGGGCGGCACAGCCCCCGTATCTGCTTGAAGCGGCGGCATGGTCTCTTTGCGCAGGAGCGCAGCCCATACCGAACCACCCGCTACGGAGTTGCGAAGACGGAGATCCGATAGGCCATCCATTGTGATAATCTGGAAGCAAGAAACAAAACGAGTTGAACAGCACACACAAACAGACCGACATGAGAAGAGTAAGTACATTGGGTCATTATTAGAGTATACAATGAATCCTCAAATTTCACTGCTACTGCTACTGAGTGAATTCCGCAACTGCTGCCAGATCGCAGGACCGTATGCGTAATACGCCGCACCGAAGGCTGCTCCTCCAAGATGTGCCCAATGGTCAAGATATCTGAAAAAAAGTGAGGCGATAGAACTCGAATAAAAGGTAGACGGATGCCGTACCTCCAACCCCTCAAAATCCCCATTATGTCCATAGCTATCAATCCACCCACGCCCCATTGTATTGAGATGGGATATGTTGGAGGAATGAAAAGCGCAACCTGCGACTCTGGGAACGCCAGCGCCGTGACTACAACTGAAGCATACACAGCGCCTGAGGCGCCAAGTGAGGGCAAAATATCCGGGATTTGCTTCCTAGCGACGGTGGTCGTTGCGGCTCCTGAGGTGGCTGCCAATGCAGCCGCCCAGGTCTCTGGTCGCTTAGGAGTAGACGCTTGGGAAGCCAAGTGCGTGACGAGACGAGGGTAGCGGAATTTAGCAGAAATTATATGCGATACAAGCCCGGAGAACACTCCCGCTGAAATGAGTTGGTGAGCAAAGCTGACGATGGAAGACAGCAGCGCAAATTTACCTGATGTGTGGAACGCGAGGAAGTGCCAAGCCGTTGTTGATTCTAACTGAGAAGGAGCGTCTTTGTCATGAGTCTTGAGTAGGTGGTAGTACGCCGCAGACCCTGCGTAAAATGTGGCAATTAGCACGAATGAGTTAAGGACATACAGCAAAACTAACCAAAACTCTCCAGAGCAAGACAATTAAATGCGAGATGAAGGAAAGAACGATGGCTGGAAGAGCCAACTCAGCATTTGAGAATTCAAGACTCAAGGTTGATGAACAGACCTGAAGGCGCTCGTCAAGAGTGTATAGGACAGACCCGACAAGGGATTGTGCATGAAAGAAACCATCATGGGCCCCTTTAGTTTTCTGAATTTCCACGCAATCCAAACCGCTGCGTTGAGCAGGCATATTTTCCAGCACAGGCGTTTTCCTTCAGTAGCGTCCGCATACGGCTGCATCACTGACACGAACGCGATGCTGACCCAGGTTCTGATGATCCCTGGCGCCTCTGCAAAGAGGGAGTTTATATACGCATACCACTCCCTGATTTCCTGTTCCATGGATTAACAGCAATTTGAAGGGCAGTGCTACAGCGACGGACCTTGAGGACTTCAGCATTTTGTGCCCTTCTTAGATCCAAACTGGTGATCGATGGCATACTCCACGCAAAGCCTGTATTCATCAGCTTTTTGAGCCAAATGGTCGATTCCACGTTCGTCTCAAATGCGGCATAAGCAAAGCCCAGAGTCGAACAACCGACGAGGAACTAGAACTTACATGCGTCAACGCATACGATAGAAGAGTTAGTCAGAAATCGTACCAGCAGCTGATTGCGAATACCAGGTCTTCCCACTCTCTCAGTAAATGCCCTTACCCGCCTCGTCCTTCCGATCTCAGAACGAAACGAAGAATGCGACGTCGACGGCGAGTGTCGGCTGAACCTTGTCTCTTTGATATCATTGAAAAAAGCGCTGGTCGAAAACGACCGCGTCGAACGTTTGAGCAGGCATGACTTCGCGGACGTCGAGCGGATCAGAGGAGTCCAAAACATCGACGACGAGCGACACAAGAGACTCGGAGGAAGTCTGATTTTTGGAATGGGAAAGATTAAGGTTAGGGTTTACCTTTTTTGTCCATGAGTGCGTTCGTCACCGACTCGGCAAGGATGGCTCCAAATCTGATCGTCAGATTGCCCGCTGGCTCTGAGCGAGTCGTAGACGCGGATGAGGAGGTCCGACTGATTCCAGTCGAATATGATATTGGCTCTTCTGACAGAATTCTACAGGTATTTTTACTGTATTCAAACCTGAATGCGAATCCAGTCCGGCAGACGGAGCATGGTTTTCGTGGACTCGGGCATGTCGACTCCCATAAAGATACCCTTATGATACAGCTGGAATATGAAACGCCCAAAATATCAAAGAAAATCGGCAGAAAATCGGTTGCTTCGATGACGGAGACGAGAACGGTTGACATAGAACTTTTTC
The DNA here is from genome assembly GCA_030407095.1 of Macrocybe indica. Taxonomy (NCBI): domain Eukaryota; kingdom Fungi; phylum Basidiomycota; class Agaricomycetes; order Agaricales; family Callistosporiaceae; genus Macrocybe; species Macrocybe indica. The sequence goes on from JARFTL010000005.1 coordinate 2,013,695, forward strand.
AGGACAAAACCGCTTTGCGGTCTCGAAAAGGGGACACCGGCAGCGTTCTTTGGAAAGCCAGGTTTGGCTCAACATGATCACCCTTCATGATAATGATTTAGAAGCTTGCTTCTAGCATCGACTTTGCTCGCCTCGTTCTCCAGCAGATACATTCTGGACGTGACGATCAACTATTCCGACGATCTTCGATGAATACGCTGAACGTCCTGGAACTCGGGTCTGCTTCCAACGGCGACAATTGTTTGATTTGACTCATCATATTTCTACAGCGCAGGCGTGGGCTTTCTGGCAATCGCGCTGTCGCCGCATGTCCAAACTTACACAGCGACGGACATGTCAGATTTGGTGCCGCTCATTCAAAAGAACACTTCTCTGAATTTCCCCGATCGGGCATTTCCCAACTCGTTGGGATCGAATGTCGACATCCAGGAGCTTGACTGGCTTGTTCTCCAATCCACACCTGTCTCTCGTCGTCCCCTTCTCTGCAATTTCAAGCCCACTGACCTCCTGCTCGTCGTTGACTGTATCTTCCACCCATCACTCCTCCCCGCGCTAGTCGAAACGATTACACATCTCTCTATCCCGAACAGAACCGTCGTCCTTATCGTTATTGAACTCCGTGCCGAAGATGTGATCCGAGAGTTTCTCCAGCTCTGGCTTGACAAGCCCGAATGGGAGATATGGCGCGTCGGTGGCGGCCTTCTCGAATCCCCATATGTGATGTGGCTGGGCTGGCTGCGGAGAGATGAGCAGCAGACGACTTCCTGATTGTGTGTTCTGTACGAAGGTTTTCAGTTGCACTCTTGTGAAAATATATCTAATCTTTTCGTAAGGCGTCTGTGTTGAGTCTCTAAAAAGCAATGCCGCATCTCTTGCTGCCTACATATATATATCTCCGTCATGTTTCGCACACCTTCAAAAATCCTATCCTACCTCAACCCGCTATGGCCCGCACCAAAGTCTCAGCCCGCAAGTCCACAGGCGGCGGTAAGTCCCTCAGGGATCTCATCCTCATTCTTTCTCAACACTCCACCTCCTCGGACAGGAAAACGATCGGCAAAGAAACCGATGTATATTCAGGCGAAATCCACGGGTCAGGGCCCCGTCCAATTCGCAGTCAAATCGACGGGCTTGAGTCAGGCGGCAAAGAAGGTGGTCACGAATAACCTTGCACAGAAGCGGCTCACGGCGCGCAAGTCCGTCGCGTTGGATCCCACTACTGTCGTCCCCGTGAAAAACCGCACCAAGCGCCCGCACCGCTTCCGTCCGGGCACTGTCGCGCTGCGGGAGATCCGACACTACCAAAGGTCGACCGAGCTCCTCATCCGCAAGCTCCCCTTCCAGCGTCTAGTCCGTGAGATAGCTCACAATTACCGGGTAACTTTTTGCTTTTCTCTAATATCTTATGCAACTATAATCTGACGCGACTCTGTGGACACCTATAGACCGACCTGAGGTTCCAATCCTCCGCCGTGATGGCACTCCAAGAAGCTGCAGAAGCATATCTCGTCAGTTTCTTTGAGGATACCAATCTCGCCGCTCTGCATGCGAAGAGGGTGACCATTCAGGTCAAGGACATGCAGCTCGCTCGACGTCTCAGAGGCGAAAAGGACTTCTGATTTATGTGCCAGTTTCTGTATTAAAAGGCTATGCCATATCTCATGCTATAATACAAATAAAAACAGGACGAGCATCTCGAACAAAACGACCAGATATAAACCATGCTCTAAACATTCTGCGCAGAATATTTATAACTATATCAAAAGGCCAGCAACAATGCTAGTAGCCCAGAAGATCGCTACAGCGACAAGTGGCGTAGTAGATATCCTGACAGAGTCGGATTGTTTGGGTAGAGAGCTGGTGGCGGACACGGTCGCCGCGACGGAGCCAATGGTCGGTGATGGCGCTGGACCGCTCTGGCCGTTGAGCGCTAGTGCTGAAGTTGACAGTTGAGCAAAGCCAACAGACGCTGGGTTGTATCGGAAGACGGAGTACACGTTTTTCTGAAAGGACAGAGAGATTTAATTCGTTGAAAACCAACAGGGCGACGAATCCGCAGTGCTCACTAGGAAAGTATCTCCCACGATCCACGAAGGCGCTGATCTCTGTGTGCTGAGCTCGAAGAACGCACCGAGACACGTGCTCGACGACAGTTGCGTGAGCCTAAAGTCCGCAGGACTGATCGACCAATCCTTGCCGCCAAAGTTGAGAGAGACGTTCACAGAAGTGCTGCAAGCTGACCGATCCCCAATAACCGGGTTTCAGTCACCGAACATCAAAAAACGAAAAGGAAACAGGACACGCACGATATGTCCAATAGCCTTTGAAATTTCCAGAACCGGCTTGCGAACCTGGAATCTGAGCGAAGATCTGGGAGATGAATTCCGAAGGGCCTCCGACTAATGTCGTCCCCGTATCGATAGCAGAATAGGAAGATGACCCGCTCGGAATCGTTATCTTGTTTCCCTGCACCGTGACAGCTAAGAAGACCATTGAGTGAAGAATACATGAGACTCTTGGAGAGTTGGCGTACAGTTTAAGGGCAAGAGCCAGTACGACGCCGTCGTGGCCAATTCGACATAGTCTATTTCTCCGGTGTAAAGGCTCGAGTTTACGGAACCTTGGCGCATTACGGCGAGTCAGTTGATACCACGAAAAATACGGATACGCCTCACCCATCGTGAACGTCCCGCCAGGCTCGAGTTGTGAAGCAGAAGGGACGTCAAGGAATCTGAGAAAAAAAATGAGAATTCAGATTCATCCCTGAGAAAAAGCAGAGAACGGGTGACAATTACCGGGTGAACTGGAAAGCCATGACGGGCGAATCCCACGCGCCATTCGCGGCTAGAGACTCCCAGAAGGGCGTCGACGCGGAGGACGCGATCGACTTCCACGCCAAGCCCAGCAAGCCCGACACAGGGCTCATGAGCAGGCCCGAGGACATGGTGTCTGCTAGCGCGAACGTCTGGTTTGTTACCTGGAACCCCGCCATCTGCACCGTGTCCTGACCGAGCGCGCCGGACGCCTCCCCGCTGCCATACGAGATCTGAAAGCTCCTGTTCAGTGGAGAGTACGTGGATGACTTGGCTGGGTCGAAAGTCGCGACGCCGGAGCAGCCTTGCGTACAATTCGACGCGGCCACCCAGAGATCGCTAAAAAATGGCAGAGACAAAGGATTCGCCACGTTGAGCAAGCTGGCCACATATGTTTCACATAAAAGCTCGGAAACGACCTACGCCGAGCCCGTGTCAAGAATGACGTTATATGAAACCGGTGGAGAGCCAATGGCAAGGGAGCCAAAATAGCTATTTTTTTGCAGTCAGTCGTCAGCGGGAACTGACGCGACGGGTGAGGCGGCTGACAGCCCCTCTCACCGTACTCACCTAGAGTCCGCATTCTGGTTCGTGAGCCTGTGGGGGAGAAGTATAGAGCAACGCAGAAGGACGGTTTGTCAGGTCAATTGACAGATGCAAACAAGGAAATGATGAGAAAATGGTTTACAAATTGTATCCAGAGCTGCGTCGCTGAATTCCATCGTCGGAGCCTCCTCCATACTTTTGTTGAAGTCTCTCGCGATGCTCTTTGGCCCAGATGCCCCACTCCTCCACCGTCCGGGAAGCGGGTCTGCGCCTGCTGAGTCGCATAGACAGACTTGGTGGCTTTTGGTCGACGGACGGCGCAGCCGGCGCATGTTGCGGTGTCAGCAACAGGGATAGCCACAGCAGCGACAGTTGCCACGACGATGAAAACATGCTATCTGGCGCTATGGAAGTGGGGATGAAGCATGAAGACGTGACGGAGCGCGTAATAAACGAAGGTGGAGCCAATTACCTCTTAAGCTCTATGAAGCACTGGAAGATAAGCGGGAATGGCAAGGAATGAAGCGGAAACGTGTAAGAAGATAAGTGGGATGGAGAGAGCTGTGCAATGGGTTGCAGTCGACCTGCGAGCTGCAATTCAAGAGGTTTTAGGAGTGTATTGGGACGCAGCCAAGGACTGCGGATTCCAGATATATGGGTGATCGGAATAACGATTATGATCTTGACGTGCAGACATATGTAAAACGAGACCGTCCGGACGCTCCGCCCTAACGGTGAGCAGACCACACGCGGGTATTCACGTTTAGCCGCCAAGATCGTCTTAGCTAGCTTCCGAATGTAAGCTCGAACGAACCACGCACGACGCGTAAGCTGCTGCGCAACGAGTCGGATCCTTGCACGAGACCCAGGATGGGACCGATGCAGCGTGCGAAGCACATTTTTCCAGAAACCGGAGGCAGTTTAATGGGAGCGCCGGCTGGGCAACGGTCAACCTGAGACCTTGGCGTGACCGAGACATTCGCACCTCAAACAGCTGAGTCGGAGCAAAAGCTTTGCAATAATCCTTCCGTTAGCGTAGAAATTAGGCCGCCAGTAATACGGATAAGGACGGACACGGATGAAAAATTCTGCAAGTTGATGGTAGGCTGCGGAAAAAACGGCATTGAGCCTCACAATCACTAACCAAGATCATGGACTCTGCCAAACAAACAACCCTTCATTGCTCTTCCTGTGATGTTTTCAGGCGAATGTGACGTATAGCGATATGAAAATGAGATGATAAATACAATAAAAGTACAAGAAAGAGGAAAAAAGGGAAGGATGTCCAAGGTAAAACCTATGAGCGTTCGCCGCGTAACCGTCTTGCCAGTGCAAGATCCTTTGGTTGAATTGTCACACGCTTGGCATGGATAGCCGCCAAATTCGTATCCTCAAATAGCGAAACAAGATATGCTTCAGCAGCTTCTTGCAATGCCATTACAGCAGATGATTGGAATCGAAGGTCCGTCTACAAAGATATATAAGAATTAGAATGAAATGAAAATATAACAATTATAACATACCTTGAAATCTTGAGCAATTTCACGAACAAGTCGTTGGAAAGGAAGTTTACGAATCAAAAGTTCAGTAGACTTTTGATATCTTCGAATTTCACGAAGTGCAACTGTTCCAGGCCTGAATCGATGAGGTTTCTTTACACCACCAGCTGCAGCCTATTAAAAATCCTAAATATAAAATATTCATTATAATTGACTTAGTTCACTTACAGCTGTCTTCCTCGCCGCTGATGATTTAGCTGCCAATTGTTTACGCGGCGCTTTGCCTATACAAAACATTATAATTAAATCAATGTCTTCCAATCATATCAAGACAAACTTACCACCAGTAGATTTACGAGCAGTTTGTTTCGTACGAGCCATTGATTCCGATGATGATTGATGGTAGTTAAAGTCGAAAGTGCGCCAAAAGTCAATAAAGCCTTCATTCATCAAACCCACTTTATTTATCTAAACGCGACCGCGTCCAACACGTGACCATTCACGCCAAGGTCTGTGCACAATCAACAAAAGGGAAAATGTAGCACAGCCACATGAAGTTGATTATATATAAAAGGTGAGAAAGGCAATATTGATGAGTCAATTGACTGCTTGACTTTGAGCTATCATCACACACGACATCACATTACTTTTATTCCTCTTAGACATATTTTGAAAAGATGTCTGGACGTGGAAAGGGTGGTAAAGTGAGTTACTTAAAGTTTATATACTCTGAGAACGATGACTGACATTCATGATATTAGGGACTTGGAAAAGGTGGTGCTAAGCGTCATCGTAAAATCTTGCGAGACAATATTCAGGGAATCACGAAACCTGCTATTCGTCGATTGGCACGTCGTGGAGGTGTGAAACGTATTTCTGGTTTGATTTATGAAGAGACTCGTGGTGTTTTGAAGATATTCCTTGAGAATGTGAGTCTTTCTAATCCTTTCAATTGCAGGATGGTAGCTTATTTTTTTTATAGGTTATTCGTGATTCCGTGACCTACACTGAGCACGCGAAGCGGAAGACGGTGACTGCTTTGGATGTTGTTTATGCCCTCAAGCGATCAGGTCGCACACTCTACGGTTTCGGTGCATAGACATTGGTGGTGGTCCACATTCTCGTCTTTTTTTTTTTCCGCATTGCTCATTTTGTATTCTACTGTACCTTTACTATTTATCGATTCTCTCACCATCACTCTATGTTTATGTTGTCCTCCACGTGTGAGTCCTGTCGGGGATACGTTGCTCTCACACATTGCTATCGGGCGTCATAATTGTTCGACTTTGAGACCAACTTCCGTCGATGTTCCGTTCCCGACAAATAGCCCTCTGCAAATCTCCGGGGATACTCCGTCTAAAATAGGCAACGATTCCAATCCACTCCTTCAGTCTCCTTTCCTCATGGCTGCACCGTATGAGACTTTGACTAACCCAAACCCGATAATTTTAGCACTCCCCAATGAGATACTCTCCGCTATGCTTGGCGATCTCCCGCTCGCAACCTTGACCAGTGTGGCCGCCGTCTCGCGTCGCTTCAACGCCGTCGCCGAACGCCTCCTCTACGCCTCCGTCGTCATCACAGACGTCCTCTCCGAATCGATCGACGAGCCCGCCAAGACGCTCCGATGGTGCGATGCGGTCCGCCGTCGGCCACACTTGCTCGACACGACACGGCGTGTGCAAGTCCGTTGGCTCAGCCCGCTCGCCCAGGCCCGATCTCGCGACCGTCTCGACGACGCCTGCGCACAGCTCGCGGACGTGCTGCCCCTGCTCAGTTGCCTCGAGCACCTCGACCTTTACCTTGGCCCGGCGAATCTGACCATGGCAGACCAGCACAGCGATCGTTACGGCCCCGCAGTGCCACCGCCACCACCACCACCGCCACCACCATCGATGCACGCGATCGAACGGGTGATACACGGGTGCCGGTTCCCGCTCCTGCGGCACTGCTCACTCGGCGCTGACTGGGTCAAGGGCGTGCAAGCCTACGGCGGGACATTGGCAGCATTCCTAGTGTCGGTGCCGGCATTACGTCATCTCAAGCTGCAGGACCATCGAGACGCCAGCCTCGAGCTGCCCGCGGACGCTCTTCCGGCGCTCTCATGGTTCCGCGGTTCCGCCGACACGGCCGCCTCGCTGCTGCCAGGCCGACCGGTGCAGTATCTCTCGCTCATCGGCCAGGACGCCGACGTCAATCGGGAAAACCTCCGCCGCATGACCCAGACGACAGCTCCCCTCCGCTATCTCGATCTCTCCTCCATGTCAGTCCGTCCCGTCGTCCTCCGCAACATCTCCGCCCACCTCGCCACCGTCCATGTCTTGAGGATCAAGCTTGCCCTGCGCCACACCCTGCATTACGCGTTCTCCGGCATCGTAAGCAACTTCTTTCCCCACCCCCATCTCCCACTCCTCTTCCCCTTCTCTTTCTTGCATGCTTTACACCCACGGTTGAAACTCCTGTTCTCGAAAAACTCACATGCTAAAGTTCGCATCTTTGCAAGAAATTTAGAGACTTCTCGCCGTGCTATCGCCCGTTCTCAACGCCTTCAACCAGCTCAAGTTCCTCGATCTGTCGCCCACTGACGTTGGTGGCGTAGGGAGGGCCGACTCGCGAGAGGAATCCGCACTCTGTGCAGAGTGGAGCAGGGCATGTCCGTCGCTGAGAAGAGTGATCTTCCCTTCTGAGACGGAATGGGTCTTGGGCGAGGAGGGGTGGTTCCTTATTTCCGAATAGTCGCATCGCAGTCATTCATTCCACCATCCCGTGTCACGCCCTTTTTTACGACTTCCTCGCCCGCATCATTCAACTTGTAACATTTGATATCGGCCATCCATACCGTCTGGCGGATGAAACATCCCCATTCCTTTCATTTAGCCAAATGCTAGACTTAGAGTATGCGTTATTTATACTATCGCTAAATACGAAAACCTTCGCAACAAAATAAAAGAAAAACATTGAGATATAGAATACATATTGCTGATAGCTGGATAGAGCAGACCATAGTGATGCCAAAAAAAAAGTGATTGTCCAAGACTGCGGAAAAAGAGGAGCGTCCATGACCATCTGCATGCGCAGCCCAAGCCAGATAATACTAAAATAGGCAAGGGTCACAGAGACGTAGGGTATACAAGGTTTGCGAAACAGGTGACAGAGATGGAAAACAGATGGCAAGAAGGGGGGATAAAGGTATCATTCCGTTTCTTCAATAAATATATCGGTATAGTGATGTAGGATCGTTTCAATAGCCTGCAAAGGGTATTTAAAAGCAAAAGCGACGAGAAAAGCTGGGTAACGAACAGTGTTCTGTAGTGTTGCATCTGCCATTCCTCCGTTCATTGGGCCATTGTTGGGAGCCTTGCCGAACAACGTGGGTCCAAAGACAATCGACAGATTCTGCGCTGACATCGAGTTCTCAGCTGCACGCTGGATTATGCTGCAGACGCGGACGATTAGTCAAGAGAAGACATATGACGAGCTCAGGGACGGGGGAAAAACAATGGATGCTGATGGGACTCACCGGTGCAGATGACCGAGGAAGTACTTGAGAGTGGCGTAATTAGGGTCAGGCAGGTCATTGACCCTTTCGTGCAGACGGATGTGTCGCAACCGGTCATTCTCAATCTCTGTTTCGGTAGATTGGATCGGTGAATCGGCTCAACTTTGACAAGAAAAAGCTGGAATTACGTACTGGCTGCATCAATGAAGCCCTGGTGTAGGCTATGTGTCATGAGAGGATCCGGCAGCTCGCGCAACCACATTTTCAACACGCTTGTAACGATGTGAATGTCGCCCGACCATTCCGGTGCGTCCAGGTCGACGCTGTCCAGATCTGTTTGATAGAAATTAGGCTACCGAGCGCGCAAATCTCGGCATGTCGTACCACTGACCTTTGTCGAGTTTTTGACGAAGGCTCGCAACCTTACTGGTCGTCCCGCTGATGCGATATATGCCCTGCGTCTCCAAGCCATACTTTTCTATTGCTTGACAGCATTTTTCCATGATGAGCGGCACGTCAGCGGCATCACGGATCATCTGCTCTGCTAGATCGACACCAAACGTCGGTCGACCTTTGTCTTGTATTCCATTCGAGCCATTAAGGGGTATGTGAGGGATCGGTGGTTTCTCAATTTGGTGAGGAAGTAATGGAGGTAACTAAGACAGTCTGATTAGATGCATGCGACATGGAATAAAGATGAAGGATACAAACAAAGCCTTCATCGGCGGGACCGTCCCGCCGTGGACCCTTGGGAATATTGCTTCCGCGAGCGAAGGCATAGTTTTGCATATAGACCTTGAAATCGCCCCGGTTATCTATGGTCTCGATAGAAGCCTTTAAGCCAAGTCCTGGGCAATTGTTGGCTCGGAAATCAGTTTGCACAATGCAAATCACCCACCTTCCTCTGGAGGAGGGACTAAAATGGTCCCGTCGCTGAGGACGATGCTCTCATAGAGGAAAGCATATCGAGTAAGGTGGTATTGTGTACCTAAATCGATTTCATCTGAGCATTCTTTGAGTGCCTAATGGGCATGCCTGAGTCAGGTGCTGCATCAGCCGAAGGTGAACGAACCCGTAGGATACGAGGTAACTGGAAGTTGAAATATTCCTGTCTCATGGTTTGGGTATCAATGACGGCTTTTCTATACTGGTCTGATGCTGCGGACATTCGAGCTCGGACATCATCTTCTTGACGTTGAATCTGATTCCTGCTTTCAGAAGAACAGAGATATCAAGATACGAAGATTACCCACATTTCCGGGATTCTTCCCTTTGAGCAGAAGGCCGCCTTTAGCCACGGCCTTGCCGATAACCCGTTTACCACCAACACCACCAGACCGTTGCTGAACAGCATTGTCTTTCAGGGATTCGCCCTCTTTTTGAAGCAATATACGTTCGAGTTCTTCCGAGGTCATGTCTAGCCGGTTTCGACTCTTGTCGGTCACGGTTTCGGATTCCTGCAAAGCTCTTTCGTATCGCGTTGCCAATTCTTTCGTCTGGGGTGCGTGAATATCGTATGCGGGGCATCGTCAGTGTATGCTACGCACCTGTTTTCTGTTCTTTTCGACTTCTTTTGCAAGAATAGCAAGCTCCTCGCTCATCTCGTTAAGCCGCTGTGCAAACTTTAGCCTGTTCTCCGCCATCATCTCGTGCACGCGCATTGTGTTTCGCCAAGCAGTCACAAATGTCCTGATCAGCGATGAGCAAACTACGAGGTAAATATTTCGGTAGAGATCCTTACCCCGCTTTAGCGTCGCTCAAAGCGTATGCGTCTGCCGTGTTTCGAGCAAGCTTTTGCATGCTTTTCCCGTACTCCTCTTCCATAACGGCCCGTTTCTTGAAAAATATTGATGCTTCCTATTGACACGCTCAGTTCCACGACAAGCCTTGTGATCCAAAAGGGAAGAAACTTGCCCTGCACGACACGGTGCTTTGCTTGATCCTGTCAAGCAAGAGGGGCACACCGCACTAAATAGGACATTAGATAGAACTGTACTGAGACCGGACAGTAACAAAACCAACACACGTCCAGATCGCACAAGGTACGCAAGATGTTTTCGTCAAAAGCCGGCTCCACGAGACTTGCCGCGTCGCTCTGGATGGTGGTAAGGGTGTCCCGACGTTCGAGCGTCACGGCTGGAGGGCTCTCCTGCCATTTTGACGTCGACGCCCGACCCGCCGAGTCCACACTAGACCGAGTCGGTGGCGAGGTTGATAAGATGTGCGGGCTGGACGAAGGCGACTCGATGGGCTCGAACGTTCGCAACTGGGGGCGGCCAAAGCCGCCAGACGATTGGAAATCAGACTGATCGCCGCTCTCCCATGCGCTGGACAGGTATCCGTCATCTGCCATGACGAAGAGGCGGGATTAAGGATTGAGTATAGCGGCTGGAGCGGTGGCTCTTGGTTGAGGCAGCTGCTACTGTAAGTAGTCGCGGGTTGACGACGACGTGCAAAACGGAATTGCCGAAGACGGCTTGCACGTGGGACCCTGTCACCAAATCTGGCCACCTCAGAATGATCGCCGAGATGACATACCAGCCCGCGGAAGAAAATGTTTTGCATAAAAGTATAGACTACAATCAGTCGTAATCGTCGCCACAATCAATGCACGCCATGCTGACACGCATAGCATCGCTGAGGTAGGGTCCTGGCCACGAATGGCCTATCTGGTTCTTGCCTTTGTTCGACCAATCAAAGACCACAATCTCTACACCCGAGCAGGACCCACACCACTTACCTCCGGAAACACTCGACGTCGCAATTGTGAACGCCGCTCTGGTGCTGATAGCTCATCACGCACTGACGATTATTGCAGTCCACCTGAGCATTACCTCTCATTGTACGATGCTGAGGTTCAGAAGGACGGAGAATACCTTCTCTCGCTTCATCAAGATGTCGTGGCCACATGAGTAGCGGTCCTTTATCAGGAGAAGATAGCACATTTTGCAGACGGCAGTGAGGGACTTCGCGTTTGCAAGAGAGGGAATTACCTACCGTCCTCCCATCCTCCGAGCCATTTTATGCTGGGACGCACCAGTTCGACAAGAGTCTCGACCTCGTTGTGCAGCCCAGCCAGGTGGCCTGAATCAACCGCTTCATCACGTCCGGCAAAGTTGAGATAGATTCACCACCTAAGCGACGACATACCACGATAGGGAAGAACCATCTTTAGGCAAATAAGAATTCCGTGGTAAGGCAAAGCAGAGAAAAGGGGACCGAGCTTCAAACCCGCTTTGTGTTATGTACCACATTTTGGTCACAACTACGACCGCGTGGACGTTTTCTTGCCTTCTCAACGATTCCGTGAAATGATCTCTAAATTCAATTGGCGGCATTCGAAGCAGTACATCTGGCAAAATACTTGGCTAAAGCAAGACGCACGATTCCCAACCGATCAAGGGCTTCCTTTTGGCCACCTTTTAGGGTCCTCATGAAAATAGCAAGGTAGTCATCACCGGAGCCCTGCGATGTCCGAACATAGATTTCCTCCAATCGCCGAAGGAGATCAGCCGCACTTGACCGCGAGAAAAGAAGAGCATCATCTGGGAGAGGTCATATCCATCAACAAGGAATTTATTGGGGGATGTACAGACACCAGAAGCACGCACCGAATTGCAGCAGCTTGACGGCATCGAAAAGGAGAATTGCCCACCACGATTTCGGCGCCAGTTCCTGTTGGAAGATGGCTTCGAGATCCGAAGCCGCGTCTCGCCATTCTCCCTTAAGAAAGAGTAGTTGCAGGTGGGCATATTGGACAGCGAACATTAAGCGGTGCACAAATATCCCCTGTCCTGGACTCTGATCACGGAGCGCCTGGGCCGATGGTGCTATTGTGGAGGCGTATTGGGCAAAATTTTGAGGGCCTGGATAAACGGAGTCATCCAACTCCGAACGATTCAATCAAAAATCACAGATACCGCTCGTTATATATTCTTCCAACACGCGGTCAACCACATGTCCTAAACCTGGCCAGTCTTCTGCGGAGGTATAATACGAGACGGCCAGACCATAGTCCTTTTCTTGCACGAAAGTCTGAGCCGCTATCTGGAGGATTTAAATGGAAAATGTGAAGGCTGAAACCAGCAATGACACTGAAAATACTGACTTTGCAGATAGTTCTCCTGACTTCTTCCCTCTTGTACTTGAAGCAAGTCTCATTGACTTCTTTCAAAACTCCTACGACTTCTCCCGATTTAATATGTTTATCTGACTCTGATGTTTCGTGCAACCGAAGCGGGACCCGCAGCAGGATCTCATCGGCTTGCGCCTTGCCGACCTCTCCGCAAGTGTACATATAATCGACCGTTATTCGCCAGAGAGCAGAATCTGAATAAAGATACCGGGCGTATTCCAAGACATACCGGTCTCGGAGAGTCAACCGCGACCTGCGTGAATGAATGAATCATGTGATCTGGCAAACGACAAATACGTACTCTTCGTCAGCTTCAGAGTTGATCAACGACAAGGGTTCCATGAGGTCTGCCATATGTGCCGAAAGCCAAGAGTCCAACTTGGCTGCATGCTGAAGCGCATCGAAGGGTTTCCCAGAAAGCAATGCAGCATGTACCATATCTTCTAAGCTCGTCGGATCTGGGGGCATGTCCTCCAAAACTTGAACAACAACATCTCTAAAAGGAATAGCCAAGTCAGAACGATTCAGGGTCCCGGCCTAGACTTGGAGGACGAACGGCAAGTCCTGTCTTCTCAATCTGATATCAACGAAGACTCCCCAGACAGCACAGACTTCCTTCCAGTCCGAGCCGAGTTCAAGGCATACACGTTTGATGACTTCCGATCGCCCTTCTAGAATGCCAACAACGTCACTTAGCCGATCCCACCAATTTTCAAAATCGTCGCTTCGGTTGTCTTCTGGAACGCGATCCATGTCAATGCGCAACGCTTTAACCTTGTCCCTCCAGCGACGTGATGCATAAGCAAAGTCCCTCTCAGCAGTGAAGTTCTGAAGCCGTGGTTGCGACTCGATCAATGGTGCTAGCGTTTGAGCGAGTTCCTGCAAATCCTCAGAAGGATGCTGCGATAGGATTCCTAAAAAGAACACGGAGGCTTTTGAAAGTCCGCGAATGGTGGCTCTGCAAACCAACAAGGTACCACGTTAATAGGCGCTGAACCCTAATACGAAACTGGATATACGAACCGTGTCAGATAAGGCCAAAACGATTCGTCTTCCCAAGGCCGATCTAATGCGCTGAGATGATCCCCTTCTTCTGTGGAGGGTTCAATAAAATGAATGTTCAGCCATTCCATCAAATCGTCTCCGACTGGAGCATCTTCGTAGCCCGGCTCGGGCAAGTAAAGGACGACAAACAACGAGAAGCATGTGTACAACATGCGATAGTGATCACTGCTGAATTGCAGTGGACCATCTGGTCGGGTAATGGGTTGCTGAATCAATATGGTTAAATTGACGATAGCATATACACAATATGTTTTGTGACTTACGGAGGCGTGGATCCAACATTCCTTGATAAAATTGACATAATCAATAGCCAACTTCCGTATCATCTCCAGGCACTCGTCACTCTGGATCCTACATCACGCTGAACACATGAGATGCTTGCTTCCTCGAAAGAAATCGACACACCATTCTGGGGGTTCTCGGCGCGCTGTTTCCACTAAGTTCTGGAACGCCGCGAAGATGATAAGAGTGTCAGTAATAAACTGAAACCCTTCAGTACTCAGTCGCAGAAGCAGGCGCGACAAACGCACGAGACGTCGCTCAGATGAAGGTGCCTTGTTCATGTTAGCGAAGTAGATAGGTTGTTCCTCGTTCAGAACGGGTGTTCGCGTCTTTGGCCGCAATGAGTTCTTGAAGACATTTGAGCAAGAAGAGAAGCTAAAAGTTGGACGGTCACACGCACAAGGCTAGTGATAAAGACTGCCAAAGAACTGCTCGATGGCGACCATGTTGAGGATACGGTTTGAGCAGCCTCGACGAGCTCGTTGACGCGCCCCGACTCTACCACCGGGGGAACCAGGCTCAAATGGGCCATTGCAATGGACTTTCTAGAGCAGGTATATCTGACGCGTTGACGCAAACGTGATGGAGGACGAGAACATGCCAAACAATAGTCTTACATCAGCATGTTTCCATTTTCGTCCTGTAGTTGCTCAAATGACCTCGAGCTACCTGTCCCCAATCTGCAGGGACACCAAAACCCGCTGCTTTCTTTGAATTCACGGAGCCTGTCACGCCGTATTTCGAGAACCGAAGCACCCGTCCTTTTTTCCAGCGAGAAGCGGAGCTTGAAGGCCATCGCCGCGCTACTCATCATGGTTTCTATTCCCAATATATCGGATTGGGTCGATTCTGACAGGCCTTGAGAACATGAACGCAGCAATTCTTTCGGCCTAGGACATATGACGGGGAAATCTTTGTCTGCACGAACCCCAAATTTCCAAGGACGCCTGTCCATTGGCTGCGCGAACTTTATATCTCGAGATTGCAGCCTCAGCCGGGCTAGACATGTTCGGTTTAAAAATACAGCTTGTCACGGGAATAATATGAAGAAGGGAGACCACCTTCTCAGACGACACCTACAGACACCTAGACATTCACAAGTGGAGTAACGCTGATATAATTTTGTTCTTCGGTGCTCTTCCAATTGGTGGAACGATCCCGCGTTCCTACGCTGCATTCCCAAGTTCTCGAATTATAGATACTGTCGATCGGCTTTATGCCTCCTGGAGAGGCTGTGAGGTCTTCTTCTCAACCTATTGGCTTTGTTGAAGGACTAATATACGCCGCGTCGAGGCTCCTATATCGATTCTTTTCTTTGAGCCAGGCTAGCAGTGCGTAACCGACACGCCCGTTCCATGATCTCCAATTTCGCAATGTCGATCTAAAGTTTGACAGCCCCCGCGTGACGACACCGGGCTAACCTGATCTGGGCCACCATTAATACTGTCCAAGGGTTTCACGACCTGTGAACAGGCGGGGTCCTCCAGGATTGAACTAATCAAAAAGAGGAGACCGCACTGCGTCTCTGTTCTGCTCGCCTCAAGTTGCTATCTCCTTCACTGGACAGACATTATTAGATTTGGTTTCTTGTAAGGGCGGGAACAATCTGCCTTATCTCCCGCGATACAACTCCGTCTGTCGATCTTGTAACTCCGCGGTGTACCGTCTCCTGTTTCTTGGTGTTCTGCTTCTATCGGAGCATTGCTGCTGGGCGGAATATGTCTACTGCTTGCATGAACCATAAAAAGAAAAGACCCACAAGCCAGTGCATGGGAATGTTGGGCACGTCAGTCATAGGCGAGTGAGTTAAATGAGGGTTTCTTTAATTCTGGTAAAACGACGGGTTCTATTCGGCAGATAGGCCATCCTTTTGGCATTGTACATGCACATGTGTGGATTTAGGTGGAAAGCTGTCATTGTCCCCTTCCCCCCCACAATTACACAAACGGAAGTCAATGCAGTGTTCAGAAAAGTACCTGAGAGTATTGTCAGAAAGGTCCCAAGCCGTCGTCGTCGTCGTCGTCCTCCTCATATTCCGCATCACCATCATCCTCATCCTCGTCTTCGTCATTTGTACTAGACTGATCTTCATCGTGGTCGTCCTCTTCTTCTGCGCTGTCGCTGCTGCTACCGTAGAAACCAAAATCATCGCTCAACACCTCTTCAAGGCCGGATCCAGGGGCGTATTCCATGGAATCGTCTGAACCGCCCCAACCCGCTTCGTCATCGCTGAGAGGGAACAGACCGTCCCACGGATCCTCATGTCCTAGCGGGGACGGTTCTCGGGTAGGACCACTCGAGTCCGAATTGGTCTTGCTATAGGCGTTTGCAATAGCTTTCACAACGAAAATGGGAATAGGTCGATGCATCACGGTCGTTCGGCAACACGGACAAGTCTTCGGACGATGGAGGATGAATGTTGGGTCGTTCTGAATGTCTTCATCATCCAGATACATGTCGTCAATTGGCGCTCTCCGAAACCATTCCTGGAGGCAGGTCAGACAAAGAACATGACCACATGGAGAGAGGCTGTATGCGACGGTCATAATTTGGTGGAAATGACGGCATCATATAAGCTGTTGAATAACGCGCCATGGACCAGACGTACGCGAATGGTTTACACAGGGTATCCATGCAGATCTGACATTGTACAGACGCTTCAACGGCTGATATGAACTTGGTGTAGATTCAGCTGATAAACACAAGCGGTGAAAAAAGGGACCGACCTCTTCATTCTTTGCGCATTTAGACTTGAAAATCACCGCTTGCGCTTCTGCCTCTTCTTTAGCCTGTTGGCGAAGGACGGTAAGCAGGCATAGCAAGAGAACTCGTCAAAACGGACCGTTGTTTCTGACATAACTTGGTTCTGTAGTTCTTCAATTTTCTGAGTTGAAATACGTGAATCCTACGGAGACAGAGACATGAGTCATACCACCGACCTTGGATTGTTTTTTAATCATTTTCTTGTTCTCGTGTACGGTCTTCTTCAGATTTTCGAGCTCTTTCTTTAGGATCTCAAACTCGGCCTGGGTATATGATACCACATGCTTGCTTTTTTCTGCACGGTCTCGGTGTCTACTCTTTTTCGGATCATCCGAGGTGTCAGCGTTGCGGCGACGTGAATCAGTGTGTATATGCGGCATTTCCGCACTCCGGTCTCCAAAAATTGCAGAAAATTCGAATGTGGGATAATTTCCGGCTATGGGGGCACCCAAATAGTCATCGAGTCCCTCAAAAGGGGACGATTGCAAGTAAGACGATGATGCACGGCGCGCAAGGTTTCGGCCGTTGGGTCGACCTTTGGGATGCGGATCACCTAGAGTGGACACGGCCGTAACAAAGGTGTTGATGCTAGCTGAAGCGAGCGACTTCTTCCCTTTCAAAGTACTGGCGCCCTCGCCACCTGTCCGTCCTGGCGGAGGCGGAGGCATGGTGTGCTCCTTGATACTGCTTCGAACAGACGAAACCCGGTCGTCCTCGGAGACGTCCTGTTTCACTATCCTGTAGCTTCTGGCGCGATGGCTGTGGCGCTTCGGATTACGCTTCCACTGATCATTACCGCTCTGGCCTCTCTGGTCGCTCATCTGAAAACTCTGAGATAAATGTTACTCTTTTCTTTCGGCAGGCAACGTAAAACTCTGACTTGAAGCTAGGAGCAAAAGCGGATAATGTCGTTTGGCGGAATGGAAGTAGTCGTCAAGAAGGGCATGCAGCCATAACTCAATATCGTCATGGCCGTATCACGTGGTGCACCTCGACCGGATCGGGGTCTGACCCGATTTGGCAGCGGCTTGATAGTCGCGACTTGGATATAAAGCCCGTCCGAAAAATTTCTGACTCAATCTCTGACCGCGTCCTTGACTCCTATTTTCGCCATCTCCGTTGCAAACGATGTCTGCAAAATCTGGACGCGTGTTGCTAGCCTACTCTGGAGGCCTAGGTCAGCATTCGCGTAATCATTTCTTGTTCCTCAAACTCGGCATCTAAGCGGTCGTCGCAATGCAGATACCTCGTGCATCCTGGCTTGGCTGATCGAGCAGGGTTATGAAGTGTATGCCTTTATGGCCGATGTCGGCCAGGAAGAGGTATCCGTCATCGTTGCGAGCTTTATTTGATTGCTGAAGTTCCTCAGGATTTCGCCGCTGCAGAGAAAAAGGCTCTCAAAGTCGGGGCTAAGAAATTCTTCCTAGAGGTAACGGACCGTTGTCTTACTGGGCGCAATGGATGCACGCAGAACAACGTTTTTTATAGGATCTGAAACGTGAATTCATCACCGAATTAATCTACCCCGCGATTCAAGCCAACTGCATTTATGAGGTATCGTTCTGGGGATGTCGTTTGCTTTAGTGTATCTAACAGACGACTTCCAACAGAATGTCTATCTCCTCGGCACGTCGCTTGCTCGTCCCGTCATTGCCCGTGGTATGATCGCAGTTGCGGAGCGAGAGGGCTGCGAGTGAGCGCACAAGCAATGAAGGTTGTCTTTGCTAAAGCATTTCATCATCAGCTTCGTCTCGCACGGCTGCACCGGAAAGGGCAATGATCAGGTCCGCTTTGAACTCGCATTTTACGGCCTCAAGCCAGACATCAAGGTCGTTGCTCCCTGGCGAATTCCTGGTGCGTCTTATTCGCTTTCGCACCTTATCGCCTCTCACGCGCCCTCTGTACTGCCCAATAGAATTCTATAATCGCTTCCCTGGCAGACAGGCTCTTCTAACTTATGCGGCAGAGAAGGGCATCCCGGTTGCCCAAACACCCTCGAAGCCCTGGTCCACGGACGAGAACCTCTTTCACATTTCCTATGAGGCAGGGATTCTCGAAGATCCGAACATCACCCCTCCCGCGGACATGTGGAAGCTTACCACCCCCCCGGAGGACGCGCCGCAGACTCCCCAGCGAATCTCGATCGAGTTCGAGAAGGGTCTCCCCGTGAAGGTGAACGTCCCGGACGAAGGCAAGACCTACACGGACGGAGTCGATATTTTCCTCGCATTGAATGCCCTCGCGAGGAAGCACGGTATCGGCAGAATCGATATCGTTGAGAACCGCTTCATCGGCGTCAAGTCTCGAGGCTGTTATGAGTCGCCCGGAGCTACCATCCTTCGCGCGGCTCACGTGGATCTGGAAGGTCTCACGCTCGACAGAAACGTTCGCGCTCTCCGAGACCAATTTGTCACCATCGAATTCAGCCGAATTCTCTACAATGGCCACTTCTTCACTCCGGAACGAGAGTTCATTACCAGCGCCATTCCCGCCAGCCAGCGGACTGTCAACGGTCTGGTCAGGCTGAAACTTTACAAAGGAAACGTTGTCATCGAAGGCAGGGAAAGCGCCGAGGTGAGCAATACGTCCTTACCCAATGATGATTTCCATCCAACCTAATACGTTTAGGGTCTGTATGACGAACATCAATCGTCCATGGATGAACTTGGCGGATTCGAACCGACTGATACGTCAGGATTTATCCAGATTGAATCCATCAGGATCAAGAAGTAAGTTCACCTTCCAGAACTGCCAAAAAAAATTCACTACTGACATTTCAAACCAGATGGGCTCAGGCCAATATCCGCAAAGGACAATCGGGTGCTGAACCCAAGGACGTCTACCGCAGTCGAGTTTAGAGCTTTGTCTACGCAGAAAATTCGAAGTAGTCCTCAATGTCTGTTCTGATTTATGGCGCATAGTAGAATACTCTTGTGTGGATACAACATGCGGTACATGCGGGGTCTTTCTCGGGACCTCGGACGATGCTGGTAGAGCCAAAATCCACTTTACTCCTTCATCGGGGATCGATACAACACCCTGGCAGATCGGAGTAAGGCTATGCTCGAATACGTAATGCAGAAGCCGTCTTATGCAACGTCTGAGCAACTGCAGACGAATAATCCACCAGGGCAGACATCCTGAGAGTCCAAGAAATGGTTGTTGACGTAGAAAATGATGTTTCCAGATGTAGATTGGGCTTCATGGACGCGCTTTCCCCATCAGGTGTTCTGCTTGTACTTCGTACGTCTCGATCTTCCAGAACAATCTAGGCGGCAGGACACCGTCCTGGTTGCCTTTCGTCAACAGCTGGCTATTGTCTCTTGAGACGTATAAAATAATTCCAGACTGTAAGGCCCTTTTCACGTCAACGACGATACACGTCACAGTTTGAGGGTTGGTTTGCATGCGCTCTACGGAGAGGGCTGAGAAATGGCCGTTGATGCAACAGATGACACCACGACTCACTGTTCGGATGGCTAGCATTATAGATAGCTTTCATCAATTGACTATAAGCTGAAAAGCACTCCAGAATTAGCTGTTAGAAACTGAGCTCAAGGCAGCCAAGTACCAGCTTTTTCGTCACGCCGATCAATGGGTATCATATGAATAAGTCCGTCCTTCGCCTGCGTCAAACCATCCCGTGCTTCATATCAGGTAAGCGCTCCCGTAAGGTTGAACCGACAACAACATACTGAATTTGTCCGTCTCGTCCCAAACCGTGATGTACATCGCGAATTTGATGGACTTTGCAAAGTGAAGCCTCTTCAAACCGGGGTCAATGCCCTGCACACAACCCTCAGACCTGCAAGGGTGCATGGAGTATAGGATCAGCGCAACTTACGGGTATTGTGTGCCCTTTTCGAGCTCTGGCATACAACGTCCCATGCTCGCGACGACACTGGAAGCCGCTCGAGTCGTTCAAGATGCGGCGCTTGAATTCCTCCAACGGAATTCTCTTAAAGAAAGACAACCTGTGCTAAGCACGGGGAAACACGTCAAGGCTCTTCTGCACATATCTTGGGGAAAGACCATCTCACGATGCTTTCAACCCGGACATAACCGTCCGGGAACATGGACAAGTCCCACAGTCTCCCAGAGTGCCTCAAGACGAACCGAAGCCTTCTTCCAAAATTCACGAGCTCTCGGTCTGTGGGCCACTTCATTTTCATCTTTGGGACCCGCGGAGTAAATCGTTGTAGTGTCCAGGGGAACGGGTGGCTAGGAGGTTTGTTACGTGCTGGGTTGAGGTATCTACGCATGTCTTCGTTCATGCTTGAGGAAGGGAAGAGATGTCTGCCATGAGGTCGGGGTCGAGTAGCATATCTTCTCTGCAAAAATGATTGTACGACAGACTGGCATGCCCGGAGCATATGGCATGGAAGGACGAGTTGTTGTATCGCTCTTTTGTCGAGTTAGAAAGGCGTCATTATTTATAGTAGAAATTTCCCACAATTACAGACACAAAAGTACGTACTCTAAAAAATCTATGTATATAAGCATGGATAGAAAAAGCATTAGAGTTATGCCACAGAGGCCTGCCCTGCTTTGGCTTTCTTCGGGGTCCGTTCCTCCACGTCGCGATCGCCACCGAGGTCCCTCTTTTTGCAGCTGGCATCGAGCGACGAGGACGACTCGGAAATACGCAAATTGCTCTTCGTTTCGGCTGCAATCAGCTGCTCTTCCTCTCGTTTCAGGACGTCTTGGACCCATTTACCCCCTTCCGCACCTTCAAACAACCAGACATGACTGAAAGACGAGGTATATTTCAATGCAAGGCGTGTCTATGATGACACCATACCTGTTGCCCACTCTTTGTGGTTTTTGAACACTTCGGGCCGCTTGTGCTCGTGTGCGTCCTGCCTTGTCAGCAGCAGATGGAAGGTTCCATCCCAGTTCCCTACAGAGGTGTTCGATTATATCGTCTGCATTTCCTAGAAGTACGATCTATGCGAAAGTCAGAACGCAATGGTGACCCAAACAGATAGACTGACATCGGGATTGATATGTCGAACTGGAGTCTTGTTGATCAATATCTAAAGACAATTAAACATCCTAGACAAACAGCAGCAGCGAACAAATTCCGTACTTGCGGAACCGAGTGCGGAAGGTGGGCTGTTTTGATACTACTGAGTTTCCTGCAACATGCGCTTAACGTCGCAGAGCACGTACACAATATATCCGCGACAGGGGAAACCTTCAGCGAGGTGCCTATGACCAGCAGTAGATCAACTTGACTTCGATCTTCGGCGAGGAGTTTGTCGAATTCGTCAGTCAGTTTTTCTCCGAAAAAAGTGATATCCGGCTGGAAGAAAAGAGATCATTCATGAGTTCCGACATGTAAAACGGCCTAAGGAGCTCTTACCTTCATGATACTCGGTGGGTACGACGGGCGGTCGCTTTCATCCTCGTCATCGCTGTCCCAAAGTCCCTTTGCCTTTTTGCGCCCACGTTTCTTTTTCTTGTGTGTGGGCTGCGCTTCGGTGGCATTGCACACTGTGCACAAGGCAACTCTCTGATTCATGATATCATGTTCTATGTCGCTTCCAGGGACATGACGGCGACACAACAGGCATGTAGCCGTCGCGAACGACCCATGACATTGTAAAACGCGACGCACACCCGCCTGTGTCTCTAGGGTGTCTATGTTCTGAGTGTAGTTCTAAGTTGCACGTCTTCAGATTTTTGAGCATGGCTAGGGCAAGGCATGTCATCTTACGCGCAATAGCTGGCGATACATACATCAGCTGATAAAGAGGCTCGGTGACCGTGCTATGATTCACCTGATTCTTATCCTCCACAAGTTTGATGAATCGATGACACGGGGATGGAGTGAAATTTGCAGGATATATTTGACTAGAGCAGTATCAATGGTGAGCTCACGAACCCCAGCTCAGAGCTGGCTTGAGGGTACCTAGCGAAAGAGCTTGAGCAGTATCCGTCAGCTTGGACTGAGGCGTCATGACAAGAATTGCATCCTCACTAAAATACTAATTCAACAAAGTTCCCAAGTAAGTCAGACATACAAAGAATCGTATTCGCTACTTACCTGCAGGATTCTCACGAAAATAATTGATATCAAACCTTGGAATGGGATAGTCAAAGAAAAGTCAATCAGAAGAATGTGATCTCACATCTGCTGTGGGTCGTCTAGATCATATTCGCCACGATCTTTCAGTGACGCGTACAGACCATTACGGGATCGGAAATCAGGTATTCCGCAAGATACGCCTTTGTGTCACATTACTCGGGACTCTGACACTCAAAGGGGTAATATGATGGACGCACTTATGCCCGCTCCCGTAAGGATAATAATCTTTTGAGCCTTGCGGATGAGATCGGCGGCATCGGTTATAGTGCTATACTGAGTAAGTCTTTCGCGAAACCGGATTCTAGGCATAGGAAACATTAGCGGGCATAGACGCGGTGTTTCAGTTCACTTACTCTCTTGAAAGGGCTACTTTTAGAAAATATATCAGTGTGGATGTTTTCTTGTTTCGCAATTCAGGACACTTGCATAAAGGAACTCAGACAAGATAAAGTCACAGTGTATATATATACATACCAGGGATACTCCAAAAGCTCGTAGCAGCCTCAATACAGGAATGTTACGTATAAGAACGTATTCTTTGACCCACGAGGTCACTCCTAAACCGGACTGAGTGAGCAATCCTCAGCCAAGACCGGTGGTATGCTCACCATGCTCCTTAAGATGGCGCATCATTTGCTTGATTTCTTCCACGCTCCATGGTTCAGCTAGGAAAAACGTGAAGTTCCATCTTCCGTAAATTCAATAGCACTTACTTTCATCATCAGCATCATCAGCATCGTTTAAAAAGGCAGTATAGTCTGCTTCCCTCTGCTGATTGTCAGCTGAAGGTCCATCCACGGAGGAGCCGTCATCAGAATAGTCGGAACCCACGGAAACCGAGCGTTCCCCACTTGAAAGCTGATACTCGCTCGGTATTGAACTGATGAGGTCTTGCAGTGTCTCCTCGTCGAGGTCCACATCCTCGGAGGCTTCCAAGAAAGCACGTATCTGGCCGACGAGCAGGTCATTGTGCTTGGCCTTCCGCAAGTCCTCGGCTTTGGAGGATTCTACACCAGACGGATTGCCATTGCGGGCCTCACTGGTTTCCATGCCTCCTAGGCCCCCTTTGGTGTCGAATGACGGGAGTAGAGCCGTCTCCCAGAGGATTTGTTTCCTCTTCTGACCCTGCACTTGGAGCGCCGACCTCCCAAATCGTATTTGCTTGAATTGATCGCACAAGTCAACGGCAATTAAGTGCAAATACCTTATCTATTGCTTAGTGCTTAGTCAGCGGCTCAAACGAATGTTGGGCCATTCTTGTTGATCCAGGCCTCCTTACCGTGTTGACCGACACAGAAGAGGCTTTTTCTTGTTGTAATACCACCCTGCGATTAGAGGAACCGCATCAACAAGACATTCATTGGTGCTGGATATCTGGATACTTGCACTAAACCAACTTATCCTAAGACTCGGCTGGTTCGGGTCAAAAACGTGTGTACAATTTTCTTTTCCGTGATCGTAACGGACTTTGGTCGTACCGGTTGATGTCTTGACTAGATTTATACCAGCGGCCGCCACAATCAGTAGAAACTAGGCATAGACTTCATTCCTTTTTTGCATATACCTGGGTCCTCGCCCGACCTATATCATAATCCACCGGGTGCATAGCATTCTCCTCATGGCGCCATTCTTTTCGTACAGTCCGAAGACAACCAGTATCTCTGTGAGTCTAAATGCTTTGTCCGACCCAACCACCCTCTCACTTCAATCTCAAATAGTACCCATGGCCAGACGGTGTAACTGGCCTAGAACGCGTCGCGTTGTCTGCACAGGGTGATTTGCAACGCGTTTTAAGGTTTATCTAACCCTGCATATTGCGCGTCCTAATTTTCTGACGTTGTCGTTCAGTGCGTTCTTTGCTCGGCCAATAACGGTCTCACTCGTCTATTCCCATACATACTACCATCCACGACCCGATTCACCGGCAGTGCCCTTGACACTACCGAATCCCAACGCTATCATGTCGGCGTCACCCGAGACCCCAATATTCCAGGACAGACAGGTGCGCTTAATGTGCGCAGGGAAGGTCGTCTGTGTCGCAACCTCCCAAGTCCGCATCGCGTCTCCCCAGTGCGCCCACTTATTTTTGGAGGAGAAATACGCTATCGGACAGCTATTCAATCGGCTAGAGAGAATACCGGCATTTGAGCTATTGGCCGTTGGCGTTGGACCAGAAAGTCCGGACGCGGTTGGGAAACTGCTACCTCGCCAACTTCAAGAGCAATTGTGGAGGAAGTACAAACTTTCCGTGGATAATTTCGAATGCGAGATTTTGGAGGTTTTTCCCTCGCGAGACATGTTTACTGTCGGCGAGGCGTGGCTTGACGGCCGTGGCTTAGGAAACGACCAGACGACAATCAAAGAGGCGAACTACCTACCTGGATTTCTTGGAACGGCAACTTCTGCACACATGTCGACCTCGCACGGACGCTTGCTCATTCCCGCACTTGTTTTCTTCCTCATCTTACAGTATTCCCTACTATTTTTCTTCAGAAACCGGGGCTGTTAGAGTACCTACGCCTCCATAGGTTTCAGTCCTTAATTTCTAATTATACCCTCGGTTCTCTATCATGGAGCTGAAGAGACAATGGATTGCAATAGAAAAAATAACATTATAAAGGTACAATAAGAATAAAACTAACAACAGAAATAAGGAGTCTACGAGCGTTCGCCGCGTAACCGTCTTGCCAATGCAAGATCCTTTGGTTGAATAGTGACACGTTTGGCATGGATAGCCGCCAAATTCGTATCCTCAAATAGCGAAACAAGATATGCTTCAGCAGCTTCTTGCAATGCCATTACAGCAGATGATTGGAATCGAAGATCCGTCTACAAATATATGTAAGAACAAAGTCAATATATAACAACCATGAAACTTACTTTGAAATCTTGAGCAATCTCACGAACAAGTCGTTGGAAAGGAAGTTTACGAATCAAAAGTTCAGTAGACTTTTGATATCTTCGAATTTCACGAAGTGCAACTGTTCCAGGCCTGAATCGATGAGGTTTCTTTACACCACCAGCTGCAGCCTATTAAAAATCCTAAATATAAAATATTCATTATAATTGATTTGGTTCACTTACAGCTGTCTTCCTCGCCGCTGATGATTTAGCTGCCAATTGTTTACGCGGCGCTTTGCCTATACAAAACGTTATAATTAAATCAATGTCTTCAAATCATATCAAGACAAACTTACCACCAGTAGATTTACGAGCAGTTTGTTTCGTACGAGCCATTGATTCCGATGATGATTGATGGTAGTTAAAGTCGAAAGTGCGCCAAAAGTCAATAAAGCCTTCATTCATCAAACCCACTTTATTTATCTAAACGCGACCGCGTCCAACACGTGACTATTCACGCCAAGGTCTGTGCACAATCAACAAAAGGGAAAATGTAGCACAGCCACATGAAGTTGATTATATATAAAAGGTGAGAAAGGCAATAATGATGAGTCAATTGACTGCTTGACTTCGAGCCATCATCACACGACATCACATTACTTTTATTCTTCTTAAACATATTTTGAAAAGATGTCTGGACGTGGAAAGGGTGGTAAAGTGAGTTACTTAAAGTTTATGTACTCTGAGAACGATGACTGACACTCATGATATTAGGGACTTGGAAAAGGTGGTGCTAAGCGTCATCGTAAAATCTTGCGAGACAATATTCAGGGAATCACGAAACCTGCTATTCGTCGATTGGCACGTCGTGGAGGTGTGAAACGTATTTCTGGTTTGATTTATGAAGAGACTCGTGGTGTTTTGAAGATATTCCTTGAGAATGTGAGTCTTTCTAATCCTTTCAATTGCAGGATGGTAGCTTATTTTTTTTATAGGTTATTCGTGATTCTGTGACCTACACTGAGCACGCGAAGCGGAAGACGGTGACTGCTTTGGATGTTGTTTATGCCCTCAAGCGATCAGGTCGCACACTCTACGGTTTCGGTGCATGAAAGACTCGCAGATGTATTTATTGTATTCTTTGCAACTATCGTTTGTATTAATATAATGGACTTCTTCCGCCTGCTAATTGGAAATTTTCGCTGCTACCCGTGTTCGTGATTTTCGTACAAGCCCCTCGTCTGGATTGTATTCAATAAATACGACCTGCAATAATTAAATGTGGTATTATATGCTGTAGATGATTCTACGAGTGGGGTAGCTGGTTTGTTAACAACGATATACCTGCGAGTCCTTGATATACATTTGTATTTTGATGTGCGATGCAAAGAATGACGAAGGTCTAGTGTTAGCTCTCCTGCTCTCGTCCTGTCGGTTACAATGCGTTGGCATGGCCTTCAGGGACGGCATTTTGTGTTTCATTTTCAGCTTCGTGATTTCGCAGCCGCATCTCCACTAAAAATTCTTTGTCCCGGATCGTTTGCGACCACGTCGATAGCAATCCGAATAACACAATCGCTAAACGAACGAGGCCAGCCAACATGAAAATTCCGGGATACACGTGCATGACTGCCAGCATGTTCGTGAGCAAACCCCATCCGGTCCAACGAAAACAGACATACAAATGAATTTGTCGTCCACCGGCAGTTTCGGCAGTAGATGCTGAACCAGCTTGAGAACGACGGCCGGGAATATAATCATTCCTAGCAGGCCACACACGACGGGGCTAATCACTTCCTTCGTTGCGTGAACAGGATGTGGGTGAGTCCATCCGTTATCCATAATCTATGACGGATTCGTAAGCATTGTATCAAATTGAGCCGAAAAATGGATGCACCCTCCGAATTCCCCGTGTAATTCTGTTTTGTGGCTGAATTCTGTGAGCATGGAGCGCAATTTTGGCATACAGTATGCCAAGTGCCCACGAATCGATGACTCGTATCTTTGGTGTAAAATCGGGATCCAAAGCAAAGCGAATGGGGAGGACAAGGTAAAGGTCGACCACGAACGAGATCAAAGCAGGGACAACAATGCCCAAGCAGATAATCATGTATGCGGTTTTAACAATCCATAGCAGGCCACGCTTGATCACTAGCAAACGCAAATCTCCACGGGGTCCGTCACTGCTCCTCCTTTGACGCCTTTTGTCGAGCCTATCGACGGCTTTGCCGACCAGGTAGCAACCCCAAAGCAAGTAGAACCCGACGATCAGCGCATAACCATCATGAATCTCTCGCTTTGTGAATAGGTTAAAAAAGCTCCGGCCGAGTTGGATGGGCAAGGCGACCGAGATGCCAAGCATAACGGCCCCTATGATCCATAGAAGGACAATGAACGATATAACTCGATAGCGGAAATGAGGAGGAATGTAGACGACCATGTAATCGTCGCGGATGTTATGCTTGGCCTTGATCGCCTCCGCATTCTGAAGTTCTATGAGTTGTCTTGCATTGTCGTCGAAAGGTTCACCGAGTTCAGTGACTTGCGCCGTGGCGCGCATATCGCGAGGAAGGGCAATGTTATCAGTTGCTGGTACACGGCGAAATGCACCATCGAGAACAGCATCAGCGTCAGGGAGCTCGTCCTTCAGCGTTAGTGCAAGTAACCTCCAGTATTTAGGCGTGTACTCTTCTGTAGCGTGCCGACCACCGAAGAAGTAGGACGTTAGCCGAAGTCTCACGGCGAGGTATTTCCAGACTAGGCTTGCGAACTCCTTGATAGCTTTTCTCGGTCGGAAATAATGCATTGTATATGGTAGAACAAGGTTCAGGAAAAGAAGATCCACGGGAACATTGGATAGAGGTTCCCTGAGAAGTGTAGATTTTGTAAGCTTCGGACAATTACCATACAGAATGCCAGAATGCAGATTTACCTGTTCTTCCATCGAAAAGGCATGATCGATTTGCTCCCGAGCAGCAGCAAGCCCGCCACGCTGCCGACCACACAGGCAACGACGCAGGCGTACATGACGCCACTCACGGCTATCTTGCGAAGTTGTGTCAGGGTCGGTCGATCAAGGATATCACGAATGGGGTGTGAGTTTTGGTCTTGAGGATCCTTGATGAACCACATTGCACCGGGACGCATGACGCTGCGGCAACCAGAGAGAAGAACAGCAAAAGAATACCTAAACAGACCTATTAGCGAAGTTAGGGTTGCAATTTACGAAAATAACCCACATGAACATCGTCCCAGCAACCCAGTGATAAAACATCGCTGTCAAGGGCGCTTGATAGAAAAAAGAGGCTCTCGACATAAGGTTGGCTTCTGGGAAGAGCCAAACGGTACAGAGATCAAGGACAATTCCACATCCCAACGGGAACGTGACGAGTTCGATGAAGATGAAAGACGCAACCTGCCGAATCGCGATGAGATGCGTATCCATAGAGCAATAGTATTAAACACACCTTGAAGACGAGAAGTTGCTGCCTCACCGCGTTCCTTACAGTCCGGTTCGTCGACTTGCCTTTGCCAACAGCCAAAACATTCAGATAGAGAGCCAGGATGAGGCCGATAATGACATATCCGAGGATGACCGCAAAAACCCTCTGGCTCGTATCATGTCCTAAAGCCAACCGTACCCAGGCCGAGCGCGCCCTTGCATATGTAAACCGAACCGACTTGCCGAGTGTAGCAAAGTAGGGTTCCAATTTCTCCATGACATGCGGACATGCTGTTTCAAGAGTTGAGTAAATGGAAGAGAGTAGAGAGTCCGTCTCCTCCTCGTCGGGTGGGGGTTGGGACCATGAAAGTGTGTCTTTGGATAACGCGGCTGTGATATTCGCAACCTTCCTGCCCTGAAAATGAAGTTTAACCATGTCACCATTGATAAACATTTTATGAAACATACCAGCTCCGAGGAGACGTGAGAAATCTTCTCGGCCGTTTGACGGCCAAAGCTATACTTGGCGAGGTAGAGAAAACCGAGATAGATGAAGGAAATCAACATCCACCCGAGCCGGACAAAAGGCGGGAGGAGGAGGTCGGCGATCAAGAATACGACCAAATCCACCACCGGATCCGTCAGTACTCGGATCCCGCGGATAGGAAGATGAAGTATTTGAAGGACGCGGGGTGGATCCAACTTAAAAGGATATAATGTCAGCCGAAAGGTTGGGGCAGAGGCACCAGAGACGTACGGATAGTAGCGCTGCAGATTTGCCCAAGATGAATGGTATCCCGACGCCTAACCCAATGGCAGTAGCGAGAACCATTATCATCAAGGCAGCCTAGATATATATCATTGAGCGCAGCGAAGGCGCCAAGACGACGCCTTACGTACGTTTTGTAGAACACCATACACCGGCCCTCTCATGCCGATTGCTATAATGGCCATAAGGTTTGCATGGAAAATGTGTTATCGATCGACTCACCCTCCATAGCACCCTCCATGTCATCTTCAACATTCCCATCCATGTCGTCGTTGAGGTCGGGAGGAAGACCTTCATCTACAGGTGCCTGATTCCCTGGTGCGCCTCCGTCGCCTTGATTGACGTCCTGGCCGCCTTCGGCAGGTCGAACGTCCTCTACGTCTTCCTCTTCTTCTTCCTCGCCGTCTTCAACCGCATGCCATTGTCCGTCCTCGAAAACAAGATTGATTCCTTCCTCTTCGTCTTCATCATCCTCATCTTCCTCGTCCTCAGCATTATCTGGCTCCACCCTTACTCCATGGGCACTACCGTCAGCTCCGCCGATCTCAACGTTATCAAACAACAGATTCCCATCACTCCTCTCGTCCGACTCTTCATCCGACGTTTCTGATTTGTGCACGACGTCTGCCGCCTCATCAAGGTCACGGAAATAAATATCCATTTCTTCTTCTGGGTCCAGCGGCATCGCCCTTTTGCCTTTCCCTTTGGCACTCCTCGACAACCCGCCCTCATCATCAACCTCCCCTCCACTGCTTAAATAGCCATTAAGTACGGAGGGACCAGCTTTGGACGGGCCAGCATTCAGTTCCAAATCTTCAGGCGGGTGATAAATAGCCATATTTGAGAACTCCGATGGCGTCTCGTCGGAAGAAACTTCGCGTGGCTCCGAATACGGTATTGCGCTAGTCGGCAGAGGAGGGCGTTGGACCCTGGGTTGATATGACGAGGAGTCAGAGAGGTAAGGTTGGAAATACGGGTCCTCAAATTGTTCGTCAGATAATGTTGAATCTTGCGGGACGCGGAACGTGAAGAGTGAGCTCGATTCGCGAGACTGTGTGGCATCCACCCGCGAATCCGACGGGGGTGTTGTAATGCCCTGCTGATGTACGGAAGTAGAAGAAGCGCAAGGTTCGGGGTTGGTGCCTCTGTCTCGTAATGCATCGGCGGGAAAGGTGAAATCAAACGTCGCCCGAGTTAAACCTTCATCAAGAGTTGAACGTGGAGGCACACGCTCCACATCGCGTGGAATGGGTTGAACTATCGGCGCACCAGGTGCCCGAGAAGAGTGGATTTTTCGGGAAAATGTCCTTCTTTGACGCGGATTTTCCATATCCTCTTTCCTGCGAGCATGCCACGAGCCTTCCGGGCTAGGAGAGGGCCCGCCTATTCTCCTGCCCCTCTTATGTGGCCTATCGAAGGGCATCCGCGCAGG
This sequence comes from Macrocybe indica, assembly GCA_030407095.1. Taxonomy (NCBI): domain Eukaryota; kingdom Fungi; phylum Basidiomycota; class Agaricomycetes; order Agaricales; family Callistosporiaceae; genus Macrocybe; species Macrocybe indica. The sequence continues at coordinate 2,044,872 of JARFTL010000005.1, forward strand.
AAGATCCTCGTCTTGTATTAAGCCACCGTTCGCACCTTCTCTTGCCCGCAGAGCGTCGATTACCCGCATCGCTTCCATCTGCCTTTGAGCCAAAGCGTTATCAAGGGGCATATCATCCAATTGCCTTCGGCGCAATGGAGGGTTCTGAGGCGGTGGAGGCTCAGGCGCTGCCGGGACTTCAGGCTGTTCATCAGGAAGAATATCCTCATCTTCAAAAACGCCTGGCCTTGCATTTTGAGATATCCATTCGCGAAGAAGGAATACCGCTATGAATGTGAGAACAATAAGAGAGGCAATGATTTGACCAGTGAAGATATCGGCAGAAAGGGCGATCCATAGAGGGTGCGAGGTAAGCTTCCCGACCCATGTCCTCGGGGGAGGTAGCGTCGTGTCAGCAGATAAGGAGTAGTAGAATGAGGCAGAATCTTCGACGGTGGGCCGAGGACGATCAGCTATCCACCAGGCACTGGATCGTAGACACCGTAAGTATAAGAATCCCGTTCAGGCTCTGACACAGCACATACGCGCTTTCCCCCATAGAGAAGAATGTCCTCCAGATCCACACCGTTAACCAAGGAAGGACCGCAAGCCAGATGACAGCGACAACTATTGCCCTTGCCACGAAAAGCAGTGCAAACAAGGCTTGCTGGGCCAGACGTCGAATGAGAAGGACAGGAGGCAACCTTGGAGGCATGTCAGGCGCATAGACTGCACGATCGTGATCAGCATGAGTCGAAGCGGCCTTTGGTGGAAATAATACCTTTTGTAAAAGAATATGGATGCTTGCATACATCGCAATTTTTCTTCTTGCTATGCGCAAGCCATGTGGTTAAGCTTCGATACTGCGTTAGAGCCACCATTTTCGCAAAACCAAGGCCCTGGACCACGTACCAGTCCTGGTGAATGTACCGAATTGTTCCAGAACATTTGCAAGGGTGGAAGAGGGGCTGGTCTTCTTCAGCGGGTGCACTGCAAATGCGACATGTATCTGCACAAAACACGACGTGCATAAACGCTCCGCCAGACGCACGGCAATTGAGTCTACTGCACTCACCTTGTTCCTCTGCCTCTTGCATGTGTGGAAGTGTAGCCAAGACCGCTCAATGAAGAACAAAGTCTGCTAGCAAGTCGATGGCGAAACAAGGACGAAATGCGGGTCTTGGTCCACCCACCGCCTCTGCCGATGAGGACAGTGGGGAATGGATGAGTAAGCATGCCGATATTTTGGTGCACGTGCCGTGTGCCAATGCAGACTACTTATGCAATACATACCTGTTCACCGTACAGATGCCATCACAGCTCGCGCGAAGAGGGAAAAAAAATAAACCGTCAAATATCCCACCTATTTGACTAGACTATTCTACGTACTGCACAGTACATATGTGCTTTTTCCGTAGTTCTCATCTTCCTAGGTATCCCTACCAAGTTAACTTGCGCGTAGCATAATTTCAAAGCCCACGTAATAATCAACATTCTGATATAGATCATTTAAAACCATTCTGGGTACAAGATAGCACCTCGCGCAAAAACGGTGTGCAGAGTTTTGAACGCGCATTCCGCGCAAGGAATGGTTAAAACATTTCCGAAGCCGCGGCCCAAGCCAAGGGAATATAACAAACTGTATCTGACTTGGCTGCCTCCTGTGGGCCGCTGTGGCTGCTACTCTGAAACGTCGGAAGGGCAAAAAGAATTTAGCCTATCCTGTCGCCCGGCGACGTGTCTACCCAGGCGGCGTTTCCTCCAGTATACGGATATACCTCCATGTAGCAGAGGCCGTGTCACCAGCGTCCGATATGTCGATCGTACGTAGATGCTTCCCATTGTCGCGGCGTATGTTCTAATTCCCCAATGGAGTACACTCCGGTGTAGTTCCAAGTGATGCCCCATTAATTCAAACGGACCACACCAGTCGGCGCTCCCAAGCTTTGCTGAGGCATGTGTGTCATAGTTCTACGTGTGTGAATTTGTAGATTTACTGACCTGAAAGATCGGGACGAGATTCGTCATTAATCCGAACGCCACGTTGCCTATGTCCAGCTACGCCGCATCTAGCTTTGCGTCCCTGTCCTTAGCGAAAGACAGATCGTCGGTGATTTAGAGTTAGGACGCTCGGAAGATTCTAACCGCCCAGCTTCAACCCATTCACAGCAAAGGGTTGGATTGCACTAAGCCTCATGTCGTTTGCGGTGTCTGCTACTTGTGTTATTTTTTTTTGAAGATCTCAAAGATTGATGTAAATGGCTAATGGAGAAACTGCCGGATGCCCATCCATTTGTACAATATTCCGGTGAACATGACACAGCAGTGTCAAAATGTCGCAGCCTGGTTATACGATATATGACCTTTCGGTATGCCGTGATCAATAGGAAGAGGCGTACGGAACCAGAAGTGATCTCCGTGTCTGCGTGCTTGAACAGAAAAAGGACATAGGCTACGGAGGCCGGTGTTGCCAGTGCTTCGTTGTTTTCGTGTACTGACAGTCAAGTGCACAGCCTAAAACTTCGTATGGACAGTATCCCCCCTGGAGCTTCAGGAATCAAAGTCCGGAGGACGAGCTGTTGCAGATAACCCATGTTTATGCTTTGCGACGGCTAGGAGCAGCAGAGCAGTGCTTACGCACTGCAGCGCAGAAAAGTTGAGTTCAGCGGTAATCGACACCCCAGTCCGCGTATGTCATGTCGGAGCGCTGTTAATAAGTAGCGCGGAATATCTATAGAAGCCCGAGACGCCGACGGACGGAAGGTTTGAGTAGGTGATGTCGAGAAATGGGTGTCGCGGACGCCCAAATGCATCAAAACAAACGCCAAGAAAGAATCCTCGTTGCCAACTAATTGCATCTGCAACCGCACTCGCCAGGATAGCGCCCGTCGAAGCAAAGATCTCAGGCATCACGACCGATCATGGCGGACGCGTCTGAGCTCAATACTTGGATTTTGATGAGGGTGAGTTGTCATGCAGAAGACGCCGATGAGTATTGCCTGAAAATAGGCCGGTGCGTGGTTGTGCGTCGGGTTGATGAAGGTCCGTTCTACATTGTCCATGATCGATACAAGTTTGAATGATTGTTTCCACCGAATGCCAGCGCACTTATCTTCAATCATTTCCATATGACGTGCTGGTTGCCGATTGGAAGGTAGAACCAGCATTATCATGAGGACGGTGATATAGTAATCAACGACCATATGGCTGTCCACGAAGGTGTCTGCGAAGATGGATACCAAATGTCGAACTCAACGAACAAACCGTCGTCGGTATGGAAATTTTTGCTCGCCTTTGACATAGAAGTTGCATGAAAACTGGTCTAATTATAGCCAGCTGACTTGGCTTCGCCTTCCGCCTACGTGTCAAACATTGTTGCCGGGATTACCGGTCTTGCTCCTCCCACACGATCTATGCCTTCTCGCGCAGTTTTCATCAAAATATGTTCAGCTGGCCGCAAGTTCAGGCCTTCTGTTGGAAGGTCTTCCACATGGATAATCATCGGTACCAGATAACCGCAAGTGCTTCTTGCTGGAATTAATGGGCCTTATAAACCTCGTCCGGTTGCATTCAAGAGGTCTTTCATCTCCGTGCGTTATGATCTGGTCGACGTTTCTCTTGTTGGGTTTACTCCACGTAGGCGCAGGAAAGCCACTATCGCGGCGATGGGACGACTTGGTTGAGAAGCACTCCTGGGTCGAAATTCCGCGCGGTTGGAAGCACCATTCCTCGGCTCCCTCTGGTCTGGTCTTTGACATGCGCATTGGCCTAAAGCAAGACAGGTTGGACGACCTGATTGCTTCGTTGATGGAGACCAGTGATCCGGCTCATTCCAGGTCTGTGTCGTCATACTAATGTCCGTCACAGCACTTTGTCTAAATCATTGTAAAGATATGGGCAACACCTCACCAAGGAGGAGGCCGAAGCTCTAGTCGCTCCCCACCCTGATTCTGTGCACGCGGTTGAATCCTGGCTTGAGGATTATGGCATTAAGCCGTCCGATATTTATCGCACTGGAGGCGGCGATTGGATCACCATCCGGGTTAACGTTGTACAGGCAGAACGCATGCTTGGCACCAAGTACAACGTGTATCACCACGAAGCCTCGTCCGAGAAGGTCGTCCGTGCGATGAGCTATTCCATTCCTCGCGAGCTCCATTCTCATATCGATGTCATCGCTCCAACCACATACTTTGGCACACTTCGTAGCATGCGCGCGACGAGCTTCATCCAGCCAGAGATCAAGCCCATCGAGAGCGAGGATCCTGCAGACTTCTCTATCAGTGCCACAGTTCCTGCAAGCTGTGCAACCACCATAACGCCTACCTGCCTGAGAGCATTGTACAACACTTCAGACTACGTTCCAACGGCTGCAAACGTCAACAAACTGGGCGTTGCCGGATATCTCGGCGAATTTGCCAATCGTGCGGACCTTCAGGTCACCCTTGCATCTGATTGCATCAGGCCCGATTATTGACCCCGTTGAATTGCAGACGTTCTTTAGCAGGTTCCGGCCTGATGCGGTGGGGTCGAGCTTCACCACTGTTCAAGTCAATGGTGGTGGAGATAATCAGAATCAGCCTGGTGTGGAGGCAAGTCCTTTTGAAACAATAATCCCAATCATTATTTTGTCCCTGACTCCGTGATAGGCCAATCTGGATATTCAGTACACAACTGGACTGTCCTTCCCGACCCCTAATATCTATTACAGGTAATCAGATAAAAAAAATGAGCACTTCTTTCTTATTAATGTCTACCTTCTAGCACTGGCGGCTCGCCCCCGTTCATCCCTGATAGCCAGACTCCCACCAACACAAACGAGCCGTACCTGGATTGGCTCAACTTCCTTCTGGCCCAGAGCACAATTCCTCAAACTATTACAACGTCTTACGGCGACGATGAACAAACGGTAAGCACTCTTTTCTCACGATATCGCCTTCCTTCATCATTCCCATTGTCAGGTTCCTCAAGATTATGCCATCCGAGTTTGCAACCTCTTTGCCCAACTCGGGTCTATCGGGACTACAGTGTTTTTCTCCAGCGGTGACTTCGGGTACGATTCAACCAACATAAAATGAAAAACAGGAAATCTTGACTTTTACTGAAGTGTGGGAGGTGGCAATTGCTTGACGAATGACGGAACCAGTAGACGACTCTTCCAGCCGGCATTCCCTGCATCGTAAGTTGTGACCTCCACAATTCAGAGCTTTTCTTTAGGCTACGTCTCGTTAGATGCCCCTTCGTTACCGCGGTCGGCGGTACGACCAGAATCAACCCAGAGGTCGGAGTGAGCTTCTCTGGTGGAGGGTTCTCCCGATATTTCGCTCGCCCTTCATATCAGAACGCCTCTGTCACAACTTTCCTCAACCGCCTTGGAACGACGTTCTCCGGACTGTACAAGTATGTTTTTCGTTACGATGGCTTATGATAAGCTGCTAATGAATGGTCCAGCGCCACTGGGCGTGCTTATCCCGATGTGGCCGCCCAAGGCAATGGGTTCCAAGTCGTAGTTGGTGGACGGGTGATCTCTGTGGGCGGTACTAGTGCCAGCTCTCCAGTAAGTCTATCCGCCGACGACTCCGGAATCGAAATAGACGTTATATGCAGACCGTTGCTGGTGTATTCGCCCTGTTGAACGATGTACGACTCGCGAGCGGTCGGTCGTCGCTCGGGTTTATCAACCCTTTGATATACTCTACAGCAGCGACTGGCTTCAACGATATTCTTTCTGGTTCTAACCCGGGCTGCGGGACTTCAGGTGAGAAAGCTTTTCATATAACCTGTTCATGCGATGCTCAAGAACACTTTTCCAAGGCTTCACCGCAGGAACTGGATGGGATCCGGTATATTTCATTCTTTCCTCCATCCGAGCATTTCTAACTCCTCTCAGGTTACGGGACTAGGAACTCCGGATTTTTTGAAGCTACGGCAGCTCGTCTGACAATGGCCTAACCTCCATTCGCAGGCGGCGCCGTCCCCTTATCACATGGCACCGAGGTTTCATCTGGTCATAAGTCTTGCGGGCTTTTGGATCTTTGTTTGTAAATTCCCCGTATATCCGTGCCGCGAAATGGATTGATCAATACAGAATTGAACACAAACACAAAGGACCCCGTTTACCCATCTGCCAGCCAATTTTGTGGTTCTATGCTTGACTGCAACAATTGAATAAGCCAGAAGGCATGGTTCCAGAACAAGATCAGGTTGGATGTTCCCAATGGCCGAGCGCCACGATGGCGAGAGCTTTACTACAAAACGTTAGGTTGCTACAAACAGTCCCAACTTCTCCGCAACCATAGCGCGAATACAAACAACCCGCAATGCGCACCGTCGCGCGGACTACCGTTAGAGGGAGCAAAAAGAAACACATACACGACTTAACCACCCTTCCGAATCATCCGGGTACACGTTTCTTAATATGTGCCGAATTTGCGAAGGGCAATCGGCAGCTAGCCGTGTGGATGACGACTCTGGCTGCGGCATCCGACGACAGACTGGAGGCGCACCCAATGGCGGGAATTGCCGCCTTCCAGAATTGCTCTACAAGGCCTCGAAGTTCGAACCAGTCCAACCAGCGTGACCATGTCAACGTCTAAGAATGATTACCCTGGAAGTCACTAGGGACCACATAGCACGTGTACGACCTCGCAGGGCGATGCTTTTTTTTGCCTACACAAAGGTGCGGATGCCGTTGCGTCGAACCTGAGAGATGGTGAAAGAAACGTCATTGCAACATGATGATTGGACCATGCTTCAGTATAATTCTTGGCCCGTTGGGTCCCGTCATGTGGTGATTCTTATCACTGTCTGCGCGTATGAACGTGAAAAAATAAGATTGGCTACTAGCCATGTCCAACTACATGGCTCAGCACAAGTTGTGTCGAAGAACTTGAATCTCCCCATAAATTCCCGTTAGACAGCGACTGATTTATGTCCATTCGTGCATGCGTGAGGACCTACTTGGGCGCTTGAAGAAATGATCAACCCTGATAGTTCTTGAGGTTTATACATCGCACTGCAAAAGATCGGCAAATCTGAGCAAACAGCAACTTGAAGAGGTAAGAGAAACTTGGTGATGCGGCGATCAAAAGGGACGTCGCGGATACAAGAAAAATGTGCTCTTTACAAGGCCGCCAGCAGGGCGCCTGCTTTTGGTGCTTCAGACCCGAGCTGAAAGAATATTAAAGCCCACCCCGGACCGAAGGCCGACGCATCCCGGTGTAATATTTGACTTGCCATCGGAAATTCCAAAAGCTAATGCACAGCGGTCCGGGAAAATGTGATGTTCGTATTGTCTTCAGGAAAAACCGTCTAGATCGATCAATGGCACCATTTTCGGCATGGACACTGTCCGATGAAGGTGTCTAAGATAAGCCATTGTATACCCCGTGTTGAACGCATTGGAGTTCAAGGAAGAAATGCCACCAACCGGCTCCCACTAACAAAAAAGTAGGCCAGGTCGGAGAAATCATCAAGAACTTCGACACACTGGTAATTTAATGTCATTTTCTTTTGTGTACATGGATGACATTCAAATAACACCCTGTGCCCATAGTAATAAGTGCCGAGTGATATAAATTTGCGTCAGAAAATGACGCAGAAACAGTATATTCATTGATCATTCATTTTGGGCCTCCTTAGAAGCCGCCATACCCGCTCGGCGGCATTGAAAAACGCCATTAGAGGCAGTTTGTGTCCCAAAAGGACTCGCTCGTTTGATCCCATGTCGTCAGTGTTTACGTTTACAGATTGGTGGGCGTCACAAGAAAAGTGCCCAAGATCGTACCTGCAAAGGCGGTTAGTGACGTCGGAGATGTCCGACTTTCAGCAGCGTCAGAGATTTGGAGCATATGGATTTCACTTACCGACTTCAAACAGGTATCGGCTTCATGCGTACTTTGTAGAAAGAAAACCTTCCCGAGCTTTCTTCGCCTGAAGAATATGCACGATTTTCTATTTGATATCCTAATATCGATTTTGCGGAAGTGCGGACGAATGCTTTACCATCAAACTGACTCATTGAAGCTAAGCAGAGTAAACTTACATAGGCGCTAATTATCATGTCAATGAAAACAATGCCGTAGGTACATTCCTTCTCTAGCTAGAAACACACGCCCAGCTCGACTTGATGAGAAAAAAAAATCAGACTGCGTACATAGCACATAAAAACTTATTTGACGCGAGGAACGAAGTTTCTTGGTTGGAGGGCGGAAACGAAGAGTAGATGATCGCCAAATGGCGTTAATTCATGCGCAAAGGGATCTGAAACCCGGATTGGCGGCCGGGGGACCCTTAATATAGTTTTGGTGAAACTCCGCGAGTGTGGTGGTTTATTTTGAATTATTTGCTAAAGGCATGCCAGCCACGCTACCACGTGATGCACGAATACCTGCTTGACCACCTTCATCTCATGCAACCTGCCTACCGACCTGATTAACGGTGGCCGCTTAGTTGCTCCGACGATATGACGGTCAGATATTCTTCAAGCTTCTGGGAAATTGCGATACGATTCCATGTCTCTTTATGCAGGATCTAACGTATTGTTATCTGCATATGACGAGGAACGACCTCCTAATTTTGGATACGATTGATACGCCAGATTATATCAAGGGAGAGCTCTCTGATGATGGTCAGTAACTGCACCGTTTCATCGATTGGATGGCTGGAGACCACGGTCAATAGAGCTTGAAGTCCCTTACTATATGGTGCCACCTAACCCAGATGATTCTGATGGTATGTTACGTCGCCAAAACAATCAACTGGAACGCATTTGAGAAAACACCTAATATCATCTCAGTTTTGCCCTCCCAAGTGCATCCTTCGTATCCATACGGCAATCCAACCAGCATAAAACATCCGGCGGCCAGACCACGCCCACCATATGATCCGTTTTCTAGAGCTTTGTTTGAAGATATGGGTTATGGCGGTGGGGGTATAGCTGGATCTTTGAGATGGAAAGACCTTGCACTCGACGAGATCATGCCCATTGATGAGGAGAAAGAAGAAGCAGACCGGGCCCTGCGAGCGAGGTCGATGGCAAGCGGCACCTCGAATCACAATCCACAGCCTTCTCAACAACCTCCTCCAGCACCACCTCAAGACCAGACAATGGAAGAAGACGAGGATGAGGAAGACGAGAATGATGAGAATGAAGTCGAAGAGGATGAAGAAGAGGTGGAGGAGGATGGAGACGAAAGCTACGAGGATTAACCACGGCCTGTCCAACGTATTAGAACACTATGCCCTTGCTGTGATCGTTGCCACTAGCGCGTCGCCAACATCTCCTTGCAGCAGCTCTTTGGCGTCGTTGCCTTGTTCAACAGTCCAATCGTATGCCTCTAAAAGCAATGAATCTGTCAAAGGCACGGAATGTGACGCAAGGATCCTGATGATGTTTGCTACACGAGAAATAGCAGTTCTGGTTGATTCGTCGATGAACTGACCAAACGTGAGTGCGTAACGACTGAAGGCATTCACAGTATAAACACACATCATTTTGGCTGGAATATACCGCTTCGGCATCAAAGCCTTCCTCTCCTTCTTGTTCGCTTTCCTTGACGTGCTTGCTGATCCAAATGTAACCATTTAAGCCCAAAATCAAATCGACGCCACATGGGAGCGAGATAAAGTGGGATTTCAAGCGTCGTATTAGCATCGGCGCAACAGCAACCAACTGTCCATTGCGTAACTAGCCAAGTGTCAAAACATCAATATACGGGGCAGCGTCCCATCGGCCTCACCTTGCCATATTTGAGAGAGCGGGTATGCAAGGACATTGCACCATCTGCAAAGAATGCTTGAACTTCTGCGACGAGCAAATCCCCTTCTTCAAAGAAGTTCCGCATCTGGAGCTCGTCGCTTTCAAGTTTGCGCCGCTGTGAATGACAAAGACGACAGTGAGTTTCACCTGTCAAGGTATGTAACAGGAATTATTACCTGAATGCCTCCCGGCAGGTTTACGGAAGACAGCATCAATACCGCATCTTGTCTAGAGTGGGCGTCGACCTTCCACCTCCTGGGTTGTACCTTGTCGTGATTTAGCTATGGCGGGCTAAATAAGTAGGAGGCATACTTCCGTTATCCTGCCCACAACGAGGTCTCCGACTTCGGGGTTGTACCTAAATAATGCTTTAAACATGTCTCGTCAACGCTGAACGGCGATAATGAGAAGCAGACCTCGTCCGGACTGGTCGGACGGTTATGAGCTTGTTGACGCGTTCCACGGTTCCCGCAACAGAGGCGATGACCTCGTCGTTATCGGTGTACGTGCCGTGGCCCCTTTCAATACGGATAAGAATCGAACAACAAAGAATTCCGCAGTCGGCTAAATAAAAGCCTACCGCATGTATGCCTGAGCGGAGGTGATCGTTTCACCTGGATAGGTGAGTCCTGATCGTTCCGTGTCGAAATCATCATCCACCATGTCCATTTCTGCATCCTCCGCGACATCGGCATAGTTAGAATGGTAGTACTGATCGTCTGTTGATAGTTGGGGGAATGTTGTGAACGAGATCATTATCTCCTGGTGTTGTCTAGATTTTTGAGAGAAGAGATGGCTTCTCGTCACGTGATGATGCAGGCGTTTTGGTCGAACGGCTGCATTCTTCGTGTCGTTCACGTAAGTATGCCTCGGTAGTACTGGACCACAGCAGAATGTACCTTCTGCTGCGCAGTGGAGAATTCAGCTGCCGTTGACAAATGACGGACCCGTACGACAGCGCTATTATCCGACCACCGCTAGCGTTTAAGCAGTGTCGGTCTTGGCAAAGAATGCTTTGCGGCTCGTTGTCGCCCTGTGCACCCTAATGTTCCGATTACATACATTCCTCGTATTCTTTCTCTTTGGAGGCACGCAGTTGCATGCGGCGGCTTTCACTAACATCCCTAACGCCACAATACGGAAACACGTGGAAATTGGGGGGATGCTGAGAAGAACAAGGCACGAAGCCGGGATATCACCTAGAAAGGTGTGCCGTTTTCTACGGATGGACGTGCAGATCCAGTGCTCACGTCAATCAACTTGTGTGATATTTCCATTCTGCTACGTCTGATGCGCCTGCCCATTTAGGTCCGAACCGGGGATCAATTGCAGGTTGCTTCTTCAAGTGTCAAATCCTTAGACGTCAGCTTCAAGACATGCCCGCACTCCACAGAAGCGCTTGATGTTGTTACCCGGCCAGTGTCATGGTGCTGTGGAGCAGACATCTACAGAATGTATTATGAGCGACTAGTGTTATAGAAACAGGTGGCACGAAAACGATATAATACACGGGAGTACAGCTAATCTATGTCTAACGGCTGGTATGGAAGAGTGAATCTTGATCGGGATGTGAGAACCTGTGTGACGACACACCGCACAAGAACCCACCATCCATGAGTCTATTATTTGTACGCGAGAAAATAAGCTGAAAGCGCTGGTAGGTCATTGGAGCCCGCGTCGGAATAGCCTTGTCGCCGCGAGCCATTGAATTTTAGGACGACAACTGTTCCACACCATGGTTTTGGGGCGGCGCCAGAAGTTATATGGTAGATAGCACGGTTGACAGGCGAAGACTTTTGAAGGGCAGTTGGCGAATACCACAAGTGAAGGGGGAAGCGAAGAGGCTCGCCGTTGAGTCCCTGTGTGAGGACGATGCCCTCCGCCTGGCCGTCGGGGAACTGTGACTGAACGAGAGGTATTGGGCACATGCCCTGCGAAGGCTTGTGCGAGGGACGGCAGCTGATCGTGATTATTCTAGGACGCTCTGAAGAACAAACCCTTAAGCGTTGCAGGGAAGCGAAGGCATGGAGAAGGAGGAACAGCTCACCCTCTTCAGGAGCGAATAGTATTGCGGATACCGTTATATATTGCGGCTCCGCAGGTGGAGGGGTGGCAATCATATTCACATTATAGCCGCTGGAATTGCTGGCGGCAGGGATACATTCTTTTCTGTGCCTAGCCCAGTCCTATAGCTTCTGAGTCAGTTTTGGGAAAGACCATTGCACAGAGAGCGAGTACTGACGCTGTGCAGATGCTCGGGCGAGCAGTACCACGCGCTCTGGCAACGGCTGCACCACATAGAAGTTGGGCGGCAACATAGGGTGCAAGGATGATTAATCAACGGCACAGCGTGCATGGCAGGAAAATTGGATACGTTCAGGTGAAGCAACGAGAAGAAGGGGACAAGATGACACGGGCTTCGGACAGGAGGGCGCGCTTTAATATGCAGAACGAGATTCCAGCTCGGCCCGCGTGCGCAAGGCGATGAGAAAAAAAAAGTCAACGTTCGGGAATATAAAAAATATTGGCGATACCCCATTCCGGAAAGTTCATCAGGGTTCAGGAGTTTCCACACCTGAGAGTTTGGCTCAACGGTTCAGGCACGCATGGACGGACACTTATGAGAAAAACACAGTGGATGGAAGAGGAATTCACCAATGCAATCGGGATCAAATTGGCACGTAACGACATCAAAATGATTTCAAAGGTCGAAGGGTACAAGCATCAATTCAGTTGAAAGGGTTGCCGACCATTGTCGCAAGCTGCGAGGATGTCAAGTCAAAGAAGACGAAAGCGCGGAAACGATGGCTCTGTCATTGCGAAGGCGACCGAGCTTGGGCGGTGGTCAAGATGATAGCTGCAAATTTAGGACTGAAACGTTTTGCAACAATGGTCGTGACCATTGGTCTTAGCTTAATAACAAACAGATTCAAACAAAAGGCGGCTCTTAACAACCAGAACTTGTTTCTCGGGGTAATCGCCACGTTTCATCATTGCCGATCCCGAAACGGAGACCCCGAACTGTCGGACGCCGGCGGCGGCCATAAATTTTATTCCATTTATTTATTTATTTATTTTTATTGTTATTTTACAGGAAAGTGCACAACGCGTGACAGGGTCACACCAAGGCGCATCTTCTCCTCGACTAATCATGTCCGACGATGAGATGAACATTGACGAGAGTACGTTAGTCGCTTCGGTGTCTGAGAAGTTAAACATGACGTTTTCATATGCACAGTCGCAGCTGGAGGAGCCGTGAGGAGAAGAGGCCGCGGTTTCCAAAACGCAGGCAAGTATCTTTTGCACTAGTGACATTCTCGCAGATCGACAACTTCCACGTAGGAACCAATGACAACAACACTGCCGCGGAGCCAACTTACGACCGGGTAGAGACGGCGCACGGAAAAGAAGTCGACACTAGGGCTGCGCGTTGTGAGTGTGCTACATGTCCTCGACATTATCGACAATTGAACATGGCCCCCAAAAAATTTCGTATCAGCCGTTGAGGGTTGGATCGTGCTCGTGACAAACGTGCATGAGGAAGCAACAGAGGAGGACGTAACAGAGAAATTCGCCGAGTATGGGGAGATAAAAAACCTTCATCTGAACCTTGACCGGAGAACGGGCTATGTGAAGGTACGTTAAATATGTCTTGGAAGCGTTATCTCTGACTGGCACGTTTCCTTTGATAAAAGGGATACGCGCTCGTCGAATACGAGACTATGGCAGAGGCTCAAGCAGCGATAGACAACGCTTCTGGCACAACTTTGTTAGATCAAGTCGTCCAATGCGATTACGCATTCGTTCGTCCGCCGCCATCGGGGCCAAAGAAGGGGAGGGGTCCGCGGGGACGAAGTGCAAGTCCCAATCGTCGAAAATAACCGTTGCCGGTCCCTTCTCTGTAAGAGTGCTATGATACTTGCTAGTCGCTACCAAGCTGTGATTGCGACGAAAATATATCCGTTGCCTCCATGGCGTGTATGTATATGTCGTTGCCCAGTTCTATTTCGTATGAGAAGAATGGAAACTGTACAGAGAGCGCTCGAATCGCTTGATGTTGTTGACCACTCAGCGGTGAATTTTCACACGGTGGCTTTTTGCGTGTTCAACTGGAACAAACTTGGCTTCTGCTTCAAGATACAACAACCGCACGCGTCTTGACACATGGCGAGGGCGTCATCGGTGCGTTCTGACGAGAACAGCGTAGAAGAGGTTCCCAAGCCCTCCAAATCCAAATCCAAAGAGAATGACAACGCTATGGACGTCGACGAGAAGGCTGAAGAGAGCGAGGAGGAACCAGAGGAAGAGTACGAAATTGAGCAGATTATTGATGCCCGGCGAGGATCATTCCCAGACGTGCGTGTTCGTGCTTGATTTACGCGTCTCACAGTGCCCATCGTGAGCGTGCAGGGAAGAATGGGTTACCTTGTCAAGTGGAAGGGATATGGTGAGGAAGAGAACAGCTGGGTTGACGAGAAAGATGCAGGGTGAGCTCCAAAATTGCTCCTGGTAATTCGGCCGTCTTATCAGCAAATCTGCCAGAAACGCCGAAGAGCTCGTAGCAGAGTACTGGCGAAAACAGCAAAAGAAGCAGAAACAACCTCGCAAGTCCATAGAGCCCAAAACGGCCAAGCGACCCCGAAAATCGATTGCTGAAGACGAATCTGCAGGTGAATCAGCCTCTGCAGTCAAGAAAAGGGGCCGCAAACCCAAGCCCGAGTCCGATGAGGAGGAGGCCCAACCAGCCAAGCCTAAATCCGGTGCGAAACCGAAGAAATCCACTGGAAAAAAGGCAGCCACTTCCGACGAAGAAATTGAAGAAGTTGTTATCGGCGACATGTCGAATTATATGGATCGAGCAAGTTGGGATAGTCTCGTGGAAGCCGTCGACACTATCGAACGCGTGGACAAGAACAAATTTGTGGTTTATTTCGTCCTGTATGTCGCCGTCTCTTCACGACGCGATTACCATGATCACGACTTGGAATCTTCTCAGGCGCAACGGCGAGCACATCTGTGAAGACATCGAGCTTTGTCGTAACAAGTTCCCGCAAAAGGTATTTTTGGCATTTCGCCTTGAAGGGCTTATCTATTCCCTCTGACGCATTTGTTTGCAAGTTGATTGATTTCTTCATGTCTAACCTTCGGTGGAGGACAGCGACGTCTGGTGACGAAGAACCTTGACGTCGCAATTCGGTACTCGAGGTCTTCGACTGCCTTTGTTTACTCGTCAATCTCCTTGATTCCTTTCCTACGATATTGGCTTCTGTACGTAGTCATCATGTCTACTTTCCATTGTAACGTGATTTATCCCGCCTTTTTTTTCAAAAAAAAAAAAAAAATCTTGCTCTATTTCCCTGCTTATCGATCCTTTCTTTTCCGTGGCGTATCTCCTGTTGCGGAAATTAAACGTCTCGTCCAAGACCTCAGGATGCCGAGCTGACTGACGGTTGGGAGTTGCTACGAATGGAGTTATGTACTCATTTTATAGCCGATCACCCTTCAGCAAGGTACCGGATGCAATGCGGGTGGATCATCAATAGGGCGGAGGTATCTTCCTCTATGTAACCCTGAAGGCCAGAAGCGTCACATCCGATGACTATTGACTTGACAAGAGGCGCCTCTCACGTTCTAAACTCTGGCTCAGCGTAAGGAACAGCGACTCTTCTCCCGACTGTCCTGCTCTTTATAATCAAACCAAACGCCACAATTTTGCCCATCAACATAATGAGCAAACGGAGATAAAGTTTTGCATTTCGTGGGTGTCACTTTTTGTGAGCTGACGATGCGTTTTAGTCCCCCAACAGCTCGCGTGTGGAAATTCGGCTCATTTCCAACCATAGAATGACCGAGATATTCGGCCACTGCTGCGTTTTCGGAATGGTCCCAACGGTGGCACGGCATCATCGTGGATTCCACTGTCCATCAGTTTCTTCTGGACGAATGATCCACTTCCCATCGTCGATGCCGATTCCGTCTATCTCAGCGCTCGTGCAACCCAGCTAGCGGCAGTGACTCTGTTTTGGCGACTTCGGCGTAGAAGACTGGCCAGATCTCTGAAACCCGCAGAGGCTTGAGGGTGTATATGGCGTTTTTGAGACTCAAATTTTAGGTTTGGCCCAACGCGTCCAAAGCATATATTGGCATGCCAGCTCACCGTTCAAACTAGTTCGCCAAAATACCGATTTTTTCGTCCTTTTTGAGTGAAGCAACCATGTAGCCGCTATGCTGTTCCCCTCTTCCCGCATAGAGTGGTGTGCGTGGGATCGCTGGTGTGTGACGAGCATCAACTCGGAAGCGCGATTTTTGATCCAACCCTGCTTTCTCCCCCGTTTCCAGGGATATCACTCATATTTTTTTTAATGACTATATGCTATCTCTCGGTCTCGCGACAACAATCTTGGCCACCCTGTCGCGTGATTCTGGGTGTTGGTCAGCGGCAGAATAACAAACTGGGAAAAGCAACGACTTTTCATGAGCTCTTCGCTCAAAGTGTTTTGGATTTCTCGAAAACGTGGCTCGTCCTCAGGCAAATGACCTCGCCCATGTGGCGTACCCTGAAAAAACCATTGATTCTTCATTGATCTTAGCTGATCGGGATCTAGGCCTTCAATTGCAACAAACAACTCTTGAAGAAAGGGATCATCGGACGGTCCAGCTCGTTTCGTCACTAAAGGGTTAGCCCTTTCTCCACTGTTCTCACCAACAGCAGATGCAACAAGATCTGCGCCGGGACCATGGGTGCGAACATCTAGGCCAGTTTGAATTGCACACAGTTCCTAGACGGCAACACAACCGTTTGTCCTTTTTCTTTCTTGGACCCGCAGATGTGCGACGTTGTTTTGCGGGCCTTGTTGTTTAGAGGCTCGGTGCGGTTGACCGCATTTCTTTGGTCGCGAGACGTAAGAAACGGTCAGACTGAATTCTTGTTCGCATGGCATTTTTTTTTTCTCTTCTCCTGTGTTTCAGCTTCAGGGCACGACAGCTTCTTGGTCATCTGGTCATCGAGGCAAGAAGGCACTTCGGCAGGGCCTATTGCGCGGCCCGGACTTTGCACTCAGCAAAGGCGGCGCTTGACGACGAGACTCGAAGGCCAAAGAATGCCGTTCTGACTTACGGCGGTTTATTTCCTTGGAGATTGGAGCTAGCGACAAGCAGTGCTTTGCTGCCTCATACCTGAGGCCGATTTTAATCTCTGCGCAGTCATCTCTGATGCTTTGGACTGGAATGGTTTAGCCCGAACTCATCGTGGACGAGTCGGCGAACCTGAGTCTTGGTCATAAACTACGATGTTCCTGCGCTTGTCGGATAAACTTGTTCATGCGCCTAAACAGGTACGGAGCTGCCATGAGACGTCTGATGTAATGTTGAAACCGAGCTATCGACGACAAAGACGAAAGGACATGCACTGCACTAAAAATACAAACAACGGCCTGCTGGTTCCCAGGAGCAACCAGAAATCAAAGGACAGCAAGATGACAAAGGTAGTGTAGTAGGAGGCTGTGTAAACGGCAAGTGTTATGCGAGCAGTAGCGGATCTTCGGTTCCATCGTCTTCGTCATGTTCTCTCATCTTGCAGAGTGCGAGAGCGGCCTTCTTACGTCTAGTCATTTCCCGTTCCAAAGCCTTTGACTTGCGTTGAGGACGACGCGGCACTACTGGAGAAGGCGGTTCGGCTACCACCCACTCCTCTTCATGCCACTGTTCTCTCAGCAATAGCGTGTCTTCCGATGCTTGTCCAAGGCCTTCCAGGTACAGATCGTCTTCAAAGGCCTCGTCTAACCGAGGTGATGAGTTAGGGGCGCCTAGAATTTCATGAGCCTGAATCTGCTTCGAGGAGAGCGGGCCTGGACCAGCTTTGATGGTGCCACTGCGATTTCTCGGCCCCCGCTGGATGCTAGGTCCAAGGACAGTGCCACTCCTGGTACGTCTAGATGCTGCTAAAGCTGGCAAGTTAAAGTCAGATGCCCGTAATGTTCCTCTGCGGTCCCGAGTCGCTCTTTTCTCTGGTATATGCGCCTCATTTTCTCCAGCAGAGCATGTAGACGCAGCAGACGGGAGGGATTCGCCATTGACCAGACCTGCATGTTTGGTTTGCGGATAGTTCGGCGATTCTGGTGAGTCTTGACGTGTAGAATGATGCATTTCATTCTGTTCGGCCGACATGTGATCTTGGCTATGTAAGGTCAGAGCAATATTGCTGTACGAAGTCATCTAGTCAAACCCTTTAATGCCATCTGCGCTTTGGTTGTGAAGGATAATGCCGTCGATTGCAAACGTTTTGTCGCTGTCCAATTCAGTGGTAATTTCGGGACTGTCGGGCGGCGAAGAAGACTTGCTCTTTGAAGATCTGTATAAGGTGGGAGGGGAAATTATGCTGTCAGTGACCCAGGATGCAAGAAGGGCGCGTTCGTTGTCAGTGAAACCAAATGCCTCTTCATTGTTCTGATCGTCCGACCCCTGTTTTCCCTTGTTTCCAGCCCTGTTGAAAGGAGTGGACACGCCCTGGATCTCGTCGAAAAAGTTCTCGTCATATACGCCTATAAACGAAAGCTGTGATGGCGGCCGATTGAAGTTCACACTGCCGCCAATTTGAAAGATGGAAGATGTCCTGAGCGTCGGAGTCGGTTTGAACCCGCTCATGATTTCATTATCAGGCAGGACAGGTTGGGCGAGCCAGGATTCGGGGTCCGGTCGTTGAGAAAGAACGCTGGGCGCAGAAGGTCGCCTCATCTTCGCCAAGCTCAATCGTTGAGTCGGGGAATTTGCAGTGCTTTGAGCTTGGGAAGGGAAAGCGGGCCTGCATGACAGCCTCTCGTAGAGGCGTTCACCATCTTGCAAAGGCGGAGAGTTTTTAGGTGACGAAAATGGCGTTGCGGGTTGCGAATTAAAAGGGCTAGCTAGTGGAAGTCGATCGACTAGCTGGATCATCGTGCCAGAGGTTGTGGGCAAAATTTTGCCGCCACCTGCTGTAGCTGCATTGTTGGCCGATGGAGCGGAGAGAATGGAAGTGCTTTTCCTTGCGATAATATTCTCCTTCAAATTCCTCGAATTCCTTCCCATTGATGGTCCTTGTTGAATGACAGTCTCGCAGAATTTCGAGCTCGGGACAGGCGAAAACGGACGATTTGGTGATTCCGACGTTATTGCTTTGTTATGCACCTTTTCTGTTAAAGGTGTGCGGTGAGGAGTTTGCAATAAGACCCTGTCGTGCCTGTTATATGGTGAAAAAATGTAATCAGATACGATTCATAGGAAAAGAATCTGGACATTCGCGCCTCTGGTCAGCTCCTTGCTGCAATTGGCGAGCAGCACCGTGCCGATCGTGTATGGCATCTGGAGGAACAGAGTCCAACGCATATGTCCGAGACAGGGCTATCTTAATTCGTTTTTTCCTACGGGCATACGTAGTCTGTCTCGTCCTCATAGACGACGGACGATGGGAGCAACGGAGAGTAGTTGATGGACGGTGTATGGAAAGCTGGCCAAACACCTCTGATATGACGTTTGACGTCACATGGGCATTCCTCGACAATTTGACAGTTCGTCAAGAGGACAACGCAGCTCTCGATGCTATTCTTCTGATAAGTGAGTCGATTGGATCCCATTAGGCTTATTGCTCCTCAATCAAGCTATTGTTCGCCGTCAGCGGAACTGCTGATTTACGTACTATCATGGACTGAGGAATTTCGGCGGTGGAACGTGAAATGGTTGGCTTCTTTCTTTAGCGAGATCATCTCAACCTAAAAATCATGACAATAGCTCTAGCACGTCGGTCTGATACGGATCAAGGTCGCCAGAGGAAAGGTCGATTTCAAACGTCCAAGAGATGACGGCAGTACGTTGTTTTCATCAATCCAGGACTTGTAGACCGTGATTGCGGGATCGGCGTCAGACCAGACCAAAAAAAATTCAGGGTGCATTCAGATATTTCAATCACCATGTGAGGCATCACAGCCTGGTCGGGCTTCTTGCGCATTGGACTTCCGCGCTTTGTCAGAAACGAATTTGCTGGTGTGTTATTTGTCTGATTGTACACGTCGGAGTCTTGAGGGGATTCGCAGGCCGCCGCCAATGCAAGCGTCAGTCCTGGTTTATGTGTTCAAAATTTCAAAAAAAGGGGATATATGCGCCTCAGCAAGCACTTAAGTTCACAAGAATTTACCAAGAACGAGTCCTGATGATGCCGTCGCGCGACTATCGTTGAGGTAACAAACCGGCATTGGGGTGGCTGTTCAAAATGCCCATTATCGACGTCGCCCGAAGATCCTTCAGCTCCCAACGCACAGCAGCGCCGAGTTCCGGATCAAAGGCTTCCAACCGGGATATTCTTTCCGCTAGGTCCTTCGCCACGACCAAAGCTTCTTCAATACGGCCAGTGATGCAAAGGAATAAGGAGAACATTTCCAAAAGTCTTGCCAGTGATGCATGTCGCAGTGGAGAGTCTGAAAGTGTTCGGAGCAGGCTGCTTTTCACTTCAAGGAAGCCATCCTCTATCTCCTGCAGCACAGCCGGATCACTCAGCGAATTCGTCTTTACGGCGCTGACAAGTCGCAGAAGTGGTAACTGCATCAAGGCGGTGAGGTATATATCTTGAACAAAGGCCCAAGGCAGGTGTCGTTTATAGGATGCCCCATCTTTTTGTTTGTCGGTCCTAAGCTCCCGATAGAGATCTACTGCTTCCTTTGCCAAGTCAATAGCTTCAGATATGTTTCCGGATTCCGCCGTGATCATGGAAAGCGATTCAAGAGTATAGGGCAATCGAACACGACGGAAAGGATGGTCGTTTTCAGACCTGGAATGCCGACAAAGCTCAACGGCTTCGCCGCCGAGTTCAATGGCCTCGGCTAGCCGGCCGCATTTTTGAAGGCAGAGAGCCTGCTGTCGAAGCCTGCATGCGAGTTCCGTGTCATCTGGGTTATATTTCCGTGCTATCTTGGCGCTGGTGATCGCGTTAGCCAGGCTTTCGGACTCCTTGCCCAGCAGGTCAAGGTAGGTTGCTTTATGGCCGTAAGCGTCGGACAGATATGGTGCCATCAACTCGTTTGCAGCGCCCGAAAAATTGTCATTGTTCTCTTCCACATCAACGTTATCTGTCCAAAATCGCTCCAAAATAGCGATGGCTTCTTCCGCGATTTGAAGGCCTTCTTTTCGCCGTACAAAACTGTCCAGATTGCAAGAATGAGATAGCAATGCATTAGCGAGTTTGGTAGCATCTTCCGCATTATCGACGGGGAAAGTGCGCCGCAGCTTCAAGAGTTCCTCCGTGGCGGAGAGGCAGTCACTCCTCAGGTCATGTTTACCTAGAACATATTCGTGGTTCCGAAGAGCGTCCGTGAGGCGACGCTTGTTGAGGTCGGTAGCGTTTCTGGAAAGCAAGTAGCGGAACCTGTCAACGGCCTGAGTGCTGAACTCCAGGTCTCGGCGGTCCCTTGCATTGAAGGCGCTTGAGGAAACTTGAAAAAGAGCATATACGTAGTCTTGTTCGTATCGATCTGCCTGGTCTGTTCCTTCTCGCGCTCGAACAAGCTTGTCATAAATGCCCACGGCTTCATTCGCAATGTCGAGAGCGTTGTCGGACTGGCCTGCATCGTTCAGGAGGTGTGCATGGTATGCCAAAGCCCTCGCAAAGGCAGCCCTATTCTCGTCGTTGTTTGAGGACAGCTGCTTAACCAGACTCCTGTACTGTCCCACTGATTCCACGCAAGCGGCCATTGCGTCCTCAGACTGACCGACAAGACGAAGATCTCGCGCGAGTTCATATAGCTGATCCGCGACGGCCTTGGTATTCGATGCGGCGTCGGATGGCTTGTCGTCCTTCGTCGTTATCTGTTGTCTGTAAATATCCACGGCCTCTCGTCGGACAATCAGCACCTGGTCCGTCAGCTTTAGGTTTTTCAAGTACCATGTGGTGCCGGTCAGCGCCTGTGCTAGGGTCAGCCGGTTGTCTCGGTGCCAGGAACGGACAAGCTCGAGGGTTTCAAGCGATAGCTGTTTGGCTTCATCGTGGCGGTTAAGGTCATACAGGAGGGATGCACGATCCCACAGTGTCTCGAGCAACGAAGGCCGATACTTTCCGGGTCGGGTTTTGATCAAGGATCTGTAAATGTCCTCGGCCATTATGACGTTGCGCAGACGCTCTTCGGGTGTTTCTGTCGCTCCAGGCGCGTTGCTGACGGGCGGCTTGGATATATGAACAAGCATGGTTGCTAGAATGTCGTCAAATCTTCCTGGACATCGCCCCTGCAGGCTGAGCAAAATGTTCAACCCACGCTTAGCAACCTGATATGCTTCCGAGTATCTTTCCAGGTCGGACAAGGAAGATGAGACGGCATGCAAAGCCCGGCCAGTGTTGTACTCCAGCCGAATGGCAGTCTCCTCATCGTCATCAAGCGGACGATACATGACCTTTTGGCCTGAGATCGGAGTATCTTTGTTGGACATGACACCATCTTCTAGGAGGTGCGCATTGGAGGCTGCATGCGACATTGAAGAGACATCGCTCGATGCAGCAGATCGTATCCAAGCATCCCATTCCTGAATCTCGTCACGTATTCCGTCGAGGATATCGAGGGCTTCTCGAGCAGCCTCGTATGCTTTTTGTTTGTCCTTATCTAGCAATATGCCCCAATATTCTATCAGGGAATTGGCGAGGTCCAGCCGTACGTTTTCTGCAACCCATCTTGGCATGGTCCTTTGTCTTTGGACGCACTCTTCAATGGCTTTGAGGGCGTTGTCGACGTCGTCGACGTCTATGTAATATCTCGATAGGTTGCGCAACGCCAGTGCGAGGTACGGTTCGTAGATGTTTGGGTGACCGGGGTATAACGTGCGGTAGAGGTCGACGGTCCAGGTGCCGATCGTGACGGCGTCCGAATACATCTCGAGCGCGTGGAGGTGGATGGCGAGGTTGACCATATCCCACGCGCCGGCCTGTACGGAGAGCTCGGCATCCGAGTCCTGGAGGAGCCTGATGATCTCAAGCGCGTCGGCGACGACTTGGCGCTGGAGTGCATCGTACTGGTGTGGGGTGGTGCGTTGTGAGTGCACGTCTATGATGATGGTCTTGAACGGCTGGAGATAGATGTCATCGGGGCGCTCGGCGGCGAAGGTCCGCGAGGAGGCGAGGTCGTCCAGGGACTCAGCAATGGTTTCGATCTGCTGGTGGAGATAGAGGGTTCCGACCTCTTGTGCAGAGAGCGCTACGGCCGTAAGAGGGGCGGAAATGTTCTGGGGAGCGTTTGAAGTCGATTCGTCGGAGGCAACGGAGATTTGAAGACTCGCGACGGCGCCTTCGAGGCGGGTCAATCCGTTCCTTTGTTGCTCGTTGAGAACGAGAAGGCTCTCCTGTATACGAGTCGTAGACGATACAATGGTCGACGTGGAGCTCTCAAGGCGTGCGACGGCAAGAGCCTGGGTTGACGGTGAGACGAGGTCGTGATTTACGGAGAGGACGACTCACGGTGAACTGGATGTAACACGACTGGACGTCTTCTTTGAGCTGGCGGATCTCGGCTTCAATCTCGTTGCATTTGCTCCATGCCTTGAAAGCGCTCAATGCCTTGTGAAGAGTGCCGGATGGCTTCCTAGGGAAAAGCTCGCAGCAGTGGTTGTATGTTGCCCTCATGGAACTGGTCATTTCCAGCATTGAGTAAAATGGCTTATATCCGTTATGACAGGGCTTGGTTGGCTCACTGTGTCAGGTTGTGCAGAGCATTGGTAAGCTCGGGCGAATCAGCGAGGATGTGCTTGCGTTCTTCGTAGAACGTGCCGAGTTTGACGAGGCGTTGGAGAACGTCGTCTGCGAGCTTGCGAACTGCATTGTTATTCTTGGGAACCTTGGGGGGCGTCGGTGTCGTTTACGGAGGGGCGAGTGCAAGATGGTCAAGTACCTTGTCAATCACAGTGCGGATGGCTCGAGCAAGTCCGATGATATCCTTGAGGGCGGTTGCAAGAGCTATAGTCGACGCTGTTATTGAAAGCGGGTCCATGATAACGGAGAAAATGGATGGCCGATGTTATAGGCGCTTGTTGGCGCGCTTGGGTAATTTACGTTCCTTGCATTGGACATGACAGCTCGAGGTGATGTGCTGAAGGAGACCGCGTCCGCACGTGCCCATGACGACGCGTGCAAACATGTCACAACATCGCGATCACCACGTCATTTTTTTTGGGTTTGAACAAAGTCAATGAAATTATGGTCGTCTCTCGAAAGACCCCAGCAGCGCCGACTCAGGCAGTCTCAAGGACGAGCTCTTCTCAGCCTATTTCTCGAGCAGCAAAGGCAAAGGCTATTAACCATGTAGATCAGCCTCAGCCATCCCAAGCGGAACCCATGCCTCGAAAGGAGGTCTGTTTTAAAAAACCAGTTTTCTCTGCCAGCGAGTCCTGACGTTCTGTGCGACAGACAACCGAATCTCCGTCTCAACGTAAAAGCAAACCGTCGAGGATTTCCGAGGTGAGACACTTGTTTTCTTTCCGATGTCCTAATCTCAGTCCCTGCAGCCCAGGAAAACACCCTCACTGCTGAACAGACTCTTTAAATTTGCGCTCGTCCTCTTCGCTGTTTATGCATACACCGTGTGTCCGACGGACCACCCGCGATCATCCCTCGTCTGCCGCTCCTTGGACACTTATAGAGCAAATATACTCGATCCTTACATCGTGCCTCCCATACTCACCTACGTCGTCCCGCCCATCGAGTCCGCCCTTCACCACCCCAAAGTCGCTCTTCTCCATCCGTACGTCGAAAAGGCCGCTACGTTCGAGCGGGAAAAGGTCCGCCCGCGCGTCGCTGCCCTCACCGCCCAGGCAGAGCGTCAGTATGAAACCCGGGTCCTCCCCGCGTTTAACGAACATATCAAAGTCGCGCTGTGGCAACGCAGGCTCCTTCCCACATACCGCTCGCGCGTTCACCCACATCTCAAACCGTACATCACGTATTACGAGCGGGATGTCGCCCCACGGATCCAGCGCACAGCCGACGCAGCGCATGACGTCTATGAACGGGCGCTGTTGCTGTACCGCCGAGCCGAGCCCCACATTTTTCGTGTGATTTCGACGTCGCGCAAGTATGCTTGCGTCGCATATAAGAAGGCGAAACCCGTTGCCGTCACGGTGTGGGCGCACGCCAGGCCGCACCTCCTCCGTGCTGCTGACCACGCGCAACTTTATGCGCTCAAGCTCTCCGCGATCATAGGCGACGCGAGAAGACAATACGTCGATCCGCATGTCAGAAGAATTTGGGAGAAGGTCGCAGAGGCCGACACGGCTTCTGTTGCGGGCACTGGCACGACCACCGCGGAGCCGGAAGAGGAGGTCACGATTACGTCGACGGTAACATGGACGAAGCACGATCTTCAGCAGACCGAAACACACGAGGAAGTCGCTCCCGACTCTGCATCCTCCGTCATTCTCGAGTCCGTCAACACTGTTGCGGCGCAGTCGGGCATTGTTAGCGAGATTCTGGATTCGCTTTCAGAAGCCATCCAACACACTCCTGTCATCGAAGAACCAACGCCAGTTGCTCATGCGCCTGAAGGGTCCTCCTCTGTAGAACCAGAGCACGACCCGAGCCCGACTCCTACCGTTCCTGAGGAAATCAAGTCGACTCCAGCGTCGGCCTCGACTCACATCAACATCGTCCCATCTGCCGCCGCTGCTACCAACCCTGACTCTGCAGAGGAGGTGGACGATTTCCTTCGCGATCTGGGTCTGGATGAGCAGGTCGTCGATACGCAGCAGGGAGAGTCTGGTGGGCTTCCAAAGGACACCCAGGAGGAACACACGCAACAGCAGCAGCAGCAGCAAGAGCAGCAACCTGTCATGACTGAAGAGCAGCGCAAGGCCGAGACGGCCGCCAAGCGCGCTGACATTGTCTCGCGCCACGTCGTGTGGCAGGAGAAACTCGACAAGCTCGTCGAGGAGAAAGAGGCGGAAGTCCGAGCTAGCCTCGTCAAATTCAGACAGGAGGTCGTGAAAGGCTTGGATGAGCTATTCACGGTTGAGGGAAACGGCAGTACGGAAGGTGTCATCCCAGACGTAGAGAGGGAAGCAGGTAAATTGCTCCGTGGTCTTGAAGCGTTTCTGAGAAAGAACGGTGGTCAGTTCCCAGTTTGTTTTTTGTCTTGATGATCTCAGTTCTATGCTCACCTGTTTCCCTGAAACCAGAGACTAGCACGAGCCAGCTACCCAACTCGCCCCCGTTTTCGTCAATCGTTGCGAAAGTTGAGCAAAAGTTCAACGACAAGGTGCACTCTGCGCGCTCCGTCGTGCACGCGTACTACGTCCAGGCACGCGAGCAAGAGATTGACGATGTGCTCAAGGCGGCAGAAGAGAACGTCAAAGCACTGGCAGAGCGGGCGCAGGCTGATCTCGGTCTGGATTATGCGTGGCTCGACGACGTCACGTACCACGACTGGCAAAAGTATCATGACCTGATGAGAAGTACGTTGCGTCTCGTTCTCATCTGGACGACTGATCAACGAAATACTCATATTACAGCCTCCGAACGATTTAACGACCGTCTTCGCTCGATCCAGAACGGCACGCACTCGGTACCAGTCCCGGATCCATTCTTGGATACCCTCAACGAGCTGGAAGTCGAGATGCAAGATGTCATCGCTGGGTTCAAGTACAGGCTCAAGGGTATCTTGGAGCGCATTGAAGCCCAGCAACAGCAGGCTCAACAGACTTCCTCGGCGTCCGAAGAACCGAGCGTATCCATTCATCCCATGCCCGTGGTGCCTCCATTTACGGACAATGCGCCGGAACCGTCCATCCCCGTGGTTGGTCGGAGCGAAGAAGAGGTCATTGATAGGCTGCGCAATATTCCTACAGTGCCCGTTGAGGAACGATATCAAGACGAGCTGTGAAGGCTGACGAGTGTGCCAACCGCTGAAAGGCTTGTGGAAAGAAATAAAAAACCAGAACGAAGAATTCTCAAAAGAGGTCCTCAAGCACGTCTCATTGGGTTGGTATGGGGAGCATGCTATCCGCGCTCGCGTCGTATTATATTACAGCATTTTTCCACGCCGTGCAGTTTCTCGTCTCCAGTGTTTCTTCACCCGTGCTGCGTGCAATCTTTCTCTTTTCATCTAAGTTACTTTTTGATACACATGTTCTTTCTTCCCTTCATTCGTGCTGTTTCGCAATTCTTGTTTAATTTTTATTTTCTCTGTCAAGTGGTTCTTTCTTCTTATACACTGTACATTTTGCAAGGCGTTGCCATTCTTGTTCACCCTCTTTTTTTTTCTTTATTCTATGGTACCCGTTCCCCTTTTCCTGGGTTTTCCGTACATGGGTATGCATGTATGTATTGACGTATTTATGGCTGACATTCCATATGCATTATATATTTCTCCTTTTTTTTCTGCTCCACCTTTACAATGACTGGAAGTTGGAAGAGACTGCTAGGATTACGAGGTCTTCGACGGCATAGGGCCCCGATCTCGAAGCCGGCGCCGGCGGATCGCGATCAGGACTGGGATGGCCATGTGTTGCAAGACGCGTTGTTTAGTTAGTCTTTTTTTTTAACGAATCGCATGTCGACGATCCGTGTCCTCTTTTGTTTCCTCCTATCCTCGCTGCCGCTAGTATGCTTATGGACATTGTCATCTGGATCAGGGTTCATTTCCCTAGTGGATCGAGTCATGATACGTATGTCCTCCTCGGAGATTCTTATCTTTGAAGGCTTTTGGTCGTTCACGTGTAAGCTACCCAGGTGAAGAACCCAAATTTAAAACACGAAAGAAAAACTCAGGACCCGCTTCCTCTGTACAAAGATGCACCCCAGAAATACATCGCACGTCCTACACGCACAGGGGAAAAAAAGGGTCTGATTCTATGCTGTGATACAGGGTCCGTTCTAACCATTAACTGCCCTCTGAATCCTCGCCGCGACGCTCGCCCTCAGCGTGAATTTTATAACCGTCTTCGAGACATGATTTCCTGCTTTTCTCGTCTTTCCTTCACCATCCATGGATAAAGGAACTGATTAACATTCTCTTCGCGATGCAGAAACCTTCCGAATGTCTGATCTGCTCAAATGATTCCACTCCTCCCCCCTCAAATCATGGGCGCTACGACAGGGGGTTCTATCCGCATATGAGGGTCTGCGCCTGATGCGCGGGTTCTGGTTTTCGTCTCCCTGGAAATAATATCTGTACATGAAGGAGGGGGCGCCGGGTCAGGCCGCACTATCCCACCAGCATTCGCATCGCCCTGCGGCTTATTAGTCCTCGAGAACCGAATACGCGGGTACTTGAATGGCCTGTTGAACACCTGCATATGTGCACAGCCGCACAGCCTTTCTTGAGGTTGATGGACGCAAATAAGTCTGCCCCGTAGGGCATCGCTTCAGGTTCTTTTTTCCCTCCCCAGATCATCTTTTCCCTGCTTGCCGTTTTTTTCCCCTCCCCGCCTGCTCCACAGTAACGTCACCCAAGGCTCCTCCCCGCTCCCAACTTTGAGTCCTCCTGCGCCGCGGAGTGCGTGCATGGACCGGGAATAGTGTTCCAATACCAAGACGTATGACTTCCAGTTTCAGCGATGGACCCTCTCACCGTCAGCACATCCGTCATTACGATCGTTTCCGCCATAGAAGAAATCAGAAAGTCTATCAGCAGGGTGTCGTTCTTCCCCACCAAGTCTCGCCGTTATCATCAATGCTGATTCTATGACATGTAAATATCTTAGGTCCATGGTAATCGGACGCGCCTACAAAAGTTGTTGGACCAGGTTCAGCGCGGTTTGGACGACCTCAGCCAGTTTACCGATGACAGAGGAAGATTGACCGTCAGCTCCTTGGAGCAACGAGAGGCGCTCTGCAATTTACAGCTGTAGGCGCTATTGTTTTTCCCCTCCGTCATGACCACAGAAATGGCGCCGGTGTCATGAAATAATCTCACTTTGACTTGCTGGTAGGACTTTGATTAACGCGCATGCGTGTTGTCGTAAACTGCTCCCCTCCGTGCCAAGCGGGAAATTCAGGAAGATAATGGTTATGTACCATGCCTGGGCCAGGAGCGGCGATATTGAGGATCGGCTTCGTGAACTCAAAGAAGAGGTCCAGGCGTGCTATCTCAGATTCACCGTCAGTCGAATTCCTCTGAACTTGCCTACTTTCGTGGCCTGATTTCGTTTCACTCGATCAGGCGTTTTCTGTCGCTCGTCTCGATAAACCCATGATGCAAATTGCTCGATCAAACCAGGCAATTCTTGCTATATCACAGCATCAACAAAACGCGATGGATAACGTTATATCGAGCATTCGAAACTCTGACTCTTATCCTCCGCACGACCTAAACGACAAAGCGTTGAAGAGATTATATCCGGCAGCACGTCACGCAGAGATAGAGCTGCTATACATTCACCATCAGGTCGAGGCCATAACAGACATACTTCATTCTCATGCGTCAAGCGGAGGGTTTGTATGGCCTTGCAATTCTTTGGACGTTGATACGGACCTTCCTGTCATCGACGTGACGAAAGATCTGGCGTCTCGTCGTCGCGAGGTTATAGCCATCACTATCGAGATCTTCGACCTCATCCAGGGCCACTCATCTATGTCACGACCGTCCATTCAGCAAGGTGCGCTGAAGATGATATATCTCTCGTATCAATTGCACGGATTGCAGTTGCACGACGGCGCTGTGGCGATCGGAACTTGGACTGTGAGGCTTTACAAAGCCCTGGCAGAAACAAACGCTACGCTCTATGAACCTTTTCTCGGCGTGTCTTATGGCATACTTTCCCTATATCATCTGTACGCTCTGGACACGGAAGCCGCTGTCCGAACGACGAAGGAACTGGCAGAGAGACTTTATGCCTCACGACCGTTGCTTGTCCGCGAAGTTTTGCATTGGTTGCTCTTCAGACCTTGGTCCATGGATATCACCAGATCCGTACCCAAGGCGGAAGTAAAGAAGTTTCTGGTGAGCATTTTGCGGCTTTCGTGCACCGGACCTTCACTGGATCCGTTCTTCTTCCCCATCAGCGAAAAGTATTGGCAATCTCAACGTCACTGCAAGCAGAAAATCGACAATCCTTGACGAAGAACTCTACCATCAGGTCCGGCCTACCTGCCTTGTTTCGACACGCAGGCCTCAAACCTTGGCTGAAGCATTCCTATTCCGCCCTTACGCATCTCAACTCGCAAATGCAGCACCTGCCCCCCATTGGCGTTGCGAAAACCTCATGACTTCTACAAGCGGAGAACGAGATTATTCCTATATACCCTCTATTCTTGTATTCCTCAGAACGAATAACAACTTGACTGGGTTACTCATAATATCAATAAATCTACGGCGCTAATACATTCTTTACCCATAAGCATGAAGCGAACACCTCAAGGGCATCTTATCTTACCCTGTCCTTCAGTTTCTGAAGAACCTAGAGTTTCCCCTTCTAGCATTGTCGGACTTGCTAGTGCTGGATGGAGTTGCTTTGACGGCCGCACTGCCGGACGCAGCGGATGCCTTGGGTTTCACCGCGGCACTGGCATTTGCGTGTGATGAGACGGAAGGTTGGGCTGCCGCGGAGGTTACTTTTGCGTTGGCCGAAGAGGTGACCTTGGAGTTTGCGGCCGTTGCAACGAACGAGGAGCATGATCCATTATCAACCCACACTCCCGCGGCACCTGCACGCGGTCGTGAGCACGAATGATCGGGCAGGATATACGAAGAGACTGGAGCCTACCACCAGGAACGTCTAAAGTTTGGAACAGATGAATAAGGCTCCTTCAGAATTTCTGCACACCGAAGTCTGCTTACCTGCCTGGGTCCACCATTTAGCAGTCCAGAGATGGCCACTGGGCGTCCGAAGTTTAGTTGGCTGCCGAGCAGGGGAGCGCCAAAACACCTACTTATATGTGACCTGACTTCCACCCACATACTATAGCAGACAGGATGTTAGGCGTATATCAAAAGTTGGTGTCAACACTACAAACCGCAACAGAAGAAGACCACGCCGCAACACCCGCGCAGCTACCGGAACCGGTGGAGGTCGTAGAAGTGGTGGAAGTTGTAGTTGTCGGCGTAGTTGTTGGGTTCGTCGTGGTCCCCCCTCCACTAGAGCCCATGGCATTCTTAGCCGCGACGTCATATCGTCCGTTGGCTATGGCATATTGTGGATTTGATTTCTCTTCAGAGAATGCACAACAGGCACACTGACCATATGCTTGCGATGCGTCCCAGAGCATAATGCCGCCGAAGGACGAGTACTGGGACCGCATTTGCTTCGCGATGTTGCCCAGCGTGCTAGCGTCGACATATCCTGATCCTGCGGCTGTCGGGGAAGCTGGAGCGCCAATGTAGATCTTGACATTCTTGTTAGGAGACTGCGTCTTGGCCCAGTTGTCCCTGGAAGAAGACTGAGCCCCTCGGATCATTTTAAAGAAATTATGCAGCTTACCATTGCCCGAAGTTCCAAGCCTTAAGTCGGCATACCCCTTTGCGTGAATCAATCAAGTTAGAAAATGACGAAGCCTTACGTTGGGGTTATTGAAGTTCGGCAAACCACAGAAATTGTTATACTGCAAAATGTTCAGCGACACCGCGTAACTTTCAAAGAAAGGCTCTTACGCTGAGCCGCATATTAGTCGAGTTCGGTAAGAAGCGAGGACGGCACTCACACTTCAGAATAGAGCAAAGGTAGTCGGGAGTCCGTGAGTTGATTTTCCACACGCAACAGAAACAGAAGCCTTACACTGCTACGGTTGAGCGTGATGTATCGCGCGGGGAGATAGGCGCACTCACTTGCACATAGACGGCGTCAAAGCCAACGGCGTTCAAAACCGGTCCGAGGAATGCATCCGGGAAGGGGCACTGAGGTGCGGCGGTAACATAATACCTGAACAAACATTCTAGTTGAGCAGCGACGGGCACGTGGTGAGTGTATATGCTTACTTCTTGCTGGCACCATTGGCATGAGAACGAATCCGGTTGACAAAGGCAGCAAAGCCAGTGCTTCCACCGCCTTCGATATCAAGATCAACGCTGCGGAGCGAACTGTGAAGTGCAAAATCACGACACGTCTGGCAATAAACTCACCCATCAAGAACCGCATCACCGAAAGGGCGAGTGGAGCTGGATCCACCGAGGAACAAGTTCCAGATGGTGTCCGCAAAGGTCTGAGCTTGGGCGTCAGAGGAGAAGGTGGCTGCGCCAGTAGCTCCGCCCAAGCTAAGCGTAACGATCTTTCCCCTAGCCTGGCAAGCTTTGATGTCGGCTGCGAGGAACTGGCAGTTTGCGAGACTCGTTCCTGGGAAAACGGAGTTGTCGACGTTATTACAGCTCTGTTCAGAAAAAATCAGCTGCGAAGGAGATCAACACATGGCTAAGAAGACTCACATTGGCCATGTTTATTTCAGGAAGGCCCCCAGTGGAAAAGAAAACGTGGAGAAACGCCAAAGGAATCGCATTGATTGTGTCATCCTGATAAGAGGTCAGGCGTGAACGTCGACAGATAAGCCGAAAAAGGCTAACCTGACAATAAGTAGACAATGTCTTCTGCCAGTTGGCTGTATCAGAGTGAGTTGCGCCATACGAGTTCTGCCCCCAATAACTTGCGATCGCGTCAGCGCTGCGTCAGAAAGGCACGCGTTCCAATGCACTCACACTGCCAGCTATGGATCATGTTCAGTTCAACGCAAGTTATGAATGAAGCGGAACACGAACATTATCCGACCTTGAACCGTCGAACCCGGCAACTTGGGAGACGCCGACCGCCAAAAGCGAGAGACTTGCAAAGAGGACCGAAGAGAGTCTGGCGGAGACCATCGTGCAGACAGTGGGACTGACGGAGCCAGAGGAAAACGTTTGCCATGCATGAATCTCTTATAACCGTTCCGCAAGAGTTGACCAAAGGAGATGCATGTTTCGCAAGCATCATGGCAGCTCCGCCTTGTAAGCTTGAACGGAATGGGAGCCTTGTGGTATAGGGTCACAACGACACAGATATGTGGAAATGGTAGCGCATGTATCGCATGCTCATACCGGATTTCTCGTTCCTTCATGTGTAACCATGAGAAGGTACCAGGTGTAGGCAATCAATTCCTGTCCCATGCGCGCAGGAAATGAACAAGCTAGATTGGAGGAAAACAGAACTCCACATGTGACACCGGATAGCATGACGGAGAATCAAGAGACAGCGAGAAATGCACACATGCCCGCGGCCAAGTGCTTGCGAGGACTCGAGGGTCTCAGATAAAATAAAAGGCAAGGCTTCTCACATGGCATGATTATTCGGAAGACAATTTATTTCGGTCTTTGCCCGGAGCGTCCCTAATAAGGCAGGAAGAGGTGTGGAGACACGTTACCACGAGAACCAGGATAACATGTGTACCACTCACCTTCTGGTGCTCCAGAGCATTTCGAGACAAAGCCACGTCGGGGTCAAGAGTGTGCAATTGGCAACCATAAAACCCGCAGAACGGCAGGTAGTTGGACTAACCCATATGTCTCGTTAAAGTCTAGCACAGAACTCTGCCCACTCTCCAATGCAATCCCTCGCCGCCAGTTCGTAAGGCGGATATATGCGTCATGGGGAGAGTAGCAACGGCACACGCGGGAAAATGTTGGATAAAGTAACAAATGGAGACATGCAGCTTGTGGTACTAAATGAATAGTAGGTCAACGACTAGAAGGAGCGGATTACAGAAATTGAGATCACTTGAAACACAACATGAGTCAAATGAATGACAAACACATGGTCGCGGATATGAGGAAGGGGAGACGCAGGAACGCGGCCGACAGGCGCGCTACTTAATCAGTGAGAGGGTTTCAGACTATCATTCATAACAAAGCCACTTGGAATAATCATAACCGGGTGATTGCCTTGGAGTCCAGAGGCATTCCTGCATGAAGTTAAGAGAATGTTCGGGAAATTTGAAAAAGAGAAGGCTACGCACCCGATGAGTCGATTCCGTTCTGAGCCAAAATCCGATTTTGGCGAATTAGTCTCGCCTGATCGAACCTGGCGTGGAAAGCATGAGATCGAGAATACGCTTCATGCAAGGAGTTGGCATCTTACGTTACGTGTTCCCGCCGCATGATATCCTTCACTTCTTGTACACCATGTTCATCCAAGCCGGAACGGGAATCCCCGTCTCTGATATTTGCCTCAATATCAAAATTGGTGGAGGTCATGCCAGCATTCATTTGCTCCGAGAAAGTAGTGAGTGGCGTGTAATGTCGTAGTCTTGGAAAGAGTGTCTGAATGCGCTGTGCGACATGTGGAACAATTGCGGCTCGATAACGGTAGCCTATTCAAGCGCTCGAGTTTTGACCAATGGTTTCTAAGACATGTTCACACACCAACTACCACGATAGCCAAGAATGCGGCGACCAGGGAATAGTAAAACAACATCGGAGGGGGAATAGCAACGAAGCAAGCGTTTTAGTGTTACGGAAGCTGCGCCAGGAGCATGTTGGGTCAGATCGTGGCTGTGCCGGCGCCGCTTATGTCGGTCACGCGGATACCACGTGATATATTGCACCACAGATTCTCTTTCTTGTGCTGGGATGACTGTTGCTGACCCAGTTCTTGTGGCCAGTTCGGCTTTATTATTTCTATCCAAGCATTATATATTTTTGTCTTGCTGTACTTTCTATCTCATTTCGCATATGGAACCTAAAACGACGTTGTTTGAAGCCCTCCAGGTATCGTTGTGATTGCTGGCTCGATTCTGTCAACGATCTGATTGCACCGCGCCTCGGATTAGAGGGAGTTCTGCCCGCCGTTAGATACGTCGCTTTTAGCAGCGTTTGTCGCCGAAATAGAGCTCGAAACGAAAGAAAGCGGGCACCCAGCATCGCCTACGCAGATTGCCACCCTTCGCGCTACATTGCGCGAGCTAGCGGTTCAAGCTAAAGAATTGCGAGAAAATGAGCTCGCCGACGACCAATTGACGTCTGAGACCGACGATTCAAATAGCATGCCAGACTTCTACAACGGAACGACTGCGACAACGAGTTCTTTGAGTTCTGATGCTTCAGACTCGTCCGCTCTTTCGTTCGGTTCACCGCTCGGCTTCTTGCAAGCCGCTCTGCCTCATATCCCCGTGATGACTCTCCAGTCGGCACTTCGAAATGCGAATCCGGACGGCGTTGATATGTGGGATGTTGTGTCCGGCATCTTGACGCAGGAATCCATACGCGAACTCGAAGAACGCGGCTTGAGCGCACTTGACGATGAAGAGAGTCTGTCCTCCCTGGATTTGGACGATGAGGCGGGCTGGGAAACGATTCAGCGGAAGAGACCTGGTCTATCCGCATCCACGCCAAAGATTTCAAGGAAGAAAAACCGTCGTACCATCACCCTGGTCGACATACGTCAGCAACAACATACCTTGACGTCGACCAAGGCTAATTCACATTCTCTTCCGCCACCAGACCCGTGGACTCAGTTGTCGTCGTTTTCGACTCATCTCGCATCCCTTCTTCCATGTCATCCGGCTTCTTTCTTTCAGTCTTTCTTCCATTCGCCGGATTACGCAACGCCCTATAAAGCTTTACGTGCTTGCCTGCAGACTATCTGCAAAACGAGATCGCCATCCGCTTCTGACGACCACACGGGGACTCTCTATCTTCTGCTCGATATTCTGCTTCCAGAGTACATTGGACTTGATCCCGAGCAACGTTCACATCTCATGGAAGACATAGAGCTTGCACTTCAAGCGACAGAAGGACGCGGCGACGATGCGTTAGATTTGGTCAAGTTGCTCCGTGAACTTGACGCTGATTCCGTCTCGGGTCAACTTGAGATGGGTGTTTACCATTTCTCGAAATCACCGGTTGTAGCTGGATCAAGGCACATCGCTAAACTACCCACTGAACCTCCTCCATCCCCGATTCCTCCTCAAACGAGGGCGAAACCTAAACCCCCACCTTCTCCCAAGCCCAAGGCTAACCCTTTCGAGTGGCAATCTGTGCCTCAACGGAAAACTGGTAATCAGGAACCGCATCCACTGGCGAACTTCATTCCGGCATACAATCGAGATACTAACGGAAAGACGAAAGGGTCTGGTAACGTTTTCGGCAAAGGCGGCAAAGGCGACGTCGGTGAGCTCGCCAAATATCGAAAGAGGCAGCGCGAAAGCATACGAAAACGAGACCAGCTGCTCAAAGAAGCTACTCGGATGTGGCAACAGGGCAATGCCAGGACCAGGGGTGGTGAAGCGGCTTTTTACTTTGCGGAAAAGGTGCACCGTTCTTTCGTGGTTGTTGAGTTTCGCTAATGCCTTAGAAATCCAGGCCAGAGAATTCCAAGAACTTGCAAGAAAGGAGGCGCTCAATGCTGCTCGGGCGCTAGTCGAGTCTAAGCGGTTCGTCGTCTAGAGCCTCGGAGTTCACTCCTTGACCTGACAATCACCCTTCTAGGCTGACGTCGAACGACAGACGTACAATTGATTTGCACGGCACCACTGTTTCCGAAGCGATTGTAATTGTAAAAGAAATCTTGGAAGACGAACCTTGCTCTCCTTGTGCGTACTGCCTTGTCATGAACATTACCACTGCCTTCTCATCTCTCCACAGCAAATCCGCTGAAGATTATCACTGGTCGCGGCACTCACTCGGTAAACCAGACAAGCGTCCTCAAACCTGCACTGAAAAAGGCTTTGCATGAAGCGAGATGGAGCGTCGGTTCTTGGGACGGAGGCTTGGTTGTTCGGGGCAAGGACACTGGATTGAGTTAAGTCCAGGTTGAATCTAATTGTAGATCTACCTTTCGGTATTGTATCAGCGAGGCCTAATATCCTGTACCACCTTTTGTATACCATTTACATGTATCTTAGGCTACCTGTATACGTAGGTAGAATGTCATCACTGCCAGTATTACGATTGTACACTACCTCCTGATTTGACGGACGGCGCCATTGGAACTGAAGAAGTTTTTTGATCTCGCCCGCAGAATTCTGGCAGTTCCCGTCCTCACCCACTTTTACGAATCCATTCTTCTCCAGGACTCGCTCGCTTGCAGCATTCCCCTCGAAAATTTCGGCATCGATGATGTTGGCATCCGTGCGAGGAATAGCCCATTCTTGTATCACGGTAGAAATAACAGCGCTCATTATTCCTTCACCATGTCTAGCTGGCGTGATATAGTCTCAGATGAAACAAAAATCAGCCTTTTGTCCTTATTACGATGAAATGACAAGAAAGCTCACAAGCCATGGACCATTGTCGTCCTGCATGACCTTCTGGCAGTTTATGATGAGGATCGTCCTCAGGAATGTCGTCTTCCTCCGATCTGTACAATCCGATCATGCCCAGGTAGTGTTCCTGCCCCTCGTCATCTATTTCCCTTATTATCCTTAGAGGGAAGCCTTTCGCAAGCTTCGAAGATGGTCTACTTTCGCCACTACCCTCCTGGAGGTCTCTAAGGACCTCGTCGGTCTCCTGCTTTTCTTGCAGGATCCAGGTCTCACCGTGTTCGGGGAGATATGGGTGAGGAGGGCTTGACATCCATGTGTAAATTTGCGGATGGT
Organism: Macrocybe indica; assembly: GCA_030407095.1. NCBI lineage: Eukaryota > Fungi > Basidiomycota > Agaricomycetes > Agaricales > Callistosporiaceae > Macrocybe > Macrocybe indica. Next base: position 2,082,098 of record JARFTL010000005.1, read on the forward strand.
TGAGATTCAGGACGACGGAAGGGACATCTGACATCCTCGGTGGTGTCAAAATAATTCGATTGTGCCTGCCAGAGAGCCTCAGGAATGGCTCCTTTGTGCAGGGGTTGAGCTGTAACGGATGCAAGGCCATATCTTCTATTACTCTAAGGGTGTAACGATAACAGACAGTTATACCTCGCGTTCTGAGTCATTTTTGGGCGCGAATATTGATGTCAAGTTGAGTCTTGGCTTTTATTTGGAGCCCCAGCCAAACGGGGTTCTCCTAGCAAAATGAATACCATCAGCCAACGGGAAATACTCATTCAAAATCCTATTTCCTCGGTAGAGTTCAAAGTTCACGGCGCCGAATCCTGGCTAAAAATCAGAGAAACTCACTCAATATCGTATGAACATGGTCGAGCTTTCAAGGACAAGGAACGAAAAGTTGGCGTGCAACATCACCAAACAAACGCATTTGACCAAGTTCCGCTTTACCTGATCTTCACTTCCAGAGTGACCGACCTGTAATTCATATGAGCGATTCGGATGAATTTCAGGACTTGGAAGGATCCAAGACCAGAGTACGTGCGGAACGAACATACTGCTAGGGACCGAGCTCATGTCTCTGTAGCGTAAAACGCGACATGGCAAACGAAGGAGGACCCTAACAGGATATGCAGTACAGCCGGACGAATCAGAAACCGTTCGGACGGCTTTCGACTCGCTTTTTGAGCAATTGGACCCTCAGAATCAATCAGATCACTTTTTTGAGGACATAATCAACGATTTACTCCCCGAATATTTGCGAACACGAGCAATTTTACAGGAGCAATCCATTGAGACTGATCAGAAAGTGCGCCTCTTCTTCTACTTTTGAACTCAACTCATCAACCCATTGTCATAGGGAAATCGCGTTCGACCCCTAACACGGTCTGAAGTTTCCTCGTTCATCCAGGCGATTGACGCTCAAGATGGTGCAAAGCCTCCTCTGATCAATCTGATACGGAGAAAATTGAAATTGGCTCAGGTGACACGCAGTAAAACACGTCCTAAGCATGATCTTATGGGGTTGCTTTTGCTTTTAGGAAAGGAGACGAAATCACCTCAGTGATCCACACATTCGGACATCTGACACTGTCACGCCTCTGACGTCGCTCCCCGTTAAACATCCCCCGCAATCCCAAGTGATTGAAGCCCTGTCTGCAATACAGACAACTCCGTATGAACATTCGTTCCTATCACGCATTCAAGGAACCAGGGCGGGCCAAAGTTCGGCATCTTTGGCAGTGGACTGGGAAACAGTTACTCCGTGGATGAATCTCATGGCCGATATCAGAGAGCACCACAGATATGCGCAGTAAGCTGTCTGTCTGTCGGCTTCGGAGGCTGCTTGATGTCTCTAATGCATCTAAATGATGACAGCTCTGAGAGGGAGCAGCCGTTGGAGACAGTGGCACCAATCATCTACACTTCACTCCAAGCCTGTCACCTGGACCAGGTTCACAATCTCCTGGAACGATCTTTCTGGACAGGAATAAATGGTGAGAGCTTCTTCATGGCTGTACGTGATTTGTCTGAGGCCCATTTGTAGTTAGCGATTCTCTTGATCATTTTCCGGAACGTTGCACGGTTGTTGCAACGTACAGACGCTTGGTAGTTGGCGTTGCGATTCTCAGTTCTCCGCGAGAGACGTACATTACATACCTGGCCGTCAAGGCCGGTTGGGATAATGCCCGAATAGCAAGGTATCGATCATCTCAGGATCGGTTATACTTCTTATTCTTATTCATTTATGGAAAAGATCCATGCTCTATCATCTTATCATGCTCAATCCTGACAAGGACATCACCCTACATGTTTCAGTGAACAATCCTGCCATGGTAATGTTTATTCCTCGATCGCTCTCGAACAATCATGACCTTTTCTGACCTCATGGTCTGTGTATCTAATCAATAGCTGCTGTACAACCAGTTTGGATTCAAGGCTGAAGAATTTGTCGCTGGATTTTACGAGAATTACCTAGAACCGCATTCACGAAGATCGAAGAACGCTTTCCGGCTCAGACTCCGGCAGCAGTAAGCGCGCCCCTTCTCGTCAGCAGGCGAGCCAAGGGACACGCGTAATTACAACGACTAACAACAACAAAACATCTTGACACTTTGCTTTCTGGTTGACACCGAACCGCGATGTGAATGTCTCTCATGTCAAGGTGGTCCATCTATTCAGGCTTACGAATCCGCTCTCCGGATCCATTTGGAACACAGATCATCCCGCTTCACACCACCCCACGCTGCACCATCTGCCTGCGGATCTCTGAGGAATTTTTTACCCTTCGGGGGTGGCGTCTACTGTGAGATTTTTGATATCATGCTATGTCACCACATTCCAACATATACAGTTTGACATCTAGCTTAGTTCTTACCGCCCGTGTTGCGTGTTCGGCGGAGAATGTGCAGCCTTCATCCAGCATGAATTTTAGCTTCTTGAGGCGATGCCTGGTATGTGGCGCAGATCTGCCTTTTTCTCGAGAAAACTCCAAAAAAAACTGACTAAGGGGTGTCAGGAGTAGCCCTGCTCAGGGCCTTTGCGCCGACCGTTGCAGCCGGTCAATCGGTGGCATCGCCATATCTGCAACTGAATAATTGGAATCTAATTCTCGCAACGTCGAATACAGCGTCACATGCATTCCCAAATATACAGAAGATATGATAATGAAGAATAAGGTAAAACGAGCTCTGAACAAGCGATCTTCTATGTTATCCCTTAGTTGTGCCTTTTCTCTTCTACAGGATGGACCACACTGAGTGCCCTTCTTCTGGCCAAAGGGCGGTTCCCGATTCTTGAGGACCGAGTTACAGACTCTGCCGTGCTGGTGCCAACCGCGCTGGTGCTGACGCGTCGTTTCCGCTGACTAGCGTTTTCCCGGTTGACAGCCAAGAAATCTGTGCCTATAAAGTGCCGCTTTCCAGGAAGAAGAGTCTCTCCTTCTCTGCCCCTGCTAGCATTCTCGATCGAGGCCACTGCTGCGTCGTAGACCCAATTTCCACCGATCCTGACTCCTTCGCCAATCATTGGTCCGCTCACGGACTTTCTCCTCCCTACGCACCGCTTCTTGACGACCCTGCTCTCGTCTCCCATCAGCTCCTTTGTTGCCGGCGACCTGATGGGAGAAGCTGGTTCGAACGCCGCTGTCCCTGCCGTACCCACCGCTGAAACGGAGCGACTGCGAAGGCGAAGGGGGGCGACACTGCCTTGCCGTGGACCAGTAGGTGCAGTACCGGTTTGGAAGTGGACACGTCCGTTCGTCTCTGTGTCGCTTTCTGCCGCCGCGCCTTCTACCGGCTCTTCTACCCGCTTTTCGCTCTCTGCCAACGGCTTGTAGTCCATCTGAGACTGCTTCAAAATGTCCTTGACTTTCCGCCTCCAGTCTTCCCTTTGGTAGAGCTTGTGATGCATCATTTTGAATGTAAAGGGATATTTCCTGCCCAACGGGAACTTGGCAAGTGACACGAGGTCCTCTTCATCACCGCTTTCATCATCGCGACCTTCCTCCACGGGGCAATCTTCATGGTATCCTCCGTTGTCCTCGTTCGTCACCGTATCGTGGGTGTCGTGAGGCGCTGTCGTGTCGTTCTTCTTGCTTCCTTTAGTGGACGTCCTCTTCCGCCAAACCGTCTGCGCGGTTGCAGGCTTCCTAGTTCCGATGACAGTGGCGAGCCTTTTGACGATGGGTATCAGGTCCGCAGGAAGTGCATATGGGTATTTATCCTCAGACGCGGCGGCTGTGTTTGTACCACCGCGAACTCGTGTGCTTGTCTTGCGAGATGCGAGCTGGTCGAAGAACTCGACGAGCCTCGCGAATTCCGTGGTCTTGGAATCGGACACGGTCATGGTGATCACATGGGCTGCTGCGGACGGCGTTGAGCAAGTGATGAAGCAGAGCTGCGTATGCAACGCCTTGGTCGTTGTTCAACGTGTCAAGGGCATCCATATATATCTCAGTCGACGGTTGATCGTGGCCCGTGGCCACACCAGTTTTTTGGTCCACTTGTCCAGACGCTCGACAGGGTCTGGTCTATTTTGGGTCGTCCATTGTTCCAAACCTCCATTGTTTTAGCGTTGGTGACATGATGTTTCAATTCCATTACTCAGTAGTGCGTGTATTACAGCTCGTCAGTGCTCCTCGTTCTAATGTGTCTATCGTCCATACTACAATCATGCGTGAGTTCGACATCAGTTGCAAATTTTTGGCCGTGGTTAAGTTCAGTTCGTCGCCATCAGTGATTCGTTTTTACCAAGGACTTCGCCTGACGCGAATTCTGCCCTTCGATCTCAAGATCCAGATGATGGTCTTCATATTGTCGTCCACATGCTCGATGCTAGTTCGTCCTTCATACTCTTCGGTTTCGTTAGTGGCCACTTCGGAATTCGTGCTCTCCCCTTGTTCCTCCATCGGCTCGTTCTCAGTCTTGCCTGCTGTGAATGTGCGGGTGCAGAAGGAACTCCATCCAATGCTTTCAATTCCTTTCAGCTTCTGTGCGATCATTAGCGTTGCCTTCAATTCGCGAGAACGAGTTGTCTTCACGGCCATCTCGAGTTCAGGACCAAGCAGGTAAGGAGGCTCTGTCTGGTCAATCCAGAGCCGAGAAAGCAGGGGATATAGAAGAGCCTCGTTGGAGAGAAAGACGCCGAGGTGAAGATGATTCAAACAGACCAGAGGCTTGAGTGCCGTTCCGAAAGCGTCCTTTTTCGCAGTCACTGACGGTCTTCTGAGTCATCCATATCATATATGAGATGAACGTACCGCCAGATCATCCACATCCAGGTAATCATCCGGAATGGGTGAATGAATAGTACACTCTAAACTTTCTCGAAAGCAGCCCAGACAGCAGTCGCATACGAGGCGTTCGGTGCAGCTCAAATAAAGGTGGGTCAAAAGCGGAAAGGATTTGGCAATTAGACGCAACAAAACGACGTCTATCCGGGGCAGACCGTCTAGTGTCAGGTGTGTTAGCTTTGAGGAAGCAGCAGTGGGACAGATGTTAGCAAAGAGAGGTTCCAAGCGAGGGCGCTGTGTCGAAAGGCCTTCTTGGCCCATATCAATGGAGATACATCGGACGTGCATGAGGCGATTGAGCCATGCAAGCTTGTGCCCTAAAACAAGAGCGGGCCCTCCAATTGATCTGTTGCAATGGGTAGGTATATGCGCATCTTATGATATATTTTCCCTTCTTTTGAAAATGAAGGGCTGACACGGACTTTACCCATGCAAACCCGCTAATTGATTCCTGCGAGGCATTTTTCTGTTCTTGAGCGTCGAGTAAACGGTATATTCCAGTCCAATGAAGCTTCGACGTGAGCCAGATATCGCGATAGAAATGCCGAAAAACAATCTGGCGGAAACACGAAGACACGAGCGTCAAATATTTGATGTCATCGAAGTCAGGATTGCCCGGAAAAGAAGCATCGAGGAAGGAAAGCACTACAAGCTCGATGATACGGTCGATTATTTCGATCGGAACTCTGGGAGACGAAAGATCTGGTTCTAGCGACCCGCCATCGCTTCTGGATGCCCGTATTCGACATGAGAGTGTGCGGACAGGCTTGGAAACGACGATGGTGTTGGTCGACATTGCAAGACGCGTCCAAGAAGCGATCAATGGGATCGCTTCTTGGAATGACACTCTTGGTCAGCTATGGTGCCAAACAATGGCAAATTGAAAACGAAATTCTCGTTGCTGCTGTTGCCTCGACAACTTCATTCAAAACTTCGACGCAATGGCTTCATCGTATGTCTCTTTGTTGGTATCGTCACTGATCAGAAATATTGATATTACTTGCAGAGTACCAAAAACGTCATGGGCCGACGATGTCGATGAACTGGGTGCGTTGTATTCTCTTTGGTGATATCTATGATATGAACGCTCTTGATCTCGTAGAATCAAAAGTGGAGGACTATGTGGACGAGAACGGAATAAGGACTACCGTAGAATATATAATCAATGATGAAGGGAAGAAGGTCAAGGTATGTCCGTGCCGGGTCCATGTATGTAGGCTGATACTGATACTGAACGCGTCTGTCTCTTCACCGTTCGCCGTCTGGATTGTTGCAGGTCACACGGCGTACTAAGCGTACTTTGCAGAAATCAGTAGTGGAGCACGCTGTAGCAGAGCGTAAGAAATGGGCGAAATTTGGAAAGGAGAGGGGCAACAAAGCAGGTCCTGATCGTGCTACAACAACGGTCGGAGAAAGCGTTTCGCTGAAATTGAGTGCCGGAAACAAGGTGCGTAGTGTTTCCCATCACATCTGTCATCCTCGCTTATCTTTCAAAAGGCTGCTGAACACGAACAGGCTAATGAAGATAGCGTCAAAACCAAGCTTTCCAAAGCTGGCGCCGGCAAGGTCGTCTGTCGACTTTGCAAGGGCGACCATTTTACCGCAAAATGTCCGTACAAGGACACTTTGGCCGGTCTGGAAGGTAAGTCTTATCTTTGGACTAAAGCTAACGGCTTCCCGACCTTCTTCACTTCGCAATAGGCCTCGACGACGACGCAGCTGGTCCATCCGCGGCCGAACCCGCACCTGCGGCTGCGACGACAGGAAAATATGTTCCGCCATCCATGCGCAGTGGTGGTCGGTCTGGCGGCGACTCCATGCGCGGATCTAGCAACCGTGACGACCTCCCTACACTTCGTGTCACCAATATCTCCGAGGACACACAGGAAAGCGATCTCCGTGAACTGTTCGGCGTATTCGGGCGCGTCGCTCGAGTTTACGTTGGTCGCGACCGTGAAACGGGAGCCGGGAAAGGTTTTGCTTTCGTCAGTTTCGACGATCGGTCCATTGCACAGCGAGCCATGGAGAAACTGAACGGTAGAGGATATGACAACTTGATCTTGAGCGTGCAGTGGAGTCGTAAGCGCCTTCTTGCTCTTCGTATCTGACCATTGGACTCATGGCTCTTTATTTAGAACCACGGCCGGAACAGCGATGATTTGGCACATCTTTTATTTTCGCGATGTACAGTACTCTGCTTTATCCTCGTTCCGGGAATCATGATCCTTACATGATCGAGCACAAGAATTTCACATAAACGACGTGATCCTATGCATAAAGGACAACAAGTCTGGTCCCTCCCGAAATCTGTGGTCAATATACAGCGGCGTTGTCAGCGAATTATGAAAAAGACCCCGCAGAGACTTTCCAGTTGCATGAAGGGCTTCTGGATTGGTACCTTTCAGCTAAGTCTCTGGCTCCGATGATGATGTCTTGAGGACCAGTGAAACACAAGGAAGTCAGAGATTCCGCAAAATGGGACTGGTATTTCCTTCCGACGGAATAATGTCCCCGCATTTATCATGATCTTGCATCCACTTCTCTAAAATCGCTTTCAATTGAGCTTTCAATTGAAGTGGTGTAACAAAGTCATACGAGCCCGGCCCTATTCGGAGTCCAGGTATCATAAAACCTACCTTTGCCTTTTCAAATGACACGCTATGCATATTACAACCAATGTTGGCCGAACGTGGTTTATTATAGGGAGCCTGCATTGCAGGGTCAAAAACGGTCGGGAAACCTATCAGTGAAAGGGACATCTCGGCTAGAGAGCGGCCGAGTCTTGAACGTTGCAACGTTGAGCGCTGAGCAACCGACATGCTGACAGGCTTGTTTGACAGGTACAGTATACCAGACGTAGATAAAAGCCAAACGGGAACAAGTCTGCAAGATCTCCTCCGCATCTTATTTGGCTTCCACACTACTATGGAATCGGAATCTAAAGCTAACTTGATTCGTCTCCCTGCAGAAATACTGGAGGCCATAGTCGGACTCTTGAAAGATGACAGAGATTCACTCAAATCTTCGTCGCTCACATGCCGCTCTTTCCGCCCCTCCTGCCAAAAGTGGCTCTTCTCAACGGTAACTCTTGCAGTGGACCCTCAAGACTTCAATGCCGAAAACCAGGCACACTCAAGACTCTATGAAGTTGTGACCAAAAACCCTGCTGTCGCTGACTATGTCAAGTTGTTGAAATTCCAAATCCAACCCTCTGGCCGGAATGGTGCAGTTCTTCGCGATCGTGATCCAGTGTCACCTCCGATTCTATCGCTTTTGGATGCCTTCAAAGACATCAGAAGCGTTCAACTCAGGCTAGGCCCCGCAAAATTGTGGGAATCTCCTTCTCCCAGCTTCATTGCAGCACTAGAAGCACTGGCCAGATCCCCGAAGATCACGTCCCTCCAACTCAGCTTTGGAACGGTATCCCCGTCGCTCCTATTCTACTTTCCCTCGGTGCATCATCTCACGTTATGGTTGGCCAAGGTGGAAAAGGACAATCCAGATCTTGGAGTCGCCCGCCCCAAAGATGAGGCGCAGATCCAGTTGGAGTCATTGCAGGTGTACGATTATTTCACCAACAAGGACTTTAGCCGTCTCTTCTTTGAGCCGAACTACGTCTATGACCTGCGTGCTCTCGAGCGATTGCACCTCGCTGGACCGCATGTCCAGGACCACCTGAAGTACATCGCATATTGCCGTTCGTCACTGAAACAGCTGAAGCTCAGCATCACAGGTCTGTCATTTCCTCCCTTCTGCTCTTTTCGACCATTTTGTAAGAAAGCTTATCCACTTTTCGCCTGCAGATTTGATCAGCCTTTCCGACATCAATCTCTCAAGTTTGGAGCGTCTAGTGGGCTTGACGGTCATCATTGACCCTATGGCCTTCCTCCCTTCCTATCAAGATAACATGGCCGAAATTCTGAAACACATGGGAGATTCAATCATGTCCCTGAGCACTTTGCGGGACATCGGGGTAGTCTTCAAACATGAAATGGACCATTTTGACCATATCATGGCACCCTTTCTCCATGTTGTCAATGCCCGTATTGCATCTCCTCCTTCTCTGCGCTCTCTTGGCCTCCATGTCATCGACACGATGGACCCGGAGCAGCTCCATGACTCCGTTCAGCGCACCATCGTTGCACAGGCCCCCCTTGCTATCTCGAAGAATATTTTGCACATATCGACAACCCAACGCTCACCGTAGATCTTCGGTTTCCGGCCACCGGGGTGGTCGGCATTACGGTAGTAGAATGACGACAACATGCTTCCCAGGTTGTGAGTATGCAAGTGAATACCATTCATTCAGAGGCACAGATGATGGTTTGGCCTCTGTCCTGTCCCCAAAATGGGAAATCGTTGGAAATACAGTGAACAGGCGGATACAATGAGCATTGAGGAACAGTGGGACTACATAACTGTGCGGCATGCAACGAAGTCTATCCGGAGCAGGCGGTCGTCTTTATGTAGGATTGAGATTGAGAGTTATAATCGAGACGTATCAACTCGGCAAGTCGGCAGTCCACCACAAGCTAAGATACACAGGACCAAACAGGTCTGAAATAGGACCGGCATCTGAAAACCCCACCTCCGCATGAAGATCACCAACAGGACTTTTGTCGTCTCGGGAGGCTCTTCAGGCCTCGGACTTGCTACGGTGCAGGACCTTCTCTCTGCGAACGCCCATGTCGCCATCCTGGACCTGTCCCCGCCTCCCGCGGACACGCAAATCAAAGCGCGGTGTGTAAAGTTCTTTCAGACAGACATCACGTCGCTCCCGCAGATCGAGCGCGCCGTCGCGGACATCGTGGCATGGACGGAGCAGAAGCGCGCTCCTCTTGGCGGCGTCATCAATTGCGCTGGTGTGGGTACCGCGGCAAAGATAATCGACGCGTCAGGCGAGCCACATTCGCTCGAGCTCTGGCAGTTCGCGCTTGACGTGAACTTGACGGGGAGTTTCAATCTGACGAGGCTGGTCCTGAAACATCTCGTCAAAGTCGAGCCGGAGAACACGGAAGACGCCGAGAGGGGCGTCGTGATCTTTGTCTCAAGCTCCGCCGCTGTGAGTTTCCAACAGCGATCTCATCTACTGCAGGCAACTTTTCGTCTAAACGATCACTTGTACGCGCAGTACGAGGGACAGCCGGGGCAGGTAGCCTACTCCGCGACGAAGGGCGCGCTGCGATCCATGACGCTCCCGATGGCGCGAGACCTCGCGCGGCACCACATCCGCGTCGTGTCGATCGCACCAGGCGTCTTCGCCAGCAATATGACCGCGCGCTTCCCCGCCAAGACGCGTGCGAGTCTCGAGCGCGAGGGCATCGCGTACCCGCGGCGCTTCGGCCTGCCGCACGAGTTTGCGCGCACCGTCCGGTGGGTGCTCGAGTGCGCCTACGTAAACGGCGAGACGGTCAGGGTGAGCGGCGCTGGAAGACTGCCTGGGAAGCTGTAGCTGCGCTCATGATCGCTGCTCCGGTCGGCCTTTAATTGCGGCGGTGAAATACCTGCTTTCGGTCTACATATCAAGCTCTGCGTTGATGCGGACGTTCGTCCAAGAGTTTCCTCCCTCGTACGCGACTTACGATCCCAATGTAACACGAAACCAGTGCTTCTTGATACCTCAACCTCGCAGATAGAGAGGCCTGCAGGGGACCTGTAGGTGCCATGGCTACTACCCTGGGTCGATGCTACAAGACAGGGGCTTCTTTCTCCGGATTTTCATGTGGATTTTTTTTCCATCCTTCTTGGCCCGCCACTGTACCCGTGCACTCGTGCAGATCAGAACGCACCGGTGACTTGTGTTCCGGTTTGTAGTCAAGGCACATAACGAGCCAGACTAATTCGTAACGGTTGAGGATAAGCCCTCTTTATCAACAAAGAATCAGATCGCAGGTCGGTCGACCTATCCTTGTTTTTTTCCCATCGGACATATCCAACCTCCGTGGCAGTGGCGCCTTTTTTTTTTTTTTTAAAAAATCCTTGACCCCGCATGATGAGTTCCAGATCCGCTTTCAGGCGCGATAAGCACGGTTGGAGAAAATTGGAATCGGCTTCTTCTTTGGAACAACCCCCTCCTCGGGATCGCAGCATCTCCTTATGTGCATGACGTGACATTACCTTTTTTCGATTTTTGTCAGAGGAAGGGGGACAATGCATATGCTCAAGCTTGAGGAAATCTTCTGCATGTGGTCGCCATTATCCCGATACTGACACTCGGTGGTCGTTTTTCCGGTGAAACACTTCATACTCATCACTGAGCAATCGCGTCCCTCCTGGTTCCCAACTGGCCAATTCTACATATCCGGCGCTGGGGGAGGTGGAAATAAACAATATTTCACAGAACTGCCTGTGGAATGTCTCATAACCATGCTGTCACGGTGTTGTATGTTTGTTATCCTGACAAAGAGCCCGCGTTGACCGGAATGGATCTCTTTTCCAATTTCGAGCGTTCCCCGGGCGATTGATTTGGTGCACAGCAGGTAGCTGATATATACGTGCCGAGGTGGAGGCACCGAGTCCCATCTCCCTTTTCTCGTCTTTTCTGATCGTCGCGCGTCGTCGGTCTTCCTCACTCACCCTTGCCCTTTTCGTTTCGTCAGCCGTCTCAGTTGACAGGATCTTGCTTGGAAGTCGAATCGTCGGACTGGGCGGCAAGAACGGGAGCACGTTGCGTATCGTATGTCGCTAGATATGTGACGACGGAGTATGTGGTAGCTTAGAAACCCCCCCTTTACCGTACGCCGCATCGCATGTGACTCGACGGACAGAGAGAGTACGATGCGAGGTCGAAACATGCTGCACCCTATCACTTCGCTTAGGGCGATAACAATACAGTACGACCCGGGACGCGGGATACGCGGTGAGATGTTTCATAATGCACGCGCAGAGACGGTGCATATATATAAGCAGCGCTGGATCTGTGCAGTGAAGAGAGCCCACGTCGACTTTTCCTCGCGGCGAAAAAGCCTGTGCCGGAACGAAGATCCCGCGCGTCAAAGCGATCCCCGCATAGATAAGGTGTGGTGGCACAGAAGCGCCGTCGCTAAACGAGCAACTTTGGATTAGGAGTAGAAAGAGGTCGACATGAAGATCGCGGGTCGGACGTTCATTATTTCAGGCGGGTGAGTGATTCGGGTTTCTTTCTGTCCTCGGGAGGGTAGACGCTGATCGTGACTCAGCTCGTCAGGCCTCGGGCTAGCGACAGCTGAGATGCTGTTACAGCACGGCGCCAACGTCGGGATACTCGACACGCAGGCGCCGCCGCTCTCACCGCTCTCATCTCTTGTGAGCACCAGCGCCGCACGGTGCCGGTTCGCGAAGGCAGATGTGCGTGACGCGCAGGAGGTGCGAGAAGCGGTGGATGAGATGGCACGGTGGGCCGACGAGACGGGTCTGAGGCTGGGGGGAGTGGTGAATTGTGCTGGAGTCGGGCTTTTGGATTTGGTGAGCGCAGGACATGGTTTTTTTTTTGTTTCCTTTGTCGGGGAAATCTCACTCACATTCGATCCCACGCGGACGATACTGTCCCATAAAAAAAAAAGACGATCAATGCACGAGGCGAGCCACACTCGACGGAGATATGGGATCGGACGATCGGAATCAACCTTACGGGGACGTTCAACGTCACTCGATTCGCGGTGCGGCATCTCGTCGGGGTGGAGCCAGAAGACACAGAAGACGCCGAGCGCGGCATAGTGATTTTTGTCTCGAGCGAGGCGGCCGTGAGCATCAATTCTCCATCACCATCTCACCACTTCGGCCTGACAGCCCGGAACGCGCGCAGTTCGAAGGACACCCTGGTCAGATCGCATACGCGGCGTCCAAAGGCGCACTACGCTCCATGACGCTGCCAATGGCGCGTGACCTGGCGCGACACCACGTCCGAGTGGCGTGCATCGCGCCAGGTCCATTCACGACGCCGCTGACGGACCGATTTCCGAGAAAAGTGAAGCGGCAGATCCTGGGCGACGCCTCTGGACGTGGGAACGGTGAAGGGCGGGTGGGAGGAGGGCTGTTGTACCCGCGACGATACGGTCGTGCGGAAGAGTTTGCAGAGACGGTGCGGTGGATCGCAGAGTGCGGCTATGTGAACGGGGAAGTGATCAGGCTCACGGCCGGAGCGAGGATTCCCGCGCCTCTCTAATAAAGGACGGTCTACATACGCGTGAAATTCACGTGATCTCAGCAATGTCACGTCGCTCTTCCTATTTTTGTTGCTTCAAAAAAAAAAAACCCCTCCACACGACTGAACTGAGAACAAAAAAATAAGAAAAAAAAAGAAGAAAAAGAAAAAGGAAAAACCGAGTGATGCCTCCACAGCCGGGCGTCTTTTCGCTCTCGTATCCTTCGTCGACGCACAAACCCCGGACGGACGTTCAGGAGATGAGCATGGGGTATGCGTATGGCATCGGCGTCGTGCCCTCGCCCGCGGGGCCTGGAGCACCTCCACCGCCTCCACCGCTCACATCATCCTCCTCGCACCATCACCACCATCACCAACAACAGCAGCACATCATCGCCTCGTCATCGTCTTCCTCACATCTCGTCGGCACCACCAGCAGCACCATGCACCCACTCTCGCACCCCGGACACGGCCATGCCGTCGTCTCAGGCCCTGGCTCTAGGATGCACGGTGAGCAGAGGCAGTCTCTTTTCCAACATTGGCTCGTTTGGCTGCTGGGGATTGGCTCAAGTGTGTGAATTTCTACGTAGGCATCATTGACGATGGAAAGAAGGACAAGAGGAGGAGGGAGCTTTCGGGCAAACTTGGCAAGGAAATGAGTGATAGAAGAGACGAGTTGAGTCCCGCCTTTCCGTCTTCTGTCCCCCTCCCACATCACTTATCTACTCCCTCTTCCCTGCATTTCATCTCTTCTCTCAACCCATCACCTATTCACATCTCCGTCGCGGATCTCCAACCGCATCCACCCTTTCCTCTCTCATCCGCCGACACCAGCGGCAGACATTTTTCCGAGACGATCTCGGCGCTGCACAGCATATCGATCCGGCTCTCCACACGTCCGGAGACGCTGCAGATGTACAATCTGAAGCTGTACCCGCGCACGGTCGAGCGCTCCGCCATCCTCGCGCAAATAGAATACGAAGAGCAGCGCGCGGTGGAGTGCATCGAGATGGCGTACGAGGAAGAGCGCGACCGCGTCGAGGAAGAGTGGAAGAGGGGCAGAGAGCGCGTCCGTGAGCGGCTTGTCGAGGGCATAGAAGAACGTAGGAGAAGAGCGAGAGAGGAAAAGGACGGCGAAGGCACCGTCGGAGGTGACACGCGACCACCACAACTCACACATCCCCGCTGACCCTCACATTTTAAACAGACGCCTCTCTCGACTCGTCCTCGCGCCCGCACATTACGCGCAAGCTGCGCAACAAACTCGGGACGTCGCCTCCGCCCACACCGCTAGGCGGCGGCCTTGGGTTAGGCGTCGGCCTCATGGGAGCAGGTGGCGTCGGGTCCGGCGGGCCGGGCGGCGCGGGGCTCATCAGCAACTTGCCCATCACGACGGGCCCGTTCCCGAACCCGCACTCGCTCTCGGTCGACGAGCTGCCGTCGCCGTTCCCGCTCCCGCTCATATCCAGCACGTTTCCGAACGGTTCCGGATCTGGCTCGGGAGGCGGCGGTGGTGGTGGAGGGGCGTCGGGAGGTGGCGGAGGAGGAGGCGGAGGTGCAGGAGGTGGAGGGGGCAGAAAGGCGAGGGGGAAAGGCAACGGCGGACATCCTGGGCACGTGATTGGCGGGTTGGGCAAGAGCTTGAGTATGCTTTCTGGGTGCAAAGAGACTGAGATTGACAGTGATTTGGGAGAGATTAGAAGAGGCAGCAAACGGAGAAGAGCCGCCGCCGCGACAATTGCAAAGAGTTAGCAGCTACAATTTTGTAACATTATTCTATTTTTTTTTTTTCGTTTTTGTATTCTAATTTGTCAGCCCGAAACTATTACCCGTGGGATCGCTCATCTCAACTCTCACTCGAGCATTCATCATGTTTGGCGTCCTTCGCTCTCCTCTCGTCCGTCTCTCGTCGCGCACACCCGTCGTGGTCGGTCGACCATCGTCATCGCTCCTCTTCTCGCACGCACGATACCTCTCGCAAGAAGCGCGAGCGCAGATCCAAAAAGCCGTCGACTCGACGCCGGTCGTGCTGTTCATGAAAGGCACGCCTCAGGCGCCCGAATGCGGGTTCTCCCGCGCCGCGGTGCAGGTGCTCGATCTGCACGGCGTGCCGCCCGAAAAGATCAAGACGTACAACGTCCTTGAGGATTCGGAGCTCAGGAGCGGGATCAAAGAGTTTTCGTGCGTTTTCGTCTTCGTTGCTTTTCTGTTGGTCCTGCTGTTGGTTGTTGTTGATTGTGTTGGGATTTAGGGAGTGGCCGACGATTCCTCAGTTGTATGTTAACGGTGAGTTCATTGGCGGATGCGATATTCTCCTTGGAAGTGAGTGGTGGTACAATTCTTTCTATATGCTAGTCATTTACAATGCCCGTGATATTCTACAGTGCACCAATCCGGAGAACTTGAAAAGCTGCTAGTTACAAACGACGTCGTACCCGCCGAGGAGGCTACGCCGTCGACAACCCAGCAGTAGGTAATAACATAGACACGAGATGTAGGACTCGGGGTAGATCTTTCACACCATTTCGATTTAATATTAACATAACTAGAAAAAAAAATGGAAATGCTTGCATATCAGTAACTGACACCTCGTATGAGCGATGAAACTCACCATAAGGGTATACCATGCGAGTCGTAAATGAAGAAAATCGTTCATTACTCGTCCTCGACAAATTCGACCACTCCGTCCGAGCCTACTTTTCCTCTCCGGACGCTCTCGCCCTTGGCTCGGAGCAGATCCTCTACAGTCCGGTGCTTGCCGTCCTCTGTGCTCTCCTTGAACCATCCCAGGTTGTCAGCAATCAAATGCCTGCCCGAGCAGCATTAGTCAGCATATCATTCAGTAAAAAAAGTGGGGGACGGACTTGCTCTTGCAGCCAGGACATTGAACGATCACGATACCCTTCGTGTACGCGCGTTTCGTAAACTCGTGCGACGAGCGGTGTCCGCACGCTGGAACCGTGCAGGTGAACGTGATCGACAGCCGTGGCTCGACTTGCAGGCGGTGCAGCGGCTGTGGTGCGCCGTTGAGCGGGATCGAGGGGTGCGAGGAGTCGGAAGAGGAAGAGGATGGTCCGGGCATCGGGTGGTGCTCGGTGCGCTCATGCTCCGGTGTCGCAGCCGTCGACGCGCTCCTCCGTGCGCCGACAAACACCCACCGCGACGAGGGTGTCAGAGTTTGCGTCGACAGCACGCCGAGTCGCAGACGCAGCTGTACGGCGATGGGAGCTGGGAGCGTCGCTTTGGGTGTCACGAGCGATCGCAGAGCAGGTGGCACGCCGGTGTTGCGGAACAGTCTTGAAGGCAGCATTTTGTGCGAAGGAGAGATGTAAAGTCGAAGAAAAACCTTGATCGTGTTTGGAATGGAGGTTTTTGCCAAATTAAGCGTGACATTGACGCGGTCACGTCGTGGCTGAATTGAGTGCAAACGCTTTCTTTTCGGAAAACACGAGTTTGACTGACAGACAGAACCCCGCTCGTTGGCCGTCAGATAACCTCCGAATTCTCCATCTCAGTCTCCCTCTCTCTCATATCCCCTGATCCTAATCGAGAGAGCGCATCACTGACCATGGAGGCTCTGCAGTCCGACGCCGCGCGAAAAGGGGCGCGCATCCTTGATGATCCTTCTATGCGTCTCGCGGACAGGCCGAAGCAAGGTGGCAGCGGATCAGCCGATCACGACGCGGCCCAGCGTCGGAGGGGAAGGGCGTTTGAGGATCTAGGCTCCACTTTTGCGCCAAAGTCGAAGCAAAGGCGTGCACCGCCGTCGGCGGACTTGGCAAAGTCCCTCACCAAAGGGACGGCGGGGCGAAGAAGCACGACGACGCATGCGGGCAGGAGCGAGCCTTCTGGCCGGTCGACGCGCGGTCTCGGAGCAGCCGCGTCGATCATCGTCTCGAACGGCTCCTCCGACTCGAGCGAAGACGAGCTGGACTGCTTGTCCCAGCCTCCCTCGTCGCCCAAGAAGGCGAGAAAGGAGAATCGGATAAAGCAAGACGCCGCGGTCGTCGACGGAAAAGCGTATCCGTATCATCCAAAGTTTCGCCCAGAGTCGAGTTCGGTGATTCAGACGCTCAAGTTTAAGAAAATCTCAAAGACGGCCAAGGGGGACGATGGCGCGTCTGATCAGCCTGGCAAGTCTGTCGCGTTTGATAATTCTCATGGCTCAAAGGAAAACGTTGCGGGCTGTTCGTCTGCGACTCCTATTTTCGTCGACTTTCATCAAGCGAGCCAGTCATCGTCATCGTCATCCGTAGCACTCAGCGAGAGCAGCACACTCAAAGACGGTTCACCGTCACGAAAGTCAAGAGCTCCCTTAGCCTCTTCCAAACCGAACGACAGCACACGACCGCGACCGCGCCCCGTCCGGCACACAAAGTCTCCCACACGTCCTCCGTCCCCCGAGATTCCTTTGCCCAACTGCGACAAGACTCTGTCGCCTACTCCTAAAAGGAAACAACACCACGATTCAAACTCTGATTCGAAAACGCCCGCTCCTTTTCCAGCCATGCCGCCTCTCTCCTCTCGGATGGACTTTCCTGCTCCCTCACCTCTCTCCCAGAAGGTGGAAAACGCGCCCAAAACAAAACATCTGCCGTTCCCGCTGTCGCCTCCGCAGTCCAAGTCCTCGTCGTCCAGCGAACCCAGGAACGTTGCTCCAAGTGCGCGCAAGAAAGGCGAAACTAGAGTAAAGCGCAAAACGAAAGGAAAGAGAAAAGGAAAACAGAGATCAGATCTTGGATCTGATTCGGACGTTGTTGTCGGAGAAGCGTCGACGTCCGGACTGAAAGCCCAGCCGTTCCCGATGAGCACACAGATGCTCAATAGTATCGACGACTTCTCGCCGCCTCGGCCGATCGGATTGAGCTCGAAGAAGAGGTCGTCTGAGGAGCCCGATGATGATTGGGGGAGGAAGAAATCAAGGAAGAGCGACGAACTCTATATGTGGGTCTTGTCTGACCGTCTACGAACCCTCATCGTCGGTCTGATGTTGCGATTAAAAGCGGTTCAATCATGCATCATGACGATGATGCCTATGAGGAAGAAGACACCAGTAAGCCCTGTACTCGTTGATTTGAGATGCGGCGTTCCTGATGTCAAAACTTTTTTTGGAGTCACCATTGCATCGATGACTGACCCGTCGAGGCTCTGCCCGTTCTGTGATGCGCCGCTCCCGCCCGAACCCACGCCCCACCTGACGCGCCTCATCCAGTCCATGATCCGAAGTTCGCTCCCGGACCCCCGACCGGGCAATCCCCTCGGGCGCAAAGCGCCCTTCTCGCGCTACATCGTCATCTGTCAGCGGCACCTCTTTGAGACGACTATTTTGCCCCGTGCGCGCGCGCAGGGTTGGCCGCAGGCTATTGACTGGACTCGCCTTGGAACGCGCGTAGAGCGCATGAAGGACGCGTTGAGGGCGCTGATAGATGACAAGCATGTTGCGCACTTGCAGACTCAGCCTCACCCCCGCGCGGCTTGCGTGTTCTGGAAGGAGGTGATGGAGGAGGTGAGAAAGATGGGTGTCCGGGTCGCGACGGGCTCGCACGGCCAAATGGACAGCTTCAAGAAGACTCTGCCGGGATAGTAAGTCCTCACCGTCTTCCCCCTAACTGAAACACACCTTTTTCGTTCTTTTGTAGCTACGGCGAGCTGGGGTCAGTGATCATCCATCAGACGTTGTACAACATGTTCCCGCTCACGTCGTTCAACTCCGAGTCGATCGCGCCTCTGACGGCCAACGAGTTTGTGCAGCGCATTCTAGTGCCCGAGGTGGCGCTGCGACTGGTTATGGAGGACAAGGGCCTGCATGGGGCCTGTGGGCGGGACGCCGCGCTCGAAATTATGCGCCAGAGCGCCGACTACGGCGCACAGATGTTTCCGGAAGACGGGGCCGCTGGCCACGGCGGTGATGGCTGGCCTGGTGGGAACGGAGGCGACAACGAGGACGATGGTGGCGACGCGTTGGGTGCTGGTGATGCGATCGTCATGGAGCGAGCGCGGAAAAGACGGAAGGAGCTGGAGGAGGAGGAAAAGATGGAGCAAGAGCGGGAGATGAGGGCGGAGAAGCTTAGACGCGAGGAAGAGGAAGAGGAAGCGAGGCTAAAGCGCTGCAGAGGGAAGGAGCCGGCGTTGGGTGCGAAAATGAATGCCAAGCCCAAGTCGTCGCTGAAAAGTAAAGGTAAAGGAAAGGCCGGGGAGGACGAAGACGGCGCAAGCGATGTGCTTATGCAGGCGCGTCCGAAGCCGAGGCCTGTGGCGAGGCATGCCAAGTCCGCGCGAGAAGTCTCAAATGGGACGGATGACGAGGAGGAGGAACATGGGGACGAGGACAACGAGATGGTCGGCAGGATCCCCACGCTGGACGTGGCGGACCATGAGAGCGATATGAACGATATGCGTCTGGATGCATCCATCTACGAGATGGATGACCGGCTCAAGGTGAAGAAGAGAGTCTCGAGCCGCAAGGCTCCCGCGCCACGGGGTGATACGTCGTCTTCCGAGAGCGAGAGGAGCCCGCCTTCGTCTGGCGATGAGTACGGCGGTCCGACGCGAGTCGCGAAGAGCTGCGCTTCCCGCCCGCCATCGAAAAAGGACAAGCACAAGCACCAGCCTGCGCCCAGGTTGACGTCGACCCCACGGGCACAGGCGCGGAGGATGGAGGCGGATGAGGCGGATGTTGTTGTGGCGACGTCTCCTCGTGCTTCGACCCGCGCCGGCCGCCGGAAGAAGCGAGACAAGGACAAGCAGTCTCCGGAGGTGAGCGACGACGAGGATGAAGCTCCTGAGCCGCCCACGTCGTCCGTGTCGCATTCGTCTCCGTCTGGCGTCGCCGCGGGCAAGGGAAAGGCGCTCCCTCCCCTCTTTGCCGCCCAGAATCGCAAGATCACTGGGTAAGTTTTTTTTTTTTTTCTTCTTTTCGATTCGTGCATTCGTACCAGGCTTCGTCGAGTCTCATCCAGTTTTTATCAGGAGTAGTCCTCGCAAGTCGGCGCCTTCCGAATCTGCAGAGTGGAAGTGGTTGCTGGACTACTGACGGGCATGAACGAGTCGCGACATTTGGACTATTTGCATGCGTGGTTATGTCATTTGGGATATATTTCTAGAGCTTGATAATGAACGTTCTTGTAATTACATTGGAACATGATGGAAAGGAAATCACTGAACACTCATAACAATTTCGAATATTCAAACGACTTGTTTTTTTTTTACAGAGACCATCTCCTTAGTGCACAAGGTGAATCCCAGCCTGATCGCAAACCGCCCTCAGAACGGGATCCTCGTAGCGAAACTGGCCACCAAAGACGTCGCCTCGGAAGACAGACAACATGCGCAGCTTCGGAACTCGACCGGATTTGATGCACCAAACGAACTGGTCGATGGACTGGAGCAGGTTGGCCATGAGTCTAGTGGGGTAAAACACGAGCTCCAGCGACTCGAGGTGCGGCGGAAGTACGTTCAGGACTTCGGAAGAGGCCGGGGACGTGAACGAGAATTCGATGAGCATGGGGCAGAGCTGTGCGAGCTGAACGGCGAGAGTCGAGTCCTGTGCTGCCGCGAGTCGGACTTTGAGGCATGTCAGGTGAGAGCAGATGTCGTTGATCGTCAGGATGTCGAGTATGTCTAGAGGCTGGACTCCGAATACGGAGAGCAACGAAAGGGAACGGAGCGGAGACGTGTACGCGCCGGTCCCTTCTGCGTCGTGTCCGTGTTTCTTCGTTATCCTCGAAATGAGTTGTCGTAGCCTGAAAAGCGGGGGCGTTCCGCGCCGGACAACCAGATGGGTGAGGTTCGGCATTTCTGCAGGCAAATGAAACGCATGCGGCGTGCCTTCGACCCAACGGGAGATCTCGAGCTTTTCGAGACGGGGCCCTAGATGAAGAAGGCTGTCCGAAAGCGCTATAGAATCCTCATTCGGTTCAACGATAAGAGAGTTCAACGTGGACGATAGGTTGGGAGCGATCTCGATGGACCAGCGGCTGTGTGTGTATATCATGGACATGTCGCCGTAACACTCCAGGTTCGAAAGGTTCGAACAGAGGCGCAAGCCTTGGCCTATAGCGTCGATGACAACAGGCGGTAGCTTGTACTGGTTGAATATGACGAGAGAGCGGATATACGGTGCTCCATCCTTGAATACACGATTGATGCGCCATGCCGCGTGGGCGAATAGGAGGAGGTAGAATGCGACTTCCTCATAAGCGAGTGGCTTGACCACCTGGTCCCAGTCGCGAGAGACGAGCCGCAAACCTGCAAAAGCGACAAGCTCTTCATAATACCTCAGCAAAAGCATTTCCCGATTCCAAACGTGCGTGCGCCGGACGACAGGGCGAAGATGACGCAAAATGTGCACTTGAAGCTCGACCGGGACTGAGTCGAACATGTTAGCCAGGCTTTTTCGGCTTTAAGGCTCGATTTCGCCCGGTGAGATGGAGGCTTTGAAGGTCTGGACTTGGCTCTGAGGAGGGGCAAGAGGCGAGACTGTTCGCGGGGTGCATTTTTGTACCCAACCTGGGGTTTGAAAGAAGGCGTACATAGAGATAAACATCGAGCAGGTGCAGGACGTTCGGCGTCCGATAAGATTTTGAAGAAACGATTCATCATTGATGCATCAGTAGAACAAGACTAGTGGCTCAAGGTAGGTGGAGCTGGAGCCAATGCCGTTCTTTCACAAGTCGGCGGCCTGTCAACGCTTTGTGGAAAGTTGAGGAACAAGGATGTAAAACAAGGCCCTTGGACCAAGTCACCGTTAAGTCTGTGGCACAGTACAACTCGATGCTCGCATCACCTATCCGATATGCAGACGTTACTGCACATTCATCGCAATGGTCGGCGCCTAGGACTCGGATAAGGCGCTTTCCCATGGACCTTCTGCCACTCGTCTTCCAGCACATCCAGCCAGCATGGAAAAAGGAATCAGTCCTGATCCCTTCCTTCGTGGACTGCACGCGTCTCCTTTGCTGGATGTGGGATGCCGTCATCAAACCCCTCGTCTTCATGACTTCTCGTCTGAGCGCGTCGGACAATTTTGAAAGCCACTGCAGATCGTCCAGGTCGTGATCACCTTTTTTCGTCAGGCATTGACGAGTATTCAGAGACAGACGACGTCAGGACGCCGCGGCTCGTGTCACGTCAGAAGCTCGAAGCAGTCGACTGCTACGCTGAATCCAACTGGGGGCGATGGGCTTTCCTTGCTCCACCGCCAATTTCGACCCTGCGGACCTTGATCACGGATGGCTGTGGTGGTCATCTCGCAATACCGCACGCACTGTAACTATTGGGAACAAAGCTCCAGAAATTCGTTGTGACGCGTTAACGAGGTTGAAAAGCGCGGAAACTGAAGAAGTATTTGTTGGACGTTCCAATATGCACACGGATTGAGCTAAGCAAGGTTTGTGTGGAGTATAGAATTGTTCTGCTCATGGAGACGATGCTCGGAACTTGAATCGGCTTGTTCGGCGGTTTGTGAAAGTGCTCTATGCTTCTTTTGTATGCTCATTTCGCTCAGCATTGTTAAATGCCCAGTGCCATAGCACATACTTTTGCGATGATCTGAATATATTGAACGGACATTGAGCGCCAGAGGCGGCTTCCTTCGAGAAGTATGGCTTCAGAGATCATACCTCCATTTTGTCCAACTGGAATGGTTCTTTGGATAGGTGGCATCCATCTCGTGCTGCGATTTGATGTACGAGACAATCGCTATCTCCTTGAACATGGCTACACGCTCGAGCTTGGTGATCCAACAGAGCTCGTTTAGATGTTGCCTTTCCTCAAAGCGGTTGATTTCAGCTTTTTCATTCTCGGAAGCGTCTCCGGTTAGTCATAGAATGGGAGATGGCGATAGTCCGTGGGTAGTTCGCTTGAGCTCAGGAGGAGTCGGATGTACGGCCGGATGAGCAGTTCCCACTATCAGATCACGAGTCGAGTGTTTCGTCCAATAAAGCTGCCTTGTCATCCAGCGGATTGGTCAGACGCGCCACGGTTGGTTAGCCGTCTGAAGCAACTGCGACCCCTCGAACGCGTCATTCTGCGGCCATCAATGATCTTTTCCAATCGATAACCAGTAACACCTCTATAAATATGATAGTATAAAAGATAATCTAAGCTATCGCCAAGGGCAAGATTCTAAAATCCACCCTCCCGCCAACGACACTTTAATTTTGTAACCAAATCCCCTTCGATCGCGCATCATGAGCTTGTGCAAGGACTGCGTTTCTGGTGTCACCCATGAAGGCACACCTCAAGGTGCGTTGCTTTTGGGGGTTTTAGCTCTGATTCACGATGTTGGGATGTCGAGGTTAATCTTGGCGCCGTGAAATAACAGGCAAATGGGAGACCATCGGAGGCGTCGAGTGCTATGTCGCCACCCCCACCGGCGACTACGCCAAGGACAAGGTCGTCCTCTACCTGGCGGACGTCTTTGGCCCTCAGTTCATCAACGCTCAAGTAGGCTCCACACCTCTTTTCTCTTCTTACGCGATGCAGAGCGCTCATGCCTCGAAAGCTCCTAGCTGACGACTTTGCAAAGAATGGCCTCAAGGTAAGAGCGCCTTTCGGCGCCCTTGTTTCGGGGTTCTGACCATTGACGGATCGATGATTGGCAGACCGTTGCCCCGGATTACCTGCACGGAGACCCTGTTCCCGAAGATGCCTTGGGGCCTGGCGTAAGCTCACATGTTTTTTTTTTAACTTCTATCGCGCGGGTCGCTGAGCCATCGTCTCACGATGCCATAGAGAAATTTTGACTTTATGACTTGGCTTCCGAACCATACGCAAGAGAAGACCCGCCCGTCGTTGGACAAGGTCATCGCTGCGCTCAAGGAGCAGGGCGTCACGACTTTTGGCGCTACCGGCTACTGCTTCGGCGGTATGTGTTGCTTGAAATGCGATCCGCATCGGTGATATGCTGATGTTGGGCAAATCCCGCACACAGGCCGATACGTGTTCGATCTCGGGATCGACAATGTCATCAAAGTGGGTGCCACCTCCCACCCATCGCTGCTCAAAATCCCCGACGACCTCAAGGTGAGCGAACTCGCGTTCCACATCTTTCGCTCTTCCCTTTCGCTCATCCCAATCTGCACATACCAGAAATACGCCGAGACCTCCAAAACTCCCCTGCTGATCAACAGCTGCACCGTCGACGAGCAGTTCCCGCTCGAAGCCCAGAAGCAGTCCGACGAGATCTTTGCGTCGTTTGCGCCCGGATACAAGAGGGAGTACTTTGAGGGATGCACGCACGGATTCGCTGTCAGGGGCGATATGAGCGACCCGAAGGTCAAGGCTGGCAAGGAAGGCGCGTTCAAGAGCACCGCAGAGTGGTTCTTGAACAAGCTTTAAAGTATCTAAACATACCTCGATTGTGATTTTTATACGTTGTAAATGATATTTTGGACTTGTGGAGGTGCCGCCTTTATCAGATCAGATCAATGCATTATCTTATCTGTACGACTCTACCTTACCCCTGGCGCGCCTTGTTTTTCAAATCACACCCAGTCATTCACGCTCAGGCTGTCAAGCTCTGCGTCTGCCCGCGTGTCCGTCTGCTACTCTCCGGACTGACGCGGACTCAACTAGGCATCCGACGATTCACCACCATCCCAAGAGCGACTTTCCCCAAACCAAACACAAAACCAGCACCCGCATTCGCACTCACGTCCGTTCACGGACGATCGACGACGAAGCACGCCACCCCCCAAGCTCACGCGACAAACATGGAAAAGAACGCGGAGAGGACGAAGACGGGTACGAGCGCGCCTGCTGCCGCGGTGGAGGTGGAGGGTGTCGCTGAGGGGATTGGTGCTGACGTTTCTGCGGAGCGTCAGGCGGGGAAGCAGCGTGGTCATGCTCGTGGTCGGGGCGGTCGAGGTGCGGGAAGAGGAAGAGGAAGAGGGCAGGGCGACGGGAAACAGAGAGGCGCAGGTCAAGCGGGCGGCGGCGGTAGCGCAAAGCTCAGAGGTCTGGAGCGCGACTCGCCCGACGTGCGGCTGTCAAAGACGCTCTCATGGATCCTGAGGCATGGGGCAAAGACCGAGGGAATAGCGATGCGGGCGGACGGGTACGTCAAGGTCGTGGATCTCGTGCGTACTCTCTGTTTTTTTTTTCCTTTCCACCCCCCACTGCCCACACTCTAGCTTTTCGTCTGAATTGTCTTTCTTGTTCTTCTCTAGCTCGAAAACCCGAGGCTGAAATCCATGTCGCTCACACTCCCAATGCTGCAAGACATCGTGAAGACGGACCAGAAGCAGCGGTTCGATCTCGTCTTTGAGGACGCTGCGACGGCGCCTTCGAGCTCTGGGGCTGGATGGTGGATAAAGGCAAGGCAAGGACACTCAATAGAGGTTCGCATGGTCTTCTCTTTTCTTTTCTTCGAATTTCTCACACATCACACACAGACGGTCAAATTGGAATTGAAGCCCATACACACTGTCGCAGATATACCCACTGGAATCGCGGTGCACGGAACAAACAGAGCGGCATGGGAATCTATACGTACATCGCTTCGACTTTTGTGCCCTGGGCAGAGTTTGACACGTTCGACCAATGCACAGGCACGCAAGGTTTATCCAAGATGAAACGAAATCACATACACTTGGCGCAGGAGGTAGGCGAAGATCGTGTCGTGAGCGGTAAGTCCCAGAAATCTGCAGAAAGCGCCTTTCATCCAAACTGACGCGTCCTCTTCGACCACCGCTCTCCCGTTCCTCAAGGCATACGAAAGTCCTCGGAAGTGCTCATCTTCGTCGACGTGCAAAAAGCGCTCGACGCTGGTATCAAGTTTTTCTTGTCCGACAACGGCGTCGTGCTCACCGAGGGTGACCGTAAGGGCGTTTTGGGCGTCGAGTATTTCGAGCGCGTCGAGGACGCGAAGAGGAAGGTTCCGATTGTGGGATGGGAGGGCAGCAGACTGGCGTAGGATATCCGGCGTGAAAAACGTCGACTCTCTAAACAAGTCCCAAGGTTGCGTCGCGGCGCCTTCCTGTATGTACACGCTCATGCCAGGCCACGGATCCGGGCGACCTTACGGCGGCTCTGACGTAGAATGACAGTAGGTTGCTTCAAGACGGGTTTTTGGATGATGTTCCATGTTACTATGTGCAAGGGGTTCCTATTATACATTGCTTGATTCGGTGAAGACTTTCATTTCCCATGTTTAGCGAGTATCAATGTGCGGGAAGCAAGAAAATTGTGCAACGTCCTGCAAGAGAGTGTAAGAGGCGGAAGTGTCGATAGAGGAACGGAAGAACACACCCATCCCTGCAGAAGTTGACTTAGTGATCGTCATTCCGGGGTCTGGGGAACATCAAGTCCTCCATGGACATGCCAGCGTCTTCGCCGGCAGCTTGGTCTTTTAGCGTTTCGACGCCGAGTTCGTCAAGCGGGACCTGCCCGCCGGCTTGAACATGCTCGTTCTGGAGAAAGAACGCTGCCCGACGTGGGACTAGTCAATTTAAACCGCGCTTTGCGAGAAGAGAAGCCAAAACACATACCTGTCTGCGCCATGCTTTCGAACAGCGATGGACCTATATAATGAATTCGTGAAAAGTCAGCGCCTGTTCGTGCTACGCGGTAACACGCCGGGGGTGTGAACAAAATTATAAAAATAAAGACCTTGTGCGAGTTCCCATGAGATGTTCGTGTCAAAGTACGCTGGAGGGGCGGCCGGTTCGGCGCTCCCAACCGCAGCCGAGTGCAGAGGCCTTTTTGAGCGCGTAACCCAGGTGTTGGCAGGGGCGCCGGTGCGCCTCGCAGGAGCTAGCGGGGACGCGAGCATACGCGTTACGAGTAGACGAGAAGCATTACTAGACATCGTTGGACGGGTTCGTGCGATGCGAATGGGGTGCGCTGATGGGCCAAGGGAAACGATTAGTGAGCGTCTGAGCGGTTCTTATACTGTCGGAGTCTGGGGGATGTTCACGAGATCCAGGGTAGCCACACTCGGGAACGTCAACGACCTGAAGAGGAGCTTGACTGCGTCTCAAAAAAACACAGAAACCAGTTTTGATCTCTTTGAGATGTCAAAAGAGAGAAGAAGAGCTGCCTTTCCCTCGAGACGAAGGAGGGTTGAGGAGAAGGAAGACTCTCAGAGTCCAAACTGAGAACTTCGTGCCGGGGCCAAGCCGAAGTAAGCAGGGTTCGGCAATTCATTCTCTTCATATATATTCTCCACCTTCAAGAATGCAAACGCAAAAAAAAAAAAACACATTTGAACGACAAAATACGAACGAGGATTCGAGCTTGAAGCTCGCGTCGAATAAATTATTTAAAAGTCGGCGATGGGTTCGAAGCTGTTGTCATTTACCACGATGTCCCTTCTTTAAAGACACATCGCTCGTTGGAATGGCGACCTTGTGACGGCAGTTTTGATAACCTGCATGTATGATGGCTTTCATCGGTCATTCGGGATGACGTTGAAACTGATGGATTGAGGCAATGCTTTGCGTTTCATCACCGTGATAGTGAGTCGCAGTTTTGGTGCCCTAATCTGCGCCGACTGACACAGAAATAACAATAACGGTAGTTACTGGTTCTTCAGCAATTTTGCCTCTATCATGACACCAACCAGCCAAAATTACAGTGGCGCTCTGCCGTCAAACTTCGCCGCCCTTCCCGCGGAGCTTTACCGCCCGATATTCCAACACATTCGTCCCATATACGAGAGGAGCCCGGAGCGGCTTGGACCTCCCGAGGACAAGCGCTACTTCCAGGACCTGAAATCGTTCCGCGATCTCCGCCTCGTCTCGTCTGCATGGGACTATGTAGTCAAGCCGCTAGCATGGGAAGAACTCGTGCTCGATTTCTCCAGACACAAGCTGATCGCGAGCATCACGGTCATGTTCCAACTCGCTAAACCGTTCGTCAGGACGGTGGTGATGATATCGACTTGGCGCGACATTGGCATGGACGCCGTTTGGGATGCGTTGGCTGGATGGCTAATGCTGTGTCGGAAGTTGCGCGCGTTGGAGTGCTACGGCCTCCGGAGGGTGTTCACGTCGGAGGATTGGATCCGCACAGCGCCGGGGTTGTGTTTCACGTTGAGGTCGCTGACGATGAACGTCTACATCGACGACGACGCTCTATCGCACGCACTGGCGGCGCTCAGCATCTCGCTTGAGCGGCTCGAGATCCTGTCTGGGGCAGGGAAGGAGGACGCGTTCCGCTGGCAATCCTTGAAACTCCCGACCGTCCTGCCCCGCTTGTCGGAGCTTGTCATTCGCCGCGGAGAACCGACATTGAAACAGCTCTGCGATTTCTTCTCGCGCATCAAGGTTTCCGGGTGGACGACGGGCGTTCGGAAGAGGGATGTTGACACGCATCCTCCGTCCCCGTTGCGCTCGCTCTGCCTGGACTTCCTCCGCGGCATGCGTGCGACCGACTTTGCATGCCTCCTGCGCACAAATGACATTGGCATGGGGCTGACGTCCCTCCGGATCGACGTCTTTGAAGAAGAGGGCGAGGAACGGTCTTTGCCGTGCGTCTCGCAGATTCTGCAAGTCTGTCCGAACCTCACCATGTTTGCGTACCTGGGCTTCGTCGAGCCAGAGGTGTTTGAGCGAATGCCGCCGGGGTTGGAGCATCTAGAGATCGGCGTGTACATCGAGTACGAGCCGGGCTATGATATTGATGTCGTATCTGATGCACGTGGTTTTGTGAGGTGGATTAGAGAGGGAGGTGCACTGAAGCTGAGGACGTTGAAGCTCGTCAAACGACCTGTTTATGTATTGGATGGCATATATGGGAAGGAGGAGCTGGAAGAGGTTTGTCGAGAACGGAGGATCTTGCTCACTGTAGATGATGACTGGCGCATCGGAATGCCGTTGTGACTGTTATGACGATCTCAGGAATGTTTATCACGAAGTCAGTTCATACCATCGTTTCAGAATCAGTGAGGCAGTAGGTCATAGCATTTTCGCCGTGTTTGTCGGTCCAAGCCTCGCTGCGCCAAGTCACCTTAATACCCAAGATCTGAGTAAGACGAAAGCTTAATGAAGTTGCGCGTAAGATCGAGGTCGACTCCGAGCCGGCTTGCCGGCATGCGACAACTGACATTTGGCGCAATGCAGCGTTGGCACGTCGTACCGGCAATCAGTGATCTACAAAGTCGCAGACCGTTCACAGGTCAGTCATGAAGCAAAGACTATGCTTTCCTGGGTGGCTGGCAGACATGCACATTGAAAGAAGAACGACCGTCACCCTTGCAATGGCAGAAAGCTAGAGCACAGGTTTTGGATTGATCGCGTGATCGTGCGAGCCATTCGATTTGCTTAATAAGCAAAATGGGTTTGGATTTTTTTTTTCCAGCTCTCGACCGCACACACACCTTGATCGACAACCTCCATCATCTCGTTGTGGACTCGTCTCTCTCTTCCTTTTCCATTTCATTGTGAAAAGACCTTCCTATCGAAATTACTCGAATCACGACCTCTTTGCTTTGTAAATCACTCGACACTAATATGACAAATGGTCCTGTAAACGGTTCTGCTGGTCTCGAGGGTCGCTTCGGTGAGTCCGCGAGTCTCACCATGTCTTACGCTCGCCCGCAGACATCTAAACAATCCTCAGCCGGCCTCGATCTCAACAAGACTGCTTACGTCCCTCCTCACCTGAGGAATGTGCAGCGGGCTGCTCCTTCGCTTTCAAATGGGTATGTCGTCGACGTGTCCTTTTCCCTTCAATGTGATTGCTAATCTTGTTCTCACCTCTTTGCAGAAACGGCTGGCCTGATTCTCGTTCTTCTACTCCTGCTGGGAATCGTAGCAGCAGCTACGGCGGCGGCGGATATGACCGTGGTCGGGGTGCGTTCTCCAGTGGCGGCGGTACCCGTAGCGGTGGTCACGCCAATGGTTGGTCTGGCCCAGACTCACGCAGTGGTAATTGGAACTCTTTTCCCCATCGCGACTCCGGCCCACGCGAAACCTTTGGATACGGCATGTGGAAGGATGGCAAGCACGTCGTTGGCGGTCGTAACGTCCGCCTCGAGAAGGAGCTCTTCGGCGATGCTCAGGATCCGACTAAACAGCATACTGGCATCAATTTCGAAAAGTACGACGACATCCCTGTTGAAGCCACCGGTGCTGGAGTTCCAGACCCAGTCATGTCTTTCACCAGCCCACCTTTAGACCCCGTCCTTTTGGACAACATTGGTCTCGCCATGTACACCACTCCCACACCTGTTCAAAAGTACTCTATTCCCATCGTTGCGAATGGGAGGGATTTAATGGCCTGTGCACAGGTTTGTAATACTGATTCACATCTTTCAGGCAAGTAAGCTGACTTTCTCACTAGACTGGTTCCGGCAAGACCGGAGGCTTCCTTTTCCCCATTCTTTCTGCCTCTTTCGTTGAGGGCCCTCGCCCTCCTCCTGAGGCTGCCCATCAGCAGAACGGATTCTCCCGCACTCGCAAAGCCTATCCCACCGCCTTGATTTTGGCCCCTACGCGTGAACTCGTTTCCCAGA
The DNA here is from genome assembly GCA_030407095.1 of Macrocybe indica. Taxonomy (NCBI): domain Eukaryota; kingdom Fungi; phylum Basidiomycota; class Agaricomycetes; order Agaricales; family Callistosporiaceae; genus Macrocybe; species Macrocybe indica. The sequence goes on from JARFTL010000005.1 coordinate 2,112,494, forward strand.
TCCACGATGAAGCCCGCAAGTTTGCTTATCGTTCCTGGGTCAGGCCCGCCGTTGTTTATGGTGGCGCTGATATCGCCCAACAGCTGCGCCAGATCGAGCGTGGATGCGATCTTCTCAGCGCAACCCCGGGTCGTCTTGTAGACCTTATCGAGAGGGGCAGAATCAGTCTTGCCAACATCAAGTATCTCGTTTTGGATGAGGCCGACCGCATGTTGGACATGGGTTTTGAACCGCAAATTCGCCGCATCGTCCAAGGCGAGGATATGCCAGGCACCGCTGATCGTCAGACGTTGATGTTTAGTGCTACATTCCCCCGAGACATTCAGATTCTCGCCAAGGACTTCCTCAAGGATTATGTCTTTCTAAGCGTCGGCCGAGTCGGAAGCACTAGTGAAAACATCACCCAGAAGATTGAATATGTTGAAGACGGTGACAAACGTAGCGTCTTGCTGGACATCCTGGCCAGCCAGAGTAAAGAAGACATCGGATTGACGCTCGTTTTCGTGGAGACAAAACGTATGGCGGACACGCTTAGCGATTTTCTGATGAGTCACAATCTTCCTGCCACGTCCATCCATGGTGACAGATCGCAACGCGAGCGTGAGAACGCCCTTGCTACGTTCCGCTCAGGGCGAACACCCATCCTCGTCGCTACGGCCGTCGCCGCACGGGGCTTGGACATTCCCAACGTCACTCACGTCATCAACTACGATCTGCCATCTGACATTGATGATTACGTGCACCGTATTGGCAGAACGGGTCGCGCTGGCAATACCGGCGTCAGCACGGCGTTCTTCAACAGGGGCAATCGTAACATCGTCCGTGAGCTCCTTGAGCTGCTTAGAGAGGCCAATCAGGAGATCCCGCCGTGGCTTGAGACCGTTGCACACGAGGCGTCTTATGGTAGCGGCGGTTCTTACAGGGGCGGTCGTGGCCGTGGCCGCGGAGGACGAGGCATGGGCGGCAGGGACTATCGTATTGGTGGTGGCGCCAGTGGTGGATATGGTAACACATACGGCGGCGGCAAACCCCACGGCGGTCCTTCCTACGGTGGTGGAGGTTACGGCGGAGGCGCCGGTCCCCAGAGTTGGTGGTGAACGTTTCTCGCCAATCCTCCCATCGTCTCGACGTAATCTGGCCCTCCTTCCGGTTCCTCTCTGTTCAGAAAATCATAAAACAAAAAAAAAAAAAATTATGCCATCACGCTACTGCCGTTCGTCGAGGATAGAGGACGCCGTTGAGTCCTGGTTTTCGATGACAAGCACTGCCTTATTTATGTTTCACCGCTCGGACCTAATTCTCCCCCTTGGACCCTCTCAGGAGCCGACATCACGCCTTTTCGACAAATCTGCGCTTGACAGGAGTCCCTTTTTTATCGCCACCTCACCTTGAATCTCGACCCGACCTAGATGAACTGCCGAAAGCGGTTTTTTGTCTGTTTCTGCGCTGCTCTTAACGACCTACACCTGTTCGCTCTTTGGAGTGGACGTCTTCGACCCCGGTTTGTCTCGTATCGTCCTCGTCTCCTGCTCGCTTTCGCGACGAATTTCGCGACATGATCATCGTCTTTTCATCCCCGCATCCGACCGTCTCCCGCATGCCCGCTTCGACAACTTGTGCCGAAAAACCACACATTTTCCATATATTGGGCTTGCGGCTTCTGACCTAATTTCATTCTCGTCACTCGATCGTCAATCTCGTACGCCTTTCAAAGGACAGAAGAAAAAAGAAATCGCCCTCTTGCAGCACCTGCAAACTAATGACATCGATCGCCCATCGTACCCTATACCAAATCCAACATCATCACCATAGAAGCGGGGATTTTTAATACGGTTTTGTCTCAACTCTTTTCTTCAATCACGCGGAACGAGCATTACGATATACAACATATGCTATTTTCTCTATCAGTCTTTTCAAGCCTTTCACGTTCGCGATACATCGATCATCTTCTGTTCGCTTTTGCGAATAGCGCCGCAAAAAAAAAAAAAACGATACCCGCCCTTTTCCTGATGCGCTTGTACAAGAATCCGACATGCGTTTTTTTTTTTACTTGGTGTATTGCGAACCGACGGTTTCAAGGACTGATTATCAAATCGCATCGACACCTCACCCTGTCCTGCATGCCACCACAACCATAGATTCACGACACGAGACAATTCAGCTTTCTTTCACATGTTTATAGAGCATCGCAATACCAACTCATACATACTGCATGTTGTATCTTAGGTCTCGAGATTTTTTTTTCCCTCCCTATTCTTTTTCTTGTTCTGCCCTTTTTTTTTACCTTGTTTTCTGTTCTAGCTAGCTACTTGTCGATTACGTCGATATGATATTTTTTTTCCCTGTCGCTTTTGAAATGATAATGATTAATCGAGCCTATGCGATATTCAGAGATTGTGTGAAAAATGGACGAGTGTGGGCACCCGGAGTGTCGGCTCCTGTTTCTGAAATCGAAAGCAGCTGTGAGTGGCCCAGGGCATCCTCGCAACTGTCCTTTGCACGAGGCCCCACTCGTTTCACTTCGTCTCGTTATCCGTCCCACATCTCTCCCATCAGCTCCTTTTTTTTTTCCTATTCGACAGAGGCTTTCGACTCTGGACGTTGGGCAAGCCTCGCAAAGGGAGCAAGTTAGAGGGAGGAAAAAAAAAGGGAGGACTTGGAAATCGTCTCGCCGAGGTGCGTGTCCACGTCAGCCTGCGCCAGTCCATCTGCCCCCCATCTCTCCTCGCCCTGCGCCCCTCCTGGCTTCCGCCACATGTCTTCCTTCCCTTTCCATTGCTTCCTTTTTTCTTTTTCTTTTTCTTTTTTCTTTTTGGATGGTTTTCTTACTCAGCGGTTCTTTCTTTCCCCGGTCGATTCTTGATTTTTTTTTTTTGGTGATATTCTTGCGCTGCACTTTCGACCACCGATTAATCGCCGGCTTGTGTTGCGTCTGCGCCTCGTTCGTTACTCGAATCTTTTTCTTGTGTCGACGACGCGGTCGTTTTCTTGTCCCTTCGGTATCGCTCTGTTGCTGGGTCCGTTGTTCCTTTCTTGTCGCCTTGGTCGAGGAATCGTTGTCTGATTCGTTGTTCGCGACGCTCTTTTCCTCCCTTTTTTTCATCTTCCTTTCTTCTTGTTGCTTGTGCACCGACCACCGCATTCGCAATCTCACAAAAAAAGCTAGGGGGTCTCGCACATCTTTCTCCTCACGTAACGGTCCATCTGATCTAAATCTTCTCTCACATCCCCCATCTCTCGCTCTTTTTCATCGGTGCGACCAGGGCAGACGAAGACGCTCGGAAAGACGAATAAGCAAGGAACACAAAGCGACGAAACGCCCACGCAAGCGGATTCATAGCCATCTTAGACGGATTCCAAACTCAAGAGACGAATTACAAAAAACAAAAGAAAAAGAAAATATCAAAGAAAGACAGACGATGTATCGAGCTTCATCGCCGATATTCGACATGCCCGAGTTCCCGACTCTCAGGCGGGTCAAGCCCCTTCCCAAGCGCAGACGCACATCGGGGTCGGCGACGATGGCGATGGCCGGCGCCGCCACTACCACTGCCACCACCGCCACAGCGACTGCGGAATCGATGGCCAGGCCGGGCGGCGGCGTGATGTCGCCGTCGGATCACCTGGCAGTCCTGGCGGGCAACCCGATGCTGTTAGCGTCGTCGCTCGAGGATTTGCGCCTGCCCGGCCCGGATGCGACGCCAGAGGAACTCCTGGCGCACGCAGAGACGCTCTCGGCGCGCATGGCGCTGCAGTCGTACTATATGCCGATGCTGGCCGGGGCCGCGAATTCTAATGTCGGCACAGGTGCGGGATCAGGGGCGGATTTTTTGGACAGTGGGAGTGGGGACGGAGTCGGAGGTGGGACGGGGAACGCGAATGCGAGCGGGAATGCTGTGGGCAGATTTGGCGCCGATGCGTTTGGGAGCGGGCTTCTGGCGGACTTGGCGGCGTCTGGGATGGGTGCGACGATCGGTTTTAGCTCAGCGTATGGAACTGGACGGGGAGGTGGCGATGAAGACGATGACGACGAGCAAGGCGACGGCGATTATATCGATCACCTGCAGCAGCCGGGCAACACGAAGAAGCGCAAGGTGCCCGCACATCCATCTAGCCTCACCGGGCGAGGACACGAGCTCGACTCACCCACTGGAATCGGCGGGGGCGACTTCGTCCTGACCCAGGACGAACTTGGTGGCGACCGTGCCATCTTGACTGGGCGCGCATCAGCCGAGCGCGAGCACGGTATCGCGGAGTTCTATCAACCTTTCTCCTCCCTCCCGTCCGCCCCGTCGCTCGGGCTGTCTTCCTCTTCCGGAGCGGGCATATTCTCAACGGTGACGTCGGTTGCGCAGCTCGCACAACGCAAGAGCAAGCTGACGGCGGCGACTCTGGCGGGTCTGCAGCACAAAGAGATGCTGAAGAGCCGTAAGCGGCAACTCGCGGCCGTGCTTGGCGCGCTCTCGCATGGTGACACGCTTGCGCTTGACCAGGCGTTGTCGGCGAGCTACCCGTTTGTCGCGCCTGGGTTCGATGATGCCAGGAGCGGCGCGTCCGGTGGTGCGGGGAGCGATCCGCCGAAAGTGAGGCTGTCGCGGAGAATGGTGGTGAGGCTGTCGCGTGGGGCGCGGAGACATCCCCGACATCCCGACCAAGCGCCCTTTCCGATGCGCGACTTTACGTTCGTGTGTCCTAGCGCGAGTGAGTGCCTTCTTTCCCTCGTTTCTCGCCACTTCTTTGCTTCTTTTCCTGATGACTGCGTGTTTTCTTCTTTCCGTTCTTGTTTTTTTTTTTTTTTTTTTAAATCATCTATCCCATTTCTCACCCTAACTCCCTTCGTTTCTCTTATCTGTGCTATTTTTGTCAACTCGCCTTTCATGGAACAACGTCTGCAGCTGCGGACCGGCTTATCGCGACGAAAGAAGAAGTGGCGATGTTGCGTAATCGATTCGAAGCGGAGCTGGCGAGGCAGGCGGCCAAAGCGGCCAAAATGGCGGCTGCTAACAAGATAATAGCGTCTGCGCCTGCGAAAAGCGGCAAGTCGAAACGTACTGATCGTGCGCAACAGCGGGCGCGGATGATCACGGAGGGCAAGTCGACCGGCGGCGGCAGCAACAACGAGCAAGCAGACACTGCGAGCCAGCCGTCGCCCACGGGCGACGCTAGCGTTACCGGCGTGAAGCCAAAGGCTGGAGGCAAGAAGAAGAAACGCTCAGCGCTAGCGAATGCGTCGAATCCGCACCATCTGCGCAACTACGTTCCGTCGCGGCTGCCACACGCGGGCGGACAGAACGCGGCGAGCAATACTACTGGAGCGAACGGGCGGGACACTCTGTGGCCTCTGCCGCTGCGGTTCCTTTCCGCAGAGATCCCGCCACGGCGACGCAAGAAGCCGACGGACGCGCCACAGCCGATCGTGTCGTCGCAGTTGACGAACCCGGCGGAAGAGTGGATCTGCGCGTTTTGTGAGTATGGGCTGTTCTATGGCGACGAGGCGGACTACCGCCGTGCGATTAGGAATAGGAAGAAGATTCTCAGGAGGCGGAGGCGTGCGAGGGAGCGCGCTGCGGCGGCGGCGAGCGGGAACGCGACCGCCGTGAAGCCGCATGACAAGAACGCGCCGGCGAACGAGGAGTATGACGGAGCGCCTGCGTTCGAGACGTCAACGGACGACGTGGTGGGCCATCAGCAACACGGCAGGCAGGGGAAATGGAAGGGCGGGCCCGACAAGGAGCGCGGAGAATCGTATGGATAGTTGCATCAGTTCACCTTTCAAACTAAGTAGGAGCATGTCACATCTCTCTTCTTTTTTTTTTTTTGCATTCAGACTATTTTTGATTAGTGTTCTTTTTCTAACTTTTTTTTTTACTTTTTTGATTTTCTGTCAACCGAGATTCACATTTGCGACTTTTTTTTATTGACGTGTGTTATGGCGTCTCGTGTTGTGTGGTCACGGGATCCTCGGGCCGAAGCGTCATTGGACAGGGTCGAATTCAGCAAATGCCCAGAGTGCTAAAGGGCGTTTAGCAAACTTTGGCCGAAAAGATTCGCGCCCTCCTCCTCCTTCCCCGGAGCAGCGCTTAGCACCCCGTCCTTTCTCCGTCCTTCCTGCCCTGCGCATGGTCCAAGCTGCCAAGTGCGCGCAGGACTAGCTCTAGTCAGCTACCCCGCACAAAACACGGAACTAAAAAAAAAACAGAAATTAGCCAAATCGCAGCCTTCAAGCTACACTTGGGAACCCGGTCAGATAATAAAACGCAAACGCGCGCTTAGAGCACCTTTCATCGCCCTGTGCTCGCCTCGCACAGACCTGGTCGTCGTGCCTCTTCTGTTCGCTTGCACTGCCAACTCTATCTGACGCGCTGCCCCTCAGCCGAACGGTTTTCTTTTTTTTTTTTTGCCAAAGTGAGCTTTTTTGCCGGTTTCTTACTCCCCCTTGTGTAATTTTCCTCGTCTTCGAAAAAAAAAAACATCGTCTTCAGGGATGATAACAGGGTTACGCGGCTTCGACCTTTTTTAATGCTGCTTACCCGCCCGTGATCCTTTTGTCGTCCTCCAGACTCGTTATCTTTGCCTTTCTCCTTGTTTGGAGGCATAGTACATCATTTCTTATTCATGTCCCAAGGGGGATAAACCTTCCGGTCCAACTCTGTCCTGATCCAAACACTGTCTATATATTGCCTCACTTATCCTCCATGCGATGCTGACCCATGCTCTTTTGTTGGCATCATCACAGCTGTTCTTCGTTATCACGGGCTCTGGGCACGCCTACCGTTTCCTTAATTAACGCCAATCGGTCCTTCGCGGTATCTGCCTCTGTTTAATATCCGATTCACAGTACTGTGCTCTTGCGACGCCTAGAAAGAAAAAACGGCAAGGGAGGAAATATTAGAAAAATGTCAACCGACGGACGGTACATGTACCATCACCAGCCTGGGGTCGGTGCGAGCTATGACTATGCGCCTTACCCGCCTCCGCCTCCGCCCTCTTCGTATGACAATTCACAGATATCACAGCCGCCGCCACGCCAAATGCGCCCCGTGTCTACCTCCTCGCAGTCGCCCACCCAGCCGTACAACCCCCCTCCTCCACCCACCACGTCGGCGGCCTACCCGCCCCCACCGAGCTACGCACCGAACCCGTACATGACGCCGACACACCCAACGCAGCAGCAGCACCCACCGCCTCCAACACCGACGCAGTGGACCAGCGAGAGCTGGGCGCATTACAACCAGGGATATGCGCACCAGCCGCCGTCTCATCCACCACCGGCGCACCCGCCGCCTTCGTCCACCGCAGAACCACCACAGTACAGCTCGGCGCACCCGCACCACGCGCATCCGCACACGCACTCGCATCCTCATTCGCATTCACACCCGCCCCCTCCGCCTCACGCCATGCACCAGGCCCCGCCTCCGCCGCACCCGTCGTCGTCGCTTAGGTCGACCAATGTGTCCGGAGGCTCGTCTGTTGCGGAGCCTCAGCGTGGGTACAGCAGCGGCGGCAGCAGCAACGCAAGCACTGCCGCCCCCGGGAGCGGTCCTGCACCGGGCTCGAGCTATCTCGAGCCGAGACGGCTGGATGAAAGGCAGCACCCGCCGCCTCTGCTTACCCAGTCCTCGTCGTCCTCGGCTCAGCAGCATCATCAGCACCACCAACAGCACCCGCACCAGCAGCACCAGCCACTTCATCATCCCACTCAAGCGCAGCACCACCACCAGGTGCAGCCGCCGCCGCCGCCGCGCTCGATGTCTTCTGCGCAGTATTCTCCTAGCATCCCCCCTCCGCCCGCGCCGAGGCGAAGGGAAGACGAATCACCTTCGACTGCATCGCCTGGCACGCCGACAGGTTTAGATTTTATGAAGGTAAATCTTTTTTAAATTTCTTCAATTCCGCCCTACCACTCTTTAACAAAAAAAAAAAATTCTATCTGTATCATCTCGCTCGTAGTTGTTGGAAGCTTATCGCGCAATCATCGATGGCAGCCACGCCGTCTCGACGACGCCGGGGCGGACGATCTCGGCGGACGCGCTGGAGCACATGATTCAGTCCGCCGCGTTTGGCGCACAGATGCTCGAATCGGCGACGATGCACGAGAAACCCCCCAGCGCTCCGGTGGGCGTAACAATGACGACGACGTCCGAGGTCGCCGCCATGAGTCCCGAGGAGAAAGAACGCGAGGACGTGAATACAAACGTGAAGAGCTCGCCGAACGGCTCAACGCCGCCGTCCAAGCGACAGGTCAGAATTCTTCCGCTTTTCTACTCTTTTTCTCTTTCTTTGCTTTTCTTTTTTCGTTTGAGAGCCATGAGGACATTCTAACTGTTCTTCATTGCTTAGAAGACGGATGAAAACTCTGGATCGACGGAGGGACAGACGTGCTTGGGGTGTAACGCCACCTCGACGCCAGAGTGGCGCCGCGGACCTATGGGTTAACCTTTTCCCTTTTCATCCCGGCGTGGAAACAGCTGATCACAGAGTTGGCCTTTGTATTGCAGGCCCGAGAACGCTGTGCAATGCCTGTGGGCTCGTCTATGCGAAACTCGTGCGTAACTTGCCGTTGTTCTTCATTCATGATCGGCCGCCGCCTGACCTCGTCTTTGTCCCTTGCCCTTCACATTTCCATTTCTGAATGCGACAAAATGCGCGTGTTCCCCCTCGCATTTGCACGAATACCCTCCTCGCGGTTTGCATCGCTTCTTTGGGTCGCTTCTTTGGGCTTTGTGTCCTTTCCGGATATACCTTTTTTCTTTCCATCCCCCCTTCCTCCAGATCAAAAAGAGGGTTCGTGACCGCGTCACAGGCAAGCCCAAGTCCACGCATCCCGGGAACCAAAGGACCGCCGCTGCGGACGATTCAGGCGACGGAGAGAGCGACGACGAGGAGTACGGTTCGCCCGGACAGAGGAGTGACGGAGGGGATGGGCACAGTGGCTGATGATCCGTGTTGGTTGTTCCGGTCTGGTTCACTTTCGATTTGCTTTGGACTCTTCGATCCTTTCGCTTTCTTTGCCCTCCACCCGCCCAGCCCCTTCGTTCGTTCTTCGAATATGGGGCATGATGGATCTACAGCGGACCCCATTTGCACCCACGTCATTGATTCTGTTTATCGTCTCTTGCCTGTTTGCTCCTTTGTTTCGTTTCTTGTCAACGTCTTCCTGACTTTTGGGCTTGGGTATGGGGGACATCTCTTTTGCATGCAATTTGTGTCGTTAGCACTTCGCTTTCCGTTTTCATTTCTTGCCTCCGTCTTTCCAGTCACATAAATTTGTATGGTGAGCTTCGTTTTTGGTAGCATAACGTCCCTTTTGCTTTGCTGGTTATTCATTGGTTCTGGTTCGTTATCGGCCCAGCTCGATTTCTTGGCTCGTGCGCTGGATTTCTCCCTCCGACTCCAATTCCGCCATTACGACGGTGTCTCCTGTGAGTGCCCATGTTAATTTGCCCTTCAATCCGAGCTCTGAATTATCGCGCCTTCGTACAATCCCTCGCCATCAGTGTTGGATTACTGCTGCTCCGCCCGTCACTGATTTTAGATGTATCTGAGTCCTGCTTGAAATTTTGGTGTTACCTTGAAAGCTCCTCCTGGATCGCAGTTCGAATTCTTTTTAATTTTTCTCCCGTCATGTCATGCCACCAAGGTTCTTTTTTTTTTTTTTTTGATTTTCGTTTTTCTGACAAATGCATGCCCGGCTTTGCCTTTTCTCCTTTCTTCAGGTTCCGGTCTTAGGGGCAGAGGCCCGAGGCACTTGGAATCCACCATACAAGGACCCACGAAGGCAAACAACCTTGTCGAAAGTGCTGTTGCTGTGAACACGTCCCCACCGCCCATACATACCGCGTGCTCCATTTGGCTGCCACTTCCTTGTGGGTATACGGTGAGTGTTGTTACATGAGTGTTACTTTCCGCTTCCCGCGGAGGAACGGGAGGAGAGGCGAAGCTTCTCCCTTTTCCTTTTTCCCAAAAAGTCCTTTGCGGATGTGCTCATAACCAATGACCTTTTTTTTTTTCCTTTCCGCTGATGTACAGCACAATAGCGGTTTATTTTTTGAAGGCCTGACCTTTCTTCTCTTCGGCGATTCTTGTCACTGGACAAACGCGCATGCGGATGGAGGAGGGCTGGGGAGGTAGAGAGGAGCTCGTGCTTGATGGCTTGAGGGTCCCTCCCCCTCTTGCGCAATTGAAGTGATTGATAGGTGTGACCTCACACCCTTCGAACCCTTGAACACCATCATGCGATGGCTGTTGCTCCTGCTGCTTAAAGTATAGCTCGGCTCGTGTTGAGGGTCTCTCTGTGTTTGCGCCGCGGACTATACCGACAGGCGACAGGAGTTTAGGGTCTGCGAGAGGTGGATATGCTCAAAATGCTGCACCCTCGATCTCGCGGCGCCATGTCCTTGCATTTCTTGCGTTTCGCTCCGTTGGTCTGCATTTTTTTTTGATATTTGTCTTATCTCTTGCTACTTCTTTGGCTGATATCCTCTATTTGTTGGTATACCTCACACATTCTTGGCAGGTCGCGATTTCTACAGCACGATAACATGTAATTTTTTTGGGGGCTTCTCATTTGACGACGTTGCCGCTTTGGGGCTTGAGAGGACATCACCGTCTCCACTTACCTCTTCCATTCACTGGCGTTCTAGAGGGCACGCTGCATGATCATAGGTCCCGTCTACATCTGATGGTCATTTGCAATCTCGCCCGCGTTCGCAAAATAAATTGATGCTCCCTCTCGGCGAGCACATGTCGGAAGGCCAGGAATCCCTTCTTCTGTATCTCTTTCCCCATTCTTTATAAACATTTGACAGGCAGGTACGTAAGCTTCTTTTCTGTGGACCCTATCTGTTTCCAGTTCGTGGAATTCTCCCATGCATCCGTTCGTCACCTTTGGTCGATTGATCTTCCCTGCCAGCGCTTTCCTGGCTGCTCCCGTTTGTTCTCGTGCCTCGAAGAAGCCGTTCGCCGAGTTCGAATTGAGCGCGCATGTATACATCGACCGGACTTGTACAAGGGCAAGCTTTCATGCAGCATCGTGATGTCGCTATGGGCCTAGAACCTGCAGGGCACTTTCGCCCCTCGCTTAAACGTGCTCGCTCACGTTGTCAGCACGATATTCGCATGCTCAAGAAGAAGGTTATCGATTTTGTCCCGATATCCGAATCGTTTGATAGTGAGGGCACGTCATGGCTGTCGGAGCAGGTTACCCCTGACCTGGCCAGCGCATGATGCGTGATGACGTGCCCGCGTTCTGTGTGAAGCCTGGGACATCCGCGTCGAATGCACATATGTTTCTTTCATCAAGGATTCAGTCCGCGTTGATGGAGAACATGCCGGCAGTTTTGAAAAGAAGTCTTACAGCATTCTTGATGGTATCATAACGTGTCAATCTGAAACGTCGGTCAGAGCAGGATTTGCCGTCTAAGGTTCGTTAACAATCATGCCAAACGATGAATGTTGGCAATTTGGGGCCCCTGTTACTCCGTGGTTATTGGAATCTCAGGGGCAATGAATGACCATTCACCCTATGAACTTCAATTTTAAAGCTTCACTGAATGAAGATGACACGTCCTCCATGTTTAAAAGGTTCTTGTTATTACAAAATTTACAAAATAGTTTAATCATTATCATACAGACGTACAGTGTAAACCCACGGAACGATAGCAAGATAGGACATGGCATAAAGAAGACGGATGTGAAAGAAGGAATCCCTCGGCGAATGCACAAAGGATGAAGAAAGCGCGGGCAAAAAATACACATCGGGCTATCGTCCCTGCACACCAGCAGGCCCGGCTTTTCCCATGTTCCGCGACATCTGCTGGGCATTGGCAGCAGCCATCGTGGCGGCCTGCATCTGCTGCCCGTTGACCAGGCCGTGCATGCCGCCACCCATGCCCACGGGCCAGTACGCCGGTACACCTCCAGGCCGCATAGCAAAGTTCATCGGATAGCGGTACATTTGGTACGGATGCATCGGGTTCTGGTGCTGTCCCTGCCCTTGCTGTTGTCCATCCGCCGCCGCCGCTGCTGCCGCCTGCTGATGCGCGAGAGCCGCCGCCACTGCAGCGGCATTGTTCGCCGCTTGTTGCGGTTGTTGTTGGGCTTGCTGCTGTGGATGTTGTTGCTGCTGCTGTTGCGTAGCACCAGACAAGTGTGCCTGCATCCCTGCCTGGGCATGCTGAGCCGCCGAGCCTCCATGGACCATAGGCCGAAGGTGGGCCGCCACGGCCGCAGCCGCTGCATTGTACTGCGAATACGACATCTGCTGCGCATGCTGATTCTGGTGTGCGAGAGCAGCCGCTGCCGCCGCATGCTGTTGTTGCGGCGTCTGTGGGAGCTGTTGCGCGGACGAGGGCATCGGAGACCGCGTTGCTGCAGGCGGTCCAAGGGCTTTGGCGGCCACCAGCGGACTGCTGCGCACAGGCGATGGCGTAGACTGCACGGTGGGCACCTGCGGCGTTGACCGACCATTCTTTTGCGCAGCGGCGAGGGCCACAGCCGCATTGAATCGTTGCTGCAGCATCGCGGCCGCCTGGTGTTGCTGGATCTGCTGGCCTTGCAACTGCTGCGCATACAGCATGAGCGCCGGGTTCGCAGCCAGCTGCTGTGCGGTCGTTTGGCCCGCTCCCGGTGCTTGGATTTTTGGGGGTCGAGATCCGCATGCCGTTCTGCGCAGCTTGGATATAGTGAGCCGGCGGGACTTGCTGGACAAAGACGTTTGCGGCTTGTTGCTGGGAGGCAGCCTGTGGGGTGGGTGTCAGTTGGGCCCGTGGCTGATGGAGAGGTTGGGAGGATGGAGGACGTGGTGGTTGGGTGTAGTGCTGTGCGGGGGTGGGTGTCCGCTTCGCTGCTTCCGTAGCAGCTTGGATACTGGGGTATACCTGAGGTTGCATCGGCGATTGTGCATGGGGCGTGGGGGTGGCGGCGGCAGGGTTTTGGCTGATGAATTGATGTGTGACTGGCTGAGCGACTGGCGTTTGCGAGCGATTGGCCCGTGTAAACGCTGTGGTAGCGAAAGCCATTTGCGGCGTCTCGCTCTTCTTTATCTTCAATTTCTTGTCGTCCATAGAAGCTGGTGAGTGGGCTTGTGACAGGTTCTGAACAGGTGTCGATGCCTGTGCGGGGGATTGGCGTGCTGATGCGACGTGATTCTGAGTGGGTGCGATGGGTTGAGGAGTCGCTGCCTTGGCCTGCTGCTTCGAGCGCTGGATGGCTTCCAAGACACGATAGCTGAATGGCGGGTGAGCTGACTGGACACAGACATGAAGCAGACGGTCTGACCTAGGGTTCGTCCTAAGCGGCTGCCTTGGTGCCATGAACTGCATGAGCTTCATCCTGCGGGCTTTCTCTACCTCATCTTGTTCAGGTTCTAGCGCCGCTGCTTTCCTCTTCAATGATGCGGGTGTCGTTGGTGTCGAAACTCTCAGAATATGGTTTGCAATTCGCGTTAAATGAGGATTGGGGTCCAAACAAAGTGGGGATGAAATGGAGAGCTATGTCGTGCGACATTTAATATATGATCACGCACTTGTTCTGGATCGGAAGAAATAACTCACCAGCAGTTTAGCTTCAAGTTCGAGGGCATCCCTGTCAGTAAATTTCCCGCCGCATTGTCGATTCAAGAGACATATGTCTGCCCACAGCGTTTCGTCGTTCGGATGAAGAACGACGCGTGTTCGTTCAGGCTTCTCGGGTGCATTTTCCTTGTTCCGTTGAGGCCTATAGTCCAGCAGCTCCACGATCATACAGCCTACGCATTTCAGAATTTGTTAATCGGGCGTGACGCCACACCAGGTTTACCCCACGCCTACCATCATAGAACGGTACTTTCGCGGCGTGGAACAGGTCGAGAAAGTCAACCGGTATACGTTGCGAGCGAATATCATCCAACAAGGACTGCGTGTGATACATGAGAATCGCCGCAAGATGACGAATAAATGAACTCCGAACCGCTATCTGGTTATTGTACAGGAACTTGGAGCCGTTATTCAACGTCCAGTATTCCGGGTGCAAATGCACAGTGAAAGACGGCGGAGACCCGGCTGTTCTTTCTAGGAGCTCCTCGACATATCGCGTCCGGTTGTAACTCGCCATGAGTTCATGAAAGCCGCACGTCGAAACGCGAGTCAGCGACAATGGGGACGCCCGCTGATGTAATCAATTCAGTGCTCAGTTTGGCAGTGCCGCACATCGTCAGTCACGTGCCAAAAAAAGTAGGGCAGAACGAGATGAACGACCAGCTCTGCGAGGTGAACTTCAAGTCTCTGTCGTCGCCGTTGATCCTCGCGATGATTGACATACGTCCAGCTCCTCCCATTTCTCCGCGATCGAAATCCCCAAGTTCGCCAGATAGCACTTTCGCATCTGTTACCCCAGACGCCGCAAGATGCAGCCCATCGAAATATCTTCTTCACCGGTCTCCAGACCGGCGGCCTGAAGCAGGTCAACGAATCGGACCCTATTCGTGATTTAAAGCTTCTATGTAGGGACCAATTGGTGCGTATCGATTGACGGAGCTCATGCAAAGCAATCTAATTGCACGTCAGAACATTGCCCATGATGCTTTTCGAGCGTTGGTCAACTTGTCGGACTCACCAATGCTCGTCAACCATCTCTCAGAATCGTCGTTTTTATCTTTCATTATTTCTTATATTATCGTGAGTTTAATTCCTTGTTTCTTGATCGGGAATGACGCCTGAAAATTCCGCTCAGAACCCTCAATCAATCCTAGCTGATCTCGCATCGATGCTGTTATCGAACTTGACTTCCTCTACTGCCGCTTGTTCCGTCCTTCTGTCTCTCAAAATATCCGTAATACCTACACCATCCTCTCGGCATTCATTCTATGCCACACACTCTAGATGTGCAACGAGTCCCGCACCAGAACCGTACCCATCTGGAGACTCTCGGGATGTCCTTGCCTTGCCATTGCTTATAGACGCCTTCGTGGAAGGCGCACAGATAATAGAATCGGACGATCTATCGAAACGAACACGAAAAGGAAATCTCCACTTTCTGGCTAGCGTTTTCGCAAACTTGACAACGGTGACCCAGTGTTGTGACATGACATAAAATCCGTCTCTTACTAGACATTTCAGTCACCATCAGGTCGTAACTTCTTCTACGAACCACGGCCGACAGATTTCCTCAAGCCTGACAGTAATCCGGAGTATCCATTATCAAAAATAGTGTCCTTTACTGAGCACAAGGATACCATCCGCCGAGGTGGTGTTACATCAACTATCAAGTGAGTATTCAGAAAAATCGAAGTTTGACATTGCGAGAATGATGTGCTACCGAGAGAAACTGTGCATTTCATGCCCCGGGTCACAAAGCGCTGCTGTCGCCTGACACTGTCAAGGTTGCCGTCCCACCTTCCGACGTCGAAGCGCCAGGCATTGACGTGTTGCCATACATCTTGTTGCCGCTTGCAGGCCCCGAAGAGCTAGACCTTGAGGTGCGTGCTGTCTAGGATGTAGGTTGACCACCGATCGCGAAGCCTTTATGCTCAGGATCAAGAAAAGCTTCCCGAGGCACTACAATTCCTGCCCCCAACCAAGACTCGCGAGCCCGATCCCACGATACGCCTTACACACGTTGAGACCCTGCTTTTGCTCTGCCACACTCGCTGGGGACGCGATTACTTGCGAGAACATGGCGTCTATGAGATAGTGAGAACCGCACATGAGAATGAGACCGTGGACAAGGCACGTGTTATAGTCGTCATCTATTGTCTTCTTCTAGCCCTAAGGCGTTGGTCCTGTTCCTTTAGATTTCAGAACATATCGAGCGCTTGGTCAGATTAATAAAGGGAGACGAGCCGGACGAGCTCTTGGACGAAGACATCGATGCAGGTCCCGAACCGTCCGCGTCCATCATCAGCGCTCCTACGGCGACAGAATCAGACGAGGACAACATGATTCAGGAAGTCTGATGTACTTTTCCTGTTGTATCTGACATATGTGCGAATTCATTCTCATGACCCCCAAGGTTGATGTCATAGCAGCTGTGCGCGATTGAGGCATATATTGCCCTCGAGGATAAAACACGATATCATGCATGCCAAGTATGGCAAATTTCGTGTCCATCGCTCCCACGCAGAATTTCGAGATACAGCTCTATTGGCTCAGCCGCGACCGGCCCTCTTCCCGGTCTTCTGACTTCTGACTCTTTGGCATCGCGTAAACGCCGATCTTATTGAGATACTACGTCGGACACAACTCGGTATTAATTTGACCACCGCAACCTGTGTCCTGCATTCCTCCCTGCAATCCAATCCAGTGTGGTGAAAATTGACAATGCCAATTTATAGGCGAACATCTTCTGTGCGTTCGCGGAAAACTTTCATAGCAGAAAAGCCACCTGCCGTCGACTTGCAAGGTCAATGGTAATTGAAGATTGGAGAACAACAGAACGCCACTGATCGTATGCCACACATGATTGAAGCACGCATTGCAACTCGAAGTTATAATGGCCCGAGCGTTAACAGGCATTCCGTCAATAATACCACCCCGAATTGATACGAGGCCGATGACAGAGCGGTGCGATACCGATGGAATCGGGGAGTGATTTTGATCTCATCTCAAGGGAGAGACGTGGTGGGCGACGATGTATAAAAAGCCCGAAATGCTGTATGCCTCTTCGGATCTCGTCACCTCTCCATAGCGCTGATGACAACCAATTGCAATATGACACAAAGCTCCCAAGGTCCTGTCGACATTATCATCGTAGGAGCCGGCTTTGCAGGCCTCTATCACCTCCACGAACTCCGGAAACTCGGATACACCATTAGGCTCTTCGAAGCGGGAAAGGATATCGGGGGAGTATGGTATTGGAATGCCTATCCAGGGGCTCGATGCGATTCCGAGTCGGACGTCTACCAATTTTCCTGGCCAGAGGTCTGGAAAGACTGGTCCTTTACAGAGAAGTTCCCCTCCCGTGACGAGATGATGGACTATTTCCACCATGTGGACAGGAAGCTTGATCTAAGCCGCGACATTTCCTTCAATTCCCGAGTCCTTTCGGCCAGATTCAATGGATCGATGAACAGATGGGACGTGGACATTGAGCTCAAAGAGTCAGCTTCCCCAGCAAGACACAATGCGCAATTTCTCATCGTTTGCACGGGCTTTACGCACCAGCCCAGATATCCAGACATCGAGGGACTCCACACATTTCGAGGGCCCATGATCCACACCGCACGATGGGTTGAACAAGGTCGAGGAGTCAAACTCGAAGGAAAACGCGTCGGTGTCATTGGCACAGGATCCAGTGGTGTCCAAGTGATCCAGAGCACGAGCAGGATGGCTTCTCACCTGACGGTTTTCCAGCGCAATTTCAAGATCGCCTTTCCTATGATGCAAAAGCAGTTCACGGCGGAGGAAAGGGAGAAACTGAAGGAGACCTATCCAGCCATTTTCAAGATGCGCGAGCGGACATGCTACGGGATCGCTTATGATTTCCCTGATCGACGCATCTGCGATCCCGACATGACGCCAGAGGAAATCGAGTCCAGATTTGAAGAGCAGTGGACCTCCGGCGGCCGACGGATGTATTGCGCCTTTGAGGATGTTTGGACAGATACACGGGCCAACGATATGTTGTACGAGTTCTGGAGAAGGAAGATCATGACCAGAATTCATGATCCGACGCTTCGCGAGGCATTGGCACCTCAGCATCCACCATCGCGTCCCGGCGAGAGAAATTACCCATGTCTTGAGCAAGGCTATTACGAAGTGTTCGAACGCGAGAATGTTACACTTGTTGATCTTCGCGCAAATCCCATCATTGAGATCACGTCAGAAGGTATAAAGACCAGAGATGGGAAGGAACACCAACTCGACATCCTTATTTTGGCCACCGGTTTCTACGCGAGCGTCGGCGGCATGAAGAGCATTGATTTGTACGGCACGGACGGCGTCACGATTCGGGAGAGGTGGGATAGTGAGGGCATTCAATCATATCTGGGATTGATGTGTGCAAAATATCCCAATATGTTCATTCCGTACGGTCCATTGGGACCAAATGGTGTGGCCAATGGGCCATCATGCATTGTGAGTTTCAGAAATTACCTTCCTCGGCATATCAACCCATTGACGCTTGCTAAATAGGAACTGCAAGGTCGCTGGATAGCAAGTTGCCTTCAACATATGCGAACACACAAGCTTAAGGTTGTGGAACCTCTTGAAGACAAGCAAAGGTGGTGGAAGGAAGTGGTGCAGCAAGAGTACGCCTCACGGATTTCGGGACAAGGGAACAAGACCGCTGAAACCGCTGCATACTTGGGCGGATTGGGGAAATATCGGGATATATGCGAGGAAAACATAAGACGAGGTTACCAGGGCTTCTCGTTTTCAATCTAGACTTTGTAAACTGGGGATAGCCGTCCAGAAGCATGAGGGTGAGACGAAAGGAACAGCTGCACCCTGCCTCACGTTACTGTCCGTCTATCATGATGAATCTTTGCAGCGCGAAGAGTGATGTTTGCATCCGGATAACCGAAAATTCATGTGCAATCAATGACAGAGGGAGGCCTGGATGCCATGCATACTAGCTTCGGCGATCCACCAGAGACATTGCACGTGAAGACCAGTTATAGGACGAGGGTGCCCTGCACGATAGACGCCCAGACGATTCCAGGAATCGGAGTGCCTTTTCCCATCATTCATGCCATCATCGAGAGCGACCATCGGCCTCCTCTAGCTGAAGCCCGAAGAAGCCAGTGAAGAATTCAAGATGCACATGGAACCAGGCCCTTCTTGTTCGCCTCTGTCTGGGACGGTCGCATGCGGAAGAAAGGGCGCTTGCAATAGTTTCTTTAGCCTCGATAGCTAGAGGCTTGCCATTGTCAAGTTTATCCACGTTACAAGATTCTATTGCGTTCCCTGGATTACTTCGCTTTGACGCGAGAGGTTCTGTGTCTGGTTTGCATCGTTTGAGGGGGCGTATGAAATACTGGCGTGATGTCTTCTGGAAAGGAGGCTCATTATTGCGGATGACTCTCGTTAGGCGTCTGGTCCACAAAGAATACGGAAATGGCGAATATCGTCGGCTTAGCTCGCCTTTCCGTTGCTCTTTCCCGGACTGTTTTCATGTAGTCTAGTTCTCGTTCCATGCCTTACCAAGCGGACCGAGAACGAGGGTTGTCGCAATTGAGGTTGAGGGTGCAAAGTCGCGCATCCATTACGAACGAACAAAGTCGAGAATCGACTAAGCCACAGGTCGCTGGATCTCGAGATTAACTGAAAGCGAGCATGAATGCAGCCCAATGACCATTTTGATATGGGAGAGCTGTCATCGTCTTCGCGATCTTTATTGACAAAATAGGCAATTGGAGGGGTCGGCTTTCCGTGCTCCACAGATGCTGGAGTCAGAATGATCATATAGATTAAAGCCTGGTAGGCGACTAGCTTCGGACAGAGCAGATGGAATAACGCTTTCAAAATGCTCCATGGTCCCATTGAAGACTGTCCATCGCCAAATCAACTCAACATCCACATGATAGATGTGGGCATTGCTGGGATATACCACCTGCATGAGCTGCGCTCGCTTGGCTACACAGTCACGGCGTTCGAAAAAGGCAGCACCATTGGCGGCGCATAGTACTAGAACGCCTACTCTAGGGCAAGGTGTGGCTCCGGTAGCGGTATTTACCAGTTCTCCTGGCCCGAGATCGGAGAAAGTGGTCCGTCAGGGAGAAGTTCGCCCCCCAAGACGAGATAGTACCATACTTCTGCTTCGCGGATAAGAATAAACTCGGGTTCAGTAAGGACATTTCCCTGAGCTCGCCAGTCGTCGAAGCAAGGCTTGAGGATGAGGGCAAGAGATGGCGCATGGAAATCGACGAAAGAGAAGTCAATGGGCAGAAGACTGAAGCAATCGAGGTATTCCATGCCTGATTTCTACTGATCTGCATGGGCTTCGGTGAGGCCGAATTATCCAGCTATCAGATATCTTGAGACCTTCAGGGCGCTCGAGCCCATTCCGATGGCTGGATCGTCAAAGCTGCAGAGATCGACCCTCAGAACAAATACATCGGCTTGATCGGCACAGGCGCGGGTGGGATTCATTGCCTCATACTTCAGCGTCTTCCAGTGCAGTCCCAGCATCCCATTCCCTATGGAACAACAGACGTTGCACGTAGACGATGAGGAGGAAATGGTATCAAAGGAGGGAAGAGCCGTATTTGAGAATGTTTGCGGAACGAGAAAGGATGTCCTTTGAAGTAGAATACGATGTTCTGGCGGGGAGTTTCACTGACCCAGATCTCATACTTGGGCAAATTGAAGCTATATTTGAGGAGATGCGGAATGACGGCGGCCACCAGATCGTCACCAGGTCGTTCCAGGATCCGCGCTCCATAAAGGTTCAACCTTCCCGCAGAACCAAAGCGATTTCTATGCATGGAGAAGGGTATCATGAAGTCTGCAATCAAAAAAAGGCAACGTTAGTGGATCTGAAAGCGAATCTGATCGTTGAGGTGGTACCGGAGGGCATTTGATGCAGGGGGGAAGAAAGCGCTCGCTGGATGTCTTGATTATGGCGACCAGGTTTCGATATCCCGACAGGAGGAATGACAGATGTTCATCTGAAAGATCGATTATACGGTCATTGGGAGGAAATGGGAGGAGGAATGCCTGCAAACCTGCATGAGACTGATGTGCAATGAGTATCCCCAACATTTTCTTCCCGTTCAGTCCGCACGTTTCAACATCTCCAAGCAATGGGACATCCTGCATTGTCAGTGAGCTGGCAAACTCCCCACCCTTTTCTATGACAGCATTGCTGACACCGTTTCTAACCGCAGGAGAACGAATGTCGAGCCTTGACACGCGTGGCAAAAAAAAAGGTGAAGGAGTAAAGTGCGGGACCATCACGCATTGCGGTTCTTGGGAAGACAGCGTCGCACAGAAGCAGAAGACCAAACTGATGGTCTAGGAAAGTACCACGTTCTATGCGAAGAGAGTCGGAAGAAATGTTAGAGGGATTCATGCTCTCTGGCCAGTGCTTACTGTAATACGCCGAAGCTAAGTCCTTTGCGAGCAAAATGCGACAGCCAATATGCAGCAGTAACTCTGAATAGATTGAGAGACGACTGCGACTACAGAAGGACGGAGAAATGCTTTGTTTGGCATTGTCGTGGAAAGTAAATACATAACGCGGTCTGCATTTGGGACGTGGCAAATCATTGCGGGCTTCCAAGTCGTACTGCCAGCAAACCGAGCTTTCTGAAATCTAAAGACTCTTGACCATGGCCGAATCGCATACCCATGGTCCCGGAGAGGACCACTCGCACTCTCATTCGCATTCGCATTCACACTCGCATGGCCCGCCCCAGTCGCCGATGATGCCGCCGCCAGACCCAACACTGCAGGCCCTCATCGACGAGGACTTTCGCGAGGTGGGCTTGAAGCTGTCGGGCGATAGTAACAATGCACTCTGCGCGCGACATGCATTGCCAAAGTGTGACGAATGCGGCGTGGACTTTGTACAGCTGAACAGGCTTTCAAACCTCCTAGTCGCGAACCCGAACCTTCTCTGTCCACCCCCGGCAAACATCGTCACGCAGAAGATATCTCAGATTGTCACATCCACAAAAGACGAAGGCAATGTACGTATTCTACTCAACAAGTTTCTGAAGGAGACGCTCAAACACACTCCTTACTCTCCCCCTATTTCGCACCGACTGTTCTTCAATCCTCCAGACGTTATTCAAATCTTCGCAACATATACACGCGATAGTGCGTTATACGACCGCCGCCAACGTCGCTATCTCGCGGCCACCATGGGAAGCGAACCAGCTCATGCGTGACGAGCTTTCCACCGTCATCTCTAACCGCTCCGCCGCGTTCTACGAAGCACAGGACTACATTTCCGCGCTTGCAGATGCGGAAACTGTTATTGCGGTGCGGCGGCAGTGGCCCAAGGGTCACTTTAGGAAGGCGAAGGCTCTTGTCGGCCTGGAGAAGCTACATGAGGCCGCGGATGCCGTCAAGCTAGGCTTGTCGTTCGAGCCGACGAACAATGCGAGCATCTCCTCTTTCTTCATCGCGTTGCATCTTATCTAATTGCGATCTTAGGAGCTCATCGGTTTCCTGGCTGAAATCGAAAAACTGGAGCAAAAGACACGAAACGCAAAGGTGCAGTCGACAGCCGAGAAAGAGAAAACATCCTCGGAGCCCATCGCTGCTTGACCGTATCACTTTCTAGTTCGTTCACCTATGGGACGCGTTGATTGGACATGATACCATGTTCTTCCTGATTTTCAATCCACCTCGGCTTGTTTTCCCCCTTGGGATCTAGGGACACTTAGAAACGGTCGCAACAGCTATTCTTGTCATCTCATGGTCCCATCCACCTCAGTCCTGTATTCTGTATTGGCTCATTTCCTATCTATTCTGAATGTAATCTGAGCTGCACTGGGAAGATGACCACGAAATTAAGTTGACTCCGACGTGAACCATCTGGAAAACTGCTATACTGACTATATATATGAGATATGCACGTCATTGCTGCCCGCCTAGCTCAATCGGATAGAGCGTCAGACTCTTAAACACTAGGCGATCTGAAGGCTGCGAGTTCGACCCTCGCGGTGGGCTATGAGCAAGTCCAGTGATGTTGCTTTTTATTTTATTCTCTGCCCCCATTCATGACGACAATGAGCAAATGCATACCGAGAAGATTTCTATGATACATACATTCATACATGTTTCACTGCCCGTTCATCTATTATGTTGAAATGACAGTTGTCACTCCCTATACTGGTCCGGAGCCGACATTCAAGGATACAGACAATCAAAAAGCTCTGCCTCGTCAAGTGGCTCAGGCAACGAGCCAGGATGCACATGCATGACGAGTGGATCTAGATTCCGGATCCCCTCAGAGACTTCGTGGACGAAAAATGTATAGCTCTTTAGCCCACCGCGAGGGTCGAACTCGCAGCCTTCAGATCGCCTAGTGTTTAAGAGTCTGACGCTCTATCCGATTGAGCTAGGCGGGCATTGTTTTAGAACAGGATAAAAATTCTCAACCACCCGCAGGGATCGCAAGCAAGCACCCGAAGTTAATTGTATGGAATACAGGCCCCTTATAATTCACCCTTCGAAACAGTGATTGAAGCCTATTACTCGGCAGCGATACGGACTGGCACCAGTAGCAGAGCCCGAGGATCGAAGCCGCCTGGGCAGAAGTGAAACCGGTATACGTTCTGCAACCTTCCAGCCGAAAACTTGAAGGACTCTATGCCCTCGAAAGCGCCGAGAACCACCATTACGAGCATTTCCCCTCCAGAAGGGAGCCGGCTTGCATTTGAAGGGTCTCGCACACAGAAGCACTGAGAGTGCGAACAATGCGTTCAGCCGTATTCAAACGCCTTCTGCTGTGGGTCACCCACTGGTGAACGGGTAAAAAGTCGCGCCGTGGTGGACGGCATAGTCAACTCCGCTGTAGTCTATGGGTACGGGAATAACGTGCTGCCCGGAACAGACCATGGGATATACCGTCAGCGAGGTGATTGACATTGCCCGTTCGAACAATCTTGGAAAATTTTTGGAACGCCGGAGACACAGGTTTTTAAGTCCGCATTGCTGGTCGCTAGATAGCTCCGACGACAGAAGGATAGTAGACGAGGGAAAGCCCAGAGGCGTCAACTGGAACCCTAAGTCGACGTGAATGCGTTATCTCCTGCAACCGACTATGGGAAAGTCTGGACAAAAATGGTGGGCGAGTGTGGATAGGGGGGCGTATTGCACGATATCTTCGTCGATCCATGAAACACGACAACGTCCTGAAGCACCGGAACAAGCGATGAGACGTCATGATGGTTGATGCAAGCCGTTGACACTGTTGATGACTTGTTTGAGATAGGTTTCGGGGAGATGTCAGGCTGCTGTGTGGTGGGGCGTTTCGATCCGAGTCGTGTTGCTGACCATGGGATCCGTTCCGGGTGTAACGGCATTACTTGCCTTCTGGTGTGGAGTATCCGTAGACTTTAGTATAAATTGTCTTCTTTGCGTAATAAAACTGCGTGCGTGAGGAATATCGGCGCCTTGCTTGCTTCTTATCTGTAAGTTAGGATTCGGAAAGGACGAATGAGAACAGTGGAAGAAAGATCTTATCATGCTTGTGAATGTTATCTTATCATATCAGATAGATGATTATAGCATCTGTCGCATCATCTGATCAAGAAAACTGTTGATCGCCGTTTATCACGGTGGTCTGTAATTTCTTAGGTCAGTGGTGGGAACGGAATAATGGACTATTGAAGGGGAGGATAGACTCGTAGCCTTTGTCAATCAACGTCGCGGATATTGTTCGGAGGGAAGGTGTGTCACTTGGAGTGATCAGACAGGAGGGGTGATGAGCAAAAGTTTTCTTTCCTTTCAAGGGTTAGACGAGTGTGTTGCTTTAGCAGAATGTCGTTCTCTGAGCCTAGGCACTCTCTTTTTCACTCCCGGCGACACGTTGTGGGCATTGAAATGCCGTTTTCGGTCCGGGATTATATTCCGATATGAGAAAGGTTGATCTAATCAAATTATCGTTCGGTTTATCTCATAGTCGTGATATTTTTGTTAGATGACGCTTGGCCATAAGTGTGAAAGGAGAAAGAGTTTTTTTTTCTTTTCTTTACAGGTAGCAACTTGTTTACGATATTTATCATTGATGCTGACATACACGACACCTAGCAGACAATTAGCGTTTGGACAGGCAGCCTGGAAGCTGTTTCTAGTATTAATTAACGTAGTCATATCATCTTATCTCTGAGTTGTATTGTGCGCCTCCGATGCTCCATTGAAACTGCAAAAATATAGTGGCGCCGATAGACTGGCGACGGATCTAGCTCTGGGGGCGAGAATTGGGTTGACGTCGGTTAGGTAATGAGCGGAGATTGAATCGGTTATCTGTCACCAATTGGCGTGCTGTGATTGGATAAGACTGTGTTATCTGCTGCTGGTTTGCTCACTGCTCCTCCTCCTCTCCGTCTGCCATGTCGCCCATCGTCCTCGAGTCTCCCCTTCACTCCCTCTCCGCCCCCGCACCCTCGGACGGCTTTGACTTTTCCAACGGCCCAATTCCGCCACCCGTCCCCACACCGCCATCCCAACGAACCTCTTGCATCAACTGCGGCACCTTTGAGACCCCGCTCTGGCGCAGGGATCCAGACGGCAACCCCGTCTGCAACGCTTGTGGTTAGTTCTCTCTCCAACATTCACGCGTTTTATCTCTCTTTCTTGTCGAGTCTTTTGCCTCTTGCGCGCGGCCGGGCGTGCACGCGTCAAATGCGTGCTTATCACTCTGACTACATTACGCTCTGCCTGCCACTCTACACGCTCTCAGCCGCGTTCCACTATCGTGCCCTGCTGCTTCCCCTCTTTTTCTGTTCCAAACACCCCCCTGCGGACCTGCAGACCTGCCATTTTCTCCCTTTCGTCTTCCCTTCTTACCCAACCTCTTTCTCTCCGCGAGGGAAAAACTCTTGTTTTCGAGATCAGTCTGCGTCTCTTACTCGATTAATCCCTCGAAACTTCAATCAATCGATCTCTCTTTCACCTTCCTTTCCATCCTCCTGCCTGCCTTACCCTTCCAATCTACATAACCGCGCGTTGAACCAGTCGCTCACTCAACATCTCCTTTCCCTACTCAGGTCTCTACCAAAAATCTCGACATATGCCGCGACCTTCGTCGCTTGGTCGGACGCCCCCTCCTGCACAGCCGTCCGCAAATGCCAATCCAGTGGGCAATAGCTCAGCCAACCCGTCTCAGACACCCGCCAACCAGATGCATCCGGTGCACAAGCTCAACCCTCCTTCTGCCAGCCCGTCGTCTTCATCCGCGCCGCCCCCTGCCTCCATTCCGGGTTCTGCAAAATTGTCACAAAAGGCGAAGCCTGCAAAGCCACCACAGCCCGGGAACCCCGCCGCGCCTGCTGTCCATCCCAGCGGCGGCACTTGTCCGGGCGACGGCCGATGCGACGGCACAGGCGGTTCATCTGCCTGTGAAGGTTGCCCGACTTACAATAATGCCCTAGCAGTTTCTGCCCGTCTTGCGCTCGACAACCCTGCTACCACCAACACTAATAATACCGCTAGTAATACATCTAATAATGTTGACGCGGACGGGGACGTCGATATGAACACTGCTGGTGGGTCTTTCACTGTCCTGCAATCCGCTGCTGAAGCCCCTAGAGCGGCCGCTGCTGCTGCCCTTGTAGCCGCTGGTGTCCTGTCCGGCATCGTCGGTGAGCCCGCCAACGCGTCCTCACCTGAACAGACAGGGTCCGACTCGCACGCTGCTGCGTCTGGAGGCGCAGTGGCTCGCAAGGCCCGTCCCGCCGTGGGTGCGCTCAGTTGCGCCAACTGCGGCACGAGCACAACCCCACTCTGGAGGAGAGATGACCTCGGCAACAATATCTGCAATGCGTGTGGTGAGTGTTCTGCGGTTCTCCAATTTCATTTTTTTTTTTTTTCTTTTTTTGCTTTTGATTTCCTTCCTGTGTTCGCCAGCTTGGCGACGGGGGTGGCTCTAATATGTCTCCATCTCTTTCTTGTATTATCCCACGATGCCCCCCGCATGAGAGCGATGACCGGAGTAATCTTATTGCTTGCGCTACCCCTCTCCTGAGCAGTCCGCCTTCCCACGCATCGCAGGGTCATCACTTCACTTCTCTTGCTTCCCGTTCCATGCGGCAAAAGAGCGGCATTACCCGTTGTTCGCCTCCTAACCATACCGGGGTCGCCTCTTGTCTTCGGATGCATGCGTGTGTGGGCATTTCGTGTTTTGGCTTCCGTAATTACTATCGGACCACTTTTGGTCTTCTTTGGAGGCAGGCGCCCTCGCACATCTTATCTGATGTCTTTTACTTGGTGTTGTGGTGCTGACGAGCAAAAACCTTCTGCGTCCTATCTGTTATAGGATTATATTTTAAACTCCACGGCACGCACCGTCCTAATTCGATGAAGAAGTCTGTCATCAAGAGACGGAAACGCGTTCCCGCCGCGCCCGGTGCTGGTGGTAGCACGAACACAAGCCCAGGCAGTGCTGGCGGGCGCATTTCTGATCAAGCTGCCGCGGAAGCTCTTGTCGCCGTCGGCCGCCTTGGTGGTGTGAGCGGTAATCTCAGCGGCGGCGGAGGTGACGACACCGATGCGGACGGAGAGTTGGAAGATGAAGACGGCGACGAACCCCCTAGGAAGAAGCGTGCGAGGCGCGTCGTTGCCCGGGGTTCGGGCCCAAGTGCGAGTGCTGGATTAAGAAAGACACGATCAAGTATGGCGGGTGAGAAAGATGATGCAGAAGGAGAGGATGATGATGACGCGGGTGGCGTCGCTCCTACGAACGTTGGTGGAAGTCGTAGGGAAGGGCTGAGGAAGCGGCCTAGCACGAATGCGGCCGCAGCCGCAAGCAACGGATGGGTTGAAGGTGGACGCTCGGGTTCGCCATTGCACCGCGCGCAGAGGGCATCGCTACAGCAGCAGCTACACGCGTTTCATCCGCATCTTCCGGGCCAGCCGCCGCTCGCGTTCCATCCGGATCACCTCCAAGCGCGCTCTTCGCCCTTCGCGAACCCCGGTGCGTTCGAGCTTCCCCCACTCGCGTCCCTCGGCGGCCCATCCGCTGCTGCAGCTGCAGGAGCGAGCAGTGTCCTAGCGAGTCTCATCTCGGGCGGCACACCCTCAAGCTATATGCGCTCCGGATCAAACGCGCCGAGCAGGACGCACTCGCCGCTCGCCTCCGCCGCGCCCCCTCCGCCTGCCGGCGGACAAGCACCGTATCCTGGACTGCCGCCGCAGGGGTATTACCCCACCGCGGAGATGATGCACCTGATGAGCCTTGGTCTCGCACCTCCACCGCCGACGCACCCTGGCAGCATGCCTGGCGCGATTGGTATGGGCCAGAATGGGATCCCGACAATTGGAGAGTTGGAGAGGCATTATCTGGAGCTTGCGGAGGAGAAGAAGAGGTTGCAGGAAATGGTGGAACGGACAGAGAGGCTGATGGGAGGTGTGAAGAAGGGCATTGAAGAGATGAAGCTGGCAGCCGCGGGCGCTGCTGCTGCGCCGACCACGACGACCGCAGCAGGTGAGGTTGGTGCGGAGGCCGCGCAACCGGATGGGGTGGTGGCCCCGAGGCCTGTATCGAGTTCTGGAAGCGGACAGCAACAGCAACAAGATCAAGAAAAGTCGGGCGCCTCGCCAATGCTTCCCCCTCCCAACCCCCCTTCGCCCTCACACGGCGGCGCTCCGGCCTCAGCGACCGCGCTCCGGCTGGCGCGACCCGCCGTTCCAGCTGGAAACAAGAGCCCGAGTCACCAGAAGGAGAGCATCTGGCCCGTCGTCGAGGCGCCCGCCCCCGACGTTGCCGGTGCCGATGTGGATATGAGGGGCGGCGATGCGGCGGCGAGTGCTGCTGCTGAAGGCATTGTCGGACATTGAACACGAGCATGTGGAAATGGGAAGGGTTCCCAAAGGTGCTTGGTCCGGTTGAGGGAAGTCAGCGGAAGTGGGGAAGGCCGGTCTTGTGCGAACGCTCCATCGACTTTCCACGGACGGACAAAGAACTGCGGAATTCCGGGATTTTCACCGTTTGACCGCTGGGCGGTTTGGGATTGAGGAGAGGTTTTTTCTCATCCTCCTCTGGTATTCTAACTTACTGCTTTGATTCTTTTTACCTGGCTGTTTCGATCTCGAGTATTATGTTTTTGCCTTCATTTTTCCTACCCTGTCTCTTCGTCATTTCTTTCACCTTCGTTTCGGCTGATCCTATCTTTTATTTCACACCGTTCCTTTCGACACCTTTTTTCTTTCTGCTTGATTGTATTCATGGGGTCAGCCCTATGTTTTTCTTTTAAATTCAGCAATTCCATTTTTATTGTGTTTTTTTTTTCTTGGCCTCGTTGATACCATTCTCATTTCACCAGCTCCGCCATTCTCTTTTTACTCTCCTCCCTTCATCCTCTGGTCCCAACTTCTCGGTACGTCACAGCCAAAAGGAGGTTAAACGCCAATGATATCCCGTTCGACAGTCTCCGACAAAACCCTTAACCCTGGATATGTTCGTGCATCGCGCTTTGTCGGGAAGAATGGATCGATTTCTCGTCCTCACTGCGGAAGATTTACCACGAGTCATACACGCGGTCGTTCGTTCTCTGGCCTCGCGTCTCGTCTTGAGGTCATGCCTACGTTCGGTCGGTTTTGTTTTGTCCTGCTTTCTCTCTCCTACAGCCTGGCACCCTCTCCCCACTCTCTCCCGACTGGCTTCGACCTTTGTTTTTTGGCCTTGCCTCGCTTCCCATTCCTCGCCTTTTGCCCTCCACGGTGGCTCAAGTTTATGAACGACAACATAACTTTTTCGCATTCCTGGACCCCATCTTCTCAGACTCTCTCACCCTTCTCTTTCCTCGGCCCGTCATCCCGTCTTGTTTAATCCTGCCTTGACTTATGTTGCATCTCCTTCGCCTTTCACGTTTCTGTCTTATTGCCCGTTCGATTGGCTGCGACTACACGCTGATCGATTGCACAGCCGATCGGCGGACTCGTCTCTCTTTGTGGTTGCTCGCTTCCTGTTTCACTTTCTTATTGCTTGCTCGTTCTATTCTTCCAACTCCTCAGCCTTTTTTCTTTTCCTGTCTGGTTGATTTTGGTGTTACTGTTTAATGTCCTTTCGCTTTATGAGCTTTTTTCCCGTTACTCATCCTCCTTTCTCCTCGAATTCCTTTCTCTCTATTTCTTATTTCCGAGCTACTGTTTATATATTGCCGTATTCCAAGCCCCCAACTCCCCTGACACCCATATAAATACTCTCCCTACACATGAATCGTATAGCGTATATAATGTATCTCTTTTTTATCCTCCTACTCTTTCCAGTCTTCCGTTAGATTGTTCGACGAGAGAATGAATCCTTTTCTCGTTCAGCATACCCTCCGTTTCCCGCCTTTTTCTTTCTTTTTTTTTTATTTTTGTCTTATGCGCTCGTGATATGCCTTCGCTCTTTCATACCCACTCTCGTTTTCATCAAGTATGCCGACTCCTATGACAAGATATGCGGACTGGTGTTATTCTTTAAAAAAAAGGAATACAAAGTAATGAATTTCTTGGTTAGTTGTCGCGAATTTGAATTTGTTGGTTTAGTGATGGTTTTAGTGATATTTGAGGTTACGGACTTGTGATGATTAAATGAATATCTATATCCAAGCCTGCCTAGCTCAATCGGCCAGAGCGTCAGACTTTTAAGGCAGGTTTCCAGATCCAGTCTGTAAAGGGTGATCTGAAGGTTGCGAGTTCGACCCTCGCGGTGGGCTATTAATGATATTGCTTTTATTTTTTGAATTTTCGGAAGAAAGTCTTAATCAAACTCTAGAACGAGATTTGATAACAATAGGCAAATATCACCGTCTCCCATTCTATGACTAACCAGAGACGCTTCCAAGGATGAAAAAGCTGAAATCAACCGCTTTGAGGAAAGGCAATATCTAAATATATCACAGCACGAGATTGATGCCACCTGTCCAAAGAACCATTCCAGTTGGACAAAATGGAGGGGCGGTCTCTGAAGCCATACTTCTCGAAGGAAGTCGCCTCTGACCCTCAATGTCTATTGAATATAATCAGTGGATACAAAAGCCATGGTTCAAACAAACACATCATGTGATTGTTTCGAGAGATGGAAGACATCGTCGATGAATATCAGCAAAACGCGATAGAACAATCATTGTTGTGGACCCCTTTCATGTCAGAAGCTAATGTTGAACATCCAATCATTATTGCGGGCTCTTAGCAGTAATGGAACAAAGTACAATCGGTGACGAGCCCAGTTAATGCAACTCTATGAAAGGTCTACAGTTGCTGACGTTTTGACATATTGAGACGGGCTTCCAGAGACCTGTTCATGTCGAACAAGGAATAGGGAATCAGCCAGGATCAGGATAAAGGATAATTTATCAAACCTCTTGTAAGCCTCCAGGCGCTTGGCGAGCTGTGCGGCAGCGTTGTCGGTGTTCTCATTGCCTTGTGCATTATCAGTATCGTTGTTATTGCCATTCTGGTTCTTGGTGCGTGCAGCAGTGGCAACACCTTGGCCTTTAGCAGAGGCTGTGGCACCATTGTTGTTCCCTTGGTTGGTCGTAGTTGTGGTCTGACCATTGCCTTGAGCACCGTCGGTTTGTGCATTACCACGGCCATTGCCCTGGGCACCATTGGTTTGGGCACCTCTCTGAGCCCCAGCGCCGTTAGCTTGAGCCTTGGTTCTACCATTGCCGTTGCCTTGGCCATTGTTACCGTTAGTCTGGCCGGTCGTCTGGCCGTTGGTGGCCTTGGTCCTACCCTTTCCATGGCCTCTGGTCTGTCCATTCCCGTTGTTCTGCGTATTTCCTGTCTGTTGGGCAGCAGCAGTCTGCACAGAAAGCATGGCTCTTAGGACTCGGAAATCATGAGGAGAGCCAATATCACTTACGACAGTCACAGTCACAGGAGGTGGGCAAGTGTTGTTTGCCGTGCCAGTAGCAGTCGCAGTCGCCGTAGCGGTGTCGACTGTGGTGCCGTTGTTCTGGAAATGGTCAATGGTCAGCAAAGTTCGGATCTATTTTGATACGGTGATGCTCACAGTAGCTGTTGCAGTGGCTGTTGTTGTGCTGTTGGCAATCTTGCAAAATATGTGAGCGTCGCTTACTCGTGCAATAAAAGATAGACTTACGTCCGTCGCGGTTGCGGTGGCAGTAACATCGGTGGTCACCGCCGTATCCGTTGCAGTTGCAGTGATCTGACAGTTCACCAATCATCACAATGCTCAGTTACACATTTTGCGAGACTCACATCAGTCACAGAGGCAGTTGCTGTCGCCGTCGTGGACTAGAGCAAGGTTGTACATTAGACTCGAGCCAAAAACGCAGTAAGGAGGGCTAACTCACGTCATTGACAGCAATGCTCGAGCTTATTGTGTCTCCACCATTATTATCTCCGTTTTGATTCGCCGCAGCATTCTACCAAAACCAAAATCAGCTGATGAACGTCATCATTAGGGCGAAGAACACTGACACCAGTCTGCGCATTTCCAACGGCACCTTTATTATTGCCGCGAGACTGTAAGGGGACTTACTTTCGTCACAAGGAAGAATCTTGGAACACAATGCTTACGGTCAGGCGATAAGGTCGGGGAGCAGCGACGGCCGAACCTGCCAAGCTGGCGAGGAGGGGGATGATGGCGTACTTGAACAACATGTTGAAAAGCAGGTGCTGGAGGTATTAAACGGAGCAGAGAATGAAAGGCAGGTAGCGAAAGAGAGCGCCGGTCTCAAAGGAAGTTGCAAATGAAGTCCACAAGTAGATCAAGCAGGGCGTTCAACGACTTGCGTTCCCGCTAGAACTGATAGGACCGGGCTGGGAGCTAAGAGCTATGAATGGAAGCCTTGGAAAAGAATGGAACGTTCGATCGCTGATCGAGCGTGAGGAGAGAAGGACGGGAAGTAGAATGCTACTGAAGATGTTATAGGTGGGCTGCTGTATTTATGGCGCATGGGCTCACCCTTTGTTTATTCCGTAGCCAGGATTCCACAATGCATGATGGTCTCTTGAATAGACGACATAGACGCATCTGGCACTCCACTTGTGGTGCGGTTACCAGCAGAACCTTGCAAATGAATTCGTCTCCTAAGCAACTGGAGAACGTAGTACCGCGTGAGACAAGTTAGCTGATGTCGATGAACGTGAACCTGCGTATTGGAAGCAAGGGCGTTGATTTTGTTTCATGTGAGCGAATTTTTTGTTTGCCATTCGCTTCAAATCGTGGCATGGCAGAAGACAACCTAGACTATCATAGACGTGGTCCCCGAGTCCTCGGTAACAGCAAAAACGATAGAGCATCTCGACGAGTGGAGAACGAACATCATGCACCCCACAACCGGGGTTGTCACGTGTGACACTAAAAACGGAAGTCCTTGGTCCCTGGATGATATGCACCAAACCTCGAAGTATGCACGAGAATATATTAACAAGCGGTATATGTACTTACTTATCTCAAAGGCGTGAGCATTTAGATTGACGGAAGCGTAGATCGACATTTTCTGTTGCAGGCTGATGCGTGCCAGTGGCATCATCAGTCTCCATGGTCATGACAGGAAATAATGACAGTCATGTCCAACTCAATCTTGCATCAGACCTTCTTCTCCGATCCGCAGCACTGGCCCCCTTGGAATCCTGAGCAATCTCAGCCCCTACCCGTGGGTCATTACAAACATTATTTCTCTTTATGACTGTGGGGAGGAACAACAAGGCTGTACGGGCATCGCGGATCCAGGATCGACGGTCTTTAAAAGGGTTGGTTCTAATGCCTTCTGATCTCGAACACCACGGAAACGCCAATCTTCATATCAGCTTCTCGTGGACCGCGAATGATATGGCTCATACAGAATCATCACATTGCAACCTCGGTCGTCTGCGTGGCGAAGGCGGTGCTAGTGCTTCGCCACTGGTGGGATATGAAACAGTGCAATGCTCCCTGATAACTATCATTCTGTCATTCCTTGCACCGACGCAACAGTTTTATGCCTAAATACTCACTTCACAATGTATCTGACTCCTCGGCGGATTATGGTCATCTGCTTTGAGAGAAGGAGCAATTTCACGACTGCTGGCGTCAGATGGTCAGTGGACTCAGCATTGCAAGCGAAGCTGTGGTCAAGCTGTAAACTGGTTACGTACGTCTGACTTGACTGTCGGATGGTTCATTCGTGTAACATTCATTAAGAACGTCTTTGGCCCTCATGTAGCGCAGCAACCGACTCTGGCTTGGGAACGTACTATACATGTTTCTCTTCTATTAGTGACATTCGTGAGCATGGTCGAAGCAAAATGCCGCTTAACCGGTGAACGCACACTCCTAAGGACTGGGGTGGATCCCTGGGTAGAAGTGCACCACCAGGGTTATTCCACGCTCGTCGCAAAGTCTCCGCAACTCCTTTGTTGAACTCTCCTTTTCCTCGGTCTCCGGACAGGCATCGCAGAACTGGAGCGATCGGAGGTGCTGAGCCCCACCAGATTTGATCCAACGCGCATAGCGACTCGCACAGGGCATATCCTCTTCTACAGATCGGTCGTTCAATCTCTCACAAAAAACGCCAAGAGAAAGATGTTCCAGTGTGGGTTTGAGATATTTCATGATTTCGACGTCGACTGGTGCGTTCCATGCAAGGGAAGTGAGGTTCGGGCAGAGCTGTAAAATCCGAACTGGAAAGTGGAAATCTATTTGATACATGCAAAAGAGCTCGAGGGATGTGAGACCAAATCTGATCCGGTTGGTGTTAAGTATCTCCAGCATGTCTTCAGTGTTGATCGTGTCCACGTCCTCAAGCTTCAGTGAACGAAGGGGCGAGGTGAACGAAGACGATGTGCTTGGTTGAGGAATGTCGTCAGAAATGGAGGAACCTTCCACATCCTTTATGCGGGCGAAAAGTCTGAGAAGGTCTTTGCATGGCGGAGAAGAGCCGATGATGCTGACGTCCGACAGGTGCGGGAGGGCCTTTGGCAGCATAAACTTTTTCCCACCGTCAAGCCATGACCTGATTTCAAGCTTTTCCAGAGAATCCAATGAAAGAAGCGCATGGGACAGGACAAGCCCATCTCGAGATTCGATGCTCAGCGATCTGAGGCTATATTGCAGCCCAGGCGCCTTCCAGATCCAATATCTTGTCTTAAATAACATCGGCTCCGCATCGCATCTTAACGATTCAACTTTCTTGCAAAGCTTTAGCCCAGCTGCCAATGCTTCCTCTGCCTCAGCTAGCGCCAATGGCTTCGGGCGTGATATAATGACGACGGTCTTGATGAATGCCGCCCCCGCCTCGAACACGGTCCGCATACTGTTCACAGATATCAGCACAGGGTGTTGAAACGCCAGAACGACCTCTTCATAGACCAATGGTTTGATGGCAGCATCCCACTTGGAGCAGACGAGGCGGATGTCTGCGAGGGCCTTCTTTTCCCGATGATAGGCACTGTGGTTGGCATAATAGAGCAAGCTATTGTAGTCGAAATCGTCGGGCTGTGGACAAGGCTTCGGGCGGAGGTTCTGAAATATAGAGGCAAGGATTTCGAATGGGCAGGTTTGTGCGTTCGTGAGCTGAATACCGCTCATCCTTCAGAGAAACCTGAGCAGTTGCATCTAAGTCTTTGGCTGCAGTCGTAACACAAAGAAATACTCGCCCCGGAATGAGGAGAAGGGCTCTTGTTTGAACGTGAACAGGTTTCAAGTTGCGTTGAAATGGCCGATGTTTGTCAAAGCAGCTCACAAGGCCATACATCTTTACGTAAATTTATGAGGCATGCAATCTAGCGACCGTCAAGATGGAGACCTTATTATGTTCCACTTGGACCCACAGTTGCACAGTGAATGCAAACCACCATGTTTCAAAGGAGTGATATGTCGTGGCACATCAGGATGCCCATGGCGGACGCCCGAAACTATGAAGACGAATCCAATCAACCATGATGTGTTGACGACGAACTGCCACACAACTGGGTAATAAGTGGCTCGGTCCTTCCTTATATACTTTAAAGCGTTGCAACGCGCATCTAATCCTGATACCTGGCAGGCGGCAGGAAAAAATATACTGAATGACACTGCCGATCCATGAGAGGAACTTGAGCAGAAAATCTAGCAGTGGCTCCGAAAAGCCATTTTAATATAATTATTAAGCGAGATTGAGGGCGATTTTAAATCGGCTGAAACATAAGAGATTTTCGCGCCGCGAATATGATGCCTGGATTGAGGGCGACGGTGAATGCTCCGAGGCGGTCAGACGCGAACGCAAGGGGGCACAACCAAGTGATACTACTTCACAGCTTCGCCCAGATATTGAACTTCAAGTTTCCGGGTAGAGTATAGCGCGAGAAGTTCGTTCGCAAGACACGACTTCATAAGTTCGTCCTAAGGTATGTGTGGTCGCCCATCAGCTGCGTCCAAAATGCCACCGAGCCCGACTTGGCGAAGACAGTCCGGGCCTCGAACTATGCCTGCGCCCTCTTTGCTGAAATCGAGTGGGACCCATGTCAAAGAAAAACATGTAGCCGAACGGTGAGGGTGCAGTTCCATGTCGACCACGATATAATTCCACTGGGGACGGTGCATTCTTCTGCGTGGGGGACTTGGTTGAAGCTGTTGTGCTCGCAATTACCGAGTATACCCACAGCATGACCACTCCAATAACTTCCGAGGGGACCTCTATAACAAAATGCATTGACGATCAATATATCTCGTCACAATCCATGCAGTGACATATATGATGATCAGAGGTACGATTGTGCCATAACCACTGCACCACGAAGTCGCTCGCAAATGTCGCAAAGCTCCTCCGTTCTGCTTCTATGTAGCTTCCATGCTCGTTACCATCCTTGAGCGTTTCGCCCGTATACAGGTCCAAAAGAGAGTGTGGATAGCCGAAGTCTGAGCTCCAAAGACGCGCTCTCCGGCCATCACTATGTTTCCCGACCCACTGTGACGGGGGATCATGCGCAGCGACCTTCGAAGTCGCCCAGTGGCATTAACGATAGCCGGTCGCTACTCCCAACGAAACGACTCCTCTTCAATGCGCTCGTGGTCTTCGACATCATCACCTGTATCAATCAAAGAAACAAGTTAGTCTTCAGCTTTGCACAAGCAGACTCGTCAAAAGGAGCGGCGCTTCGAAACACGCACCCATCAAGTCAAACTGAGTCGTGTCCGCTTTCAACAAGATGTCCCGCAGCGTCATACTATGCATCTCGCGATACTCAGAAATATCTTCGACTTCATCCCGTGCCGATGCAGCATCCCTTCTACCCTGCAGGGCAAGATGTGTTCTTACGTCCGTACGTTCAATAGGACCAGCCCCAGCATAGTCATCTTCGTCCTCGTCACTCGATCCCAAAGCGAACTCAGCGAATGAATCCGAGGCCGAGACGAGCGAAGGGAGGGCCAAAACAGGCTCCTTGAACACAATAGGGAAGGATTGTTTTGGCTTTTTGACTGTTGACGTCCTCGTGCCCGTGAACAGCCTTGGCACCGGTGTAGCGAGTGCCCCTTTCGCCTTTGGTGTCACCAAGGCCAGAATCGTTTCGCTTTCGGTATCATCACCAGCATGGTCGTGGTCTGAAGGATCATCGTCAAAGGCATCCAGAATCTGCGGGGCGATCCGACGATTGGCATTTCAGTCTTTCTAAAACTTTCATGAGGATGAGCCTTACCCTATCAATTTCTTCTTGCATAGGATTTTCAGGGGCAAAAAGAGAAGGACGTTGAAGCCGATTCGCAGCTAGAGAGAGTCTGATTGACTTTCTTGGCCTTTTCGTCTGTCCTCCCTGAATCGTTTCAGATGCGTCTCTTGCAGTCCGCCTCGCTGCGCCAGGTTTGGCACGGATCGTAGAAGGGGGAGTCGATGTAACGGGCTCTTCGGCAGACGACAACCTCTGAATCCGCAGAGTCGCATCACTTGTCTTATCTGTTCTGGCTCTCGGAAGTTTGGACTGTTCCGTTGGAAAGGATTTCGCTGGAACCATCAACAATGATTCCTCCATTGCAGGCAGACGAGTTGAGAAAAGGTCCGGCATGGGCGGATAGTCAGGTAATCCTTCTCTAATCCGGAGCATCTGATTTTCCAAGGTTTCTGCATCCTTTTCTGGTTTGTAGAGTCCCAGTGAAGACAACAGCTCCGGCGTAGGCTCTGTCTGGAGAATTGATGTCAACTCCGGGGACCTGTAACGAAGCGATGAAAGGAACTCACGTCGTAATTGATCGTCTGGTCTTGCGTTTTTGTCCGCCAAAGATTCAAGAAGCCTTTCGCAGTAGCCTTATGTCGTGGTTTGGCCTGGACTTTTGCAGCAACCATAGCATCAAGTTTTGCTTTCAACTCTGTATTCCTCTTCTTCGCTCGCGCAAGAGCGCCCATAACGACCTGCTGAGCATTCAGTTCTGACTCCAGATAGCTTGCCAAGCCCGACTTCGCGAATTTCGTCGGATCCTGTAGAGCGGCTGAAGCGTGTAGCTCGGGATCGGCGAGGTCTTTGTTTTGCTTGGATTTCTTGGATGCTAAGGAATGGAATATGGGCTTTCTGAACTTTTTCAGATAGGATGGATGGTGCGCTGCAGCGATAGGCAAGGGATGGGGTGCTGGAGCCGTTGGCTACAGTTTCACAAGTGGTCCAATATCAGTCGCAATACTCTCGAAACGAAATATTGGGCTAGCCTCACTTCTTCGTCTTGGCTGCGGGTAATTAAATCCTCCACATTCGATTTGGCAGGAGGATATGTCAGTTGAAGCTTCAAGCCGACAAGCTCAGCTAGCAATAGCAACGCTGACCGGCCTTCCTCTCCGTGCCAAATATCAAGCAGAAGATCTTGCAACTTCGTTTCAAGTGACCCAACAAGTCGTTCGGTGGAAAAGGAGGCGTATCTTGATGACTGACCGTGCCGAGAATTCGACGATAGACGTTCCTAAATGACCGATTAGACGATAATATTCTCCGTAGATCCAGAGACGAACCATACGCGTAACAATCTGATGTCATCTCCACGCTGCAGCAAACGTGACGCCGCTTGAAACCAAGAACGCCATGTGAGTTTGCACCGATTGAGAATTTCACTGTAAATATAGGGTTGCTTTTGAAGGAGCATCTAACCGGCGTGATATATTCAGCAACTGTTAATGTCTATAAGAGTCGCCAACGACGTACGCACTTGCATATCCCGCGTCGGTGGCATGAGGGACTGAGGGATCGACCTCAACAAAACATGCGTTGACACTGACAAGATCAACCTCTCAAATCTAAAGCATAGGTTTGCATTTGCACGAGCAAAAAACGATGAAGCAGTGCCTAACCTGTCCCCTGAACATTCCTCTAACAGCGATTTTCGAACGGAAACATCTTTCCACCACCACGCTTCCGTGACCACGTCTTTTTCCTTATTCTTCCTGCTGCTTCCATCAAGAGCTTTTGAGGTCGATCCGAAAAGCGACTGATGTCGCAGGGATTCCAGATACTTAGCGAATGATGTTCGAAATGCAACCGTGTCAGATGGTTGCGAGCATGGATAGGTTGCAAATATCTAAGCCGTTTTGTGAGTGGACAGACCAGTTACGGTGGCAGTAGTAGACGTGCATACAGACTTGACGTTGCGTTCCAGTTTTCCGACCAAGAAATACGCCAAGTCTTCCAAAGTCTTATTCCTATCTTTCAATCCACGCGTCCGTGGGTTGAAGACGTTGTGATCGTACTCTGGCTTGTTCGCGTGAGGATATTCCATAATGTGAAGATGTACGAGCAGTATGAGCGCCGGCGGCAGCGACGACACCGAGATTGACATTGCGAAACGCGTCTTTAGATCGTTGTGGAAGAGGTCGCGGTCGTGGGCTCCGAGTCGGCAACGGCGACCACGCGATTCCAAAAACGTGGCTAAATTCCCACACTCTGATCACTCCCACTCAACACAAGTGTCTCGTCCACCTGACAAACCCCCAAGCTAAAATCCTCAAGACCTCGGCGAGATGGTGCGTATCAACTGCTCAGAATGTCTCTTAACCATGTCGCAGTGTTGTTCGTGGAGGATCTGTGCGGATTTGAGGGACTGAAGGGATGGATTGGGTCGGCCATGCTTGGATGTTGGGTGCTGGAAATTTGACGGCTGCGCGTTTTGAGCCCATGCCGTTTCGTCTGCATCTCTCCTCTTTCTATCCTTATATTCCTACCTTTCGTCGCTGATACTTTCCTCGTCTCATTTTGACAGACAAAAGGTTCGCTTTAAATCTTGTGATGGCTGCCGTTCAAAGTGGGTGCTAACTTTCTTTTTTTCATCATCTAGGTACTTCGTCCTTTGGGTGAGCGGATCTCGTCAAAACTGCTTTGGCAACGCGGGCCTCAATTGATTGTTCAATCTTCAGTAAGAGACACACGAAATCCCACACCCTCTGCCGACGATGCGGTAACAGGGCATTCCATAAACAACACAAAAGTTCGTTGATGCCTATCTCTTCCTCTCGAATAGCCCTTACATATCCATGATCTTTCCTACATCTCAGCCTGCGCGCAATGTGGTTACCCGTCGGCCAAATTGAGGTCATATGAGTGGGGTCAGAAAGCCAAACGCAGAAAGACTACCGGCACCGGCAGGATGAGATACCTGAAGACTGTTTCGAGACGATTCAAGAATGGGTTCAGGTAAGGAGAACCTCAGTAGTTCTACTATGGACTTGGGGATGCTGATCTGCTGATGATCCTTTCCAGGGAGAACACGGCAGCTGTCAAGCGGACCAAAAAGACGACTGAAGCATGATTGACCCGTCTCGTGATGCATGCCATCCGACCCTTCGCACTGTCATAGGCTCCACCGTTTTTGCTTTGTGTTCTCAAGCACCTACATATGACATCTTTTTTTTTGAGAAATTGAAAGCAGGCAGAAGCTCATGCGTTATGTCCCTTGTCTACTATAAATTCCATGTGGGAGCCCTTGTACGATTTGTTTCAACGAGTGCAAATGTGGTATTGCGAAATTTGCGAGCCGAACTTGCTCACACGACGCCACTCGGTGAATGCCGACATCCCTGAATGGGCGTGGTGCCCATTAGCCTCGCTAGAGTACCATTTTCCCATCCAACCATGCAGCGCGCCTTACATGTCATAATTAAACTGCATGAGAATCCTGTCAAGTCGGTCCATATGTCTGTCTTTCATCCCCCTGCTCCTCTGCTGGGTCCCTCGTTCTTCCATCAACAAGTGCCTCAAGTGTACGCCATCTCAGAAGTGCATAAGGCAAATTCGGAACAAGAATCATCTTGCAAGACGTAGAGCATCCTAAAGGAATAGAGGAAGAACACGCAGACCACGAATAGTATCAGCCCCATATATCACGAAAACCGTCTTGCTCGGGCAGTCTCTTCCTTTGCAATACAAAGGGACGCTACAACAGAGCTCAGAGTGCGCGCCTTATTTCCGTTCAGATGTTGTACTGTTGACTTATCAATATGAACTGGTCTTACCAACGCCCAAAAATATCCACTTTTCGGAATGCTCTACTCATCCTCCAGGCTGACAACGAACCTCTGCATCAAGCACCATCACAGTGATCGATCTCACTCGTTCTTGTACGTTTCCGTCAAGAATCTACGATGTCTGATTCTCGGCCGCCGACAACCTGATCTGCCTTGCCTTTCAGGCTTATCAATTGCGTCTGCGCCTGAACTGCTCCTGTGACAACGAAGAAACTTCGGTTCATCAATCCCCCAGAATACGTAAGAGTCCTTTCGAAGCCCTTTCGATGTCTCCGGAACCTAAAGTCACTCTCACGGCTTGGCGAGGTAATTCTCCGAAAACTGTGTATCCGTTTCTGGACCATCCGGCGCTGACATTTTCGGCCTGTCCGGAATTTCTCCTTAGCATCTGCGACGCCGCTACACGGCTTGGCGGTATTCGCCACCACATTCCGCCTCTATCACCGATGTCGAACGCATCGACTGTGGTGGGACGACGCATGGGCTTTTGCGTCCCTCCTTTGCGAGCTGGCTTATTGCACAACGCCCTGGATACGAACGGACGCGACTAGTAAGTCACTCTTTGTTCAACCCCCACATTTCCTGCCGAAATGGTACCGCCGCCGTAGACGTAGATGTATCACTATTGCGACGCATTGTTTTATACTGGCTAACGGCCATGCTCTTCCCTATTATCGTATGGTACGTCGAATCTATATCTTTTCCGCCTACCCTTATGGTAGTTTCCCTAAATAACATCTCATAGGACGGCGCGAATAAGCATCTGCATGTCCATAGCCCGACTGGTGCCGCCGCACACGCGTGATCGGCGGCTGACCTACGTTCTCTCCGCATGTTTTTTCCTCGTCCTGTTGGCGCTCCTGATCCAGAAACTCTACGTCTGCTGTAAAGATACGTCATGGCACCACAATCGTGCTGTTCAATGCTATCTCGGCTCGGCCGTCGGGATCCTCAGTCTCGGAAGTATGTGATTACAATAACCTTGCATTGCAGTGCCTGATCCTTCCTCAATATCTTAGCTGACATAGTCGGAGATTCATTTCTCGTCGCCATCCCGTTGCACATGCTGTGGAAAATGAGGCTTCCGAGAAATCAGAAACGCCTCATTTTCTGTATATTCGCGTCCAGCATCCTGAGCTCTATGGCAGGGGTTGTCTACGCTGTCTTTGTCTTCAATGCGCAGTTGCTGCATTCCACGCCGTGGCAGATGGCAATTGGCCTTTCCGCCAACATCAAGGTGCGGTTGCAAGAGAAAAGAAAATGCATCCCTTGACGGTTTCTTCTTTCTACCATTTGCATGCTACTACAGGCTACCGTCACGCTGCTTGTATGCAATCTACTCGTGATCGTGACCTATATTTATCGCGTTTTCTGGAAGCAAAACGATGAAGCCATGTCGGAGACGACCGAAACCCGCTCAAAACACACGCAGTCCCCCGCTCCGCGTTCGCCGACGCCGCATTCTCTCCTCCCGCCCCTTACGACAGTCTCTTTGTCCCTGACCCAGGTGACAGACGGCCTAGGTGGGTTACGGACGCTGTCGAGCGCGAGTCGAGGCGGTTCGGAGGTGCTTTCCTTCACGCTTTCCCACCCACGATCACCGCAGGACGTGGGCCAGACGCCCACATTCCTGATGCAGGAGGCGGCGCCCGACAAATCATGTTCCTGATCTCATGAGCCTGACCGCCACACCCTTGTACTACCCTTGCCTCATGTTTTCACGCCATCATAGATCCTGACTCAGGAAAAAAAAACTGAGTCGACCTTGTTGTTCTCAGCTGGTTGCTTGTCATAGCCGCAGAACATCAACCTTGCCCGTGTACGACTATATTCTCTGGTCCTTTGCTTCATTGGTGACTTGAAATGCATCATTTCTATGTATTGTGCACATTCTACAGCGGTAGTGTGTTTGTCTTCATGCACATGTGTTTCATTTTCTGAATTGTTTCTAAGGAGGAAGTCGGTGTGATGCAATGTATCTGAAAAGATCTGGCGTCGGGCTCGGGCGATCATGATCGGGGCCTGATGTCGGCATGTACTGATACCGACGCCATATTCCTTTTATTGTTCCGTGCTGCCCATAATTGGTGCGTATTTTTTGCGGCGAGGGCCAGTGGGAGAACGTTTGCACGTGCTTGCGAATACTGAATTCCTCAGATCTTCCCTATGAGAAAGTTCGTGCAATACTTACTGCGCGGCTGAAGGCCGCTTGATGTCATGCCATGTCCGTTCTTTCGCACATCAGAATCAATATGTGAGTCGTGATCACACCCTGGTTGAACATATGTATTGTTGCCTACTCCTTTCAATGCCAGCAACTTATTCTACCTTCCTCCGTTATTCTGTTCTTGCGTTGTAGTCACCCCTGTCTGAATTTGACCAGCGAGCGCCAAAAAAGCGATCCAGTCCCGTTTTGGTTTCCCATTTGTTGCGTCAACGTTTTGGTGCCGAAATTCACAGCGGCATGTTCGTCAGTTTTTTTTTTCCTTCGCAAACTTGCTTATGTGGGGCTCGCTTGAATCCCTTTCATCTCTTGTATACCAGTGCCCTTCGTCATCCGTATCGCCTAGGTGAGATTGGATTCCTTTTCATATCTTCCGTTGTTCGTCTTCTACAACTCGGGCACTGTCTGGGGGAATTAATTCTTGGCTTATGAGATAAGAATTCCGGGAAGGCGGGTTCCAGATTGGGATAAACATGATGAACGTGCTCCGGGAGAAGGGTTTCGCTCTCCTTGGCTGCCCATCTTACAAGTGTTTACTCTGCCTCATGCTGGCGGCGTACCGTGCGCAAAACGAAAATGCAACTTTCTCCTTACCAGATCCCTTTCCTAAGTCTACGAAAGATTTCATGCACATCATTCTGTACACGAGGAGTACTGCCGTTGACTTATTTGCACATTACCCCTTTGCGCTCCCAGCGGCGCTATGAGCTTTAAAAACCATGACGCATGTTGGTGACAGGATGGCAGCAACACGGTAAGTGCCGACAACCCTGCACGGCAAGGCGCTCAGCCTCGCTTCTAGGATGGTTCTCACAAATGCATCTACTCTGCCAGCGCATCTTGAATCTCATGATCAGAAGAACGACTGATCTTGCTCACACGCCCGAGTGCTCGCAAACACGCTTGTCTCTGGCATTTAACCTTTTTTTCCCGCCCCACAGCGCAACAGGATCCAGTTACTCAACACCCTGTAGATCCTCCGTGTGTTGGAAATGGTAAGAGACAACGAAATCTTGTAAAGTCGTTTCTTTGTTAGTAAAATCGCGCTC
Source organism: Macrocybe indica (assembly GCA_030407095.1). Taxonomy (NCBI): domain Eukaryota; kingdom Fungi; phylum Basidiomycota; class Agaricomycetes; order Agaricales; family Callistosporiaceae; genus Macrocybe; species Macrocybe indica. Next base: position 2,156,769 of record JARFTL010000005.1, read on the forward strand.
GTCCCTCCGGCGACTTTTCGCTGCACCGCCCGCGAAGAGACATCTGCTTTGATACTGGGAGACGCGCTTTTCCCTGACCAAGCCCCTTGCCCAACCTCCTAACCAACGACGCTAACTTACTCCTGCAGCGCTCCCGGTGCTGAATCGCTTTTATAAAGACGTCAGACGGGACGCGTCGAAGAATACATACCTGATAGCTTCGTGGCCTTTCTTTCCACTTCCCATCGAAGTCTCGGCTCGCCCTTGCCGTAGAGAAAAGATTCAAACCATACCCTCCCAATTTCTTCTACGCCGCGAACTTTGCAGACCTATCGGTCACTCAAGGCCCCGCGGTCAATGACAGGATTATCACCCAATGTCACTCTTGCGGCTTTTCGAGGTAAATCGCGCGAAAGTCGTCTTTCTCCTAGAGTAAGGCCTAACTATCTGGTTTTCGTTCTGTATGCATACCCAGCCACCGCGACACCCCTGCATGTCGTGGCGATATGCGCAACAGCGCTTCGCCTCCATCGCCGATATCGGCTAGGTCGCTTGTGGTGGGATGATATCTGGGCTGCGGCGGCCTTATTCTGCGACCTCGTATTCAGCACGACACCGTGGTTACGAGCTGAGACCACCGGTAAGCTTACCCAAAAGAAATTTTTCGAGTAGCAACTCAAAACGACAACCAACTCAGATACGTCTGCACCACAACTTCAGCGTATCGTGGCTACTTGGCTGGCCGCTTTACTGTTTCCTATAGTTGTATGGTGTGTTACGTATCTGATACCTTCCTTTGCCCAACCTCTTAACAAATCAATACAGGATGGCCCGAATGAGCATATGCATGTCCATCGCTCGGCTGGTTCCTCCACAAACGCGTGCCAGGAAATTGGTTAATGCAGTCGCGGCATGCTTTCTGCTCATGCTAGGAGCGATCTTGGTCCAAAAGCTTTATGTGTGTTGTAAAGACACATCCTGGTACCACAACATAACTGCACAATGTTATCTCGGAACGCCGGTTGCGGTTCTCAATCTTAGTAGTATGGCGCGAACTCGCATTCCGGTCATACCTGCTCGTTGACAATTTCACTTTTTCCAGCTGATATCGTAGCGGATTCATGTCTCGTGGCGATGCCTCTTAATATGCTGTGGAGAGTCAAGCTGCCGAAGAGTCAGAAACGTCTGATCCTTTTGATATTTACATCGAGCATCTTGAACTCTATGGCTGGTATTGTGTATGCTACTTTCGTGATCAAATCGCAATTGTCGGCGCACACGATTCCACAGCAGATGGCCATTGGTCTTTCCGCTAATATCAAGGTGCATTCCGTCTTGCTTCACCATCTATGCCAGTTTCTGACAATCGGCTATATTTCTTCCTGCAGGCCACAATCTCTCTCCTCGTGTGCAACCTGCTTGTGATCGTGACGTTCGTCTATTGTCGACTCTTGAAGCAAGACGATGAAGCGACAACGGACATGACCGGGTCTTACACAAAGCGGATGCGACCTGTTCGACATTCACCCACATTTACGCTCACTATTATCTCGCTACCCCAGACTACCAACTTGGACTCCGAACGACACCTTACGACCAATTCAGACATATTAAAGTCTTCGACACCACCGGTGCTCTCCTCGGTTATGTCCGCCCTACCATTACCGCAGCCAGGTGTCTGGCAGACATCGACATTTCAGGCGCAAGGGTCGGCCTTAGGAAAGCCTTTCGCCTCTTGACCATGATCTAAACAGTTGGTAAGTTTTCAATGCATTCCACATCAGATCCACTAGGAGTTTTTGTGACTCCTATGTTGAGTAGATCAATTGTATATCACGTCTCTACTGCTGTCGAGGAACTAGGCTATACTTGCTTGTATCATATATAACTTCGATTCAATTTACTCATATTCAATATTCGTGACTTTGCACACGGCGAATAAGGGGTAAGATCGTTTGGCAAAGACTCTCAGTCATGGTCCTAGACACCAGCTGAGGAACCCAGATTGCATCTAATCAATGCGAGCGCAAGATATGAGGACACGTCTTCGGTCGTTGTGCATTCGAAGCGTCACGTTCACCCCTGAGTTCATCAGTTGAAACCCGCCACTCTCCCTTCCACGATAAAATCGCACCTGAAAACCTCATTACGTGCGACGCCGCACTGCGCCTCCTTTATTCTTAGTTTCGAGAATCCTAGGGGCGGATAATCATTGTGGCGCATCACCACATCTTAGGTTGACTACGCTTCGAATGGGTGTCGCAGCGACCACGGCTTTGATATCCTTGGTCGGCCAGGCGTGCTAGAACTGAGATGAATCTATGTGCTACGGAGATTAGTACAGATAGTGAGTGAAGCAGCCTTCGTTCGTTTTCCCATCCAACAGCAGTCTTTCCTAGCCGTGACTCGAAGGCGGATACCTCGCTCAGGGCGAGCCGTGAGTGGATGACGTGCCTTGGCTCCTTTGGCCTTTCCTAAATCAGGGAAAGCTTCGTCGAAATCATAACCCTATTCTATACAAAGAAAGCTGAGCGCCTTCAGGTGTTTTATAGGAGCAGGCGCGCTTTTTCTTCTGCATTCTGAAACCACCGCCTGTGGACTTATGTACTAAACTATTGTTTCCAAAGGAAAGGGTTATATCGTAGAAGGACCATTCGGATTTTGCGTAGAAAGGTCTCTGTCCCGTAACAGAACCACTCAAACCCATTGATCACGTAGATTCTGCATGCAGATCTGATTGAATAGATTGGGTTCTAACCGTGATCACGGTATCATTTCCTCGCTCTCTCCTTGAAGTCAGGGCGTCCACAAATACCTCTTTCATTCGGTTTGATCCTCGAGCAAAATTCGTTGCCCGCCGACCCACGTAAAACCATGCAACACATCCCCGTCACGCGGGCAACAGATTAATGCCCGAAGGTGGCCGAAGGCAATGATTCCCCACGTATCATAGGTAATACCCTGCATCGCCGAACACGGGCGCTCTTTTCACAATGCAAAAAGCGCTTCCAACATATGATGGATCATGTTCCTTCTCGGCACATTTGACGGCATGTCTGCTCAAGTGAAAAGGGCCGTACGAGTCTGAGAAGCCGGAGAAGGGGCAAGAACCAACCATCGTTGAACTTTCATCGATCTAATTGTTGATGGTGGGTTTTCTGACTGTTGTGATTCGCTGCAGGCTTGTATATACATACGTCTTAACAAGACTGCCGATGGTTGTGTGAGCGAATTTCCTCTCTTTTGTGCTTTGATTTATTTGATTAGAGATATGAACGCCCCTCACATCTAACGAGAAGCGTCTCATGCGTTTCATCCCAGTGCAAACGCGGTGCTGCAAGCGAAGAAGGCAACCTCTTTTCTCCCTTTTGGCTCCGGCTGCCCTGACCTGGCTGAACCACCAATCAAAAGTAGTATGCGCCGCTAAGTTAAAATTGTATGACCCTTTACGGATCGCCCAGATCAGCTGGAAGTCATTCATGGTGCAACTTATAAGGGTTGTCCGCCAGAGCTTCATTCCTTCCAGTCTTGTTTATTCTGTTTTCCCCTCCCCTTTTTTCTTCACCATTGTGTCGCCGTGCAAGTCTCATCGAAATCGATCGCCTTCAGCGCACATCCGTTTCATTTCCCCTTCTTCCATCATGGCATTGAGTTTGGAAGCGAGGAAAGGTATTCCCTTTGCGATGGCGACGAGAAAGACTTCAGCCTGACATCATCCGATGCCTAGGGATCACCGCAACATTCCACTGTTTGGCCTTCGCTGCTACGATGTTTCGGTTGCTTCAACGATACAGGAAACGACAAGTGTGGTGGGATGATTTCTGGGCTTTCCTTGCTCTCCTGTTTGACATCATATTCTTCTCCACGCTATGGTTTCGGGGAGATGAAACTGATGGCAGTGCGTTGCATATTTTGCTTCTCAAGGAGAGATAAACTCACCCAAGCTTCAGTCAGTCAGAAGGAACGTGATGGACGCATTCTGTCATTCTGGCTTACGGCAACGATGTCCCCTTCTGTGATATGGTGAGTTTGCATCGATAGTAAATGCCCTCTTTTCGTCACAGTCGCGTTATCAGGTCGGCCCATATCAGCATCGGTCTATCTATTGTCCGGCTCGTCCCTGAGGGCACGAGAGCGCGAAAGCTGCTCTACTCCATGCTGGCTGCCTTTGGACTTGTGTGGCTCTCGCTTCTGCTCTATAGAGTAATCGCATGCAGCGAGGACAAGACGTGGTATCATAATCGGTCTGTGTATTGTACCCTGGGAACTGAGCTCGGGGTAATAGCCCTAATCTGTGAGTAGAATGTCTTTTGTTCGGTATTTTTCGATTCCTCTTTCTCGGGCATGTTGGCATCCCTGCTGATCATCCTTCCTTCCTTACCTAGCGGACACACTTGCAGATACATGCTTGATCGTGATACCTCTCCGGATGTTGCGACATGTGCAGCTCCCTAGCCGTCAGCGGCGATTGATTCTGTCTATCTTTGCATCCAGCGTTCTGAGCACACTGTGCGGCATCTTATATGCCGCTTTCATCTTTATTTCCGGGAGATTTGGGGTTCGGAGGGGCGTATTCATAGGGCTGGCCACGCATTTAAATGTAGGTGGCAGGCTCAATGATTGCTGTGACCACTTGTTGACTGTCTGAATCGCATTGTTGGGTCAGGGCGCTGTGACCCTTCTTATCTGCAATTTGCTGGTTATCGTCACATACATATTCTGCTTGTTCTGGAAAAAGGAAGACGACGATGTTACGGAGCCATCGGAGACGAGGAGTCAGGCATCGAGGACTGCCCCTCCGAGTACCTTTGCAGGCCTCACGTTCACGCAGATCACGGACATGCAAACGTCTGGGCGCACATCCCGTTCGCCATGCAGTATTCCTTGATACGACGGACACTGAACCCACGACCCGGTTCAACCAGTCCACGCCGTGTTAGATGACTTCAAGCTCATGACACAAGGAACAGCATACTACGGGGCTTACCTACCTTATTCGGACTTTGGACGCTCTTCCAGGGACATTCTTTATCTCTCGCGCACTCATTCGTCGTAAATCGCTGTCATTTTGCTTTGATATTCCGTAAACAACTCTTGTAATGATAGTGATAAAGGAAAGGTGATCTAATTGCGAGCACCTCAGACCTGGGCATACCGTATCTGTGTGCCGAACGCGTCAAATTTTCACAAGCCTCCTCTGTCATCGAATCGCCATCATCAAGCCACATTATGGAAATCGTGTCTTTCAGCAGCCAGTTGTCTTCGTCGTGTCCTTTCCAAGCACCATATAAAAAAGCCTCCTGCTTGTATGGACTCCACGTTTCTGTTACACCGTCATCCTTCACACAAAATTTCAGCATAACTTGTCCTTTTCTTTTGCGATTCAGTTCAGAAACGAACCTGACATGAAATACCTCCGCAGGCCTCATGATGCGCACGTGTTCAGTTTCCGCTTTTGCCCAGGTCTGTCGTCATTCCCTGATTGGCTTGCTGCCTTTGCGCACTCCCGCCCCCGACGGACGTTCTCGGGCATTGTCATCGTTGACGGTCACATACGGCTATGATACCCGACGTCGACCTCGTCATTGCCTTTCGTGCCTCCAAGAAATCGAGCCTGTCGAAGCAACAGATCCGTGATGACGCTCGCAAGGCGGAGCAGCAGTATTCTCGTCTCATCGACACCCTCACATATGGTGGCTTGCGCGCCGTAGGTAGACGTGGCGAGTCGTTGGGCCATTTGCTTGTTTTGGTGTCTTGTCCGCAGGAACACATCGAAAATCTGATCAGGCGCGAGCGGTGAGCGACAGATGCTGTCTCGCTCTTCATATACCTTTAGTTTTCTTACCTGATTGGTGAATCGAACAGAGAGTCAGATTTCCTGTCTGGCTTGTCGACGAAACCTGTTGAGTCCGGAGAGTTCGTTGGTCCACTGTCGTCTGCGGATCGCCTGCGGCTGGTGTACACCTACGTTACGTCTTCGCCAGCGGATGGCGGCCTTGGCGTCACGCAAGATGTCCCAGAGTGGGATCTCGTTGAGTCTATCATGATATTGCATGACCGACAGTTCAATGATGCATGGCTACGCGCATGGACGATCCATCGCATCGCTGACGTCCAACTCGATAAAATACGAGACCAGGTTCGTGGAGTACACCTTTACGTGCCACATCGTAATTCTCACCGTTCCTCTCCGTTACCTGGATTAGTTCGGCGACTCCGTCGCACTGTACTACGCATTTCTGTCCTCGTACACAAAATTCCTGGCATTCCCTGCTGTGTTGGGTCTGCTATTCTACTTCTTCGGCTCAGCGTATTCACCAACCTACTCCATCCTCATCTTCCTTTGGTCCGTCATTTTCGTCGAATGGTGGCGTGTCCGCGAACGAATTCTGTCTCTCCGTTTCGGGACCCGTGGGTCATTTCGCGTCGAGAAACGCCGTGCCCAATATAAGCCGGGCTTCCCTTGGTGGAAGCGCGAGCTTCGAATGATCGCCAGCTTGCCCGTCCTCACTTTCTTTGCGTTCCTTCTGGCCGCCCTTCTTACTGGCATCTTTGTCTTTGAAGCCTTCGTCACGCAATTGTACACAGGCCCGGGGTACCAACTAATCGTGAGTGTTGTCGGTGTGAATGACACACCCTCCTTACCCGCATCCATTTGTGTTTCAGGCGTTCAGCCCGACGCTACTGTTCGTCGCCCTTGTCCCTCAGTTCATGGCAATGTACCAATCCCTTGCCCAGCGTCTTACAACATGGGAGAACCACTCGCACCAGTCCGCGCACCAGGCTTCCTTGACCATCAAGACCTTCGCGTTGAGTTCCCAGGTGGCCTACCTTGGCCTGGCACTGAGCGCATTCGTGTATGTACCCTTTGGTGAAGGCGTAATGCAGCTTGTGCAGACGTGGCTATTCAACGGGACGGCACGTGTACCGCTCTCGCAGCTTCAAGGCAATACGAGCGTTGATGCGACCGTGATAGCTAATACCAGCAGTGCGGAGGGCGAAAAAGCTAACCTCGGATCCAGGCAAGGCATGTGGGACGTAGACACGGCGAATGCAAGGCACAAGCTCGATCCGAGGCGTCTCAGGAACCAAATGTTCGCCTTCATGGTCACGAGCCAAGTTATCAATGCGTTCCAGGAGGTTGGCCTGCCGTACGTCCTCCGCGCGGTTGCATCTTTCCAGAACAGCAGGAAAAAAGGTGCTAGGCCTGGTTCTCCAGCGAGCCCTAGTGAGAAGACTGGAGCTACGGTGAAGAAGCGTGTCGTGTTTGAGGATGAAAAAGAGAAAGGTGGAATGGAGGAGAGAGAGTTTCTGGATCGTGTTAGAGAGGAAGTCGCCCTGCCCGAGTACGACCTGTTTGAAGACTACAACGAGATGGTTACGCAATTTGGTTATGTCGCCGTCTGGTCTACAATATGGCCCTTGACATCTGGTATGTCCCTTCTTCCACTGGGAATGCATAAGATGGTTGAAGAAGATTTCATTTAAAAAAAAAAATCCACTCGAAAGTCATGGCCGTTCTCAACAACTTCCTCGAGCTCCGTTCGGACGCTCTCAAAATGACGGCACACCACCGCCGCCCGATCCCAATGCGAACAGACACGATCGGGCCCTGGCTCGACGCGCTTACGTTCCTCACCTGGCTCTCCGCACTCACCAACTCAGCGCTTGTGTACCTCTTCTGCCCGCGCTCGCAAGTGCATTGTTCGGCCTCTGCCGGCTCGAATGGCGCCGCGCAGCTAGAAAAAGTGCACCAGCACCTTTTCGCGGCGTCAGGCACGACAGGGGCGCCTCGCGCTGATGACTTGGCGGACGGAGCATATGGTGCGACGAGGGAACTCTTGATGACGGCGCTGCTGATCGCGCTTGCGGCGAGCCATGGTTACATCCTTGTGAGGGCGGTCGTACGGCATATCATGGAGCGCGCTGTCTGGTTCAGCTCCAGGGAGGCGAAAGAGCAGGAAATAGAAGAGAGGAAGATCAAAGAGACGTTCCTCCAACGGCGCATGTCCGAAGAGAAGGAGAGACGAGCACATTCGAGAGCTGCTACAGCTACCGAGCATACTAGTGCCGCTTCAGAAACCGGTGAACAGATCGGATTTTGGGATAATGACGAGGGTCTGGAGGAAATCAAACGCATCACCAAAGAGGTGTAATTGGACGCGTCGACGCCTTTTTATAATCACTTGGAAGGGGGCATCCTTTTCTGGGCATATGCACGATTGTATTGATACTCTATGCTGCTGGTTATGCTACACTCCATTGGACGTTGACTATCGTAATATACACGGTTCCATCCACAAGGGTGACCACTCTTCCAATCTTCCAAAAAGTGCGCTCTTTATCTTCCTTTCTTCGCTTTGGATTTCCCAGTTTGCTTGGCCGGCTTGACAATAGAATGACAAAGCAGAAATGGTCGCGGAACGAAGATCACATACCGCTTTCTTGGTTGGCGCTGCAGGTTGGTCCCTGACTTCGGATGCCACAGTCTTGGCCTTCATTTTCTAAAAAGTGGCGCGTGAGCCCTCCTATGTCATTCAACAAACCACACATACCGAGGTTTTCCTTCCCTGCGCAATCTTTTCCTCCTGACGATCCCGCTTTCCGAGTACAGAAAGAGGCTCAGGGTCGGAAAGCTCTGACATGTCATCGTCAGCGGCGGCGCCATTCAATTCAGAGAATGTCTTTGGGTTCTCAGCGACCCGTCCAGATGGTGAGCCCTGTCCTCTGGTGCAGCTCTCAAGGTTAAGCGCGATTACATTCTTGGCAATGCAATCTGCAACATCGTGTGCCAAGACGGTCGCGCTCCGATCATCCAGCGTCGTTGTCAAAGTATCGACGATAGTAGTGGATGGGTCACAAGTGACCAAGGCCGAAGGGGCAACCTGACGATAGTACTTCAATGCATCGCACATCCATCAAGAAATCTGACGGTGTCATTTACCGTTTGAATAGGCATTGCACGATTCACAGTATCCCACATGCTTAGGTCGGCAATCGATTTGTGTTCAAAAGCAGACTCTTGCTTCTCTTTCAACAAACGAGCGATAGTGACTTCCAACTCTTGGACCTTTGCCTGCAGTACGGCATTCAAATTCTCTCGCTAAAATAGTCCCCGATTGGCTTCAGGAGAAAATGCTGAGGAGAAAGTAGTCACCCTTTTGAGTTTATTGACCTGTGAAACGGCTTCGTTCTCATGGAATGAACTTGTTGTCTTCACTAACCAATCGACAAACTCCTTTTCGTGGTCAGTCTGCGGGCAAAAGTGAACATTATAAGCTAGGCGACAACGATCGGAAAATACCAAATTTCCGGCATCGTATCGAGCTCGTATATCCGTGGATTTCTTCAAAACGTCCTCTTTGTCCTGTTGCAACCGTGCGATCGTCCTCTGTAATGCATTTACGGCTTTCTCCTCCTTCTCTTTGGCCTCGACGATGTCGCGGCAGTGCTTGTCTTCGAGTTCCTTCCTCACCCGAGTCAAATCTTCAAAATTTGCTCTCAAGATTGCCATTTCACGTTCTGCAGATTCAGCACGTTCTTCAAGGAGCTTGGCTACATGTTTAGTTCCTGCTTCTCGCTCCTGCATTCTCGCGTTGAAGTCCTGTCTAGCTCTGTCGAGCTCTGCCTGCCACTTGGAAGAGTGCTCTCGTGCTTCATTGAGAGCGCACTGCAAATCGTCATTGTGCCCTTTCAAAACAGCCACCTCCAGCTCGAATTTTCCCGTTACCGAGGCCAGTTTAGTCTGAAAATTACGAGGGAGATCAAGTTTAGGATGAATTTCGGGCGAGGGGTGCGTACTGCTGCTAGAGTCTCTGAAGTCAATAGTCGTTCCTACAAAGACACATCAAAGGTGATCGGAGGCTGGTATCTTGGTTGGACAAACCTGCATATCTCCAGAATGCTCCTTCGTAAGACGAAGTGTTATTGCTTGAGCGTCGAATCGCTCTTGAAGGACCTGTCAAAGAAATGATGTTGAAGTGGACAACCATCCAAAACGTTCATACCGCTGCCCGACTTTCTGCATCTCGTAATCTCGGGGACCAGGTCAGTTCCGCATTCGCTCAGCGATTTTGTCCTGAAGACCAACAGTTTGTCTTTCTCCTCCCTATCCCTCTTCGCTTCCGTTAGTTCTGTTTCGTATTTATCCTTCAACTGGTGAATTTCTCGCTCAGCCTTATCGAAGCTACGGCACATTTTAGTCGTCAGATAGCCAAACGGAGTATAACAGACTGTTTCAGGAGCTCGTTTTTGCTCTCGAAAAGCGCCTTGTTCTCCTCCTTAAGGACGAGGACCTCTTTCTCATGCTTGTTGGCTCGTTCGCGCAGCTCCAGGTGTTGTTGTGATGCTCTGGTTTATGGAAATCGCTGTGATCAACGTTATAAAGAGTCTAAAATGTGCTGGCTTACAAACGTAACGACTCTTCGGTGGTGGTCAATTTCGTTGTCAGATCCACTACACGCCTTTCCAGGTCACATTTTCTGTTCCGCATCAATGAGAAGGCTTTATGATTGAAAAATGCCTGCATCATACTCTGTTTCAGTGTTCTTCAATGACGCAAGCTGCTTGTTCTTCTCTGTTATCATTTCTGTTAATTCACCCAGCCTGTCAAAGCTAATGAGCAATCACGAATCACAACTTTACGAAAAGCAGAGCTAACCGTTTATTGGCGACAGCGAATTTCTGTTCTAGGTCTACGTATCCGAGCATCGCATCTACCGACTCTTTTTCTCTTTTCAACAAAGAGTCACTCAGATCTTCTATTTTCTTGACTACAGAGGTGCTGAGTGAGTGAGGGGAATTTGCATTCTATGATTCTCACCGATGTTGTTCATTTCCACGTCAAACCCACACCTTTCCTTGACACTCTTTAAAAGCTCACAAAGCGTATTTCTCTCTCCCTCCTCGAGCTCCTTGACACGAGTCTGGGTTTCTGCCAACTGCGAAGACATGTGGAACAGCTTGTCTCTGAGCATGTCATTTACTCTCTGAGCTACAGGGCCAAAAATTAGCCGGACGACCGAATACAAGGCACTAACACTTACATGCGGCGAAGTCATCTTGGAGTTCCCGTATCACAGGTCGAACCTCGACAGCGAGGCCGTAGTTTCCATTGCCATCAAGTAGAGGCTGTATGGCTTTGCCGACGTGGCATTAGTATTAAAAAAGTCCTGTGAAGAATATGATAGGATTACCCTGCAAGCCCTCAGCTACGGATATGCGCACGTCTTTGACCTCTTCATACATAGCCTTACAGGCGTCGCTTGAGACAATAAGGTCATTCTGCGATCTGCGCAGAGTCTCGAAACTGAAACGGCATCTCAGCAGAAAATACAAACATGAAGACAAAATGCCTTGCGTCTCATTGAGCTCATCAAATCCGTTCCTGAGGCGCGTAATTCTCTTCTTGTTCTCCCCAAGCTGTAATCGCGTTGCGTCAGATTCTTCTTTGACGGAGGCCAGTTCTTTCACAAGCTCTGCTCGTGTGTTGTCAGATGAAACGAGTTCTGTTTGCAAGCGAGTAAGATCTTTCTTCGCGATAATTAGCTCGTCCTTGAGTGAGGCGCATTCTTGCAAAGTTGAAGCCAGTTCCTCCTCCGTCGATCGAGCTCGCTGATTAGCGGAATGAAGCTCCGACCGCAAGGAGCTATTAGCAGTCTTCAAATTCTCGCGTTCCGAGCGGACGCTATTTAATTCCAAGACGAGCGACTCGTTCTGACGACGCTGCATACGTCCCGGAAAGTGAGCAACAAAATTGACACATGTTATATGCGCGTCAAATTCCCCGCATAGAAAATATATGCGCTTCAATGAACACTGAACGTGTAACGGACCTGCTCTTTTAAACTTTCACTCAACGTTTCGACTTGTCGGATAGCGCCTAACGTGATATGGGGAAGTTCGTGGAATTCTGAAGATTTGAAACTACTAGACACGGGCAAATCCGCGTCTTCGTTGCGAGTCTCGGCGGTTATTGAGGTCTGACGCGACCTTGGCCTAGATCCCGACCTTGGCCGTTCGGGTGGGCAGGGCAATGGAATCCTCTGAAGCGACTGTGACATTTCATGGGGCTCCATGGTCCGTGTCTGGGACCGTTGCGGAGGTTCCGGATCCGATTTTGCATCCTGAGTCGTGCTATCATCTAGAAAACGTCATATGTAGTATGTACCAACATGTGCGAAAATCAAGGAGACCAACAAGACTCTTCGTTCGAGACGGACCGAATCTCTATCTCCTGAGAGTCGGCGCGCGGACGCGAATTATGGGTTAATGATTCATGTCCATCCTGAAAATGATTAGTTATGTCTAGGAAGGGCGCCGAAGTTCGTGGCGGTTGTAGCGGCCGCGACTGTGACCTGTGAGAACGATGCAGAGCAGGGAAAAGGATAGGTCGATCGGCCTCCTCTTGCAATAATCCAGCCTTTGAGTTCCGCGATAGAATCCGGGGACTGAAGGGCTGGATCGAATCTAGGTTTTCACGCTGGCTCAACATTTGCGACAAGGGAAAGTGTTTTGGCTTCGAGCTAGGGGCCGACCGGGCTGACGCAGGAGCAAGGATAGGTCGGAAAGCTGGATAAAAGGGTTCATTTCTGTCCATAGCATACACCAAGAAGAATTCTGCAAGGAGGAGGTATAGATTATGTTTGGATGAAGAAGAAAATCGCGAAAGCTTTGCGGCGCTCATGAAAATCCCGACGCGCACGATCACGTGAACCCCCCTTCTCTGTCGGGGCATGTCCAGTTATGGCAACAGCGGAGAAGAAGTTGGCCTTCTCGGTTCACAGGCAATTGACCAGAGCTATAAGAAAGCAAGTACCCAGATCAAAGCTATGATGCAGCTCGACATGACGGCCTAGTACGCTCGAGTTGAATCCAATTCAGTTGCATCACCGGGACATTGATAACGAACCCTTTGACAGCGTGAAACCAGGTTCAAATGGAACATTAGGCTTGATGCCAGTGCGTTGTTGATAAGCCCGTTGCTGCTGAATGCATGGGTTCGAATCAGAAATTCGTTTTCCGCCACAGGACTATACAAACCAGAATTTGGTACCTCCTTGTCTTGGATCACAAACTACCCCAACTTCAATTTGGTTAATGTGTGCCTAGATGAGAACTATACCTCCTCTCAGCGTCAGAAGCACACTGGACACGGGAGCGACGACGTCTATGACCGGTCTTACGCTCCGACGAACCCGGGAACCGACTGTCGGGGCGCATATGCTGGTGGTCCCCTCAAACTCCTCTCTCCAAGCTTTTCCGTATCCCGAAGATGAACCATAACACTGCACTTGCACAGTCTCTCCCAGCGAGAGAGCTGCACGAGTTGGTCACCAGCAACGAATACTTCGCTATTGCCAACAAATTGGAAGGCCTTGCCGACTCCGCCAACGACGACTCTCCTAAGACGACACGGGCTGATCTCTTGGCCCGTCCGAGGAGACGTAACCTTGACGCTCTCCAAAATTATCGCGACCAGCAGACCAGTGACCCCTTCCGGATCACAAACACCGAAGACGCATAGCACTACCGCACCCCGTTCTCTCGCATTCGTCATCGCCTTGCAGAGTCGTTGTTCACTGTTGCTGTAATTCGCAGCGACGCCGGGAGGACTGTTCTCGAGGACCTTATGACGCTCTAGGGATCGGCGTTTCGTGTCGAGCATCGACCTGGCTTGGAGCCTAAGAAGTGTCATTGCCCGACGAATCCCGACCAGAACGAGTAAGGGTGTGCTCATTTCCGTTCTTGAGATGATAGCTGAGTCCTTCTATACTGACCCATTCGTCTGCTCGTTTAGTGATTTCTTCGCAATTCGTCACTTGCTGTATCTATGCTCGGGCGCATTCCCCAGAGCTCTGCCATCTCTCATCGAGAGCGAGTTCTCCCAGCTCAGCCTTTTGAGCGACTACGCGTCCAGCGCTTCCGCCAACTCCCCTTCTTGCGCTATTCCCAAGCTCGAGGCGATTTTCTATTATTTGGGCATCTCTCCAACTCCCTTGAAGCTCATTTGGCGCACAGGGAGCTTGAAGACTCCCTACATCAAGCTTAAGTGGGCGCATGGAGTATTCGGCCACAAGGTCGTGGGTTACCTGGTTCGGGACTTGCCAAAGACCCAGAGGGTCGCTTGGACGTCCATCGACGCAGAAGGGGACGAGAAGATCCACGGTCCTGTGTCGTGCTCCGGGTCGGTGTTCGCCCCGATTCGCTCCAGGGTGAGGACGCCTTCAACTCGGGGAAGGAGGTCCTTGACCCCTCTGCAAGCTTCGACATCGCAAATCTGTCTACAAGAGGTCGGCGAGTCCAGCGTTCCTCGGCTCCGTTTCCAACCTTAACACTATCATGGATGTTCGCGGTCCCCTGACTCCACTTAGTACCGCTTGTCTGCTCGTATCGCAAAGCTGCTGACGCAATCGATCGGAGAAGGATAACCATCTATTTGAATCTCTGCCGTATTTCAAAGCTTCCCACTTTCCAGCACCCCGCCATAGTCACCCGCAATATTTTGTGTACTTTTTCTGCTTTCAACCGCTCCGCCCGAACCTGGGTACCTATACCCTCGAAAAACGCACAGAGCCAAGTGGCGCGGAGGCTTTCCCCTCCCACCACGGAACATTGACACCTCCCAGACGATGCCACAGTGCGCGCTGCGTTCCTGGTGACTGACGCCGAGGACCAAACGTCATTTGAAGGCGCGCCCCTCGCGAACCATGACGCTACTGTCCACCGCGCGCTTTGCTTCCGGCCTGGATTCGCAGAAGTTGGTCGATGGTATCGAGGGAGGGACGAAGTTCATGCTCGAGTGCGTCTCCCGCCTGACTCTCCTGAGCAAGTGCGGGAGGGATGGGCTTTACGTGGACATCAAACCCACCGAACCTGCCGGGCACGGTCTTCCGTCTCGTCAACGGGCACCTCGACTCGCTCGGGAATACGCTACCTTTGCGCGCCCGGCGGATGAGGATGCTGGCGGACGTCCTGCGCGAGCCCAGGTGCAGCGGCGGCTTCATCGCCGGCGACTTCAACACCATCAGCCCCGGGGACGAAGGGCTGGTCGACGAGAACGGCCTGGTGGATGCGTGGGTCGCGTTGCATGGGAGGGCAGGCCCTGGGTGGGGTGTCGGCGCGGAACGACAGGACGGACTGGGACCGGGCAGGTTGGACAAGGTTGCCATGATGGGCTTGAAGGCCGAGGAGATGCAAGTCCTCCGCCCTGGTCGTATTGAGGTTCCCCAGGCCGGGCGAGGCATCTGTCGAGATCCCTTGGAGCGACCATTACGGGCTGAGATGCGCCTTTACCGTCTAAATGCTGTCAGGCAGAGGAGAGTGTTTTGCGCGTGTAAGCGCTAAGTATGAGCTGATAGAGATAACACTGCATACGGTCTACCTTGCCTATTGACGATGTCTCAACGAATGGCAGTTGTATCTCTATAATTCGGGTCCGTAACCGATAATAGATTGTGGAGCGGAAGCACGCTGGTGGCCTTCACGACGACTAACATCACCACGATCCTTCCCTTCCCTTCCTTCTTCCCTCTTGAATAAACGATGAAGTTGTTCCTGTCACTCCTTTCAATCCTACTTACCACCAGCTTCACGATTCCCGTCGAAAGCGCGGTCGTCTCTCTGGCAGAGTTGAAAGAAAAATCGGCCCAAGGTCTGCGCCTCCTCAGACTTTCGGACGGAGCGGAGCCCGTTTGGAAGACGGAGGAAGAAAAGCTGGGTTTACTTCGTTCAGGGCTACAATTCGTATGTCCTTGAACACTGAAAAAAAAATAAGACTGCAACCTCTAAAACCTGAAGGCTTCAACAGTTCGATATCACCGAAGTGCATGACCCCGATGCTCCACCTCAGCGAGGCGCGAAATTCTTTGTCCAGGCCCATACCTGTATGCCTCAATCTTTCCAATAAAATCATATAAAACCTGCTCACGAAATTGGAGTGCAGACTCGAGTCCTTCTCATCAACCCGAGGTCGATGCCATCATCCGGTCGCTGTCCATTCCAAACATGCAGGCGTACCTCAACAACCTGACGTCTTTTAATAATCGCTACTACAAATCTTCCACCGGCGCAGCGGCCACTGGATGGATAGTTCAGACCGTCGGAGACGTGAGATCATCAACAGTTGCCAGTATGAACTATTTTTTACTTATTCACTCTCGAACTCTCAGATCATCCGTGCCTATCCGAACAGCAAGGCTACCGTGAGTGCATTCAAGCATTCCTGGGGTCAAGATTCCATTATTGCCCGTATTCCGGGTTCTACGTCGGATGGACCGATCACGATCCTCGGTGCTCATATGGACTCCATTAATATGAATGATACCATGAATGGTCGAGCTCCTGGTGCTGATGACGATGGAAGCGGCACCATAAATCTTATGGAAGCTCTCCGTGCTTTGCTCGAAGCCAATTTCAGACCTGCTACTCCGGTCGAGTTTCACTGGTAGTCACTGTCCTCCCTCTCAGGACGACGACATCTTCTCACCGACATTGAACGATGGACATTAGGTACTCCGCCGAAGAAGTTGGCCTTCTCGGTTCACAGGCAATTGCCAAGAGCTATAAGAAAGCAAATACACAGGTCAAAGCTATGATGCAGCTGGACATGACAGCCTAGTATGCAGTTCAGTTACATTACTGGATCGTTGGTAACGAACCCTTTGACAGCTTGAAACCAGGTTCCAACGGAACGATAGGCTTGATGCCAGTGCGTCTTGATAAAACCTATTGCTGCTGAATGCACGGGTTCGAGTCAGAAATTCGTTTTCGACCACAGGACTATACAAACCAGAATCTGACGTCGTTCGTGGCATCCGTCATTGAAACTTATACCACCTTATCCTGGGTCACGAACTACCCAGTACGTATATTTTTGACGACGTTCTGGAAGATCGAAAACTCATTCTTTGCAAAGTGCGGATACGCGTGTTCGGATCATGCAAGCTGGGACCAGCAAGGCTATCCAACCGCCTTGCCCTACGAAGCCCACCTTGGGGAAGACCACCCCCGCGTTCACACCGACCTTGATTCCACCTCGTTCCCTGGATTCTCCTGGCAACACGCAGCCGAATTCGCAAAGATCGCCATCGCGTTCGCTTACGAACTTGGAGCCTAAAACATACCCTTCATGACTTGTATACCCCGGACTCTTCAGAGATACCATGTAGACCTCGTCGCTGTCAACAGGCCTGGTAATGTTCTTTCCAGGATCTGCATATAACCTACTCTGTTAATAATTTAAGTGCTTCTGAATACCGTTCCTGAGTTCCTTTCACGACGCTTTGTTCGATGAACCACCCTTCGCCGGCATGCCCTTCGGGACCACTCTCCAGCCCCTTGCGGAACCCAGAGCTCGTGAGCCAGTCCCTCACGTACTGCTTGTCGAAGCTTGGCTGGGGCCCACCGGGAGCATACGATGCCAACGGCCAATACCGCGACGAATCAGGTGTAAGCACCTCGTCCACGAGGATGAGCGTCTTCCCTGACTCGGAGGGCAGGAGCCCAAACTCGAACTTGGTGTCGGCGAGAATGACGCCGCGGCTGTATGCGTACTCGGCAGCGGTCTCGTACAGCTTTAGGGCGACTTTGGATATTTGGTCGTATAGCTCTTTACCGATGAGTTTGGCGGCTGGAAGGCACAAGCGATAATAGAAAAACAGAAACGTGTCATGGTTCGAGAAGGAGGTATAGCACTTGAGTCAGTAAGAACCTTGGTCAGGCGAGATGTTCTCGTCATGAGCGCCTTGCTCTGCCTTTGTGGACGGCGTGAAGAGCGGCTTTGGCAGCTTTTGCGACTCGACCAGGCCCGGTGGAAGAGCGATTCCGTGGACCGTTCCCTTCTTCTTGTACTCTGACCAACCAGACCCTGAACAGAAAGGCCGAATATGAACAAATCCTTGCGTCGGTCCGACATGTCCAAACGCACCCGTCAGATAACCCCTAACAATCGCTTCAAGAGGGACCACCTCCGCCTTTCTGACGAGCATAGAGCGTCCCTCGAGCTGCTCCCTGTATTTGCGGAGCTCCTCTGGCATGTCGTCGATATTGGCGGTAACCAGATGGTTCGGAACGATATGCTGCAGCTTCTTGAACCAGAACAACGATAGCTGCGTCAAGACTTTTCCTTTATCCGGGATACCCTAGCCTCGTTTGCCTTCAACCAAACTTGTCTCGACGCCGACGACGAGTTTAGACTAGATGCGCATACGTACGTTTTTGAGAATCACATCGTACGCCGATATCCTGTCCGTCGCGACGAAGAGCAGGTGGTCTGGCTCTGGCGTGGCGTAGATGTCCCTGACCTTTCCTCTCGAAATCAAGGTCAAGCCAGGCAAGTCAGTATGTGTCAAGGCAGACATCGGATGTAAAAGGTGTTTAGCACTGCTGATAAGAAAAATTGCAATCTTATCAATGGTATTTGGTTCAGTTATTTGGTCGCGCGATCCCATCTACGAAGACGAGCAGCAGCATTGAACTTTGAAAGACCTGTTTTTAGGTCCAGATAGAGTCGATTCCCAGGTAGTACAGCTTCAATACATTAACCCTGTCCTATACTTGCAGCCGATTCCCACCTAATGTCACTTTTACAGGCGTATTCGTCTACCGTCGGTTACATGGAAGATGGCTGGAGCATAGTTCCTTTTAGCAATTCTCATGACTTTCCAGAATAACGACTCACCTTCTTTTCACCTTCTTTTCTGCCTAGAGACTGCCAATGTGAATCGAGCTAAGCATCTGTCAAGCAAACTCTTTTCACGGAGAAAATCTACTGATTTGAAAAGCCGATCTGCGAAGATCATGGGTACAAGTCCGACCCACGAACGCGTGTCATGTGCCTCCTGATCGAATCCGGAGACAAGTCTGTTGAATACAATGACTTGCAAGACGCGCCGGATCGGGTTCGTGAATCTGAGTGTGTCTTCTAGACGGATTCCAAAAAATCCAAGAGAAGCTAGCGCAGTTCACACCGAATTGCACGGATCGTGCTTCGCGGTTTCTAGAAAAACCTCTGAACGGTTCATAGACGCGCGTCTACTATGCAAGACATGACTCCAGCGCTCAGAACCTAATCGGAAAAATTACATCGACGGCAGCCCCTGAGCTTGCCCCTTTTTCTACACATTCCTTATCGCCTGCAAGCCCTTCCCCATAGCAGCTCTGCCCTTCGACGCTTGTCTATACCTTCGTCTGACATTAGCTTGATGTACAACAAGGGAAAAGAGGTGGGAAACAATAATCCAGCAGAACGGTCTAGTCCACGATGTCGAGGCAAGGAAGCAATTATCAATCCGCCAGCCCTAATACCACCTTCATCGCGCGTCGTAGGATCCCCTCCCTCCTGTTGCCTTCCACGCGTCTTGACGCATCTGCAGCCCTTTGAGGAGCTTGTAGATGATCTTCCGGACCTCGGGCATATACCGTTCATACACGGCAGGGGAAGGATCCTCTCCAAGACACTGCTCAAGAACAGTACGTAACTCTTTCGGAATTGAGTGAATGTCACTGTGGGGCGATATAAGCGCAAAGGCACACAAAGGAACACCAGTAGCGTATGCATGTAAGAAAGGAAAGAATGCGAAGATGTGAGCTGGCATCTCTGGAAGGGGATGAAAGATGAAAGAAAACGAACCTGAGATCTATCGAGTAGTAGGCGAACGCGTGAATGGTCGCATTAAAGTCCGTGCCGACCTTCACATAGGCATCGCTGACCAGGCTTTCGGTGGCTTGGCCGATGCTCCACTGCCGCAGCAACTCCTGAAGGTTTTTTGTGGCTTCTAGGAGGCTGCGCACGTTGCCCGGCACGCCCGCTACGTGACTCTGTGTGCATATCGTGATGACTGGACGTTGAGTAGCCGTCCTTTCTTCCATGAAAATGAAGGGCGGTAGCGAGTGGAACAAAGACGGTGGTTTGAAAAAAAAAAAAAAAAAAAAAACAAAAAAAAAAGAAACAGACGAAAATATAGATGATCGACGGGAGCCGCTGAATTTGTGTGTGCCGGGCAGCACAGGAATTTAAAACTGATGCTTCAAACAAAGGGGGGGAAGGGGCGGAAGAGTCAAAACCGCAGCACGAGCAACTCACCGAGGCCGATCCGGCGTTGCTGTTGCTGGTCGATGTCGATGGACGTGATGAGCGTGTTCCAGCATTCATGACGCAGGAAACAAGATATGATCCAGCTTCTTAATGATGGGGTTTTGGCTCGATGCTGTGTCGGTGGTGATAGCAATAAGCGTTTGGGGCAGTTCGACTTGCTGTGGGGTGGATAGTATAAGAGAATTGCGAGCGGTTACGGGTTTGTAGATAATACGCGTTCTAATAGGAAGTTTGTGTCCCGGCCGATGGACGATTAAGGGACACAGGCGAGTTTATGAATGTTGGACTTGTACGTGAAGGTCTTTTTATAGAGCAGAGCGCAAAGCAGTGGACAGCCAATGATAAAGCGGCGTGAGCCCGAAGAACATGAGAAAGTTCTGTGCCGTCCACGGGCCTGTCCTGCAGGCTACAGCATCCGTCCGCATGTCAGACATCTTCGAGCACAAACGACGACGGTTGGAACGTTTCACGTGACAGATGCCTCAAGCTCAATGGTTCGGAACACCTTTTGAAACAAATCACCAACTAATCTTTGTTGATGAGGGACAGCCCTGGCAAGTCCTCGATCCATCCAACAAGAGAGCTCACAGTCCGTCGGTCGCATAGCTAACCTGTGCCAGGAACCTTGCAGACCATCGCAGTTGAGCCAGTGCATGTCGTAATTTTAAAAACTTAAGAATGCTGTGCTCGTCTTCGGTGTCGATCAAACGCCGTTCAGCGGGACCATTGAAATCCGTTCATTGTTACAGCATTGTCGAGGCTGGAAAGTGACGGCACAAATGACCTACATACACGACTCTCTGCAAAGATCTTCTCTGTCCAACTCGAATGCCCACCCTCAATGGGTTCTTTAGTAGATTGGAGCGTACGTGGTGCACTGCAGACAGTTTGTCTGTTAATGCCTGCTCCTACGCGAGATCAATCAAGACCAAACCCATCAACAAGCGGATACATTGTTCCATCGCTCGCTGGGAACGAATTCTTGTCAGCTTGAAAGTACGGAGTCATATCAAGACGAAACGAACTTGATATCCAACTGACAGGCTTGATTGTTACGAAGCAATCCGATTTCTTCCGGTATTCTTTTGAAGGCCAACTCAAATATCTGCCTCAAAACGCGTACAAAAGAACGCACATGCAATATCTTCGACGGCAAGCCACGAAGACAAGCCGTCATTTCAATCGTTTCCTGGGATCAGTAACATCATGCTGGATCAGAAACGCCTGCAGTTCTGCCTTGAACGCTTCCTAGAAATGATCGATGAATCAAGTCGGCGTCGCGACGGAGTGTAGATGAGGAAATCAGCCTTACATTCTTGTTCACTTCATCTTGTAGGGGCTTGACTTGTCGATATGCCCACCCAAACTCTGACATCATTTTCTCTTGCTTCGCTGGATCAGTCAACCTGAGGAACCTGGCGACGCGGTGCTTCACGTCGTGCGACTTTGTATGGAACTCTTCGATAGTCACGGGGAACTGCGCTTCCCTTCGTTTGCGCGTTTCTTCCTCGCGCGTCTGCAATTCTTTGTGCTTGGCTTGTAGATGGACCAGCCGCCGCAGGTACGCGTGTCGGTGGCGCTCGATGTCGTCCGACCATACACTAGAGTAAGCTGTGTATCTCCGCGAACTCGCATACAGAGCCTGGGTGCAAAAGCTCTCTTACAGTGCCCTTGATATACGAGTGGTGCACTTACATCCAGTCTAGCGTACGATCCCTTTGCAGCAGGATTATTTTCTGTCGGGGCCAGGTACTGGGTCTCGTCCTTTGCGAGATACCGCTCCACGGCATCATCGAGGTACTCTTCGGCGTGAAACGTGTATAACCGTTGCAGATCTTCCAGGTGTTGTTTGCGCAGCTCCGTGATCTCCTTCTCAACAGACGTCGAATCTTCAGGTGCAGCAAGCGCTTCCTTCATGTCGTCTAGGCTGTGCTCGTAATAAGAATGTTGTTTTGATTTTGGAAAGTGGAGACGTATGAGAACCTTGGTATGGGTCGATCCTTCTGCGTAAGAACATAGAGGGCTCGCCGATGGCGGTTCAGAGCTTCGTTGGAAAGCGGGAAACGGCCGCCCTCTGGTAAAGGAGGAGCCTCAAAAAATCCATTCCGCCCCTCAAACTCCGCGCTCGGCCTTCTGTATTCTTGACGTTGCATAGACATTGGCCAAATTGGACTGACCTGGCGCCGTGCCAGGCCTGCCAGTGCTAGTCGCGTCGGGAGTGTTGGATATTATGTAATCACTACTCCATTGGTGTTGGTGACTGGGCAGCGAGGCACGGAAATTCCTTGCGACAACTCTTACATCTGAACATCCCATCTTCTCGGCCTGGAGGTTGGTTTTAGACGCAGTGAAACAGCCTGAAGAGTCTTATAACGAAGCTGCCCAAGGTCATTGATTCTACAACCGTTCCTAGACAGTTCTGAATCTTTCTCTCATTCTGTCAGGGGCAGCGCGAACAGCGACACCTAACGCGCCATTTTCTGCAGGCTTTAACGTCTCTTTGTTATCTCTGCTAGACATCCCGTACTCGTAATCATCAGCCCCACGATAATTGACCTGCATTGGATCTAATTCGGGCATTTCTTTTGGAATCCCCGCCGCAAGATCGCATCCTCACCAAATCGTTCCTATAATGGCATCTCAACAGCGAGATAGCCGTTTCCCAGCGACGTCCATCGGGCGTACCCAAGGTACAACTATACAGCGAGATGCTTCGCAGGACACACTCTCTGCCCACCCACTCCTGACGTCCGCTCTCTCCCCCTCTCCGGCACCTTCTGACCACGGCTCAGGAAAGGGCGGGCATAGCCCTAGATCGTATGTTCCATACACGCCGAGACAGCGTGTGTCACCGACGGCGGTGACGACGGGCACGATTGTCCGTCCCTCGACACCCCAGCATCTTCAAGGTGATGCAACGAGCCGGCTGCAACTCGTCAATCTGAAAGCGGCAGCGCAGAGCGTCGATCTGGATGCCGGAAGTGTCGGATGGGCTATGCTAGAGAAGCTTGTGGCAGAAAGTGATTATCACGACCCGGAGTGGACAGCAATTTGGAATATCTTAACGTCGGGCAAGGTATGTTTCGTATCTCCTCCGGTTTTCGCTGGATCGACTTGAACCCGTAACTTGAAGGCTACTTTACTGCTACCATTAGAACAAGCATCAAGCCACGAAAACTTAACACCTGATTTCTTTAGAGATCATGTCATTCTATACGATGGGCCTCCATGGTCAAATTCTCAACTCGTCACACTCTCTGGACTTCGTGGAATATCAGAAGAGTAAGTCATTTCATAAGGAACGGAATGGAATGCATTTACGGGGACATGTTTTATTTCCAGCAAGACATTGACCATCCGATCAACAATAAATGCCTCCTCCAAGGATTTCCAAGATTTACTCAGTCCCTCGACGCGTTCGTCTTCCCTCTCACTCCTCCCCAACCTGCCCGCGCCTTTATCCTCATCATATCCAACCTTCAAGTTCTTCTCCCACACACCCACACTTCCTCTACCGCCCCACGCACTCAACCCTCACAAGCCGCCTCTTCCACCACGTCCAGGAACTCGCCCTCCTCCGACAACTGGGCCCAACGCTCCGACATCACGTCTCTCCAATCCCTTTGCATCACTCTTTGGCCATGGCCCAGGCCCGCCTCAGCTCAAGCAACCCCCTGCGCCCGCTTCACAACCAGCACTCGCTTCCTCCTCGCCCACATCGTCTGTGCGTTCCATTGATTCGCAAGCCTCATCCTCCCCGACGGCGATTGCGGCCACAGAGCACACCATTGACGTCTCTGCGTTCACGATCGATAGGAAGATCGTGCGCAAGGATGTAGGGAAGGACCTGAACAAAGCGCTGCGGCGGGAAGTCAAAGACACGCTGAAGGAGGCGCTCCTGCCATCGTGGGTCATCGATCGAGTGCATGATTTTACCGCCGACTGGTACCCCTTTGTGAGGAACCAGACGACTGGCACGAAGAGACTCGGCAAGGCGTTTGGTGACCGAATAGCGAAGGAGAACGGCGGCACTCCTGCTTATGTCGTCAACCCGCTCGCGGATAAACCAGAGGATGCGTCACAGCGATTGCAGGACTTCTATCTGGGGTTGGAACACGATATGAGACTCACTGGAACATCTCCCTGGGGAAGACCAAACAGCAACAGCTCAAGCCATAATGATCATGAAAATACCGAATCAAGTAAATCTGCTGCCGCAGAGGATGCCGAAAGCAAGAGGGTGCAAGACAGGATCGATAGCGAATCTAGGCTGAAAGAATCTATTGATGCAGTCGAGAGAACTATCTGTACACTCTTTTACGATAGGCAAGTGGTTATCTTACGCGGTCCGTCTGAGTTTATCACAACTGACTCTCTAGTCCCATAGATTATATATGCAGCCGACGTCTGACGACTCGTTGCATGACGAGGCGTTGTCCAGCCGTGTCGCCGCTCTGAATGTGCTTGATCTCGGCCTTGAGCATCTCGATGTTTACGTCGGCGATGCAGGTCCGGATCTAGACCTTGTTGTCAAAGCGTGTGGCGAGAGTGCGCTTTTCATTTTCACGGCCGTTACGCCTGGAATTGAAGTAACTATAATTTACAGTGTTAACACAACTGAATACATGTAGAAGTCCAGCTGATAAAGCAGCAGTACTCGTGGCCGCGCACAAAATCATCGTTGGTGAATATTCGATTTCATCCTGGATGGCGGCTGCTGGCAGTACTGATGGAACTGCAGATGGGCTAGCTCGCCTGCCTCCAATACGGTTGATGTCGGAGGAAGAATCCAAGGCACAGAAAGCAAAGACATCAAACATCGTAAGGCCCAGTGCCCCGCCGCGCGACATTGATGGCAAACTCAGGATCCTGGCGCCCATCGTCCACCCGGATAGGCAATTGTCGGCTTCGCCGCCAGAGCAATCTGTCGCCCCTAACCCTGAAAATACCAAGGCGACGGAGACGCAGCCATCCCCGGTCCCAACCATAGTTGAGCCAGAAGCGACGCACGAAGCTGAGAAGGCTGAATCAGACCAACAAGGTGCCGAGGACGTTGTCCCTAGTTCGCCTACATCTCCGACCACTCCGACGTCGATTGCCCGCAGCGCCTCTCCTATACTCAAGTTGACACCTGCACCGCCAGAGGCGACGCCTATCTCAGGCGATGTCTTGCTCCCGATGATCATCTTTTCCGTCGTCAAATCGAATCCTCTTCATCTAGTCTCGAACTTGCTTTACACCCAGCGATTCCGCAACCAGTCCGTCGGCGGAGAGGAAAGCTACTGCTTAATCAACCTTATGGCCGTGGCCGAGTTCTTGGAAAATGTAGACTTGGCGGCTCTTGGACTGAGCGACACAGACAAAGTCTTGAGGTCTGCTTGTGGACTGCTTTTATTGCGGTGGTATACTGACACGATAGCCTCCACAGCGCCGCCGATCTGACACCGATCCCTCTGAATCGCACCCCCATATCTCCCGAGAGGCCATTAACGGTAGGAGATGGGATCTCGGGTAGTTTCCGGGGTCGCGTGGAGCAGGCGAACAGAGTAATCACAGACGTCGTGGATTCTTCATTTGGCATGCTTCGTTCTCTGCTACCTGGAACAGCACCACATGTAGCCCCTGTCACTCCGCCCGTAGACGGAGTCCAGAATGCGGCCCCTTGGAACGCTGCTAAGCCAGGATTCGGCTTGCTGCGTCGCGAGAGCGGGTTTTCAATCAAGAGCCTGACCGCCGCGTTGCCAATTAATCGTGCAGCGCGTTCGGGTGGAGACGAAGAATCTGGACAACAGCTCGTGACCGTGTCGAGACCGGGCTCTCTGAAGGAGAAAGTCGTCGACAATGAGGGGACGGAGGACGAAGACGGCAATATCGGCGTTAGCGGCAATGAGGACAGTGAAAGTGACGAAGACGATGAAGGCGAAGGCGATGGTGTTCGGTATGCAGGAGATTCCAAGAGTATACGCAGTTTCGAGAGCATGATGAATGGTAAAAGGAGGAGCCAGTTCAAACCGCGGAAGAGCCTGTCAGACCGTCTGGCTAGCATGTCCAGCTTAGCTGGATTAAAGGTTTGTTTTCCACTGGTTGCTCCTTGTGGCGGGTCTGATGGAGATCGTAGGGTTCACCGCCCGCGTCTCGTCGTTCGTCCCTCCTCCCATCCCAGGCGGCTGCAAGAAACGCTGACACGCCTGGATCATCTCGCCCAGCGTCTCCAACACCATTGCGCCTTGCACCTCCGATCCGACGATTTGTCGAATGCACGCCGGACGACCTCCGATTATCTGAGGTGGGTGAGCTGTTGAGGGATTACCGGCGTCTAGTGGAGGGTATTCGGGCCATTGGGGGTTTCGATGAATGAAGGCCTAGGTTATTCCTTCGGTCTTGTTCGATCCGTTTACCCCATGTTTGATGGATTCCTGCACGAGAAACAAGTCGCGATCTTCACCCGATATGTCTATAGAATATGCAGTCTATTACCATGTGTCGGATACGTCAATTCGTGTCGCTAAGCCAAGGAAATTGTTTTTCAAAATCCGAAGGCAGGAGGATGGTATTTTCGCCGAGGTCCATATCA
The DNA here is from genome assembly GCA_030407095.1 of Macrocybe indica. Classification (NCBI taxonomy): domain Eukaryota; kingdom Fungi; phylum Basidiomycota; class Agaricomycetes; order Agaricales; family Callistosporiaceae; genus Macrocybe; species Macrocybe indica. The sequence goes on from JARFTL010000005.1 coordinate 2,183,417, forward strand.
CGGACTGTCATCTGATGCGCGACCGACACCAGCGGCCAAGTCGACTCATCCCAACTGAAAAGAGATCAGCGACCTAGAACTTAGACGGGATAAACGTCGACTTGCACGCTTACCATGACGAGGAGTCCTCCTTCCGATGTAAAACGAAGCTGAAATCGACCGACAACACGTCTTCCTTTTGGAAGAAAACCTTTGTAACCTTCTCTCTCACGACTTCTCCATACGCCATGAGCAGGATCCCTCCACCAGCCGCGTCATGCAGCGATGCGACGTCATAATGAACTTTGCTTGGGGAGTTGCGCGGGCAGAACTTGAACGGCCCGAACCCCGTAATTGCCTTGACGATCTGCTCCGGGCCTTGGAACACTGTCTTGGTGGCCGCGGACGATGACTGGGGCACGAATGAATGCGCTACTGAAGGCTTGAATCTTGTAGTTGAAGACGTTCCACTGCTTTCTGTGCTCGAAGTATGAATCCGGTAGGAAAAGGTTGATTCTTTAGCATAGGCATCTCGGAGAGAAGTTCGATCGGCGTCGAATGCCTGAATATATCTGAATTGAGGGGAAGGATTGAGATTCAGGGATGACCTAAGAACCGGAAATATAGTAGTGCACCTTCTCAGGAAATCCAACGCCATTGGCTTAACTTCAGACAATTCTTCGGCAGACCATGCTCGGGATTTGACGACCGATGCTGGCCCAGACGTTAGAGAGATGTTGGGGGCGGGAGGTTCAACCGTCTTGGCGTCTTGCACTGCACATTCGGACACTGGTAACGGGGATGACGGCGTTACTGCAGGAGATGCTTGCTCAACCGAGGATAGTTGACCATGTTGCGAGGTGGATTGGCCAGATTGTGAATCGAGTCGGAGTGGTGGCGGATTGGATGGGCCAGGATGTGAACTGGGTGAGCTAGATTGCAAAGTGGGTATGCTAGGTCCTTGCTTTGAATTAGCAGAAACGGCCAAGCTACCCGGGGCAACTTGTGAATCGACCATCTCGGATTCGAAATTCCTGGTGAACTCCGGTTCAGGCTCAGGATGCAAGTCAGCCGGACTACATCGTGCGGAGGGCGGCGGGTCAGGGTTGGAATGAACCAGCAACGACTCTGAAGGAGCAGAGATAGGCTGCGGACTGGTTAAGGTATCTGGTTCTTTCTTGTCTTCGGTTTTGATCTGAATAGGACCTTCCTTTGGCGCAGGTATCGTGACAGACTTTGGTATTGGAAGACGTCTGCGTCGAGGTAAAGGAATTTTCTGAGGGTTAGAGCTTTGGTATTGAGACTGGGAGGCAGGAAATGGCGTCTGGCTTTGTATTGTATCTTCTGATTTGATTCTGAGGTCGGTGGACTCGATCTTTATTGCAGAGAAAGGGCTCTCAGATAGCGTGGAGAATAACGGTTCAGCTTCGCCCCCGACAGGTGCGACTGACGTAACCGATGTTTGACTGGATGAGGGAAAAGGCGATACGGAAGAGAGAGACTGAGAAGACGAAAATAGAAAGGCCCGCTGCTCTGATTCGGTCTTGACAGACGAAGGTCGAGCAGGCGAAAACCGTCGGACAGACGGCACCGGCGCCGAATGAGGTTTCCGCGTAAGCGATTTCGCTTGCAAGGGTGGTGCTGCCGGCAATGAAACTGAGTCTGAGCGGGCACTCGACGATGATGGCGTCCTCGTCCTCGACCTGTGAGGGGGTGCATTGGCATTGTTCTGGAGTGTCTGCGCGATCGCAGTAGCGAGGTTCATTGGCTGCAGGGTATCTGACCAGACAGGGATAGAGCTGATCCATTCAATGACCATTCCGTCGTCCCTAATTGCAGCAGCAGCACATCAGATTATGCCTCCACAGACAAAGCAAGGTACAGACCTCATTATCACTTTTTTCTTCTTCAAACCCAGATTCAGCAACTTGGCATACTCGTGCCGGAAAAACGCCTGTCGGTTCTGCTTGTAGTCGGGATGCGATCTTTTGCAATTATCTGGAAGGGGATAGAATTGGCAGGATTCCGTAACGAGCCGTCGAGTAGGCGCAGACGAGGTTATGCCGCCCTCGTCCTTGACCGATGTGAGCTGCGAAGAATCTTGGGCTCGTGCACTGCCCGATGGATGGTCCAGCTTGCGTCGTTTCAAAGGCGGGGCGGAACCCGGAGGTAATATTTGAGGAGAGCCATCTCGTTGAGGCCGTGGGGAAATACGAGGCGACGGTATATCGATCTTCGGTTTCTCTAGGTCAGGCGTGACAGAAGGGGAAGAAATGGACTGTGAACTCGGTATTTGGACCGTTGATGAACTTCTCTTGGGCAGTGCAGGCTTTCGCGGGGAAACGGAAGACATTTTGTCCTGAGATGTACCAGCTTGTTCTCGGTGCACCTGTTCTTGTTGCGCTGAGGATGTCCGAGAGTATGATGACATATCCGGTGATTCTGATCGTTGTACCAGACCTTGCTCATTGCTACGCCGAGTCAATCCATCGCGGCGCCACGACCTGTTTCCTCTCTTTCCTAACTGAATCGGCCGAGCGCTATGATATAGTCCAGCGAAGGACACATCCCTTGGTAATCCAACCATTGTGGGGCTGCGTCCATGCTTGACGCTTTCTTCTGGCTGAGATGTCGGCAGAACAGTGGGTGGTACCTTCATTTGATTGTTGTCCATAGATTCGTTCGGTTGCAAGTCTTCCATGTAGCCTGATGTTGCGATGAATTTCGGGATGTCCAACTTGTGAGCGCGGCGTGCTGAGTCGTTGCAATTGACATTCAAAATCCCACCGTAAACCTTGGATTAAGGATCCGGCTTGATGCTATCGTACGTGAATCTTCTGTATCAGAGAAGATTGTACGCCGTTGAGAGTCTACAGCAATGGTCAATGGTCAATGAGGTGAACAAAGGGCCAGCACAGCCACCAGCTTCGATCGTATCCCACATAGTCACCCCGCACGACTATGAAATAGCTCAAAGTGGTATGTAAGTCGATACGATTAGATGAAATATAAACGTATAAGTGTCGCTAATAATCTAAGCAGGGTAGGCGCGGCGAAGATTTTGAACATGTGGATGGCTCGCGAAAACCATCATTAGAGGTCTGGTCCGCAAGTCTTTCAACTCGACGCTGACGGCACCCGCCAGCTCAGGTTGAAACGCCTCGAGGCGTTTTCGCCTCTCGTCTAGGTCCATAGCCATAGCCTTTGCCTCTTCAACACGCCCCACAACACACAGGAAAAGGGAATACATCTCCAGGACCACCGCAAGCAAGCAATTGCTCTGTGGCAAATGGGACGACCTCCGAAGCAGGTGAGTTTTTGCCTCTTTGAAGTCAGCCTCGATTTCATTCAAGAGAGTTCGGGGCGCGGAACTCAATGTTCCAGCCTTGAGGACGTTGAAGATACGGAGGAATGCGTAATTCATCAAACATGCTGAATACTCCTCTTCGAAAAATGGCCAGGGTAGGGCTTGTTTGTGAAGCGTCCCGTCCTTCTTCCTGTCCGCCTTGCATGCCCGGAAAAGATCCATCGCCTCCTTGGCCATTTCGATGCCTTCCTGCAGATTTCCAGATTCGGCAAAGATCATTGCAGACTCTGCCAACACCTCGGGCAGCCGTGCACGAGTTAAAGGATGCACGCTGACCGCTTTAGGATGCCGGCAATAGCCTATAGCCTCCTTGGCCCTCGATAACGCCTCAGGTAATTGGCCATTCTTCCGGAGACACATCGCATGCCTCAGGAGGAACGTCCCCGTCAGCGTGTCGTCATCAGGAAAACAGGTATCGAACAATATCGCGATGCTCTCCGTGCTCCATTCCAGCGCTTCCTCCTTCCTGTCCAAATTGCACAAATAATATGCTTTTTGGCTGTAGGCATCAGCAAGCAAGGTCACCAGCCCCTGAAAGTTTTGGACTTTCTCTGAATCACCATCGAGGTCAGCGTCCGAATCGATAGCCTCTTCAAGGACTTGAAGCGCCTCCTGCAGCCGTCCAAAGCTGGCCAGGTTGCGCGCATACGCATTCAGCACGTCGTTGCGGCTGACTGCAGTGTTCACGCTGTTGGTAGGCAGCTGCCGTTGCACCTTCACGGCCTCTTCCATCACAACTAGACCGTCGCTGAACATATAGTGTTTACCAAGAACATATTCGTGTTGCTGAAGAATGCTGACCAGATGGCATTTGATGGAGTCGTCGTCCTTCAGGGAAAGCAGATGTCGGAGTCCGTCAACGACTAGATGGCTGACTTCGAGATCCCGAGGGTCTCTGCAATACATCGCACTGGTTGAAGCTTCGGTGAGAGCTTTCGTGAACTCTGAGATACGCTGACTGGCTCCGGCATCTCCGTCCTCGATCTGCTCCTGAACTGCGTCAACGACGTCCCGGTATTTCCTAACGGCCTCTGCTCCGACGACGAGGGCATCGTCGTACCGCTTGAAAGTGTTCAGCATCGTCGCATGATAAACCAAGCCCTTGGCCAAGTCAATCGTCTCCTCGGCATCTTCGGCTCGTCTATTGTCCTTTCTTGATGGATTTTCCTTCCATCTCTGATAGCATTCGAAAGCATCTGCGCAGACTGCAAAAGTCTCTTCCTGCCCGAGACGTGCCAAGTCAAGCGAAACCACAAACAACGAGCGTGCTATGATCTTGAGTTCGTCTAACAGTTGGCCTTGTTTTGCAGCCGCCACATGTGGACTACATATCTCCAGGATTTCGTGGCAAACGGCCAGAGTCTCCTCATCCATTCCCAGCACTCTGAGTGCCCAAAATTCCGCGGCCAGATCCTGCAGTACTGCCAGACCTTTTCTCCCTCTACGGATTATATCGAGGACCTCTAGCTCTGCCTTTTTGGCCTCTTCAAGCCGGCCGAGTTCCCATAAGAGCGTCATGTGGTTCTTCACGATTCTCACTGCACCGACACCGGAGATAGGCCCTTTGATCTGGGAGTAAGAGATGTAAAGATCGACTGCCCGCTCCTTGTACTTTTGACGATCATCGTCCTTCTCAGTGGCTACCAAGGTTGTGGATAATGGAGGTCGTGTTATTCGGTATAGAGAATGCGCCAGCATGACCATGAATTTATCAGGATACCGTTCATAGAGTCGCGTAGTGGCATCCAGGACGCGCTTGGCCATTTCATATCCTTCCGAATATCGCTTCAGATCTAACAAGGTGATCGATGAAGCGTATACGGCTATGCACGTTGTATATTGCACCGACAGAAGAAAACCTTCCTCGTCGGCAGACAGACCAGCACCGTCACTCTGTTTGTCCGCTGGAGCGGATTCTGTTGGCACAGGTGGAGCGCGGCTTCCAGTCAGGGCCACGGGATCTGCAGGCGGCTGCACCAGGTCTTTCCAGTCCCGGATCTCAGCATTTATGCCATCCAACAAGTCTAGAGATTCCTTGATCACCTCCAACGCCCTCGAAGAGTCGTATACACCGATCAGCAGGTACCAATATTCCACAAGCGCGCTTGCCAACTGCAGGCGAGTGTATCGCGAACCTGGACCTAACATGACTTTCTGGAGGCTCACGGCCTCTTCTACGACAATCCGCGCTTTTTCCGTGTCGCCCAAGGTCGAGTAGGACTTGGTCAAGTTGCATAGCGCCACTGCCAACCGGGTGCCAAAGGCCATCGGCCATTGCTTGTAGAGGAGGCGGTAGAGCTCGACGGCCCAGAGCCCCACCATGAGCGCATCCGAATCCATATCTAGCATGTACAGTCGAAGGCTCAGCTTGTTGAGATTGGCTGCACCGAGGGGGATCGACAAGGTGGAAGGTGTGCTTTGCAGAAGTCGAACGGTCTGGAGCGCTTCTTCTACGGTCTGCCGATGAAAAGCCTCGCGTGTATCCGATTCCGTGCCCGCCGGAGGGAACAGCAAAGCAGCTTTGTATTCCACGTAATCAACGCCATCTGGATTTTCATCGACGAAAATCGACATCGGCTGGAGGTTGTTCAGTGAGCTTGAAATGGCTTCTATCTGCTGACGTAGATACATGTTGGCGATCTCCTCTTGGGGTATCACCGCTGCGGACGTTCGAGCACCCACCGCCTTGGTCGGACTAAGAGTCAATTCCGAATGAGAGTTGGTAATTTGTAGCTTTGCGACAACGCCTTCTATATGCCTAAGGCCATCCTTTTGCTGTTCCGTCAGAACAAGAAGACTCTCCTTGATTTGAGCCGTCGACGAGGTGATGCTGACGATAGGCGTTTCGAGTCGTGCTACTGCAAAGGCCTAAAAGAACTGAGATCCCGAGCTCCACAGTCCTTTGACTGTGCGATTGGCTTACAGTAAACCGGGTATAGCATGCCTGGACCTCATCCTTCAGCCTAAGAATGTCAGCCTCGATCTCGTCACACTTCCTCCATGCATTGAGCGCATTCAATGCTTTACGGAATGCGTTTGGCGAGTCCGGTGGAAAAAGCTCGCAGCAGCGTTGATGAGTAGTTCGCAATGAACTAGTATTTCGAAGGGACATTGGCATAGTCAGGAGGACGTCCAGTGAATTCAGCAGACAAGCTCACGTCGCTAATTTATCCAACGCTTTCTTCAGTTCCTCAGACCCCTCAAGAAGCTGAGTGCGTGATTTGCAGAACGATTCTAGTTCATCCAAACCGCTAAGAACATCTTCCGCTAGCTTGCGTATGGCTTTGCGGTTTTGGGGAACCTATGTAGGTCCGTCTAGTCAGTACGGAAAGACATGTACACGGTAGTGGAAAGGCACCTTTTTCACCGAACTTTGTATGGCCTGGGCGAGCTGGATGATGTCTTTGATCGCTGTTACAAATGTCAAGGCCGATGCAGTAAGAGAAATTGGGTCCATCTGGACAGCCAATTGAACAGAACAAAACAGCGCCGAATGAGCGCTAACATAACTGGCAGGAGACCTGGCAGTTTGTGTGGCAGTGTGCCTGTCTTGGGCCTGACATGCCGCTGAAAGATTTCCACTCCGGTCATTGCGGGAGACAAAGAGGAGGATTGGATGTCTTCAGTTTTCTCCAGGCCCGATCCTCCTCCAAACACTGACATACTACGCATTCACCGTCCGGCGTGTCTCGGCGCTTTTCTCACTCGAATGCGTTGGGAAGATCATCATGGATATCGTTGCTGGTGCTTTGAAAAGGCGTGGTCCTGAGATCGATGCTCTAAAGTGATGTCGAGATGGTACCTAATAACAACCATCTGGCTAACCTTGGTTCAGAATTAGCTCTTGCTAGATGAGAAAATCCTGTCGTCCAAAGCAGAAGGCATCGTCGCAACATTTCACAGCGATTCACCTCGACTCGATTTTTCGTATATGACCAAAATCTTTTTCAAGACTGTTTTAATCACAGTGTCTGATGAAAGCTGATAATACAATACAAGACGCCATGCGGATCTATATCTCATACGATGTCGGAGCCGGGCGTTTATGAACAAATGCTGTCACGTTCTACAAGTGAGGAATGCTACTCAGAAAGCAGTTCTAATATCCAAAGATTGCGTTGGAGAGCCGTCAAGACGAATACGCCCAATCTTTCAAGGTCGACACAGAAGGAACAAAGAAGTATTCTCCGCCCCTTGATGTAACAAAGAAAGGGTTATCGGCACCCGGTGATGGCTGGACTCCCTTGCTGGTGACTTTCACGAACCCGGAAACAACGACATCATCCCCGGGATTGTCGGGGTCAGAAATAATTGAAAGGTTAGTCTGGTCTCCATTTGTGAACGTGAAGGGCTGAACAAGCTGGACACCCTTCTCTTCTTTGGCAGATCCGCGAGGTGGCGGGCCGCCGATGATGGGGTCTTGACCTGAAAGTGCCAGCGTGAACATGCGAAAACCGTGCAATGAGATCCAACTGACCGTGCTTCTGAGGAACAAGAGATGTAACAGGGAAGTAATCATTTGTTGCGTATCCGACAGACTGACGAACGAATCCATAGTCGAGAGTGGACATGTAGCAGACGAACAGTAGTCCACGAGGGCTGGGGTTCTTTGGATTATACTCTTTCCTCTCCTGATCCGTAACCTGGCCAGAAACAGGTCAGATAGAGCATGTCGACACGTTACGCTACACTCACCTCCGGTCCATATGGAAGTCCGCCCCTCACAATGGAGCTACTTTCGAGGTATTTCTTACCAATGTACGGATCCAGATTGCGGGGCGCCGTCTTCCGAGTGTGCATCGTGAACGGACAATAGTAGTCGCTTGGCTCATTCGGTGAGATATTTGGATCATCCCGGACGACATAATCGAAGTCGTTGTTCTGGTTTGGATCATCGGCCATGGTAGGATCATCACGAAAGGGACACCTAGCCAAAGGCGCTCCCTTATCAAAGAATGATCATCAGTGCTGCTACCGACATAATTCGAAGACAAACGTACAGATTTCCACCTTCCGAGGAATCGAGCGCCGAAAAGGTCAGCGCCCTCCCGATCAGTTAACGGAGGAGAGATCGTTCCGCCGGGTATGAATTCTCGCCAGCGTTTTCCATTCCCATCTGCAAAGCCCTCGAACCCAATGGCGTCTTGCTCAAGCTTTCTGAAAACTAACAGAGTGCCATCCTTCGTCCACGCAGGTCGTTTGACTCTGGCGCTCGGATCTTCTAGAACTGGATCGCCCTTATAGCCCATCACGATGACTCCGGGGTCGACTTGAATTTGTCCAGGGTGTGGAGCGACGAGTCCTCTGCGAGTACAAGATTATACCAAGATCCAGACACGACGGTCCGCAGAACTGGAAAAATAATACCTGATAGCTGGCTGTGAGATACCATCCTTGTATCCAAAATGTTCGTGACCCTTGTACGGAGGTGGTCGGGCTCTTCCTTTGATCGATTTGCCACCAGCAATGGTTACAGATGATCCGAAAAGAGTGATTACTTGCTCCGACGCGTTGTCACAATGTTCTGGTGCTGTAGGATAACACCAGCTTTAGCACTCGGTTAACTCGTCAATGGGAGCCACCCACTATATGCTGCTACGGTGATCACACCATGGAGAGCTCCCCTGTCATCATTTACGGATCCATTGACAGGATCGAAGTAAGGCTTGTCGAATATCTCGTCCCAGTTGCTTTGGTCATCCAGAAATTTCTTGTTGTCCCTCATGCAGAATTTGTCGAAGCGCGCATCTCCTGTCGGTTCTTTGACTCCCAATGTGTATAAGCCCATGCGACTGAAGGCAATCTGAAACTGGGCGATTTCAACGTTCGGAAGCACACTAGAGCGCTGCTTCATCGCCGTGGCCTTCGCGTCATTGATCTTGAGCAGAAGGTTCCTGACGTCCTGAGAGGTCGTTGGCTTGAACGATTTGAGTGCTGTCTTGAACGATGCAAGGTCATTGATCCTAAAGAAGATGAAATTTTCTGCTCTCTATTATGCAAAGCATACGAAAAGTCATTCCCTGACCAAAATACGAACGAGACTGACTTTGGGAAAGAGGTAGATAACATCGCCTTGAACATTGTTCAACTCCGGCAGGTCGCCAAGAATTTTTGCATCTTCAGGTCGAGCGAGGAGCGGGATGATGGAGCGTCGTGGGATGCTACTGAAAACTGCATGAGAGTGCTTGATAAGGGTACCGGTCATGATTGTTGGATGAAACTGGAGTTACGTCTGGATCCTAACCATCTTTATAGCAATTCTTTGGGCCTATCAGTCTCTTCGAATATCAGTGAACGAGGTATGTATCGAGATCTTGAGATCCGAGCAAGTCAGCGAATTCGCTTCAACAGCTTCGTCAAGAGCAATCCGTTAGCGCCTGACCTTAGATGAAGAATTCCGGAGGAATTTTGGGTCCGGGCGTGGCATCGCCCTCTGGGAAATTTCATTCCCTAGAAGAGATAGTAAGGTGCGGCTATATCTTCATACACTACTTACAGTCCTTCCTTTTGCTGACATCGCCCTACAGCCTGAGCAGGAATGACACACTACGCCCGACGGTGGGGCAACGATGCACATTGGGAGATGGTTCTTTGCCTTCTTTCATATGGATTTTTCCTATTGTCCGAAACTGCTACTTAATACCGATCATTGTACTGCATTTCGTATCGTTTTTCGGCTACCCACCTCTGAACCCCTGGCCTTTGCCTTATGTAGAGTGGGCGAACCCGAGAAGGTAAGAGAAGCCGCCTGAACACATGTTCATATTAACGGCCTTGGAGCAGCTACCGCGGCTTTTGTGAACTGTTACCGTCGAGGAGGAAGGCGAAAGAAGTGATGCAGGGAGCAGGCGACAAGACGAGAAAACGCCGATCACCGTACGGCACGAGTTTTGTGTAGCTTCGAATCCCGATCATTTTCAGAACTTCGCATGGTTGGGTAGTTCGCCCTTCATCTCGGCTGCCTCTGAACAACACATGCGGCTTGTGCAGCATTCCGGGAATTCAGAACTCCAGTCTGCTGGAAGGCATTCAGTGGACTTACTGTACCCTCAAATTACAATTAACGCTATCATTTCTTGAAAAACTACAGTTCCGGACAAGCAAAGACAACAAATTTGTAGACTCAATTTTGTAGGGACAAAACAGTGAGCCAGACCCACGCAAACCGTCGGAATAGACGTATTTCATCTTAAGGGCGAGATTTGCATGAGCAGATTTCTGTTTAGATGACATTTTTGTTTTTTTACCCTAAAATTTTGGTGTACAGTAGAAAAAAATAGGAAAATTCGAGGAAAAATCAAATTCAGCGTCCTCTGATTGATTGGAGACTGATTGAGTAAAAAAAATCACAAAACATCCATCGTCGACCAGCCAAAAAAAGGAGCAATGCCCGCAGGTCGTCCTCGCAAGAAGGCCAAAAATACTTCAGGTCTCCGCAACCAAGGTGCCGAGAAGCCCCCAACTTCCACGAAGACCGCATCCCTGAGTGATGCCGATGATTCCGGACCTGCTTCTGCCTCCGAGTTGAGCGAAAACAAGCAGAGCCGCGGGCCTGATGGGGAACTGGTTGAAGAAGACTCCGATGTCGAGGAGCTTGATGAGTGGGATGACAAGCTGATCGGAGCAATAGAATTCGGCACGAGGATGGCTGACATGGTGATCATGGATGATCCAAGTGATGCAGACTGGATTCCACCCAATCTGAGATGGAAAATGGCTGAACCAAAAGGTAAGAGCCTTCTCAGTGGCAGATAGTGGAGACTCGGAGCTCATACCATGCTTCAGGCTGCCTATCAACTTATGGCAAGGGTCCAGACGTCATGAACAAGTCAAGACGCACACAACAACGATATGCGAAAGCCTGGAAAAACCAGCGACGCCTCGATGAATTTGGGTTTTCAGTGGTTGCCAGGCCAGATATGGAAGCTCGAGCATCTGAGCCCATTGTCCCACGCGTTCGGCTTGCATCGGAGATCGAGGACCAAGAAATCGAGGTTGCACCTGTTGAAGCCATGTCGGCTGCCACAGCGGCAGCTGATGGCATGTCCGTCGAGGTCACGGCCATTACCACAGCGGCAGCGCCAACATCAGTGGCTGACTCGGACTTGGAGAATGCTGCAGATGCTGATTCGATGAGAGATTACGGAAGCAGCAATGATAATCAAGTCCGAGCAGAGGCTCTGAGGCTGCTGGAGGACTCACAGGAGATGGAGAGTTGGGAGGAAGAGCTGGAGGATCAAATCCAAGACACATCTATCAAGATCAAAGGCTGGGATGTGCTCCGTGAAAGAATAAAAACCGAGTTAAAAAAGAAGAGCAAGACACTACCTTTGAGCCAAGTCAACCAGCTTATGATCCTCTCCAACTTTGCGACGCTCCGAATCAAGGGTTTTTCGCGTATTCAAGCCAGCATAGAGATTGCACGACAATGGCACGAAGGGCAGGGTATTTGGTTTGCATGATGTGTGCATGCATTGGCAAGACATTACCAAACCTTTGAGCAACTTCCAAGGCAGCGAAGGGGTGGGCGAAAGAATGCGCACTCTTGGCTTGCAGATAAAAACATCGAGAAGTGTGCAAGAGAATATCTGACAAGCTTACCAATGGGGAAAGTTACTCCCAAGGCCCTTCAATCAGCCATGAATCAGATTATCTTTCCTGATCTTGGAATACGGCTAAAGAATCCACTCTCAGAGAGAACCGCTTGTCGTTGGTTGATCAAGCTGGGCTGGCGATGGACTCGCATCAAGAAGGGTGTATATATGGATGGTCATGAGAGAGAGGATGTCATCAAGTATCGCAATGAGGTTTTTCTCCCTGCGATGGCAGAGTATGAGGCACGAATGGTCCATTATAATGGTCTGGGACTGGAACGAGTCGAGCCAAACCTTCAAGATTGTGAGGAGGTCATACCCTGCTTTCATGATGAGAGCATTTTCCACTATAACGACAATGCTCAGGACGCTTGGTGGGTCCTGATTTTAGGTATATTATTGGGGCTCATGTGATACATAAAGGTTGCAAAAGGGTGAACAACTGCTCTGGCAGAAGGGAAAGGGTCGAGCGATCCATGTCTCAGACTTCATCACTCCAGCGACAGGGCATTTGATTTTGACAAATGAACATGGCCAGGTGGTCCGGGACAGCCACAAAATAATCTTTCCAGGAAAGAATAATGACGATTGGTGGGATTGTGCACAGCTCATCGATCAGATGAAGGAGGCCATCGAAATCTTTGAAACTGCTCATTCATGTTACGGACTATTCATTTTCTTTATCTTATCTTCCTTTCCTTATCTTTTCCCCTATCTCCTCCACTCCCATCATGCTGCGCAGCGCGCAGTCATCGAGTCATCCTCTTTTCCTAGTCACTCTAAGTCATCCCACCCCAGCCTTACTCATCCGCAGTCCACAGCATTGCGCAGTCCATGGTCCGTGCTCAAGTACTGTAGAATACTTAAGGACTTCCAGATGTACCAGTAACGCTAGGTTTAATATTCCTTTTGCCATCATCTTAAACCGCTCTCGCACTTAGTCTGCCCGAGTCCTTTAAGATTCGTCTAGCCTAACAAGATATTAAACCTCGTCGAGACTCGCCCAGACTTACACACACCACGTCGCGCTTTATCAAAGACCTAATCAACATTCGACGACGAACAGTCGCCGACCCAGGGAGCACTAGCACGAGCGACAAGAACACCTGGTTCAGAGAAGTAGATCACACATTGCAGTCCACGCCAACCGCAGAGACACTAGCAATTCGAACAATCGAGAAAGGGAATGTATGCCTACACCAAGTAGCGACGAAGAAGAAGAACAGGCACTTCTGAGAGAACTTGCCTTCACCACCGCAGACGAGCTTACTGAAAACTTCAGTAACGAAACAGCACAGCTCATCACAGAACTCTTACTAGAAGGAGAATACGGGATAAGCCTAGAAGAGCTGTGGTCAGACCAGAATCTTCCTGCCAAAGAAGAGGACGAACCAATCCGCAAGAGAACAAGAGAAGAACGAACACAAGCCCAAAGCTTCAGACAACAGCAGATTGCAAACTACAATCGCCGAGTACAAGAAAAGGACACACTAATACAGAAGGGACATGACGCACAGAGCATACGACAACGATACCAAAGCCAGGGGCACATAGGAATGAAACTGCTGAACCCCTTCAGAAGACCGACCCGCCGAAGTACAGCATAAAGAAAATTGCACCATCGTGGCGAAAGTAAGCGACAGCGACTGGAATGAATACTATTGGTGGAGGGAGCGAAAGAGACTACCCAAGACAGACGGACCAACCGCTGCAGAGTGGAACGAATTCGAACAAGCCTGTAGAATCGCAGGAATCGACCTAGACTATTGGAAAGAGCAACGAGAAGAGCAAAGACAAAAGCAGATCCAAGAACAGCAGGCCCAAGCACAACAAGCTCAAGAACAGGAAAGCCAGGACCAAGACAGCGACGAAGAAATTCCGCAAACAATGGCGACAGAATACAAAGGAATTATCGCAGACCCAAAGTCCTTCACAGGAGACCGAACAGCTTTCGACATTTGGTGGAGAAAGATGAAGCTCTACATAACCGCACATGGAGAGCTTACCAATACACAAAAGATCGGAGCGGTACTATCCAGAATGACCGACGGACCGGAAGCCCACTGGGCATCAAAGAAAATTGACACCACGACCAACCAAAGCACATGGGCTGATTTCGTGACCGAAATACAGACATGATTCAGCAATGTCATGTCACCGTCGCAAGCAGGAAGCAAATTATTCAACATCAGACAGGGAAACCGACCAATTGACGAATTTCTAGATGAATTTGTAGACCTCGCAGGAAAAGCAGGAATGACAGGAACAGCTCCGCATTTTCTACTCGAGAAGAGCCTAAACAGGAGGACAGCAGAAGCCATACACTCAATCTCCGAACTTCCAACAGATGGAGATGAATATATCAAGACAGTTTGAGCGATTGGACGAAACATCGACGAACATCAGAATGTAATGAGAGGGGAATTTGCAAACAACCAACGCAAGCCAGGAAACCCAAGCCGAGGAACAGGACAGGCCATGGAAGTCGACAAAGTACGAAGCAACAATTGCTTCAACTGCAACAAACCAGGACACCTTTCACGAAATTGCCTGGAGCCACGAAAAGGAGCAGCGAATGTTACATGCTATAACTGTGGCCTGAAAGGACACTATGCACGAAACTGCAAGAAGAAGAAGAAGGGAAAATCCCGAGTCAGAGAAGTGAAAGAAGAAGGAGAAGAAGACGAAGAAGATAAGGACAAAGAAAGCTCTGACAAAGAGGGTTTTGTCAAAGGGTCCGATTAAGAGGTGCTAAATCACGACCCATACAGCTGAAACAGACTCGCTTCGATACAGGATGTAGATCATCCCATACTCTGAAATACACCATTCCTGCAAAGCGATCTGAAGCACCAAGAAAAACCATCCAAGGCGACAAACCACCCAGAAGAAAGGAATTCGCAGTACCAGCGAAAATACGAACACGAAAAGGGATAGCAACGATAACACCAGAAGTCAATAGCGGAGCAGACAGGACCTGCATCAATACCACCATAGTAACAAAAACGGGATTGAAGACACGGCGAATCAAGAAGATTCCAATCATAAATGCAGACGGGTCACCCAACTGCCAGAAAACAGCAGACCGAGTAGCGGAGGTCCACATTGACATTAAAGGACACAAAGAGCATATAGAAGCCATTGTACTTGACATTGGAAAAACCGACATACTACTGGGACATGACTGGCTTGTCTATTACAACCCAACGATCAAATGGAGGACGGGAGAGATTGTCTTTGACAGATGCCCCAAGACATGCAAAATAAACCACCAGACGATCAAAATACAGAAAGTGGCTGAACCAGCGAAGACCACAGCCAATGACAGGACGGGAACTCGGATACCTTCATATCTGACAAGATTCAAACACCTCTTTAAGGAGAAGAACTTCGATCGACTACCGGACCACAAGGAGTGGGACTATGAAATAAACTTAACAAAAGACGCACCGAAAACGATACCGAGCAAGGTCTACCCGATAACGCAGAAAGAGCTAGAAGAACTAGACGCCTTTATCGAAGAAGGACTAAGAACAGGGAAGATACGCCCCTCAAAATCATCTTATGCAGCACCCTGTTTCTTTCGTAACAAGAAGGATGGTAGCAAATGACTCATCCAAGACTATCGAGAAATAAACAAATATACGGTCAAGGACAAGTTCCCACTACCATGCATCAGCGAACTCCTCGACGTACTACAAGGAGCGAAGTACTTTAATAAGATTGACATCATCTGGGGATACAACAACGTTCGCATTTGAAAAGGAGACGAATGGAAAGCAGCCTTCCTAACAGCAAGAGGACTCTTCGAACCAACAGTCATGTACTTTGGACAGTGCAATGCACCAGGCACTTTTAGCCGAATGATGGCAAGCCTCTTCCAAGACCAAATACGAAGAAGAGTATGCATAATCTATATGAACGACATTATAATCATCGGACGAACACAAGAGGAACTTCAAAAAAACACAGTAGAAGTCATGGAGATACTGAACAAGAACGACCTATTCATCAAAGGACCAAAATGTGTCTGGGAATCATCAAAGGTTCCAGTACTAGGGTATATCATAGGAGAAGGGAAAGTGGAAATGGAACCAGAAAAGATTACAGCCATACAATTCTGGCCAACCCCGAAAACGAAGAAAGAACTACAAAAGTTCTTAGGGTTCACAAACTTTTACTGATGATTCATCAAAGGATATGCAAAAGTCGCTAAACCGTTAACGGAATTGACTGGAAACAAAACATTCCAGTGGACAGACAAGCAGCAAAGCGCTTTCAAAGAGCTAATCCGACATATAACCTCGGCACCCATTCTAGCACTACCGCAAACAGAGGGAAAATTCCGAGTTGAAACGGACGCCTCAGGATACGCCATCGGAGCGGTATTATCGCAACAGCAGAAAGGACTATGGCACCCAATTGCCTTCATATCAAGATGTATGACCCCAGCAGAACAGAACTACAAAATCTATGACAAAGAACTCCTTGCGATAATGGTGGCACTGAAGACATGGAGACAATACCTCCTAGAAGCTCGAGAGAAGTTCGAAATATTGACGGACCACAAGAACCTATCATACTTCCGAAAACCACAATGACTCAATGCGAGACAGACCGGCTGGTATCTAAAACTACAAGAGTATGACTATGAACTATGACACGTGCCAGGAAAAGCGAATGGAAAAGCAGACATCCTATCACAAATGGCGGGATATGAAGACAACCTAGCAGAGAAGGACGACATACAAATGATCAAAGAAGCTGCATTCATCTGACACCTGGAAGAGAATAATGAACGAGAATTCGACTTTATGATGTTCGAGGACGAACATCCACAGAAAGGAGGAGCAGGAAATAATGAAACAATGCAGACAAGAGGAATCACGATGATCGAAACTCCAAGAATGGAACAAATTCGACAATGCGCATAGAGAGAAACGATCATAACAACAGGACTAAAGAAAAAACCACACTGGTTCACAGAAGAAAACCACATTGTATACGCAGGAGGGAAGATCTATGTTCCCCTAGACAATAAACTGAAGGAAGACATCATGTTCGAATACCATGACACACCCATCGGAGGACACCCAGGACAATACCGCATGCATGAACTCATAAACCGCACCTATTGGTGGCCATCAATGTTAACAGACATCAAGAAGTATGTCAATGGATGCGAAGCATGCCAGCGAAACAAAATCATCCGACAAAAGAAACATGCACCACTACACCTGCACGAGGTCCCGCAGCAACCATGGGAAGATATCGGAGTAGACCTCATAGGACCGCTACCCAGCTCGAATGGCTTTAACACCATCGCCACAGTCACAGACCACCTAACCAAGATGATCCATCTAATTCCCACCAACACCAAACTCACAGCAGAAGGTCTCACACGACTATACTGAGACAATGTGTGGAGACTCCATGGAATCCCACGAAAGATCATCAGCGACCGAGGACCCCAATTCACAGCACGATTCATGACAGCGCTTCTAAAACTGCTTGAAATGAAGCAAAACCTATCAATGGCCTATCACCCACAAACAGATGGACAGGCGGAATGATCCCATCAGAAAACGGAAGTTTTCCTTAGAAACTTCACAAACAACCTGCAGAACGACTGGGCAGAATGGATAGCGATTGCAGAGTACCAATACAATGACAAGACACATCAGGGAACAAAGGAGACACCATTCTACCTCAACTATGGGATGCACCCCTGGAAGGGAGAACCACAGACAACGGAAGGGAATAACCCCACAGCAAAGAACTTTGTCGAGAGAATGAACCAAATCCAGAAAGAAGCAAATGCTGCGCTGCAGTATGCGCAAACACGAGCCAAAGACAATTATGATGCGAGGCGAAAACCAGCCCGTGAATACAAGAAAGGGGATGGAGTATGGCTTGAAGCCACCAATATCGCAGTCAATCGACCATCAAAGAAGCTATCAGCACTCCGATATGGACCGTTCAAGGTGATCGAAAAGAAAGGAGCCTCAGCATATTGCCTGGAACTCCCAGCATCATGGCAGCTGATACACTCCATGTTCAATGAAGCATTACTCACACCCTACAAAGGACCCCATTTCAAGATACAAGAATGGCCATCGCCGCCACCTCCTGAGATCATAAATGATGAAGAAGAGTACGAGATAGAAGAAATTCTAAAAAGAAAGAAACAAGGAAGAGGAATGCTATTCCTGGTCAAATGGAAAGAATACAGACATGAGGAAAACACATGGATCAAAGAGAAGGAACTGGAGAATGCGCAGCAAGCTCTAGACCGTTTCCTGAAGAAGACTACGGAGCAAGATAAAAGGACCACGAAAAGAGGGAAGAAGGCCAGAAACCACACATCATGACCACCAATGCCCCCATCAGCATCGAAAGCAGCGACGACAGCCGTGCACCCACCCCCATCACAAACGATGCTGAGAATCTGGCGAAAATTCTCGACGCCAAAGACTACATGGACCCCCTTGCCATCACCCTCGGCGCATACCTGCGCTATGTCATGACCATCTGTATGCACCTTTGGAGCGGACGGACCTCCGACGGGACCACCCCCACAACAGCAGAATGCATCGCACTTTGCGAAGCAATAGAAACGCTTCGCACCGAAAACCAGCGACTCAAACTCCTCGCCACCATACTTCACCACATCCGCTCCTACAATGAGGAGCTCATTCACATGTGGGCCCCATGCGCGACAAGCACCTGGGAAAACAACGGGTGGGGACAGCTGGACTAAGGGTTTTCGCGAGGACATGAATCTAAAGAGAGGGTGATGTTACAGACTATTCATTTTCTTTATCTTATCTTCCTTTCCTTATCTTTTCCCCTATCTCCTCCACTCCCATCATGCTGTGCATCTCTCCCCATCATGCTGTGCAGCACGCAGTCATCGAGTCATCCTCTTTTCCTAGTCACTCTGAGTCACCCCACCCCAGCCTTACTCATCCGCAGTCCACAGCATTGCGCAGTCCATGGTCTGTGCTCAAGTACTGTAGAATACTTAAGGACTTCCAGATGTACCAGTAACGCTAGGTTTAATATTCCTTTTGCCATCATCTTAAACCGCTCTCGCACTTAGTCTGCCTGAGTCCTTTAAGATTCATCTAGCCTAACAATTGTTACGATTTCAATGCCAATCGTTATCTTGACAACAGGCACGTGACTCAACAATTATCTGATGAACACATGACACAAACGTGACATGACTGACAAGATACAATGTGATGATTCGAGGGAAACCCTACAACAACGACGCATCAGCGTTTACTAGGGCAAAGGGTTATGACGCAGCACCAGCAGGATAACATGAGGAGCATAGTCATACTTTAGTTCAGATAATGGAATAGGATAAGGGGTTCTACATAACATGAGGATAGCACACATATGTCGTAGTCCGTACTCGAGGATCGTAACATATAAATAGCCAGAATGTACATAGTAGAACTTAGCTTCGAGCTGGCTAAATAGTAGCATTCTTCTCCCTGCCTCTTACTCTCTGAGTCAGTTAGAGTGACCTGCACGCAGAATTGGTTTTGCGTAGCAAAAGCTTGAAGCTGCTCATCGCGCACCTCACCGCTCTCACCCTCCGCTGCCCTTCCTTTGTTGCCCGATGGCCCTGAGTGCCATGCGACCAAAGGAACCCACTGTGTCGTTATACCTTTTCTCCAAAAGCGTTACTAACTCTTCAATCCTCAATCCCCATTCCCTACCCCGCGCCAACCTATATTCTGATCTCTATCTGCAGTCCTTGTTCATTGCATTTGGAAGTGCGAGAGGACTAAGGGTAACATTGAGCCCAACCCTGTCCGAATCGAACATCAAAAGGCTGTGCTAGGGTGATCCTCAGAGAGCCCTACCGCGCGTTTGACTGGGTAGTTTGTTGACCCAGGACGTACCGAAGCAAGAGAGATCAGAGGACTTGGACATGTGGATAGTCTCCACCCTTCGACCGACCCCTCAAATACGCCCTTGAAAGTCGTTGTCGGGGATGTGTGTTGACCTGAAATGAGAAAGGAGTTGCCAGACTGCTGGAACTTCTGACGACGAAACCTTCCTTGACTGCCGTTTGGGGCATCCTTGTAGCTACGAGGATTTGAGCTGACCCTTCCGCAGTTTAACAGGCACCCTCCACCTTTTCTGGACCCAACCAAAGCAGGAGTCGACGATCGCACGCTGCCTGCATGGTACTAATCGACTACTCTATTGAACGACACCCATAATGGAATTCATCCCCACTCTCTTCGCCTTCATCACCGTCATCCTTACCACCCTCTTCACCGCTCACCCGCTCGCCTTAGCTTGGGGCACTCTTCGAAACAACCCACAACAAGCTGAACAAGTATAGACTGCGACTCGAACTTTGGTCGATGTGATCAAAGAAGAACTGGATTTGGGCAAGAAGCCCAAAAGAATGAAATCAGAACCGCCGGATCCATACAAAGGGGAACCCGGCCTGATTGGAAGTTGGCTTCGACGAATGGAAGTCTATTTCGATAAAGAGGAGATCACGAACAAATGGGACATGATCACCTATGCATTGCAATGAATCACGGGAGGCAAGGCCGAATGTGCACAGAACTGGGCAGACTCTAAGCTACAAGAATGGCTTGAGTTCAAAACAGAATTGAACAGTCGCAGGCAGGAATTTGGATATCACTCCACCTACGACGACTGGGAACATGGACACGTTGTTACGCCGGCAATGGCTAACACTCCCAAAGTCAGGATGAACCCGCTTGGACACCTCCCACCATTCAAAGATTGGGAAGAATTCAAGGCAGAAGCCAGAGAGTTCTTCATGACCATGGAAATACAGAACGACGCGATCATTCGGATTAAAGGACTGTCGCAACACTGATGACCAGTCGAGGACTACATTGTCGAATTCCGGAGCTGGGCTCCCTTGACAGAATACAACGACATCGCCCTCATCGACATCTTTAAACACGGACTCGACCAGGCACTCGGATGACAGATTATCGAACTAGGAGGTGTCCATGAGGAGGACATCGACTGGTGGTACAAACGCGCTATGGAATTGGACCGGCAATATCGCCAGGCCCAAAAGGAATTCAGAGTGAAGGAGCAATTCGCTCCCAAACCAACACAGAAACTGGCACAGGAGACGACGACACCTAAGGGGCAAACTCCAGCACCAGTAACCGGTAATGCTCAAGGACGACCCAACCCCAACACCATGGACATCGACTGAATGAGATGCGAAGGCTGCTGCTTCTGATGCAGCGAGAAAGGACACCTTGGATGTAACTGTCCAACGAACACCCGGCCGAGATATACGACTAGGAATGTAGAGGCCAAGGATGAACCTGCCACCGCCCACATCGAAGAAATGAACCAGGGTTTTCAGTAGAGCTGGGAAGAAGCACTGCTTCGCCGGCTGACTATGTATCATCGAATATTAATATAAGGGACATTCCCGACCTTAAAGAATATTTTGAATGAGAAGGTGCACGAGAGTTCGGTCTCATAAAAGGATATACCCTACCCTGGGTGGCTCAACAGATTTATTGGCAGGACAAGTCCAAGGCATACTCAATCCTTAAGGCTTGGACAGACCAATCGTGACAAAAAGACATCTCTTTGGAGAGACTTCATGAGATCAATCAAATGAACGATCACGACACACTCTATACATTGTTCGACCTCAGACAAAAACCACGATTTGTCAGAGGAGGAAATGGAAACCAGATGGATGTACCCTTGACGATCACAACTTTGGACACTGGACGGACATACAGCGTGAAAGCTCTGCTTGACACGGGATGCACCGGGTCTTGCATAGACTAGAAATTCATTAAGGAAAAGGAAATTAACACGAAATGATATCCTGTTCCTATCCTGGTTCATAACACAGATGGAACCCATAACAGAGCGGGCGATATATGCGAATACATTGAACTAAGAGTCTGCGTCCAGGACCATGTCGAGCAGATGGTCTTCTCAGTCACTGAACTCAGAAAGGGACAGATTTTCATTGGTTACGAATGGGTTAAATGCCACAACCCTCAGATCGATTGGAAGACAGAGAGAATTATGTTTGATCGATGCTCTGAAGAGTGTCAGCGAATTGTCCAAACAGGAAACCCCAAAGACGACGACACCTCTATTGACACGAACGAGGTCGACTTTGAAAATGGAGAAAAACTCTTGATGATCAAAATGAACCGAGAGTTTCATCTAAGGGCTTTCCAAATGACAGCTTCCAAACTGGCAGAAGTGATGACAAAGATGGCGAAGGCAAAAACCTTTGAAGAAATTGTACCGGAAGAGTATCACTGCTTCAAGGATTCAGTGTTCAGAAAAGAGTCATTCGATGAACTACCACTGCAATGACCTTGGGATTATGCAATCGAACTTATCCCAGGAGCTAAACTCCAGGATTGCAAGGTCTACCCCCTGACACTGGATGAACAGAAGCAGCTGGATGCATTTCTAAATGAGAACCTGAACACCGGACAAATCAGACCGTCGAAGTCGCCAATGGCCTCACCTTTCTTCTTCATGAAAAAGAAGGACGGATCCCTACGACCTGTACAGGACTATCGGAAACTGAACGATGTGACGATAAAGAACAAGTACCCGCTGCCCCTGATCCAGGAACTGATCGACAAATTAAAGGGGGCAAAGTTCTTTACGAAGCTCGACATCCGATGGGGATATAATAACGTCCGTATGAAAGAAGATGACGAATGGAAGGCCGCATTTCGGACAAACCGGGGAATGTTCGAACCCCTGGTCATGTTCTTCGGACTGATGAATTCACTGGCTACTTTCCAAATGATGATAAATACGATCTTCAAAGACGAAATTGATCAGGGACACGTAATAATCTACATGGACGACATCCTCATCTTCAATAAAGATTTGGATAAACATAGACAACTTGTCCAACATGTACTGGAAAAGCTGAAGCACAACAAGCTTTACCTGAAACCTGTTACGGACCATTCATTTTCTTTATCTTATCTTCCTTCCCTTATCTTCTCCCCTATCTCCCCCGCTCCCATCATGCTGCGCAGTGCGCAGTCATCGAGTCATCCCCTTCCCCTAGTCATGCTGCGCAGTGCGCAGTCATCGAGTCATCCCCTTTCCCTAGTCACTCCGAGTCATCCTATCCCAACCTTACTCATCCGTAGTCCGCAGCATTGCGCAGCTCATGGTCCGTGCTCGAGTACTGTAGATATATAAGGACTTCCAGATGTACCAGTAGCGCTAGGTTTAATATTCCTTTTGCCATCGTCTTAAACCGCTCTCGCACTTAGTCTGCCCGAGTCCTTTAAGATTTGTCTAGCTTAACAAAACCTGAGAAATGTTCATTTCATCAACTGGAAGTAGAATACCTTGGAATGATTGTCTCGGAAAACGGCATCAAAATGGACCCTGTAAAAGTCAAAGGCGTCAAAGACTGGCCCAAACCCACATGTAAACGAGACGTCCAACAATTTCTAGGCTTTTGTAACTTTTACCGACACTTCATCGAAGGATTCATGAAGATTGCGAAACCCCTGACAGAATTAACTGGAAAAGCCAACTGGACATGAGAAAAAGCCCAAAATGACGCATTCGACAGACTGAAGAATCAGATCTGTTCAGCACCAATCATCGTGATGCCCCGAGATGATGGAAAATTCCGAATGGAAGTCGACGCTTCGAATTATGCAATAGGAGGCATCCTTTCACAGGAACAATCCAACGGTACCTGGAGACCAGTCGCATTCATGTCTAAGTCATTGAACCCGATGGAACGGAACTACGAGATCTACGACAAAGAAATGCTTGCGATCATGACAGGACTTGAGGAATGGTGCCAATACCTCTGCAGCGCTAAGCAAAAATTCGAGATTTGGACGGATCATAAGAATCTCGAATACTTCCGAAAACCTCAGAAACTGAATCGCCAACAAGCTCGCTGGATCTCAGAACTTCAGGACTATGACTTCATCCTGGAACACAAACCCGGAAAATCAATGACAAAGGCAGACAGTCTGTCGAGATGACCAGACCATGAGAAGGGGGAGAACGATAACGAAAACGTCGTACTCCTAAAGCCAGAAAATTTTCGCCGACTTTTTATGGCAAAAGTCACACCAATACCAGAATTTCAGAACATGCTGAACCAAATAAAATGGGCTTGGAAACAAAAAGAACCCAAAGTTCAGAAACGTCTTGATGCAGGCAAACATGGCTGGAAGGAAAACAACTGAATCGTCACATGGCTAAAATAGTACTACGTCCCCAAAAGCCAAAAAATAAGGGAGCGGATCATCGAAATCCACCACTCCAATCAGATTTCAGGACACCCAGGACAAACAAAGATGTACGAGTTAATCACACGCAACTTCTGGTGGCCTAAAATGATAAATGATATCAAGGCATATGTCAAAGGATGTAACAAATGCCAGCAAATAAAGATCATCAGAGATCGGAAGCATGCTCCACTCCACCCAAATGAAGTACCGAAGGAACCATGGGAAACCATCTCAGTAGATCTTATCGGACCCCTCCCTACATCCCAGGGATTCGATGGCATAATGGTAACGGTAGACCGATTCACCAAAGGAGCCAAGTTTATACCAGTCAACATGGAAATCACGGCAGAAGGAGTCACTTGTAAATTACGCGACACCGTATTCTCGAATTATGGACTCCCCAAGAAAATTATTAGCAACAGAGGACCACAGTTCATCTCAAATTTCATAAAGGACCTCTATGCACTTTTGGGAATCAAAGGAGCCCCTTCGACGCCATATCATCCACAGACTGATGGACAAATGGAAAGAGTCAATCAGGAACTTGAACAATACCTGAAACTCTTCGTAAATCATCGGCAAACAGACTGGGTAGACTGGCTACCTATGGCCGAATTCTCTTACAATAATCGAATTCACTCTGCGATGGGATACTCCCCATTCTATCTGAATCATGGACGACATCCGCATACCAGAAAGAAACCTCTGAAGCGTGATGTCAAGTCGCAAACTGCAGAAGAATTCGCAGACATGATGAAAGAGATTCGGACCAAAGCCAAGACTTCTTTGACAAAAGCCGCCGAAACGATGAAACGGACCCATGACTGAAAGCAGAAGCCCGCTCAAGAGTATCACGAGGGTGATCAGGTCTGGCTGGAAGGAACCAACATTACCACCGACCGGCCGACTGACAAACTGAACAACAAACGGTTCGGTCCTTTCAAAGTCAAACAGTGAATTGGAGAATCGGCTTACGAACTCGACCTACCGGAACATTGGAGGATCCACCCTGTCCGAAATGAATCCAAGCTCACCCCGTACATGGCACCAGCATTCCCATGATAAAAAGCAGTGACAATTCTTAAACGACCTCCCCTCATCATCATGGAGGGAGAGGAGCGGTATGAAGTAGAAATGGTAGCCAATTCCCGATGGAATAGAGGAAAATTACAATACAAAGTACATTGGAAAAGCTACCCAACAGAGGATGCTACATGGGAACCGGCAGAAAACGTCATCGAAGATGCGCCGGATGTGGTCGCGAAATTTCATCGTGAGAATCTGGAGGCACCATCCCTAGAACGAGGACAATGTCAATTACCACCCCGAACACTGCCAAAGAAGGTAGTATGCACCTGCCTCCATCAATCCTAAGCACCGAAGGTCCTCTTCGACCACATGGCTAATGAAGTCTGGGTCTGTCCACAAAATCAACAAATGAAAGCGGAACCAAAAAAGTGGACCCTTACCGGATGGATGTCGAACCTGAAGAAAGTCGAAGATCGACTTGAGGCGGCATGGCAGGCGTGGCAGCAGTGACGGAATAAGGCAATCGTAGAAGAGGATGAGTGCCAGAAAGACTAGGATGACGATGATGAAGAAAAACATGATTGCGAGGACGCAATCCCTAAAGGGGGGGCAATGTTACGATTTCAAGACCAATCATTATCTTGACAACGGGCACATGACTCAATGATTATCTGACGAACATGTGATACAAACGCGATATGACTGACAAGATACAATGTGATGATTCGAGGGAAACCCTACAACAACGACGCATCAGCGTTTACTAGGGCAAAGGGTTATGACATAGCACTGGCAGGATAACATGAGGAGCGTAGTCGTACTTTAGTTCAGATGACGGAATAGGGTAAGGGGTTCTACATAACATGAGGATAGCACACATATGTTGTAGTCCATACTCGAGGATCGTAACATATAAATAGCTAGAATGTACATAGTAGAACTCAGCTTCAAGCTGGCTAAATAGTAGCATTCTTCTCCCCGCCTCTTACTCTCTGAGTCAGTTAGAGTGACCTGCGCGCAGAATTGGTTTTGCATAGCACAGGTGGTCTGGGACAGCCGCAAAATAATCTTTCCAGGAAAGAATAATGACGATTGGTGGGATTGTGCACAGCTCATTGATCAGATGAAGGAGGCCATCGAAATCTTTGAAACTGCTCATCCAGGCAAGAAAGCACTGTTCATTTTTGATCAATCTTCGGCCCATGCATCACTTCCTCCCAACGCTTTGAAGGCCTTCGATATGAACAAGTCAGATGGTGGAAAACAGCGTATTCAGCACGATACGATCATTCCAGATAACAATCCCATGGCCTCACTTTGTGGAATACCTCAAAAAATGACACTGGATAATGGGCAGCCGAAAGGTTTAAAACGCATGTTGGAAGAGCGTGGATTCAATGTCTCTCATTTACGTGCAAAGTGCTCATCTGTGTGTCCTTTCGAGAGCCAGGATTGCTGTACAGCTCACCTTCTGAGTCAGCAAGATGACTTTGTAAAACAACGCTCAATGCTGGAAGATTTCATCACAAAAGCTGGTCATTATTGTATATTCTTACCGAAGTTCCATTGTGAGCTCAATCCCATTGAAATGGTATGTTCATTTATCCTGGTCTCGACTCTCAAAAGACATGTTTGCTGACAAAGCTACTCAGTATTGGGGTTGGATGAAATACCGGTACCGAAATGCTAACAAAAAGACATTCCAGGATGCAAAAGATGCCGCTATTCGGTATCCTGATGCATGTTCAGTGGACATCATCCGTCATTTCATCAACCGAACTTGGAGGTTTATGGATGCATACAGAAATGGTCTAACAGGAAAGGCAGCTGAGTGGGCAGTTCGTGAGCAAAAACAGCACCGGAAAATTTCTGAGACGGCCCTAAAGTATCTCGAAGCCGTAGTTAGTTGATTTTTCCACCGAAATATAGTTACTCAATGACCAAAAAAATTTGGCACACACAAAATATCATGGGAAAATTACCAGAGGTGTTGTTTTAGATGTTTTCAAGGATTCTGGTTCGAAATCTGATGTTGGTTTGGTCAGAGAAATTCTCATTCACAAGATATCAAATTGGTTGTCTTTGCTTGTCCGGAACTGTAGATGCAGCGGCGGATTAGATTCGCGAGGCAGGGGCTCCTCATATGCAAAGTTCGGCTGCCCATCCAAAAGTACACTAGAGACAACTGGTTATACACAGGGTCTAGAGTCTAGAACCAAACCACGAGCCGGCGTCAGTGTCACGTAGGCACGAGGCCTCTATAACCCATCAACTGCAGCACCACATCGGCACAATACACCGCCAAATTCAAGCACAAGTAAAAAGCCATTGGTATAACGCCCATGAACAGGTTGCCGAGAATGCCCCTGCGGGTGATGGTCTCCCATATCTCGGTCTTGATGACCTTGGGAGCGACGGGCGAGCGGAAGGGTCCAACGAGACGGTAGAAACTCGTAAACGCAGCGCCGAAACTGAAGCAGACAATTCCGGCTCGTCACACAGAAGAACGAGGAGATCGACATACCAATAGCAGATAAGCACATGGGTGCCGTACTCCCACCACAATTCAAATAGGCCAGGAGCGGCGCCAATGTCTTTTGCAAGTGTGCTCATATAGCTGGAGTGATCGACACCATACTTTATCCTCGCGTCTTCTTTCACCAGGAGATGATAATGCGGGGGCGATAAAGGCTTCCTTACTTGTCCCTTCAATAGCGATATCCAGAAGAACACCTGCATCTCAGCCAGTGGTGGAATGGCGCCTATTGGACGAAACGAGGTCGATATTATGCCGTTGAAGAGATACACAATGAATGACATACCGACTCCTGGCCTTACAAACCCGATGAATGCCACACTTTCATCCCCACTCTTCGTGATATTGCGAATGTCAGTCTCCTCAGGGGTACAATACCAGCTCTCCTTATCTAAGAAACTGAAGTCCTGCTTGTAACCCGTTGCGAAGATCACCGTGTCAGGTTTGACGACACGTTTTGATATACGGACAAAATCTTTCCTATTACTTGGCGGAAACACGGCCTCAGCATCCGGAGTAAAGCGAATGGGAAAGGGCGCGAGGTCGACGACAAAGTTAGTTTGAGGGGGCGAGTCTTCTGGCGGGTCAATATACCGCGACAAATAATCCAGCCACTTCGACCGATTTCGGAACGGCCGATTGATATACGGCATAGCCTTGTGCGACTAGAAAAGAAAATTATATACCGACTAGGAGCGAGCTGGGCCGATCTACCTTGTTTAAAAATACATATGCACGTCCCAGGCGGCCAGGCTCAAGTTCTCCAACCTTCCAGAACTTCAACACTGTTTGTGTAGTATGATTATAGTTACACGTACCCACTGATTGCATCCAGCTTGGGTTCCTGTGGAGGATGACTGATTCAATAAGAGTAGACAACTTAGTCGGATGTCCCTTACCCGTCAACAACCATAAGACACGTTTCAAAACGAAGTCCGAAATGCTGGTTGGGTTGTTAGAGAATGCCATAATGGCGTCTCCTTCGCGCACTCACAACCAGCGGAGATGAGATGCAGCTACTAAGGGGTGCTGATACGAGCAAGTTAAACAAGCTAGAAAAACCATGAGTCTGAAACTTACAACATAGGCAGTTTCAGCGAGGTTAGTAATTAATGAGTCGATGGGCACAGGGGTCTTGGACTCGAATTTGAATCCAAAAATTTCAAAATCGTTCTAGCCGCAGTGCAGTTAGCAAACTTGACATGGCATTAACTCAGAATTTTTGCCGTACCAAGGCTTTTGGGAATGAGAGGAAACTATTAAAATTTGTTCAGATCTGGTAAACGGCGAGAGTAAAGAATCTGTACCCTGCGCGCGAGCAAAGGACCACTTCTTTTGCTCCAGCTTTTGCAGATTCGTATGCGAGATCCATTCCCGTTTCGCCCGTGCCTAGTATCATGACGCGCCGGTTAGCCAATTCCTTCCTAGACTTGTACTGATCCGAGTGGTAAACATTTTTCGATCCATCTGGGTCGGTATGACGCGCAATGACGTATTCTATGCCTGGAATAGTCGGAACTGACGGTACGACGTGAAGTCCGGTGCATAGGGCGATGTATGTAGCATGAATAGTCTTGGGAGCTGAACAGGAGTGCCAGTGTGAAACACAGGCGTCGAACAAATGATATTAGCCAAAGACGAACTTGTCTCCCACTGCCCGGGCTTATCGGGATTTTTCTGAATGTATGATACAATGTGTCCGCCGTTGGGGTCTCTGCGTATGTTAGTCACTTTGGAGCTGAGATTTATCCTCCTCGAGAGTCCGAAATGGTCGCAGTAGGCGCGTAGATAATCCACATATTCCTGTAACAGGCATCACTGGCTTTTCAGCGGGTGATGCATAGGCTTTGTTACAGCGGCTCACCTCCAATGTCAGATGGTCTGGGTGTGACAGAGGGAGCCGAAAATCCGAAAAGCTGGTAAGTTGTTTTGAGGATACCAAGTTGGCATTCTAAAAAGCCCAAAGAGGAACGTTGACCAGCATACTTCCAAGCAACAGCACATGCATGCGCACCTCATACGAGCGGTATCTAAATGTCCCGCCAATGTCATCTTCCTGCTCTAGCACGACGGGGTCGAATGGATACTCCACGTTCGCGGCCTCGAGCAGGGTCTTGCAGGTCACTAGGCCTGCTGGCCCAGCTCCAACAACGACGACCTTCATTGTCTCGTGTCGATTGTCACTGCGAATGTTGGGCACCCTGTTCGGAGAAATACTGCGCTCCGTCTACAACTCACTTTACAGGTGCGCGCCGTTGTCTGGCGGCAAAGGATGGCTAAGACCATGCATGATGTGACCAAACAAGGTGACACGAAAAACTCGTGACCATGCTCTTTTTAACGCCCAACTCGACATTCTCGTGTTCTACGCATCTCCCCAGTGCAGAGCAGAACTTGTCGAGCAAGAATTATTACACCTGTCTGATAGAGGCCAAGTACTTGTCTCTTACAGAGAAATGCTTCTCCTTGCAAAATACTAGTCCAGACTGATAGGACAAGAACAAACCCCGAAGGGGTGCGTAGAAAGCTCCTTTTTCTTTGACTAGAAGCTATGTTGATAATTGACAGATTAAGTGGTTCAGGCCTAACGGTGCTCTGCCACATCAAGGGAGAGTAATATCGAACACGGGAGCACAACTTTACGGGACGTATTCCATCTTGACATCAGCAAACCCGAACTGAAGAACGTTGACCAATTGTCCGACGCACAAACCGTCCTGAAGTGTCAACGGTCGCCCTCCTTGGCGAAGCTTGCTACAATGGATGGGTGCCACACTGCTTGCTCGGTTCAAAGCTTTGAACCATTGGCCGCGTTTGTGGACACATGATGATGCGGATTAGCGTTCGTCTCGGGCAGGACGGAATGAATGATGGCCTTTCTGCTGAATGATTCTTGAGATGTGCAGGTGATTCTAGTCGTATGTTGCTCGCTCACCCGAGTGAAGATTTTTGCAAGAACTTACTCACATCTTCGAACAGATAAGATAATCGTCACTTATATCATTGATCCAGATCTTTTGCAGTTTCTGGGATCGCTGTTGTCACCTTAGAATGCCCCTTCACCAGCGGTTTGCACACTCGATATGCAGTCATGCGCATTTTGCACCTTAACGTTGCTTTTCAGCTCCTGCCACACTTATAATTGTTTGGAAAGATTGTGAATGGTCTGCCCTGCTTCCGGAAGTAGCCAGTAAGTTGTTTGTGAACTTGCGTTCTCGACGCTTGGAGCTGCGCCCTGCGCCACCGGTAGATCATCGTAACATCCCAGTCAGTTTATACCGAATTCAGTCGTAAGCACCCAGACCGTGACGCGTTCCATCGTCTCTTTGACGTTTGCACTATCAGATGCCTACCTCCATCTCGTCCAATTTTTCCGATGGATGGGACACTGGACCGACCGTCATAACAATTACGGACTAGTGTGTTTTAGAAAGGGCAAGTTGAGAAGGCACTTGTTTCGGCTCCGCTGGTATTCGGGGCAGTATTTGGATGATGCCCCAACGAGGTGCGACTGTGTTCCGTTTCCATCGTTGCGCCTCACGTCATGTGGTAGCTTCTCGCTGGGACGCATGACGAAGACTTGGTAGCCCTCTCTCACAGTTCTTTCCCCGAAACAAGGGTGAACATTTCCTCTGTATCGGGGGGCTGGCGCGCTTTTCGGGCTTTACACATTCGCATCTGGCAATGCAGTCGCTCACTAGCTCAAGTTGATATCGTTGTTCGGCCAGGACTCAATGGCTCATGGGATCTTTTCATAGTTTCAAGCTTCTCCATTCGGGACGCAGTTCTTATGAGCTAAGGCTCATCTTTTTTGAGGCCAATATGAGTGAGGGTGATTATTGGCTTTCTTCCCTGGCTTTGTGGCTACGTTCTCCGGGGAAGTCATGTGGAAAAGTCGATGACCATCATCCAAACTTTCTGCAGAAACGGTCGGAACTCTGGAAATAAGCCTGGCGACTTTTGCGTATACCAGTACAAAATACGGCCACCACGAACGTGCCATGCTTATACCTGAATCAGATGATTTCAACATCCTTCTAGTCTTTGGATGGCAACGGAGGAAAGGAGTGCTTGGCTGTCTCTAAAAACTCCGTGAACGTCTGACGTCCGCAATTGAAGTCCCAAGTCCTTTACTTCTTCGTCACAATAAGCACGTTAGATCTCCGGAACGGTGGTCCGGGTCTGAATCCTTCCTCGGCTTCAAAACATGGTGATGGTGTAGATGCACAAGCTTCAGTTCAAACGCGGACCGTCGAGTGAATTTTTGACGGGTGTCGTTCCCTGATTTCGGCGGTACGTAAGAGCTAACTTCTAGAGTAAAGCGTGCAAGGATACGAAGCATTTTGGCGTTCAGTGCAGGACGACGGTGCTGTTAATTTCCCTTCTTGGAAATTGTTCAAATCTCGACACCCTCGCTCGCGCCGTCCTCGGCTGTCTTCAATCGTTGCCATTTGATCTGCCGCAATAGGGCATTGTGAATTTTCTGCCTTGAATCCCTTCGACACTTTCCTTTTTCTTGGTTGTGACTAGGCTTCCCTTGATTTGCTTGCCAGACGGTATAAAAGTCTCGTCACTCAAGATAGTGCATCCAGTTACCCTGTTGTATGCTAAACGACGGAATGACGCCTTTCGCCGCTTTTCTAATACTCATCCTTACGGTCGCCACTCACCTGGCTGAAGTCCTCGCCTTTCCTGCATACGGCAGCTTGGCAGGTCTTTCAGAGGAAGAGCTTGCTAGGATTATCCCCACTCTCAATGTTCGACCCGTTCCGCCTCCGCCTGCTCCCCTCAAGAACGACCCAGGTGTTCCGGTTCTCGTCAATGATGCGGATCATCCGTACCAACCGCCGGGCCCTGATGATATTCGAGGACCATGCCCTGGTCTGAACACGCTTGCGAACCACGGAGTATGTATACAAATGTCACCGGTTACTTGTTAATGAACACGATTCTGATTTTGTAAATCGTAGTACTTGCCTCACAATGGAGTGGCAAGTCCCGGAGAGATCATCCGTGCAGTCCAACAAGGTCTGCAGCATCCACGTCTGTCCGCGCTATTTTTCTGATTCCCTTGTGACTGACAGGATTCAACATGGCCCCGGATCTCGCTGAACTCGTTGTTTATGCAGCTCATCTGGGCGATGGCAACGTGCTGACTGATCAGTTGAGCATTGGCAGCGCGACGAGTGGCAGCCGTGGCTTAAATTATCATGGAACATTTGAAGGTGAGCTGGTCTCTCGAAGCGCAAGCAGAAGTTTGATTGCATACCCACTTAGGCGACGTGAGCATGACCAGAAGTATGCCGGTATTGACTCGGGCTGACCGGACAATCTGTGCTTACATTTTAAATTCTCAGATGATGCATACTTCGGCGACAATTGGAGCTTCAACGAGACGCTCTTCCAAGAGGTAAGAAGGGCATATGCTGAGAAATAACGGTCCACTTATCACGCGCTCTACAGATGGTTACACTCGCTGAAGGGTCGATCTTTCGGACATTCAACGTCCGCGTCGCGGCTCAACATCGCCTCAAGCGTATCAGAGATGGCATCGCCAACAACCCCAAATTCGCCTTCAATCACATCCGCTACCCTGCCGGCTATGCGGAGTCTGTTTTCACCTACCTGTTCTTTGGGAACCCATTGACCGAGCAAGTCGACATGGATACCGCTCGCAGTTTCTTCCAGCATGGCAAGATGCCTACCAATTTCATCCGACGGCCCATACCTGTCGGAATGCTCGAAATCGCAGCTCACGTCACGGCACTATGGGCGCAATACCCCATTGTCTTACCTGGACACAATACCAACGGAGTCAACAGTTACCATATCGACATAACCTCCCCTACACTTATCACCTGGTGCTTTATCTACGTAGACTACGTGGAAAACGTGGTGGTCAAGCTCTACCCCAACCCCCAGGGCCAGTTGCGCGAGGCCTTGAAACGTAATCTCATATATTTCCATCGGCCATTTGGGTTGGTGGGCTGTCCGCCAATCTTCCCCTACGGTCTGTTGAAGGACGACGAGCCAGAGGTATTGGTGGATCAAAACCAGTCTGTGCAAGCACCTGTATCGACAGGCCAGTCCGCCTGGAGTGTCCTTGTCCAAGCGTATCGGTACTGGGTCGCCTAACGCTTTCTGTTCCAAAGTAATACGTCCACCTTTCCGTCAGAGAATCCAAATTCCGTTTTTTTTTTTTTTTTCGATCAAGATCTGTGGTCTGACTGTATGTTTCTTATGCTTGTTCAATTTGTGCCTTTTCACCGTTGTATGATTTTGACTTGTGACATGTTGCCGAGCGAGATCCTGGCAGACACACCAGACAGAGATCTTAAAAAGCATATCCTTGCGGAAGCAAGACGCAGAAACGTCTCGGGCCTGCCAGTATCCCAGTAGGACAATACGGAAAACGGAGCAGTGATTTGTGTTCACGACCGCGAAGTAGTTGTCCAAGTCATTAGACAGCCTCCTCAGCTCCACGAAGACTTGGATCTCTTTAGCATCAACAGCAGCAATGGGGGGTTAAGACATCCGAATCAACAAATCAGGAGCTGGTGGCCAAACAAACACCTTCGCTGCCCAGTCTCGTGATCACTAACAAGTGTACGGTCCACTCACAGTTCTATCCCTCACTATTCTAAATCTTCTGGAGCATGGCTCTACCGACGAAAGGCCGAGTCATCATCGACACAACTGTCGGCGATATCGACATAGAGCTTTGGTCCAAGGTCACTGTCTGGCTTCTCCCTCGACCTAGAGCGATAGCTGACGTCGAGCGCGATTCTCTGCATTTCAACAGGAAACGCCTAAAGCATGTCGGAATTTCCTCGCGCTTGCAATGGAGGGTCTGTGAGTCTCGCTCGTGTCATAGAGACCGTGTTTCGCCGACGACTATTGTCTCTTTTGTTACAGGGTATTATGACGGTGTTATATTCCACCGGTGAGCTTTACGCGCTTTGTCCTTGCTAGAGATAGGTTTAGGTCCATGCGATGCTGAAATGGACATTGAAGAGTCGTTCCCGGTTTCCTCGTTCAGACCGGCGATAGGACGGGCACAGGCGCTGGAGGCGAATCATTCTATGGAGGTGTGTAAAGAATTTCGTCTTTGCAAAGTTCATGCTAACAACTGATTACTTCAACGCTAAGAACCTTTCGAGGATGAAATACACCCACGACTACGTTATACCCACCGTGGGCTGGTTGGCATGGCCAACAATGGAACCAAAAATTCCAACGACTCACAATTCTTCATCACTCTAGGTATACCACACTGTATCACCTTGAGTGGATGGACTGATGACTGGCTACTTAAGATCGCGCGGATGAATTGAATGGGAAACACACATTGTTCGGGCGGTGTATTGGCGATACAATTTTCAGTAAGTCCTCTGCGTTATCACGTCAATGAATTCCTCTTATGGGTATGTTCAAGACGTTTTAAAAATCAGCGAAATGGGTGCGTCTGTTCGCCAGCTCCTTGGTCTCAGCTCAGAATTGTAATTCTTCATCATATTTCCCTAGAATTGGACTCTGAGGGACGACCTCTCTAGTTTGTGACTTTGCGCTGTATTTATTGGTTCGGAGGAACTGATCGACAAGCCGTGTAGCCCTCCCAAGATCAAGGGTATTCGGATAATTGACAACCCCTTCAATGACATCGTCCCGCGGATAACTGCAGCTGAGAAGCGAGCACAGCAACGAGCCAGAGAAGAAGTGCAGAGGGAGAGGGAGGAAATGGAAAGAAGGAAGGGTGCCAAAAAGTGAGGACCTGACATCCTTTGTGTTTCTCTTCTCCAGGAAATTGATAGCCGCCTATCTTTATTCGCCGTAGGAACGTAAAACTGTTGAGTTTTGGAGCTGATGAAGATGAAGCAGATGGACAAGAGAGCACGTTCAAAAAGAAGGCAATATATCGGCCAGACTGTGCGAACTATTTTTGACTTCTATGATCAGTACATCGGGACCTGATCCGTTACATTTTGAAATAGTGGTGGCTGATGCCCAACCTGCGATCAATGTTCCTGCGGCCATTGTGGAGAAGGCGGGCGCTAGCCGCTCAAAAACTAAAGAGAGCGCCGAGTCGAAGAATCAAGACGAAGTATGTACCACTATTGTACTTCATCCTTTACAGCTGAGCGTCATCGTCATCGTTACGGAAGGTGGACAAGGTATCCAAGAAGAGGAAAGTTGAAGACACAGACATCACCAAGATTCGTGAGAAGCATGCACAGGAAAAAGCAGCACAGGAGTGAGCCATTCAATTCTTCCTTCATTGTGTCATTCACTGTTGCGATCGAGCCTGCGCTGATGAACTGATGGGATCGATATCACTCCAGAAACTCCCGCAAAGCCGAGATCGAAAGGATGGAGGCTGATATCCGACGGATCGCGCAACGTCGTGCGGGCGATGACAGCGACGACGAACGATTACAAAAGAAGGCCAAAAAGTCGTACCTGCAGGAGGAACTCGCAAAGTACTCAAAGGGGCTAGGTCTGCACAAGAAGGGGAAAAAGAAGGACGAGAGCGACGTGCTGGCTGCGCTGAGCAGCTTCCGCGGGAAGCTGCAACAGAGCAACATGCTGGGCGGAGGTGGCGCAGATGAGGAATCCGGCATTCAGGAAAACGGCGAGACAGAGGAGCGGGAGCTTGTTGTGGGTGGTGAAGGGGAAGCCGGGATGGAGGTGGATGATGACCGAGGATTCATGAGCCATGCTTTGCATTTCCCGAAGGACAATGGGGAGGAAAGTTTGAAAGCCGAGAGGGACTATGAGGTGATTGATCCGCGGCAGAGAGGAGCCAAGGCGAGAGAGGAAGAGCGAGAACGGAAGAAAGAGCTCATGAAAGGTCGTGGAGGTGGCGGTGGGCGATATCGAAGATGAGTCCCATTCCAGTGGGTCTGGCTGTACTTTATGTTGTTATCTCTTATTTCGTCTTTGCGTCTTTTTTTTTTTTCCATTTGACGTTTTCAGAACAAATGTCTCGCTCAGGAGATGATATATCATGATCAGTATCACGTCCTTGTTCCAAGGCGGAGCGGAAAGGATACGCTCTGATTCTTCGACCTGTTGTTGACAGAGCCAGTTCAAAAAGCAGCTGCCTCTATGCTCGCTACAGCTCTAACATCCGCCTAGCGGAGCAGAGAGACAGCATCTAACTGTCTAACTGACTTTGTCAAATAGCCGAGAACATCATTCCGGCATGATCGTACTTGATGTCGGGAGAAAACTGAGTAGGCGAGGCGCTTGTCCCATACTTGCGACTTGCAAAGCCTTCGGTATCTAATTTGTCTTCCAAACAACGGGCCCACAGAAGCTGTAGCGCTTATTGTGTGGGTGTGAATCCGAACACCCCAAATTTGAGGCAGTGCACCTGGCCAATTGTGAGTGATCAGAAACCGGTGGACAATGGTATGGACCTCTGATGAACAGGCCACCGGTCAAATTGTCAAAGTCGTCAGCCGCGAGGCGTATATAAAAACGACGAAGAAAAGGAGGGAGAACTTTACAATTCCTCGTCTGCCGCGGTTTGCTCCTCGGAGAAAGGTGGACTGAAGCCGTTGCTTACATACGACTTGCTCGTCTTTGTTTGGTCTGTTTGGCTCACATCCTGCACCACAACGTCTCTCCCGCACCCATCAACTACACCGAACGCCTCGCCGACGATATGGCCAGCAAAGCTGCTCAAAAACGTGTACGTTTTTCTCCTCTGGTGCTGAGCTGTGCTTCTATTTGCATTGGCTCTGATTGGAACCCCACTCGATCAGCTCACGAAAGAATACGTCGCAATGCAACGGGAGCCCCCTCCATTTGTCTGGGCGGCGCCTGACGAGAAGAACATCCTCACCTGTGCGTCCATTGTAAATCTTCTTCATGCACATAGGTTGACTTGTTTCATCATCCGGCAGGGAATTATATCATCGTACGACTTCATGCTTCATTCACGTCGACCATGGGGCTGACCATCTCATCCTGAAGCGTGGGCCACCCGATTCACCTTATGCCGGTGGAGAATACCACGGCCTCCTCCTATTCCCTTCTGAATATCCATTCAAACCTCCCGGAATCAAGGTCAGCGCCCGTGCTAATGATGATGGGGTTCCGCGCAGCTAAAGGGGCTTTTTGGTTTTTCTCAGATGCTGACACCGTCAGGCCGATTCCAGCCCGACCGAAAGATCTGCTTTTCAATGTCGGACTTCCATCCAGGATCGGTGAGCTACATCGATTGATATCACGATCTTTGTGCTGATCCGACGACAGTGGAACCCAGCCTGGAGTGTTGCAACGATGTGAGTCAGGATGTCGATGCAGTGGGGAGCTCATAGTGCGAAACATCTGACACTCTGACTTTCAGCCTTACCGGTCTACTGTCGTTCATGCTCTCGGACGAGATGACGACAGGATCAGTAACATCATCCGATGCACACAAACGCGCATTCGCTGCGCGCAGTCACGTCTGGAATATAACACAACATCGATTTAAGGAGGCATTTCCAGAGGTGAGTATCCTTCTCTTGTTGAGCTTCCTTTCATTGCCGTGTGCCTCGGAGGTCGGCATGTGATGGCAACAGGATGTGGTGATTGATTTTCGGGCACCATCCACGGGACCGGGGCACTTTGTAACTGCTGCTTTTGTTTCCGGACTGTTGTCGCTGATTGGCTCTCTATGACACACTAGTACTGCACAACCCAGCTTCGCGATTTGCCGAACATGGGACAGAAAGAGAGAGGCGAGCCAGTCGTACCTGCTTCAGAACGATCTGCGACCTCGTGTCTATCGTCATCCCCATCGCAACCGCCCGGCGCTTCATCGTCGTCAAATGTACACGCCGCGACCAAGACGTCGACTGGTCTCGTCTCGACGGCGTCGTCCGCTAACCTGCATCCCAAACCCGAGGACAATAGAAATGCGGCGACCGGCTTGGCTGCGACGTGGGGTCACATAATATGGGAGAAATGGCGATGGGGCGTGCTGATAGCCTTTGCGGTAGTTCTGTCACGATTTTCCTCCAGCACTTGACGCATACCCCTCATTGCGTGGTTAGTCTCTTGGTGTTGCTCATCCGGGTTCTGATAAAGGACTTTCTCAACTCTTTCTTTTCCGCCATCCTTTAGTGGTTGGTTTATTTGAATGACTGGCAACAAGAAATGCCGAGCGTAGTTTTCAGTGCCAGATTCACGATCTTTTTATTGTCTTCCCTTTCTTGGTTTTTTTCTCCCTTATGCATGTCATAATGCCATGTTTCACTCTCTTTTCCTTGTTTTCTTTAGCTCTCCTCTCACATTCTTTCATCGTGTATTCCTATTGAATCTCAAGCGTATACAGAGAAACAATATAAAGGATAGAAACAATTTTTACATGTATGTCTGTTTCTAGGTCGTTTGCTTTGGGCATCCGTCTCTGCGCGGCGTCGGCGGGTAGGTGGGTCTTTGTAATGAGCGTTTAATGTTCAATATCACTCGTTTCGATGGGCAATAGACTTGCTTGAAGCTCTCGTAGAGCGCAAAACTCATGCGTGAATAGAAGACAAGAGCGCCTGTTCTTGCTGTTTCCGGCCGTGATTGAGCACCATTGGGCCCATGTCTGCATATTGGGTTGACGACTCGTACGAGTCGAACGATCGCGAGATGACCGGCTTAACATAATGTTATATAGTAGATCGTGATGACACGAAGAGCCCATCTGTTACCGGTGAAATGCGGGATCTCCGGAGCGGCGAAACAGCTGGTCTGCTTGTTGGGCATGAGGCTTGTTGCGATCATGGCACCTTGTCTTCCCAGAGTCGCTGGAGCGGCCCAGCTATGCCGCCTACAAGCGGCTGGACAAGCGCCCACAGGTCCTCCGCTACGACGTCCCTCTCCCTCCCCGCATCCACATCGACCCACCTCTCTCGCTCTCCTTCGCCCACCGCCACCAACCCCTCATGCTTCCGCGCCTTCATCTCCTCCGCGAGCCGCGCAAACACCTCACGGACGCGACCCTGCATCTCCTCGCGCTCGTACCGCTCCTCGCCGTACCCGCCGCGCTGCTTCGCCTTGTCGGGCGTGATGTCGAGGAAGAGCGTGAGGTCTGGCGCTGGGAGGAGCACGTCCGGCGCGCGGCACCATTCGTACGGGAGCCCTTTGGACGCGGAGAAGGCGATTCCGGAGAAGGCGTAGCGGTCGCACAGGACGAGCGTTCCTTCGTTCAGCAGCTTTTCGATCGTCGAGCTGTTTGGTTGTTTTTTTTTTTACACCCTGTATGATAGGAATCAAATTCCTTTAAATGGAAGAACGCGACGGGCTGCCTTGGTTTGTGGTTTGAATAAGTGGAAAACGTACGCAAGCTCCCATCTGTTCGCGGAGAACAGCAGGTGAATGACGTGGTCATCCAGCTCGGACTTGGACTGCAAGTACGAGTTGATCATCTGTCCGATCGCCGTCGTCCTGTCTGGACAGAAGAAGAGAGCAAGTCATAGAGCTCGA
The DNA here is from genome assembly GCA_030407095.1 of Macrocybe indica. Lineage (NCBI taxonomy): Eukaryota > Fungi > Basidiomycota > Agaricomycetes > Agaricales > Callistosporiaceae > Macrocybe > Macrocybe indica. The sequence continues at coordinate 2,223,680 of JARFTL010000005.1, forward strand.
GATTTGATTCCTGACTCTGTTGAGAGGGGGGAGGGGCTGCCCTACCTGGGAATTTCAGCAGTATGGAGGGTATGCCGGCCGCTTCTAGTCGTTCCAGAAGAAGAGCCGTTTGTGTCGTTTTCCCAGAACGATCGAGACCTTCTACGACGATAAATGGCGCGCGTCTCGACATTATGATTGCACGCGCAGTTTCGAGCTGGTGCGCGTGGTTGTAAACGCCCCGGATCCCCGATGATGAGGGCAGACGTCGTTGGAGGTGAGAAGATTAGATTAGATTAGATGGCATGTTTGACGGTGTTGACCAGAACCGTCAGCGCTGTTGTACGCCGCCCACGAAAAGCTTCAAAGTTAACTTGCTCGACTGTCTTTCAACTTTAACCATTTCGCCATGTCACTTCTGCGAAAAGGCTCCTTGTGGTTTGTGTTCACCCCTCACGAGGCTTCTGTGAGCGAGGCGTCGGAATTCCTCAGACCTTCTACACCGCGGTATCACGCTGGCCGCATGATTGGCCCAGCGAACACCGAGGACAATTCAATTCTGAGTCTTTTGCCCATGTGTCTTACGATCATCTGGCCCACCTTCTGCTGGTCTTTTCTCATATTCACTTGCGCGGCGCACTCAGCGCTTACATGAGAGAAGAATATTCTTCCATGCGGTGCAAACAAAACGGCATTTGTTGTCGTGTCTCATGATGGCGTCTCCTTGACCCCATCGCATGTGTAATTTGAGCGTGATGTCTCCTTTGCTTCAACCCGTTACAGGGCCAGATGGAGATCCGGCCATCATTGCAGGTTCCAACCCGCATATATAGGTGTTTTGCGGCCCTGTGCAAATCCTCACCGCTGCCAGCCTCCCGACTTGAGCTGCGATGAAAGTACTTTCCGCCACAGGAATCCTTCTAACTTTCAGCATCTGTAAGGACGTCCTAGCTCAAGATCTTGGCGTCCCGTTATCGTGGAGGGTGCGTTTACGTCCCGGCTCGCTCCGTTTACTACACAGATTTCCGATGAGATACGTGCAGAAATTTAGTAATTCGCGCCCTCTGGCCGAGCGCATATCCATCTCCCAGAATGCCATCAACGCTATCCTGCCCCAGCTCAACTCGAATGGAGAATTCAACGGTCCGATTTTTGTTCGCGATTTGTACACTGAGCTCGTCTGACTATGGCTCGAATGCCAGGAATCGGATACTGGCAATCGGGGAACGTATGGTCGGCCATGGCAAATCACGATTACATCGCCGGGACAACGACCTACAAGAGCCAGGTGTTGAGCAATCTTCAAAAGGTGTTTAACCTTCGTCCCAACTATGACGAATTTGGGTGAGTAGTCTTGCAACCTGCTATGGTCACGCTTAATGTATCCCACTATTGCACTAGGGTAAGTCCGGGGACGCTTCATGGGTACTTCAGTGTTGACCAATCTGGTTAGTTCAACGATGATGCGATGTACGTTCGTTATTTCATTAGGTTTCAAGTTTTCAGTCTGATGCATTGTTACAGGTGGTGGGCTACCGCCGCTGTATACGCTTACAGGGCTTATGGCGACGCGGCTCAGCTCAATAACGCCATTACGGTTTGGAACCATGTAACTAGCTTGTATGTCTTTGACTGCCCCTCCAAAAATTGTCCTAGTTGATCATATTCCGTAGCGTGATAACGCCTGCCCAGGCCAGCGCCGGGAGCACTCCTGTCAAATCTTTCACTCTCGCTTCGACATGTGATGGAGGTAAGAATTCGTTGAGGTCAAGTCAAACATTCGTTAAGTACGTCTGCAGTGACAATGGCTGGCGGTGTCTTCTGGGTATGTCGGCACATCTGGAGTTTAGTCGCAATGGCGTAACGACAGCTGCTAGCGACCCACCTCGGACGACCAATCCGTAAATTCAGTCACTACAGGGTTAGCATTCGACTATCCCTCTACGAGCCGTGTTTCAAACATTCCATTTACAGACTCTACATAACGCAAGTCTTCTTTCACAACCGTGCACCATGCCCAATCCTGACAATAGAAAAGTCTCTCCGCATATCTCGCAGAGATAACTAAAGACCCAAAGTACACCAACGCAGCCATCGCCAGTGCCAACTGGATCAAAGCGCACAACATCAACAGCAACAACATCGTGCTCGACACTGTCAACGGGCACGACTGCTCCCGCTCTCCTGCCAGCTGGCTCTTCACGTACAACAGCGGCAAGTACATCGAAGGGCTGAGTATCTTGGCCGACGTGACGGGAAATAATCAGTGGAGGACTCTGTAAGCTTTTTTTTCCGGTGGATTGGATTTGGACTTGATTTGACGTGGTGCATTGGTGGAACGCTCTGCCGATAGCATGATCAACATCCTGGCGGCCGCCGTCAAGTCGCCACCTTGGCAAGGCAGCGACGGCATCATCACCGAGGGGTCAAGCACGACGAGCAACAACGACTCGGTCGGTTTTAAAGGTGAGTCATATGTCTAGTCTAGTGAGATGTGTCCGACGATCGATCACCTCTTCCAAGCAATCTTCATTCGTGGCCTGCTCGAGGCTTTTTCGCGGAACGCAGCCAACACCGATCTTCGTATCCTTATTCATAGCTACATCGATGTCCAGGTGCGTTCTGCTGCTGATGAGGCGACTCAGCACTGCGTAATCTTACTGTCCTTTGGTGTGCGATCTAGTACAATGCTCTGCTCGACCTTGCAGCCAACGGCAATACGTATTCGGCCAACTGGCATGGACCGCCCCAGGCGTTCACCACCTGGGGTCAGCTCGCGGCTTTGGATGTCCACGTCGGCGCTATCCGTGCCAATTGATCTCTTGGTCGATTTTGGCAGCGACGCTTATCTGAGGGACCTTGTCATTTATCTTTATCCGATTATGACCAAGCTCATCGCAATTGATCTTCCATCCCAAAGTTCTGCGTGAGGAATGCTCTCGGTGAGACCAGAGTCACGAGTCGTTTATCTATTCAAACGCGCTCCATGCACCACTCAATGGCTCTAAGCTAACCTAGCATGAGTTGTATGGCGGCAAAGACTTGATAAATCTATGTCACTTCTCACAACGCGACTTGAAGAGCTTCGCATCACCGTTACATGGATGTGCGTTCTCCGTTCTTTCGGACGCCATCGGTGGTACAATTTACACTTGGCGCGTCCTCCTAATAGGTGGTTTCAAACTTCCGGCGTTACCCTCGCGAAATTATGCAAGTCTAGATTTGCTTGGGCTAACTACTTTCTCAGACAATCGTAGCACGCCTGGGAGCCCCCACTTCTCCGCGGCAGTTTCAGTCATGCAAAACGCAAACCCGAAAGGATGTCCCCTCGCTATGGTCCACGCAGTGCATCGGTCATCACGGCGATCAGCCACATCTCGCAACGCTACAAGGAGGGGAGCTTTGTCCGCCAAAGAGAGTCAATGGACCAACTGCTTGAAACTCTGAAACATTCGCTTTGCATTCATAGAGCTCTATCGTCCACGACTGGTGGCCATACCTGAGACTGAGTTGGAGGTGTCGGTGTCATGCTGCATTCTTTACGCAGTCACATATAATCGTCTGCCGGATGTGGATGATATATTGGGTCCGCGACGCGTACTATCGTGAGCTCGCCAAGGAAAGTTCCATTCTTCACGTGACCGTGAGCCTGAAAGGGATCCAACGCGTTCAACCTTCTCTAGTACTCCTATTTATCATGTAAGTATCGTTTCGACGGTGTGCTGTCTTTTCCTCATTCGCCTATTATTGGGGCTCTTCATTAGCATCACATTCTCAGCCCACTGCGACCCAGCGTCTCAGAAAGCGCAAATTCCCGCGAGTGTCTCTAGGTTATGCGATGCCACATGAAGCATCGGTCGACTACGCAGTTAAAAATGGGTTTGAATCCGTGTTTAATGGTCTGCCAGTGCCAGACCATAGTCTAATCCTCGCGGCTATCAATCACATTTCACGACGCGTCAATGGAGGGGTTCACCTGCACTTCGTCAAGTACTACTGCCCGCAGGGTAGTATTGCCTTTCTCTCTATTGCCACCAATTCCTCCCCAGGCTAGCGGCCATGGGTACTCCCGAGCGGATCCAGACGCTCAAAACCGCTTTAGAAAAGGACGATGATCCTTAGTGGACAAATTGTTTTTAACTATATGGCTGCTTTGTGCTGCTTACAACCTGGTTGGTCTTATTCTGTTTGCAGATGCTGGAGTACGATACTGGTGTCCTGCTTGGTGTGCGTCGGCTAATCAAGCTTGGTCGCCCGTTCTAGTTGTCGACTACACACCTGGCACCACAGCGCATTCTTCTATCTCGACCCGCAAGTGTAGGATTCCGCTTTGCTCCCGATCATGTTGGTTATGGTGTGCTGTCAACTAAGAAGTGTCTTGTGTCACAATGTCGTGAAGCTTCGCTAGTCCTCGTTAAAAGACAGTGCATGCCGGAATACGGGAACAGTTAGTGGCTTTCAGTTCGTGTCTGTTGTCTTGCATCCACCAAACTCTATCGTAATAGGCTTTATCCATCTATGCTATCGCTATGTATCAGTACGATCATTATTGGATTACGTTCAATTGTATCTCCATAGTCGCCATCTGCGTCTTCTAATTTTCGTCTTCATAAGAGTCAACAATGCGATGCTCGTTCTAGCCGCATTGTGGTTGTTTCAACTCCGCATGGTTTGTGATGGTTTGCCCAACGACACGGAGATATCGTGTCACACTGTCGCAAAGGCTATGCGTTTCGAAAACGACGCCAACATCGGACAAATTGAATGGCAATAGCGGCAAGCGGCCTAACATGCCCATAAGCCATCCCCGTCATGGCCAGGAAACCGGTTTCATTGTCCTGGGATCAAACAGGAAGGTCCTCGGTTCTCCTGTACCAGTAAATTGAGTTTCACGTTCCCGCTGCTGTTTACTGATTTTGTATATATACGCAAGTGCACAGACCGAAGTGTACACATTGTTTGTATTTCCTACCGCGATCTTCCATCCTCAGAATGTTGTTCTCCGGCTTGGTTGCATTTGTCGTATGCATCTCTGTTGTGGCGGCGCAGGACTTGTCTGTTCCTTCTAAATGGAGGGTCGGTCGTGCTTTGTTCATCCATCTTGCATCATAAAACTCATGACATTGAACAGAAGCCAAGCAATACCCGTTCACGACAAGAGAGAATCAACATCGCATCGCGGGCTATTCAAGCCATCTTACCTCAACTCAACAAAGCAAATGCTGAGTTCCAAGGCAAGTGACACAGGTTTCAAAGCAGCAGCATGTATCTGTAGCTAACTCGGAGGCATGCGTCTCTCAAAGGGATTGGTTACTGGCAATCCGGGAATGTATGGTCGTCCATCGCCGACTTCGACTACGTCACAGGCAGCAAACCTCACCAAAGCCAAGTAATCTCAAATCTCAACGAGGCATTCAACCTACACCGTAATTTTGATAAATTTGGGTGCATTGGTGTGCTTTACTCTACTACTTGAAACGTTGCTGATAGACGTTATAGGGTAAGAGTGACATTTTGCTGCCTTGTCAACCGTGACTCATTTAGTCTTGGGGCGACAGTATAACGACGATGCGCTGTACGTCGGTGTGCCAGTTACTTCCAGAAGTGCATAATGACAAATTCAATTCGTTAGCTGGTGGGCTCAAGCATCGCTCTACGGGTACAGGATCTACAAAGACAAGACTTTGCTGAATCATGCTGTCGCAACCTGGGAGAGCGTCTCAAAGTTGTAAGACCATTTCTTCTTGCCATGCTGAATATTATTCCGAAACATTTACAGCGTCATCACGAACTCGACGCTCAGTACCCAAACTCTCCCTGGCAAAAACTTCAAAATTGCTGCGAAGTGTGATGGGAGTAAGCACCGTATTTTCAGTGCTTCTTTCCAATTTTACTTATCCTATATCTAGAGTCCATGGAAGGCGGCGTTTTCTGGGTCGGCTGTCCACTTCCAGTAGCTTTCGCGTGTCGAGCTCATTAACCACACAGCGTCCAACCACAGGAGACAAGTCCGTGAATTCAGTGACGACTGGGTAAGCCTATCATTTGCCGCTCAGAAGAAAAAAAGGGGATATAACGAGGATGGCGCACAACATGCAGCTTGTACATGACGTGAGCACACTACCGCACTTCTCGTTAAGCTTCTGCTGACCCATTTACCTCCTACAGAGTGTCAGCTTTTCTGGCGGAAATCACGCATGAAGACAAATACAGGACGGCAGCCATTCGGAGCGCCAGCTGGTTGGAGCGAGTCAATCTTCAGTCCAATTTCATCCTGCTGGATTCGGTGAACGCGCAAGATTGCAGCAGATCGCCGGCGACGTGGATCTTCACTTACAACAGCGGGAAATTTATCGAAGGCCTATCGGTTCTCGCTGATGTCACTAAGGACGCCCACTGGCATAATTTGTAAGATAAATCGCCATCCCGTTGCAACCTCCTCACTCTGCTTCCGAACATAAGGATGGTCAACGTTGTCGCCTCGGCGGTCCATTCCAAGAAATGGCAAGGCGACGATGGTATAATTACTGAAGGCTCGAGTAGGACAAGCAACAATGATGGAGTCGGATTCAAATGTACGTGCCTTGCTTAGCCGCCACATTTATTGCAGGCAGGAAACTGATGCAACATAAAAGCGGTGTTCATCCGCGGGCTATATGAAGCATTCCGCAGAAACTCCCAAAGCGCACCCCTTCGTAACCTGATCCGCAGCTATATCAATGTGCAGGTGAGAGCATGGTCCATATAAATTAACACCAATGCTGACCCGGGTTCATCAGTATAACGCACTTCTCGATCTCGCCGCCAAGGGAGATGCGTATTCAGCTGCATGGCATGGACCTCCTCAAAACTTTACAACTTGGGGTCAACTTGCTGCGCTTGACGTCCTTGTCAGCACCATTGGCACAAATTAGAGTGCCATTGCGTCCGATATAGCTCGTAGAGCAAGGATTCGAGGGTTATGGGAGCTCCGAATGCTACACGACTTAGCTGCATACACTGAAGATCCCACTTTAGTTCCTATTCTAGAGTTCTATGAGTGCTCAAAACCTCGGCATTAATCGAGATACCAGTCGAGTCAGACAATAACCCAGAGTATTTTGATTAAAAGTCCGGTTTGAGTATTTTGTGGTGGAAGACTGCGAAATTCTCTGGCTGGCGACCCTTGAAAACCTTCAATCTCTTGGGAGAGATGGTATCAAATCAAGCCGTGCCGAGAAAATATTCGTCACAAGCAGACGTGAATGCACCTTGCAGCTTCTAATTCCATTTTTTAAACCATAACATTCAAATCAACGGGTGAACCCGGGTCCCTCTGTTTCATCTTGTTCATCAGGTAACAAAGTACCCCAAAAGTAGGCGATAGTGGCGACGGAAGCGAGGCAGAAGTGAACGAGATAATAACCAACGAGGCTGCCGCGATTCGAAAGCTGCAGTGAGAAAGCAAATAGCGATGAAGCAGTTATTGGCGCCACCGCCCGTATGGACGATGTAATGATTTGTGCGAGTCCATTTACAGCGCTGACGACAGAGTGTTCATGCGAAGACTCGGCAAGATACAAGAATATGCATGCTCCAAACAAGAAATAGTAAGTCGGAGGCACAGGTAAACGGTATACGACACTCACAGTAAGACATTGACGCCAACGTGTATGATGCGAGCTGCAGTACGATGCCTGTCCAGACGCTGATTCCCATGTTATTTCCATGCCATACTGCCAACCGAGTGAGGACAGGAAAAAGCACGAAACATAAACCGAGGCCAGCAATGCCTGCGGTGAATAGTTTTCGTTGCCCAAAGCGCCTACGTGCTGGGGCAAAACAAAAGGTCTGCAGGAAGGCATTGACTGTACCCAGCGTTCCCATAATGCCACCGATCCTTGAAGGTGCGAGACCTAGACCTCCGACTTCCATGGGCGTCGAATATACCAGTGGAAGGAGCACGAGGAGCGACTGATCCAGGAATGCGAGGAAAGCGAAATTGGAGAGAATGAGTACGACATTCAGAGACAGAAGGCTCCGAATCGGAGGAACAACGCTGACAATTTCAGCGCGGAACTGCGTGACGGTTGCACTTGCAATGTCTGAAGGATTTGGAATGGAGGAGCCACCAGCCACATCGGTGATGGCTCCATAGATAACAACATTTCCGGAAGAAGGCAAAATCTGCGCCTGTAGGCCCTGTAGTAGACCATCGGCTGTTCCGCATTGGTCAGCGACGTCTTCGAGTTCTCCAGATTCTAGAGCAGTGGGTTTGGTCTATGATTGAGGAGCGCTTCTAAGATAAGACGCAGATCATTCCTCAGAACAAACAACTCACCTCTTCCAGCCAATGATACGCCACTAGATAAGCGGAGAAAGGAACCATGGAGGTCGCCACGCAAGACAGGAAGTATGGATACTTCGAAAAAAATGAGAAATAACCAAAGATTTCAGGCCATCGCTCTGCTGGGTTTGCAAATGTGCCTCCAATGAGAGGTCTGGAATAAGGCAATAATCAGCGAGATGCTGATGGCACGCTGGAACACGTACCCGAATGTTGAGCCCATGGATCTCGCCAATGGTAGAAGTGCAAAAGCTTGCGATTTGTTTGTCTTGTCAGTAATTTCAGTGACGACATTCATAGCCACGCCACTATTGCCATTGAAGATACCTTGAGCACATCGACTCAGGAGTATCATCCAATAATTGCTGGAGATGCCCAGTATTAAAACCGACCAGGCAGTGCCTAGTAAACCCACGAGAAGAACGGGCCGTCTTCCTAATTTATCGGCCATGCGATTCCACTGGAATACAGTGGTCGCCTCAGCAGCATAAAACATGGATTCCTATCAGAAATGAGACAGCAGTTTGTTCAATATGTTCTGTCAACTCACAACCAGTCCAACGAGGTAGCCGGATTTCCCGTCATTTGTACTTGTACTGTGTATGACGTTGAGGTCTTTAACGAGACTATCTGCGAAGGGGTAGATTGCCGTCGAGGTGATGGGTTCCACCGCTTGGATGAAGATGATGATAAATAGCTGGAAAATGGGCAGAGGTGTTCCTATGAGAGGCTGAAGCATTGAGATGACTGGTTTTATCGCTGAGGACATCGATGCGGCTTCAATTTAAGGGTATGAAATTTCGAGCGTCTGTGCTGGTCGACAAACAAGACGAAAGTTGGAAACCCTGAGTTCACCACTGCGCCTTTATTCGGATCGGTCGTCAAAAGTCCTCCGCTTCGTGGTCCCGGGGTGTTGGCGTGAGAACACGACAGAAATGAAGGTACTCGTAAAAACGGCAATTCAAGGGGCTGAGTACGACACCTTCTTGAGCTTCCATAGCGCCAGGCGATATGCCAGGTTTCAAATGGATTGATGAGCTCTTCATTCTCGACAGTTTGCATAAACTTCTATATCATGGAACACTTGAACGGGAGTCCCCAGCATGGTTCTGAATCGACATAGCTGCAACCCCAGCTACGACGGCATGGGTCAGTTGACAGATGAACTTGAAACTACAAATTGTTCATTAGTCCTGCTTTGACACAAACCGAGCCGTCGCAGATGTATAGAACTTGACTTGCCCCAATGACTTCCGGATCAGATGGAATTACGTCCTTGCGGGGAACTGGCTCGACTCAACTTTCAAAATGGACGCAAAGCCAACAAACATCCGTATTCACGTGACCTCGATGCCCTTCCGCGTTGACAAGCGTTCACCTCACCAAACCCTCTTACTATCAATGACAGTTCTCTGGTCCATGAGCTCTAGGGCAACAGTAGGCATAAGTGACTTTTGTTGTGGAATGATTTGATTTAGGTTAGAGCGTTGACTCGGGGTGATTCTTCCAGTAGTATGCAGTATAGACGTGAGTATGGACGTCCCGAGGCCCAAGCACTTCTCCCAAGAGAGAAATGGATTTTACTACAAAGTTTCCTTTCGTGTTTCCTGATTATATTTTAACGGTAGGCACTCGAACTTTGTGGCCGAAATCTCTGATGGAAACAGCCAAACCCCATGTAACAGATCATACAAAAATATCCCTGTTGTGTCCTCTGTCGACACGCATACACCGCTAAAGACCGCAACGTGGTTTGGCCTAAAGCATAAATTGTAATACTCAGATGGGACGATTATTTTGAGGCTATCCAGATTTTCACTACACTCAATCAACAGGTGGTGACATTTCAATCTTGCAGGCGACTCGAAATCCCACTCAAAGCTGGAACCCAACGGTCTAGCGAGCCTTCCGAACAGTTTCTGCTGCATATGCTTCGCTAGGGCTAAAGCGTGAATGACATGAAAGCGCTCTCATGAGGGTGAGAGTGACATATGACATCTGCTAACCGAGTTCCCACATATTACAAGTTCTGACGATGTGCTGCCCAGTCATGTAGGATATACCGTTTGGCTGCTATTCTCTACACGTAATGATTAGTGAAGGCCTTGCGTCCATCAAGTTAGCCCTCTTGGGAGTCAATGATGCCCTAGGTGCACCAGGCCCACCCGTGCTTACCATCAAGACACTCCTCATTGCAGGGGTCAATCTCATTGAGCGGTTTGAGGTGCTGACTCGGCATACGTACGTTTTCAGAGATTCTGATCTTAACGTAATTATTTTGTCCCACAGGCAATGGAATCAAGTGTTGAAGATTTGGAGGACCTAGCATCAGAAGCAGCGACTCTTGCTTACCAGTACAGCATTGTCCTTCAGAAGGGCATGAGAAATGGATGCTCCGCCGATGACGTTCTGAAATGTGTCAATAATTTGTGCAGGTATTAGGAGAGGAACCATTGTCCATGCAATTCTTCTACCTAATCACTTGTCTTTCAGGACACTAAACAATATCATTGCCTTTCTCGATGATCAACATAAAAAGCAAGCCGTCCAATCGAAATCGAGGTTTCGACGCGCTATTAGGTGGTTCCTAGAAGCATACAATAGCAACATCATGAAAAATAGGATCACGGGGCTACGAACCCAATTGAGGCGTGACTCGAATGCAGCCCTGGTCGGTACATTTACTAACATACACCCGAAGACATGTCATTCACATCCATTTCAAAGCTCAGAGATCCCTTAATCATCCTATCGCCAGTACGTTCCGATTCAGAAGCCCCTCAAAATAGGACAGACGTATGCTGAGTCATACTCATAGCCAGAAGGTCCCAATGCACCTTGGCAGCGCAAGATGTATAAGGCTTGGGATACACGAAGTAGCGTGCGTTAAAGTTTGAGCTCATGGTACAGAGATGGAGAGTATTCAACCTTCCCAGATAACAGCTACCGTGCCATTACCAGTCCAAGCCCGAAATCCGAACGACGTCTTGCCTTACTTTGACTGGATGAAGACTGTCATCATCGAGAAATGGGGTACACCTGCATTTACGAGATATTCAGCATCGGTTCTTGATATGATGTGTGGCCAAGGGAACGACCTCACGAGGTGGCAAAAGGCGTGCGCCACTGAATATGTTGGGGTCGACTCCGATTCTCAGAAAATCGCCTCTGCGCAGAACTTTGCTAGAAGAGCTCGAAGTTCTGAGAGACCTCTCTCGGTAGAATTTGTCGTCTCAGACTGTTTTGATCGTCCTTTATCGGATAAAGATTACGATGAAGTTAGCTATGCGAGATTTGACATCGTTTCCCTCCAAAGCGGAATGCATCAGGTCTGGAGATCGGAGGCCCGAGCGAAGCAAACATTGAAGAATATTGCCAACTCGCTACGGAGAGGTGGAAGGTTCATAGGAATGATGCACGATGGCCAGAGATTTCTGTAAGCAGACATGTGCTTTCTTCCCTTTATTTTGCCATATCAGCACAACGTCTGCTTTTCAGCGAAAAACTCGGGAGGATACCTCAGAACCGGGAACCGTCCTTTGGTAATACAGCTTACAAAGTTACTTTTCCATCCAGAGACGGCCCGACGTTCGGCAGGAGCTATAAATTTGCACCGTTTGGGTCTTTTGAAGACAAGGAACAGTTCGTCATTCCATGGGGGAGCTTTGTTAGCACCGCAACCCAGTTCAAGTTGCATCTCAAGGAGGTGATAAGATCGGAAGAACTCTTCCAGAAAATGTCCGATGAAGCGAGATATCGGCATCTCCTGATCGACACGAAAGTCGTGAATGTGAACGGATCGCTCTGTATGGATGTGGATCAATGGGAGGCTGCCAGTGCGTCATTAGGTTTATTGTATGTGGCCCAGAATTCAATGGAGAATCAGATTTGTATATTGCATTCGTATTTGTGAAGGAATGATTAGCGTAAACCAGCATCTGCACGTCGTTATAGTTTGGAAATCGCGATCATTTCCTGGATGCGAGTAGCCATTGGTGAAACTAATGGCTTGTAGAACCAGGTAGTACCCTGTATTATTTCTTTACACGGCAAGTTGCAATTAAATGGCCAATTCGTATGCGAAAGCGACCGCGATCTTTGTGTACTCAAAAGTGTGAGACCACGAGAAACCGGATACACTCGTGGTGTCGCTGCTCGTGTGGATCTGGGGGTTGTCATCGCCGAATCTCGCTTCGAAGGGAAGACAAGTTGGGTAGCCTTGCCGATACCAGCTGGCATGGTCGGAGCAGGCATAACCGCACTAGAAACGTTGAGCGTGAGTAGACATGCCCATATGATCTGCGGCTAAGCGAACCTGGGGGCTTGTGACCCACGAAAGTGTCGAATACGTATCGATCAATGATCCGAGGAAGACGTTCAGACCGGCATCGATGAAGTCCTAAGACGAGCGTTAGCACACGGAATGAACGTGTCAATGTAACCGTGAAAAGATGTTACCGGCATTAAACCAAAAACTTCTGTAGTCCCGGGTTTTACGCTGCAACGTTAGCGAAAGTAGAAGCTATGACTACACTTAACGGATAAATGATTGCTACGACATACTAAGCTGTCATGTCCAGTTGCATCATGGCCTTCACTTGTGTTCCGGCTGATTTATAGCTCTTAGCAATTGCTTGAGATCCCAAAAGCCCGACCTCTTCTGCAGAATACCTATGTCCGGGGTTAGTTCACTTATTCCTTGTGCTAGAAAGAAAGAAAATCATACCAGTGGAACTCGACGGGCGTTGTGGGTTTGAAACCGGCTTGGACCAGTGTGCGGAAAGCTTCAATTAAATTCACGGAACCAGAACCGTCGTCGTCTGCTCCAGGAGCACGACCAGAGGAGGGGCTGCTCAAGTTGATGGAATCCATATGGGCACCAAGAATAGTGACCGGCCCACTGGTGGAGCCAGGTATCGTGGCAATAATGGAGCTTTGCACCCAGGAGTGGGCAAAGGCCTTCACCGTCGCCGCAGTGCCAGGATTTGCTGCGATAATCTAGTCAAATGAGAATCAACGAATGGCTCTACAAATGGTAACGATTCCACATACACCGTTGATTGTCTGTACAATCCAGTTAGTTGCCGCAACACCTGTCGAGGACGTATAATAACGGTTGTTGAAGGACGTCAAGTTCCCGAGATAGCTTTGCATATTCGTCAGCGAGACTGTCTTGAGAATGGTATTGATCTGGGTCTGGTGAGATGGGCTAGGATCTGGTAGCGCCAAGTCAGATTCGTAGCTCTGTTTCCAACCTATCTGGCGTACATGTTGCGGCGGGGGTATCCGCCACTGCCGGTCGCTGCAAAGGTTCGTCTGGATCATAGACTTCTGTCACATCAAACTGGCAAGGATCGGAGTCTACACGATAAAAGAGCTTAGAAAACGTGCTCTTACAAACCGGACATGAGAGCGGAGAAGCTCCAGCTTCTCGCCATCGGTTTTCCACACTGGCTCGGCACCCTCGGCGAGACTGAGAAGGCGGAGACCTTTTGAAGCGTTTTCTTTAAGCTCGGCTTCGGTAATAGCTGCCCCTACGAATGGCGCAGCAAAAATGAGCGCGATGAGAGATGAGGTGAGTTTCATGGTTGGATTCTAGGTCGAGCAATGGCTCGTTGCCAAAGATACCATGCCAAGTTCTTTAATACTCGTTCGTTCAAGCGCCACGTATGGCGCTTCATCAGGAAGCTGTCGGTAGCATCGTGGTGTCGAGACCTCGAGACCACGAGCGATAGATCCGGTGTTGTTCGAATCGAATGGGGTATAATTCTTGGCTGGCTATCTTCGAGGCGCTGTATTGATACCCACAAATTACATGTAGTAAGTAGCGTCGAACTGAGCACCGGTTTCGTTGCTGGGACACATGATGATACGCGGAGAAATGCGTCAAGATTCGTCTGCTGAGCAAAGAACGATTTGTGATAAGAACACGGACAATGCGGGCACCAGTTGACGTAGACATACGTCGCATGGACCAAGGAGACTTGTTTTCTCCGAGCATGGGTTATTTTTGCTGTACATCAAGCTTTCGCAGTCTGCAGTCTCACGCGGTACCAGTCGTGTTGGCTTGGCGGGCTCGGCGCAAGTTGGTAAATCTTCAAAGGATCACCAGTGCAACTAACAGCGAACGCGGCCACTCATCTTCATGCGAACAATCCACAGTCGACACAACCCGTCATAAAAGAATGAGGTCGTTGACACTGTTTCAGGAAGGACGGCCATTTTCTGTCAGGCTCTCGATATTTCTGACCAGTCATTAATCAATCATTACTCACCGCCATTCCATATCACAAGCAACCGGTAGAGGTAAGTAGTGTAGTCACGATTACATGTAGTACACAATTACGTTACGAAGGCAATGAAAAAGTGACAATCAATATGGTTACGAAAACCTGTGTGTAAGAACCTACAAGTCATCGAAGAGGGTAAATGGCAAGTTATCGTCCGTATTTATGTAGAATGGTATATGACTGTAGACACGTAGGGTGAAAGAATGGACGAGAAGATCATGAACAAGAAAGGGCTGTTTGTATTTGTTAATAGGATATGTATGTAGCATGCCTGCAGGCGGGGAAGGGTTCAAAACCGCGGAAAGGTTGAAAGTGACTATTGCTTTGGCGCCAAAAGTTGGTTTGATATTGAAGAAATGAACCTTCGAACCGGGGGGAACAAAAACATGCCATCAGCTGACGAGCTCAAAATTCTATGGAGTGTTACGTACGAGGTACCAAACTTCCTAAAGACATCGGCTTGCATGGTAGCATTCGATGCCGTGACATAAAGATTTTGATAGTTCGCATAGCTGGCCCATTGAGGATTACCTGGATAGTTCGGGTTCAAATTGTTGGCAAAGGCAATCCTGTTCGGCAAAGAGTGAGAAAGGGACCATTGGCTAAGGCGAAACACCGTACCAGTACGCCGACATCTGCTGTGCCAACGCATAATCTGCGGTGTCCGAGGGATCAATCTGCATGAATACGAAAGGAATCTCTGATGTATGATAGACTACAGAGCGTTCGTCACATTGCCGGTCGTCTGTAACATTATTACGGGACCAACCTCCTTGCCAGGCTGCAGCACCGGGAGGGGGCTGATCGAAAATATAAGACCAAGCTTGCATTCCTTTGGAAATGGCCATAGAGAGGAAATCACGCCTCGGAGAATGGAAATGAATGTCTAGATTTCGAGTCTTGTAAGTGTCGCCTTGGGCAGGGGAATGACAGTGGCTGACCTCCATAAATCGCTGCAGCACGTTTGAATTGAGGGCCGAAGAACGTCTGGTCTCCAGAATGATACGGCGAACCAAGAGCAGGGATGTTCGGGTATAAGATCAACGTCGTAAGCACGGACGTGACATTTTGGAAGAATGACGCGCCGCGGTTCAGGTAGTCTTTCTGGAGAAAATTAAGAAGGTCGAGAGTATCGTTAAGCTGTTGGGGCTTGACGTAGATTGTTCCTTCGTCAAGCACGTCGCCAGTGATGAAGGGAACGTTGGCGCTACACGGAAGCTGAATAGGTGATGAGGTAAGATGGATTCAGTCCAACGCACATTCTCCCTTCGGTGGCCAGGATGGATGGAACACCAGGTATTATTTCGCCATCAATGGCCACACCCCAGGGCTACAGATATATCAAATCTGGTGAACAATCGCATGCGCAGCGAAAAGTAGCGTACAGACCCTGCTTCCGTATAACGTCGGCTGCCCGAACAAAGTGATCATCGCGGCAATAAGAGCGTCGCGATCCATGGTCCGGAGGCAATCGAAGGAATTGGTAGAGTTACCACAGCCGGCGATGGAAACCAAAGCATCATAATTCCCTTGGTAAGCGGAGGAGGGGAGCGCCGGGACTGATGCCATGGTTCCGGATTCAAGAATCTATTCAATGTGTCAGGTGATGTGTTGAAGACTGGGACGGACACGCATACCGCACCGCGGAACAGCTTAGTATTGACGTCCAGCATATGGTACGCGATAGACATACTAAGGAAGACGTAAGCTTTGCAGGTTAACATTCAAATTCAGTAATTGCTCACGCTCCGGACGACTGGCCGAAGATTGTAACCTTCCTTGGGTCTCCTCCGAATGCTTGAATGTAGCTTTGAACCCATTGCAGGGCGGCTTTTTGATCGTAAAGGCCGAGGTTCAAGGCTCCGTTGTCGGTCGCTTCCTTGCCTCCCCTAACAACGAGAGAGATGAGCAAGTTGATTGAAGGGCGAATGGTGAGGAAACAAACAAGAATCCCCAGGCAGCAAGACGGTAGTTGATGATCACAGTAATGACGCGTTGTCCCTAACAAAACCTTATTCGCGCCTGGATTGAAGTACGACCACATCTGAATGACATACCATGCTCACAGACCGCTGAACGATCCCATCACCCGGATAGTGAGAGGCAGCACCTTGCGTCAATGCACCACCATGCAACCAGAGCATAACAGGCAGGAGTTGACCATCGCTGTCTCCGTGCGGTCTGTAGATGTCGAGCAGCGTGCAATCTTCGTCGGTTCCGTACACTGACAGTCAATGCTTGTGATCAACGGAAGCATTGCATGAATTTCAGGTTGGGTCCTTGCCTCCGTAATTGACTGCCAAGGAGTTCTAGATAGTCATTTAGTTCTGAGCATAGACAAAGCAATCTTGACACGTTACCGTTCCCTTAATTTGTGGGCAGGCAACGCCAAAGAAGGTTGCATTGACGGTACCGGGCTGGGTATAGTTCACAGGGGCTGTGCGCCTGAACCTTTCCGCATGTCCATAGTAGATTCCACGAAACATGTCGACGCCAGTAGTCTCATTGTAGACGCCTTCAACCGTGACGCTTTGGACCTGAACGGTGACGGGTGACGCAGCGCAGACGCTCACAAGGCAAAGAAGCAGAGTAATCGCAGGGAGGTGCATGGATGGGGGAGGCGTTTCGCCTCAAAAGGAACGGACAGCAGAATGGAGTAGTAAAGCTACCCGGTAGGTCTGCCTAGCACCAAACGAAAATAACACGAACGAATTGCCATATATACCCACGATTATGGTGGATTTTTGTGAGCGTGAGCACATTTACCGGTGCATCATAGGATCATCATCCGTCCACACGTAAGTTCTCGCCAAGCAATCATCGCAAGGTACAAAAAAGGGCCCCTGCTTGATGCTCGATATGCCTTTGACGAATTGAGCAGCTTTTCGGCAATGAAAAGGCTGAGCGCCTGTCGGTGAACTGCAGAGATGGCATGAATTCGACTATTTATCTTTCATTCCGACGGCACTAGAACCTCAATAGAAGACTGCATTTCTGCATCCTTTTATGTTGTAGACAATCCACAGAAAAAGCGGAAAAACTTACCGTATGGCGAGTTGATGGTTGACCATCGGACAGTGACGAATTTGAGCACGAACCATTCATCCGATGATACTGTTTGGTAGTATTTGGACAGAATGTACTCACTTCCTCAACCCTTCAACGCTACGAACTCGACGTCTTTGCGGACCTATGACAGACTTAAGACTGCTTCAGCCGTCCATGTCCTGGGTGGAGGTCAGCAAAATTTCTAGGCGATAGCTTCGAGCGTTCAGGTTATCCGTTCCTGGAGCGCTCCATTCATATCAATTTATTGGTGATCATTCCTCATCTTGCCGAAGATTTTAACCGCCATGGGTCGACTCGCGGACCACATCGGTATCTACTAGCCGTCCAGAAATGGCTACAACTCGTAGCGACGTTGCGAAGTGCGAAGTACATTGGATTGTGCCTAGCAGCACGCTGTCGAAATCTTGTAAGGTCATCTTTCTATGTACGCCATTTCTCCACAATTAACGAGGAATCCGAGCCTAAGGGTCCCTCTGTCAAGTCTATTGAACTGCTATTCATGTACTTACATATGAACACGCACGTTCGGACATCACAGACTGAATTTTGAAGCCGGATAGGACACCCGGATTTTCTGGATAGTCCGGATAAAAGTTCCCAGATAGAGGTGTTAAGTATAATCCGGGTAAAAATTTACTTTTTTCGCTCGTCAGACTCGTCTTGTTGGAAGTTTTCAAAGGCCTTTTCGGTCTAGTCTCTATCTAATTGTGCATGTGCGTGGAGCTTGCGCATATCTTGATTTTGAAGGCGATCATGCCGATTACCTCTTGCAGCAGGCGAGCATCGCTTCAGGCACGAATTCTAGCCATCTCTCATTTGGTCCATAAATTTCGTTATTTGGTGCTTCCTTGGTCCAAGCCACTCCCACGTCTGTTACCCCGTCGTTCGTGTCTTTAGGAGCTATTTCTTCTCCGCCCACCAGCCTCACTCGGCGCGAAACAACTTCCGGAGGAAAGGCGTCAAGGGTTGACTTGCCCTCCGTCTGAGCCCACCTTATCATCATGAGTAGCCCCAAGGCCATCGCAGCTGCGAGTTACTTGAAGATCGCGGGTGCATCGATCTTTGCTTTTGGTCCGTCAATCCCTCAACGACCCTGGGATTCGATTAATGATCGTCTTAGACTATTTCCAAACATTACCCGCTGAGATCCGGTTCTGTGCGTCGCATTGTGCCATTAGATTATGTTCTTCCTAGACTAAGTTTCTATCTACTCTTCAGACCGAAAGCAGAAGAGTTTCTTCCGACTCTCCATCGCATGTTGGCTTCTTATCCTGACCCGAGTCCGTTCTTCGGAAATTACTACGAAAATACTTCCCTAACCGATATTCTACGTCAGTATCTGGGAATGGCGGCTATCGTCTTGTCCCTAGTCGGAGGATTCTCCACAAGCTTTACAAAGAAGTCTTGCGAACATTTCTTCATCTCCGTCCCGGTCCTCAAAGTCTTGGCTGCCGTTGCATCGCAAGGAGTCTTCATTTTTCGGACATATGCAATATGTAATCGTAGCAGGACAATTCTTATCTTCCTGCTCATCTTCGGCGGGCTGGTGAGCGCTGCGGAGATTATCGCGCCCGTTGTTGTGCCGAGAAACGCCCAGCTGGGAAAGACGGGTAACTGCATCTCGAACCTATCTCATGTACGTTTCATGAGAGTTCATGCTCCGTCACTTCTCATTGTTTTGCAGGGCTCAACAAGCTGGATTCAATATATGGTAAAGTCGTGACCACGCCATGCAACGGGGAGACCCGTATTGATTGACGACGCGGGTTTTCCAGTGTGGAACGCTCTTTGATATTGTCATCTTGGCGCTCACGTCCAATCGCCTGTTTCGAGATATCGATAGGCGTCTTGTCACCGGCTCTCAGTTCACCAGGGTATTCTGGGAGAGTCAACTGATGTATTTCTTGGCCGTAACGGTTGTAAATATTCGTCAGTTCGATGTCGCTCATCTTCTGGGACATACTCTGACCAATGCGTTCAGTAAACTTGGTCTTTTTCATCCATTTCAACAAATCGTCCATGTCTACGATGTTCGCTACGTTAGGCATGGCAGTTACGGCAATCTTTTCGGTGCGCGTCAGTGAGTATTCCATCACCCCACGTTGGAGATGATCATGTCTGATTGTTGCATTTCAAGTCCTAGATTTGAACGAAGCGGCAAATAATCCCAAATCCCATTCAACATCGGGACACCTCCCACCCCACCAGAACGTCACTGGCGGGCACTCGACGTACAGAGACCCCATCGACCGGTCATTCAGGCTCATGTCAGTTGACGAGACGAAGACGGATGCTTACCGAATGGATAACCTTGTGAGTCGTTTACATGGACGATTTCGATTTCGGCTTGCTCATTTGATGCTCAGGACCCGGGGGTGCATATTCAACGCGAGGTCGTAGTCGATGCGGATCAGGCCTCCCTCACATCCTGGGAGAGACAAAAGAACCAGCGGGATATCAAAAGCCCCGCCATCGCACTTTAAGTGCCACGAAGCCAACCTCGTATTGTTTATTCATAGTGCTACTTATCACTCCTTTTGTATTCAGTTAGAGGCGGAGTAACTTATCTGGGCAAGTTTTGGAGGGTTTAAACTGGGTTCACTCGTCGCCGATTCTGTATCGACTATGATCCTGTGTGTGATGCAGGATCATTGTAGAAATATTATCCAGTTACTAGGGCATGTCAATCATTCGCGTCCTTGGAGATTGCGTCAATACGGCACACGCTGGGGACGCATTTCCTCAAAGAACTAGCCTTTGTTTTTCCACACGTAGCTCGTTCGGTTGAACGGCTGACATCCTGTGCGTCCTGAGGCTCCCAAGCCCCCATACACTCACTCAAAGGGCGCTTCATACACAAGCCGCGATGGCAACTAGTCATAAATTCACCTTGTCGCACCTGCACCAATCTTTCAAGTGAATGACCTTGAGGAGATTGGGCCTGTTATTCGCTGGGAACGCCCTCATTCACTCCTAGACCCCGGACGTATGCAGCGGTGAGTACCCATATCACACGGCCGTAGATAGCGACGACGCTTGGAGGACGTAGGGAACAACTGGGCCTTGTGCTGTTCTGGTCGCATGGTTGATTAACAAATTCAAATTCTGGCGGGACCAAGACCTCCAAAGGTATTGAGGCCCAAAGTATTAGAACCAGATACCATATTGCACGACATCTTATACGAAAGGACGATGACCTTTCAAATGGAAATTACAGAATTAATCGAATGACTCCGCGGTCGCCGCTCCCGGAGGCGCAGTCCAGTCGGTTCGTTGTCAAGTGCCATGAGAACATCGAACCCTTTCTCCTGGTGAAGCTCTTGATTTTTCAACGCCGATAGTCGAGGATAAATTGTGGGAGAATTGAGGGTAGACGGACTGCTCCAGAGCAAGCGCGGATCGAACGCATGGACGACTTGGCACCTCGTCCCCGTTTCCATATGCCACACTTCCACAAAATCGCGATCAAGGGCAAGGATGTATGGCTCGCGTAAGACTAAAACAGGTGAAATTCAGGGAAAGCGGTGAAGACTACTTGACATGTCGTACCAAACTTCGTCGGTTCGCCTTCCCAATTGACGATGAACTGCTTTCGTGTGCGTTTCCCAACCTTGTTTGCATAGAACGCAAATTCTGTAGGTGTTCGCGGTGAGCATTGACGGCCGATAAGGGACGCTCTAGCAGAATTCACAAACCCTTGCAACATAATAAATATTCATCATGAACCTGGAATATATCCAGAGGTTTCACAGTATGTCGTAATGACATGAAATCGAGATTCTGGTCATGCGAATCCAAGAGCTCTTGTTGTTCAAGAGTTTCAGCATCAACGAGTACGAAAGCATCCGCCAAGGTGATGCATAGTTGTGTTTTCAAGTAATGCACTGATGTTACTTCCGCTGGGAAGCGTAAGTCCTAATACGAAGTCAATCTATCGCATTCAACACAAGCCAGCTAGAACTCACCCCTATTGGTTCGGGTAGAGGGGAAGTTTCGCCCTTGATGAGCGTTGCATAATTCTCATGAAAAAGGGGATCCGATAGTTCGAAAATCCTCAGCGTGCTCCCTGTGGCGCTTCGCTTGACAATGCTTAAGAGACATCTTCCAAGACAGAAGCCTGCTTTGAAGAAAGAAGCTCGGGAAGATATACATTTCCCATACGTCGCTTTAGATGCGGGATGAATGGGATAGAGTACAGCAAGGGGAAAAACCATGACATTTTCTCCTACATTCCATTGTTAGCAGATTATCATCCGGTCAACGTAGCGCAGAGTTCACATGACCGCGTACCGGAGAGAAGGATGAGGAGTTGTAACTCCTGAAGGACTTCGACTTGAATGACGTGCGGTATGGCCAAAACCTTTGTCGGCACGTTGGTGGACCCAAACATGTCGGAGATATACAGACCCTCGTCATCGCCGAACAGTAGCTTTCCACCATGACCTGGGTTGCGTGCCAGAGTCAAAACCCGAGCGTTCTGCGAAAGAAGGCTGACCCACCAATCGGAGTGGCACAGTTGATCTTGGAGCGTGCAGCGAGAGCGCCTTGTCCAAACGCCACCTTTTCAAAGACCGGCGTCCTCTCGCGGATCTTGGCCTGCCGACCATCGATGCTGTCAATCCACTTCTGCCGAGAAGCTGTTGACTTCGCAGACAATGTGATCTTGTAATAGTTGCGGCCCAAGCATTCAAATTTGATGAAATGGGTCTTCGGGCCGGCGTGTAATGGTCTTGCGTCTTTGGCGCTCACGGCTGTGCTTCCGCTCGAGTGGCCTTGATTCGGGGAATAACCGACGCCGTCGCTTTCCGGCACAGATATCCTCAACAAGTCGAGCGGTATTGGCTATCAAAGAATTAGCAAGAGGGAGAAATCCGCTAGCACGATTGGAGTGCCTACGTGTTTGATGACCTTCAAGCCATCCATCCTCGACTTTCTCGCGAAAAGGATGGCATGGTCAAATAGGTAAACTTGAACCTCCTCGTCATGTTTCATTAGGACGCCTTGATGTATGATTCTTCGGCGTTCGTCATTTAGTTTCAGGTCCTAAATAACCGATCCACCATGAGAGACTGGACAGAAATCTGACACGAAGATACGTACGACGTCCTCGCCGGGCTTGAAATCGAGATGCTCGTCCAACCAGATAAGCGTGCAACGATTCTCAGCCTTGCCGACTTCGTCGTTTATGCGAATTAACAAGTCGCGTATCGATTTGATGGTCACGGTCAGTCCAGCCTCATCGGGGTATGTGTCGGTAACGTGTTTCGCGATCGCCTCGAGCAAGAGCGGATATCGGGCTAGATGAACAATCGGTTTCGACAAGAAGACGTCAAGCTCTATACCCTTGAACTCCGTGTCCTGATCGCATGTCATTAGCGCTGCCGAGACGTTTGCGACGGAAGTGAGACAAAAACCCACCTCAACGAATTGCGCAAACGCCGGATTCGACTTCCTCTCCTCGTCAAAGATGCGTTTCCCGTACGGCTGATGCGCGGCATATGCAAGCAACGTGTTGAACTGCGGCACGAACTCGTGCATGATATCGCCGAGCCTTTCCATTCGCGGTGACACCTTCTGATGCTCCAGTAGGCGGTCGCGGAGTCGCGTATGGATCGCAATGATGTCCTGCAGATTCCAGAACACTTGGTGGATAAACTCCCCATTTCTTTTCTGAGGGACGACGTCCGCGTCTTGCAGTCGTCTCACCCAGATCTGTCAGATTTGCTCCACGTTGGATCCAGTCTGGGTGCCAAGCCAAAAATGGAAATTAAACTGACAAGGAACCCATACTCCATGTCCTTCACGAATTCTTCTTCTACGTAGATCAGCTGATGTACCGAATCGCGCCATCGTCGGTCTACATCAGAGAGCTGATCAGCAACACCGTGGGACGTCCATGGCGTTCGTGGCTGGTAGGAACTGCTGTCAGCAAGCGCGCACGAGAAAAAGGCAGCAACGAACGGATTCGCCAGAATCACCCTTCGACTTGCTCTTCTTATGTGTCGAGCGCTGATATTTCTTCCAAGCCTCTTCTTCGAGTCTCGGGCATGTGATACTATAACATCGATCACCTTTGAAGCAGGTCGGAGAGTAGCACTTCATACGATGTAGAGACATCTCGAGAGGGTCGGGAGGGTCTTGGTGCACCCTCAGTGGTACTTTTCTGCAGCGAGAAACCAGTGGAATGAGTTTAAGAAGTAAGCGCGAAGGCACACACACCGCGACGGGCCACTGGAACAAGGCCACCGTGTCCACGTGTCAGGCGCGAGGTTCTTCCCTTTTTGTTATTGTGCTCTGGAAAGAGCAGTCAGCTTGTAGTCCACAGTGACCCTGGCTGCACGTTATGTGAATGCACAGTGCTTAGCGCCATTTCCTTGGAGTTTATGGGTATGGAAAGGCGAATCCGGCTATCTTGGGAATGGAAACGTTCAGGAAGATCAAGCCTTATATCATCTCCGTCTCTGCACTTAGGTAAAGGTATTCCTTGGTCGATTTCCTATACAAAGAATACAAACTTTCTTGGAATAAGCACAGAAAATGTCATAACCCAATGACGGCAGAAACTCACTTTTCGTACACAAGAAGACACTCTTTGTGCCTGCCTTTACTGACCGAATACTTACACCCACTCCCTCGGTGATTTCAAGACCTGAACTAGCTTGCCTTCTTCTGTCCCTTCCTCTCCGAGTTCAGACATGTACTCCCACCTAGCCGTTTCGGGCAAGCTCATCAGGATACTTTCAATCCTGGCACCAGGAGTCATCAAGCCGAATTTGGTTCCGCGGTCATATACGAGATTGAATTCGACGTATCGACCTCTGCGAAGGAGTTGCCAGCGGCGCTGGAACGGCGTATAAGGCAGCGAGTGGCGTCGTCGGAGAATAGGAATGTATGAAGGGATGAATGCGTCTCCAAGATCCTTGACGAATGCGAATATTTCCTCAGGAGACTTTGGGCGTGGAGAAGGGGAGTTCCGAAGGCGTGCATGCGAGTCCTCGTTGAGATCGTCGAAGAACAGACCGCCGATGCCGCGGCATTCACCTCTGTGAGAGATGTAGAAATACTCGTCGCACCACTTTTTGAAAATCGGATAGAGGTCAGGTCCATGGGCGTCGCAGGCCTTTTTAATCGTCAGGTGGAAATGTTTCGCATCTTCTTCATACAGATACGAAGGCGTTAGGTCCGATCCGCCGCCGAACCACCAAGCCAAGACTTTGGGCCGTTGCTCAGCAGCCGTGCCCTCTTCCTGCGGCTCCGTGATCTCAAAGTAGCGATAGTTCGCATGAACGGTCGGCGCGTGCGGGTTGCGGGGGTGTATGACGAGGCTGATGCCCGCAGCGAAGAAGGGGAGGCCACCCGGGTGATCTGGGAGGGGCATCGACGTGTGATCGGCCCGCATTTGCTTGATCGCGGGGGGTGGCAGGACGCCGTGCACGACCGAGGTGTTGACGCCGGCTTTCTCGAGCACGGTGTTGGGCGCGAGCGACGGATCGTCCGTCGGGCACGCAAAGACGCACGACTGACCAGTTCCTCCCTGCGCTCTCACCCAAGAATCCCGCTTGAAAGGCGGAGCTGAGGGATCGAGCGCCTCGAACTCGCTAATAATCCTGGACTGCAGCGACGAGATGTACTCCGCCACCTGGTTGCGCATCGGCTTCGACGTGGCCATATTGTAAGAATGAGCAGTTGTCAAGAAAGGACTCTGTTGATGGCGATGGTGATGGTCGAGGGCATACGATATGGTTCTTTTTCAAATGCAGCCTGAGCTGCGCAGGGAAACATTCACATCGACATGATCAACAGAAAAAAAGCTGGTCTCGGAATCTAGAACACGCTGTTTCATCACTTTTGCTATCGTCCGAGACGGCGAAGACGACGGCCTGGTCGATGGAGCTGGCATTTGGGGTTCGAGAAGTCGAGATCCGGGTTCGGGTCGGACCTAGCACCCAGACTTGACGTACAGACCACTTTATGGGCGCTGCTCCCGACCTCGGCCCTCGACACGTCCTATATCATGGTCGGGACGACGCCCGGCCTCGACCTCCTCGCTCGCAGGCTCTACAAGCTGTTGAAACCCCTGCCGACGTTCCTTGCGATATCGCTTCTTCGTTACGCGTGCCACTCCCTTCCTCCCTCCTTCAAAGATGTCGCGACGGACTTGGCCACTAGCCACATCGTGCATTTTTCGCTCCGAGTGCTAGTGAAATGTTCACACAGCATCAAAGCCGCGAAGCTTAGCGCAAGTCTCCCGAGTCATCAATCCCGAGCACCTGTAGAAGATGACAACTTTCGGACGCTACTACTGTCAGGTCAGTCTTCTTCCCCACATGCGAAATGGGATGTTCTAACTGCAGTCTAACAGATGAACCATCTGAACTATCTAATAAGTCGATATCCATGTGGAATGAATTTGTAGTAACGTCGTACCCCGACCATGTGCGCTTCATCTTGGATACATGCCGTCAAAACTTCGCGGAGAGTACGTCGGGCGGAGATGCTTCTCACCGCTCTCGAATTAACAATGCGCTTTAGGGACGAGGGCTTTCGCTCTTACTGAATTATGGTGGATAGACACAAGCGGTAATACACGCTCTTTCTTTTACCATCTGGTGTGGTATTAACGTGGCTTTTGTTCTGCCAAGTTCAATTCAACAGGTACTTTCCACGAAACGGAAATTCTGGACTCGGACCTCTGAGCAGGCTTTTCCAGTCTCTATCAAGAAATTATCCGGCCTTTCTATCTGAAGCATCGGATTCGGCATTTGCAAATACTGGATCATTATGCTCGAGAATGTGTCTTGAACATGAAAACACACAGCTCTGTCTATGTCTCTGTAGGCTCAATTCACCGTTTCTTCCCTCTTTCCAACCCATGAGCTTATTTACCTTCAGGACAGTCTTCGCAGTTACGCGTGCAGATCGCCAAGCACCCTGCTCGGAACTGCGGACAAGGAGATAGACTTGTCCTATGGTTCTTTCCACGAGGACCTCGTGCAAACCGCGTTCAGTGTGGAGGACCTCTTATTTGCCCGATTTACGAGAGGTCCGGCCTGGCCAACGTTTGAAATATTCGCGAATGCGTACGACGAAGAAACATCCATGTTCGAATCGCAATTGCGCGATTCTCTTGAGTCGGCTGCTTTACGACGGCGAATGCGAGAACCCGCCCGCGAAAGTCCTCTCCGGCAGCCTTCATTAGTCGATTACTTGGCAGAGACTTTTCTAGGTATCACTCTTTCACGTCGTGATGGGTTCTGAAATCTTTGACGGACCGAGCTCAGAACCGCAGGAGCGTGCGAACGAGCTCTGCATCTCGTTATTAACCATAGAGGACAGAGTAAGCGTTTTCGGGGTGTCCGTTCCTGTTGCTGCTCAAGACCGGGTCGTTCGTCCAGATTTACCTGATTTGCAAGGCAGTGCGCAAGTTCTTGGATGCGGATCGGAGGCTGTTTCGACGATTGCGCAACGAGCTGTATACTGTATCGTTTATTGATCTTTTGGACGAGGACT
The DNA here is from genome assembly GCA_030407095.1 of Macrocybe indica. Taxonomy (NCBI): domain Eukaryota; kingdom Fungi; phylum Basidiomycota; class Agaricomycetes; order Agaricales; family Callistosporiaceae; genus Macrocybe; species Macrocybe indica. The sequence continues at coordinate 2,250,854 of JARFTL010000005.1, forward strand.
CCAAGACCTCAAATTGCCTTCGAGCAGTTATATACGGTAACGCTGCTTTACTGAACGGACTCCATGTTCTCACCTTATTGAACAGAGGCCTTGCGGCTGGAGCCCGTAGTGTAGGTAACCTTCGTTGATCAACTCGTCCAATCGCCCATTCACGATCTTATTCTCGTTGCCATGTGCAGGCCTTATGAATGCCAGTAAGCAAACATAGAGATGCCGAATCTACATAATTTAAACCGCAGAATACGAAGTGAAACGATTTCGACAACGGCTTTGCCTCCGACTCATCAGGATGAATCGGCGCCTTACATCCCGGCCGGTACTAAGTATGTTCGCGTCGTTGTTTTCTAGGGCAACCGGACGTTGAGCGGAATTCTCTGCCCCAGGATAATATGCGACATGCACGGGTTGCAAAGATCCGCCGACATTTGGGGTGCGGACGGTGCATATCCCACGTACTTGATACTGCTGGTATAGGTCGCTCATCTTGGCCACGCAGCACACTATTTCGACCCGGACAGGTTCCTGGACCAGCGGAAGGAGCGCATCGAATCCGATCCGTACGCGTTTATGCCATTTGGAAGCCAGTCGAGCCCCGCGGAAAGGGAGGTGAGGCTCCTATTCCCAGAACGACGAGTATTCAGCGCGACTCCTAAAACTGATGTGCTACCTTCCAGCTCGAGGTGGACGCAGCCGCCGTTTTCCTTATCGCATATATCCAATATCCAATACCCTCTTTCCTGTGTATTTGAAATGAGCGTAGTGTAGAGGTCTAGTTTGCGCGTCTTGATCGCTCGCTTTTTTAGCGTGTCTAACTGTAAAATAAAGGTATATCAGGGTGTATTTGGATTTTGTCGGTGCCTCGCAAAATGTCAACTATTTTGTATGATGCGAACGATTTGGGAAAAAATAAAATAAAATAAAATGTACACTCAAGTGCACCGAAAAAAATGGGGGCACCGCGGATCGAACGCGGGACCTTTAGAACTTCGGTCTACTGCTCTCCCGACTGAGCTATGCCCCCTTGCATTGTATTTTAACGAATCTAAAACAGATCATCGTGGAACCGTAGTATTAGGCTTGACACCTCCGTTATGCCAGACCACCCTTGCTCAGCAGTACGACCATGAACTCTTCCCTTTCCTTTCAAGCTGCCCTCCAAGAAGGAGCCCTCCTGTTGGGACGAGGCCCGAGCAGGCAAGCGGCGGCCGGGACAACCCGGGGACCACAAATAGAAATATCAAATGCGGCATGTTAGCCGCCCCCAAACGGGACATAATGTCACGTGCCATAACTGCCTACTGTCCCTGCCGCTCTACGTTTCTGCTTGCTAAAACCTCCTAGGCTGCATTGCGATATGATACCAAGGACGAAACGTATTATATTGTTTTAGTCAGATTTTCAGTAACTCTGTTTGAGTACACTGCAATGCGAAGAGACACGGGTCCGATCCTGGTCTCATGCCTCAAGACGAACAGCTGATGGTTAACAGCCAACCATTTAACACATCTCATACTTGCTGATCTGGAGAATTGCAGTATCTGTCTGGACTTCGAGATTTCCATACTTGTTCGGCTTCGAGGCGGTCCGGCAAAGTGCATGGGAACAATGATTGACGCCTATAGTCACATTGTTTTCAGAACTCCGACATTCAAACCCTCCATGATTGACGATCTCGCAGCAAAACTTGTCTTAGTTATTCTTTAGGTTCCTTATCTACACAACTGACGGCAACTTGAAATTCTAAGAGCCTGCTTCTCACCGTTTTTCCGCTGCCCGGTGAGTCATCTTGTGTGCATCGGAGGGTCAGGCACCTGGTGAATATGAACCGGCCTAACTCTAGAACAACAATCACCTTGGGGCAAAATGGCGACTAGGTCTTTCGTAAGGTCAATACTGAGCCTTTCTTTCATCCGCTGCTGGAACGAACTGCTTGTCTTCACGACCTGGGCTGTTCTCATCACGGTGTTGAATAACCAAGGATTCAATGTATCGGTTGAATCCACATTGCTTGGGGTGTCAGTCCGCTTTGTTGGCATGGATAGTCTGATGAAAAAAAGTTGAAAATCCGGCAGACTTGGTATTGTCATCGGATTCGTGATTTCGTACAAAACGACGGCCGCATTCGAGAAGTACAAGGAAGGTGGTAGGTTATGGTCGCAGGTAGTTTTAGTCTGCCGGATCTTTGCAAGGACCACTTGGTTCTACCTGCCAGGTATGTTCAGACCAACATTTCATTTTCTGTCGATAACTAAAGGGGTATTTGAAGATCCACAGGCGATAGCAGGGGCATCTGCGGATGAGATGAAGGCTCGGTCTTTGATTGAGAAAATGACTATGATCAATCTTCTCAGAGCCTATGTGAATTCTTTAAAACATTATCTGAGGGGCGAGGAGGGTATTTACTACGTGTACGCTCACATTTCTTTCATTTCTTGCCGTAGTTGCTCAGCTACGCTGTTAGGGACCTTTATGACCTTGTCAAGTACCTTCCCTCTTTCGCATTTCCAACAGATGAGCCGATCATAGCCGACAAATCTCCTCAACATAGCGGTCCCGATGGAGCTGCAAGCTCATCATCAGTCGCAGCTCGTGACTTGCTGCCGCCGCCTGTGACATTTCCACATGCAACTCCCACCACAATAGAGGATTCTGCCCACCCAGCCTCGCCCTCTCTCCGGCCTCATAAAGATGTCTCCGATCATAACGTTACTGATCCCTCTGCTTTACACAAGGAGGCCTCTCAGTCTGTTGAGATAGACGAGGTGCTATTTCCAGCAAATGTCCCGCCGAGGCCCCATCTTTTCGACTACTTCCCGTTCTCATTATTTGCCTTTTTTTATACTCGGACTGGCGGAATAGTAAAGGGCAAATTGTCCGCGAAGTTGAGAATCAAGATGAGGAGGTACTCTGCTCATTCCAATATGCCGTTGCAAATTCTATTCTATTTGGTACGTGCCCCGCTATCGTGCCCCTCCATACGATAACGCTCACTGCGTCAGACTACATATGTAAGAGCATTGCGAGATAAACGTGGGGTGGATTCGAGCATTATTGGTGGGTGCTCCCAAGGAATTGATGAGTCAATTGCTACATCGTCATCTCTTGAAATCGTTCATCAGAGAAATACATAAGTGCTATCGATCAGCTTACCGAATGCCTCACAAGTCTTGAACGCCTTATAGCATCACCCATGCCAACATCGTAAGTACCCATCAATCTATGCTGGGTACTGGCTCACCGTAGTGAACAGGTATCTCATACATATCCGGCTAGTCACCATTATATATGTGCTCATTTTCGTGCGTACTGATCATCACAACGAATGCATCTATCTTTACTACTTCACATTCACAGCCTGTGCAGGTCTGGACCTCGCTCAAGTGGTTAACCATTCCTGCAACATCGATCGTGGCAAGCCAATCACGTCTCTTGTTTTCGTGTCGACCTTGTGACGAACTATAATGCTGCAGTGTTTCATCTTTTTCGGCCTCTTGGTTGCAAGCGATGAGTTAGAAAGTGGGTCCGTTTTTTGAAGACAACCTTGACATACTTTTTATAACCAGAGACCTTTCTGTCAGGTGATCCTTTTGGATATGACAGTGAAATAGTCGGCTCGATCTTCAAACCATCCAATGCACAACTTACTGTACACATCGCAGGATCTTGACCGCTTTACAAGTGATATCATCCGTTCGTTGTGCATTCTTGCCAGAGTTATAGATCATTCACAGGATTTCTTCAGAGAACGAACTGCACACGATCACGTCCCAACTTCCATCAGACCCCTTGGCATGGACATATTCGCGGCTGAACGATAGGCTGTTCTCGCACAGTGGTGAAAGGGTGACTCCGGATGAATGGTTACACAGAGGTTATGGGCAGATTAAAGAGGAGCTGTTGCGAGGTGACGGTCCATAACATCCACCTCTCACTAGGTGAGTGCTGAAAGTTAACGGACGTGGAATTGCTTCAAGCACGGATAACTTTCATTCAGATTTTACAACCATTCAAGCTTGTGACTGTAGTATGAAGCGCTCTAAAACGTACCAAGAATTCTTCCATGAGCGTTGAATCTTTGAAAAGCATAAAAGCACACGTGCCTAGAGTTTCATCCGAACCAGAATTCAAGTGTCGATCCGAACAAGATCTACTGCACGAAGAGGATGTTGGCTCAAGTTTAGGTGTCTAGAGCGGGGTGCTCGATAAGTGAAAGACGCTGCAATAGTCGGATTCGGTCCTCATACTAGTACGTGATACGCTTGCATTTACCACATTCTACGAAGGTGACGATCCTTTCAGACTCGTTCACTTCTCGACCATGCATCAGGACACATCAGAACGGGATTTTCATGCTCAGAATGGTGAAAGACAGGATCATCAGCTTGACTTGCTGTCTAGAGCGCTGTCATGCTAGCGCACTGATGTCGATCTTCCGTAGAACGTCGATTATCCCTATTTCACTACTCGTGGTATCGTGGGTGGCCCACGCCACCGCCGAGTTCCAGAACTTGCCACATTTCCTCGATATTGCAGTTCTCCGATTGGCCCAAGAAAGGCCTTCTAGCAGACTCGGTGCTCGGCTATAACCCTCCTTACAAATTTCCTTTATTTCGCCGAAAAAGCTGGGACGAACAAGGAGAATCCCTCACAATGCGGAGTGCAAGGCTTACAAATCCCGCGAAAATTCTCCATGAAAGACAAGTTTAAAAGAGGAAGCTCACACCCGGCGGCGTCCTTCATGTTCACATAACCGTTTCAGTGGCGGAGGTATGTAAAAACTCTTTCACTGTTGGTTAAGTTATTCACGACCTCAAAAACAGCCATACCTTTTTTCTCACTCCTTCGGTGAGACTATGGATCACCCCAGCCTTTCCCCGGTTCCAATCTTCTCTTTTTGAGGTCTCGCGGCTTCGCGTTCGTGCTTCGTCGGTTATTCGTCTCGAACATCCGGCATTCGCATTTTCAGCAAATCCACGGTACTGGGTTTACAAAATATCAGCGGTTTGATGGCCTGTGGTGGGGGAGCTTATTCCCACTCCGCAGAGGCCTTGGTTTGCTGATGGCTTCTATCTTTTCTTCCGAGTATTTGAAAAACGAAACCGGATATGGCCCCTCGCATTTTGTCCAATTACCTAGTCAACGCTCAACATCTCAACCCTGTCGCGTACTTCATTTTCTTCTCCCTCGAGATTGAGGCATCTGTCGTGCAACAAGCGGACGTTTAATGTGTTCAGAGACCTCATCTTTCCACTCGGCACTGAGCCTCTCATGTCATTCGTGTAATTCCGACGCCCAAGTCATTGGCAGACCCATGCGGCAGGCTGTGGTGACAAAAGCCTTTTAGCAAAGTTCGCCTTGGCGGAGTTGCTACTTTTGGTTTTTTTTTCCCTTCTCTCTCACACACACCTACAGGAGCGCGGGTACCACGTCTAGTCGCAAAGGGTGTTCTACGGTCATCTATCAAAGAACGATCTTTCATTCGGTCTTTCAAATCCGCCTTACATTTCGGAGGTACGCCGCCTCGTTTTCGGTACGATTCTCTCACCCAAGCGTCGACGATCCCATGCTATCTTCCCATTATACGATTCTTCGCACTCACCGAGCGGCCGAACGCCAGAACCAGAAAACAAAGCCACGGCAGAAACGCAATGAGAACCGCGAGCACGCGTTTTGCCGGCGGTGTATGGGTTTTCCATTTCTTTAGCTTTTCACGCTTCCCCTACATCGCCAAGAACTGTAGCTTCGATTGTTAGGATACCTTTTCTGCCGGTTTGACCTCCGTTTTTCGCATTGGCCTCCTGTTTGTAGCTGAATAAAAAAACGTAGGTTATACCGCAGGAGTGTCGGAGGCTGTGCCGCAACCAGCAATTTGGGCAAACTTCTCTCCGACGACATGTACAACGTCGGAGAATTCCTGACTTCTTCTCCCACCTATTGGGAGATAGAGCTTCCACGCTTGAAAAGCATGTCGATGCTCATGTCAGCAAAACACCTGCCCGGGCCTCCGTCGCTTCGTATCTACGCGACCGATTCACAACCATCGTCCCGTGCGAAAAATAATTGCGATTCAGGAAGAACAGACGGAGTTTTAAAGCCAAGACCACTAACGTTCATAGTTTCCAGGAAGGGGTCGTTGTCCCAAGGTTTTTCACTTGCGAAGCGTGCTTCTATTGTCTCAGCTACCATGCTACGCAGAGTGGTACGATCGATTAGCGTTTGTGCACGCTGAAGACAGGCGTGCGAGCATCGATAACGATATGATTGATGCTCCGATCCTCGATTTTTAGACCTCTCATAGTTGCAATAGAATATCGCTTCTGCTCGCATGCCGCCGACAGTCATCCTACTTGGAAATCAGTATTGGAGTGGAGCAGATTTTCCACACTATGCGCAGTATTAGAATGGATTACTCTGCCTTACTAGTGATAGACTCATCAGTTTGCGGGCAGAAGGTCTCCGGCAGACAGAGCATGTTAACGACGCATGCCAAAGAATGCCTAGAGGAATCTCATGTTGCTAGGAATATCAAACTATTATCCAGGACTGATCATCACTAGGCAAAGTGAAGCTTGATAATGGTCAGGACAGCTCCCAGCTTTCTCCCATCTGGGAAACGCACCTTCGTAACACCAGTCCCATAGTCCGATCCGCATTCCTCCAAGCGGTTGTAGGACATGAGGCATGATGGCGTTGTCCCTCGACAAGATGTGCTTTCTTCAGAGTAACGATGTGATGATACAGCGCCAGGCGCCTCGCTTTCCTTACCTCGGACAGCTATCATCTGTTCGACGTCTTGATCACTGCAGGATGTCTCCCATGGTTTCCGAATGCCTAATGATGGACCGTCATTCCCAGGCATTTTCTACTGCAACCCGCTTTACGCCCGCATCGTCCGCACCCCTGACTCAGAGCGCTATGCCACCGTTGCGTCGTCTCCATCGTGATCCGACATCCGAGGGACACCATGATGATAGTGTAGCTCCGAGTCCCGCCCGTAATGTGAAAGAACGCGATCCAGTTGGTTGTTCTTCTACGGATTTCACTGCTAGAGGCTGGCAGCGAGAAGCACTGAGAAACCATGAGTTGCACGTGCTTGCATGTGAGCATTGCTTACGAACGCCAAGGTCCTTTCACGATATCTGAAAGTGCTCGAGTTTGGATTCATTTGATCTCTTAGTTCGTCGCGGCGTTGCTCCCACCATCGCGCCATCACGTTTTCCGTCTCATGTTCTCCGCATCTAGCATCTTTTTGCAAATTCCCCAAAGAGAGAACGAGGAACGCGCCCCCTCTGGGCCCGGTCGTTGTCGCAGACGCAGAGCCACATGTGACGCGACTTTGAACCAGTTGATGGCCTAATGTCGTCCTGTCGCACTTCACATGACCTCTGGTTAGCACTTAAGACAAGCTCTGATTGCTGTCGGGGGCTCACGAGGGGCACAATCACAGGTTGAGCTGTGGCCCATCGTACCCGTCGCTTCGTCCCACGCCTAATCTGGAACTGCAAGTTCATCGCGGGTGTGGATACCATGGTCCTTGTCAACGACGCCTCAATCTCTCCTTGCTGATGTCAAGATATGCATACCATCACGGAGTATGATAACGGTCAGGGTCAGCAATGTCTGTGCTATTTCTCAACGTTGTCAGTTTTCCTGATGACAGACATGCAGGATGTACACGCACGAGGAAAGACTAATGCGGGCCATGGAGCATTTGTATTGGACATTTCATCCCCGGTATCGGCTCATCCTTACACGTATTAGGTTCATTGCACGTCGTTGACAAGCTCCCAGCATCGTGAGAGCGCTCCAAGACACAAGGTTATCCCTTTTTCATTCGGGGATATCAACCTTAATTATCCCCATCGACAAACAGGGAACTATGGTGCGCGTCACTTAGTCACCACCAAAATGTGACAGTGGCCAATTTCGCCTGGTCGGATTTTTTTTTTCCAGCCACATACATGTTTGATGACGAGGAGATGTAATTTGCGATACGATTAACAGTTTTGATGAGACGAAATAACAAAACGTGCTCATCTCCCGAAATTTTCATGCAATGCCACCCAAAAATTATCAGAAAGCGGCAGCAGAACGAGCTCGTGCAGCCGCTTTGGCTGCGCGGAAGGTCAAGAGAAACCATGCATCTGTCGGAAACCAAGAATCCCTCTCCGACATACCAGATCTCATCGTTGTGGATGACTCCTCCGAGTCCGAGTGTGGTTATCAAGGTGGTGTCAATGTGGATCCGGATTCCAGTGACACAGAAGATGCAACGGAGATGAGTGAAGGTGCCGAGACACCAGGCTGTGAGTCTCTCACCGAGTTCGACGAAAACGACGTGGAGAATATGAAAAGGAATGCAATGCCGCACAGCATTGATGGCAGTGAGAACAAAGACACTCAAAAGAAGGTTACCGACCTGCGCAACGTTCTTGATATGCAGAAACCCAAGGCAGCCTGGTACACTGCAGAAAGGCAGCTCGGGTACACAGGCCATTCTGACAGGACCAGACGTCGCAAGGCGCAGCAAGCGCGGGAACGGCAGGAAGCGCGCGAAAAGGCAAAGAGCTCGTGAGTAACAATTATCATGAGGATTGAATGTTGCCGACTCACCATGACACAAGAAATAATCCCAGAGTTGCATTGATGAGGAATTTCTTTGCAAAAGTGCCAGAGCAAAGTGCCAGTGACACCACGACTGCCGAAACCCCTTCCGATCCATCCACAGACCCCACAGCCATGTATTCTCCGGCAGAGCTTGTATACTTTTCATCAGACGAAGAGCTTGCGAACGAAGCTGACGACGAACGAGATGATGACGGTGATGATTCACTGTTAACCAACCCTGGTCCTTCTCGCCCCCTGTTACCGTCCGCGCCCCCATTAAAGCGGATCCGACATGATGTTCCAGTCCGCCTTGCACGTGAGCAGAAGAAGGCAGAACATCAAGACAGACTGAAAAAAGCTCTGTCCGATGTGCAGAAGGTGTTGCGATCAAAGAGTACGAACTTCGTTGGTGGTCCAAATGGTCTCCAGGCCCATCGTATACATGCTATGGAGAGCTTTCTTGTTATGTCTGTCAAACGCGGCCGCTTGAGAGTGGATGCATCAGAGAGAGCTGCTGAAAGCCATGGGTTTGCCACCAAGTGGGGTGGTCGCAGCTTGCACAGCTGGACGACAGCATGGGTTGAGAAGAGGGAGCTTCCAAAATCAAAACGTGGGCAACATGGGAAGGTTTACTCACTTCTTGATGACCCTGCAATCTGCGCTGAGCTGCGGGCTTATGTTCGCTCGAACAAATGGTCCATGAATCCAGCGCATTTGGAGGCCTTCACACATGGTGAACTGCTCCCAGCAGCAGCAGAAAAATATGTTCGTCGAATTGTTGACGACGAAATGCCTCATGGTCTGAAGCGGTATATGGAGGTAGAGTTGTTCCCGCGCATCCAGATGAAGGTTGGAAAGGGGATCTCGATGAGTACTGCACGTCGCTGGCTTCGAACTGAAGGCTTTCATTATACTGGATACAAGAAAGGTCTCTACTTTGATGGACATGACCGACCAGACGTTGTTGAATATCGTCAAAATGTCTTCCTGCCAGCGATGAAGAAACACTTTGCTCGCTTGGTTCGGTATGAGGTGGGAGATGTGGAGAAGGAGGTCTTGCCCAGCAATTTCATCGAACGGCCGTTGGTTCTGGTTGCCCAAGATGAGATGACAGCACAAGCGCATGATACAGTCAAGAAGAGCTGGGTTTTCAAAGACCAGCATGCATTGAGAAAGAAAGGAGCTGGGCGTGGATTGCATCAAAGCAATGTGATTTGTTCAACGGTTGGATGGCTCAATGATGCGAGTCAGACCCTTGAGTATGGCAAAAATTATGAAGGGTATTGGAATGGCGAATTGTTTGTTAAACAGGTAAGTAGATTGCTAATTTATCCCAATGGCTTGCTGCTGAAATAAAGATCGTAGTTGAAGGAGAAGATTATCCCTGCCTTTGAAGCTATTCACGGCCCAGGGTATCAAGCATTGATTATGGTTGATAATTCACAGGGCCATTCTGCATATGCAGAGGATGCACTTCTGGCCTCGCGGATGAATGTCAACCCTGGAGGGAGTCAAGCACATTTGCGCGATGGCTGGTTTGAGCATGATGGTCATCGATTCACGCAGGAAATGAATTTCCCTCCCACCCATCCGACATTCCCAAACCAACCAAAGGGTCTTCGTCAAGTCCTTGCAGAGCGAGGAATTGACACGCGGGGCATTCGTGGCAAGTGCAAGAACAAGTGTAATGCAGGGGATGTTGCTTGTTGCTGCTGTCGTATCATGCAAAATCAGCCTGACTTCCTGGAACAAAAGTCCTTAGTCCAGGAAGTCATCGAAGGGGCTGGCCATCTCTGCATCCTCCTTCCAAAATTCCACTGTGAGCTCAATTTCATCGAATTCTTTTGGGGCGCAGTGAAACGGTATCTCCGAGAGCATTGCGACATGTCATATGAAACACTCAAGTCAAATATGCCAGTCGCACTGGCTTCCGTGTCATTGATAACAATCCGGCGATGGGAACATTGCATTCACAGGTGGATGGAGGCCTACAGAGAAGGCCTGAGCACAGTTGATGCCCAGCTCAAGGTCAAGGCCTTCAGTTCCAAGAAATACTCATCCCACCGACGCATCCCAGAGATTGTGGCACGGGCGTTTGATGCCTAATTTGGCTATATGTCTTAGTAATACTATTAGTAAGCACCATATTTGGCAAGTGGCCAATTTCTGTGTCGGGAAAAATTTGATCTCTCTCAAATTTGACCCAATCAAAAACTTGTCTTGGGAAATCATTCCCCGTATCAAATGGAGTGTTTTGACAAGACAACTTCCGAAATAAGGTGGTCCTCAGAGGTCTCATAATTTTGTCACATTTTGGTGGCGACTAAGTGACGCGCACCATAGCGTATCGACCAGCTGTCGACTTCGATGCGGGGTAAGAACATTCATTTTGGCCCTAGATTTTATACTTCGGGCGCATTTCAGCGTTTCGATGTGATCAGTGCGCGTCAGTGGCTGTAGGATTCCAATATGGCCATTGCTGGAAACTCGTGTGGGCCGAAACACGTCAAGAGACTGCGACAACGTGTAGAAAACGTTGCAGTCCCGTGCAAGAGCCTCTCCACTCTTTCGGTGCAAGCCAGGCCTGTCCTCCATGTGTAGCTGCAAGCCCTAATGTGACCTCATTCTGTGCGAGAAGGAATTTCCATCCGCTTGTCGGCCCTCGTCCAATTCAGTGCATGCTCCGTCCCAGCTATTTGCGCGCGAGATTACTAACCCTACGTGATGTCAGATGTCGTTCCTCATGGGGCTGGCACCCTACCTTTCTCACCTGATGACAACGAGGACGTGCAGCCACATTCCCAAGTTCGAGGCACTGTCGAGTCGATATTCGAGCGATCTGCCTGACCTTAGAGCCGGGCCTATTGCTGAAATTCACATCTTGCAGCCTTTTTCATCTCTCTAGGATCTGTCTGATAGCTGCTCTGATGCGGTTTACATCGGAACGATACGACGTACCCACGATAATGGAAAATGTCGAATTGTTCCGCGCCATCGCACAGAAACAGAGAGAGGGGAAACGTTAGTCTGGTAATGCACCCGAAGTGTACGCTTGCTCCCTTTCGATTCTGTCGACACACCTGCGTGTTAGAAAGCTAACCCTGTGCGAACCAAAGCAGCGCAGCCTCGACCCGTGCTGTCACAGACGAGTAAACAATTGAAAACCATCATCGATTTAACGTGGCACCTTTCAAAAGCCTATCATCGGTTATCATGCACGTGAGGACTTCGACCTTGTATAGGTGTTTCGGACCGGACCTGCGAGCGTTATTTTCGGTAGACTGTTGATTGGCGCCCTGCGATGTCCTCAGTTGCGTCCATGACTGTCATGCGCTCTAACTCAATCAGGCCAGGGTCATGCCTCCTTGAGGAGAGACGCGTGGGCAAAGGGCGGATGTGAATGGGCACATCTATCTATACCCCGACACCGGAACTTGCTGATAGCTAATCGCGGATTCTGAATAATCCGTGGCGGGCGAAAATGTATTTCATCATCCGTGATCGCAAACATCCACACTCCAAAAGGTAGAACGCACTAACGGACCGACATGGCATTCGACCGACGTGACAGACACAAGCGCGGCGCTTGATTGCTCACATGTTGTCTTGTCGCACGTCCAGCGCCGTTGGCTTGGATGATGGTGCGAAAGGGAAAAGCTGAGCAGAAACTGCGACTTCTCTTCCTTCACTGTGAGTTTCCGTTTTCATTTTCTCAGCTGCACTCGAGCTCTCAGTGTCCGCATGTCTGAACGCGTGGTGCCGGTGCAGCAGATGGAGTGGGGCGTAGCATGGTGCGCTGCGCTTCCGCCCCAATGCTGGAGCATCGCGGGTTCGGAAGCGACACGGTGAGAAGAAGGTCCGGGAGTTGCGAGGAATGACAATCGTTCATTTTTCATTGGCTTAACCACCAGGTCCTAGCTTCCCCGAAGACCAAGGACTCCTGGAAGGTCCATGTGATATCGCCGATAGATGATGACATTTGCGGGCGTACGTGCAATATCGCGGAAAACTCGGAGGTGGAGAAAGAAAGGAGTGAGGCATGCTCAGTGTAAAGCTTATCTTTTGGGAATGAATCTCTCGTCGGGCGGTTATTGATACCTTGGTGAGTGGTTACCATGCGTTATGGCATGGAGGGAATGGCCTAGGCGGTGGTGGTAAGTTCACTGCGGACTTCGATGGAAACGACAAAAATCGTATGATGTAAAGAGATCCTATGAGTTATTGCCAAGTTTTCAAGACAGCCTCGAACGATGATCGTGGGTAGGGAAAGTTGAAGAGCTAGGCCATCTTTCGAATAGTCGCTCCGACGAAAGGCCGCAGAGCCAGAAAAGCCATCAAGCCAGATTTGGAAGACCGGTAGGACGCGGATAGCGAATTGCAGCTGTGTGTTGGCAATGGAGCGCTTCCGTATAAATGACCCTCCTTCGGATTCTATCATCGAGATAGCTAGAAAGAGCAAAACGGTGTGGGGTATCGGGGAGATACCATAAGCAGAGTATAATCCGACTGATCATGATACGGCGGCAGCCAAACTTATTTGCCGAAGCGTAAGAGTATCACACTCCACAACGAATGCCCGGTGTTGCCGAAGCGGGAAGTAAAGGACCTCGTGCGATGCGGAGGGCTTGAGCCGAATAAAACCTTCACGACCAAGCCATCATGAGTGATTTACCGGTGTCAAGAAATAGAACAGAAGAGCGACAAACACAAAAGCCGGTGTGAGCGTGGGGTTTGCGACTGATGTTTAGAATCAACCGGAATTGAATTGAAGAAAAACTGTCAGCAAGCCTGTTTTGGGTTACTCTCTGATGCTCGGAACGACTTGCCTTTTTGCTCGCTGTTCTTTTTTCCCTCGACGTTCAATTGGGAGACTTGATCAAATGACCATCAAAATTCGGGGATACGCAGGATGTCGGACTGTTATGAGCATCGTAGGGCCGGTAATAGTGATCAGCGTATGGGAGGAAAGAGAAAAGAACGCCGAAAGGGCGATTGGAGCTAATGATGGAACGCATATAGATTTGCAGGGCTACACAAGGGGCTGTTTCTCGGTCGACGTTGATGATTTCCGTTTGAAAAGGACGAAAGAACGGAGTATCAGTCCGTTTTTCCCATGGAAACATGCGTTGAACATGGAGTTTACATCTGTAGGAGGAACACAACACAGCAAGGGAAAAAAAAAGGAAAAGTCTGGGAAGATGAAACGTTTCGAGTGAACATTAGGAAAAGAGCATAATCTGAAAATGATGCTGTCACACGTACACGTACTCCTTGTATGTACATATGGCCTGTCTAGACGCTGGGAGTCCCCGTTCGAGGATACCTGGATATATTCGGTTTCTTTCTTCTGGCATCGAGATTTGGCGTCGGAACATGAGACGGGTTGACGCTATGCTGCCACCACAGAGCCCAGCGACTTTGAGTGGTTTTACTTGACGATTGCGTTTTCTTTCCTCTTTCGACATCTATCAGTGTGATGAGGAGGTGAGGAAATCTATCACAGCGCTGTAGAGACGATAAGGTGCGCAGCAAGCGTGGTGTCTTGGGTTTTGCGCTCAGACGGACTGGTATACCACCTGTCCTCTCCATTGCCGAAAAACGAACATATCCTAGAAGATCGGACAAAGGTCCGCACCACGCCCGTGGAAAGGGGTGCCGTAAGTTTTAATCCTGCCTGTATCCAACCCTTCTCTATAGACGTTCGTGCGACGTTCGGCGCGAGCGACCTCTGGATTAAACAACACCCATGATTTTTTTCCCTCGCGCCCCGTCTTGTGATTTGTTGCACCAATACCAAGGAGCAGGCTGCTTTTCAAATTTGTTTCTGGCGATCAATCGGATCGATTTGCGGTGCCAGACCCATTCAGTCGTCGTTGTCCTTCAGCAAAGGGCAAGGAGCAAAAAAAGCAGAAGAAAATGCTGTTTAAGCTTATGTAATCGGCGTTGACGGTCCTCGTTGTGCTTGTTGGCATTGGCAACCTCGACACTATCCCATCCTACTCGACGTCCGTCTCATCCGCGCCGACATTGTGCTCCTTTGAAATACGATAAAGATGCCTATCAAGCACCTCGAAAGTGAGAATCCTCGACAGACCCAAATTCTCACCTCCTTTTTTTTGAAATCTCGGGGAAAAAAGTCTCAACTGACCTCTCAAATTTCTTTTTTTTTTCTTTTTTTTGTTTTTGTTGGACACGTTCACCATATGGATATGACTCGTGATGAACAGGCTACCTCGTCGAGCGCAAGCACCTGCAGACGCTTTCCTTATCGGTGCTCTCCGACTCGCGGCTCGGCATCGACGCGACGTACTACCTCCAGACACTCATGGACACCCCCCCTTCACGGGAGCCCCTGCTGGCCGCAACGGGTGGCCTGCCGCTGGCGCTAACGACGCGGATCGAGTCCGACCTACGAGTGCTGGAGAAGCTGCGCATCAAACCCGTCTTCGTGTTCTCTGGCCTGACGCCGAACAAGCGCTGGAAGCCGAACCAGCACCTCGAGCACGTCGAGGCGTGCAGAGACCGGAGCCAGGCGTGGACCAAATACGAAGCTGGCCAGGAGGACGCCTCGACGAAGCTGTTCGAGGGACGGAGCTGCTTTGCCCAGTGGGACGTGTGGAGGATGGTCTTGAGGGTGTTTAGGAACCGAAACGTCGAGTTCCTCATCGCGCCATACATTTCTTGGGCACAGGTAAAGTACCTCGTCGTTTATCAACCTCGTATTCATGACTTTTAGTTCTGATCATGCCGAATCAATTTTTTTTCTTCGCATCGAACACTTTTGCATGCATAGTTGGTCTACTTCCTCCGCCACCCCAAAAATTACATTCACGCTATCTATGGCCCGACCGACGCGATGCTGTATCCCGGCGTAGACAAGTTGATCACCTCCCTCGACCTGATCTCGCCCAATCCCTCCTTCACATACGCCTCGAAGCGCTCCTTGGTGCAGGATCTCGGCGTCACAGACGAACAGTTCCTCGATATCGGTATCCTGGTCGGCTTCGACCACTCGATGCCTTTCCCGCCGACGGTGCACGAACAAGCGCTCAAGGCGACGGTTGATATGGTCAAGTACTACAAATCAGGTCATGCGGCCGTGTCCGCGTTCGCGGAGCACCCGGCGGTGAAGACGATTCAATATCTCGACCAGTACGCCCGCACGCGCTCGATAATCAAGTATTCCCTCGTGCTCTCCTCCGACGGCGTCGTCCTCCCCCTGCCGCTCGCGATCAACTCGCCTGCATCATCTGCTGCAGTACCAGGTCAAAACCATACTTCAGCACCAGGACAGCAGGGCCAGAGCGGCGTGCAGGGCCAAGGGGCGGCGCAAGGCGGGCAGCAACAGCAGCAGGGTCAGCAGGGCCCTCACCACCACCATCCCCCATCCGCGGCCGATATCCCGTCCGACCTGCACGACATCTTCACGCACCGGCTGCCGGACGAGATTTACTACTACCTCTCGCGGGGCCTGCTGAGCCCGCAGCCGTTGATTTGGCTGACGACGGGGCAGGTGGTGGAGAACCCGCCGCTGGACAACGGGGAGACGACCGAGTACCGCCGGTTTGTGAAGGAGGTGATCACGGATGGGCAGACGGGCCCGCGCGCGACGGCGCTTGCCCTCATGAGCAGCGTCATGCACTCGTTTTGGGCGAACAGGAAGATCCTCGGCGTGTTTTGGTTTGAGCAAAGTGGTGCGGCCGGCGTCCCGGCCGGCGCGGCTGGCGGGCAGAAGCCGATGCAACACAATTCGCAACAGACGGCGCAGTTGGCGGAACGGGTCGCGGGATGGAACGTGAGCTACGCCGTCGTGGAAGAGGAATTAAGGAGACAGAATGTGAGTGAAGAGGTTGCGTTTTCCTTGATGCAGTGCTGACTTTCCCTGAACGCCAGTCTTCGACCATTGATTTTGCGCTTTGCTTGGGCGCGACGGCGACTGATAGGCTAGCGGGCCGCACGAAGATCAAGAGCAGTCCGCAGGGCATGTTGGACAAAAAAGATGAGGTGGTGGCGAATGTGATCTGGAGATTCCTTGAGCTCCGTGGGTGCGTCCAGAGATGGCGCTGATCTAGCAGTTTCATCGCAACTGACCGGGCTTTTGCTGCTCGCCAGATTCCTCCTGAACACGCATACGCATTCTCCATTGGCTCGAGCGATGTACACCGCTATCAAACAGTCTCGCGTCGTCGACAAGTTTCAGGATCCGCTTTATCTGTTCCTGGAGCTGGTCAGGGCAGGCGTGATGCATGGCCATCTGTGGTCTGGCAGAGCGTTTAGTGGCGGTCCCAGTTTTGGCACCGGTAGGTTGATCTCTCCCTTTGCCCTCCTTCTTTGGGCTTCTTCCCACGCCCTTCACCGCCAATTTCATATGATTTCCTTGTTTTTATCATTTTTATCAATTGGGCCTTGCATCTAACCGCAATTCAACGCCACCAAATCAATTGCGATTTGGTGTGGTCTGGTTTCTTTCTTTTCTCAGATGATGAAAAATCGTCCATGCTATTGGTAATGCGGGTACTAAGCATTGTGCCGTTGAACTTTAAGGTGCGTCTTTGTCCGCTCATTTCGCAGTGAAATTAATGCGGGACATGAAAATTGCGGCTGCTTTGTTCGCTTCTAGGCTCAAGCGTGGTCGGCCCCGCTCTCGCGCGAGCTGCTCGTGTTCAACTCGTTTGTGCGGTCCTTGACGCGGGCGCTGCGCACGCTGCTGGAGGTGACGGCGTTGAACATGCTGCTGCGACATGACGCGCGGGGCGCTAGGGACGATTTGCTTGACATTGCTCTGTCGCTGCCGTTCCAGAATGAGGTCAACACGGGCTTTGGCGTGCTCGCCAAGGTGTACCTCGATGCGCTGACGCACATCAACAATCGCCAGCGAGTGCGGGACCCAAACGCGGAGGGTGTCAGGGAAGCCAAGGCGATGGCGCTCGAGATTTGCGAGGAGACGTTCCCGGGCGTCAAGTTCCCCAAGCTGGAGGTGGAGAGGGGTTTCCGGTTCTGGGACGTGGTGCGTTGCTGCCGTTTTGTTTCTCATGGTAAATTTTTTTTCCCTTGCTGATATATTTCGTACTAGGCCCTCACGGCGATGAGATACCTTCACTCGGAAGGCGCTGTGCTGCGCGAGCTGATCGACCAATTCGAGGCAGCGGAGGCGTGGCTGGCGCCTATGCGGCCATGAAGCTGTTTTGTGCAGACTTGTCATGTTGTTTGCTTTGTTCGTCTTGGAGAAATTTAAAAAAGAAAAAGAAAAAGAATGTGACGTGGGGCGGCGACCCCCAAGCAAAAAACCGTGATGATCCAAGTGTCGATTTCTCCGGAGTCCCATGGATGGGAAAAACGACAGTGGGAACGATCTCAGATTAAAAGTGTTTAGCCAAATCAGGATGTGGGAATATCGCGCAGGATCGATCAGATCAGATTTATTTATAAATGTAAATGCCTTTTTTATTAAATATTTATTTCTCGATATATAGCCACTGACCAGTTCTCCTCCTCCTCCTCAATCCCAGAGTTATGCTCGACGCCCATCATCACGCGCCCCACGCCGTCTGTCTCCCCGCCGATGCTGCCCATGTCAGCGAAAAGGCCCCGGAGGCAAACTACCGCTATCCCATTCAGATCATCCAGCTCGTCGAGTGCACCGCGCCTCCGCCCCGCCCCACCCGTGACGTCGAAGGAGACGGCTACACCTCCTCGTCCTATGCCTCCTCGTCCTCCGCGTCATCCTCGATGGGGTATGACTATTCCGACGTGGACGACGACGACGAGGAGAGCTACGGCGATGCGCTTGAAGATGACGACGGAGACGAGGAGGTCGGCTCGTCGTACTGCTCGTCGGACATGTCCTTGGTCAATGCAGATGAGCAGCAGCAGGCACCGTCGGAGCCGCTTCAGCGACAACAACAGCAAGAGGCGCGGCATCCTTCGTCTACGCATCTGCAGGGCGACGCCGATCTGCATAGGAGATTCGACGACGATTCGTACTCCGTTCGCATGAAGCGCATCCTCGCTTGGCGTGAAAACTTTGCGACGCACCTCAGTGCCACCCTGTCCGGTACGTGGGATTTGTTCCCCCCCCTCCCCTCTCTCGCCCTTCTCTTACCCGTTCGGGATGTCCGTCGTTGCCATTCCATGCAGAACCGGCCCTTCCTTCGCTAAAGCGTAAACTGGGCCACGACGATGACGACGCCCATGATGATAGTGTGAGTTTCAGTTAAAATTTGCACGTCTGCGTCCTTGGAATGTGCTGATGGGAGCCTTGCTGCCTGTTATAGATGTCTCACTCCTCCAAACGTTCGCGCTCGCAGGCTTCCGAGTCTTCGCCGTTGTCTTCCCTGCTTCCTGATATGGCGTCCTTCCCTTCCTTCTCTTCCTCGTCGTCTTCGCGGGACGAAGACAGGCATCTAGACCCAGCCCCATACTATCCTTCCTCCTTCCCCGATCGGGCGACCACACCTCTAGTTCTCGACCTCGCACTTTCGCAGCACTCGTGTCCAGCCTGCGACGCCTCATTCCCTTCACGACAGAGCCTGCGTCAACACGGCTGGGAAGCCAAGTCCAACAACGAGGCCTGCTCCGTCGCAGTGGAATACGCCCTCGAGTGAACATCAACGTCAAAATCCGCTCTTTCTCAATCGCTCGTTTTTGGCAAAATTAAAAACAGTCGAAAAGCCCATTTGCCCTTTGGTCGTTTCGGACCGGATCCGAGATGCTCATAGACGCCGTGCGTTCAGAGAGAAGAGAGAAAAAAGGAAAGAAGAGAACGTCACATTTCGCTCCGACCCTGCTCCTTTCTCCACTCGGCCCTGTGCTGTGAGACGGAGACCCTTTTTTTCCTTTGAGCCGAGCCTACCCTAGGTGTCCTCGCCGCAACCCACGACACACAGACGTCCGTGTCGTTGCTGTCCACCGTGGGCTGTTTGCTCCCTTTTTCAGGCTTTCGCTGGGCCAGGCTCGCTCACGCCCCCAAGGCTCGCCCTTGTACCTGCGCACTGGATCTCGTGGGTTCCTAAGGCCTCGCCTTGTCCTCGTTGCAGCGGAACGCACACAAGGCCGATCGCACTCGAGTCTTGTTTCAGTCCCACCGTCCCATCCATCCCTTTGTTATCTTACCCTAATACGTGCAAGACGATTTTGTTTTCTCTTGCCGTTGCTGTGCTGCGTGTGCTCCCCTCCCAAGCGTTTGGTTCGACGAATCCCACGATGGCATGAGACGAGAAGGCTCTAGTCCCATTCATCTGCTGTTGCAACCCTCTCATCATCCTCAATCATCATCGTCAACCTAGCATCCGACAAACCCCACCACGACACCGACCCTGTCCTACCCTGTTCAGCTGTCCTCACTCACACAATCATGCTCATCATCATCATCATCATCGTCATCATCATCAACCCTATGTAGCACATCACATTCGTGCTGCATCGCAGGCGACGCGCGTTGTCTTCTCTTTTTCGCTTTTGTCTCGTTTCGTTTCTTTCTTCTCATATCCTTCATCAATCAATTCCCACTTATTGTATGTACCATTTACCACGAATTCAGATTCACACCATAGTTTCATCCGCACTGTCGATGAACCCTCACCATACTTTACTCTCTTGCGATTCTCTGCGCTCATATTTCTTTGGTACACTACCTCAACCTGCTCTAACTAGGCGCATACAGCTTGCGTGCGCCGCTGTCCCACATGTTGTATAACGCCCTAATGTACATATTACTTATATATTCTACCCTATTATACCATATTATCGATATCCAATCATACATTTCAATCTCTTGACTGATCGCTTGAGAGCATTCGAAGGTCGTGCGCCTCGTTGCAGTGGACACGGGTAAGTGAGCTGTACGTACCACACATTTGCGCGGGTTTATGAAAAAGCGAACGGGGTGCGAAGATGTTTGAGGTTTGTGGGTGTCGCAGAATGATGGGGATTCCTGGAATTTCCTGAAACGATGCGCCTGGACGTGCGTGCTCTCAGCTCTGCCGTTCTGAATTCATAAATTCGCAGCATCAAGCTCAGCGCTATGAGATGCCATCTGTGCCGTGCTGCTGATCTCTCCCCTTGTTCTTGTCCTTCCTGCCTCCTAAAAAGACAAAAAAGAAGCGTGGATATTCAAGTTCGTGCTTCGTGGCTGTGCGCTTATCACTGACAAACTCCAGAGCGCGCTTACTGCCAAGTGCCCGCGTGAAAAAGTAAGGTAAAAGAAGAAAGAAATGGCATGCTGTTCGACTGCGTGGGTTGGTCCGGGTGCGATGGATGTCAAGACGTCCGTGGGTTGGGTTGCGGTGTTCCCATGCATCGATGCTCTGATGCATGTGCGCTGTGCGTGCGGTCATGGTTCTCTCTTGTTTGCGCTTGCCCGTCGTACCCGTTGGTTGTTGACACTCGCTGGCACTTGGAATGATCGGGTCAACGTCTGTCTCGGACACCCTTCCTCCTCCCAGCATGATTAGGACTGCATGGGAATGACCGGAGATGACGCTCTTTGCGGGGTGGTTCGAACTCGGACGTTCGCTTTTTTTTTGTCCTTGTCTTTGTTATTTCAAAAAAAAATTTTCTTTACTCTGAGGCTTTGCGAGTCTCAGCAGGGAACAAAAAAAATGAAATGAGAATGAAAATAGGAATCACAACAAAGACAGGGAGAACGGGATTCGCGCGTGGCATCGCGCACTTTTTCGTCATCTGCAGCGGAGAAGAAGGCGAAGAAGAGCCCAAGCAGGCTGGAATCAAACAGAAAAGAAAGACCAAAAAAAACCGAAGGGGAGGGGGAAAAAAATAGATACGCCGGTGAGAGCATTCGGTCGTCCATTTCGTCCATTGTCCGAGAGACCGTGGGGCTCTGTTGCGGTCGCCTGCCGATGAAAGCAAGCTCCTCAGATCCGAGAATCGCTGACTGCTTTGCTGTCTTTTTTTTTCCCCACGGCGATCAAGGAGCGGAGATGCTGAGACAGCAGCAGTGGGCACTGCACGGTGCGTGTACGGGTCGTCGCTACTATCATATGCGAGTGATAGGCGCAGACACGCCCAGCATTTTCTTTTCTTTTACCCCATGGCCTGTGAGTGGGAGTTTGGGAAAGCAAGTCGGCCCTCCCTCACATGCTCATTGCCATGCGCCCGAGTGAAGCTTTGCGATCAGAGTCGTCCTGCCGGTCGTGATGGCAGAGCTGGCACGGATCATCGCGCCCGGTGATAACGCCCACAGACAAGTCTCGTTTCTCCCATCGCTAAAGCTCCAAAAATACGACAGGGAAAAAAAAAACACCGTCTGGCGTGAGCTCGCTTGCAAACTTGGGGAGACAAGGGAAAGAATGGACAAAGGAAGACGGAAAAGCCCCGACTGCCCCATTTGGATGTTCAGGAATTCGGATCTGCCGTCCTCTCCAGTCCGAACGTCTGCCTCCGAGACCCCCAGCCGTTGCCAACCCCTGAGTCATCGTCATCATCATCATCGTCACCTCTACGGACCGAGGAATGGAGCGTCAGGGTGCGCGCATTGGCAGTTTGCCCTGATAGGGGATCCAATGATTCCAATCCCGACTTCGAGTCGGAATTAGCGAGAGCGGGTATGAATTCGGCGACAGGAAATCAAAATCAAACCATGCAGACCCGTGTTTGATGCTGTTGGATGGGAGGCAGGACGTTCGGGATTCGAGACTCAGAAACGACTTGGCCGAGGTCTGCTTTGTGATTATCCGATTCACTTTGACTCTGATCAAGCTAGTGGGAATCGCACATTTCGGCCGTGGAAGGATTAGCGTTCTAAGGGAGTACAGATCCGAAATGATAGCCACAGTATAGGGATTCGAAAATGTGAGGCGGTAGAGGCACTGTAGAGACTCATCCCTGAGTCAATCATGATGATCATGAATTTGCGATACAAGAATAGTCGCGAAAGGGAAGTAAGTGAACCCGCCAATATACGAGATAATCAGATGCCGAACGTTTGGAAATTCTGAAACGAACTGCATATCACCGACCTCCCTTCACCGAGTTCTTGTTGTTGTTGTTTTTTTTTTTTTTTTGAAATTCCGTTCTTCCAGTGCTGAACATATCAAGGAAGTTTTCCAAGACATAATTATAATTATCGCATCACACATAAGATTAGATATTCAAGCTCTCCACGATATGGGGATAATTATAATATTCACGTTTACCTGGAAGCTGGGGCATCCGAATCGGCGTAGCAGGGCAGCATGGAAGACCAAAGTCATTAAATCATATCTTACATCGTCGTTCAAGGTGTCGTTCCCAAGGTCTTGATATATCTTCCCAGGAATTGAACGCGTGCGATATTCTGATTGCATCCGATCGCCGAATCTAGTCCGCGCGAGCCTTTCGGTTTTGAGGTCTTGCTCATGCGATCGGTTTTTTTGAATTGGGACTACGAAATATGTCGCTATGAACTGTGTGTTGCATCGCCGCTGGAACAGGTGGCTTGGGGGAGGTAAATCCTTCCACCCCACATACGCGAACGTGTCATCACCTCGAGCGGGCTTCTGAACGACTTACCCGAGCCCGACCTCGATAGGTGTCATGATTTTCTTTCCGGTCTTTCCGGTCGGCGCTGGACACTGCGAGGACTTCAACGCGCTGCGAACTTGGCGGCTCGGCGCACGGCGTGACGATGCGAAGGATAAGATAAGCACACGCTTCAAGGGATAACCCTGTACACCTGGTGGATCGCGAGCTACGCGGGCTCCTGGCTGACCAAGGTTTCGACGCTGCACACCGGTATTATATCGCTAACCCTCGCTCCGGTTACCTCTCGGCAATACAGAAATCAGCCCGTCCGGAGTGGTCACTTTGGTTTCTTGAAAGATGCCGCCGCCGTTGAATCCTAAACGGCAAAGTCCTAATAGCAAAGAGGAAGTCCCAGCATGACAAAGTGATTTTCGGGTGTTCATATGATCCATCGGCGATGATGTGTCATGGTCGACGCCAGTCAGGTGGTGCGAAAGAATGAACACTCCGGTGTCTCTGTCGGGGACAACTCACCTTCCCAGGTGTGCATGCATGCGTACAGAAGGGAGGTGCCGAATAAGGGATATCCTCATATCAGCTGGGGTAAAGAAAAACGTCCAAAGTGAATTTCGTCGATTCGAAGAAAGACCCAAAGAGTCGTGCCGAGAGAAAGTGACGGCCTAAAATTCATCTTCTAAGACAAATGTCCGGCTTTAGCCCTCCTGAATCTCACCAGAATGGATATCTCCTTCCTGCTGCCATTGATTTTTTCTTTTTCTCAGAGCGGGAGTTAGGGAGGATGAGAGCTGAAATGGCTTCGGCGAAATCGCATGGGAGCAAACTAGATGATGCTTATGGTTTAGCTTCCGAAGCGAGCGGGCAGGATTCTTTTATATCGACGTATCGTAAACCTAGTTCCTTCTACTAGTAGTTTCTCTTGGCTGTGGCATATTAGACTGATTCTGATGATAAGAATGACGGTGTTGGTCTGGCGGCAGCCAAACATAGTCCGACTCACATCGAGATGGTTCATGCGGGTTTGACAGTATCGATATCCAGTGACCATCGGGGCGAAGAGCCTGTGATCGGAGGTGAATGTCTGAACTCCGATTATGCAGCGACTGATTTTCGGACGAGCGCATGCCAACTCTGATTTGTCGCTGTCGCCAGAGGCCCTAGAGCGTCCTTAACCAGATCAATGAGAAGTTTGCACAGTTGGAGCGCTGCGGTCTCCGGCCAGGTTGTTATTTCCTCTCACATTCTGTGAGAATTGGAACGTCCCATTTTCATTTGTGGAAACCTACGATATGTACGGCGTCGATTGCAATCGGGTGACCGCGTGTGAATTGCGAAGGCGAGCTAGGCTCATAGGTCTTTACTCTAGATAAATTTGACCCATTGTGCTGACGACTGACCTGTGCTACTCGATAAACTTCAGAATCGGAACCGCTCAGTCAAACAGACGTATAGGGGCTCTCTGCGCGTTCCATTCTAGCGAGCTTGAAAGGAAACGTAATCAAGCATCAAGATGGTATGGCGTGGAGAATGAACGGGATCGAGGAAAATACGGTTACTCAAGGTATCTGACACGGTGACTTGACAACTTACCACGACTATGACAAGTTTCCCGTCAGCTCACGTAACCGTGTGATCTTCTCTCCGCAATTTGCCTTCGTATGTCAATGACCGGCGTCCTGTGCCCACTGGCTGTCTCTGGTGGGTCTAAAATCTGCATATAGAAATAGGTATGACTGTTGGCTGCAAGAGCTCCAAGACAAAAGGAAGATGTTCTTCGCAATTTCGCAGAGTGGTGTGAGACCATGATGGTGGTAAGAACACTAGCGAGCTCATCAGAACCTACCGTTCTCCATGTCCATTTAGCCGTGCCGAGGGTAGCATGAGAGCAGCATGTCTGTCTTTGCATCATTTCCAACCTGCGATCGGACTGACGGTTGGGCTGACAGTCCGTCTTAGAGATCAGTAAGCGGGTTGTCCATACCCCCTTCCAATGGCTCAAGGCAGGTCCGCACGCAGCTAGGACGTCACTGTGCTACTGGAGCATAGACAGCGTTGTGCTCTGGCAGGTGTTCGCGCTGCATGTCATGATGAGACACGAAACCGACAGCTGAGATGATGGACCGTGATTATCCAGATTTTTTTTCTCAAGGCCTGCTGGGGATTACGTGGCCCCGATAACGAACGCCCCGTCAGGTTTTCTCTCACAACCTTCATCTTGCTTGTTTCTTCTTGACATCTCAGCGCCTTGCTTTTATGGCCGTCATGCCGCTTTCCCCGAAGTTCCCCTTACACGCTCCATGCCTCGAGGCTAACAGTCACTCGATTCTGCCTGGAGTCTCACGAACCCCGACCAATAACATTCCTCAAACGCCAATGAGCATTTAAAGAACAGCGCTCCGGATGCGCGACCCGAGTCCGACCTCTTCGTCTTCGCTAGGAATGCTCGGATCCTGCTACTGCACCGTCCTAAAATTGGACATGAAGCTCCTGACGCTCCATTGACAAGCTCAGCCTTTGTGCTTTATCTGGGCCGAAATTTCCCAACCTCTTTTTTTTCCCGCAATTCGTGGCCCATTCCAAGGACTCTTCTAGACCTAGGCGTAACGAAAATTCCACGCCAAAAACGACAGTTTTTCATTAAGTTCCTCCATATCTGTGGGTTTTACCTTGCTGCCGAAGAAACATCCAGCCTCAGCGGTTCGATGCTTCGCTTTCACCTCCCCGCCTGCGTTTCGCAGTATCTTTAATGAACAATGCCATTTACGGTATCTCTCTCCAATATTACGCAGACGGTCTCCCAGATGTCCGTCGCTGATTATTTTCTCGAGCGCACCCCGCTGACTAGCGACGATTGACAGCAATGCAGGTCAACTTTGCCTCATAGACGGCTTATGATCGCTTTTTGACCATCACATTCTCTGTGGGCATAGCCAATCTCTGGAACGATCATCTCTGAATAGCTTTTCTCCGGAAATATGATCATCGCCAGATATGAAGTGTTTCTCAAGCTCTTATCGATGAGCGCTGCGACCCCTTTTATTCCAACTATCACACTTCGATGTTATATCTCCCTTGACCGCGCCTTTCCGGAATGCCAATGCCAACATTTCGGCTTTAGCGCAGCTTCGAAGGAGGAAAGTAAGGCAAAATGAGCAAACTGCGTTCTCGAGGCCTGACGCGTGTTTTCTCAGCCACCGGAATTCTTGACTGTTTCGAGCCTTTTGCGGAAAGCCGTTCGCATTCCCAAGCTAATCGTGCTTCCCGAGAGACAACTGACGTACAGGGATATATGGCACTACATTTCTTTTTGGCATCGCTTTTCGGAAAGCAATAAAGCGATGCGAGCCCTGTGTCAAACAATCAGAAGTGCTGTATGTAGGTGAACGGTGTTGCTCAGAAAGTCTCTTTTTTGGTTACGGCCTTGGGTCTGAAAATCTTTGACTCCTTTCGGATGAATGACGGTTATTTTTAGTGGAGAAAATTTGAGATAGGCATTGGTGTGGTCGCAACGGCGGTGAGACCATCCGTCCACGATTGGAGAACAGGACGACGCCAGTGTCCGAGCAGCTCGTTTGTTTTCGTCCGTTCCCACATAACCGGAGAAGTACTTGACAGGCATCTGCGCTTGTTCCAGACGCATCCCGGTGAGAGAAAACGTCCAGCGCTAGATACATCAGCTTTTTTGTAGCGGAGACGCAACTGTCACGCTCCAGAACCGAAGAATACAGGAGGATCAAAATCAAAGAATCTCCGCGCATCCCACTAAGCGTTAATTTTGGGCGTATTTATTCATTCCGCTCTCCAGAACTTTGGGTTGCACGCATGTGACGCTTGAACACGGAAGTTGTCATGAACGGGAGGAATTTGGAAGAAAAAAAAAGAGGCATCTTCCACGACACAACTTCCGTGTTCCTATCAGCACGATAATCGTATGAAAAGACGTAATCTCCAGAAGACCGTCCGAAATTATGGATCTACTGTGGGAGTGATGAAATGAAATCCGGTTCTACCCTGACAATGACATGTCCCTGCCATAGTCAAGGTTCTAAGCTCTGCACAGTTTCACATTTGACCTTTTGACTGGAAGGAAGACGTACGCCGCAAGGGTTGATTTCGAACAGGGCATGAACCAATTTAGGCGTGATCTGCAGGATCGCGATGCACTTTTGGGCTGAAATCACATGCGGGATGTACATTCATTCAACCTCCCCATCGCCCATATGGAACGGCTTGCGATTGAAGGACCTTGACGACGAGGCTGCCAGAGCGGTGAAAAGCGAACAGAACAAGTCGTGAGACTGCCCGGCCCTTTGAAGTGCCGGCCTGCCAAACGCAAGGATAGTAGATACAGAAAAACGCGTGAAGAGCGAATGGAGGCGACGGTCCTCGTGGAATCGGCTTCGAGCTGTCTTCCGTGGCGTCGTAGGAGACATCCTGGAGATTCGTCGTCGTCTGGGAACGTCCGTTTCTTCCCAAGTCTTTGCAGATGGCACAAAACACGAGCACTCGATCTCCCACCCTCTGCACTCCGGCGAAACTATCAGGATTCTATCAGCGACTATGCCCGTGGGACGAGCGCGTGAAAAGAAACCGCAGAAGAGCAGTCTTGTCGTGATGACGGTGATAAGGACCCAAACGTTCAGTGTTTGGTTCTTTCTGGAGACCTTTACTATCACATCGGATGTTGAAGAACACTCACTAACACCGTGTGTCTGTGTAGCTTCTCGTATGTGATTTTGAAGGAGCCGACTGCTCGCCAGGGCATTGGGCAGATGTCATCGCATTCTTACCTGAAAATGCTTGACAGCGACATGAACGTGATTAGGAAATCAGGTGATGAGGATGGACATCTAATACGATCCCCTTAGCGGTATGCCTTTGGACAGAAATAGTGAAGGCGAACGATAGTCATAGGGTCGTAGTCGGCATGCCGATTTTCAGTTATGCGCTCTCCTCATATGGCGTGGACTCCGACCGTGTGGGAGGGCTAGAGCTACTCCAGCCGTCGTACCCGTGACGGTACCTCTAGAAAGCCGTGCATTTCGCAAACGCAACGCGAGGATCATTGAGTCAAGGATCTATGCTGCAGTACGTCCGAGTCGGGTCTTGTTTATTGAGTGCCGACAACCACAAACGATCTGTGCATTCAACTGATAAACCGGCCGCATGCAATTTTCCCCCGTTCGGCCAAATGTTGCCACAAAATGGAGGTTCCAATCAGCAGTTGCGGAAAGGCATGGACGGATCATGATCCCGCTGATTTAAGCCACGGGCCTTTCTCTATGAAATGGCTTCATACTAGGTGTGCGTACAACTTACTTCACGATATTTCCTGTATTGCACCCACGACGGACCGGCGTTGACACCAATCAACTTCTCGTTCTTATTCAGCGTTTTCATGCTCAACACTTTGCAGCCGTGCTCGCTGCACATCCAGTCATTCATGGCGTTGCGTTGCATGCTTTTGCCACTGTGAAATCTATCAGGAAGCATTGGAATAGCTTCACTTTCCGGATGACATTGCCACTCCACGATTGTGTGCTCTGACGTGCCACTACATGCGAAGTACCCATCCGCCTGTTTTTTCATGTGCAACTCATGTTAGATGCAAATCATAAATGAGAAATATGACATTGGCAGATATGTTCAAGAATTCGACTATCAAGGCTATGTTACGACACTCTCCAAAACGGCTAAGACTTTATGTGCCTCCATGTTCGTAGGAAGATTCCAATTTTCCTCGTGGGTGCATACCCTGAGCAGATACATCCGGACTTTCTTGATGCCCCAGACTCTCTCTCGAAAGACTCCACTATTCGATAACTAGAGCTTCTGAGTCAATGCTTCTAGGGTGTTACATCTTTCCTGGCTTGATGTCCCAATATCTGGTATCTGCGGGTACGGTACTGTAGATTTCACTTCACCCCTTCGACATTGAAGGATGCAAAGTCGGTATCTATTGCGCTCGGCTTTTGACAAAACCTCTTACGACTCCTGAAACCAGATGTATACGGGCATCAAGCCTCCGGAAGCTTTCATTGATATGATTACGGCCGCATTCGAAAGCTGCGTTGAACTTTTATGAAAAATCTGACGGTGGATTTTTACTTCCGCTTCGTTGTTGGTGAGTGCAGCGCGCAGGTTGCTCTTCAAGAAAAAGCCCGTCCCGTTGTATGATGGAGGAAACCGGGAGGTGGTTCTCAGGGGGTCATCGCTTTTGACGGTCTACGTCTTGAAGGCATGGCTGTTCTCCCATCGGTCGCACGAAAACTAGCATTTCGGCACATTGATTTCGGAGAGATTGTTCAAGCTCCAACTTGTTCAGCAGTACGGATTCCATTATCAAGACAGGCCTGGGGTCGACGATGTACACCGATCTGAGCTCATCCCTTTTTTTCCCAACCTTTAAATGAACATCGTCGAATTTCTAGGAAGATATTCCTATGAGTGCATGCTATACCGGACGGTATCGGACCGTTTCTGCCAAAAAGCGCAGGCGCATCGGATCGGGGTCCAGGTTGCGTAGTAGAGTGGTGAGGCGAGGCGAGTGCTTGCGAGTAGTCTTCAGCACCATGATGTTGTCCGATCCTGTGACAACGAATCTTATATGTGCCTGCGCCTAATGCACATGGCGCAAGTCTCTAGTCGTCTCTCTGTCTCTGTCTCAGTTTCACGACCTTGCCTCAAGGTTCGTGCACAAACGAAGACGGGTCACAGTTCATGGCGTTCGTTCCACGTCTCTGGCGGTCGCTCGCTTTCAGAGTCCCCGTTGATTTCGCCGATGGGCATAAACGGGATTGGACTGGTAATTGGGAACAAAGGTACGATAGAACGCAAGGTTAACGGATGACGATACAACTTTAGCGCTGTGAGAAGAGGAAGGTTTGATGTTGTCCTGGGCACTAAGATACCTCGTGGTCATCCCGACAACATCAGGATTGACGGGCCGGAAAATGCAATGGCATTAGAGGGTGTTGCGAAGTGACGGCGGGAGCATATCTTGGTCTATTGTCAGTAAAGGACGAATTGAGGGAAGGTGAAATGGGTGTTCATTTGAATTCCCTCGTGCTACCTGTCCACATTCGCACAGCTCAGACAGACCCATCGATGAACCTCAAGAGTGGAATCGATCACTCGTCGCTCATGCTTGGCGCGCAACAAGCGCTTATGATCATGCGCCTATGTATCGTTGACGCCAAGCCATGGTGGGGATGGGTTTTGGGGTGATCATGATGTTCAATGGATATGACAAGGTCAGCCAAGCCGTCCCTGAAGCCTGAATGGGAAAGTATCAATCCGATTCAGATCATTAACATTGAATGAAACCCGAACGTGCTGGTCAAGCGTGCTTGCGACTGTGCAGGAGCAATAGGGGAAAGGACAACGATGGCGGCGACACCACGATGAGGGTGATACTCGACGCATGCACATTGCATTACATGCTTAGCTTGCTACTCGAGGGTCATTCTCGGCCGGCTATGAACCGAGACGGACGCTGGCGGCGTTCCTGAGCTGAGGGGAAATTTAGCGAACGAATAAAGTCCCAGAAAACCAAAGCGGGGAAAAGCAACACGCTTGGTATGTCCTTATTAAATCATCGACCTATCAGCGAGCGCCTCGAGGTGGGAAGAAATGAGGGATTTATGAGCGTGTGGGGGCGATGGTGATGCGCTCGTTCGTGGTCTGTACCGTGGCGTTGGGAGAGAATATGGAAGACGAGGGATGGAAATGAGGGATGATTTAGGCTGGGTATTTGATTCGGGCTTGACAAGTAGGTGATCGAGGTTCTGGCAGAGTGAGACGGCAGGTAGTGGGTGGTGCGGTGGAAGGGACAAAAATACGTACGATTGTCCTCGTTTTTGCCGTTCGGATGGGCATCCACTCTCCTGGTCCGCGTCTCATGTCATCTATGCTTTCACAAGTCAGCGAAATTTCTCCTTTGCCTCTGGTCGAACTAGCATGTCATGACACAACTGAAGCGAATAAGTCGGAAAATACACGCCAACGCCACCGTGACGAGGTGGCTCAATTCAGTGAGAGATATCCTGTTATAGAACACGGCGTGATGGTATCCGGCCGCGGTGAACGGTGGTGGATTGCCTCAGACACCAAAGTCCGCTTGCGCTCATTAAACTCGGTCGTGTGATGGATTAATCAAAAGCATTTCTTTTTATGCACGAGGATGTTGGGCGTGAACCGATGCTTTGGGATATGAGAATTTTCATACCGCGTCAGAGGAGGTGCCACTTGGCGGTAGTTCTCCAGATGGGTTGTGTCGGTGCACTCGGGGGGTGTCAGGTGATCACTCCACCTTGGCTGGGCTGCCTCCTAAGACATACAGCGGCAGCAGAGCGTCAAGAGGATATCTTGAAAGCGTTAGATGGGCTCCCATGAAGCCAAGGCACAGCGCAGGGCAAAGATCTGATGGCCTGCATCGCTAGGCTTCATATATCGTCTGGCATGGATTGCGCCGGACGGAGGCGGAGCGGAGCGGCGGATGATCCCGGATCCGGTGAGCGCCTTGTGCTTAAGGTGGATTTTCCGTTTCGCCGTTTTTATTTCTCCTCGCCCGCTGTTACTGGACTCTCCTCCTCCTCCTCCACACCACGACGTTTTCGTCCGTCTCCTAGTTCTCTTTTATTACAGCAGCAAGGTCGCCTAAGCACCTCTGTTCACTTCCGTCTTTCTGAGGAATGCATCAAGAAGGCCCCACTTTATTGCACTAACACGAGTGGAAGAAAAAAAAAAGGAACGTGGGTCGTGTGCCCGTCATGAAAGGCTGTTTGAAATCTCCTTTGCCGAGTCCTGGCTCGGAGAGCAACCATGTTCGCAAGTGCGTCGCCTTCGAGCCAGAGGGAACTGAGCAAGTACACATCGCGGACGAATGGGACCGCACACCCATGGAGCCCGCTCGAAGACTGACGTACCAGTGAGTATTACGGCTCTGCATACAACAAATGCGCGTGCTAAACGATTGTATCCAAATTTTACTTTTTCCTCGCACCCCTCTTTCGCGCCCTTTTCTGTCGTGTCATTCGACCTTCTCACAGGGACATGCTCGAGTTTCGAGCGATTCAGCGCTCGCTGCCGCACGCCAGCCAGCCCGCCGACCCGCTCTCGAGCCGCCCTGGTTCGCAGTATCTCTCTACAGTGCCCATCGGTCTGCTGCCTCTCTTGTCTGACACCGATTCCAGCGGATCGCGCGAGTCGTCCGCCGCGCCATCGCCGACGCTCCCATCGCCAGGGACGCCCTTCGATCTTCTTCCTATGCCGCACACGTACGCCAACACGCCTTGGTCCATGCCCACGTTACCTCCCCCTCCACCGCGCCCCTCTTCATTCACCCAAGCCTCCGCATCCATCTATACCTCCTCCCTATCCATCTCGTCACGCCCGCGGCCAAGCCCAATTGAACCCCCAATACCGATGTCCAAACCGCCCGCGTCGTCCACGACCTGGCATCCGCGTGACATGGCGCACCTCGTACCTACGCGACCTCCACCCCCGCGACGCAGGACCTCCTTCGCGTTCTTACCACTGCTCGACACACCTCCTACATCCAACCCGGGCTCTGCGCACTCTACGCCGCCGCTGACACCTTTTGCATCTGGCCCACCCTCGCCGACATGCTCCACTTCGTCGTCAGATAGCGACGCGGATACTGAGCAAGAGCAGGACGCGCGCGGCTTCGACACGGATGCGTCTTCGTCGTCGCAGGACCCGCCCACGCCGTCCCTTACCAACGCGTCCCTCGACAGCAGCCCATTGTCTCGCGCATCGTCTGCCTCGCCTGAACCGCCTTTTTTTCAGCTCCCCCCGGGCAGGCACGGCTACGCAGCGCAGGGCGTCCAGGTAGTTTCGAGTACGTATCTGGGAACAACGTACAGCACGACGAAGCTGGAGCCGCTTGGCTCCGCGACGCTGCCCGTCCCGTCGCCCTTTGCGCTTGATGACCCCGCACACAAGAAGCCGCCCACGCTCCCCGCGCGGTCGTCTCCGCCGCCTTCCGAAGGCGCTTCGGGCGTTGAAGGGCAGAGCCAGCTGATGCCAAAGCCGAAGCGCAGTTTTATCGTCGTGAACGGCATCGAAATTGACCTGGACGAGGAAGACGAAGAAGATGGAACACCGAGCGGGTCCGTTAGCAACTCGGCGATTCTGGAGCGGCCCTCCCCTTCCGCCTCTGCGCGCCTCTCGCCGTCCCCACCGCGCTCCGCATCCATCCTATCGATAGCCCCACGCGGAGGCTCGCCTTCCCCTCATCGCCCGACGTCCCCTTCCGTCTCCGGTCTGCGCTCGCGCTCGCCTCCTTCTCCGTCATCTCCGCAGAATAGATGCGCGAGATCGCTCCACTCTCCTATCTTATTTCATCAGAACGCGCAGGGTCCGCGACCCACGGCGATTTAAACTCTTAATCCGACAAATGGTCCTCGTATGCGGTTAGACGCGGAGGGAGCTTGGGAGTCCTGAAATTCTGGATGGGTTTTTGTTGTGCTGCTATTTTTATGGTCGCTGCGTGCACCTATTTTTATCCATATTGGGGGCTCGTTCCGTGGTTCGAGTGTGCTGTCTCGATGGGTGTGGGGTGTGGTGATGGGCACACTATCTCAAGGAGCAACGGGTCCTGAGTAAAGAGGGCGGCTACCGTGCTCCTGTGGCTTGGCTTGATGGAGATAGTGCGGGTGTGAAGCAGCCCGGGATAGAAGTTCTTCAATTGCTCAAGATGCAAGAAGCGGCTTTGCGCGTTCCGTCTCGTCCGGCACTCATTCTCAGGCCATCCTGTCTGTTGCAAGTCAGCTCAGCCGCATGTGTTGCCAAGGTGCATGCATCTGCATGATGAAGTGGCCAATGTTCTTCTGGATCCATTGCCTTCACGCTTATGCGTGCTTCTTCGCCCCTGCTCTTTTCATGATGCATCACGCCAGTCGTTGGTTTGACTTCCATTCTACTTCGTCGACAACTTTTGAGCGGCTTATCAAGCTTTGGGCTTGCCTCGCTCACGGCTATCTTAGGGCTTCTCTCTTCCGCCTCGTTGACGCATCTCCGCGGGCGGCTTTTTTGCTTACATCCCCAGACACCCATCTCACACTCGAACCGCGGAACGGCGCTTCCCGGCACAAATGACTCCCTTTGCTACAGCGGCGATCCACCTGCTCCCTCTGCCAAAGGATTTTCAATTTTCTTGCAATTTCTTATGGTCGCACTTGACCCTTTTTTTTTTCATATACGCTATCAAGGACTGGAAATTTTTCTGTTGTCAGTCTCAAGGAGTTCTATTTTCCGAGTTTGCTTGGACATACAAAGAGAGGGAAAGGCCGAGTATACGATATGTGTTCTTTTTCAAGTTTGGTTCATTTTTATGCTCCCTCCATTGCGAACAAGGTCCTTTCACACGTATGCAGTCGGTTTTGCCTCAAATTTTCTTTGTCTTTTCGTCTCTATCACCTTCGTCTCTCTCATCATCAACTTAAATCGAATCGGCACGGCATACATACCAATTTTTGCTTCCTTCCTCGTCTCCGGTCTCACCTTTCACACCTCTCTTGCGCCCGTCCGCTATTAGATGTGTATATTTTACGACTTCTTCATCTTTGTACGACCTACATTACGAATCTTCATATACTTATATCTATGCGTTTCGATTTTGAGCTTCTAGCTGTCTCCTTGTGATCATTTCAGACTCTGGTCTCTTGGCTAGGTTTGACTTCGGGTTGGAGCGTCTGTCCTGCTCGGTGGCGAGTCTTTCAATTAGAAGAATGGCAAGCACTCCTTGTGAGTCCTAGACGCTATGTTCTGCCCGTCCATAGCACGGACAGAACCTCACATAAGACCGGTGCTGACGACGCCCCGAATCCAATGTATGGCTTTTACAGGGCTGCTTTAACGATCTGTCCGCGCAAAACGCTTTGGAACGAAGTCTGCTGATGTGTTGTTTATCGTCGTTGGAAACGCTTTATTTAATTATTTATTTTGCGATTTTCATTGTTCCGTCAAGGTAGCGTTTTCTGATATGATATCGTGGCCTACAGTAAGTCGTTATGAGACGGGCAAAGGGAGAATCCTAGGAGAAAGGATCTCGGGTTAAAGCGCATGGGAGGCTACGCTTTCGGAGTTTCACGGGAGATACAGTGATTGGTACGATGCTGGAGGCAGTTGTGCGAAGGGAGAATGCGAATGCTTTCAATGTGGTGAAGACCTTCCATTGCTAACGATGAAAGCTATAAGACCTTAATTCGATAATGTGTGCCAGAATTGATGCCGAAGTCTTCGAAAGGAACGTACGATCGATGGACCTGGAATCGCAGTCCGCATCCAATTTTTCTGCCGCTGGCATGATCCTTGCAGTCGACAGTGCGGAATTTGCGAAATGTGGAGGAAAGTTATGGACTGGTGAAAGCATGTCCGGGGTAAGGCGTCGGGCGTTGCATACAGATGGAGGCCCTAGAGTCGATGTAGCCTAGACTCGGAATTGTGTGTAACCGACCCCGACTCTGTGCCCACCAGAGGAGAGAGCGCGATCGAAGATATCCAGAGCAGCGAGCCCAGGAAGCAGAGCCCAGAATGAGATCGTCAAGTTACGAATCTTTCTCAGCTGTGGCACGAAGACCATCACATGAACTATTGTCGTGACCCCGACCTTCGCTGATCCGCTCCTCAGACTCATCAATACCCCAATACGAGCGCCACCTCAAGATCCCGGCGAGACCCTAGGGACTTGTCGATCCAAGGAGATGAATGCTAACAAGTGACCAGATGGAGGAACCAGCAGAAACTCCTGAAAATGCGTAACTGCCTTGTAGTCTGCCTCGGCTACAAAACAAGCCTGCTTCTGCAATCGGTGTTGGCGGGAAGCGAGAAGTAGATGCCGCCTTTAACCGGAGGGGAGAGCTTGGCCCTCCAAAGATGTATTGCGGCCATCCCAACCCGATGGTATACTCGTTTCCATGTTCTGCATAGACCATGTTGACCGTATAGCCTCAACCCACTAGTAGGGCGTCCACACACACCTATGTCTATCATACACACAGTTAGTGAACTCTATCCTTTATATAAAAATAATCAAAAGACGTCTCGTTCGTCTTTAGACGACAGTCCAAAGATGTATATGAATATTCGACTTCTCACACTAGGGAGAAGCTCATGCAAGACTCGGAGAAATTGAGCCTCATGTTCAAAAGGGCGTCCACGTGTGAACGGAACATTGAGGTATGAAGCAAAAGGCAACAGCAGAGAATCGTGAGCAGGGTAAATTGACTCAGGATGTTGTGGCGGCCGGAAGCAAGGGTCCGTGAAAACAGTTGCCCGTTGACTAAGGAGAGCGTTCCGGGTCCCCGTCACGGCTAGGCGTATATGACTTACCCGTCGTCCATTGGTAAGGTGCCCAACCACTCGCGAAGACCATTGAAAGGACCTCAAGCTCGCGATTCCTCGCATTCTCTAGATCGTCGATTTTGGCTCGGTCGAAATCGATAATGAATGGCTCGCCCTCGTCATTCAAAGCCAGGTTCTCCCTTCGCAGATCACGATGACGCACTCCCGCTCGATGAATATCTTTCACGATACGAAGGAATCCCTCTCTGTCAAACATGTCAGTGTAAGGCCAAAACATTGCTCTCCTCACTCACTGCTGGCTCTTGGATACGTTGTATTTGAAAGGGTTTCCATCGACCGTATGACTTACGAGGCAGTCGCCTACATCATCCATTACCAATGCCAATGCTCCACTCTCAACATCTTCGAAGAGCCCATGTATACATGGAATCCCCTTTACTTTGGCCGACACTAGATGCTTATAGATCGAGTATTCATGTTTGATCCTTTCCTTCTGCTTCGGCAGAAAGGAGAACTTGACTACTATGGGTATTGCGCCCTTGGACGGATCTTGACCAGGCGCCCGAGTCCGAAGCAGGCCCTTGTGAGCGACGCCCGTGGCACCACATGCGATCGTCGATGTCAACGTGATCAAGAAGTATTGGTCCGGTCTGTACTTCTTTTGCAACGATGGTCTCTTCCACCCTTTACGGAGTGGTTTGACGAGTGAGGGATGGGTTCGTAGAAGAGCCAGCGGAACAACAGAATTGAATTTTTGGTAGCGCATGTTTAAGATGGCAAAATCTCGTTGAGATGCCTCGCCTGACACTGTCTGAGCATATGGTTAGTCCTGTTTTCACTCGGATTGTAAAGAACAAACCTGATACGTCTTTGAACGCTCTTCTCTTTCTCGTCTTTTCTTTTCGTCGTATGCCCTCGTTCGCGGCCGCTTCACGACTTGTTTCAGCGATGACGTGGCCCTTCGCTTGCGTGAAGGGAGTTCGACGCTCGGCGTAGCCATTTCTTGTTTTGAAATACGTTCGAGCACATCTTGGAGAATGGATATATGTATCCCAACATGGAGTTGTCCATAAGCCGGATTCTGGCAAGTCGTGACGTCGTACATATCAGATAGAGAAAGCGTCTGACTCCCTCGATGTCGGATTCCCACCCTTTCGTAGTTGCCACAGTTGAACACCATGACTGTGCTATCCCGACGGACGGCCTCGGACCAAGCCTTCGGCCTTTTCAACGGAGTGCTTGCAAGGAATACGAAAGGCTTACCCGCTGCAGAAGGGCCGATGCAATGACTTTTGCAGATTCAATCGTGTCGCTCGATGAACGTGATCGATGGCGGGGTAGGACCTCTACTGTTTGCCAACACTGCACCTGAGCCTTGTTGTCGGAACGGGATCGTCGTGCACCATGGTTATCCTTTTGTGCTTCTATGCGCTCGCTTCGTCGCGGGCGCTCAGTGGGATTTGTTTGACCCAGGAAGGCAGTTACTGGCGTGCCCCAAGGCATAAAGCTGGAATCCGGACTGATCGGAAGAGAGTTGTCCTTCAAAGGAGCGAAGGCGTTGCAACGTTGATGTTGGAAATCACCTTCGACTACGACTTCGTCCATGGCTTCCAAGATATGCCTGACATCAGGAGGAAGAAATTGCCAGAAACCGAGAGCTGGGTAGCTCTTGGACAGCTGGAGGATTTTCGTTTTTGTATCATCCGATACCGGATTCCAGAATAGTTGGTCTATTTCTCTGTCTTCACGGTAATCGAAGCAAGGGGCGAAATCTTCTTCGACACCTTGATGACGAAAATATCCGTGTTCAAATTGCCGGAAATAATGAACGCCGTACCATTTCAGCGCCTCTGGATGTAAAGTAAGCGTTGCAGCAACAGTCATTGCCCAGCTTTCAACGCTAGTGCCATAGCGCAGTGCTATCGATGAAGCATCCACGCGATCGATGAAACTTTCCGCCGCACGGTATGACACAGTCGGAAATCCTGATTGGAAGCCAGCTACAGGGAGTCCAAGGCCCTTGTCTTTGACTGCTTGGACTGTTTGCGTCGCGGCTCTTCCGAACGCCTCAAGTAAGCTTGGTACCCCCTGAATGCGCTTCAAGACATGGTTTTTATCAACATGTTTATCGTAGAAAGGGTCGGGTCGTTGGAAGGAATGATTCTTCTTGGGGAGATTCGAATCCGTCAACAACTCTGGCGGGTTGTAGTTGAAAAATGATTCGATCTCCCTCATCGTTTTCGCCTGTTCATCGTCTCCGCTTCTCATACTGCCCTAGGGTATGAGCTCCGTTTCAAAATGATTGAAAACGAGACGTTCAGGTCCATGACTCACCAGAGGACGGAAAGTCGATTGATCATAAGTAGAACACGTGTGTTATTTGGTATTGTATGACTATATGTAGCTCTGAATCATACACATATAATATCCATGTCATACCTACTGGATTCTATGAACGTAGACCTTCAAGATATGACTATGAAGGGACTCTGGGAACCGAATTCCGACCCCTGCGATCCTTCCTGTGACTGCGGGGAAGGATAGCGAACCGACTTCAATTTGTGCGACCCTTGACGCCGTTTCCTGCGCAGAACCTCACCGGACCGCAATAACGAATTGCGAAGTTTTTTTTTCTCGTATTTTCAAGGTCCGGGGTTTCGGGGGCATCGACGCAGAATCATTGAGGAGATCCACCAATAAGTCCATCTCCTTGTCAAAGAGGTCTTTATGTTTGTCTTTCTCTTCTAGCCTAACGCGACATGCATTCCCGAAGCTGATAAATGCCACTGATTTCGGATCGTCGCGGAACAACAGATGGTCTGGGCTGAGCGCTCCGTGGAGTATGCCAAGATCGTGTATCTTCTGTAAGGATGTCTTGAACTCCTCCCTATTTGAAAAAAAAAAAATTAACAAGGCATTAGACGGCAAAAACCGCTGCACTCACACGTGGAACGGTGTTAACTTATTGTGATTGTGAGTCAGCGCTTGCCCCCGATCTTCCATAACCAACACCCACAGACCCAAGCTAGAGTCCTCATTCTGGAAGATCCCGAAGATCCGCGGTATAGCCTTGTTATCGGATTTCACGAGTGTGCAATAAACGTCGTATTCCTTCATCAAGTCTTCTGCAGTTGTGTTGTCAAATCCCCCTTTGACAACAACGTGCCCCGAGAACTCGTTCGACTCCAGTTTCGATGGGCCATATCCATCGATGGATAAACTCCCACTTGCCACAGTGTGATTGAAGCTCTGCTGTAGATGGATGACAATCCACGCATTATGTTGATCTTTTGTCCTTTTCTCCCGAGGAACTGTTGGAGGGCAGCGTTCGTAAAAAGATGCTTGTGCGAACGCAGACGCTTGGTATCCCTTATTTTTAGCCTTGCTCTTGAATAGCAGCTTGTCGCGTCGGAGAGCCTCATCAAGGCCATAATCCTGAACCTCCTAGAAAAACCTATGTTCATTCATGGGCAAGGCAATGAGAACTTCAGGGCGAACCTTTTTGTCTGCCTTTCTCTCCGCAAGACTCTTGTTGTTCACCTTCAATGCCTGAGTCGACTGTGGTCCCTTCGGTTTGTCGTTTTCATATACCTTTATCCACGACGAAGGGTATCCTTCCCCAGCAAGCATGAGCCACCGGTCTTGAGCGTCCCGCAGGGCAGCTATGAGCAACCCGATTTGCAGTTTCATATAGAACTCGCTGCTTGTGCAAATGACGTCTGTGATGTATAATGTCTTCCCTTCACGATGGCGATAGTAAATTATTTCATTATTGCCGGCATGCAGGGATCCATATGTTGCATCCTGATGGACGAGCTCCGCCCAGCCCTGCAATATCACTTGTTTGGAACCACTGAATCGAATTAAGTTCTCTGACGTACCTGCTAGGTCATCCATCTTCCATGCGTGATGTTCATCGCTGATGGAGGTGTCAAAGGAGGCCTGGGCTCGGGGTGCGATGTTGCACCAATGCTGGGGCAGAGGGGTGTCCATACGTCATAGCCCTTCCTACTTCCTGTTACCGGCAGATCATTGGCGTTTGCAGGATGGTGAATTTGGCACGTCACTGGGGAACCAGGGCAACACTCCCACTTGAATGTTCCTCCGTCGCGGGCTTGCTGGACAATTGCTTCCATCGTCATCCTACTTCCCGCAACCAGGCTCTTGCACTCCCAGACAAAGAGGGTAGGAAAAACCTTCCGTAATGCTCGTAGAAAAACTGGTGCATCATCGAGGTCAGCATCAAGTCTAAACCCAAAATATCCATCGGCAATGGCTTCCTTTTGGCTGATTATTTCCCGGGTCCATAGAAAGTAGGTGGATTTCCAGCTAGGTTGTCGGATCTCCAGAGTTTCCGCAACAGCGCAACAAACACGGGCAATGAGTTTTTCGTATGCAGATCGAACGCCTTCCTCATTCCGACTACGTCGAATTTACTAGCCCTAGCCTTCAAACTGAGAACGCTAAACAGTTCCCGATCTTTTTTATCCAATGGGGCAGCCTCCTGGCGGCTAAAGCAGATGATAGAGCGCCGTCCGCGATTGCCATCAAGTCATCAGCAAGGGAAGGGCAGTATATCACTTTTTCCAGGATTAAATCGTCAGCGAGATGGAGGTCATAATGCGCGGGCGCGCGTGTTGAATCGGACAGGATGTGGTCAGAACCCATTTTGAGTTCCGGAGCCCCAGCTCGGAATAGTTCTCTGATCACGTCAGCTACGGCATTCTGTTGGAAGTCGAGATGTGATGATTCGTCGCCTAAGGAATGGCCTTCGGC
The DNA here is from genome assembly GCA_030407095.1 of Macrocybe indica. NCBI lineage: Eukaryota > Fungi > Basidiomycota > Agaricomycetes > Agaricales > Callistosporiaceae > Macrocybe > Macrocybe indica. The sequence goes on from JARFTL010000005.1 coordinate 2,292,044, forward strand.
ATGGGTTTGAGTTGAAGACATAAAGAGGATACGCAAGAGGCTCCGAAGACCGTTTGAAGAAGAAAGGGAAGTTCACGTTTGAGGCGTTGAAACGAGATAAGATTCGGGCTGATTTTATACGTCTAAAGTACTTACATCATGGGGCATTTATTGTCGAGGAATGGAGTAACAGAAACAAGGAAGTGGTGTGAAGGACGTTGGCCGGGAAGTCTCGCTGTGTTGTATGAACTTGTCGAACTATGTAGACGTGCCCTCGTAATTGTCTAGATTGGGTACAAATAAGAATCTGTCATGGTGATAAAGCGATGCACTCTGGAGCCGTTGTTTTAATCAGTGTGGCAACGACGACAGTTCACATATTGACATTCACCTTATCGTCGTCGTTTTGCAACCTTCTTGTTTTCGCATATCTTCAACCTTCATTTTGGCTGGTCGATCGAAGTGCAATGACAGGACGATGAATGATGGAAACTAAGCCGACAAAGAACAATAACAACCAAGCTGAGCGTCTCGACTCTCTATACAACCAACGTGCACCGCCTGCCCAATGTCCACCACTGCTGCCAAGACGTAATCAAAACCACCGGAGGAATCTCCAGCTCCGGTTACCTCTTGTTTCCTAATTGGCGAACCAAAGTCCAGTCAAATTTGCTGTGTCGTGGAGCACTGACGAAGGTATTGGTCAGAATGGCAAAATTTATTGGCTCAGAAAGGTTGGCAGTACTCTGAAAGATCGGTCCCATGTCATTCCTTGCCAGCGCGAATGCATTGGTTGTCAGAGAGGCCTTCGCTGGACGAGGACGTGAAACGCAGACCTGGGAGGTCAAATCGGGCAATGTTGATGAGGAATCAGACACTCACTTCTTTCCGATTCAAGGTTGCCACTGAGAGAGCGAATAAAGAACAATGAATATAGCACAAAGAACAAAGAACCGAAGATATTGACAATACAAGTCTGGCGCAACGGAAATCAAGCACCCAACATAGCTTAGTCATAGGGAATGCAGACTAAATTGACCTGCATTCACATCAAATTTGAAACGACGGATTCAGTCTTTTTCACAGGGATATCGACTGATATAACGAATGATATAAAGGTTACCTTAGATGCCTTGACTTTCCGCGCAGTGTCATGCCTCTGATACAGATACGGACGCAATTGCAACCTATTTTCCATTTTCCTGATCCTGCAGATTTTTCGGCCAAGTCTCTAGCTGAGAGTTCACCTAGCCTCCAAGACAGTCATTTTTCCTAGAAGAACGCTTAGTACGTCTTATTACATCCATTACGGAAAAGGTCACAGGATGTCTTCTCTTCAAGTGATGTATAACGAGCGCCCATCGAGCAACCGTAATTGCATTGAACATGTGGTACTGCACAAAGGAATGACTATGACGGAGACCGAAGCGCACGCAAGTCGGTAATCGGCTGCTGCTTCATCCGTGTCAAAGGATCAGGGGCCTTCACATGCAGTATAAACATCCGCGCTATAGTCTGTGATGTCTTCATGAGCAATGGCCGACTCCTGGCTCTCGGAAGCATGCCCAGTTATGCCGCATGCTCGACGCAAGATGTGGCGATGATGCACATCTGGCAGAGATGGATCCATGCCATAATGGCGGAGTAGAACAGCTTAGGGCACCCCAAGTCAGGAGAACAGAAACGCGGCACAAGAGCCTCTGGATGCATTGTGCGAATGCTCGCATCGTAAACGCAATTCACAGAAGGATTGCCAGTACCCACCGCAAGGCCTCGCGGTGCCGTTTCGCAATTGCACTTCGCTTATCGCACGTAACTGCTCGCTTCTCCGGACAGCTCCGTTGGGTAGTGGTGTTCCCGATTGATTGCGTCTTAGCCATCATGGAACGCAGGAGTCCACGTATACTGCCATAGGGACATTCCAAGCGGTGATAGTAGCCGTCCACAGGTCGATGGAGCACGGACTGGGTAGAAGTCATACCTTTCGTACCGTTAGTGTAAGGAGTGCTGAGGGCGTCGTCTTGGGTATCTAGGTCATCCTATACCTGTCGATTGTCGCTATCCAGTCTGATAATGGTTTTGAGGAAGACAGCAGTCGTGGCGGTGCACTAATCATTGTCGGCGTTGTTAGAGGGCCTTGAGCATCATGGAATCACCGGGTTAGACACGCTCAGCAGATGATTGTACGTAGAGGAGTTGTGAGAGTTCTGAACCGACACCACGAACCAACACTGAGTTTAAAAACTATCCGACATCTTCATCTCTGGCTCCTCGTTTGGCTCCTCATCTGCGACGGAGGCCTGTGCGCCATTCTCTCCATGAAGCACCATCCCATTGAGGTGACAGTCATAGATGGATGACGGCACCCATCTCCGATATAGTGTCCGTCCAAGTCGAGGTCGGCATTGTGTGCGGGGGCGAAGCCTACAGCGAGCCACCCCGCGCCGCTGCGGCATTCATGTTCTCGGAGGGACAAGCGTACAAGATTTTCTCCCCGACACCTGCGTGATGGGCGAACATCCTCGTCAGCGGATCGGGGAATCACGCAAAGTAGACAGTTTTAGGAACGCAAAAGAACAGAAACATACTTGGATCTTGCTCCTGCGGACGTTTGCGTCGACGTTCTAGCGGTTCCACTGTCTGGGTGGTGGCCTGATGGCATGCTATGCTGTGCCGCACTGTGTTCCGCTATGCTCGTCAAAGGCGATTTCACTCGCTCTGCACCAGGCATAGTCAGCATGCCATAGCACATGCCCGTCGCCGACGAGGTCGAGTCTGGTTTCTTGCAGTCTTTCGTGACCCCATCGACATAAACAGGCTTCTCGTCCAGCTGCACGGGAACGAAACCCATGCGCACGAACCCGTTCGTGCTCCTGCAGTCCCTCTCGTCCAGCCTCCACTTGTCAAGTTTGTCCCAGCACCTGTCTCGGAGAGTTGCGTTGGTAAAGCCGATAGACAGAAATCCGCGATCACTTACAGAAATGCATCCGGTGCTTCATTGTGAGAAAGGAACGCCTGCGCTTTCTTCCACAATGCAATATCGGAGGCCGTAGGGGATTGTCTAGCCGGGAGAAGATTGGAATCGCTTGCTGGCGTTCCGGGCGCAGGCAGAGCAGCGCACCATGGCTGCGCGCTTATGAGCGCAAGCAATGCCCAGCGCACCGCGCTCACCCGGAGCGAGGACGTCGTCGTCTTGAAGAACATTATAGATCGAAAGCCCTGCTCTCGTACTGTGCAAGCAAAAGGCTTTGCCTTGCCGTTCGGTCCTTATATCATAATGCGGGCGTCAAGAATTTCAAAAAGATGACCAACGTCGTTGTTCGCGCTACAGCGCCCTGGATCTTTCTGGATGCGGTGGATCTGGAGCATCGAGAGGCATAGGTAAATTGCGTGCCTGTAACAATGTGCTCGACGAACCACCAGTTGAGGTCGGCTGAGCCGCACATCGGCGGTCTCGCTCGAGTCATCCTCGATTTCGATCGTGTTCGAGGCAAAGAGATTGACGTTGATGTGCCTCGGCCCATTAGCTGTGCAGAACAGCGGCTGTGGCTCGCGTTTCAACATGTTATCGCACTGCGAGCAACACCGCATGAAGGGTTCTGGATGAAAACTGCTGGGACGGTGGTCTATGTCGGGTGAAGGTATGTTGACTGTAGGGTTTGAGGACAATTGGAGTCCAAGTCCACTTGAGCCAGAACGTCCATCATCATCTTGCGATGATTCAAGGTACATCTCCGCGCACTTGCGGATCGCTACGCAGCCTCGCCGGAACCGACATACTGGACTCGAACAGGCGCCAAGTGATGGACTATAAGACAATGAGATTCCAAGAATCCCAGTCAGAACCAGTCACGTAGTTGACTTCCATCGCAGACCTCCTCGAATCACAAAATGGGCACCCTCGACGATCTATCCTATCACCACCTCGTTTTCCTAGACCACAAGAAGCGTGGCGAGATCGCCGCAGACACTATCGATCGCAGCGCTGCCATCACGGCGGAGCACGCGCACGAGGGCGCCACGCTCGACTCGCGGTTCCTCGTGCTCGACGATCTCCCCGCGCTCAAGCCGGAAGAGAGTCCGGGACACCCGCCCGTGACGGTCCGCGTCGTGAACTCGGACTCGTTCACGGCCGCCAGGGAGCTGATGGACGCCGATCCGGAGGGCTCGACGGGGAAGACGTGCGTATTGAACTTGGCGAGTGATGCGGTGCGTGCGGGCGGGTGGGTGCGCAGTCTCACGAAGACACAGGTGCGTTTTCTTTTGTCGTCTCGCTGACTGCTGTTTATCATTCGCCGTTCAGGAAGAAGCGCTGTGCTACTCCTCTACGCTCTACGAGACGCTCAAGCCGTCCTACTATCCCTGGCCGAACCTCGGGCCCGCTTCCGCTGCGGGGGTGTACTCCCCCGGCATCGTGATCTTCAAGGATGACCTCGATCACGGCTGCGCGGAGCTGCCTGTCTCCGAGCGCAGAGTGGTCTCCGTCGCGACCGTCGCAGCGCCACGTTGGCCGAGGCTCACGCTCGACAGGACGGGATTTGCGAAGGAGGAGGACCTGCGCGACTTGAAGGATAAGATCAGGCTGACGTACCGCATGGCGGCTCGGCATGGACAGGCGTATTTAGTCCTGGGTAAGGAGTATCGGATCCACATTGATTCCCTTGCTTTTTCCTGACAAATGCCGACGTCGCAGGTGCGATGGGCTGCGGCGTCTATGCCTGTCCGCCTCGTCTTGTGGCGCAAGAGATGAAGGCCATGCTGCAAGACTCGGAGTTCAAAGGCTGGTTCCGGCAGATCGTGTTCGCCGTGTACAGCAAGCCGGACAACGGCGGGCCTAACTACGCTATATTCAAGGAGATTTTCGATGGCGTTGTGATTTAATCAACCACGTTTGCTTGTCTTGTATGTGTCATCTTTTCTGATTTTGATGAATCAAGGTCTGGCTGCGGTGGACCCTTTTCGAATCTGCGCACTCATGTATACGTTTATGGATGTAAAATCTGACGCGCAGAACATGTGTGAGCGACCTTCTGTGACAAGTAAACAGCCCTGAGAAGAGCACAGTCAATGAATGATGCTTCCTAACTGATTCTTGTTCTACGACGACGATGAACCCCTCTGAGCTTCCGGACGATGTCTTCATCATCATCTTTGAGGCCCTAACCGCTCCCTTCGACCTCTTTCAGGTGATCCAAAGTTGCAGGCGGTTTTACGACCTCGCCATCCGCGCCCTGTATCGCAAGATCTACTGGGCGACGCCGCTAAAGTACATCGACAACACCGAGTTTTGGGAGCGATGCGAGCCCTCGATGGCTTTCGTGCCCACATCGGTTACCATCGGCATTTCGCTCAAGCATCGGAGCTGCGCGATCGAAAACGGCGCGCCAAGCGCCGCCAAGCGCAGGCCCAATCTGACGTTCTCCGCCAGACCTCGAGCTCAGTGGTTGCGCTGGATTCCCTTCTTCACGCCCAAAGTGCTCTATGGCTTGATGCCGGCTCAGGTCGCGACGTTCAGCGCGCTGCGCGAGCTCGTGTTCGTTGGCGCCGTCTTGCCAGACAATGTGTACCATGTGATCAGAGCGGCGCCGCAGCTAGACGCGCTCGCCTTTTATGACTGCACGCTCCCCCGCGCGTTTGCACTAGACGTCGACACCGAGGACACCGAGTCCAACACCGATTCCACAGGTTCCGGGTCTGACGTCGACGGCGCGCAGGGCTCAGCATGCCTGCCTTACACGCAGCTCACGCTGCGACGGTGCGAGCTCAGAATTGAACCCAGTCGCCACAACACGTCGGTGTTGCACTTGGACCTGATGTATCTCTGCTCTGCGCCGCGCCTGCGCGTGCTGAGCATCGACTGGACGAATGATGTGTCGTCCTCCTTTGCCTCCCACATGAGTCCGCACATGTCACGGCGGTGGCGGTTCAGGCTGCCACAGCACGTTCGAGAGCTCACGTTTCACATTCCGGACACAGAGGCGGGCGGGCGTCACTACCTCAGGGCTGGGACATTCCGACAGCTTGTCAATAGATTCGTCGCTTTCGTCAAGAGCGCGCCTGAGCTCAGGAGGCTCAAGATTGTGGGTAGCATGTCTGGAATTGAGCTGCCGATGCGCGCGATTCCCCTCCTCGAGTATTATGCAGGGCCATTGGGTACCGTCTTGTCGTTTGTCAAGACAAGGCCTGTGCGTCACCTCGTGGTGACGGATGTGAATAAACTGAGTGATTACTCTGCTTTACTGCCGTCGCTGGCCGCTAGCCGCCCCGATCTACATTCGTTGTCGTTGGTGATTCAAGACTGGGATATTGAGCTCATGTTCGCAATCACGGCGCTTTTCAGTGATCTCAGGGCACTCGAGATCACTTGCGGGCGGGGCTATCCCTCGGAGGTATGTGCAATGCCTGATCCGTTTTACTGGAACACCACCTTTAAAACGGATCGCTCAGGATACGCTCGTGAGTTTCGGAGGTATCTTCCTCTCCCGCCTGCCTTGGTTGGAAACGTTGCGCATCCTTGTCATACCCCGTGTCTTGATTTCAAGCAGCGAAAGGGAAGAAGAGGACGCCATCTGCGAGGGCGCTGCAGACCCAGGTTCACCCAACGACCTGCTCAACGTATGGAGAAAACATTGCGGTCGTTTGAGAGAGGTCCAGTTTGTCGAAGGCTTCGTTTGGCGAAGGGCGTTCGACGGAGACGAGTGGGGCAAACGAATCCTGAGCAGCGATATCTTTCGGGGTGATTCGAGCTTTTCCTAGAATACGTACTGTTTATTCTTGAGGCTGTTGCCAAGTAAATGACCTCGGCTTCGGCGTGTCCAAATCTAGCCGTCTTCCGTTCTGACCACTACCTCGACTTCGAGGTCGCCATTTGGTGGCCAGCGAGCCCCGACATCGTTCATGGTTTCAGGTAGACATCATTAACCGTCTATATTATCTTGTTTTCCACTGATGCTGAACATAAGCAGCGGCCGGTCCTAGCAGCGCTCCGCCGTCGTCCATCACCTTTCCCGTCTCAGACCCCACCTCGAGGAGCGGCGCAGGTCAACCAACGCCCGTGCCGCACGCCCGACCGCCGCATCTGCCCTTTCGCAGAATCTCGCTCCCCACCGCGCCCTCGTCGCTGCTGCAGCATCGCGAGTCTGTCGTGAGTGTTGCCTCGTTCGACTCGCTGCCCGAAGAAGGGCCGCTAGGCTCGGTGTCCGTGCCGGCTGTGCTGCGCAACGTGCAGACGAGGGCGGGCACCGGGGCCGTTGCTGGTAGAGCGGCGGCGCGCCCGCCGTCTGTGGAGTCTCCGCGCAGGCGCAGGAGGCGGGAGCATGCTGCCGCGCGGCCGCACGACGAGGCGAAGGCGCAGAAGCGCAGGAAGGTGGTTGAAGAGTTTTACGAGACGGAGCGGACGTATCTCGACGGGCTCGAGCTCATTTATTCGGTATGTTCTGGGTTGAATGAACGTCATTTTTCTCATGTTTAATCATTGCAATTTTTTAGCACTTTCTTACCCCGATCATCGCCTCGCTCGACTCGCCCTCTCCGTTGTTGAGGCGTTCCGATCTGACGGCGGTATTTTCCAACTTTATCGATATCTGGAACCTCCATCGTTCTTTCTTTTCCTCTCTCTCTTCCCTCCTCACCCCTGGTATACCATCATCTACCGAACCGACTGCAAGCAATACCCAAAATATCGTTACTTCTGATATCCCACCTTTATCCCCCATTCTTCTCTCGCATTTCCCATACCTGTCCTTATATAATCTTTTTGTGACCTCGTTTCCAACCATGATATCGTCTCTGACAGATCTCAGCGTTCCTTCTGCCAATCAGGTCAATTCTTCGCCGTACAACCCCGCATTTGCCTCTTTCCTTACCACCCAAGAGGCTGATCCCCGATGTGGAAAGCTCAAACTTCGGGACTGGCTGCTGACCATCGTGCAGCGTTGTCCGAGATATCTCTTACTGTTGAAAGACCTCATCCAATGCACAGATATCGAGGACCCCGAACACGCGCAGCTCACAGCCGCCCATGACCTGGTTTCCAAAAGTTTGTCCACACTGTCGTCCACATCATTGCGTCGCTGACTTTTTGTTTTCTGCAAGTCACTTCCTCGCTCAACGCGTCGCTGCACACGCATGCGCAGACGCTCGCGCTCCTCGCGCTGCAGCGTTCGACGCCGAACCTGCCCTTCCAGCTCGTCGTCCCAGGGCGCACGTTCCTGAAGCGTGGCCCGCTCTTGCAGGTCGAACGTTCCTCGTCGCCTCGCGAGCGCGAGTTTCTGCTCTTCTCTGACTTTCTCGTGTGGCTCGCTGCTGAAGAGTCGGAGCGCGCGTGGAGGAGCGAATGGGTCATGGGCGTGTCGGCGCCGTGGACAGCTGGCGCGGGGAGCGATGCGTCGGCGGCGCCAGTGGGCTTCAGAGGCAGGTCGCCCCTTGCGCGGAACAGAAGCAAGAGCGAGGCGGAGCTGCGGAATTTGGATTCTGCTTCGACAAAGTCCAAGTCAACATCGAGAGAGAAGAGCATCGATTCGGTCGAGTCGCTGTCGCCGTCGACACCCACCACACCTTCGAAGTACGGCGTGCGGGGAGGGGCTGGCGTGAGGAAGGCGCACCATCCGCCGCCGAATCTGATACGGAGACATGCGAGCACGGGCGACGAGCGCTGGGTGTACAAGGGCCGCGCAGAACTTGTCGATCTAGAGGTCGTGGTGAGCAGAGAGCCCGGGGACGAGCGCCGGTTCGAGGTTTTGAGCCCGGAGGGAAGTTTTGTGCTGTATGCCAGTGAGCGGATCGCGCGAAAATTTTGTTATCCGGGCTGTCCGGTTGATTTTTTTGCCTTCTTAGATACGGAAGCGGAGCGGGATGAGTGGAGCATGGCGATCAGGCAGGCAAAGGCGCAGTGGCTCGTCTCGCTCAACGTCACACGCCCGAATTCGACGCTGACGTCTTCCTCGTCGACGAACCATTTGCGCCGGTCCCTGCAGGCCCTCCCGTTCCACCCCTCGGACGACCGGCTCGCGACCGTGCGCGAGAGCCGGAGCGAGGGGCATATTTTGAAGGGAAAGGCGAAGGGGGACAACCAGGATAAGGACAAGGATAAGGATAAGCGCCAGAGGAGGAGAAAGGTGGACCATTGGGTGCCTGCGATTTGGATTCCGGACGACAAGACGAGCGAGTGCATGCGGTGTGGGCGCGCGTTTGGCTGGCGGAGACGGAGGCACCATTGTCGCCTCTGCGGCCGGTGCGTCTGCGCGTCGTGCTCCAGCAGGGTAGGGTCGTTCTCGTCGTATGAGGAGTCATGCGTTTTCTCAATCGTTTTGTTTTCTTCTAGACGTTCTTCATCTCGGATCCGAACGCCAAAGGTAGTTCGAGCAAGCCAGCTCGAGCATGCGATGCGTGCTACGAGACCGTGTTCCCCGTGCTTGACTCGTCTACAGACGATGTAAGCATAGGTGGCGCCAGCGAACGTATGCAAGGTCAGGCGCACGATACGATCACGTCGCTCAGCAACCTCCCGACCTGGCTTTCGATGCCGTCGCTTCCCGTCTCGTCCACCTCTGCGTTGACGTCGACGCCACATGCGCTGATGGCTATCGACCGTGAGCCGCTTGGGCAAATTGGGAATGCCGCGGATGACGCGCCGTCGGAGATTGCACAGGAGAAAAGGGCACGCGTGCGCATGAGGGCGCAGAGCAGGCCGAAGAGTTATCACCAAATATTGGAAGACTTTGAGGACCGGGCGAAGTATGGACATGCGGGCGGCGGTCGACCTGGCTTCGTTGCGACTCCGCTACAAGAGCGCGAAGGGGAAGAGGGCGAGGAAGACAGCCAGGAGGATCATGAGATGCTGGATGACCATCGGCGGCCTTCAGTCATGCCTACGCCTACGCCCTCGCCGCGTAAGGAAAACACGGCGCGGCGGCACAAGCGGTTCTCGCTGCCCGCCGCCGTGGCGCTGCACACGACGAGCGTCACAACACGGACGAACTTGAGTGACCTCGGCGTGCACAGCGGCAGCAGCAATTTCGGCGCTGGCGCTGGTGCGTCTGGTGCGGGAGGTGGTGTGGGTCGGCAGGGAGGCGGAGCGGGTGCGAGCCCGAGCAAGTTGAGCAAGCGGTTCTCGCTCGTGCTCGGTGCGGCGAAGGGTCATCAGCATCATCAGCATCATCACCCGGGCAGTTCGGCGAGCAGGAGCGAGGGAAGCGGTGTTGGTGGAGCGGGGGATGGCGGTCGATACGGAGAGAGCGTTGCGGTGGAAAAGTTGAACGAGCTATTGAATAGGCGGAATGGAGCTGGTTGATGCCGGTGCGAAACGTTTCGTTTTTTTTTGTCTTTGAGCAAACGTCTGGATGTTTGCAAACATTTTTTCTTTTCTCCCTCTGGTTTACGGATAATTGTTCCTTCGCGTCAGCATTGCGAGTTTGGCATCATGTATGTACATTAGACAGTTGCATCTGGTTTCGTAGCCCCCTGTTAGTCTTATGTTCTGAATTGAGTTTTTTTAAAGCCGACTGCGTTGCAAGTACTGTACATATATATCGTATTGCACAACTGTATCGGAAATGAGACAGAAATGGCGCGATGTGTACCTTCCTGAGTATAAACGTTGTACGTATTTTGTTTCCATCCTTCCCACAAAAAAAATAGATCAAAGAAAAAAAGGATTGCAAGTAAAGATCCGGCAGTAGATAGTACGCAGCAGAAAAGAGATTGTTCGTATAAAACCAATGGTCCATGTGTCGTAAGCGGGGTGTGGGCGAGTGGGTAAATGGTTTGGAGGGACGAAACGTCCGAGATCGAGAGCGTGAGGGCTAGCAAGATGGCACAGTATGTTGGAAAGTGGGGATCCATGGCCTCGCGAGGAAACAAGAAAAGGAAGAACAGGGACCCAGCCCCCTCGTCGAACGCAATGGTCCGCTCCACGGACTCAAGAAGCTCGAGGCTTTCCCAGCACTTCTCGTCCCTCTGTGAAGCCAGATGCGGGGACAGACGAGGCGACGCCCGACTTAAACCAACGAGCTGCGAGCGTATCGTACATATCGTACGTCCGTCGCAGTGTGATGAGCACCTAATTCACGAGCACTGTTGCATAGGCCGCCCTTGAGCTTGAACGTGAGTCCGGCCGCTCGAGGGCCACGATTGAAATTGAGCTCGTCCTTTGAAAGAGGTGAGTCGGCTATTGCCGATCACGCTCGTCCATGCTTCATATAGGACTGCGACATGGGTCACGACGGATCGTGGCAAGCTCTCGGAAGCTTCATTCCGTAGCAAGCGTCTTCGGCAATGCGAAAGCAGCGGACATAGTGGCCTCAGCTAGCTCGCCGGACTCAATACCCAAATCACGCGGACTGCCTGAAGTATGTATGTCGCAGGGCATACCTTGTGCTACACGATGCTAATGAATACTCTCAAGGTCATTGTAACAGGTATCTCTGGCTAAATATTCGTGTGCAGTACGTCGTTGATGCAGAAGATGCGGCAGGCCGAGCCAACGCCGGCAAATCATCCCTCTTTAATGCTGTGTTAGGGAGAAGGTCTCTTCTGCAGACTAGCAAGAAAGCTGTACTTTGTTGCACATTCGAATTCTCGGAGACAATCTGATATCCATGGTGTTGTCAGGGGAGGACGCGTCAACTCAATTTTTACCGCGTCGGCGCCGAACCTGGAAAACTCATCCTTGTGGATGCGCCCGGCTACGGGGCGAGAGGTCGACCGGAGTGGGGAAGGATATTCGATGCGTATCTACAGACTCGAAAGCAGTTGAGTATTCCCGCGGCACGATTTTCAATCCTCAAATGACTAACAATCAGCGTAAAAGACTCAAACGCGTCTATATCGTTTTCAACGCGAAACATCCTCTCAACGACTACGACACACAGATGCTGTCACACCTCTCCTCCTTTCTCATCGCTTCGGACGGTCATCAGCCGTTCACCCTTCAATCTATTATCACGAAAGCCGACTGCGTGCCGCCGGACAAGTTTCAGCTGACGGTAAGCCAGATGAGCAAGGCAATCTGGAAAGCCGCACCGTTGTGCCTGCCGCCACTGGTGACAAGCGCGAACCCGAAGATCCTGGCTGGAATCGACCGAGTTAGAAAAAACATCGCTAAAGCTTGCGGGCTTTTGTGAGCAGAAGAGTTCCTGTTCCTTTGAATACTGCCGTACTTTGTCAGTCATAGCATCTCAGACTGTTGTTCCCTCTAATTTTTGCTCCGTTAAGATACCACGGAAAAGAGAAAACAGGAAAACACAATGGGACCCCTATATCTACGAAGGGCTAAGACTGGGCACGTACGTACGACTCAGTGGGACACCATACACTCTCATGTGTGTACAGTATATGACACGGATGCAGGATGAAGCTTGCGTGATGCATGCAGGGATACAAATTTACCGAATTCACATTGACATGGAGGGTGAGCACTAGCAATAACACAGGTGGTGTCCGGCGCGAAGAAACGAGAAAGAGGATACGAAAAGACATTTAAACATAAGATCTCATTGTGCAAAAAGAACGCGCTGTCATCAGAATTGGTTCTTAGATTGTGTGGTATGTAATTGGATGCAAAGTACAAAAGACTCTTCAAGAGTGGTGGTGCAAGTCCAGCAGGTATACATGAAATTGACTTCCTAAGCCTTCATTGGCTGAACAGACGGTCCAACATCTCCAAATCGTGTTCGGGAAGAATGGGATTAAGCTGGACGACACCACCAGGCCACTCGATCACTGGTGACAAATTCAGCGGATAACGTACAAAATCGGTGGAATGTTCATCCCTTTTGTAACGTCCAGCCAAATCAAAGTCGATCAACTTGAGTTTGCCATCTTCGTCAAACAAGACGTTGGGTTCCCGCAAATCCCCCAAGACGAATCCTCTTTCATGTAATTTGTCCAAGGCATTCTTGATTTGTTGATATGCATCTGGTGGAGTGGCACTTGGCTTGATGTAGTCCATTACCACCATGGACATCAGCGGCATGTGCTTTGGATGATAATCATCGGGTAGCGTGAGATCGGGTAGGGGACCGAAATAATGGAGTTGTGGTGCAAGCCTGTCGGGATCCGTAGCGAGGAAACGGTGGACCTCCTGGCCGTATCGGGAGACAAACTTGACGACAATATCTGGCGATTCGGCATGTTCGGTTCGGGCCAGGAACGATACGCACGCAGCATCGTCTTCCAATGCTCTAACATAGTCAAAATTCACCTGTTGGCCATCCACGTCGTACGAAGATGGGTATGGATAGAGACGAGGATGAGGAGCACCGAGGTTTTTGAGATCCATCGGCTCAACGTGAGAGAGGTTCGCATAAAAGTCGCTGAGAGGTCTGAGACATTCGCGGAGCGCGACAAACATACGCGCTACACGCGCTGCACGATCATCACCAAACGTTGACGTATATCCGATAGACGTCATGTCAGTGAGATTTTGAACGATGAACTTGTCGGTATAAACACCACCAAGAATGCTGATCCAAGACCCACCGCCAGCGATCAGGAAGGTAGGACAACAGCACTTGTTACGAATTTCGGCATTCTAGAAAACGAAATAAATACGGGGCTGGTTCGACACCTAAAATTGTGTACAACTTACTTTGTCGTTGGTCCAGTAATGCCTCATGCTGAGACCAGCCTGGTTTACCGCATCGCAACCGCCCTCACCCCATTCGCGTTTCACTTCTGCGACGACGAGTTGAACACGCGCCTTACTTCCCAACACCAACGTGGCGACTCCGTCAGATGCAGACGTATCATCGCTAAGCTCTAGGTAGAAACTGTGCTTTCAAGATTTCGGTTAAAAGCTCTCTAAAATTCGATGCGCCATCAACCTCTGACGAAGAGACTGCCGAAGCTTTCACCATGAGCTTGTGGGTCTTTATTAGATCTTCTCTCGTGACTTGGAGATCAGGGTGTTCGAGAAGACGGAGGAAGTGTTCAAAAATCGGATGAAAAATCTGGATGGGTGGGGCGAAGGTGGCAAATTTTGCGTTTGGAACATAGCGACCATCGTAGATAGCCGTGGAGGGGTTCTTTTGATTGCTGGCGTATGCCGCTGGCGCCTTGCTCGGTTTTTTAAGTGACGCAATGAAGCCTGGAATCGAGAAAAATAAATATATTTGCGTGTTCAGAAGACCTTGCAACACAAAACTCACGCCTAACCTCAGGAAGACCGAGCTCAGGGACCACATCGCGCATTTCGCCATGCGCCCGCCCTGGCTCTGTGGCTTCCTCTGCTCTGACGAGTAGATGGAGATAATGCATGTCTAGCTTTCCTTCCAACACCTCTGAAAGGTCAGAAGGTAACGGAATTGGATTAGTGACAGCCTCCCAAATCTGCGAAACTTTCGTTGCAATTCCGTATCGTAATCCGGGTCGGTCCTTTGGGCTACTAAATGTAATATACTGAAGGCCTAAAGATAGCGTGGCAAAGTACCTCAAAAAAATCAATACTATGAAGATCAGCCTTGAAGTTACATTCCTTCTTGAGTTCTGTCGCGAATAGTTCCGGACAATCTTGCATGGGTTGGGTCCGATGAAGAGATCATAAGGGATAGTGATAGTCAAAGGTTTGAGTCAATGCGCCTCGTCGAAGAACAACTAGTTCACGAAGACAGTCCCGGCAGCTTGAGCGGGTTTTTGACGAGCCATTCCACTTTGAACGCGTGCTGAAACGTTCAAGTGGTTACACGATTTACATGGATGTGTCCACATATCACGTGATCACGACCACTCATGATTACACACATAGCTTGAAGTTCGTTTGAAATCATTTCAGCATCCTATATAATATTACTCCGGCCAATGAGTTCCAACTTCCGTGTACAAATTGTTCAAGTCCGGAGGTGATATCGTGAATCCCCTTGCTATTTAGACTTCTACCTAGTTAGGCCCTTAAGCCAGAAAGCACGAATCCTTCATACCCCTTCTCGGCGCTTTCTTCACATAGCTTAGTATATAATGGGACTCCACCCGTAAAGTTCAACGATTGGACGACTTTACCAGGCACATTAGCGCCGTTGTACCATGACTTGGCGTACTTGAATAACGCTGGAGAATAATAGTCGTCGACAGTCTGAGTCCACTTTTTCTCAGCCTCCGACGTCGCATCGATTCGAGTATACCCGTTATTTCGCATGTATTCAAGGCACTTCACCACCCATCCACCTTGTATTTCCTGCTCGAAAAGGTCAGATTTGGCAGTTCACGCCGAGCGACGAAACGGCGCTTACAACGCACGTAGGCCCGTTGCAGAAAGCCGTGGGTCCGTGAGGCCCGTATGTAAAGAACATGTTTGGGTAGCCAGCGGTGGTCAGGCCCAAGTAAGTGGACAAGCCTTTCCGCCACTTCTCACCGATGGGGACGCCATCAGTCCCCTGAATGTCGATTTGAGATATGCTCCCCGTGACGGCATCGAACCCCGTGGCAAGCACCAACGCATCAAGCTCGTGGACTTTCCCACTCTTCATCTTGACTCCGGTGGGAACAATCTCGTCGATCGGATCTTCATTCACGTCCACGAGGGTGACGTTTGGCTGATTGAAGACTTCAAAGTACGCTTGCTCTAGGCAGCAGCGCTTCGTTCCGAACGGGTGCGGTGGCACCTCCGGAGCCAATTTCCTCTGCATCTCTGGATCTTTTATCCTCTCGAGCACTCTCTGCCTCCAGTACGCGTACGCCTCATCGTTGACCTTGGGATCCAAGAATATCTCTTGGAACGCCCCGAACCAAAAGCGGAAGGCGCCACGCTCCCAGAGGTCGTAGAAGGTAAGGATGCGCTCCTCCTTTGAAATCTTCCAGAAGCCCTTGTAGATGATGTCGTACGCGAAGCCGAAGTATGTCTGGTTGCGACGATTCATGAGGATGGGGTAGAGATCTCTTTTCATCTTTTCCTGTTCCTCTACGGTCATTTTGCGCTGACCCATCGGCAGGGTGAGGTTGGGTGTGCGTTGAAAGACGGTGAGATGAGCAGCCTCAGGCCCAGTTTCTTGGATGACTTGAACACCACTGGCGCCGGTGCCAATCACTCCAACTCGTTTGCCCTTAAGCTCGACATTCTGCTGCCATGGCCACAACGCCGTGTGGCTGCAGAAGCCTTTGAACGTATCCAATCCTTTGTAAGGCGGGAAATAGGGCTTAGAGGCGAAGCCGGTGGCGAGGATGAGGAATCGGGGATGAACTACGTCGCCGTGCTCTGTTGTGACAGCCCAGCGATCGGTAGTGGTATCAAAGCGCGCCGACATGACGCGAGTGTTGAAGCGAATGTCGCGACTGAGGTCCAGCTTCTTATCGAGGTAGTCGAAGTAGGTTCGCAGCTCCGTCCATCCGGGGAAGAGTTCCGTCCAGTTGAAGTCCTTCCACAGGTCGTCCATCGAGAGTTGGTAGATGTAAAACTCTGAGTCGACGCGTGCGCCTGGGTAACGGTTCCAGTACCATGTTCCGCCCAAGCCCCCGCTGGCTTCGTATATCTTGGTTTTGAAGCCTAGTTTGCGGAGGCTGTGGAGGAAGTATACGCCAGAAAATCCAGCGCCGACAACGAGGGCGTCGAGGTCTGTATCACTATTCGAGGTCTGCAGGGCCATAACACGGGATGTGGCTTGTGGGGCCGGCACAAGACTGGCAAACCGCTCGGCCTTTAAAGAGGACGATATGAACCAATAATCGTATTACCATGCGAAAGAAGTGGACATCCTGCAGACTTCTCATGGCTGCTTTACATTAAACCGGACGTAGAAGCATCAGCAGGCCTGTCATTTGATGTTCCGTCGTTGATGGTGATATGCGAATTTGGTCAAGAAGCAGCCAGTCGTCCAGCCAGAATAACGTGAAAGTGAACATGAGAGCGGGGCAGAAGGGAGCAGTGTCGGAGATACGGAGGCAGCGGATGAGTGATATACCGCACATCTTTTATCTCTTCCTTGGTATTCGCCGGACGTTGTTTCTACTACCCGAAAAGCTCAAGAAAGCTCCGTTTCGAATGCGACCAGTTATAGGAGGTTCCTCCGTTGTCAGGCGTGTGATACAGGGATATGGTCAGCAGTTTCAATCCTTGGAAGCAACAGCGTAGTCCGGTCACACGCGATGTTCCGGTTATGAGAGACTGTCCGCGGTCATGTACACTCGCGACGGAGAGTCTCATATGGATGAGAGTGACTGTATGCTGCATCGTCACCTAACAGTTCGGGGCGGTCAGAGCACAAGAACATGGCTTGTTTCGCACCTCGGTCTGGCCGGGTCGTAAAGAGTTCACCTGAGCTTCTCTGTTCTGAGAGACAATAACAGGTCAGGAAAACAATAGCAAAGGATTCTATGTTGAGAGTTTCACGATCCGGGCGCGAGAGTCAACGACCGCCAATGATAACTGTTGATTTGGTACTTCAAAGCTCAGACGGACCGGATTTAGTGATTCTGACGCAAAGAAGTTTGACGTCTAACGTAGTCAGGTTTCAGGCCTTTTTAGAAGTCAAAGTCAAACCTGACCCGCTAAATGCGAAACGTCGTTCAGCGTTGGCATACTTGGCAATCCTCTGAATTGCAGGCAGTTGGTGCAACTTGGTGGTCGAGAAGTTGTAGAAGTCGTGGGAACAAGTTGCTGCGAAGGGAGGTGCCGGAGAACACTTTGGTGGTCATCGATATCGGTTGACCGCCCCGCCCAACATTTCATTTCGTCCTACGCGTCGACTACCGCCTCATATCGACCAGACCAACCTCTTTGAGGAAATCTAGCACAGGCAGCTACCATTACCATCCGCAGAACACCCGCGATCATCGCCGTCAAGCCAAGGCTGAAAATAGACATGTCGACCAATCTCAACTGCCCTTCGCAGCTTCAGGGAGCGTACCAAGGGGCAGCTGACGCGCATAGTCTTCTCTTTACCGTCAGATGCCAATGCAGATGGCACAGGGAAGAGTAATGGCCAGGAGGTGCAGAAAATTGGACATCAACGCCGTGTTGAGTCTAGGAGTTGTTGAAGGGCTCGAGGAGTCCGTGTGGCTGCAGGAGCTTTGTAAAACAGTAAATCCAGCTTCCGGGCATGACCAGCATTCGCGCGTCTATGCCGATTTTGTGCGTAATTTTTTTTTTGTACCGCCGCTTAGTGGGTATCAACTTCATGTTGGAGACCGGTTGCGGACTATTACCTTCACTTCTCCGTGATGCACTCAAAGCGAACCATGCAACTTGCGGAAGAATTCGTGAAGACGTGCTATTCCGAAAGGCTGGTGTCCCGAAGGAGGACGAGTCTGGTCAATCCCCAGACCCAGAAAGACGACGAGACGTCCACACAAAATACCATATGATGTTCCTACCCTACTAAATATACAACGATTGTAAATCCGAACGATAAACTTGATTTCCATCCCTTCTATATCTTCACGAAAACACGAAAATAAAAGACGGGCAAAAAAAGGGACAGCAAATAGTAACGATAACGAGGGCTGAGCTGCTATGTAGATCCAGGTGGGTAGATAGTACAGATAAGCCAGAAAACGGATTGTTCGTTAGGTTGTTGGTGGAAAACTGGTTGTCCATGTGTCATAAGCGGGGTGCGGGCAAGAGGGTCAATGGTTCGGGGATGAGGTGTTCGGAGGTGAGGGTTGGTGGTGAGCCAGCGCGATGCTGGGATACATTGAAAAATGAAGATCCATAAAGAACACAGAAACAGGCGAAAAAGGGGCCCAGCCCCATCGTCAGTGTCATGTTCCGCGGACATTCCTCGCATACCGCGCCCGGGCACGTTCCATGGAATCGCGGAGCTCGGGGCTCTCCCAACACCTCTCGTCTTCCCTGAAGCTAGATGCCGGTACGAACGAGCCAACACCGGACTCGACCGACACACCGCGGGTGTACGTCCGTTGCGGCGTGATAACAATCGACGGAGTCGGCAGCGACAACGTTGACGGCGCCGTGGGGATGTCGAACGCGTTTTTGCGCGGAGAGGGCGAGAGGCTGTAGGATGAAGTGGCGTAAGACGACGAGGGAAGGGGCTGAGCGAGGCTTCGCGGGTGCCTGGATGACGAGCGCTTCAGGGAGCTAGAGCGTGAGAGGGAACACGGAATGGGCTCGTCCTCTTCCCATGCACCGCTACCATCATCGACCTCATCTTCCTTTGCCTCGCTCATGACGACGACCTCCCTGCCGAGTGCTTTCTTGCCTTCTTGAATGAGCATCGTCAGCTTGTCGCCGATCCAATCCATCTGAGATAGTTGGGGAAACCACTGTGTAAGCTAAATTGCTAGGTGAGGGAGGGGGGAAAGAAACATACCTGGTCATCGACGGCGGTTGGCTCCTCGACATGGTCATCGAAATCGAACTCTGGTTGGGGAGGTAAAAGGAGAGCCGGCGGCGCGGTGCGAGGCGGAGTGCGGTGCAACGGCTGCGGACGTACGCGTGTCCGTCTGTGGGCGGAGCGCTTGCCAGTCGAAGAGACCGTATGTTTGAGCCTTCGACTTCGCGGGGTGCTAGGAGGGGGTTGGGATTTAGGATGTGAGATAATGATAGGCTCGGAGTCGGGAGTCCAGTCCCCTTGATGATATGGTGGAGGTGGGGGGAGTCTTTCTGATTCTTTGCCACGATCTCTCCAGCTGCAGGGAGTGTCTGAGATAAACTGAGAAAGGGAATTAGAAGATAAGAACTTACAGGCGATACACTGTCAAGCCGACGGCAGTGCCAATGAGTGCAGCGCTGAGGGCCGTCGAAACGATCGAGCCTGCGAGACCGCGACGACGTTTGGGTGGTGGCATCTCTACGTGGAGCAGCAAAAGAAGGCGGGTGGTCATGATGAGCAACAAAAGCTATAAATGACGAGCGGGCGAAGAGATTAAAAGGAAGATGGCGATATAACGAAGAGAAAAAACCAGCGCAAAAAGGAATGTGTTCAGATGGGGGGAACAGTGCGAACAATCAGCCGGCTGATTTTTAAGTGATGCTAACCGAATGTTCATAGCACGCGGAACACATGCGCAGGCCTCCGCGCTTGATGTGCAAGGCATGCATGATGGAGTGATGATGGAGCGGTGTCTGGAATGTGGAAGGGAAACGGAAGTAAGCGCTGGTACCCACCTGAATCGGCCTCACGGAATTCATGGTCCTGGCTATCAGCCATGTCTCTATACTTCGCCGGTGTATCGAGATAACCGGTCGAAGATGCTAGAGTGGCGGTCGATCGACTCGGCTCTGCAAAGGAGGGCTCCCAACCTCTCTTGCGGGATTTGGGGGCCTGATAAGGTGGAAGCGACTGTCCAGGAGAGGGGCGGCGAGCTCGAGAATTTAACTCTTCCACATTCGGCTCTGTCCCTGCTGTTCGGACATTGCTTGTCCCGACACCTGCCTTCTTCTGTGACCGTGGCGGTGCCGATAAGGCGGCTCGGGAGAAAGGATTGACGATGTCGGGGACTTGGAAATTGAAAGAGAAGGGAAATAACATGGATTCGTAGCGTCGTGAATGTCGTGAGCGATGAGGACGAGGGAACCGGAACCACTGTGAACGAGGCCAAAATGAGGCGACGGTCCATGTTGGGTTTCGTGACAGCGCGTGATCATTTGTGACCGCCTCGTGACCAACCGCGTTTTGTCATGCACGCCTGCTATCTTTCGATTCTTAATGTCATAGCGTCCAATACATTGGCAGCCTTGGAAATTTCCTCTGACCGCCGGTGTAATTGGACATGTGGTCGATTCAATCGTGCCATGTGGACAGAGTATCTTCTTACTTCCCAGCAGGTTTTCATACGTACTTGTCTCATATCCCGCCTGATGGTGCTTTACTTCAGCATAGACAAGTTGGGTGCCTTACAGTACGTACTTTACAGTTCAAACAGCCTACAGGATTGGAAATTCATATACCCACGTGAATGAAAGGCATCCACTGATGCAACGGTGCGTTCTGCTTCCTCAACTCCTGAATCGCAATGTGCAACCCTTCCGCAGCGGCCATAACATCGGGAGTGCGCCCTCCACCAAAAATCCTCTCATACACGGCTCGCGCAATCTTCGGCCCATATGCGTCGGGGATGCTCCACAGCGTCCCGATCGCACCCTGGCACCCATTCGCCACGAACGCGCCCGCAAGATGCATCGCCTCGTTCACGAGCTTGTTGTCCCCCGTCGCCGTCTCGCACGCAGACAGGAACGCAAACTTGGCTTGCGGCGTGTGGATCTTTGACAGCTCTCGCAGCGTCAACCTCCCATCGAAGAGCTCCAGCCCGCTGTTCATCGCATCCGAGCCGTCTTGATGCCCATGACAAGCGAAATGGAGCCACTCCGCCGACTTGATGGCCCCTGTGACATTTTCGACCGTCGCGTCCGAATCCACAAACCGTTGAACAGAGTGAGCGCTCGGCTCGAGGATGGCCATGACCTGATTGATCTCGTTTTCGACAGAGGGTAGACGCGGCAGCTTTGGAGCAGCCGTCAGGCCAACCACCGCAACGGATTCGTCCGCCGACGTAGAGGTGCTTGAGAATTGTGCATGTCTTTCTCTCGCATGGATAAGACCTTCCAGCGTGAACGTGTACGACGAAATGAACTTGCTTTCCACTGGCGCCGCCGCATGAATGGGAAGACACGAAAATGGGCCCGAAGGACACCACCAAATCCTGCCTTCCATAATGCCATACTGTTGTGCTCAATGTAAGCAAATCACATCCAGGAAATGGAAGACTGACTTACTTCTGCGAGATCGTCGAAGACAGGCTTCACTATAGATGTCCAAACCCAGTTCAAAACGCGGTACAAAGATTCCTGTGCCTCGCGTGGGCCAGAATGATGAGGCCTTCCATAGCGATTGACGTCAACGTCTCGGGAATGAATCGCATAGGTCTTGAGTGCAATTCTAAGTTCCATCTGCATCTTTTGCAACTTTTCCATGTTCACGTTTTCCAGCCTAATCGAATGCATCTTTTCCATCTGGAGCAGAACTACAATAGCAAAGGCATGTGAACCCGAGCATGTCAAAATAATAATGGGGCCATTTTCTGCTGCCTTGAAGAGGTCTGTACACGAAGGAGGTAATAAGAACCTCTCGAAACCAGCAGTCTGTCTTATGCTTGCTAAAATTTCATTTCTTCTGACTGTGAGCATGTCTGAATTTCCAGGCATATTCTGGCCTTGTTGTATTAACAAGAGCTGTTGGGATACATTTTCTAGCTCATGAGCTTGTTCAGGCATAATATTTTTTAGATTTTCATAGTTGGCTTTCAATTGAATAGATTGTTTATGCATTATTGCCAATCCTGCCTCAAGAAACTCCACAGCTTTGGGCAGACTGTCTGAATGTATGGCAATAACAGCAGCTACTGAGGTAATATCAGAAATATTTTCCTCAACTAGTAAGCTGTGTCTAGTGCTTATAGAACTTCCCAGCCACAAAAGATCTGGCACTATAGCAAATGCGTTTGTTAAAATTTCCACCATCATAGATGTAATCATAGTCTCTGGTGCAAATGTTAAAAATTTAGCTGCAGACCAAATGCTAGATGGAGGAGCTGCAGGTGCTAAAGTAGACTGATGCAGCAGTAAAATAGCTGTTTTGAAATCTGCAAGATCTTTTAAAAGATTGAATTGACTAATATAAGCCTTGGCTAGACCTTGTTGCATATAAGACAAGAGAGGATGATTTTCAGGTGTGTTTTTAATAGCATTATGATAAAGCTCTATGGCTTCTTGAAGATCAGATATATTTTTAAATGCCTGATACTTCTGATAATATGCATTTGCCAAATTCTGCCATCTAACTGGTAGCATATGATCCAAGGGCAAGGAATTTTCAATGGCTTTATGATTATATTCAATAGCTTTATCCAGATCAGATTTGTCTTGCAGTTTTTCAAATCTATTGATGTAAAAAGCTGCAATGTTCTGGTACTGCTTGCTTTTGTCTCTGACTTCAGGCCCCGAGAATGAAGCAGAAGCCAATTGAGCATATTTAGAAGCAAGCTCCATATCTTCTGCCAGATGGAATTCATTATGCTTTATAACATAGACAGTAGCAAGACTCTGATAGCTTGCTGACAAGATAGCTGGCTCAGATGAAAACATATCTGAAGCCAGTTGCATATAATGGATAGTTATATTCATATCCTCTGGGTCTTTGAATCTCTGAAATCTGATCAGATGCAAGCCTGCAAGATTTTGAATCTTTTCTGCAGTTCCTACATCCTCATCAGATGCATTGGCTAAAGACAGCTCGCCATATTTCACAGCCATATCCAGATCCTTGATGTTTCCGAGTCTTTCATATCTGTTTATGAGTGACAAGGATAAAGTCTGCTGCCTGTTTGCAAGAACCTGTGAATTTGTGCGAGGTGTATTCTCAACAGCCAATCGGCTGTATTCAATACTGTGGTCCAGGTCATCTAGAGCAAACTGAGCTTCGAATCTCATGTGGTAGAATCCACCAAGCTTGGACTGGACATGAACCAGAACCGGATGACCTCGGGGAAGACCCTGCTCGACTTCAGGCATGTACGTGAGAACCATGTCAAGGTCACTAGCAAGGTTGTGCACTCTGTGCCTCTCCGCATACGCCTCTGCAAGACGCAACTTCCGATCAAGAAATTCGGCGTGTCCGAGCGGGGTGGAGTCAACGGCGAGCTGCCTGAAACGCACGACCAAATCGAGGTCATCTGGGTTATGAAGACGATCATAGCGCCACTCGCACAGGCGCACGACCATAAGCTGCCTGTCGACGCGAAAATCATGGTCGGGAGAGGTCCGATCTGCGACGATCAGCGCACGATCGATGGCGGCGTCCAAGTCCGCCAGGTCCTGGAGAACGCGGAAACGCTCCTGATACGCAAAAGCAAGGATGGACATCCTCCTCGTCAAGTCCGGATGAGAAGCGATCGTGCCATCGGCGGCTCCGAGATTGAGCTTCAGGAATCGCTCGAGATCAGCGACGTTGTCAACGGAGAAAGGACGGTACAAGAGTTTGGCAAGCTCGGCCATAACATCGGCAAGGCTAGGATCTCCTGGCGATTTCGAGAGCAGAGAAGCCGTCAGAGTTTCTTGCGCAGAATCAGATTCAGGCATTGTAGAGATGATGGGGGTTAGCAGGAGAGGTGCGGTTCGGATATTTCCCACGCCATTCAGGCTGTCCCGCGACGTACAAAATATAAGCGCTTTTTTTCTATCACTGTAAGGAACCTGAACGTGTAGCAAATTAGTGCCTTTCTCAGCACGGTCTCCCAGTTCTGAACAAGACCCAGCTGCGGCCACTTGTGACAAGCTACGCGTCAGAACCTCACTGCGACGCGTCAAAGACCGACTTACGACCCGAAGCCGACTCTGGGGCACGCTGCTTCTTCTCCGACCCCAATTGAAACCCTAGCAATCAGGTCCTACATCGCATAAGGGGAACAAATGCAAGGACTCGAGAGGCACATCGGTGCGGCGCATCTTTGTCCAGGCTAAGGGGAACTGAATACGTTACCTCGGCCGACAGCAAGTGGGTCCTTATGGATCCTTGTTGGGGTTGCCATGTTCGCTGAGTCTGTATTGTCTGACATTTGACAGCTGGAATGATTTGTCCCGTATTTGGGACCGGGACCCTTTTTTCAACGTCACAACCAGCCAAACGTTATGACACTCTATTGCAGTCTGAGATATCCATTCGACTGGCGACATCCAACCAGGACGTCCATCACCGTAGAAACCAAATTGAGTTTTCGTTTGAAAGTTCAGTCGGCGTCCGTCCGTCCCTGGAGCTCCCTAATGATTTAGTAGGTCTGCGTGCAAAAGTGCTCTCCACCGCTCTGCTTGTCAACTCGTACTAAATTTCGCAGGTCTCAGCCACACCGTCTGTCCTGGACGTCTTTTTCTCTTTCTGCAGGAAGAGTACACAACGGACATCTCGACGCTGGTCGCGTGCACGTCAACCAAGGACCCTGATCAATTCAATTTACAGATCACGTCCATGCCATACACACGGAATCCCCCTGCTAGCCAACGGACCCCTCGCATCACAACGGCCTCTCCTTAGCCTCTTTGTATTGCCATTGGAAGGTTGTTTCGCAGCAGCAGCCGTCCGTCCGGGGAGGAAAGCATTCTCCAAACGAAACAATGGCTACTCAATACGAACACGACAACGCTCGACTTGCAGCCTCAGCCGCTGAACGACTTTCATAATGACTACTGGATTTGGGACTGCAGCTCGCCTCACCGCACCGTCCGAGAGAGCCCGTTTAAAAAGAGCGTAGCTTCTCGTCGTTCTCCTCAGATCCAACGCATTCTCTTCTATCAACCTCGACTCCACCTCTAGCTCTCGCTCTCGACACACAAGATGCACTGTACGTCCCATTCCATTCGCATCCACCTGACCAGAAAACGCCTACCCCCCCTCCCGCTGGGACAGTCTACGACCTCGCTGGTACGATCGTGCTGTGCCACGGCTTCCTCGGTTTCGACTCTCTCGGGCCGCTGGACTACTTCAACGGCGTCAGGAACGAGCTCGAGCGGCGCGGCTGCAAGGTGATCGTGCCCAAGGTGCCCGAAACGGGGAGCATCGACGAGCGCGCTGCGGTGCTCAAGCGCGAGATCGAGGGTCTGCTTCCCGGCGTGCCGTCTAGGCTGCGCGCCGGCGTCGTCCTCCCCGCCGTACACATCATAGGTCCGTTCTACGCTTCCCCTCCCCCTTCCGCGATGTGCGTGTTCTGATGCGCACTTGTTCGAGTCTAGGACACAGCATGGGCGGGCTCGACGCGCGCCGTCTCGTGCACATGAAGGACCTCAAGTTCCGCGTGCTGTCCATCACGACGGTCAACACGCCACACCACGGATCTCCCATCGCAGAGCTGAGCAACACCATAGGTGCGTCTCATCCCCCTCCCCATCTCTGCGTCCTTTTTTTTTTTTTTTTTTTAAATTTAATTTAATTTATGTTTGCTTCGCAGGATTCGTGAGCAGGCAAGCCTGCAAATCGATTCAACGCCTGGTCGGCGGATCCGGTCGCGCGATGGACGACATGCGACCAAAGAACATGGCGGCGTTCAACGCGCGGTACAAGGACCGACCGGACGTGCGCTACTTCAGCGTCGCGTCGCAGTTCAGGCCTGCGATCAACCACTTGTTCTTGTGCGTGATGCATGCATGCTGTCCGGCTAGCGCTGCAGCTATAGCTTTTTTTTTTTTCCTTTTTCTTTCCTTTTTTTTTTTTCTGGACCCTAACCCTTTGACGCGACTCGCAGCGCGACGCACAAGATCATCCGAGCGAGCGAAGGACGAGACGCCAAGTTCTACCCGGCCGCGTACGGCCCGAACGACGGAATGGTCGCCGTCACCTCTGCACGCTGGGTGAGTCCCGAGAATCTCCCCCCCCCCACCATCGTCTCCCTCTCTCCTACCACTCGTTTCTCACATCACAACAGGGCAAGCACCTCGACATCATCCACGCAGAGACGAGCCATCTCGGAGTCGTACGTTTGTCTTCCCGAACTCGTTTCGATCTTGCTGATACGCAACCCCTCTTTTTCTTTTTTTTTTTCTTTCTGCTCCGCTTTTCCCGCAGATCGGTTGGGGATTCTGGATCGGAGGTCTCGCAGGCGAGACCGACTACGACGCCAAGACGGAGCTGTACCCAGCTCTGGTCGAGAACATCGCGTTGAACGTGGAGGGCAAACACAGGAAATGAGAAGATGAACGATGAACCTCACTCGTTTGTAGCTAGGATACAATACACTAATCCACTCATTTGTCCCGAGACGTCAAAACACAATGTACCTGTCCCATTCTTCACACTCTTCGCGATCAGGGTCAGCGCCAGACCGGAACGACGAAAATAGTTTTCGAGGTTTTGACGTCTTGACAGGTAGTTCATCTACGGCAGCCTTACATTAGGCCTCGACCCCCCCATAAAAATCATTATCCCTCACCATGCTCGCACACGACGCGTCTGACGACCAGATTGACGCCCATCCCACCCAAATCCTCTCGCAGCTTCCGCTCATCGCACAACAGCGGATACGCAGCATCGCCCTCCACAACAACGTCCCTCAACTCCCCCAACCCAACACACGCAACTCTCAGCGCCTCTTCAAGCGCCTCATAGTCCGGCGCGCTGGCCGCAACGTGCGCAGGCACAACGACCGAGATCACACGCACATTCACGGGCAAAAACGCGCTCGCTTTCAAAAACAAGCTCATGTCCGCACGAAACGCGCCGAGCGCACCATGCGCGCGCAGCGCCGCGTCAAACTCGAGCGGCCACACGTCCTCCAGCCAAAGCTCTTCCAAGCTCTCGACAAGACACCCCCACGCCGGCCACGCAAACGCGTTGCGCGCAAAGGGGTGCACGGTCTCGAGCACCTCGAGCCTCGTCAGCTTGGCGCGCGTGCGCGGCAGGATCTGCGTCAGGTCTTCTTCGGCCGAGAATGTGCACCGTTCGAGGCGCAGCTTCGTCAGGCGCGCGAGCTCGGGCCAGGAGGTGTCCAGTGCGGCGTGCGGGTGGTGCGACGCCGAGGACGGGGCGGACGAGGCGCTGTGGAAGGCGAACCCGCAGAGCGTCAGCTCGCGCAGTGCCTGGAAGTGGGCCGGTCGCGGGCTCCGAGAAGGCTGAGGAATCGGCGCATCGTCCTCATCCTCATCCACAGCGGTGACGCGCAGCGATTCGATAAACGGGTTCCGCTCCGGCACAAGATCCTCAACCTACGCAACCGCATCAGCCCATCCACCCGCATGCACAAACGGCCAGCGGAACTCACCCTCGCAAGAACGTCCACCTCCTTCGCACCACGACACAGATCCAAAAGCTGCTTCTGGAGCAGGACGAGCCTCCGCGGCGTCCGCGCCACGCCAGGCATCTTTGCATGCACGAGCGCCGTCGGCGGACGCGCACGGCTCCTGGGGAGACGCAGCGTGCGAACGAGACCGGGCAAGTCTCTGTCCGAGCCAGACACGGTACCAGCACCAGACCCGGCCTCGCGCAGCGTGCGGAGAAAGAGCTCGCACGCGCGAGACGTAAGCAGCTCCACGTGTTCATAGAGGACCTGCGTCGCCGGTCCATACCAAGCGCGGCACACGCGGGGCGCAGAGACGAGCGCAACGGCGTCGTGGGATTTGGCGTAGTGCTGCCGCTTGAGGAACGGCGACGAGGTGGCGACGATCCGCGTGAACGAGGAGAGCTGTGGAACGGCGCGGCGCGGGACGTGTCGGAGGATGATGAGGAGGATCTCCGGTGGAAGTGACGACGCGGCTGAGGATGATCGAATTTGAATTTGTTTGTACATGCGGTTGATCAGCGATGTTTTGAGGATGTTGAGCAGCTGAGAGAAAAAGCTCACAAAGAATGAAAGCATTGCTTTTTTGAAAAATAGGACAGTGGTCGAGGTTTTAAATGAACAAAGAGTTACATGTGATAACACTATTGAATTGACTTGTCCATATCAAACAGCAACACCTCTGCCGTGACGTCTCCCGCGTTATCAAACCTCATCAACACGCCACCCTGATCAAACGCCAGATACGCTCCATCGCCCTCTTTCAACACCAGCTCCTCCGTCCCAGAGACGATCCTGACCGTCGCACCTCGCGCCTTGCCAGCATTGTACCCGCTCGTCTGAACGACGTGCACGTACCCCTTCGTTCCCCGCACGCGCATCTCCCGCACGGCTCCCTTCTCCAGCAACGTCGCATACAGCGTCAAGTCGCTCTGCACCGGCGCCGGACCCGGCGCGCTCCTCTCCAAGCTCACCTCATCCGCACCTGCGCCCTTACTCGCGCCGCCCTTCGCACCGCCTCTGGCCTCCCACGCAGGAGCCACAACGCGCACCCACCCCTCCTTCTTGCGCCCATCTCCAAACTCGCGCGTGTAATACGCCGGCTCGAGGCGCGGCGTCGCAGGCACGGCCCAGATCTGAAGAAAATGCACCTGTCGAGGTCCGTGCGCCTTTTCAGAGTGCGATATCCCCGTCCCGGCCGAGGTCAGCTGCACCGCGCCCCGTCGGAGGATTTCGGTGTTGCCCATCGAGTCTTTGCTGGTTTCGTCGTGATAAAATAGTGGAGTGTTTAGACGGAAGGGTTTGCTGGTGAGTGTGGGGCGACTACGCACTGCTCGAGCTCGCCGGAGACGACGTATGAGAAGATCTCAAATTCGCGATGCGAGTGCGTGCCGAAGCCTGTCCGAGGCTCGACGCGGTCCTCGTTGATGACGCGAAGCGGGCCATACCGCTCGTGCTCCGAATCTTGATACCTGGCGTCAAGCACATAAGTTGCGAATCAGACCGGACATCGCTCGGGTGAGAAAACGCCACATTGCAAAGGAAAAGGTGTGAAAGGTCTTGAGCCAGCCGTGATCTGCGTGTCCTCGCTCTTCGCTCCTTCTTGGGATGAACTTGGCGAGCGGTTCGAAAGTGGACGTCGACATTGTGGAGCGGTAGAGCGGGATTCGGGATAGATATGTCGAAGCACGTCGATGCTTGGTGCGAGGACTGTATATACAGGCAGGAAGCGCTTGCATGCCTCATCTTGATGTGTAAAAAGCAATAGTCACCAAGTTGCCTGTTCTGGTGCGAGCAGACCCACGCAGAGCGTCGATGATGAGTCATGCGCATGAACTTGAAGAGAGCTTGATGACTCCCTCCCCGGAACGCGCCACAAGTTTCCGCTTCAAGAAAGAAAAAAAAAGACGATGGCAACTCCCCCATGGTCTCAGCTCGGCGTATATGCCTGAATACTCGACATGTCCAGATGTTGGTGACTCTACGCACAAGTTACAGCCCAGCTCAGCAACCACCGCAATGGACCCCAATGATAGATTATAGATTGCTCTGCGCGACATCGACTGCATTTATCAGCGTCCCCCGCCCGTCATCTATACTCCTATACCATACCAACAGCGCATTTCCGTCCTTCTCGCCCGGCTCAGGTGCGGAATGACTGCAACTTGCTTGCATATTTCATCTTTTTTTTTTTTTTCTTCTTCTCTTTTGTGTGTTTTGATGAAAAGGCGGTTTGGTTCCGCTTGGGCGGGGTGAGCGACCACGGCGGTCGACGTCCTGGAACAAATCTCTCTTCGGTATGATATATATGTATATGAGCTCGACAGTCCGTTCACGTCTTCTGTGTGACCCTGGCACAGTATGGACGCTCTCGGTGTGCTTGACATTTTCCAGATTGGAAAGAATAAAAAAATAAAGAAAGCTGTTGTTGTCCGTTGACGAGTCGAGCACAGTACATGCAAGGTAAACCGCTTCAGAGTCTCCCATCGCTGCGGCGTTGACCGTCCGATAAAGCTTCGTCTCTAGCGCTGCTAGTGCGTCACCTCCCCTTTTGCTAATCGGTTCTGCGTTTGACTTTGGAAAATCCCAAGGTTTACGACTATCTGGTCACATTGGGGCTGGAGGTGAGCCTGAGCAGCGGCGGTTTTAGACCGTGAGATGGGGGAGGGGGGGTCTCACTCGAAACAACAATACAATGACCAGGTCGAACTCGTGTGGAAACCAAAATGGGGCTTCATCGAAGTCCTCTTCTTCACATGTCGATACTCCGCCCTGATAGACGTGTCGATCGTCGTGTTCTGTGCGCTCCATTGGCCTCTGTCAAGGTTGTCTTTGAACATGACCGACTCGCTGTTTGCAGATGATTCGGTGCCAGGATTGTCTTACACCGTGCGTACGCGCCCTTTCCGATTCTTGGTGAAAAAGTGCATTGTGCGATCTCGGCTCTGCAGGAACGCTCGTGTCAAGCCGTGCAGATCGTGACAAAGCGTGAGCGGAGCCTGCCTAAGCTGGGTGGGTCGTCATTGGCTTATTGGTTCTCTCCTTTGGAAGTTTTGCTCCTGTTCGGCTTGGGATCGGCAGAGGGTACGTGGGACGTCTCGTTTGTGCCCACGAGACTGACTAGGCTTGTTCAGCGATTCTCTGCGTACGGACATACGCCCTCTGGGGAAACGAGCGCAAAATTGGCATCTTTCTCTTTGTATTCTTTTTTGTACGTCGTGTTGCCACACGCGCAGATGATGTCTGTATGTCTGACCTGATTCCTCAGGCGTTTTACATTCCTGAAACCGTTCTGCTTGTCATGTACCTACGCTCTGTCAAATGTGCGTTCTCGCACCGGAGATTTGCTTCCCTGTCTCACATGACTCGATCCGTTTGCCCTAAAGACATCCTTCCGGTCGCTGGCACAGACCTCCCCGTTTTCTCGGGCTGCTGGCCGATGCAAGGGTTTGACTTTGTGTTTGCGTTATTTATACTGTTGTTGATCAGCGAGATGAGTAAGTCTGCAATTGGCGATTTGGTAGACAGGTCTCTGACGATTTTACGTGTCAGTCATTATCGTCATGACTCTTTTGGCGTGGGTTTGGAAATACCGACACGCCCGGACTAGACTTTTCCAGACGCTGTACAGAGACAGCATCTTATATTTCCTCTCCATATTTCGTCCGTGGCTTTCTTCCCTTTGCCAGTCCTGCCGAGTCACTCCATGCTGAGATTGTACTCCGTGCTTTTTAGTCGCTTCGGCTACAAATGTCATCATTATGAAGGCGGCGCCCCCAAACTACGTCATTCTGCTCGCCATGTTCGTCCATCTCTCTCCCGCATGCGTTGTCCCTCCCCTGTTCATTGTCCGAAATTTCCTCATGTAGATACCAGCGCGTCCTTCACAGCGTGCTGTCCACACGCGTTCTTTTGCACGTCCGAGAGGCGAGCCTTGAGGACCCGACGGTCGGACGGGCGAAGCGTATCGGCGCTGCAGTTCCGTTCTGCGAATGGGCACGACCATGGCGTCGCATGGGCAATCGTGACTTTAGTGTATGCCATGTTGGAAAATGCGAGCTTCAAGCATGCGCCCTGCGCTCTGGCACGCACGATGCGCGAGGCTAGATTGCTCTTTTTCCCCGTGAATGATATTCCAGTGCTTGATTTCACCAATCTATAGCATGTCTTTTATCGAACTTTTTCAAAAAAACGGTTCGCGGCCCTTTGGCCCCTTTTCGTGTTATCTCTCTCCAATCCGAATGCGGCAAGATTGAAATTTGCAAACACGCATCATCTCAATCTGTAATTTCCGTCCCTGATCGCCTCTGATCGTCCGTTTTTTCCATTGGGCAGTGGGCAGTGTGGGCACACATTGCAGATGATTGAATGGCAGGCTGTGTCTCCGCGACGGCGGGCTCCTGTTTCGAGGTGCGCAAGGTTATGTTACGGGAACCTACGGAAGTGTTGCACCGCAATGCACCCCCAAGACTGTTTTCGTGGCGGTCGTATGCGGTCCCGGATGAGCTGTGTGCACTAGGCAGTGATGCCAGAACGCCAATAATAGCATCATCTGTGGATGGCCATTTGATTCCCGGATCAATAATAGAAGCAGATGGTCCTGAGGTCATCAGATCTGGGTTTTTTTGTCACAGTCAAAACAGTGATAGGAGCTCTTCTACAGCCTCAGCTCGGTGCACGGCCTGGACGTCTGAACGGGTGAAATCAGATCCGTTTCGGCGTCTCAGCCATCTGAGTGTACTGGTAATGTCTGCCGCAAATTGCAGAGCGTGCCACATCATGTATCCGAGTTGAATCAGTGTCGAATCACATCATCGCCTGATTGTTTTAGCCAAGCAAATTGCATTACATCATCCACAAGAGTTTGTATCGTCGTCAACGGAACTTGCAACACTATATAAAAAAAAAGCTAAGCTCTGCAAGACACGTTTGAATTCTTCGATAGATGATACGTCAAAATACACTCATCGTTTCCCCCGCCTCGTTCATTTAGCGCTTGGCATGGCAGTGCGAATTCCGTTTCTCTCGCCCATGTTTGACTCCGAGGCAACAACAACTATCATCTATA
The DNA here is from genome assembly GCA_030407095.1 of Macrocybe indica. NCBI lineage: Eukaryota > Fungi > Basidiomycota > Agaricomycetes > Agaricales > Callistosporiaceae > Macrocybe > Macrocybe indica. The sequence continues at coordinate 2,324,793 of JARFTL010000005.1, forward strand.
GACATTCGCCATCTCGGTCGTCTTAATTTCTGATGAAAATGCGCTAGCTCCACTTGATGGGCGATCAACCAGGGCGGTCAATGCCCGCAAAGAACCTCATCACCTCGATAAATACCTCCCCGTTCGTCTCACATGGGGACCACTCGCGATCTAGTACTCATCGCACTCTTTCTTTTCCCTGACCGCTCCTTCTCTTCTTCCACCCGTCTTTGCACTGTATTACTACGAACATGGGGCCCCTGGATTCGCTGAACATTTTGCAGACCGGAAAGGTGAGTCGATGGAAAAGGATCGCTGTGCGTGGTTCAGAGGGCCGGGCTGACAAGGTACGGACCGCAGTACATGCAAGGTGAAATTCGTCCGTTCTTCCCTGCCGCCGATGAAGTTTTCTGAGTCTCCGGCCGTCGCGCGCAAGTTTCCTCCCTGGCGCTGCTGGTACGCCTGGTTCCCTCCGCGGCTTCCGGTTCGACTTTTGACTTGAGAGACTAAAGGTTTATGATTATTTGATCACGCTCGACTTGGAGGTATGCTTCGGACGACGGACCGTTCCGCCTTGTCTAAAACGCACGATAAGGTCGAGCTGGTGTGGAAGCCGAAATGGAGCGTCATCAAAGTGCTCTTCTTCCTCTGTCGGTACTCTGCCCTCGTCGACGTGCCTCTGATGGTCTTTTGTACGTTTCGCTCGCTTTTCGCGCCAAACTTCGATGTGAACATCTCCGCGTTGTTAGATGATTCCCTACCGGGGCTGTCTTACAACGTACGTCGCGACCCTTCCATCGCGTCTGGGTTCACATCCTCATCCCAACCGTCCAGGAACGATCATGTCGCATTATCAACATTGTATCAGAATGTGAGCGGATCGACACGACACGTACATCGTCCGTAGTGACCATATCGTTTTTATAAAGCCTTAATCCTGTTGGGCTTGGGATCGGCCGAGGGTGAGCGGTCCAAAATCAACCAGGGCGCGTTCACGGTTGTCTGACCTTTTTTCTCACAGCCATTCTCTGCGTACGGACGTATGCTCTCTGGGGAAATGAGCGCAAAATCGGGATCTTTCTTTCCGTGTTCTTCTTCGTGCGTCACACAAGTCGCACTCTTGAATCCCACAGGGGCGTCCGTCTGACCAAGCGTCAATATCCTTCAGGCGTGCTATATTCCCGAGATCATCTTGGTCGCGTTGTATCTGCATTCCGTCAAGTGTGCGTCGCACGTCTCCTGTCCGCTTTCCCACTGGATCTGACGTTTTCCCTGTCATCGAAAGTCTTCCTTCCGATCCCCGGCTTGAATATACCCGCCCTATCGGGATGCTGGCCGCTGAACGGTCTCGATCGCTTGTTCGCGCTGTTCATGCTGTTGTTGATCAGCGAGACAGGTCAGTCCCGCCCCTCCGAATCGCAAACTTGCTCAACCCTGATTTTCAATTTTCACCTTACAGTCGTCATCATCCTCACTCTTTGCGCGTGGATTTGGAAATACCGACATGCGCGGACGAGACTTTTTCAGACGCTGTATCGAGACAGCATTTTGTATTTTGGCTCAATATTCCGTCCGTTGCCTTCTGTCCTTCACCGCTTTACGTTCACAAGCCTTGCTGAATTGTGTTTTCCTTTTCTTTTTTTTTTTTTGCGTCTTCAGTCGCTTCGGCTGCGAACGTTATCATGATGAAGGCGGCTCCGCCGGAATACGTCAGCCTGCTCGCAATGTACCGTCGATCGGTTTTTCTCTTAAACGCATGCGGACCTTTTTCAGCTGACTGCCCGTCTTTAGCTATCAACGTGTCCTTCACAGCGTGCTGTCCGCACGTGTCCTGCTGCACGTCCGAGAAGCGAGTCTCGACGACCCGATAATCGGGCGACGAAGCATATCGGCGCTGCAATTTGGCTCGTCGAACGGGACGACGATGGTATCACACCATCAATATTAGTCTTTCTTTTCTTTCCTGGAGGTTCTCGTATTGAGCATGTTTAAGTTGTATTACAGTAATTATTTGTCTTCTTGGATTCCTTACGACGGCTTGTGTTAAAAATGATCATATGTTCTGATTTCTGCTGTTGAGTTCTTGCTATGCCTTGTCAGTGACTACTCTCCGGCGGTATCCTGTCGTCCCTCACAATCACAAAGGCGGCGCTTCGCTTAGGAACTCCCGCTCAAGGCAACAACATCTCGACTTCAATCGAGTAGAGAACGGCACGTCATGGGGCAAAGTCCATGGCAAGCACCACAATATGGAACCGGGGTCATTTTACTTGTGATAAACTTCACATTTTGACGTGCATAAGGTAGACATGTGGGATGCGTGATAACAATACAGAGGTGAGCAGAAAGCAGAGAGCAAGTGAATCAAATTAGATCAATAATGGATGGCCAGATGCTGCGGAGACGGATGCGTTAGTAAACAGGAACTATTGAGACGCCGAGAGACTGGCTTGCCTCAAAAGACCAACAAGAACTTGCAGGAGAGCGAGAAGGAAAGGAATCCAACTGATAGGAAAAGGTCAGCGTTCCTGGAGGACTACATCGGGACAACAAGGAGCTTTACGTGGACATGTTGAAATCGGCGGCTCTGTACAAGCCCATTGTGGCGAAACCAAGTATAGCCGATCCAATGACGGCCCCAGCAACGCTCAGAATTAGAAACGTGAGCAAGACGATCAGCGAAAACGCAAGCCTCGACCGTCGCTCTTTCTCTCTCGTGCGCCTCGTGCCTACACGATGCAGGTAAATTTCGTGAGATTCGGCACGTGGAGAGAGCGACGACGACGCGATTGGGGACAGAGGGTATGATTGCGAAGGTTGGGTATTGTTATCGTGATGAGGATGGATGTATTGATGGTAGTGCTGGCGCGCAAAGGGGCGAGGTGAAGGAGGAAAGTTCAAGTTCCAGAACGCATAGAGTCCGCAGACGATAAACATGGGTGTATAGAATATGAGCGTCCAATACAGCGTGAATCGGAAAATATCTTTGTTGTGTAACGCAGTCAGCCACAAGTAGAGCAACTCTAAACCATTGTGCAGACGGACCTTCCGCACGATAGAGATAAGCACCATCTGGCTGGACCGGGTCACGATGCTCTATGTGCAAGATTTCAACGCTTGGATCGTATAACGATGGCCAAGGAGGAGGATGGGTGCGATTTCCGGGTGTCATTGTCTATGTTTTCTAGGAGGGAGACGTAAGAGATTCAGATGTGCCTTTCCCACCAGAAACCAGGCATATCGCCCTTGTAGGCCCAGAACGAGTAAAGCAAGGGCACAAAAAGCCTCGTCGTCCTTCGTCGAAGGCGAAAGCAGGAAACCTGACACAGGTCTCAGTGTTCACGTGCCCATCTAAATTCCATGTGACTTTATATCACGTGCCTGAGCTCTCATCTAATCTCAAGCCATTTCAACAGCGTCCAAACGACTGTTCATTACAGGAACATTTATTTTCCTTATGTTTTACACACTTTTGAGGCTGTGACGCTTTTGTGTGGGTCATCTGTGTAGCCCATAAACATATCAAGCCCTCACAAGTATAAGCACCCCAGCTGCAGTATTTTTCCGTGTCCTGTATCTAGTGTTGTGCCATTTTAGAAAACAATTCTGCCAAACTGGCGATTGCCAGCAAAATTTGAGGCGGGCGCTGTGGAACTTGGTAGACTATACTGTCATTTATGATAACGTACCCAACCTCTCATGAAATTTCAATTCTATGTATGAGGACATCACCCTTGTCCTGACCCCAATAGCTGAATGCTGTGCTGTCAAAAGCTGTTAACAAGAACGTAGACAAATTTGAATTGCAATTACTCTGACACTTTGTTTGAGGGCGAGGGATGCGACAACACACCTTTCCATATATCACATCGATCACGCCTCAAATAGCATGCATTGCAGATTGGCAATGTGCGAATTATGTAGAAGAAAATTTGAGCCAAATTTTGCCATTTTCGGCAAATGGCAAAATTTGCCTGGCGATTGGCAAACTCCGGCTTGCTGAATTCTGCAGACTGCTGCTGTTACTGGGCACGATGAACAATGAACATTCGCCATTCCCCGAACACTGTGCCTAACACGTGATGAATGATTGCCGAACTTGTTGATTGATTACCCTGCGTGATGCGATCTGTGAGATCTGCCGTGCACGGCTGATGCGTACTGACTGTGCACTGGCAAAGATGTACGTTCCGTGCACGGCCAATGAGGGTTCGACCATGCATGGGCAAAGACAAATGTTGTGCACTGCGATACATCTTCCAATACAAGGCTTCGTCAGGATGGAATATAAAAACCCATAATAATTTTTTTTTTGTACTCTTCACTGCTCTTCTGCTGCTTTGACTGTATATGGATTTCGTTCAGAAACTGATATCAGGTGAAGAGCTGAACTATCTGAAGTGTCACATATGGCGAATTACACCCATCTTAACATGCGTTTCGCAACCCAATATTGGCAGGCAGTTTCGAAAGGCAGGAGTCTGTTTTTGTATCTAATACACTACATGCTGATGTGCCTTGAATAACTTCGGTTCTTTCCAGTGTGAGGGAAATAATAGAGAGCTAGAAAGCTGCGATTGCAACCAATTTTGGTTCCTAGACACGTTACAGAATGGCCAGCCATGCAATGGCAAGCTGTGTCTAAAACGCAAAGGTAATAAGCTGCCTCGGGGCATTCAGTCAGACTGTCCTCGTTCGCTCTGCAGTTACTGCTGCAAAGGTCAGGCGAGGGCTGAGAGAGTAATCTGTTCCAGCCCGTCTCATCTTAAAGGACAAACCAACGAGTTTTCCAAAGCCGGTTGGCGCATTCGCAGCGGTAACGGATGTGGAAGGGGAGGAAGCCCGTGCCCAGGACGGCAACACACAGGTTAGGGGTAATATTTAACATAAAGACTGAAATATTGATCATTGGAATTAGACACTCTCCAGGCATATGGCACAAACCGTGTCTCTCCAGGACGACATGCAGGACCTGATGATCATCTTGAGGATGTCAATCCATCCCTCATTTCTTCGCCAGCGGTTTCAATATCCAGCCCGGCTCCAGCAGCATATTTTTCAGAGCCAGCCCAGCTCACTTCGCCGGTGATTCCTGACTTATTTTCACTTCCAATCACATCTCCCCCAAGTCTAACTCCTACTGCATCTGGTGGAAGAGACATCCTGCAATCGGATCAAACTGCGACCCTCGATCCAGGACATTTGCCAAGATGCTATGTCCCACTTATGTCGCCAAACTCACAGCAAGAGGTAATGGGAGCCCTTCACTTGCTGATTCTCGCCAGCAGAAGAATCGGGCACGTATAGACAATCAGTCGCTGATCACATTTGAATGGTGGAGTTCATTGAACGTGAGCATTACTACTTCATCATCTAGCAATTATCATGCTCACGAGTAGTTACAGAAGGAGGACGTTCTTGTTATCGAAATATCTGTCAAGACCTTCCCCTTCTTTCATCCTCGAGATAGTGCTGAGCTCTCTATCTTGATCGGAGCAGATGAATTTTATGATTTGGATTTATATGGTATCTGGGACGGTCTTAAATGGATGATCACAAGCACAGCTAGGAAGATTCGCCTTGGCAAACACCTTATACTGCATTCCCGTTCTGTCACAGGCCAGGTTCCCCCAGACACCATCTCTTCATTGTTACGATTTCAACGCCAATCGTTATCTTGACGATGGACACGTGACCCAATAATCACCTGACAACACACGTGATACAAACGCGACGCGACGGACAAGATACGATGTGAAGACTTGAAGGAAACCCTATAGCAATGACGCATCATCAGGGCAAAGGGTTATGACGAAACGCCTACAGGATATCATGAGGAGCGTAGTCGTAATTCAGCTCAAACGACGGAACAGGGTGGAGGGTTCTACATAACACGAGGATAGCATATGTATGTCGAGGTCCGTGCTCGAGGATCGTAGCATATAAATAGCCAGAATGTACGTAGTAGAACTCAGCTTCGAGTTGGCTAGTTAATAGCATTCTTCTCCCCGCCTCTCACCTCTCGAGATAGTCAGAGTGACCTGCGCGCAGATTTGGTCTTGTGTAGCAAAAACTCGAAGCTTCTCATCGCGCACCTCACCGCTCTTAGCTCTTCGCTCTCCGCTGCCCTTCCTTTGTTGCCCGACGGTCCCAAGTGCTGTGCAACCAAAGGAACCCGCTGCGTCGTCATATCTCTTCTCCAAAAACATTACTAACCTGCCAATTACCAATCCCCATTCCCTACCCCGTGCCAACCCCTATTCTGATCTCTATCTGTGGTCCTTGTTCATTGCATTTGGAAGTGCGAGAGGACTAAGGGTAACGTTGAGCCCGACCCTGTCCGAATCGAACATCAAAAGGCTGTGCTAGGGTAATCTTCAGAGAGCCCTACCGTGCGTTTGACCGGGTAGTTTGTTGACCCGGGACGTACCAAAGCAAGAGAGATCAGAGGACTCGGACGTGTGGATAGTCCCCACCCTTCGACCGACCCTTCAAACATGCCCTTGAAAGTCGTTGTCGGAGACGTGTGCTGACCCAAAACGAGAAAGGGATCGCCAGACCGCTGGGATCTCTGATGACGAAACCTTCCTTAACTGCCGTTGGGGGCATCCTTGTAGCTACGAGGATTCGAGCCGACCCTTCCACAGTTTAACAGGCACCCTCCACCTTTTCCCGGACCCAACCAAAGCAGGAGTCGACGGTCGCGTGCCGCCTGCATGGTACTAATCGACTATTCTATTGGACGAAATCATCAAGTCACCAACCTCTCCTCTTTCCGCACACGAATCCGCTGTAATCCCCTTTACCGAAGCCATATCGGTTATACCCTCATCCGAAAGAACCTTCACCTCCGAAACCGAGTAGTCGAGGTCGAATACGAATATTGGACCAACTATTACCCCAACCTATCCCCGCGACACATTCCAGGAAACTTCATTTGGGACGAAGATCCCCCGGAACTTCACTTTTACCCTCGACGAAGAGAAGCACCCAAACGACACCCATAATGGAATTCATCCCTGCTCTCTTCACCTTCATCACAGTCATCCTCACTACCCTTTTCGCCGCACACCCGCTTGCCTTAGCTTGGGGCACCCTTCGAAACAACCCTCAACAAGCAGAACAGGTACAGAATGCGACTCGGACTTTGGTCGATGCGATCAAAGAAGAACTGGATTTGGGCAAGAAGCCCAAAAGAACGAAATCGGAACCACCGGATCCATATAAAGGGGAACCCGGCCTGATCGGAAGTTGGCTTCGACGAATGGAAGTCTACTTCGACAAGGAGGAGATCACGAACAAATGGGACATGATCACCTATGCACTGCAACGGATCACGGGAGGCAAGGCCGAACGTGCACAGAACTGGGCGGACTCCAAGCTACAAGAGTGGCTGGAGTTCAAAACAGAATTGAACGGTCGCAGGCAGGAGTTCGGATACCACTCCATCTATGATGACTGGGAACACGGACGCGTCATTACGCCGGCAACGGCTAACACTCCGGAAGTCAGGACGAACCCACTTGGACACCTCCCACCATTCAAAGATTGGGAAGAGTTCAAGGCAGAGGCCAGAGAATTCTTCATGACTACGGAAACCTGGAACGACGTGATTATTCGGATTAAAGGACTGTCGCAACACTGATGACCGGTCGAGGACTATATCGTTGAATTCCGGAGCTGGGCTCCCTTGACAGAATACAACGACATTGCGCTCATCGACATCTTTAAACACGGACTTGACCAGGCACTCGGACGATGGATTATCGAACTAGGAGGTGTCCACGAGGAGGACATCGACTGGTGGTACAAACGCGCTACGGAACTGGACTGGCAGTATCGCCAGGCCCAAAAGGAATTTGGGGTGAAAGAGCGATTCGCTCCCAAACCAACACAGAAACCAGCACAAGAGACGACGGCACCTAAGGGGCAAACTCCGGCACCAGTAACCGGTAATGCTCAAGGACGGCCCGACCCTAACGCCATGGACGTCGACCGATTGAGACGTGAAGGACGCTGCTTCTGGTGTGGCAAGAAAGGACATCTCAGATGCAACTGTCCAACGAACACCCGGCCGAGATATACGACTAGGAACGTGGAGGCTAAGGACGAACCTGCCGCCACCCATATCGAAGAAATGAACCAGGGTTTTCAGTAGAGCTGGGAAGAAGCACTGCTTCGCCGGCTGACTATGTATCGTCGAATATTAATATAAGGGACATTCCCGACCTTAAAGAATATTTCGAACGAGAAGGTGCACGAGAGTTCGGTCTCGTAAAAGGATATACCCTACCCTGGGTGGCACAACAGATCTATCGGCAGGACGAGTCTAAGGCATACTCAATCCTTAAGGCATGGACGGACCAATCGCGACAGAAGGACATCTCTCTGGAAAGACTCCGTGAGATCAACCAAATGAATGATCACGACGCTCTCCACACATTGTTCGACCTCAAGCAGAAACCACGATTTATCAGAGGCGGAAACGGAAACCAGATGGATGTACCCCTAACGATCACGACTTTGGACACTGGACGGACACATAGTGTGAAAGCACTGCTCGACACAGGATGCACTGGATCCTGCATAGACCGGAAATTCGTTAAAGAAAAGGAGATCAACACAAAATGATATCCTATTCCCATCCCGGTCCATAACGCAGATGGAACCCATAACATGGCGGGTGATATACGCGAATATGTCGAACTAAGAGTCCGCGTCCAGGACCACGTCGAGCGAATGGTCTTCTCGGTTACTGAACTCGGAAAGGGCCAGATTTTCATCGGTTATGAGTGGGTTAAACGTCACAACCCTCAAATCGATTGGAAAACGGAAAAGATCACGTTTGACCAATGCCCTGAAGAGTGTCAGCGAATTATCCGAACAGGAAACCCTGAAGATGATGACACCTCTACCGAGACGAATGAGGTTGATTTCGAAAACGGAGAAAAACTCTTGATGATCGACGTAAACCGAGAGTTTCATCTAAGGGCTTTCCAGACGATGGCTTCCAAACTGGCAGAAGCGACGACAAAGACGGCAAAGGTGAAAACCTTTGAAGAAATCATACCGGAAGAATATCACTGTTTCAAGGATTCAGTGTTCGGAAAAGAGTCGTTCGATGAACTACCACCACGACGACCTTGGGACCATGCGATCGAACTCATCCCAGGAGCCAAACTCCAGGATTGCAAGGTCTACCCTCTGACGCTGGATGAACAGAAACAGCTGGATGCATTCTTAGACGAGAACCTGAACACCGGACGAATCAGACCATCGAAGTCGCCAATGGCCTCACCCTTCTTCTTCGTGAAAAAGAAGGACGGATCCCTATGACCCGTACAGGACTATCGGAAATTGAACGACGTGACGATAAAGAACAAATACCCACTACCCCTGATTCAGGAACTGATCGACAAACTGAAAGGGGCAAAGTTCTTTACAAAGCTTGACATCTGATGGGGATACAATAATGTCCGTATGAAAGAAGGTGACGAATGGAAGGCCGCATTTCGGACAAACCGGGGAATGTTCGAACCCCTGGTCATGTTCTTCGGACTGATGAATTCACCGGCTACCTTCCAAACAATGATGAACACGATCTTCAAGAACGAGATCGATCAGGGACACGTGATAATCTACATGGATGACATCCTCATCTTCAACAAAGATCTGGATAAACATAGACAACTCGTCCAACGTGTACTGGAAAAGCTAAGGGACAACAAGCTTTACCTGAAACCCAAGAAATGTTCATTTCATCAGCTGGAAGTAGAGTACCTCGGAATGATTGTCTCGGAGAATGGCATCAAAATGGATCCCGTAAAAGTCGAAGGTGTCAAAGATTGGCCAAAACCCACATGCAAACGAGATATCCAACAATTCTTAGGCTTTTGTAACTTCTACCGGCGCTTCATTGAAGGATTCGCAAAGATCGCGAAACCCTTAACAGAGCTAACCGGAAAAGCCAACTGGATGTGGGAAAAAGCCCAAAACGACACATTCAACGGATTAAAGAATCGGATCTGTTCGGCACCGATCATTGCAATGCCCCAAGACAATGGAAAGTTCCGAATGGAAGTCGATGCTTCGAATTACGCAATAGGAGGCATCCTTTCACAGGAACAATCCAATGGTACCTGAAGACCGGTCGCATTCATGTTGAAGTCATTGAACCCGATGGAACGGAACTACGAGATCTACGATAAAGAGATGCTCGCGATCATGACGGGACTTGAGGAATGGCGTCAATATCTCTGTGGCGCTAAACAGAAATTCGAGATTTGGACAGACCATAAAAATCTCGAATACTTCCAAAAGCCTCAGAAGCTGAATCGTCGACAAGCTCGCTGAATCTCGGAACTTCAGGACTATGACTTTATCCTGGAGCACAAACCCGGAAAATCAATGACAAAGGCAGACAGTCTGTCGAGACGACCAGACCATGAGAAGGGGGAGAACGATAACGAGAACGTCGTACTCCTAAAGCCGGAAAACTTTCGCTGACTTTTTATGGCAAAAATCACACCGATACCAGAGTTCCAAGACATGCTGAACCAGATAAAACGGGCCTGGAAGCAAAGAGAACCCGAAGTTCAGAAACGTCTTGATGCAGGCGAACACGGCTGGGAGGAAAACGACCGAATCGTCACATGGTTAAAACGGTACTACGTCCCAAAAAGCCAAAAGATAAGGGAACGGATCATTGAAATTCACCACTCTGATCAAATCTCGGGACACCCAGGACAGACAAAAACGCACGAGCTGATCACGCATAACTTCTGGTGGCCCAAAATGATGAATGACATCAAGGCATACGTCAAAGGATGTGACAAATGCCAGCGAACGAAGATCATCAGAGATCGGAAGCATGCTCCACTTCACCCAAATGAAGTACCAAAGGAACCATGGGAGATTATCTCGGTAGATCTCATCGGACCACTCCCCACATCTCAGGGATTCAACGGTGTAATGGTAACGGTAGATCGGTTCACCAAGGGAGCCAAATTCATACCGGTCAATATGGAAATTATGGCAGAAGGAGTCGCCCGTAAACTACGCGACACTATATTCTCGAATTACGGACTCCCCAAGAAAGTCATTAGCGACAGAGGACCACAATTCGTCTCGAACTTCATGAAGGACCTCTACGCACTTTTGGGAGTCAAAGGAGCCCCTTCGACGCCGTATCATCCACAAACCGATGGACAGACGGAAAGAGTTAATCAGGAACTTGAGCAATACCTGAAACTTTTCGTGAATCATCGGCAAACAGACTGGGCGGATTGGTTGCCTATGGCTGAATTCTCTTATAATAACCGGATTCACTCTGCGACGGGATATTCCCCATTTTATCTGAACCACGGACGACATCCGCATACCGGAAAGGAACCCCCGAAGCGTGATGTCAAGTCACAAACTGCAGAGGAATTCGCGGACATGATGAAGGAGATTCGGACCAAAGCCGAGGTTTCCCTGACGAAAGCTGCTGAAACGATGAAACGGACCTATGACCGAAAGCAGAAGCCCGCCTGAGAATACCATGAGGGCGATCAGGTCTGGCTGGAAGGAACCAACATCACCACTGACCGGCCAACTGATAAGCTCAGTGACAAGCGATTCGGTCCTTTCAAAGTCAAACGGCGAATCGGAGAATCGGCATACGAACTTGACCTACCGGAACATTGGAGAATTCACCCCATCTGAAATGAGTCCGAGCTTACCCCGTACATGGCACCGGCGTTCCCGCAACAAAAAGCAGTAACGATTCTTAAACGACCTCCCCCCATCATCGTGGAGGGAGAGAAGCGATATGAAATAGAAACTGTACTCAACTCTCGATGGAATAGAGGAAAACTGCAGTACAGGATACATTGGAAGGACTACCCTATGGAGGACGCTACATGGGAGCCTGCGGAAAACGTCATCGAAGATGCACCGGATGCGGTCGCGAAATTTCATCACGAGAATCCTGAGGCGCCATCCCTAGATAGAGGACAACATCAGTTACCACCCCGGATCCCGCTGAAGAAGGTTATACGTACCCGCTTCCATCAAACCAAAGCGCCGAAGGTCCTCTTCGACCACACGGCTAATGAAATCTGGGTCTGCCTGTGAAGTCAGCAAATGAAAGCGGAACCGAAGAAGCAGACCCTTACCGGATGGATGTCGGACCCGAAAGAAGTCGAAGACCGACTTGAGGCAGCGTGGCAGGCATGGCAGCAGCATCAGAACAAGGCAATCATAGGAGAGGGCGAGCGCTAGGAAGACTAGAACGACGACGGCGAAGAAGAACATGATTGCGAGGATGCAATCCCTGAAGGGGGGGTAATGTTACGATTTCAACGCCAATCGTTATCTTGACGACAGACACGTGACCCAATAATCACCTGACAACACACGTGATACAAACGCGACACGACGGACAAGATACGATGTGAAGACTTGAAGGAAACCCTATAGCAACAACGCGTCATCAGGGCAAAGGGTTATGACGAAACGCCTACAGGATATCATGAGGAGCGTAGTTGTAATTCAGCTCAAACGATGGAACAGGGTGGAGGGTTCTACATAACACGAGGATAGCATATGTATGTCGAGGTCCGTGCTCGAGGATCATAGCATATAAATAGCCAGAATGTACGTAGTAGAACTCAGCTTCGAGTTGGCTAGTTAATAGCATTCTTCTCCCCGCCTCTCACCTCTCGAGATAGTCAGAGTGACCTGCGCGCAGATTTGGTCTTGCATAGCATTCATGGCCAACTACATCAGAGGCTCGATCTCAAACACCAGCAAAGGTGGATAGCACTGATCATTCCAACACTTCATCATCGATTCCCGTCATGATTGACCTTGCCAATACCGACAGTGATAGCTTGCAGAGATTTTCATCATCACCAAGGAAATGAGTGGCATCCAACGAGCTTGAAAATCCACGCAATCACACATCTGTATGCCGACTCCTAGCATCCACTTTCCATTGGCAACTATCACAGAAGTCTAGTTTATCCATTCTCAATGACTATGTGACCAACAACTTATATCAAGATCTGTATGTCTACGATTTGTTCCATTCCTTGACTGCTCACGGCAAATAACTCTCCAGGTTTATGGATCATCACCTGACATTGCCGTCGCCGACTACGTCAAGCACCACGTTGGATAGCAATTCATTCCTAGGGTAGGATTCGATTATTTGTACAAAGGGTTATGCTAACAATTATATTCAGCACTCTATCCGATACTGGCTTCACCGCCCCACCAGCTGGGACAGCTAAATCCGGTTTTCCCCTGAAGTACGTTTGCGACATGCACCATGGCTTTATGAAGATGGTTGGCCTTGGAAAAATGATGCAGCGCAAAGCTTTTGCCATTGCTTTTACTGGAACAGAATACAAGCCCTCAACCTATTCAAATAACTTCGATGCATGGCGGCGCGTTTCCGAAGTCGAGCTTCAGGTTCAGGTTCAAAAGGGTCGTGTACGAGATGCAACATGGAACAACTTTATCCAGGAATATCGTGATGGAAAAGCAAAAGGACATCTTGAGTTCTGCAGGGCGCGTGATTTCTAGTATGCAATGTATCAGGCATGCTGCATATCTCGCTCATGTTGGCAGTCGCTTCCCGCATTAATCCTAGTACATTTAGATCTGTTATAAGCATTGTTCGTGTCAGTTAATGCTTCAATAGCCTTTGGCCTATCGGCTGTGATCTGTGGTATGCTCTAATGGTGTTTGATGATTAAATTATGTGCATGTGTCAGGCAGGCCATGCACCTCCCGCATCTTGCAGTTATTCACGTCAGTCATATCGGTCCCTTTCAACGTAAGTAACAAGCAGTTCGGCCTCTCATTGATATTGGAATACAGCCAAGCGATTACGAGTGGAAGTGCATGTCAATTTTTTTTGCAGCATGGGCTAAGAGTCATAGGTTCATCTCGCTTCATAGATGAAAAATTGCTATATACATCCGAAGAAATGACCATGCATGGAGATATGTTCGAATTGATTATGGTTAACTAAGGGCTCTTGGTTTTCTATTGGTTTTCCATCGACCATTGACAGTCACTCGAACTGATCTTGGCAGAAACTGCTGCGCAGCCCTAGTCCAAGGGAGAAGATGTTATATACTAGAGTAATGTCATTGCCGACATTTTAATCCCAGTCCAAGTCCTCTCTGTCACTATGTCCGTCAATGTCGAGGCCCTTCAAGCTCACCATATGCGAGTCAATTATATTGCTCAGTGCAATCTGATCTCTGACGGATACTCATCTATCAGTGGCCTCGGAATTACGAACGATACGCTGAAGGCAAGTTTCTCGGATGCTGTCCCTAGTATGCACGTCTCATTTGTGTCTCATTAGAAGCTTCTCGTTGGAATGGGTCATTCCTCCAAGTCTATCAGCAAGACGCGCAAGGCAACACTTATCGAGCTGATCTATAAGGAGGCATTTCCTATTCGCTGGGATCTCCTCCTTGGACCTCGCGATGCTCTCAACAAGGTTGAGCATCTGGTGGTGGATCAAATCCACCGTGGGTTCATAACCGCACCAATTGCGATGGTACGCTATCGACATGCTCCTTGATTTATATTATCTGATGACTTATTACAGGCTGTGAGTTCGGAGGCTTCTCCTCCATCAACGGCAATTGAGTCCATGTCTATGGACCAAGATCAGCTGCTGATAGACCAGGTAATCGGCGTAATTGCAAACTCGGATGCGACAGTACGTTGTCAATGTGGTCCTTGGTTTCTGTCATCTTATGACCTATTACAGGCTGTGAGATCAGAGGCGTCTTCTCCATTGATGGAAATTGAGTCTATGTCTGTGGACCAAGATCCGCCTGAGACTGACGGTCATCCACTGATAAACCAGGACATTGGCATTGTCGCAAACTCGGATGTGGTTGCTAACTATGATTCTACCAACTCACCAATGTCATTTGACCATGCAGACTCCCTACTCCAAGATGACGATTCTCTTTCCTTTTTATCTGGGACGTTTGGTCTTGGGGATGAGCCGCTCACTGTGAACATCGAAATTTCTATTTTGGTAGAAGACACGAGACTCCATGCAGCAGGAAATCTAACCCTGCTGGTGACGCAATTACCCTTATCTGATCCAGACCTCGTATTCAACATCATGGCGTCCCCCGGCATCTTCATCAAAGTCACACGTCTACTCACAATCTGGTATGATGATCCTATCTACCGTCTGCCTGAGAATTATGGCAAGCATTTCATTATGCATCTGCGTCTTATTCATCTCATTGATTTCTAATCCATGTCTATGCTAGATGCTGGGCCCCTCGACATTTTCCACATCTGTCCAAACGAGAATGATTTTCTCATTGGGTCACGTCAAATTGATGCCGAGTCTGGATCTCCGATGTTCACTGTCAAACCGGCACTTCGCTGCCCTGCAGCCAAGTCCGACGATTCCTCTGAATATGAACTGCCTGTCACGACATCCCCTTCTGCACCGATCCACATTCTGATCCAACCTAGAAAGCTCTTTCTGCGGGTCCTTGATAATCATATTGAAGACACACCGGTCATATTTGACATCCCCATGGACATGGATGTCTTGATCGACAACGATTCTGCAACTCCTGCCCGTGAGCCTATCCGATATTGGCTGCGTAGCCTTGACAGAGCGGCACGATATCCAGAAGGTGAGTATATGTATTTTCTTGCTGTATGATTAATGTTCTAAATGAAATATATACAGGCTTGAAGTGGAGAATCTATGACTATCACACTACAGGACTTGAATTGATTGCTACGTTCCTTGTTGACACGATTCAAAGTGGTGAAAAAAGGAATATAGTGTGGAACAAAGCAATTGAACGTCCAAGATGTTTCATCGCAAAGCTAAATCCGTCCCGCACCTGGCTGGTGACCATGCGAGTGGAATCTTTTGTTGAATCTGTGCCTGACCAGCAAAACGATAACGGTAAGCATAGGTGAACTAATTCGTGACCTTATTGTATATTAACGTATTCTATTATTATTTGGTACAGATGATAGATCGAGGGTCGTCGATCATGCTTCATTGCCCTCACACCAGAGCGCCTCGAAGGAGAAAGGTGCAACCTCGAATAATGGCAAGAATATTCCAATAATAGAGGATGTATTGATGCACTAAATGCAACCTCCTACAGGCAGTATGTCGAAGGATGATGTGCTGTTGAAAGGGTGCATTCTGTAACAGAAGGGCCTGACCTACAAAAAGATCAAAGAGAGTGCCGATGACAAAAAGCTTCTCGTCGAACTCTGGTTGCTAGAAAAATACAAGGATGATGAGATCATCAAACATCTTCGCGAGAAAAAATCAACCAATGCAGGTGAGGTATGCAAGGATGTTTATCTTCAAGCGGTCAAGGTGAGTGACAACACAATTCTTTTGTATAACACAAAGTTTGAGGAGAGCCGTAGGTGTATACCATTATGGAAGAGTGCAAGTACGGGGTGCCACAAAATGACAACAGGGCTGCTGAATTGATTAGGGGACATTGTTCGATTGAGCTTGGTAGATTCCAAACGTTATTCAACCGTGGCAAGTTCTGGACAACGAATGCTAGGAAGGCTGGAGAGTTACTCACACAGCACCTTGATGATAAACGTGTCCAGGAGATAGCAGAGAATGACCAGAAAATTATTGGAATGAGGAACTTGTTCACGACGCTAGAGAGGTGGTATTCTTAAAAGATAGATAGTTACACTCTCTATTGACCCATTCTATATAGATACTCTCTCTCTATCAACTTGTTTTGCATACTCGGTTTTTTATTGAAGTTACATGTTATGTTGAAGACTTCATGCATGGTGTGTTCAGATGGACCATGCACAGACATGTTGAAGACTCCGTGCACGGGCATGTTCAGAGCACAGGCGTGTTGAATGACTCCGTGCATGGGCGTGTTCAGACGGACCGTGCACGGACGTGTTGAATGACTCCATGCACGGGCGTGTTCAGACGGACCGTGCACGGACGTGTTGAGGACTCTGTGCATGGGCGTGTTCAGACGGACTGTGCACGGACGTGCTGAAGACCCCGTGCATGGGCGTGTTGAAGATGCCCGTGCGTGGACATGTTGAAGGCTCTGTGCATGGTTGTCTTGAAAACTCCATGCACGTCATATTGATAATTACATTATTTATGCTGTTCTGAAAAAAAAATAATTAATTAAAGGTACATACTTGCTTTTCTGCTCAGCTTAGTGATATGAAATAGAATGAATAAATGAGAGCCTCTGCTCCCAAAAGATTGTGGCCCGCAGCTCCAGAGGTGGATCACTAGGCCGAAGCAAGTCGTTGAATCGTTTGTAGTGACCATGGGCATTGATCACGTGATCTTGGTCGAACTTTGGCTGATCCTCGCCTTCTTTTTCACCCTCCTGCATTGACATGAGCCGTCAGAGCCATGTCAGCAACCTGCGGGAGCCATCAGAGCCATGCAGTGGGGGGGGTCAGTCCGAGCTGCAGAATCAGCCTCACACCACGTCAGTCTTCAGAACGATGTGGCCGAGAAAGTTCTCAAAGCTTCTCTGTGAGGTTCGGGTCCTCTAGGAGGGGAGGAGGATTTTACAAGGTAAGTGCTTGTATTTCTCTTTCCATGTGCCCCTCATACTGCTAATACTCTGACTGTGTACAGATGGCATCAAGAATCCGTGCACGGACTTTGCAAGCAACCGTGCACAGACGTCTCGAAGGACCCATGCACGGACACATCAAGGAAGCCGCGCACAGACGTCTCGAGGGGGAGCCATGCACGGACGCATTGAGGGGAGCCGTGCACAGACGCCTCAAGGGGAACCATGCATGGACGTCTCGAGGGGGAGCCGTGCACGGATGCCTCGAGGGGAGCTGTGCACGGACGTCTCGAGGGGGAGCCATGCACGGACACCTCGAGGGGAGCTGTGCACGGACGTCTTGAGGGGGAGCCGTGCACGGACACCTCGAGAGGAGCCGTGCACAGGCGCATCAGGAGCACCGTGCACGGACGTCTCGAGGGGATCCGTGCATGGGCGTGTCAAGAGCACCGTGCACGGACATCTCAAGGGGAGCCGTGCACAGGCGCATCAAGAGCACCATGCACGGACATGTCAAGGAAGCCATGCACGGTCATCTTGAGGGGGAGCCGTGCATGGTCATCTTGAGGGGGAGCCATGCATGGATGTTTCAAAGGTACTGTGCACTGGCACCGTTGTCCACAGTCAGTACACACATTTTTCATCATGTAATTAGAAAACACCCAATGTCTTCGCATATGAAATAAATAATGTGAATATACCCTGCTTGAATACATACAGGAAGCAGAAAAAAAAACAAGTGAACATGCATGATGTTTATTGAAGCACGATGAATTCAAAAAGACGGTTGGAATGTACAAATTCAATACATCAAAACAAGTCCGATGGCATATACTCATCGATAAGATCATCGCTACCTTCGTTTGCACCATCCTCTTGACATCAGAGCGGATATACCTCATCTACTAACATTCATGGTAGTGAAGACACGCAAGGCTACTGGTAGCCTACCTGCTCGTGCTAAACCCCGGCCAGCTGCCTGGAGGCCTAGGGCACCAAGACGGTCTGCTGGTGCCGACGCTCCTAAACAGCAGATAGGAGATATCAAAGTCAAACTGGTTGCCAGCACCGGCCAGGACCACAAGTCGAATGAACAGTCAAACGAGACTCCTGAAACTACGGAGGCCGCTGGGACCGATACTTCGGATACTACCTGGTCGGCACTTCAGCCATCTGTGGACAATGATGACGAATGGGAAGACATGGTGTGTAATCATCTATGCTCATCTCTTATTGGTACTAAACTTTTATTGCTGCAAATGAAACAGTGGTGTGCCGGTTGTGCCGATGGGGACGAGTGATTTGGGGACCAAAGTCTCGTCAAATGTGACTTTTGTCCCAGGCTGTTATGTTCATTCTGTGTCCCCTTCGAACGTCCGGTCCCCAATGATGCCCGCGTAATATGCCCAACTTGTTTCAGAAACACTCAAGGCACAGAATGGATGGCGTATTCGGTATGTGCATGTCTGTCTTTCTTTATGCTGAATGTAGCGAGTCACCTCTTTATCAGGCTGTGGTAGCTCCTGATCAGCTGGTCCCAATCGTGCCAGACCAGTGGACGCGTATTGCGAATCGAGGACGGTTCTTTTACGAACGCATTCAGACTCCTCCCCTTGCTATTCTTGCCATACACGTCAAAGATCTGCTGCCATACTTGGCTAATACATTGCATGCCAACCTCATTCCGTGGTACGACGCACCTCCCTTGCAGGAAAAACTAAAGAAATTTGTTGTCCCATTTGATTTCTCCTCAAAAACTAGAATTACAGCTTACGAAAAGAAGATCAACAATGTGACAAAGAGTTTAGCAGGGTGAGATTCCATCTAAATTATTCCAAGGGGTTTGAACTGATATCATTAATAGTTTTCGTGTTGTGTTGCTATTCATATTCACCCATTTGACACCCTCGAATCCATACTGGCACTTCACGACCAACGGTCAAGGTGCATGCGAAGTGGCCGAGGTATGGCATATTCATCGGTCGCTGCTATTTCGATTTGAACTTATAGTCTCCTTCAGCTTCTTGATGTGCTCTTGCCAGTTGACTTTCGGAAGGCTCTCTCCCAACATGACACAACTTTGGTTTTATTGGTTTGTGGGAGTCATATCTCAATGGCAACCCATGGAGATCCATCATCAACCTTGTTCAAAGGTAAGTAGAATAGAGTGAGGTCATCCTAATATATTTTCACTGAAAAGAACTTCAGCGATTCTGTCAAAAAAACAATTGCATTCACATCTCCTTACTTCGTTGCACAAAATGCGAATCAGTTTGTCCAAGGCTATGTCAAAAATCATATCTTTCATCAGCATTCCCTTGATCGAGGTTTTATCCATCTCTTGGAAACATCTCCAGGTCTTGGGTCCGATTCCTCAGTCATCCTAGTTCGCTGTGATGAAAATACTCAGCAAATCATCGAAAATGAGTTTGTCTGGCACCACAAGGTACACAGGCCCTTCGGGCTAACCCTTCCAATGATACAGTGCTTGGCCTGTGGGGTATTAGATGTTATCCACGTCACCAATCACATACAAAGTGAACGCGTCTTCCTTCACTGCAAAAACGAGGGTTGCAAGGCTGTATTTGCAGTCCATATCCCAAAAAATTGCCTATCGTGGCCGGTTTCAATGAATACGATTGGTGCATGGTCAGTGATTCCTTTCACGGGCTGGATTAGTCCCAAAGGTAAGCGTTTCATGACAGACCTACTGCAAGGGGCTTTAACCGATAATCTGTTCAGATTACCTTCGTCAGTCTTGTCATGTAAGCCTTACATTGCGAGAGAAGGGGCTTCAATGGGACATCAAGACTGTACAGTTTGGCAGATCCGGAGGTCCCTGGACTTGGGTGCCATACGATGAATTCACTGCGACGAAAGTGTAAGAAGTCATCCAAGTATTATATTCTATGCGCTATACACTAGCTCTTCTATTGGTTTTAAGTGAGGATTGTGGCCTTGTTTCATCAGCTGTGATACCGTATATTCATTGCGCAACCTGATCATCTCGTCCATATAAAAATTGTATCTAATGTGTTCTGAGCTTGCCTTCAGTAGCATTTCAGATAGTCACGTACCTTGGCGCAGGCATTTCCTTCACGATTCCCTGAAAGCCTCCCACCCATACGTTGGATTGCTCTGCAGCTGAGGAGTTGAACGTCCACTGGCCATCATGGCCTCTAAGTTCAGGGAATCGAGACGGATTGCATGTTTCTTGGCAGAAATCATTGTGAGCATGGGTTTTGTTAAAGGCATGGAATACATCGATGGGCAGCCCAATGTCATCGAAGTATGTATCGCCTTGTCTCTTCAGATGCTTGTATAATCCACAGTTGTGATCGTAGAAGATAAATGTCGGCTTTGATCCAGGGTATTCAGGTGGAAATGTTGCTTTAAGGAAATCCTAACTCATCACAAATTTATTGAGGTATAATCTACTTTGTATGCAAACAAAAATATCATACCTTGACTCCAGATATCCCTTCAGATCCAAATAGTGTGGCTCGTGAGGTAATTACCCCACAGCATCGAACGAATAGCTGATCGTTATGTGTCCACCTACGTTTGTCGCAAAGTTTCTTCTTGCCATCTGTCTGTATAGCTGTCTCGCCATCATCGATGTCATCTGACAGGAGGCCAGATCGGCCCAACCTGCGTGCACACTGTGCATCAGAAATATCTGTATGACGATTCTTTTCCAGTGCGCGGTGTTCGGGATGACTGCAGGTGAGGTATCCATCCTCAGATGGTTGTTTGCAGTTGATGATACTGCACTGAAGAATCTTATAAGCATGTTCACAGCAATATCGATCGTGAGGACTGTCCAATGTTATGCGGCAATCGTGAACAGCACAGCAAGGATGACCAATGGTAATGCCATCAGTAACCCCCGCATCGATGCGGTCTATGTAAATCTGCTTGTCTGTCAGTCTCGAAAACCCATAATATAGTTGCTTACACCAGTTTCTGTCTTTATTGACGACTTTCTGGCACAGATTACATGCATGGGCCCACATGTCTTGTCCAGTCCTGGCTATGCGGAAGTTACGTGCCTTCAAGGCTTCGTCATAGCGATGACTTTGTCGGATGCTATGGGGGATACTGAGAATCATCCTGTTCTTTTCAGCATCAAGAAGCAATGCATGAAGGAAGAAGGCGTCTAGCACAATGCGATCTTGAAGCATTGCTGAGAGAGCAGAAGCGTTGGCAGTATTTGATCCCGTTTCTCTGGACAATGCAAGATTGTATATATGGCCGATTGTCTTGGCTGAGGCACTGGTAAAACATAATCATTAATTCATAAAGCACATAAATGATACAGGACATTTACTGGGCGAAGCACATCATAGTCTCAAATAAGACACATAGCCTATCCTCGACAAAACTGTGCTCCATGACTTGAATATACTGCGGAACGCCTGGATAATATTCCTATTGGGCATCTTCGTTTATGGCATCTTTTACCGAATAGTTAGAGTAGTACCGCGTATTGCAACCTGGATAACAGAAGGAAGTGAGGACAAGTGTTACCATTCTCATGCTTAACTTTACCTCGACAATATGACGACTTTGGATAGATTGTAATGGCGCCATGGTCAAGTGTGAATAGCTTAGCTTCGGTTGACTGCTTTTCGACAAGCTGACGACTGCAACCATCACGAGAACAGTTTGTAGCATAAGGAGGTGCTATGCAATATGGGCCTTGTGAGACACTTCAGCATTGGGGTCATACTATTCATCATTATGAGCAGTCACCTAGGTTGTGCACATATCCATGTGTCTGAAACGAATCTTTGTATGCAGGTCTCAGTGTGTGGTGTGGAATGATAGCCCCAAGTTTTTCCCAGAGGCAGGAAACTTGCTTTTCGGTTAAACCTAGGACGGCACCGATAAATCCTTGGACGGGTAAAGGAAGTTCAATGTTGAAAGCCTTGTTGCGAGTGGCAAAATCGACCAAAGGGATATCTGTAATTTCTGGCCATAACCTGTAGCATGTTTCGAAGAATGTCTGGAGTTGATGAAGCTCAAGGACATTCCAGATCTCTGGGCAATGCTGCAGCCTTTGAAATATATCTGCAATGTAGAGTTTCTTCGATGTCATTTTGTAGATGAACAGTATGATGATTCTGCTATTGCTTATCTATCGACTGTGCACGGTGAGTCCCGTCTCACCGTGCACGCTCAGCCATATCTCTGGTCACGTCTAGATCTCATCTCAGATGGCTCTGATGCCCCTTTCACGTGACTGTTCGCCGAACTGTTCGCTGTTCGCCGTTCCCCGTAACAAAGGCGCTCTCGAATTCTGCCCAGAGCACGACCTGTATCAACTCAACTTGGAAGGGTAACGAGCGAATCCGGTCATTCACTACCTAGATGACTGTCAGACGGCGCCTAGACGCTACTTCAAATTTCTGGGCGCCAATCGTCATACCCAGGTCGGAATTCACAGGGCTCTTGGGTCTGGGTTCATCGCACTTTGTAGTAACAATCGTTCTCTCTCCTCTGTGCCATCCATTCTCCGCTGGAACGGCTGTGCTATGCACATCTCAACCTTGAAAGAAAATTGCTGACTTATTTTCAAACAAGGCAATCGTTGGACTCAGGTGCCGCCGCACATCTCCTTTTGTGTTTCAGGCGGCGTGGGCTGTGGCGTGGTTCCCGGCTGGCCTGGTACTCGGCCTCGTTGCGCTCAGAGTATCGTCGAGGGCGTTTCAAACACGCCGTCAAGGCAACCCTATCCCGCTCTTTTGCATATTCCACATCGTTGGTGTGTCGGCATTGCAGGTGAGCGTCCATCGTATAAGAACCAGAGCATCATCCGATCAACGCCATCACCAAAGGCCCGCATAACTATTTCTGTTCCCCTCCTTTCTGCAAAGTCGACAAAATGGTGTCGTTGCCAATTGAACTGGAGAGAGAAATTTTTGAACTCGCTGTTCATATTCATCCCAACGGAGCTGCGGCTCTCACACTCGTTGCTAAAAGAGTACAGATTTGGTGAGCATTTCCCGTCGTTGTTGATAGACAATGCACTGAGTAAGGTGATCTTGTCCTGGTGTCGCAGGGTTGAACGTATTATCTACAATGTCGTCGCGTTGTCCGATCGAAGGCAGTGCGGTCTATTCCTGCGCACCATCGATTCACGCCCTGCCGAATTCTTTGACGCTCATGTCAAATCTCTTTGCCTACCGTACTGCCTCGAGGCGCCGCAGGTCTCGAAGATTCTATCCGTCTGCAGAAACGTCGAAGACCTTGGTTTTTGGGCTCCCGTTGATTCTGTCTCCCTGCAACCTTCCTCGGTGGAGCTTCCTCGACCTCGGAGGCTCAGCATCAGTTTCAAAGACCTGTTCTGCACATCTACTCCCGATTTTAGTCTACCCTTCCTTGCTCAAATCACCCACCTCCGTGTCGTAGACGGGTGGATGTCGTGGACGAGTTGGCCCGAGTTTCATCTCATCCCGCACCTCACGCATCTCGCCATCGACATATCCGGCGCGCCCGCTGTCCAGATTCCCAGGATAGCGCGGGCTCTTCTGTACATTTTGGAGAGCTGCGCGAAATTGGAAGTGTGTCTGCTTTACACGCACAAGTATGAATTGGACAAGACGAAGGGGATGCTGGCGAATCATGGTGTTGTTGATCAAAGGATTGTCATTTTGGCTTATGCCAATCCGCAGGCTAACTGGGCGGCGTGCAAGAGTCGGAATTCTCATGAATGGAAGGACGCTGAGATCAACGCTCAGCACGCCAACCAAACGTTGGCTCAGACGTGAGTCATGTCCCGCCCGACGATGGGATACTCGGCTTATAGTCTGGTTTTGCTCCATATAGATAATGCGTCTTTGGCGAGTATTGACCCTGCACTACAGCCATGGGTCGAGGTTTCCTCCGCATATAAAAAATTCGAGATTCCCCATTTTCGCCTTTTTGCGCCTCTAATACGTATCGGATTGTTGGGCCTCAAAGGTTTGGCCTGTATGTATCATTGCTAGTCAGATGAACATGTGACGAGTGTCGGTCTCGTCCATCCACAGCGAGATGTCCCGAATTGTTCGAAGAACCATGGTTGGCGAATGCGGCGAATCAACATCAATTTTGTGTCATCTTTGTCATGAACCATGGCTGATTTCTTGTCATGTCTTATTGGATATTCGCACCCTTTCTCCGAGGTGTGGCATCCGAATACGAACGTTACCATTTCTGTCAATGTCGTTTCCTTTTGCGACTGCTCCCTTCCTCAGACGCAGCGGAATGGGGAAAAAAAAGCCAGAAATGATTCCATTGCACGGCGTATTACTTTGTCACCGACGGAGCAACTTGGGCACCTCGGCTCGGCCTTGGACCCATACGACGTTTAATTGACAAAAGCTGGGGGTTTACAACCCCAGAATTTAATTTCGGCTTGCGATGTTATAGGGGTATGCTGGGATTGCCCAAGCTTAAATTTCTCCTTATGCTGGCACTGCAGGCATGATGTCTAATTTTAGGGCCCTTTCGTTCGCCACGGAAAGCGGGGAGGTTGCGAATCTAATGCATGTCTGACACTTGGCGATTTCTTTTTCATCCTTCGGTTTTGGCAGTCAGATCCTCCTACCCCGACGCTAATCCACTAGAGGCAATAGAGCGCCCTCGGTATGAAGTACGTAGACCTTGGCACTATAACTTCTATGATGGTACAATAGTAAGCAGTCTAAGATGAATACTT
This sequence comes from Macrocybe indica, assembly GCA_030407095.1. Classification (NCBI taxonomy): domain Eukaryota; kingdom Fungi; phylum Basidiomycota; class Agaricomycetes; order Agaricales; family Callistosporiaceae; genus Macrocybe; species Macrocybe indica. The sequence continues at coordinate 2,350,074 of JARFTL010000005.1, forward strand.
GGTCATCACGTCATCCTTGTCATCCTGGTCGACTTGCCGTTCATGCTCTAGTTAGCGAGGGAGAAAAAAAAAAGACGCGAATGAAGATCAATTCCACTAGTCCTGCAAAGCACAGAAGGCATAATTGCTTCCTTATCACGGTGCTGTCGTTCCGCCGGGCATTTGAATTTCATCGGGCTGGTTGACGGGATAAGGCCTTTGAAGAGACTAGCTGATGAGTTCTACGCCTAGCCCTACTTGTCTGCTTCGCCATTATCTCCTCCATGCATACATGCCAAAGTCCGCGAAACCTTATCGTCGAGAGCGCCGTGTAAGGGCGATCAACATTATATCAACTACAGTTACGCATCTGTGTAGGCAATGAGGGCAAGTAACGAAGTGGCTTGGACTACGGAACCGAGCCGAAAGATGGCACAGGTACATCAAATGGTACATACAGAAATGCACGGAAGCGCCCGAGGGCAAGCGACGGATGCAAAATCATCGCATTGCCAAAGGAAGAACAGCGACGAACATAAATGGCAGGAAAGCAGGAGACGAGGAGGAATAGATAAGGTCTTGTCCATCATGTGAGCCTGCAAGAAGGGCACAACATGATATAAAATAGTAATAAAAATGGTATATCACAGTCGGAAATATACAATAAAACCGGAGTCCAACAACACTGTAAGCAGGACGAAGAAACCACGAAGAGATGCGAATGAGAGGGAATAAAAACGAGGGAGCGACAAGTGTGTCCTTTCGGCGGGTAGTTTTACAACAACAATCGTCCGTTTGGTTGTTGGTAGTACATTCAATACGTGATGCTTGTGAAGAGCTTCCTTAAATCGCGAGGAACAATGCCTTAAAATCTAGCATACCGGAGGTCATAAAGGCACATTTTTGTTCAGTAGGTGAAGTCGAGCGGGTAGGCCTGATCCACCAAATTCCTTTTGAATGGTCCGTGGGCATAATCATCTCCGATGTCGCCCCAGATGCCGTACCCAGCGGCGAGGTCTGAGGGATTCGAAAGGTCCAGTGGCCATAACGGATCGGTCCAAGACTGGCTAGTGATTTGAGGCACAATGGGCGAGTATTGGCTAGAGAGGAAGGTGCTCGACGTTTCTGCGAGGAGCGGACGAGGAGCAGCATAGATTAGGTCAGAATTATCAGGCTGAAGCTGCGGCGGCAATGGGATGAGTTCATATGTTGGTAGGCCAGGAGTGGCGAGGGCAGGTTTGAAACTGTAGGTGATCGTGAGGAGGATGGAGTCCTGCACGGATTCACCAGCTAGCTGGGGAAGGGATCGAATTATATCTTGGGAAACTGTGTATTTGGTTACATCTAAGCGATAATAAAGTAACGTCGTCAGTGTCCGTGTTGTAAATCCAAAATGGCTGATATTTACCGGGCTGATTGCACAACATACCCCAGAACCGAGGAATGAGGGTTATTCCGTAGACAAAAAGTCCAGTTTTCGAGGTAGCAGTGGGGGACGAGAGCAAAGCCAGTTCGGTAGACTCCGAGTAAATGTGGCGACCCTCGAGGAATATACAGAAGAGTGATTGATGGTCCGTTGTTGAGATTGGAAATGGTGAGGTAAAGGTTACCGAAGGAACGCCAAAGCCGGCTACGTCCGCGTGCAGAACCTCGTTGGTGTTGATCGAGGGGATGTGAAGGACGGAGGGCGCAGGCGTCAATGACATTCCGAAGTCGACGGTCAGGCACACGTGCCGAGGAGGCAGGCGCCGCGCTTGAGTCGCATCGTCCTGAGGGGACGACATGTTCAAGCCCTTGGAAAATGCATCCAGAAATTGCGACATTGTCGGGGAAGTGGTCGGCGTTTCCGCCTCTAACGTTGGAGTGGCGGGCTCCGGCGATGAAGCTGGAGAAGATGATGTACGCGAACGAGCGTCTAGTTTGGGAGGAGGAGCAAATTCTCGACGAGAAAGAAGCTTCAGTACTTGAGACAAGATTTGTAGTCAGAATAATCGTGTTCCCTGCGTATCACTTTACTAACCTCTCTCCTCTTGGCAGGTATCCCGCAATTGCTGCAGGCGACTCCCGACTTGCTTAGCCGTACGACGCTTGCCGGTGACCTTGAAGATGTGGTTCGAGATGAACACGTTCCGCTTGGGAAAACGACGAAGAAGCCTAGGATCGCCAGAAGAAGAGGGACGGTACAGTTCGAGAGCTGAAGCGGAAGGCGTCGTCAACTTGGATAACGCGGTCGGTGTTGAATATATCCACTTGCCGTCGAAAAGCGCAGCTTCTACTTGAGGTGGCCAAACGGCCTCCTTCTGCGATTTCATAGTCTTCCAGGTCTTGCGGCCGGTGACGAGCGTGTGGGCCATACCAGGCTGCTGTTGGGTTGGTATTGCATTGGCAAGGTCGTTAATGAACGACGTAGTGATGAACGGTTCGAGGGCGCTCGACATGTTGGGAAAGAAGGACACTGGCTAGAGCGAGCACTGCTTCGTCTGTGTCGTCAGGACGAGGCCCGAATCGAGTGTCTCATATAAATACGCCTCGTGTTCGATTACGCTCTTTCCAAGATTGGCCATGGGATGGGTATCGTCTGAGGGAGCGGAGCTTTCTTCGAGCGATCCGGAATATGTAATATGCGAACCGATAACAAACAAAGAAGCATCCTGGCCACACCCAGATCCGGCTAGCAGCGACTGCCCCAAATATGAAATTAGAGCCTCTGCCGATCTGTGCTCGAGGATTCTCGAGGCCAGTGCTTAGGTTGCCGAAAAGCTAGCTGCCGTAGGAATGTTTCTAACATGCATTGTGCTCGAGACGAGGAAGACGGGTCTGAATGCATCGGTAGCGGTTGAGCATTGCATTTTCCAGTTCCGCCGTCCAGCGTAGTTGCTCTAGATTACTTACGGGCTCCAAGATTGGCCATTCCCGCTTTTGCAGATAGCGCCATCCTATTGTGCCGGTTCCACAGGCACAGCTCTGTCACAAGGGTGGACGGCCAAGTTTAGGCTTTAATTGAACCACGTTTATGGCAGGGTGTAACATCGCAGACCTTGGCCACGCCAAATCCTTGCTGCATACCTGGGAGAAAGTTAGGGGAGCTCAAAATTACGAAAAGAGAAAACAAAGGAAAAGATTCTGATACCTGAAAACCGAACGGAACAGTTGGTGGCGGTACGGCCGTTTGTTTTTACCAAGTTTGGAATATGTTAATATGTTTGATATGCAAGCCACCGGTAACCAGAGACAAACTCCAGCAACCCCAAATTTACCGCGATTTCAAATTCGTTGGTCTCCTCGTCGCGTCCAGCGTTGAGCAAAGCTATTAGCAATATGGATCCCTTGGCAGGCATGGACGATTCATCGACCGATGATGACACCGCTTCGCAGACTACCGAAGACGATCCCCAGGTTCCGGACAAGCAGGGCGCTGCAGTTTCGCCGCCAGCTCCCCAACCAATCATTCCACCATCAGCATCACACCCAACACCGCGAGAACGGCCTAATTATGAGCTAAAATGTACGCTTCGAGGGCACACGCAATCGATCTCTTCAGTCAAATTTAGCCCAGATGGAAAGCTATTGGCTTCGTGTGGTTGGTATTTGCTCATGTTCTTCCATTCGTCTTGATCAGTACTAGACATGTGTTTCTGATTTATTTTTTTTTTCAAAACGATTTTGATTCCATCTGCTCTCGGACGCCTCTCCCTTTTGGCACCGAATAAAAAAAATTGTTTCAATGAAGGTGCTGAAAAGGTGGTGAAGATTTGGTCGCCGGACACTGGTCAATTTCTGAGAAATCTCATTGGGCACACGCAAGGCCTGTCTGATATTGCTTGGTCGTCGGATAGCATTAACCTCGCCTCGGCCTCGGACGACACCACAATAAGGATATGGAATGTGGAATCAGTATGCATTTTAATCCTATCTGTGTATATGTTGTTAATGGATATGCTGGATCCAAGGGTTTGACCCAAAAGGTGCTTAAAGGACACTCGAAATGGGTGTTCTGTCTGAACTACAACTCCGCCTCGAACCTGCTCGTGTCGGGAGGTTGTGACGGTGATATCCGAATATGGAACGTCGCTAGAGGTTGATATTTGTCTTTGGCTCTGCTATCCCCTGATTATACGCGAATTGCGCTTGACGCCGTTCCTTCTTTGATTGCATAGGGAAATGCATGAAAACGCTGCACGCTCATCTCGATTATGTTACCGCTGTGCACTTCAATCGGGATGCGACCTTGATCGTGTCATGTGCGCTGGACGGTTTGATGTGAGTGGCCTATCCCTCTTCCTGGTCCTCTTTTGCTCTTCGAATGGCTTGATTAATTTCGTCTGTCAGCCGCATATGGAACACAAGCGACGGCCAATGCCTCAAAACGCTCGCTGAAGGCCACGATGCAATCTGGTAATTAATCTTTTCTTTGCTTTCGGAATGCTTTACTCACAGTGACTCACCCATCATGATATCAATTTCTTCAACTCTTCTATCCTGCTGTCCTCCTGCCAGCCAAAACGTGCAGTTTTCTCCGAATTCGAAATACATATTGTCCACCGCACATGACAACGCCATCCGTCTGTGGGATTATCAGACTACGCGGTGTTTGAAGACTTATGTCGGACACGTCAACAATAAGTATTGTATCTCCGCTTGCTTCAGTGTAACAGGCGGCAAATGGATCGTCGCGGGAAGCGAAGATCACAAAGTCTACATCTGGGACCTACAAACTCGCCAAATTGTCCAGATCTTGGAGGATCATGCTGGTGAGTGGCCGTTGACCTTGTGGACACGAGATAAGCGATTAATCTTCCCGTTTTCCTTTGTCAAGACGTCGTCGTCGCCGTTGCAGTCAGTCACGCCGTTATGCCATTGGCCACTTGACACTAATCTTCCCGTCTCTCGTAGACCCATCCTACCCAGAATATGATCGCTACTGGTGGCTTGGACTCGGACGTGGCCATTCGCATATGGCAGGATCGTGGGCATCAAACATCCCGATAGATTTTGCAAGCAAGGATTACTTTGTATCATTACGCATTCTTTTTAGGAACTACTTTATCTGATTCAGGTTTTTCACCCTAGTTCTTTTTTCTTCTATACCAGCTCATGTTGTACACGTTTCCAAGAGTATGTATGCTTAATCTCGTTTGCACATCGACGACTCCTATCTGGTGAGGGATGTCCTATTAATACAAATACAGCAATGCGACGGAAAAAACAAGCGAAGTATGAAGATGCGAAGATTAAAACCCTAATGCGATTCCGGAGGTACAACTCCCAGTTGCTACTTGACAGGTTCTGCATGAATTAGATCTGTAACACCAAATTAAGGCACATGCGCAAAAAGGGGGCAGGGCGATGCAAGAAGGGTGCTCACCATTAACGACCTCCTTATCCTCGTCGGTCAGACCAGAGTCGTGAGCCTCAAGGAAGGCGTCAACCTATTTGTGAGAGGGAAATGTGTGGTGTAAGCAGGACCTTAAGCCGCAGAAAGCACCTGAGTTACGAACCTCGTCCATGACCCTGTCGTCATTGTCGTCCGCGCCCAGCTCGTCCTCGTCTTCATCTTCGTCATCTTTAGCATCGTCAATCGCGAACGGTGTGCGCTCCATCAGGCGTGCGTTCACAGCCTGAACCATAGGAGAGAGTCCAGCTGCGCTGTCGGGAACAGTAGGATGGTTCTTGGTTGGTTCCGGTGCTTTGACGTCAACTGAGAGCGTCGTGCTTGAGGCGGTCGCCAGCGTCGCGGTGCTTGAGTTACCTTGAAGGCTCGATTTGGAAGGCGACTTGCGCATCGATGGGGTAAGAAGCGACTCCCGGGCTTTAGGTTCCTCTAACTTGGTGTATCGTCCGATGGAAGGTCTCTGAATGATCTTTGCAAACACATCAGGTTATACCGAGGCTAGCTATTACACGATACACACCTGGTGTTTTCCGATGGTCTTGCCAATTTCGTCAGTGAACATGTTGAAGATCTTCTTGTTACTATCGCTCGCTATTGATGACCAGAGCTCGCCAAGTAACCCGCTGTTCGCTGGTGGGAGTTCCATGTCAGGAATAGGCTCCAATCGGAAAGACGCCGACAAGTCCGTCTCGAAGAACGATTCCAGGACCTCATCCGCCAACACGACCATGCGGAACCTGCCACAGGCAAGACAAAGCAAATGAGCACCGCAGTCATGGGGCTAGGCCATTTACAGAACGAAGAATGGGTCGCATTTGCTTACGTTGCGAGATTGAGATAAGGCTGGTTGGATTCGATGGTGGGTGAGACCTTTTCCCCAGATTCGTTCACCTGGTTTTCCGGTTGAGGAAGCAGCGCATCTCCGTACTCAAATGCATTTGTCATGAACCGGCTGACGGCTCCCAAGTAGGCATCTCCGACTTCGAAGCGGAAGATGAACTAAAAGAGATCCCGGAAGAAAAAACAGAGTGATCAGTCAAATATCGTGATGCCAAGAAGCGCGCTAAACCGGGAGGGGGATGCGGAGAAGGCGTGCTTACCAAAAAGGACTCCGACAGGGTAAGAACTTCGTCCTTGGTCAGATATCCATCTTTATTCTTATCATGCATATTGAAGAACCATTCAATGTTTTCCATCAAATCGTTGAACATGACACCGTCCAAACCGGACACGAGATCCTGAGGCAAACGATAGAGTCGCGGTATAGTTCGGCTCACGCTAGCATGCGCAGATAGAGGAAGAACGCACCTGAAAAGATAGTGCTCCTCGACATGAGGTGTCCCAGAAGTAGAAGAGTCGGTCAATGAATTCGTGCTCGGCAACCTCACGGTCTACACGTTGCTAGAAGAGGTGACGAACGTATTGGCCGTCATTTTGTTTCGGAAGTGGAAAGACTGTTCACCTGGAAGCCATTGATCACAATCTTCTCATTTCTCGCCCATGTGGCGATTTCGCTCAGGAAATACTGGAATGTTCTCAATCCGATCCGTGTCTCCGGTTTCTCCTCGGTTCCGTCATTCGGGTTGAGCAAAGAAGGCGTAGGGGCGACAGGCGGCGGCGGAGGGACAACGCACATCGACTTGTACAAGGCGTCATATATCAGACCTGCCTGCTCCTTGGAGAACCTCCCTAGCGTCTTGAGATTCCTGATAGCAGAGCGCTTTCCGAACATCTCAAGGCTTGTGATGACTTCCGTTCTAAATCGTTTGCGTTCGGACTGGATCATCTCGTCTGTGATCACGGAGAACTCCCGGAACGAGACCAGCAGCAGCTCTTGGAATCGCGTAATGGCGCGAGCCCGTGGATCACTAGAATTGGGGTGTGCCGAATCCCCAAGGGAAGCAAAGTAATCGCGCATCAGGCTATAGTATAGAACGCTTTCAGAACCGATAAAACAGTTTTAAAAAGGTTTGATTGAGCTTACTTCAAGAAACCGCCGTCATCTTGAATCTGCAGTAACTTTTCCCCATTGATCTTGAGTATAGCTATAGGGGGTGTTAAGCAGGGACACTAATTAGCGCATAAGGTCACAACTAACCAAGGCTATAAAGGCATTAGGATGGTGGGAATAGGCAGGGCACGAGCACGTACCCAACTTGGAAGAGAACCTTCGGGCCCATGCAGAAGAAGCAGTCCACTATCCGGAAAGCGAAGACCATTGGCATGCTATTGATGAATCTGAAACAAGGCGGTCGCCATCCAATTTCTTGTCAAGGACTGCAATGTGCTTACAGACTGAGGAACCACGGCAAAGACGCAACGGAAAGCTGAACGTCGACTTGCTGAAAATGATCGTGTATCATGGGAAGGCAACGCTGGACCAACGATTCGAACACTCGCTGATCAAGTAGCGTCCCGTGCATCGACGGCCTATTCAAAGCATAAGCACAATCATGATAACACTCGGACCTCGAAGAACTGACGCGTAGTATCCTGGAAGTAACCGGTCACAAAGGACTTCGAGAAGCCAGAAAGCTTGCTCTTCCGACATATAACTGTTCATAAGGGTCAGCAGGCATAAATCGCATCAGCGAGGACGACAAACATCAGGATGGCAGCGGCGATGATGTTCATGGCCTGTTGCTCCTGTTGAGATGGCTTTGTGAGAGAGGAACGATGGCTTACCTGGCAATACCCTAACTCAGGATTCTTGAAAGAGTAGGCCTGCAACACCCTACGCAATGCTGCTATGCCGTCTTCCGACTGATAGCCCGCATATTCTGGTAAACTGCGGTGGAGATCTTTTTCGATATCCTCAGTGCTGGTACTCGTTCGGCCCTTGTTTTTCTCCAAGAGTTGTTCGTAGTAGCCAGGATTAGAGAACCGTAGGAAGATAGAACCCGAGAGCACTTCCCACATCTCACCTCGCAGTCTGTTGGGCAGACCGACTTGCACAAGCCGCGTGCATTGGGGATAGCGAAGGAGGGTTAAATTCCGACCGTGGGCTGAACGAATGTACAAGCCGCGGTTGTAAAAACAACCATCACACTGAAGAATATAGTCACATACTCTTCAGATATGTCGTCCATAGTTTTATCTTAGAGGCTTCCCGCAGTCTAATTCCGGGGAGAAACAATAAGCAATCCGGGCGTGACTAGAAGGCATCTCACTTCTTCGGATCACCGGGAAATTTGAATCTGAGACCCAAACCACCATGATATGGTATTTGTGGGGATGTCCCGTCGTCCTTCTCGTCATTGACCAGGCTTCCATCTTCTCGCTCCGCTTCTCCGGGCGTGGATGATGACACCAGGCTTTCTGAATAGCAAGTCTTCACGAACCCCTTGACGAGCTTCATCTGCCCGCGTTGAAGCTCCACTTTGAGAGCATCGCGGAGAAGTGAACAAAACAGGTCCGCGGTCGGTCGCAGTGATGTCAGCTGCACAATCTGACAAAACATCAGTTCATGTCGGATGGTACGGGTGGAAGCGGCAGACTATTTTCATTCCATGCCAAGTTGACAGACTCAGAGCGTAGATTCCAGCTCTAGCATTGAGTCTCTCTACTCTCCGAATCGTCGAAAGCGGTATGGTGAACCGAACTGATTTTCGATCTAGTGACGCGAAAGCCAAGAATGGTGGTATCAGATGCAGCTTCCCTGCCTGTGAGTCATTGTAGAATGTGAGATACCGCAGGTCAGCCACCAAGCAGTTCGGCACTGACGTACGACTCCTCGAGCCCTTCAACTCCTAGACTCAACACGGCGTTGATGTCCATTTTCTCCACCTCCTGGCCACTACTATTCCCTGAGCCATCTGCATGGGCATCTGACGGTAAAGAGAAGAATATGTGCGTCAGCTGTTCCTTAGTAGGCTCCTTGAAGTTGCGAAGTGCAGTTGAAATGGTCGACATCTCGCTTTTCCGCCTTGGCTTGAAGGCAACGAGCGCGGAGTCTGCAGATAGTAGTAGCAGCTGCCTATGCCAAATTTCCTCAAAGAAGTTAGTCTAGTCGATCTGAGATGGTAGTCGACGCGTAGGATGAAATGAAATGCTGGACGGGACGGTCGACGATGACCACTAAGTGTTCTCGGGCACCTACCTTTACGGCAACTTTCTCCCACGACTTCTACAACTTCTCAACCACCAACTTCTAGCAATTCAGAGAATTGCTAAGTACGCCGAAGCTGAACAATGTTTCGTATCGAGTGAGCCAGGTTTGACTTTGAATTCAAAAGGCTTGAACTCTGACTACTTTTAAACGACAAACATCTCTGCGCCAGAATCTCTGAATCCAGTTTATCTGAAGTACCAAATCACTGGTTATCATTGGCGGTCGTCAACTCTTGTGCCCAGACAGTGTACTTTCCTATTATTTTCCCGACCTGTTATTGTCTTCTCATAACAGAGAAGCTCAGGTGAACTCTTCCATTACAGTACGACCCGGCCAAGACCGAGGTGCGAAACAAGCCTTGTTCTTATGCTCCGACCGCCCTGAATGTTAGGTGACGATGCAGCCTCCAGTCGCTGTCATCCACATGAGACTCTCCGTCGCGAGTGTGCATGACCGCGGACAGTCTCTCATAACCGGGACATTGCGTGTGACCGGACTACGCTATAGCTTCCAAGGATTGGAACTGCTGACCCATATCTCTGTATCACAAGATTGACAATCGAGGAACTTCCATAACCGGTCGAATTCGAAACGGAGCTTTCTTGGGCTTTTCGGGGTATTAGAAACAACGTCCGGCGAGTACCAAGGAAGAGATAAAAGATGTGCGGTATATCACTCATCCGCTGCCTCCGTATCTCCGGCGCTTCTCCCTTCAACCCCGCCTTTCACGTTATTGTGGCTAAACTGCTAGCTGCTTCTTGACCAAATTTGCATACCACCATCAACGACGGAACATCAAATGACGCAACTGCTGATGCCTCTACATCCGGTTTAAGGTAAAGCAGCCATGAGAAATCTGCAGGGTATCCGTTCCGTTCACATGGTAATACGATCCTTGGTTCATATCGACCTCTTTAAAGGCCGAGCGGTTTGCCAGTCTTGCTCCGACCCCACTAGCTACATTTCATATCATGGCACTCCAGACCTCGAACAGCGACACAGATCTGGACGCCCTCATTGTCGGCGCTGGATTTTCCGGCGTATACTTCCTCCACAGCCTCCGCAAGCTAGGCTTTAAAGCCAAGATATACGAAGCCGCAGGCGGGTTGGGCGGAACATGGTACTGGAACCGTTACCCAGGCGCACGCGTCGACTCAGAGTTTTACATCTACCAACTCTCGATGGACGACCTGTGGAAGGACTTCAACTGGACGGAACTCTTCCCCGGATGGACGGAGCTGCGAACCTACTTCGACTACCTCGATAAGAAGCTGGACCTCAGTCGCGACATTCGCTTCAACACTCGCGTCATGTCGGCGCGCTTTGATACCACTACCGATCGCTGGGCTGTCACAACAGAGCACGGCGACGTAGTTCATCCCCGATTCCTCATCCTCGCCACCGGCTTCGCCTCTAAGCCCTATTTCCCGCCTTACAAAGGATTGGATACGTTCAAAGGCTTCTGCAGCCACACGGCGTTGTGGCCATGGCAGCAGAATGTCGAGCTTAAGGGCAAACGAGTTGGAGTGATTGGCACCGGCGCCAGCGGTGTCCAGGTCATCCAAGAGGCCGGGCCCGAGGCTAGTCATCTGACTGTCTTCCAACGTACGCCCAACCTCGTCCTGCCGATGGGTCAGCGCAAAATGACCGTAGAGGAACAGGAAAAGATGAAAAGAGATCTCTATCCCGTCCTCATGAATCGTCGCAAGCAGACGTATGCCGGCTTCACGTACGACCTCATCTACAAGGGCTTCTGGAAGATATCCAAGGAAGAACGCGTCCTGACTTTCTACGACCTCTGGGAACGCGGCTCTTTCCACTTTTGGTTGGGGGCGTTCCAAGAGATTTTTCTGGATCCCAAGGTCAACGACGAGGCGTACACGTACTGGAGGCAGAGAGTGCTCGAGAGGATAAAAGATCCAGAGATGCAGAGAAAACTGGCTCCGGAGGTGCCGCCGCATCCGTTCGGGACGAAGCGCTGCTCCCTAGAGCAAGCGTACTTTGAAGTTTTCAATCAGCCAAATGTCACCCTCGTGGACGTGAATGAAGATCCGATCGACGAGATTGTTCCCACCGGAGTCAAGATGAAGAGTGGGAAACTCCACGAGCTTGATGCGTTGGTGCTTGCCACGGGGTTCGACGCCGTCACGGGGAGCATATCTCAAATCGACATTCAGGGGATTGATGGCGTCCCCATCGGTGAGAAGTGGCGGAAAGGCTTGTCCACTTACTTGGGCCTGACCACCGCTGGCTACCCAAACATGTTCTTTACATATGGGCCTCACGGACCCACGGCTTTCTGCAACGGGCCTACGTGCGTTGTAAGCGCCGTTTCGTCGCTCGGCGTGAACTGCCAAATCTGACCTCTCCGACTTAGGAAATACAAGGCGCGTGGGTGGTGAAATGCCTTGAACATATGCGGAATAACGGGTACACTCGAATCGACGCGACGCCGGAGGCTGAGAAAAAGTGGACTCAGACTGTCGACGACTATTATTCCCCAGCGTTATTCAAGTACGCCAAGTCATGGTACAACGGCGCCAATGTGCCTGGTAAAGTCGTCCAATCGTTGAACTTTACGGGTGGAGTCCCGTTATATACTAAGCTATGTGAAGAAAGCGCCGAGAAAGGGTATGAAGGATTCGTGCTTTCTAGCTTAAACGCCTAACTAGGTAGAACTTGAAGTCTAATAACAAGAGTACCCACGATCTCGCCTCTTCACTAGAATACTTTGTTCCCGGAACACATTGGCTGAAGTAATATCCTGAACGATGCCGAAATGATCTCAACGCACCTCTAAAAAGTCATACATGAACTCGGACTCGAACACAAGCTTGAACTCATGTGAACGTGACCTCTATTGAGTGCACGTGTGTGGACGGTCGTGCCCACGTGACATTTGTAACAATAGACACGTCGACGTAAGTCGCGTAACCACTTCAACGTTTCAACACGCGTTCAAAGTGGAATGGCTCCTCGAACACGCTCTCAAGCTGCCAACACTGTCTCCGTGAACTGGTTGTTCTTCAACGAAGCACATGAACCCATGCCATTGTATATCAGTATTCCGCATGACCTCTTCATCGGACCCGTGCAAGGCTGTCAGGAACTATTCGCGACAGAACTCAAGAAGGAATATAAATTCAAAGCTGATCTTGATAGTATCGATTTCTTCGAGGTACTTTGCCGCGCTATTTTTAAGCCTTCAGTATCTTACATTTGGTAGCCCAAAGAACCGACTCTGACTACGACACCAGATTGGAACGAAACTTTCGCGGATTGGAAGACTAGCACTAATCAGATCCCGTTAACTCGCAAACTCTCCAAGGTTCTGGAAGAAAAATTGGACGAAGACTATCTCCATCTACTCGTCAAAGCACATGAAGCCACAGAGCCAGGGCGGACGCATAGCGAAACACGCGATGTGGTCGCCAAGCCTGTTCTTCCAGAGGTTGAGCGTGAGTTGCGCATCGCAAGCTCGTCCTAAATACATCAACGTACTTATTTTCCCGATTCCAGGTTTTAAGCGGGCGCTCAAAGAATCAGAAGCATCGCCTTCAGCGATGGCCAGACCCTCAGCGTATGCCAATAATCAACGGAACCAAAGCACAGCTATCTACGATGGTCGTAACGCTCCAGATGAGAACTTTATCCTCGCGCCGCCCATCCAGATTTTTCATCCAGTTTTCGAACACTTTCTCCGTCTCCTAGAGAACCCCGACCTCAAAGTCACTGCACGAGATGCAGGAAATACATTCGACCTCATGGAAAATGCCTCAGACATTCTTCCAGAGGCAGACCACGTAAGGGAACTCAGAAACTGGCTTATGGAGATCCTGGATAGCGATTTTTACCAAGAAGATGATGACGGCGAGACTGAGTCTGGCGGAGTTCTTACATTCATGTTGGAAGATGGAACTCCCGTTCAACTTGTCATTATGAAACTAAAGCATGAATGGGAGGACGATGGTTGTGATGTGTTCAGCCATATTGGTCTCAGCATGAGGCAGTACTGGATTGATGAAGCGGTACGTTGTTCACATTCAGAGCATCTCGAATCAGCCAGATATTTATGTCATTTTCTAGAACGCCAAACTTCGTAATAAATGTTGCTGCCCTACTTTCCTAGTCGCCGGAAGTGACTCATGGATCAGTATCCTTGGTGGCGTTTTCACCGACAAGTTCATCATCCAAAGGCTCACCGATATGATACCCATCACTCTTGCATCAACGCAAGGAGATGACAACATTATGCGCGTGGCACGCACGCTTGTTGCACTCCGCGAATGCCTCAAAAGCCTCAGCGAGTTTTATGAGAAAATCTCGCACATCAGGTCCATTGATCTCGATAATCCCGACGTTCCTTGCCTTCGCCTTTATCCATACCCATCTTCATACAACAAGGATGGACGACAAGTGAATTTTACCTATGTCAGAGCACTGCAAGATGGCGCTGCATGCGTAGCGTTTCTGGCCCAAACCGAACACGCCGAATCACCAGACCTTGTCGTCAAGTTTGTCTCCCGATACGGCCAGGAAGTCCACCGTTTCCTCGCCACAGATCCCGACCAGCTAGCGCCACAACTCCATTATTTCGGTCCCCTACCCGATCTCCCGCTACCCGATGATTATCATCCAAAGCACATGCCGCTGATGTCCATGGTGGTAATGGACTACATCAAGCCGAGTGCCACTCCACCGGATGCACGTCAGCAAATCAAGAACGCCTTGGACAAATTACATGAAAGAGGATTCGTCTTGGGGGATTTGCGAGAACCCAACGTTTTGTTTGACGAAGATGGCAAACTCAAGTTGATCGACTTTGATTGGGCTGGACGTTACAAAATGGATGAACATTCCACCGATTTTGTACGTTATCCGCTGGGTTTGTCACCAATTATCCACTGGCCTCGGGGTGCCACCCAGTTTAAGCCCATTCTTCCCGAACACGATATTGAGATGTTGAACTATTTATTCCACAAATGAAGGCTTAGGAGGCAATTTCATACATACTTGGCTGGACTTCTACCACGGCAAGGATTTCTTGTACTTACATCGCATTCATTACATACAAGAATGTAAGAACCAATTTTAATGACAGCACGTTCTTTTTGCACAATGAAATCTTACGTTTGAACGTCATTTCATAGCTCTTTCCTATTCTTCGTGCCCGACACCACCCGTATTATTGCTATTACTCGCCCTCCGTGTCAACGTCAATTTGCAAATCTCCGCGCACCCAGGATGCGTTGGCCATAGGCGGCGAGATTATGCTTCACCCTGCGCTCGTGTCACGTACGTGAGAGGTCAATCATTTGACCCCTTTTCAGCATTGAGTCAGATACAGTATGCAGGCGACTGCTAGTGATATAGCGAACAAAGATTGGTTGCAATGACGATGATTTCCCCTCTCCTTAGATCATGAGAAGGTCCCTCCGGATAGGCCACGTCAACGGATGCATGCGGTCTAGGTGAGCAATCATAGATTCTTATTCAAATATGTCCTCCATGGAATCAAATTGTTTCCTGGAGAAGTTATTTCCATCCAATGAGCGGTTGCATCCAGAGCTTTGCAAAAGAATAGCAATGTCGTACCTAGAGGGAGGCTTGATCACCTCATACCTCACATTCTCGCCTTCCACGCCCTCTCTGATGATGCGGATTCTGTTGACGACGCCTCTCTTTGGATGTATCTGGCAATGGTCGAGCTGCCTGAGTTTGGGACACAGCTGAACGAGTTCCATGATCGCAATATGCATCTGCGCCATAACGCCGTGGTAATTGATGTAGGCACGGCAAGAGGCCCAAAGACCATTTCCCCTGAATATCTCGAGATTCCGAAAATGTGACAGCATGTTCAGCCAGTCGGACTGTGATTAAATGAGGGTGATGAGCTAGTCAGTATCGTAGTCGGGAAGACCTACGACTTACCAAAGGTGGGTGAGTAGGATGCGCGCTCCCCGGGTCGAGGCGCACGCCGGGAAGACGTAGGTATGTGATGTTTGGAAATAAATCTGCAACCTTGCAGATAGATTCCAACGATCTAAATGTGTGTATTTCGAGCTTTCGAAGAGCTGTTCTGTCGACATTTTTCAGATTGAGGAGATCTTCGGCGCCGAATGACATGACATCCAAACATTCGATGGATCTGACAACCTTCGTCTCTTCTAAAGCCTCCAGTACTTGTCGACCCGTTTCCAAGCGTCGGAGAGCAGGAAGACATTCCGAGGAGAACTGCACCGGACCAATAGGATACCAGGAAAGCTCTTCTATTGTAGGATGATTCTCAAGGAAAGTAGTTCGAGATACCTCGGGCGGCGAGGATGTTCCAGAGAAGAGATGTAGCTTCAGTGTTTTCAACCTCGGAAACTGACATTCAGCAAGACCGAAGAGTTCCACTGGGAGTTCTAGGAACTATGATCGCGGATGAAATCTCGAGCGCAACAGGGTAGCAAACATGCAGCATACCTCAATCGCAGGACATTGTTGTAGCAGACGTATCGTATACCCGGAGTTTGTCCTCCGGAACCATGCATCACCCAGGAGAGATAAATAGCGAAGATTAGAAGTTTCGAATGGCTAGGAAAAGGACGAAATGTTTGGTTAGCTACATGATAAGTAAGGGCAGAGCAAGTCGCAAACCGGGTAAAGGCGACCATCTAAGCGCCCATTGTGAACATGCATTCCGACCTTGCCTTCAAGCGCCAAACGCTGTAACGAGCGATGCACAGTCACTGAGCGGAGTATGCATTCTTCCACTTTCGGATCCAAAGCCATCCGAGAATGCCAGGTGAACACCTCTATTCGTTTCATATGTTCAAGAGCCTTGCACATATTGAGAACAAGCTTGCTGACTTCCGCATCGTCGTGGTCATGTTTCTCCAAAAGACGGAGAGGTTGGTGGTCGCTCGCTGAATAGTCCTTTGTATCGCAGATGCGGACCTCCCGAATGTTTCTGGCGAGATCCGCTCGCCGCGCCAGATGCGCCCACATTGGGGGCAAAAGGTAACGCACGCGGATGATGCGGTAGTCTGTGTGGCGGGGAACGGCAAGCCGGGCACATCTGCGTGACACGAGCGCAAAATTGAGCAGATCCCTGTGAGAATCGAGCTCTGATAGGATCACATCATGAATCTCCTGTGGAAGGCGAAAGAAGGCGGCTTCGTCGAGCGCGGCGACATGAGGCTGTTCAGGCATGACTGCGAAGTCGTGTGTGATGCTGTGATGGGATTGCTAGTCCCGGGCACTCGAGGCTCCGTGCCACTTGTCCTCAAGCTCGTCAGCGATGGATGTTCAGCGCAGACGCCCGTAGCGATTGAGCAGCGCCCCTGCGATCACATTTCCTAATACGTAGCACGTGGCTACTGCACTTGGACGTTACACAGACGCCCACAATATCCTCAGACTTCAAATCTACGTTTGAACATTGATTCTGAAGGACTCTTCGAAATGGTGATCTATTATGCGACCATCGCGGCAGCCACTTTCCGTTCGATATCTTATTCGATATGATCACGAAGCGTAAATACGAAGTCCCAGGTTCCACGACCGGAAATTGACGGACTTCATTTGGCCAATGATTACTCGAAGCTAATGTCGTCTAAGCAGAGACCCTCTAATGGTTGTATCTGATTGTCTTCTCTTGGTGGATTTATATTTTCTGTGACTCCATGACCATGCGGGAGAACTTGCTCTTGGAGCGAATGAATGGTCCGTAGAAGAACAAAGCCTAGAAGATGAACCGTCGGTCGCGCCCTTAGTCACAAGATACAGGGGCACTCACGAAGGGTATTGGCACCATCGTAAGGGAGACGAAGGCAAAGATCGTATTCGACCAGCTGTAACCCAACTTGTAGAACATCTGATTCGTGAACAGCGGGAAGGCCATGGCCATCATGTTCCCTGGAAAACGGATAGTTCAACGATAGCGCAGAACGAGGATGGCCGGAAAGGCCTACTGGCTAGACTTTGGCCTGCCAATGCGGAAGATGCATAAGGACCGTAACTAGGGATACTGAACATCACGCGATACTGCGACCGAGGGAAGCACACCAACCAATCAGCTAGATACGAGAACACGGCTAGGTAGATTATAAACGTTGCCCAGATAAATGCCTGAGTATAAATGGCGATTAGAAATGGCGGAATGACAAACACGATTTCGACATACCGTCACAGCAATCATCTGAGCTATCCAATGGACGTGGGCATACGCACACCAGGCGTATATGAACATGCTTGCCGGCACGAGGATCGCAGCAAAACAGGCCGAATGCAGGCGTGCTTCTGGCCCTCGTTTGGGGAAATCTCGCCTTCAAAGACGGGTCAAATATTTTCTTTCGGACTTGTGTTCAGAAAAACTGACTGATAAAGAACTTCTTGATATAAATTGGAGGCGAATCCAATCAAGGAACCGACGCTGTCGAGGAACAATAATCAAAATTCTAGAAGTTCGTCCGAGAACTGAGACCCGTCAAATACGACATACGTCATGGTTGCAAATGTGCTTCCGACGGCGCTGATGTTGAAGCCATGCACGTCTCTGAAAACGCCAGATATGGACCTGAAAATAGAAGATGTAGCCGACTTTCAGAGAAAAGAGCTAGGCTACTTACGGGACCATGCAATAAACCAAGCCCCATACAAATCCGATCCAGAGCTACACGATCGATGGTGAAGCGGGAAATGGAGGGTCATATTACCGATGCAACATACGCTGAAGCTCGCGACGACTAGTTCCGTGAACATCAAATCTAGAAAATGCCCGCTGAAGATGTGCAGGTCCCGACTTGAAAACGACGCCTACTTACGAACCGGACGAGTGCAAGAAATGAGAATAAGTGTCTTGAGGCTGGCTCTCTCGTCTTCTATCCGAGCTCTATAGCACTTATCTCCCGTCTCTTTTCGAATTTTCTTGGCTAAGCGAGTGAGAAGGACCGACGCTCGAGTCTCTTTCATGATGATGGGTAGGAGGACGAGGTAAGCAGCGAAAACTCTGATGCCGGACGTAGCTACATTCGATCGTCGTTTTCGGAAGCGGAGTGGGATGACTCACATCATCTGTATCCATTGTATCCATCGCCATTCAAGATGCGGATTGAGTTCTATCCAGCCGGCGTACAGAGGTCCTAACCCTGTTCCGCCCAAAGCTGCAATGGCAAAGATGGACATAGGCAAGCCTCGGCTGAGTGTTCTTGAATTAGATGGCATTCGCCCAGCACATGACAGACGTACTCTTTAGGCGACCAGATATCCGCAATGGTTCCACCGACCATAGTGGCACCCGTCGAACCAAAGGAGCCTTGGAGTAGCCGTGCAATAATCACAGTCTGAATATTCTTCGACCTTTTCCAGGAATCATTAGGACATGCAGGCAAAGAATCAGACTAACGCACAAGGCGACCATCATATACATCAACAAGAAACCAATTCCGGAGCCAAGATAAAGAGGTTGTCGCCCAAACTCTTCGCTGAACGATGCAGTCACAAGAGGGACGATGCCGAATCCTAGCGCGTAAACACTCAGACCTATGTTGGCCTGGAACACCGTGCAATTAAGATCTCTTGTCATAGATGGAGTTCCCATGCTGTACGCTGACGCCGCGGAGGCTGGAACGGGAACGTCAGAAGCCACGCAGGAAGAATTTGATGGAATCACTGTACATACCAGAAAAAAGGGTTGTGACGCAAGCCCACGCCGTTATGGCCCATTTCTTTCGCAAGCTATAGTTGGCTGGATTCCTTTGGTCGCCTTCCGAAAATTCCACCTGACGCAAGAATTGATCTCGATGGGACTTCTCGAGTCACGTAGTGGTGTTCCCGGACTCACGTAGATGGGCTCTTCGGATGTGGCCGTCCTCTCTTGTTCCACATCATGGGAGACGGGGTGATGTGAATGGAAGAGGATATCAGTAAATTGACGGCCATAACCCTCGTCCAGTTCATCCTCTTTAGGCCTCGAGCTGATGCTGAGCCGAGCGTCAATCGGTTCGCGCACTTGTTCCAGGGATTTGGTCTCCAAGCCCTCTATGTCCACCGTCGCGCTCGTCGTCGCTGACGCCTCACCCTTGCTGTCCTTGCCGTCCTGCATGAGTGTCTAGAAACAGGTGTGGTCTCGCGAGGCGACCAATCAGAACAACCGCCCGTCTATATAAAGAACTGGATCCCGGGCCATGGATCATGCGACTGACTCCACGAGTAGGGAAATCGTTCGCTCAAGCGCAAACGTAACCTGAAAGAAAATATGGCATCAGCTGAGGTTTTCCACACCACCACATTACAAACCCGGACCCAGTGCCTTCCCACGAGCTTGATATGTCATGTTCCGGATTCCTCGATACCCCGCCGAATCTGACAAAGTGAAACCATACTAAGGTGTGTTGAGGGCCAGATATTGTGATCGCGGATTAAAAAAAAATAATAAATACCGGACTCTGGCTGGCTCATGCAGCAAACCGCTATACCGTTCTACACGGCAGAGGGGCAGGGGCTTTCTATTTCCAGTCCCGCTGATGCCCTGATTGTCATCTTCACCGGCAATTCGGATGGAGCTCACCCATTGCACGTCTGTCTGCGACAGAGAACTGCAAGGTCTATCATAACGCTAGGCAGGCAGAGTACAATGATAAACGTCGCAGCGGAGTGAGAGCCTAGCAGAAAACCTTGCCGTGGATTTACTGGAGTTTTCTCAGCAGAATCGTGATTGGCTGGCAGACTGTTTACAAGCCGCGAACTCCGAGCGTTCTCATGTTTATTATCCGATCTAAATTATATGCCTATACGGGCCCCAGTCGAGCAGCCATGGGGATTGCATTGCTTGCCTGGCGTGGTAAAACTCATCAAATGTAAATATAACCACACAACGCGGGATGTTGAGAACCATATCCGCGAAAAATGCCCGACTCATAATACCTCGTCGCTATGGAGTGACTCTTTCGACCGACGCTGCTGGTCATCATCTCGTTCAGAAGGAGCTGCGGGAGCTGTTGAGGCAAACTGCGCAGCCAGTCGCTGTAGTCACCGCCCGGATGCGGACGAAGAGCGGAAAGCATCCGTTCCATGGCGCGACCCTATCTTCGTTCACCTCGATCGCCATGGAGCCATACCCTCTCGTTTCCTTCGGGCTTCGGATACCCTCGCGCATGGCCACCTCTCTCAAGGAAGCGTGCACCAGTGATTCGTGCCACATGGTCATAAATCTGCTTTCAGCAGCGCAGTCGTCCGTTGCTGTCCATTTCTCTCGGCCAGACCTTCACTCAGACCCCTTCTCGACAACCCGATATACTTTGACGAAGGAAGGATTACCCGTGATAGCTGGTTCATTGGGTGCACTGTCCTGTCGATTGGTGGGTCCGCCGATACCCCTTCATGACCTGGAGTATTTGGACGCTTTGGGGAGAGAGGAATTCAGGGGCGGGGCGAAGCAGGACCAGTACGGGGACGGACGAATATCCGAACTCTTCATTGCTCGTGTGTTGCGTGTTGAATCAGTCGAAACCGTAACCACTACACACCCAGATGGTGAACGGACGTTGCCGTTACTCTATTATCGGCGTGGCTATACAACTTGTCATCCCCTGCACCATCTGAAATCACAGTGATGCGTCAGTCCAATACTCAGTGACAGTCGCACTGATACTAATTATATACATCGTTTCAGTGGCTGATAGGACTTGCGTTCAAGCCTCTTTATGTTCAAGCCTCTTTATCTTCCTTTCATTCTCGTCTGCCGCCTATACCTGAGATGTTTCGTAGACTCCAAGTTCGGAATCTGATACGCTTCTAGGCCTCAAAGATGCCACTTCAAACTCCAAGAAGCGAGCGAGGAAGTCGGCTCCTCCTATCGTAACTGTACGCAAGCAAATCAAACCCTTTCTATGAATGGCTTGACTTTTTACTTACAGAGATTATAGAATCCATCTTTTGATAGATTTGGGATTCTCTGTTCTGGCATTTCAATGCTGATGCCACATCTCTATATCATCGCGTGAAAATGGCGGATATCCATTGAAAGTCGGCATACCTTAGGGTAAACACGATTCTTCTCTCTCATGTAGAGTCCCAAACTATCTGCGATGTCTTCTGCATCCTGTTCGCGCAAATAAGCTCGCAGTGCATTGTCATGGTCCACGAATGCGTCCAACGACTCGATCAATCGTGAAATCGCATGCGACTTTGCCCATTGCTCGGACAATTTCTGCAGCTTTGGGTCCTGCAATTCATCTATAACGTTGTCTCGCATGGGTAATACGGAAACGCTACTTACGAAAATGGACAGGGCCTCACACCGCTTCACGAGCATGTCCCTCGTTCGGGGGTTGAACTGGGCCGTGGCGTCAAGCTGCGTCCTATGCCAATTCCTCGAGTGCATGAGAATGGTAGCATGTTCATTTTGCCTATTGAGTAGCGGGGCCCAATTTTTCAGACACTGACCCATTCCAATGCAGTCGATCAAATTGGAGGTTTCAATGCGGTCGAAACATGCATCGTGGAAGGCCGGAAGAACGCCGATCGAGATGCCCTTCGCCAGGACCTGCGGGTCGAACTGTGTCAGGTAGACGTTGACACGGAATTCTTTCATCCTTTTAGCGAACTCCATGAGTTCCTGCTTGACGTGGAAGTAGAGACATCCCGTGATATCGGACATCTCTATGTCGTGGTTCAAGCCTGATTTTTCCACCTTCGAAACAT
This sequence comes from Macrocybe indica, assembly GCA_030407095.1. NCBI lineage: Eukaryota > Fungi > Basidiomycota > Agaricomycetes > Agaricales > Callistosporiaceae > Macrocybe > Macrocybe indica. The sequence continues at coordinate 2,372,246 of JARFTL010000005.1, forward strand.
CCCAGCCGTGGAGTGGATTCGTACCCACGAGGGACAGCCAGTTCCCTCTAGCGTCGAACATTAACCTAAAAGACGTTTTCTTCAGATCCTGCTATTCAAATCCTGCTATTCAGAAGAGCGCTGACGTACCGATTGGGTTGCGTAAAATGTCCAACGTCAAGTGAGAATGGAGCAAGAATTCCAGTCTCCCAGTACCTCAACAAAGCCATTCGATGGGCAGGTTTCAGGTTGACTAAAAACCGTTCCCTGTCTCCATCGTGAAAGGGGTCCAAAACGACATCTCGCCTGTTCTTCGAGCTATACCTCGAGTCGAAAGTTGACAGAAACATCTCCATAGGCCGCCGCATGGCCACTGTCGTCTGCATTGAATGAATCTGCCCTTGCCCCCGTGTCTTGAGGCTAGTGCGGAAGGACATCTCGCCATCTCCAGTATTAGCATCGTCGTAGATAATCCGGATGCAGCCCCGGACATAGGCCGCGCTCGCAGCAGGGAGCGTGGCTGAGTACATGAGGTGCGTGACCAGTTCCGCTGATTCCTCGATCGACGGGCCGGAGCTGAGCAATGCGTACAGGATGACTAGATTGCGGTTTACAGCGTTGGCGTCAAGGGAGTTAAGCAAGACGTCGCATTTTCCGCGATAGCGCTTGGGTAGGCCGTTTACCGTCTGTATTAACCCACGAATATCATCCGACGCTAAATGAACAAAGAAGGGACCATCATTTCCTTGTCATGAACAGGTGGACATTCCGGCTCTCTTACAGGTGTAACATATCTTAAAGTCCTGATCGACGTCGAAGCCTTCGTTGTATTGAAGCTGTAAGCAGTTCGATTCGAGAACGAGAACGCAGGTATTCGGCGTATTCGGCTTTCGTGCACCCGGCTGAAATATTTGTTCTCGTTCTGCTCGATATATGCAATTCGGCTTCCAACCGCGGCTCATGTAGGCATGCTCACATACGAGGCGATGCTTGGCCCAGTGTTGCCTCTGACAATGCCCCGAGCAATACTGAGCGTGATCCCAGCCTCAGCAAGTATCGCCTATAGCGTGCACGGAACCACGAACCTTGGTCAGCATGCACTAATTAAGGGATGATCTCAACACAGCTCGAGAAACGTACACCAAATCACGTACTCTGGAACATGACAAGACACCAGGATTAGGGCAGACATAGCCGTGCCGTCCGCCAGAAGACGAATTTCCGCACGTCACTTGAGAAATTGTCCGTCCATCCGGCGCAGAGCCCAATCCTAACGACATAAAAGTCTCCAACGAGCCTTCAGAGTAGCTTTCGACCCTCTTGGGTCGTTCGGACCGCGTCGTCCCTTGACGTTTCAACTGGGAGATGACGGTGTGGTACCGAACGTACGAGGCGACCTTCATGATGGGTCGGCGAATGGGTTCATAGAGAGTAGAAAGATCGCGCCTCATAAGTAGAAGAATGTGGATGGAAACTGTCGCCACCAGCCATCTTCCAGAACCTCACGAAGGAATTTAGGAGTAGAACAGTGGCGTCTTGTTTGACAGTTTTACGTATTCTCGCGCTTCAAGTTACTTCTCCCTAGAATCAGTCCAGGGTCCATATAGAAAGGAAGCCACACCTAACGCCTCTTGTAGATTGTTCAAAGGCGTGTTGGGCGTGTTGCTGGAAATTCATCTTGTGATCTTCGGGACTCTGGGTGACATGCAATGCTATAACGTAGGGAGAAAAAGCACACGGCTAAGGGATACTAGTAGTGAAGGAATTTCGAAATCAACTGGCAATTGAGCGTAGCCAATCCGAAGGTGTGGACCCCTATTTTGGACCAACGTGTGGCTAGGTAGCACGGATGCTGTACACCGAGACCAGATTTGACGATAGTCCGTCAACCTAGCTGGTGTAGAATTGCGCCGGAAGGACGGACGTGAAGATCCACTGCATGAGAGATCGAGGATGGAAACCACGAATTCTGAGCGGCGAAACTTGACACATATCATGTACTCCCAATAAGAGACCTTTGGAGCTAATTCCTAGAGGTGTATTCGAATTCCGTGGATGTCGAAGTCTGCGCTACTGCGTTCGACGGCTGCACGGACCTTCTGTATCCTTGCATTAACCAAGAATTCAAAAGGTCAGTGGAGGACGGTGAAATAACGTCGATATGGTACATCAGCCAAAATTCATACCGGTTTGAGGGGTGTCACCCGACAAACCGGAATCGATATTGATCACCCGTCATGTCGAGCACGTCCACACACCCCATGACACGAGGAATAGCGTTGAATCCTCAAGGCTCCAGACAAAGACGGGTGACCCCATTGTAATCCCAGTTTTCAAGATCTAAGAAGGTTACGATCGCATACCACGACGTCGTCTGTCTGCATCGATCCTAGGCTAACCCAACAACAGACGCAGATAATCAATTCTTTGCCGCCGAGTTTAATTGCCAGGAAATGTCAGCGCCGTGGCTTCCCAGCCCGACTAGTGAGTTGGCTATTTTGCAGAAACGTATATATGTTGGACAGCGCCTATATCTTTGGCGCGCCTTTAAGAACTGAAGGTGATTGAAAGCATATGCTCTCACATTGGGAAGCCCAAGCCAGTGACAAATCACGTGGTAAGTGACCGTGACAAACAGTTCTCATTTCCTGGCCCGCCGCGAACCCTCACATACTCCAAAATACCAGCGTTGTCGACTTCTTCAGGATGTCAGAGCGCTCAAAACGAGACAAGCAGCTTAGGCTAGAGAAACTAGCAGAGCTCAAGAGGGCCCGCGCAGGCGGCCCACGCGTCGTAAAAGTGAGCTCTCAGGGTTCGACGCGTCCACAACGACGCGTAGCTGATGACGCGCATAGAATCTCGAGGAGGAAGACGTCCAGATATATGATGAGGTTACGGAAGAGCAGTACCGGAGCATCGTGAAAGGGCGTCTCCAGAAAGATGATTTTGTCGTTGACGACGGTGTTGGAGGCTACATGGACAATGGCATGGACGATTGGTTTGATGGGCAGCGGGATGAATCTGAATCAGAAGAAGAAGATTATAGTCGCAAGAAGAAAAGTGAGTGCTCCTTCCTCGACCACGATCGCCCGCTGAATTCGTGTCCGTGTCCGTCAGCGAAAAGGAACGGGAAGCACGAGGCTAAGGCAAAACCTAAGCCGCGTCCACCTCCTGCCGCTGCTCCCTCCATGAGCGTTTATCGTCCTGCAATATCCGCAGAGAAGGAAGATGAGTTGATGTCGTCGATCCTCGGTTCTATGGACAGTGCTCCACCTGAGCTTTCCGCCGCAGTCAAAAGCTCCAGGAAGCGAAAATCATCCCCTGAATTTGACTATTCCGACCCACCATCGCCTGCTCATAAAGCATACCTTCGTCATAGAAGAACCCCTGAGGTAGACTCTTCATCGGACGGGTTCCTCGACGACGGCCTGCCCGTTCCTTCTAGCGATGATTACTTTCCTAGCCCGAACAAGCGTGCTAAAACCGCGTCTAGCGGCGCAGCTACTCCCGCGACAGAGATGTTAGCCAAACTCGAAGTTGACAGCGATGCGGCGGACACGTCCTTTGACGATATGGATATGGACGCGTTTATGGACCTTGACGACGTGGTCGATGTGAAGCCCGTCGCCAAACCGGAGCCTGCTGAGCTCGACCTCAAGACCTCCAACAAAGCCAGTTCCACCAAATCCGGCTCTTCTGGAGGCCATGCAATACCTTCATGGTTATCTATTTATGATTCTCTCAGTGTAGCCGATGCGGACGCGCTTGGTCCCCTTGCCACAACTAGCGGATCAAAGTCTTCCAACGCCAACGTGTCAGCCCTGGAGTCAGATGGTTCTTTGCGCTTCTTCTGGATCGATTACCTCGAACACGAGGGAAAACTCTACTTTATTGGCAAAATCAAAGACAAGGTCACTAATGCATGGTTGTCGTGTTGCGTCACCGTCGAGAACTTGCAACGAAATTTGTTCGTTCTTCCTCGCGAGAAGCGAGTCGAACAGAACGAAGACGGCGAGATCTACGATACGGATATCGTCCCCTCGCCGCAAGACGTGCATGCGGACTTCGACATGATACGGAAGCAGCTCGGGATCAAGGCCTGGAAGGGCAAATTCGTGAAACGCAAGTACGCTTTCGGGGTGAAGGACGTGCCTCGGCAAGAAAGCCAGTGGCTTAAGGTGGTATATGGCTTCAATGGTGTGGTCTTCGCCTCGGACCGCACTCTTATCCTTGACTAATGGAGCTGCTCAGAGCCGGTAATACCTGCAACTGCTTGCAGTCCGAACATCGCGTACATTTTTGGCACGAACACTAGCGCGTTTGAGCTTTTGGTGGTCAAACGGAAGATAATGGGTCCGTGTTGGCTGCAGATCAAGAAACCACAGATCGACAACAAAGGCGTTCGTTGTCTGCTCGATACTTTCCGGCTGCCGTTGATGATCGATTCCAGGTATCATGGTGCAAATTGGAGGTGACCGTCTCTGATCCGAAGGACATCAGTCCTTTTGCGGAGGCGGACGCAGACACCCCCAAAGAAACTCCTCCACTTACTATAGTCAGCTTAGCAATTCGGACGATTGTCAATCACAAGGAGAACAACAGAGAGGTTGTGTGTGCGACGGCTAGAATATGGCACAACAGTATGGTCATCCTTCGTTTCATGCTAGGCCCCTTCCTGTCATTAACTGATATGGATAGTGGTCATCGATGACCCGACACCTCCGGAGCGACTGCCATGCACAGTGCACACGTTCGTTCGGCCTCTCGACCGTTTTCCGCCCAATTTCGAAGTTCGGGCCAAGACGAACGGCAAGGGTGTAATCACTCCTATGAAGAATGAGCGTATGTTGCTCAGTAATCTGTTGAGTGAGCTTCACTTCCCTAATTGGCATGAACGACTGTTTACGCTGCTTCCCAGTGACGTTGTATAAGGCGGACCCAGACGTTATAGTTGGGCACGAGTTCTTGGGCGTTTCCTTGGATGTTCTTCTCCACAGGATGCGAGACCTCAAAGTCGACCACTGGTCCCGCCTTGGGCGATTGCGTCGTTCTAAATGGCCGAACATAGGAAAACAAGGAACAAACCTCCGGTTCATGAGTGGGCGCATGTTGTGCGACCTTGCTAGCGACGGGGCGAAGGTGATTTCGGACATTCATTTGTCATCGGTCACAATGCTAACCGTAGTTCAGAGCATGATCTCATCTACGACATGGTCACTGACGGAGATGTGCGGCACTCACTTGAAGAGCGAACGCCAAGAGATCGATTCAGACGACACGGCAAGCTATTTCGACGGAAGCCTCAGTAATCCTGATAGGCTATTAACCTTTGTGCGTCATTGCGAGCTGGATGCCCATTATCAGATGGCAATTGCAGCCAAGGTGCAAATCTTGCCCTTGACCAAGCAATTGACTAACCTCGCGGGGAATTCCTGGTGGGTCCTTGTGGCACCTGACTCGGAAATTAGTTCTGACTTTTCTGCTTGAAGGAACAAAACGCTCAACGGTGGTCGCGCTGAAAGAAACGAGTACATTCTTCTTCACGAATTCCACCGCTTGAAGTACGTTTGTCCGGATAAAGTTTGGGGCAAGAAGTTCGCGGCCAGGCTGGAGGCGCAGGAAGATGAAGGCGATTCCCCCAAAACTACAAAGGGCAGGCGTGACAAATACAAAGGGGGGCTCGTCTTCGAGCCCAAGAGGGGGCTTTGGGATAAATTCATTCTTGTTATGGATTTCAATTCGCTTTACCCCAGCATCATCCAAGAATACAATATTGACTTCACGACTATAGACACTGCGGCAGACGACGTAAGTTCCTCCCAATTTTGTTGGTATTCTGACCAGCTGACAGAGTTGTTTACGTATTAGGATGACGATGACCAGATCCCAGAACCACCTCCACCCAAGACGGACGTTGGCATCTTGCCGCGCCTCATTTCAACGCTGGTAAATCGCCGTCGAGCAGTCAAATCGTTGATGAAAGATAAGAGCATTTCGCACGCGAAACTCTTACAGGTAGGTTCGCATCGCTTACTTTCCTGGTCGTCGCTCATCTATGATTTTGGTAGTACGATATCAAGCAACAGGCTCTGAAGCTCACTGCTAACAGTATGTACGGATGTCTCGGGTTTGAATACTCGCGTTTCTATGCAAAGCCGTTGGCCGCATTGACGACCTTCAAGGGGAGAGAGATCCTGACGCGCACACGCGAACTCGCCGAAAGTCTCGAGCTAGACGTAAGCCCAAGAGTCTTCACTGTTCAGTATTATTTTAATCACCTCCCAGGTCGTCTATGGAGATACCGATTCCGTGTTTGTCAACACCAATGCTACGGAGCTATCGGAGGCACTCAAAATTTCGGCCGAATTCAAGCGGGCGGTCAACAACCAGTACAAGTTGCTCGAAATTGATCTTGACGCGGTATTTCAACGCTTGCTTCTCTTGCAAAAGAAGAAATATGCAGCTCTCAAGGTGGAGGATGGATCAAGAACGTCGACTGAAGTCAAAGGCCTCGATATGAAGCGGCGAGAGTACTGTGCACTGTCGAAAAATACCTCACAGTGAGTGCCGCCCTACATCTGATAGCGAACTATCCCTGACATTGCTGAATTCAGATACGTTCTGGACCAAATATTATCCGGAGAGGCCACGGAAAATGTGGTTGCCAATATCCATGAATACCTAACAACGCTGGCCGGAAACATACGCGCAGGGAGAATTAGCACAGAGGATTTCACCATCTATAAGGTCGATCGTCCAATGCAATCTGCTGGAGGCGATGGACTGACTCATTTTTCAGCGTTTGGGCAAAAACCCCGAGGACTATCCCGATGCTAAGTCGCAACCTCACGTTCAAGTCGCCTTGCGAATGAAGGCCAAAGGCGGAAGCGCACGATCAGGCGATGTGATTCCCTACATTTTCTGTGTCGGCGAAGGCGAAGATGGCACAAGATTGACACAAGCGGAGCGAGCGCGACATCCAGATGAGATTCGCAGAGGTGGTTTGGCTTCGAAAATAGGTTGGCTTTTCAATATACTGACTGGACATTCTTGTCACTGACTTAGCTCAGATTTTGATCATTATCTTGTCCATCAGATACTGCCTCCCATCGAACGGTTATGTGAACCGATTGAAGGCACGGATCGTGCAAGGTTGGCAGAATGTTTAGGTGAGGGAATGTCCGCGCATCAACACTGTCCCCATCTTACTTGGCGCTAGGGCTGGATCCTACGCGGTATCGCAGTGCGCCTACAGGAGTAGACGGTCCGGGATTCTCTAGTCTCGATTCCCAAATGTCGGACGCCGAACGTTTCAGGGATGCCCTTCCTTTCGTTGTTCATTGTGGCAAGTGCAAAGGAGAGCTGCCATTTGCGCCGTTGCGTGATAGACAGGTACGAATCTGATATTCGTACCGTCGCCGCGAGTTCATTAGCCTTATGGTACTAGGCATCCATCATCTCCCAAACGGGTCCGAGTTGTCCTTCTTGCCAGGCGCCTATGAGTGCGGGAAGTTTGCAAATGCAGCTCGAGTCGCAGATCCGGTTTTTCATCTCGAAATACTATGAAGGTTGGTTGATATGTGAGGAGCCAGGCTGTCGCAGGAAGACTCGTATGATGGGTCTATCTGGCCGGCGATGTCTTCGCCCCGACTGTTCAGGAACTGTCGTTTATGAAGTATGTATTTGACTCCTCGGAAAGCCATATCATTTTCTGATTCGCATTTACTAGTACGACGACATCCAACTCTACAACCAACTCAGATATTTTGCTTCTTTGTTTGATGGTCAGAAAGCCATCAACAGTCTTCAAGCTGGAGTAGAACGAGGTTAGTGCTGTTGCGTTGCTTACAGTTGACTATGAAAGCTCATAGTCCCATTCAGAGACTATCAGTGCAGTTGTGGGTTACAATGTGGGCCTTTTACAAGCGTTGGGCGCATGCGTCGATAAATATCTCGATTTATGTGGCCGACGATGGGTCGACCTCAACAAAATCTTCTCTTTCATGAAGATATAAATACTGCTAATTCTAGTATACCAAGCTTTGGGCGTCATCATGATGTACACTATAAACCATCTGTAGCCAACTTGCAATCCTTGTTATATCCCACCACAGCCTACATGCGAAGATACCTTGAGGTTGCGTTTATGCATCTTATTGACCTCCGTCTGATTAGGTAGCCGCATGGCCAGTGGTGGCAATTCCTCGCCCTTTCCGGGTAGCATAGTGCAACGTGCTATATCAAAATCCTCGGATGACCCGGTTTGCCGTAGTTGCCTTACACATTCTCTAAGATTACTCATGTTACAACTCATTGATGGGAACGGAAGAGCCGAGCTACTTCTTCCGCCTCAAGTGCCGCTGCGGGCATCGTGGCCCTCAAGCTAGTGCTTGCCTCCCCCTCTCATGGCAGACTATGAAGGCTCAACCTTCAAAAACGGTACGTCCCGACTCGTTCCTCTTTCTTTGCAGGAACTGGTCATGTAAAGCATTCTCAGGAGAGCAAGAAACGTCCAAGGTCGAGTTGGAGACCGGCAAAACGACTCGAACCGTGGACAATGATGACGACACTTCTTTTGAGGTGACCATATTCCAGCTTGTTTGCCAAACGGTTTATCGATTCACCTGTGTGGGAGAATAGATCGCATTTGCGGAAAATGATCCAAGAGATCCTCGAAACTTTTCAAAACCTCAAAAATGGATGATTACACTTCTAGCTTCATTATCCACTTTTCTCGCCTGTAAGCCCAATCAACTCACTGCCGCTGTGCATGCTCTCGAATGGTGACATGTTTTAAGCTATTGCCGCGACTTCCTATAATATGGGATTCCCTTCGATGATCCGGGACCTTCATTGCACTGAGCTTCAGGCGACCTTGGGATTGAGCCTTTATGCACTAGGCTTTGGCATAGTTCCTCTCTTTACAACAGCCTTCAGCGAAGAATTTGGCCGATACACTCTCTACCTTTTTTCGATTATCGGGTTTACCTTGATGTATCTCATGATAGCCCTGTGAGGATCATTCACATGCTTGACTCGTATGTTGTTGAATCCACGTCATCTTCTAGTGCTACGAACATCGAGACCGTGATCGTAGGGCGCCTGCTTCAAGGCGCCTTCGGATCCACGGGAGCCACCGTTGTGGCAGGAACAATTACAGATTTATGGGCGAACGATGAGTAGGCTTTATTCATACAAACCGCATGCTATATTTGACCATTCCCACAGAAGAGGATTGCCTATGACACTCTTTGCAGTTATAGGTTTCACTTCAAATGGTCTTGCCGCAGTCGCAGCTGGATGGGTTGAGATGCATCCACGTCTGCACTGGCGATGGATACAGTGGATATCTCTTATGTGCGCTTTCAGAAAATTTGATGTTCTGCCATGTTCTGAAAATTTCACGCAGTATTAGTGCAATATATTCACTTTTCACAGCAATTTTCATGAAGGAAACACGTTCCGCCATTCTGTTGTCAAAAATTGTCAAACAGCTACAGAAAAAGACCGGCGACGCCCGGTTTCGCCTCAGAGATGAGCGGCCTAGTTTCCGCACATTGATTTGGATATCCTGCACGCGCCCTATTTGTACAACTTGGCTTTTCCGTGATACATGATTCGCGTGACTGACCTCATATCTTATCCAGACTTGTTATGCACGGAGCCAATTGTGATGAGCAACAGCGTATTTACATATGGCTGATCATCGCTCGACCGCATTCGCTAATGTTCTGTTTCATACAGCTCTGGATCGGGTTCGCATGGGGCATATTCTATGCAATGATCGAGTCCGTCTATGATCGCCTCGTTTCGTTCGACTTGGACCTTCTGAAACTGCATCAGGTCCATACCCGGGGTTTACAGCAATTTCTATGCCTTCAGCGAGGGGGAGATTGGGAATGTCTTCATTACCATGTCGTGAGTGCTCAAAGACGCTTTACAAAGCCATTCCCGAACTCAATCGATGCACTAGCATCGGAAGTATCTTAGGATTTTTCACTAATATGTATCAGGAGCGGTTGTATCGCCGTAACAGAGAAAAGAGGCAGGCCGAAGCCAGACTATATCTCTCGTTCTTGGCTAGCTTTTTCTTCCCAGCGGGCATGTACATCTTCGCTTGGACTGCAAGGCCATCTGTGCATTGGATCGCGTCTGTTATCGGAGTGACGGTGTGATCATCATATTCCCGCTGCTTGTACAAGTTGTTCAGACCACCACCTCTTGTAGATCTACATGTGGTCGACCTTCGTCATCTACGTCACGGTCTTCAATTATCTCGCCGATTGGCCAGTCTCCTTTTTTGAACTCTGCACACAGCGCTGATTTTTCATCTGGACTCAGTTATGGCCCTTTTGCGTCTTCAGCTTTGGCTGGTCAAAGTCTTTTCCGTAAGACATCCATATGTGGTCATATGTGGTCGACGGCGACCATACTGGTGATAAATACTAACTTGGATCAATAACAGGCAACATCACGGCAACCGTGTTTCCGCTTTTCGTGCCAAAAATGTACTCGAGGTTGACATATGCATGGGGCAACACGCTGTTCGCATCAATAGCCGTTTTGATGCTCCCAATACCATTCGTAAGTGTAATATCCATCTTCAGCGTGTTACGCACTCTCGTTGTATCTTGGTAAAACAGGTCATGTTCCTTTACGGCCCGACAATACGTCAGCGAAGTGTTTTCGCCCGAGGACTATTTAGCTTCTAATGTGGCTGAACCCGTCCCTACGCCACGTAGCTCACGGTTAATATACTCGTCGCACCTTTTGAGTAGAAGCAATACATCCATTGTCAAGTCTAATGGACCACTCATGTATTACGCGCCCAGCGCTCATCTACCGAGCGCCCCTTCTTCAAATAGCCCGCTCCATGCCAACGACTGTCACAGCCATGTCACCAAAGCTTTCTTGAGAAGGCGCCCGTTCACAGGCATCGGAGGTTTCTAATGTGCGTTAGAGGGCCGTGGGAAGTTGAAGGCAGCTAAGCGCCCACAACTCGTCCTGCTGCCACTATATCGTCTGGGACATCGAATCTTATGGCGACTATCTGCCTTGCACTGAGGCAAATACCCAAGCCCTGACTACTTCAGACGGCAAGATTAGTTGGGAACAGATTAGATGAAGATCTGATTGTGCGCTCCGAACCATCTGTCACGGTCCGTGAAACAGGGTCAAATCAATCTGGCAGACGCTGGCGTGTCTACTGGCCAAGGTATAAAAGCGCCCAATTGAAACAGATTGAACCTCTTGATCTTGCCATTTTCTCAGGTAGCCAACATAGCCACGAAAGCCAATGCCTGTGCACCAGAATAAGAGACGCGGGAGACGAGCCGGTGTGCTCCTTACAGACGAGTTGGACACCGCCATCGATGAATGCAGGTCGAGGGTCAAGGATATCGTAAAAGAATGTCGGCAAAAGAATCGTAAATTCCGGTAATGAATTCTCCATGTATAACTGCAGTACATTGGTGAGATCCTTACTATATCGCTGCAGAGACATAGAGTTCGATGTCGAGGATGACGGATCTCGATGCCTATTTGGACTCGATGAACCCAAGGACGCGCCTAAAGACGTGCGACATGTAACAGATATCTTCCAGAAACCATCCTTCTTCATCGATGGGGCAAGTTCCCGCGACATAATACAGGGAAAGCTGAACGATTGCTGGTTCCTCTCGGCTCTTGCCACGATTTCTTCCACCAAAGGGCTACTCGAGAAGACCTGCGTCGCAGTTGAGTGGTTGTGTTCTGGTTCATTATCAAGGTCTACTTACATAGCAACCGTACAGAGGGATGAGGAAGTTGGCGTATATGGCTTCATTTTCTTCCGCGATGTGAAATGGGTCGTTATCATCATTGACGAGTAAGTAAACACTCTCTGTGGAAAGATCACCCGGCTATCTAATATATTGCTCAGTTTGCTGTATACGGACATCCCGAAATTTGAGGAGTTGAGTCGGAAGGAGCAGGCGCTATATCACAAAGACAAAGATCGGTACAATGCCTTCGCAAGAGTAGGCGCGAAGAGTCTTTACTTTGCAAGGTCCGGAACAGAAGGAGAAACCTGGGTTCCTTTGATCGAGAAGGCTTATGCTAAGCTGTATGGTTGTTATGCGGCGTTGAATTGGGGTTATATTGGTGACGCGTTGGAAGATTTGACCGGGTATGACCGCCACGGCATTTTTGACATGCAGAGCAGCTCCAGTCTGATACATTCATTCCAGAGGTGTGACTAGCCAGTTGTTGGCTAAGGTATAATTCTTCTTTTGCATGAAATCTTGCTAGCGTCTGAGTAAAAGCTCTCTAGGATATCCTTAACAAGGATAAGTTCTGGCGTGAGGAGTTGTGCCGTGCAAACAATGATAGGACATTTGGGTGTGCTTTCGATAGTCTCAACGCTGCCGATCCATGGGAAGGCTCTCCCGCTGTCCACGGCCTTATTGGTGGACACGCATATGCTGTATTGCGCGCTGTCGAGTATAACGGGAAGAGATTCGTGGTGGTACGGAACCCATGGGGAGAATCTGAATGGACCGGCCCGTGGTCTGATGGATCCAAAGAATGGAACGCCGAATGGCTTCCGGCTTTGCAAGTGTTGGATCATTCTTTCGGAAACGACGGTCAGTTCGTAATGGAATGTAAGTGCAGGATTATTTGTTGAAAAAAGATGTCTGGAGTTCAAGCACACCAGACGACGACTTCCTCAAAAATTGGGAGGAAGTGGATAGGAATCTACTCTTCGATTCTTCATGGGCCATGTCTTACCATTGGTTACGGGCACCCGTGAGGCCACCACCAACAGTCTGGACGTTTGGCGATATCTCGTGTAAGTCTCCTCGCTCTTGGAGGTTCTGTCTAACATCATTGCAGTCACGATCACGATGCCTATTGCATCTCCTGTAGTCATTGTTCTTTCGAAATTGAACGACCGCTTTTTCTCCCAACTCCCGAAGAGCGCCCAATGGTCCATCGACTTCGTCGTATACCGCAAAGGCGCAAAGAAACCTATCGTGAATTCGAACTACTCGTTTCGTTTGTCCCGCAGCGTCAACGCGGAAACTCATCTCACAGCTGGTGAATATGTCGTGCATGTGAGTTCTTATCTCTTGCCCCGTCAATCTCTTTGCTTATGAGCATCGTCCTAGGTCCGTTTAGACCGTGAATCAGCTCCGCGACAAGTAAGCCGTGCACAGCTTGTTAATAACATTTTTCGTTATACACTCAAGGATAATTCATGGCTACGCGACAACCCGCAACCTCGTGCCTATGCACGCGTCCTGACAGAAAAAGCAAAGAGCGAATCGATTATTGCTAGTAAGCGAAAGCGTCATTCCCACTATTCCATCATTGCTCATGATCATGGCTTAGATCTACCTGGCGGGTGCGTCGTCAGTGGCGCATTTTGCGCGCATGCTGATCGAAATTACAGTCCGGACACCAAAATGCTGCCAGTACCTTTGGAAACTCTCGCGGGGCGAGATTTGTCCGAATTGCCGGCTGAACCGGTGAGAGTCCCCTTGAAGACTTACTTCTCGTTTGCACTGATGGGACAAAGAAATCGGCCTCAGATTCCAGGCGGCAGCGTCCAAGCGGTCGACCTCAAGCCAATGGGCCCGAAAGCGGCGCAACTTCTGGTGTTGTTACCGGTCCTCAAGGATTAGGCGCTGACGGTCCCTACCATCACGATGACGAACACAGAAATGACGACGACGGAGACGACGATGATAGTGACGATGAAGACGACAAGAGCTCCGAGGATGATGAACATCATGGCGAAGATAGCCTCTCGGGGATCGTCAACAGCTCACCGATTCCTCCTCTTGAAGATAATTTCGTCTTCCTTGGGTTGCGCGTATATACTAAGACTGCTTGTCGCGCGATTGTCAGTGGGCAAGTCAGGGATGTTATGCCTATATCAACAGTCACATCAGCAGCCCCCCCTCTCCCAACCCCGCTTTGATGAAATACAACATCGACTGTAGTTTTGAGTTGGTAATGAGCTATGCAGTTCTCGTTCGGAGTCTACCTTTGGAAGAGTCGAGGATTGAATATGACAAGCCGATTCCCCGATCACGGACGAACACAGGCTCCTCTCACAAGAAGTTCTTTCGTTTATTGTTCTTTATTTGGCTTGCCAAACAACGCGCGGAGGGAGTCTGGTGCATTCGAACTTCTTTGCTTCCGTGAACCGCAAGATATTTCGATTTCAGGAACAAGGACAATGCTATGTCTTTTGTTCCCATGGTTCGAACCAATGAACCAGGATCGTTCGCTGACTTTGATTATTAGGCAAGAGAATACGGATGCAATGCTGAACTGAGACTATGCCCTCCTCCCGCAAGCCCATGAATGAACGGCGAGTTCCCTACGTATTTCGGGGAAGCAGCTCCCAAATGCACCACGTTCATCACTGGCTTGATTGGCAAAGCGTTATCCAAGGTTTCGGAGGCCGCGCCAAAAGCCCGAATTCCTGTGTCAATTCGTACAATGACTCCATCTGCCTTCCTCGTCCGTGTGCCTTCGATTCGACTTTCATCATCTCAAGTGATGAAGATGTCATGGACGAGCGCCCTAAACGTCCTATGGTAGATCAGCTATTTTTGTCTTTCTGCCACGGAGACACAATATCAAACCTTGAAATCGGCAGCATTCTAGCGTGATATGGAGTTGCCGCCGTCGCGGATCCCAGCACCAGATTGATACCACAAGACAAGTCGCCGAGCTGCATGGAAGACGACGATATAGAATAACCAACCGTCGGGATAACTCCTTGCATATGATGACGTTGTTTTTCCAGCAGTTTAATGAATTTGTATCTGCGTTGGACAGCTTTCGAGATGACAGGTGAGCGTTCAGCCTCGACGAATCTCTGGTTTTTCCCATGCGTACTAAGGGGTTGTTTCTCTGAACGCGCTGATCATAGTTAGCCTGGCGCTGGCGGAAATTCTCATGCCGATTGAATGCTTTTTGTGACGGGCGCTGCTCCACAGCCTGATGCTTTCCTACGGTCTGATCATATAATTTTTCTTCTACTCTGGGTTAGCCTTCTATCTAGGGGGCCAGACAAAAGGTCAGGCGTTCCACTCAGCTGTGTATGAAAGGATACTAACGATAAGCCAGTACCGTCCAGTCACCTCATATTCGTTAGCGAGGACGGAAACACGACGATGCACGCAGGCAACAAGCGAGAGCGACAGGTCGGTCTGCTAGTCACAGACGAGCTCAGAACTGCTATCGGCGAATGCGAGGCAACAGTCAAGGACATAGTCAAGGAATGTCGTCAGAAAAACAGGAAATTCCGGTATGATGTTCAGAGGTACTTTGAGGGATGCTTGACAGACCTCGTCCTCCCCGGTATAGAGACATAGAATTCGACCTCGAATATGACAGGAAAAGATGCCTATTTGGACTGCATTCCGGGGACCCATACCCCAAAGACGTACGACGCGTAACGCAGATATTCGAGAAACCATCATTCTACATCGACAGTGCCAGTTCCCGCGACGTAGTTCAAGGAAGGCTCGGCGATTACTGGTTTCTTTCGGCCTTGGCGACGGTTTCCTCAATGAGAGGGCTGATCGAAAAAATATGCATCGCCGTTGAGTCGCTGTTCTTTATAACTACTAACTTGTTTTGTAATGATCCTCGACTTTCAGCGGGACGAATATATGGATTCATTTTCTTCCGCGACGTGAAATGGGTTGTTGTCATAATTGACGAGTAAGTGAACGATCACATTTCTAGCACAACTCATGGTGATGCGATGTCACGTTAGTCTCCTTTTCGTACACGTTCCCAAATTTGAGGAGCTGGGCCTTAATGAGCAGATGCTGTACCATGAAGATAGAGACCGTTACAATGCCTTTGCAAGGATAGGTGGTAAAAGTCTTTACTTTGCAAGGTCTAGCACCGAAGGGGAAACTTGGGTACCCTTGATTGAGAAGGCATACGCTAAGCTGTATGGCAGCTACCACGCCTTGGATGGTGGATTCACTGGGGAAGCCCTAGAAGACTTGACAGGGTAAGAACATCCCCATTTTTTAATGTAAAACAGCCTGCCCTGACCACTTCGTTTTACTGCAGAGGTGTAACAAGCACAATCATGACAAAGGTTTGGTCCATTCAGAAATTGCTCTGGTAACCTGCTTAAAGCTGGCCCTTTTCTACAGGATATTCTTCACAAAGACAAATTTTGGCACGAAGAATTATGTCAAGTGCACAATACTAGGACCTTCGGATGCTACTTCGCCGGTCTTGTACCTACACATCCCTCCGAGAAAACTCCGACAGTCAGAGGCCTGATTGGGGACCACGCCTACTCAGTTTTACGCGCCGTCGAGTACAATGGAAAGTTTCGTCCTTCACAACCCATGGGGAAATTCTGAATGGACGGGCCCATGGTCTGGCGGATCTAAAGAATGGAACCAGGAATGGCTTCCAGCTTTGCAAGCGTTGGACCATTTTTTCGGAAATGATGGCCAGTTTGTTATGGAATGTAAGTCCTATGGTCTCTATGGTAGAGAAGCGTGTTCAAACTGATCAATGACTATCAGACGATGATTTCCTTGAGAATTGGGACATAGTGAACAGGACTTTGCTCTTTAATCCCTCATGGGCCATGACATACCACTGGGAACGGATACCCGTGACGAAACGACTGACGATGTGGACGTTCGGCAATGTTTGCTGTAAGCCGCTGTGGACATTTTTGAAGAGTATAATTCACGTACACTCAATTTCAGTCACGATTACCATGCCCACTGCATCTCCTGTTGTTAGTGCTTTCCAAATTGAGTCGCCGCTTTTTCTCCCAATTCGGAATCAACTTAGATTGGGGTATCGATTTCGTCGTCTACCGTAAAGGAGACAAAATACCCATCGTCCGCTCAAATCCTTCACTTTCCTCATACCTGAGTGTCAATGTGGAGACATACCTGAAGGCTGGCGAGTACATCGCTCATGTAATAGTCTCTCTTCATCTTTGGATCGATCTCACGTTTGCTTCAGGTTCGTTTAGATCGCCATGACCAGTCATCGGTAAGCCAAAATATCTATCTATTTGCAACTTATTATCTGGAACGAAAGACAGAATGCTGGCGTCGACGTTCGTACTGCGACACGCATTCTTGCTGAGAAGGCAAAAAGCGAAGCCATTGTCTCCAGTAAGCGCTATGGACGTATCACAACATCGCATCTGCCTCTGACATCGACTGATTAGATTTCCATAGGGAGTAAGTTTTCCCTTTGGCTTCGATTCCCGGATATCTGACCAAATTTCAGCATGGACAATAATGCGCTGCCCATTCCTCTTGAGACTCTCGCGGGACGAGACCTGTCAGAGCTTCAGAACGGATCGGTGATGCCTTCTCTGGAATCCCCTTTTGAAGCGCTCGACTGACTGGGAATAGGTGGCCGATGCGAACAAACTCAGCATGGATAGCAAAGAGCTCAAGACTGACCGATCTGAGACCGTTCAAGAAAAGAAAGTCGATGAAAGCGAGCACAGTTTGGCCACAGATATAGGCGAAGAGTTTCCGGCATCTCTTACAGAGCAACGAGGCGATCGCCGCGGTGATGATGATAAAAAGGCCAATGATAAAGACGGCGACAAAGACAAGGTCGATCTTTTAAAACGTGACAGCCTAACTAATGCATTGCAATCCTCATGGGATGCCCCCGATGCTAACCTATTCCTTGGTCTGCGGGTGTACAGTACACCAAGACCAATTGTCACGCGGTGATCAGTGGGCAGGTCCGTGAACAGCCTCCCTCCAAAAAATCAGAACCAGAATCTGGAGATCTTTGATAATCGGGAAGAAGAAACTATGCGTTTTTTCGATTACTCTCTTACCATTCTGTACGTGTAGTGCTAGTGAATGTTGATCTCAATCAACTGTGCGAGATAATTCTAATCTGATAAGACTCAGGCTGGGCTTGAGGTTGGAGATAAGATCATGCATCCAGTCGCGCGCTATCTTATCTTTCTTGGCATATTTTCAGCATCGTGATTGCAGATTGTTTTTCGCTTGCGAGGCTGTAGCTCAACGCAGGTCAATCTCTTTTTTATTCAGAAGGAAAATCATGTCACAACCTATCGGTATGTCTAACGTTGCTCTGCTGGCGCCCTTTAATGACCTTTTGTGTTTTCTCTTGCCTTCGTTGATGCACTCGCAACGTCTGATCAGCTCTCTTATCGGTCTATGACAAGGTCAACTTGATTGAATTTGCTCGAGGCCTCGAGAATGCCGGCGTTCGTTTGCTTGGATCGGGTGGTACGGCCAAGAAGATACGAGATGCAGGAATCAAAATCGAGTGCGTTTTTCTGGACTGCTCAGGTCTTTGTCGATATAACGTCCTTATAACATGACAGAGACGTTTCGGACATAACAAAAGCTCCCGAAATGTTAGGTGGCAGGGTAAAAACGCTGCACCCTGCTGTTCACGGCGGTCAGTCGTTTTGCGCTTCCTGTTCGTTTCGTTACGAACGCCTCCTCCAGGAATCCTAGCGCGGTCCATCCCATCCGATCAAGAGGACCTCAGACAGCAAAACATTTCTCCTATTTCCATTGTCGTCTGCAACCTCTACCCCTTTTCTGCGACCATCGCGAAGCCCGACTGCACCCTGGCAAACGCAGTCGAAGAGATCGACATCGGCGGCGTGACCCTCCTCCGCGCCGCCGCGAAAAATCACGAGCGAGTCTCCGTTCTGTCCGACCCAGCTGATTATGCCGGCTTTTTGGAGGCCTGGAACAAGGGCCAGGGTGACGTTGGCCAGGCACTCCGGAGCAAACTTGCATTGAAGGCTTTTGAGATGACGGCACAGTACGACGATGCTATCAGTGGATACTTCCGCGAGCAGTATGCCTCCGCCGAACTGCCCACGGACAAGCTGGCTGGCCCGGTTCAGCGGATTGCGCTCCGATATGGTGCCAACCCGCATCAGAAGCCTGCACAAGCATTCGTGACTGAAGGGGCGCTCCCTTTCAAAGGTACTTTACCCTTATCTGCTCCTGCGCGGAGGAGAGTTTTTTTTTACGCCTTCTACTAAGCATTGTGTGGATCTCCCGGATACATCAATCTTTTGGACGCTTTGAACTCTTACGCGCTGGTGGAGGAACTACAGGAAGCTCTCAATTTACCCGCTGCGGCATCCTTCAAACACGTTTCCCCCGCGGGGGCTGCCGTTGGTCTGGAGCTGGACGAAACAGAAAAGAAAGTATATGGCGTTGACGATCTGAAGGAACCGCTTACGCCTCTTGCTGCTGCGTATGCACGCGCTCGCGGTTTGTCTCCCTAATATCCTACTGCTTCGTCTACTAATTTGTACGTCCCAGGCGCCGATCGTATGTCTTCGTTTGGAGACTTTATTGCGCTCTCTGCGCCCTGCGACGTTGCCACAGCTCGCATTATTTCCCGAGAAGTTTCAGACGGAATCATTGCCCCAGGTTATTCCCCGGAAGCCTTGGACATCCTTTCAAAGAAAAAAGGTGGAAAGTACTGCGTCCTGCAGGTAAGCCAAATCTCCGTGATGCGGGCAACTCTGATGATTGATTTTTTTCGTAGATTGACCCCAATTATGTGCCACCAGAGATTGAGACGAAGCAAGTTTATGGAATCTCCTTACAACAAAAGCGCAATAATGCCAAGATCGACGCCAAGTTATTTGAGAATCTTGTCACTAAGAACAAGGAGGTCAATCATTGATCTAATCACATCGACGACCGACGAAAGCTGACTTTGCGATAGTTGCCCAATGCCGCCGTTACGGACCTCCTCGTCGCCACGCTGGCCTTGAAATACACTCAATCAAACAGCGTCGCTTACGCATACCACGGCGCCATCATCGGCATCGGCGCCGGCCAGCAATCCCGTATTCACTGCACCCGCCTCGCAGGCAGCAAAGCCGACAACTGGTGGTTGAGACACCATCCGCGCGTCTTGACACTTCCGTTCAAGAAGGGTGTGAAACGCGCTGATAAAGCCAACGCCATTGATTTGTATGTCTCAGGGGAGGAACTCGAAGGCGGAGAGAAAGAGCAATGGGAAAGTCTGTTCGAAGGTTCTGTGGAGCCGCTTACGCCTGTCGAACGGAAAGAGTGGGCGGCGAAACTTGACGGCGTGGCGTGTTCAAGCGATGCGTTCTTCCCTTTCCCTGACAACGTTCACAGAGCTAGGAAGAGCGGAGTCAAGTATTTGGCGGCGCCGAGCGGAAGTGTGATGGACGCGGAATGCATCAAGGCAGCCGATGAGCACGGTATGGTGTTTGCGCACACTTCCTTGAGGTTGTTCCATCACTAGAAAAGGCTTCGGTTGGTCGAGGGCAAATGTGGACTAAAATATCCAGAAACTCTTTGATCTATGGCAAAGCTAATCACTATTCGTGGGCGGGCCTTGAGCACCTGCATGCAATCGCTCTCTCTCAGAAGCCAGGGATTCACCCCATGAGCGGACTTCGGGATGAGAAAGATACGGCAGACTGCTGTCGAAGAACGGCTGAAGGTCCTTGTCTCTATGTCTTGATTCGTATTCCAGTGCTGGACGCATCCATCAGAACGGAGCAATGGCGGGTTATTCAGCCCCATATTCGGATAGTTACCTTGTGCTGCCATCTCGAACCGATCAAGGTCTGGAAAGAGGCACATATCAGCTGTACGCAACAAGAAGACAGAAAGACAGAAAAAAGGTTACTTTTGACGAATTTTGCTTCTGGAGTGTTGCCATCTTCATATTCCTGTAAAACTCCAATGAAAACGATGCATCCTTTTTAGGCGGATTACCAACCTTCCATAAATCCAGGATTCTGCGAGCAGGGGGCGTATCGTGTAGCATGTCGCGCACAAAGTTATGCATTGCCGCCTGTGAAAGTGCCGTCAATAGAATTCTTACTAGTAGCTCAGTCCTCGATATTACTCACTTCCTCACGTCTTGATTTTTCGGCTTTCGATATTCCCTCACTCGGGGCTATGTCACCAACTGAGAACCCTCCGTGTTCAATAGGTGCGAAATTGGCGGCAGGAAGGCTACTTACCATGAGCCTCCGCGAGGTCGTGAACCAAACACATCATCACGCATCTACAGCAAAGAAAAAAAAAATTTAGACACTGACGCAGAACATGGACTACCATAGAGATACTTGGAGATATCAAGGTCTGTATCAGAAGAGCACATTGCGAGGATGGCCATTCGATACATGTGATCAGATATACTGGTAGTGGACACGAGAATAAATGCATGCCCTTCAGGACACGTAATAGATACCTCATACGTGCCTCTCGGGCTCGTTTATCTACGCACTCGTGAGATATGCCTCCGGAGAAAGACCAACGACAGAACACTACCTTGTTGTTGATCCAGCCAGTTCGTTTTTGAGTCTAAATGATATGAAAGGCCAATATACACACGGTCTACATTGGTTATTCAAAGACGTAATCACTAACCTTTAGCTTTTCAAGAACATGGACGAAAGCCAGTCCATCAAG
Organism: Macrocybe indica; assembly: GCA_030407095.1. Lineage (NCBI taxonomy): Eukaryota > Fungi > Basidiomycota > Agaricomycetes > Agaricales > Callistosporiaceae > Macrocybe > Macrocybe indica. The sequence goes on from JARFTL010000005.1 coordinate 2,393,707, forward strand.
TGATGCATCGCCAGTAGGCCGGTATAGAGAGCCAAAAGTCCTCTTCTCAGATGTTTCCGCCTCCTCTTTGGAGCGGTCAACCACGGTACTATCCAGCAGAGGATCCATTTATCTCGGATACAAGCAAGAGGGGTGCAATCCGGAGGACTTGTATTGAAGTGTCCGTTGAGACTATAGAAAGAGCAATTACGTAATGAATACTGTCATATAAAAATGACGCCAGAAATTGAAAATCCCTTTGGTATTGGGAGCCAGTGTGATCCATCCATGAAGACATCGAGAATAACGAACATATAAACTAGCAATAGCATATATATAGACGTAACCGTATATGGAAAGACTATCAAGTCGAAGTGTTCAAAAGATGCAAGCGGACATGCTGTCCAAGATTATCGCGCCTACTGAACGATTTGTCGCAACCCACATATGGGCATGGATGAGCTTATGTGGGGATAAAACATTAGATTCGTCGTCACCGAAGAGATGAGAGAGTAACAAACGTTTTTCATTTGTGTGGATGCTCCGAATGTGCCTTTTGAGGTGCTCCCCACGGATGAAGCACTTGCCGCAACCAGGCACTGTGCAGACGAACGACCGCCCGCCCGCAGAGCGAGAAGACCCTCCCCTCCCACGCCTTCCTGAGTTCAAACCCCGGACGCTGCCGCTCGCAGCATCCTCGGAGTGAACCCCACTGTTAGCGTGTCTCGAGGAAGTATTGTCGACGTGGGGGACCTTTCTTCCGCGACTTTTCTTGGTCAGATGAGGTATCGGGATGGGCAACGGGATGTTGCGATTTTTCCTAGATCGCCCATCGAAGCCACCATGAGACTGGGATGAGCCTTCAGTAGACCCGTTTCTAGAGGAGTTATCGGATGAAACCTGTGCCAATGCCTCGGCGGCGCTGATCCTTCCGAGGGGTTTACCCTTATAGTTGGCCTTTCCCTTAATCCGTTTTCTAGCATGAGAGGACCATTCGCTTGAGTATTGGGAGCCAGAGTCGTTGCCAGAAGAAAGGTATGGGGATGTAGACCTGGACGGCTGGTATGCATCCTCATCATCGCCTTCGTCGGGATCATCGCTGTCAGCCATCGCACCGAAATCGAGGCGAGTCGTGGATCGAGTGCCTCGTTTCCTCACGCCCTCGAGGACACTTCCTTGAGATGCAGCGGAATTAGAGGAACGAGAAGAACTGCGATGAGTAGGATGCCCCGAGATGGCTGCAGTGGTGTCAAGAAGGTCGGCGCTTCCCAGAGCGCCTCCGTCATGTTTGACTTGGAATGCGTCCTCATTGCCATCCCCACCAAGAGAAGATAGCACTGAGGGTGGAACGAAAAGCTCTTCACCTGACGAGTAGCTAGGTTCGGCGGAAAAGCTTTGCGTCGTCGGGTGGTACCGAAGGGAGTACTGCGGAAGCGGGAGGTATGGGTGATGGGACGAGCGCGAATCTGATTGGCGGTGGGAAGAAGACGACGATATGGGGGAGTCGGGGTATGTGAGGTTAGGAAGCATTAAGGATCCTTCATGTGGCCCCGCGCTGGTATTCATGCTGTTGCTTGTATCCAGGGACGACGAGAGCAAGGTGTTATCTGTCGAGAGAAGCAACGAGTTGATCGGCCCCGCTGATGTCGAGCCCGCACGGTTGAAAAACTCAGAATGACCAGAAGCCAGATCCAGATGAGGCATTAGAGTATCGTGACCAGTGGTATCGTACCCATTTGCGAAATTGCACCACTGAAGGTCGGATGACCCGCCGTCGAGCAGGCTTCCGTGGCTCGACGTTATTCGATATTGATTCGATAAGCCATGGTTAGCAGGGTTGGTGCGACTATCGGTAGTATAGGAGACATTGGGTAACGCCAATTCAAAGTCGTGCCCATGGACAGCGGAAGTCGGATTGGATTGCATGTACTTCCCAGACTCCTCGTCGGTCCATGACAGGCCGAGAGAGGGAGGAGCATCAAACACGCTCAACGCGCTACGATGGAGTCCGCCATCGTCAGCCGCATTCCAAGGCATGGATGACGCGCTGCCAGTGGAGCTGAGGTTATTGGCCATGGACAAGAACCGAGTTAAATCCTCGTCGGAACTACGCTGGGAGAGTGTGCTCGCTTCCGTGAGGTTCATGGTCGAAGTAAAGGAAGAAGCAAATAGCGTCGACGATGAACGAGGCACAGATGATGGTGAGGTGGGAGCTAACAACGATCTTGGATGACTTCGTATACTCCTATTGGAGGCTGACAATTCTAGAATAAATGCAGAAAAAAAAGAGGTGATCTGATCGTTATGTTCATGAGCTTGTGTTTCTGTATGACAAAGATTAGAAAAGGATTGTAAAGTAAGTACAGTCTGGACGAGCTTACTTGTCCCAAAAAACTAGGGTGACCGGAGAGGCTTAACTCGCCGCCGACGCGTTCCCTTCGGGCCTGTCACGCACAGCACGGCTTACCGTGTCCACCAATAAAAAAAAGAGACCTCATAATTGTCCCAATGACAAAGAAAATGACGGAAAGGGGTCAGATCGCAGAGCCGGAACCAAACACACAGAAACCTGCGGCTGCAGGGCGTCATCAAGACCTTGTTTTGCATGCTTTCCATTCCCCAGCCGTTAAAGACTCTAAATATATTCGAGGTAAGTCTGAGGAGTTTCGCAATAATCGCAAGAATAAACCTCGACGTCGAAATGCTCTACGGTCTAGTGGGGTTGCGCTCGTTTATCGTGGTCAAGTGCGGGAATGGCACGGCTTGTTGGGTCGGATCGAGCCACATTGTTTTGGACGTCGAATCATTTCGGCCCAACTTTTGACTTGGTGCCGTATGTCTGATATTTACTTCCGCGCAACCTGTAAGGACAAAAGCCGAGGCACGACTTGATGCTGTGCCGCTCTATGATGCGGAACGTTCATATGAACTGCTGTCAAGAGCATGGACCAAGTCTTCCGGGACTCCGAAATAACGGTAATATGTGTACGGCTTCAGCTCGTAAGGCAATTCAGGGAGATCCGCCGCCAGGTTACAGGTTTGAGGGTAGATACGGCGGAAGATCACGGAGCATTGTGCGTTCTGAACCAAACACGTTAACCAAAAGATGCAGAAGGGATGCGAGGTGACAAGAATACCATTGCGGCCTTCGAATCCCTATTAGACGGATCCGATCTGCCCCGATCCGAAACATCTTGACGTAGGAAGGGCGCAATCCCAGTCGTAGAATGGTCATCTGTTGGTTTCGCACAGGAACGAAGTAATCAGCCATACTCCGTGATATCGGTAAGGGAATGCCCGACGAGCCGAACTCTATGCAGACATCTTTCTGGCGTGGCGACGCACTGTGCCGACAAGCTGACGACAGGTCAGAAACAAGACAAGATGGGTTCCGCTTTCTGCAGACGTTCGGACAAAGCGCAGTCTGCTCATTCGAACTCATAAAACGCGGAAGAAGATAAACCTATCTTTCCACTATCATTCGTTTTCTAACGAGCTATGCGTTACAGTTGAATAGCAGGAAGAACAGCTCTGCATTCGATTGCATATTAAGAAAGACTGGAAATTCCTGAACGCTTGAGAGCTGAGGGAGGTAGACAATCATTGCAGAGAACGGTGTCAGAGGTCTGTCACGGCACTCACTGGTAGGAATGTGCGGCCTGACAGCGGTCATCCAGACAGTATCAAACGCCCTTTCGAGGTGCCTATGGAGTTAGACCTCGACGAACACTTTGAAAACTGCAGTACTGCAGTACGACTCACCCTGGTTGTCCCAAGTCGTTCTTGCTTCCCGGTTCCAAGCTGCCGGTATCAGCACCGCAGCATGGCGAAGCTACGCCCCAAACTATTATGGGATGTAAATGTTTCAAGGAAATTCCTTCACAATCGAGGAGAGACATACTCGGACCAGCAGCCCAGATGGCCCATCCGATGTACACATCATTGGAGGCCATATAGTTAAACAGGTCTGCCAGGAACTGTGAATGGACCTCATATGAACATATCCATGGAAATCAGAAGACCACGCACCTGGAAGCAGTTCGAGTTGTTCCCCCCTCCGAACTCGCTCACGAAAGCCCTATACGGTGAATTGAGTGATATACAGTTCGCCGAAGCACAACCAGGGAAAGAGCACACTTGAGTCCATTTTGTTGCAGCCACGTTGTCAAAGCGGCGAGGTTGGACGGACCGGGCTGAGTGCATTCCGCATGACTTCCAGAGAAGTCGATATCTAGGAGAAAACTCACAATCAGTCACCTGCGCGAAGAGGTGTTCAATCGGCTCTGACCGAGATACTACAAAGGCAAACGCAACCACGAATTAGAAACGTGGAAAGCGATGCAGGATGAACATCCGCACCTCGTGCACGTCAATAGCGCTGTTATTCAGCGGGTCCACGAGCCTGTTCATGAACAGGCTCGACGGCTGGTCGTTGTTGCCCGTGACCTGCGTCCAGGAATGGCCGCCCGTGAACCCGTTCCCCGGCGCCAAAATGAGCTGCCGTGCGCCGGCGGCGCGGATGCCGTTGATCGCAGCCTGGTTGTTCGCCAGGACCAGGTCCGTCGCCATGTCGTGCGGCTCGTTGTTGATGCCAAAGATGACCATGGGGTTGCTCGCGAACCTGCGCGCGAGCTCCTGCCAGAACTGCTGAAACTGCTGCGTCGTCGCCGCCTTGGAATCCGACGTGTCCCCGATAACCTGCACAGGCCCAAAATCAAAGAGAACGGTTGAAACGTCGATTGAGTGTGGAACGCTGAAAGAGGCAGCACGGCCTTACACTTCCAGAGAACGGTTGTTGCGATGGATCACTACGAAATACCTCTTCAATATTGTTCAAAAGCCAGAAAATGCGACAAAGCATGCTCACTTGTACCGCATGTAATTATGCGGATCGAGAAGCGCATACGCGCCCTTGGTAACAGTGATATAATTCACAGCGTCCGCAAATTCGCTGAAATACTACCACGCCAACACATCAACACCACGCCACCAGGAAAAATAAAACGCCAATGGATGACACACCGTTTCATTAAACGTACTTCCCAAGCCGGATGACAGCGGGCACATCCTCTCCATGAGGAACGTCACACGGAACAAATTGATCTTTTCCTGGTCAACGAAAATATCCACTGTCGTCTAGCAAAGAAGCACATTAAAAACGTTTTCGTACGTCCGCCTCGTCAGTGCGAAGAAAGGGCGAATCCTGGAAGATGTCACCTTGTTGATGAACGCATAGTCGACGCCAAACCGCCCCGGAAGGCCAAAGCCCACATTGCCAGGAGAAAACACCCCAAACTCGCCTCCAGACTAAACGCTCGTTCATGGGTTTATCAGCGACGGTACGCATAAGATTACTCCAGATGAACCGTACCTCGTTCACACCGGCGTACAGAATCGTAGCGCACACGGTGGTCACCAACGCCGTCAACCCGGTCAAAGTCTGGAAAAGCATGCTCAGAGAACAGCGAGAGACCGGTTCCAGATTCGTTCTACACGCCCAACGGCTAGGCAACACACAGGGTTTAAATACCCTCACAGGAGCAGACGACGCCTGACACACCTTGGAGACGGATGCCCTCCAGAACTGAAGGGAGTGAGAGTGCAATTCTAAAAATATAACCACATCTGCAAACGAAAACATCAGTGCAGTTGCGAAGCGGGGAATCATCGGGCAAAGGGATAAGTTGAGGCCAATTCTCAACGGGGGAAACAACAATGAACGACAGAAAATCCATCCAAATCAGGGCACGACAGTATCCGGGTCCATCAGTCTAGAAAGCTCCACTGCTCAAAAACGGACTCGAAAGGCGCACGCAGCATCGTGGAGCGGAAAAGAGATATTCTTTCAAGAGCTTGGATATCGGCCCGCTTGTTATACCTATAGTTACCATAGCTCCTGGAAAGCCCTCTGCTGGCCAGTAGGAGAAATGCCCAAGAAGTAGCACCTTCGTTCACAGTACAAGATTCGCCGAGGAAATGGCGCGAGAGAAGAGGCAGACGAAGCTCAGTGTGTCAAGCCAGGGAGAAGGAAAAGAGTCATAACTCTAAGTGGATTTATGGTAACAGAACATACGAAAGAAAATAATGACAGCGAGAGTTCTGAAGTCTAATAATAGTGCACCTGAAGAAAGGGTAGTCAGTCATTAGTCGATGTGAGGGTAGGCGACGAACTCACCTCTTCCCGCTCCCTACCTCTCATGAACGGAGGTTCTGTACCCTGGTAATAGATGTCCGTCCAGAGATCTTTTGCTTGTGGGTCAGGTGATGCCTTGGCTTCCTCCACGGCAGCGTCGACCTCGGCCTTCGCTTCCTTGTCCAATTGCTGAGATCACAAAATCGAAGCGGGTAAATCACATGCACCTCCTCATGCAAAGGGAAAAAAAAACCACGGACCTTGAGCTCCTGTTCCGTCGCTAGACCCCACTCCTCGATGTATTTCTGCAAGCCGCGGATGGGGTCCTTCGTGCTGCGCATCCTCTGAACTTCCTCACGAGTGCGGTACGTCGTTCCGGGGTCCGACATCCTGTTTTGCCAAAGTCAGTGTCCATCCGACTCAAGAACGTGAAGAGGCGACTTACGAGTGACCACCGTAGCGGTATGTCACGAATTCGAGGATTATAGGGCCCTTTTCCTCGTCGACGGTCCATTTTCTGGCATATTCGACAGCTTGGCGGGTGGCGATGATGTCCATGCCGTTGACCTGCCAAAGACACTCAAGACGCGTTCCACTGCCGCAGAGAAACAGGAGACATACCTGGAGGCCAGGGATTTTATCACCACGAGTGAAGTACTGAGTGTTCGACGAGCTGCGCTCGGCCGAGGTACCCATTCCATACTTGTTGTTCTCGCAAACGAAGACGGTGGGAAGATTCCACAGTTTGGCCTAGACGACAGGCGACCGTTAATTCCCGCAACACGGGTCAAGAACCGGATATACGCTTCACCATGTTGAAAGCCTCAAAGACCTGGCCCTGGTTGCTGGCACCGTCTCCGTACAGCGCAAACGTGGCATGCTTATCACCCATGTATTTTTGAGCGAACGCGACGCCAGCGCCGACGGGAACCTGTGCACCGACGATCCCGTTTCCTCCAAAGAACGTCGGTGTGAAGATGTGCATCGAGCCGCCCTTGCCATGTGACATGCCGCCCTGGCGGCCGAGCAACTCAGCGAGGACGCCCTTCACGGAGCCTCCACGTAGCACGGCGAAGGGATGGCACCGGTAGCCGGTAATGACGCGGTCGTTGGGTTGAATGCCATGCTCCAGGCCGACAGAGACAGCTTCCTGGCGAGAAGACCGAGGTAAATAAACACCACTGATTCTTTTACAGCAAAGCGGCACGTTAGCCAAGAAGACGCACCTGTCCGATGGCCAAATGACAGAACCCTCGGATGAGCTTCGCCTTGTAGAGCGCGTCTGCAGCCATCTCCATCCGACGCATGGTCTGCATCTGCTTGTAGATGGTGAGGAGCTGGTCCTTGGTCACCTGGACCTCCAGATCCGGCTTTTCGCATTGATAGGAGTGGAACGAGTCCTCATGAAGCTTGACTTTGAACGGCTTCGTGTGGTCGGCCGTCTCGTGAAGTTGTGTCGTGTCGGCGGATGTTTGAATGGCACGAATGCCGAGAGGCTGCACGGAACGGCGGTCAATGAACAAGACAACGTCAAATGCATCATTTTGGGCTCTTACGAGACGCCGAGGGACCCGGACACGAGCCAAGGAAGCCATGAAATGGGATACGGAGGAAGGAGGAGGATGAACGAGCGGTGAGGTGGCGCGAATATTTTTGACGGCCTTGTGTCAGGGACTTGGGGAATACACAAGCACAAACAAATGCCTCGGAAGCAAACTTTGAATTCAACTTTATTTCCAGAAAACATAGGCCCTTGAACCTTTTATTCCTTATTTAAAGAACAGTAATGTCAGAAGCTCCGACCCTCATTGTTTTTTTAGCATGTCAGAGCCTAATCATGCCGTTCAGATGGCAGCATTCACCGTCGAGTTACCCCCCCTAATGCTTTGCGTCTCTGTGAAAAGCTTGCATCAAGTCACGAATGCTTTGACATCCGATGGAGGATTGACGATGTTGACAGGTACTGGCAGTGGCTATAGCCGTTAGAAGGCTGCCATGTGAGCGCTCGGCGCTGGACATAAAAGAACGGCTTCTAAGACATGAAGCTCTACTTTTGTGAGTGCTGTTCTGTTCCTAGCGCAGTTCTGGCGAGACAAACAGATTGCAGGTGTCTTGATCTCAGGAACCCCTCCACTGAAAGGACCGTTTTTGCGACGTGTGCAGTATCTTTCGGTTCAGCCAGGTCCTTATCTCACATCAGTGTCGTACGCATGGCATCGCTCAACCCTCTATGGGCTTCGCGACGATGCCACGCTCTCGCTTTTTCACGCTAGGTCTAGCGTGCAGTCGTCGCAAACCTCCATGCGAACAAATTTCTCGGTCAATCTCCTGATAGCGCCCTATCAGTTACCGCAGGCTTCATCCGCCTTGTCGGACACATTGCCGTCGGTTCGCATGCCTCATCCTTTTTATATACCCTTCACAAAGTCTCGTCCCAAATCGCCTTCGGCGTGGTGCTCGGAAGCGCGGCGTACGACCATAGAAGGCAGCTCCCTGGCGGAGGATATGCCATGTTCGCAAGGAACTTTAGGCTAGAGTGTCGGGATATGCAAGACTAGAAGAGAGCTTGGATATACGAGAGCAGTCTTGCGGAATACTGCGGTGTCCTCGCCTATGACTTGTGATCTGACGGAGGCGGGAGAGGAGATCTCACTCGTTATCTTTTCCAAGGTTCGATTTTTCTCCGACTCCGAGCCAACCACGTGTGCCATGTTTTTCCGACAGTTCTCAGACTCCAGTCAAATTCTATCTGTGATTCTTGAGCTTTGATCAATCACTGGCAGGTACCCTTTCTCGCTCCTGTCCTGTACGCGTGATAGACATATTATAGTCCGTCCTGTTCAAGCTAGGGCTAGCTCCATGCGTCACACAGCTCACCGCGAAAACAATTCCGTAAAGAGAAGAGAAGAAAGGAAGAAAAGGAAGAAATCAACAGTGTCGCATATGCATTGAGCGGTCAATCGTGTACAAAACTATGTTGCTGGGCAAGGCTCACAGGTAACTTCCACTTGCCCTTCACTCCTCGCAAACATAAACCGTAAAGTAGTCAACCATAGCAGCCTCGTTTCCCTTAACGTTCGGCGCACAATAATTACTAGCCGAATTGCCGGTTTTGTGGCAGAACCTTGCCACTCGCAGAGCAATCCTCAAAGAATTCGACGATGCCTGCAGATCCTCCCACGCAATGGAAGACCATGTTGACGGCGTTGCCACCAATGCCTCTATCATAGAGGTGTTGGGAGATTTGGTCTCCATAATCACCTGTGTCGCATCGTAGCATCGTGGTCAATCACTGGTTACATTTCGACAACATGGCTGCGGTGGTGAACCATTGAAGAGCCGCAATACAAAATGCCATGGTTGCAATTGCAGGGCAGTCGACGGAGCCACAAGGGCGAGAGCGACGACAACCAGAGAATTGAGGATTCACATGTTCCGAGGGCCAAATGTTGAATACTCGAGACAAATGAGTTGTGGGGCTGGTTCTGCGTTCTTTCCGGCTCTTAAATCCCCCAGTACAGATTATAGCGGGTTCATTGCTCTGGACTGTGATGCTATTAAACATGCGCGAGAGTCATCAGATCATGGGTATGTTTTGTATCGCCGTTCTTTCTTTTCTGTTGCGGAGGTCCGCGTTCATAGGAAGGCTGTGGCATCCGTCAAGGACTGTTAGCTGGGACTAGTTGTGAACACCTCGAACACGGTGACTACACAGTTGTTCTCATAAAAATGAGAATGTATGCTTAAAAATGGCGTATCCTCTATATCGTCTTCCATATTTTGTCTGTTTCCACTTTCGGTTGAATGAAGATGTCAAAGGGGTCGTTGACAGCTCCGTTCCGCACCCTTTTTCACCAGACCGCATTCCATGCTCCTTAACGACTTGTTAATGTCACACAGAAAGCTAGGCATTTAATTGGCGTCTCGTAAATGCTGGGCGAGGGGCATATTCCGAAGGCCAAAGGGCAAACGTCACGCCGTTATTGACCGTCAACCGACTCGCTCAAGGAATTCCATACCGGGATCTGTTCTCTCTAACAAGATGTGAGCTTCCCAATGTCGAGTATCTCCTTGTTGCCTGATGGACTGTACACTCACTCGAGGGGAAAGAATTTTCTAAGCAAGCCAAAGCAGAAGCAGACGGGCGCAATAAATCACGAAGCCACTTAGTCGCACGGATTCAGACTCCAAAATCGAAGTAACAGACAATAAAGACCCAGATGATTATCCGTATACTTCATGTTGGAATAACGGCGAAAAAGCAGTATGCCCAAGAAGAGGAACGTCTGATGGTCAGAAAGACTCGGAGTAATCGGGATGGAGAGGTGATTAGAGTTGAATAAGATTGACGACGCATCGTTTGAGCGGTTGGCCTGTGGATGGTAGCTTGCGCGATGATTGAGTATCACGGAGAGCGTCATCGGCGATCTTCGGCAGGTCGTCCTCGATAGACGGGCATAGACAAGTTTGTCTAAGACGAGATCTGTTGCCATATACCTGTCGTACAGATCTAGAGATCTGGTGCTTTCCGTGGAAGGGTGATTTGAGGCAGGCTTGGGTTCGTGGACTACATCTTGGTCATATCCAAGAGCCCCGGCAGAGAACATTGCGATACTGAGTTTTTCGATATTCGGTCTCCAAGACTTTCTAGGACGCGGGCGTAGGAGACGAAGACATGTCCGCCAGCGATGATAATAAGGTTTGTTTGAAGGTTTACGAAGGGAGAAGAGCGAGCAATGGTGTATTTAGGCAAACGCCTCTCTTGTGGGTTCCCTCGGCAAGCGCATGTGCCGTCAGGACAGAATTCCGTTCCAGATAAAGGAAAGACATGGTCATTTAGATCCTTATTTTCTAATCAACCGCGAATTTTGCGAAGCAATAGCAGACACGTGGGCAATGATACGCCTATAATAAACGCCGTCTTGGCATCTCCGGGCCGCCTCGAAGCTTTGAACTTGATCAATGACGATGCCACTCATAGTTCGAAGTTCATATGGCCGCGAGGCCGTGAGCCCATCGACTATCGATAGGATGCGCAGGAATGGTATTCTGACAGGATGAGCGCAAATCGATGCATTTTAGGATGAACCAATAAGACAAATGGCTCGGAGGTACTCACAAACGTTAGACAAGGTGCGGAGATCACGTTAACGGATGAACAAATGCAGTGGTCCGTTTGACAGTCAACCTTTCTACTCGTGTGAAAAATTGAGGGTCGAGATAACCGTATTGGTTTCCGGGGGTGACAAGAGCGCCGTCCGGTGTCAGATAGAACCGGATTTTGGCATTGAAAGCCTTCAGGAGGTCGATGGAGATGATGATGCGAGACCAGGAGTCGCCTGTTCCATCGGTGACGTGAGTTAGGAGTTCCGTCGCTAAAAGCTGAATGCCAACCACCTTTCAAATCATTTTCCCAAGCGCTTCCTATGTCTGTAGCGAAGCGTATATATCCATTTTCAGATCGCGAAAGGCCATTCTTGGCTGCTGTAGACATTAGAGTCGCTTCAAATGTATAATTACCCGACCACAGACCTATTGTCTCCCATTCCTTTTCTGAAGCGAGATATACAGCCCTGCGAATGGAGGACTTCGAGTTTTTGTGCAGGAGAGTGAGCCCCACTCCGGGTATCTGTTTCATAATACTCAGTCAAAAGCAAACAAACAACGCGCGTAGGATTTGAAGGAAGCCAACGCGCAACGCACGTTACGGGATTCAGGCTTGTTATAGCCGAGCCACAAGGAATCGCGGCGCAAAGGTTCGCCTGGTATGGAGTGTACGCCGTATACCCAGCTAAATGTTCTCTTGTCGTCCTCCCGGACGACTCTTTCCAACGTAAAAGCGTCGATGCCGTCGAAAAGTGGATGAGCAAGCTAGACCGGAAGGTGGAAAAAGATTAGTTCACTGTCTCAAAAGCCAGTGAATACTTCCAAATACTCACGACAGAAGAGACAGGGATATGACCATCTTGCCTCATTGGTATGTATTCACTCTGGGCATGATCTAAAAGCCATAGAACGTTCCGATAAATGGACGAGCGCTTCCGTTTAGACATCAGAGGTTGAGGATTGGACGTGGCATTGTCCAAATCGCTTGAAGTTTCGCTTTGCGTGTTGAAAGAATAAAACGGTCCTGTCCATCGATATCTAGGTGCCAGCAGCGTGGCGACGGGACGAGAACGTTGGAGTAGGGTCATAAAGGCGGAACTGCTTAAGTAACCCATGTCTTTATTTACTTGCCAATCTTGTACAAATATATGTAGCATGAAATGATGTTGACAGAAAGGATTTTATGACATTCAAAATTATGCTCAAGTGAGTATCAGGCGTGATCCAAGGTCTCCTGCGCTGGTATCTCTCGCGGATTATATGAGCGTCGAAAACGAAAACGACTTGAAACGGCCAAATGACGGATATGGAAACCGGCCGACAATGTCGACACTCACTGAAAACTTGCCGGCGGAACAAGTGGAACACCGCCCTTGGAGCCGCCTTCTAGAAACCGCCTCGGACGTACATACAATCCGGATTTTCTGCAAGCACCGGAGCAAATACAAGGCTTGACTCGTTCGTTCCATCGCTTGACGGTCATGAAGACATCGCCTGATCCTACCTCGTACTGAATATCCGGTGCAGAATAGACACATTGCTACCTAGAATGTCAAACGACCGCGTTGCCAACGAATCGGTGCGCCTTTTGGCATCCTGGTGAGCGGCAATATAGAGACTAGCATGTAACTGAGCTTTATGATTCCAGATAATTTCATATTTTCCAGCGTTAATCATGATGAATGCGCCCGCTTCATGTCATGCGTGACACCAGTGGTGTGACGGACCACACGTGAACCAGTTGCACGCCTTGTAAACATCTCAAGTTGAATCCTCGATGCGGGCATGGACGACTATGAATTGTTCGTCAAAGAATATACGACTCTTTGCGAATACAACCCTCCTTTGGCTGTACAGGACCCATCGACCCTTGGTCCTCCAAAACTGGGAAAACCGATCTCATTCTGCGACAAGCACCCAGACCAGTCGTTGGTCCTTCGGCGTATCAACCCCTGTCCAGCTCTGCTTACTGGCATAGCCAATACTGCGGATGCATCAGTAGAAAGATTTAAGGCAGGCAGGCCAGCGGCTACCCCCAATTGGTCCAACTCATTACTTCCCGAGGCAAGGATATCTTCACAGGGAATCGTTGTCTCTGTCTCGACGCGCAACCGATGCTGCAGGGGTTGCGGAAAGGTACGCGAAGACTATAGGCATGAGTTGCCCCCACATCGCATCCACTCTAGTGCTTCATCCATACACCCCAGAATGGTGCTCGACGATATATTTCAACTGCTCTTCCGCAACACAGCCCTCCCTCACAATGAGGGAGGAAGATTACCCTACGCCTTATATCGATCAACACGGCAATCTGACTCTCACACCGATTTCCCGCAGCAGTCTCAATGTTGCCACACTTGAAACTCTCGAGCAAATTGCAGAACGATTCCCGGAACTAGCGGTTTGGCTGATGTTGACGCCAGATGCGGAGAATGCGCTCAGAGACATGGACAAATGGATGGGCTCAGCGACATATGATTTCTATCACGAACGGTGTCACACCAGCGGGTTCAATCCCCCTAACACGGTCATCTCCCGACCCGTCGATGCTTCTACCACCGGTTGGGATACAACGATGGCGTCTTTCGTTAGCTCTCTGACTTCTAGTCCGTTGAAATCTCGCAAGCGCCAAAGGGTCACGAATTCAACTGACCCAGTTCGTCGAAGCGAGCGACTGGGGAAATCCAAGGCGGAGACGAACTTGCCTCGGAGTGGCATGCGTAATTTAGGCGTTCCTCAACGCCGAAAGTGGAATACCGTCACCTTACCCCCTGAAGGTCGTTCTTCAAATGGCACCAACAGCAGAAGGAATGGAATTGATGACAGTCTCGCAGCGTCCCTGATACAGCGCGTACGTGTCGAGGCATAGCACTATGAAAACAATATCTGCTTACTTCGTATCTCAGGCGTGGTCCCTAGCCGTTCGAAGGGACAGTACGTTCATTGTGTTCCATTGCGGGAATTATGAACGAATTGGGTTTCGTCACCGCCAGAGCCAGACACTATTTCTATCCGGCCTGATCGATGTCTCGAAATGTGAAAATCCTGCGTATGGAAAACTACACATTGGGCTGCACATTTGCATCCTGAAGGACGTCGTAGATAGGATTGCTCTCATACGAGCAAGTGAAGACATGCGCCCCAATGGGCCGGGAAGGGGGAAGAGGAAACACGGGGATATCCTTACAATGCCTGATGGAAGTCGGCCAAGAACGCGTTCACGCCAAACGGAGGAGGAAACCAAGAAGAGGAAAGAGAGGGAAACCTATGAGGTAACCATAATCTCGTGTTGGGGGATAGATATTAATTACCTGCTGATTTATCCCTACTCTAGATGGTGAGCATTGAGATGGCCTCCAGGGACCTGGCCCTACTGCGAATACAATACGATGGGTATAATTCGATAGCCCCTGCAGGGATGATGCGCGTCGGTCAATCTCTCTGCAACGGTTTTGTGGAAGATTGGAAGAAGCCCTCTACACTGAACCGCTACAAGCCACATCAATACTTTATCTTGACAATCACATCCGAGATTGCTGAAGGGGCTATAGGAACCGCTTACCGTGGAACGGTGGAAGTTCTAACCGCAGAGCGAAACGTGGCGACTGTTGATATCGTTGTGAAGCTTGCGTTTGAAGCAAAGGAACAGGAGCGGATGCGACATGAATACAACATATATGACCACCTTGCATCGGCGCACATCAAGGGAGTGCCGGTGGTTCATGGACTTTTTGAAGACGTCGAAAGTGGCGTTGTGGGGCTTGTGATGGAAGACGTTGGAGATGCAATCGTGCTGCGGATGGACCCCCACGATGCCTCAAATTTCCCCACAACGGATGTCGAGCGGTATGTTTCATCATATTTTTCACCTGTTGTGCTAATTTCACTTTGGTCATCTAGTGCTGGGTTCATGCAGACATTGAAAGACATTCACAAGGCTGGTGTTCGCCATCGGGATCTCCGAGCGGAAAATTTGACGGTCGACAAGTACGGAGACACCTATATCATAGACTTTGATCGTGCTAAGGTCAGCAGGAAGAAGAAAGCTAGACGCGAGGAGGTGGAGCTGCTGGAAGATTTCTTTGAGGGAGTCTATCCGGAGTATAACTGGACTGGCGACGAGAGGTCCACGGATGCTGATACGGCTGGAGGCGATGCGGATTGAAGCGTTTTTTCACATACTTGACATGGCGGTCCATACGTACGTGGGCCATGACAATGTTCTGGTGCACTGATGGACTGCGTCAGCCTCAGACTGGCTTGCTCTCACTACCGCTCCATGCACATAGCGCTTTTGCATCTTCCTAGAGGGCGATGAAAGCCCCGACGAGAGAAGCTTTCACTATAGCCTTCAACCCTCGAGGATTCTTTGGAGTGTTTACAATCGACGATTTTCATACCTTGTAAGATATCACAGCATTTGTGTTGAGATATTGTAGTGCTTAGACCTTGCATGTCGCAATGATGCTTTCAACTATGACTTCTTCCAGAACCCCCATGACGGCACGCTCGCAAATTTCCAGCGTCGTTCACTTCCATGCGCGGTTTTCGGACGGGGGATTGGCGTGGCCTTTCCTTGGCTGCGAAATCGCACAAGATTGTGTGTCGTGCTCATCTGTTTTCAATGCTGTGTATCCGCCTAATCATGTCAACGAACGCATTACAGAAAGGAATACCATGTTCTTGTCTATTGGGAGCTTTGTACGTACATGTATTATGCAGGTATAGGTCGAGCACGGTGCTCACAATGGAGTCAGCGTCCACATTATCTATAAACGCCGAAGGTTGGCCTTGTTAATACTCCACGTTCAGCCACGGATCTTCGCAGAGCTCAGCGGCAGTCGCGCGTTCCTCGGGGATCCATTTGAGTATTCGCCTCATGAAGCGCAAAAACTCAGCTTTGTCTTTGCCTTCCAGACGAGTCTCCAAGGTTTCCAACGGCGTATCGGGTATCGGTGCATCACACCCAATCCATTGGCCTGATTCATCAAAGCAATGTTCAAAGATTGCTTCCGGATCGGCCGTGCGACGGAGAAAATCGAGCGGTGGCAAGCCCATGACGCCTATCATTTCAGCCAAGTGAACGATGCTGGAGTTTTCTCCATCGGCCGTGCAAGCGTCGAATAACGGTTTGTCCTCAAAAAATTCCCAAAGCTGCAAAACACGCGTCAGATGTTACGTGTTGCAACTTGATCTAGCGAGTTAATGTGGACGCACCATCACACCAATATTCCACACATCCACGCTGTAGGACCAAGGCATGCACAGGACGACCTCGGGTGCGCGATACAGGAACGGCTGGATGTCGGACAGGAGGGGCATATCTGAATCAACAAGACGGGCCTCGCCATAATCGCATAGCACCGGGCATTGCAGATCCATCGGAACCGTAATGTACTCAGGTCGCTCGTATATGATCCTGTTCCCATCTGTCTTGCGTGGGGAAGGACGCTGTCTTTCCATTGCTTCGAGGTGCCTAAAGTATTCCTCGCTGCTAACGCGCATAAGGAAGTTTTCGAGGCGAAGATCTTTACCGGGCGGTAATGATCCGGAGGTAAGGCAGGGTGAAAAAAAAAAGTGTGGAATAGGCTTGCCTCCATGAACCATGTTAGCTTCCATGTGCAAAAACGTTACTGCCTCGAGTACCTGCCGTGCGACCTTCCGGGAAAGACCCAGATCGTAGACGGAAGCGGGGAGTATGCTCTTAGAGTCAAGGAGATTGATCGTCAACGCCTCCGAAACGAAGCATTCATGGATATGGCCAGGTTCCCCCTCTACCGTGAATGTGTCAAGCGTCTTTTGGATGTATGGACAAAGGCTCAAAGAAGCCAGCCGAGCCAATGCGTCCTTCTCGCGTGCGACACCTTGAAAGCCAGTCATGCAGACCTTAAGGGCCACATACCTGTGATCCCTACCCAAAACACGAAAAGGTTAACAGGAGGTCATTTTATAAGATATTCAACACTTACTGGAGATCCCGGACGAGCCAAACCGTTCCCGAAGACCCATGTCCCAGCTTCGTGATGACCTGGTAGCGAGATTGGAATGTTTGACCGATTCGTACTGGGTAGAACGCCTTCGGATCATACCAATCATAATTCTCCTCCTCGATCTTCTCAGACACGGGTAGATCCTTAATCCCAGTCAAGGGAAATATGCGAGGCGGCGATGCTGCACGCGGACCCAGTGTCAAGAACCTCGTTGCCCACTGGAACATAGGCCAACAGAATATTCTCACGGTCGACATCCACAGTCTCAGGCTCGACGCTGAATCTCAACGCGCCATGATGGAAGATGTTTATGGGCAATCATGAAGAGTTACTTTCATTACGGGGATGGGGTGGACTCTGGCTAAATGTATACGACAGGTGAATAAAGACCAGCGAAACAATGATAGGTATTGTGATATGTGAGTGCCAAATCGCGTGCGTAAAGGAAAGATGCCGGAGAAAGACGCCCCGGGCGGGGGGGAACGACCGCGGAAGCCGACGGAACGGAGGCCAGGGAGGGCGGAGCCGGCACCCCGGCAGGGCGGGGCCGCGAGAAGCGCGCGCACCGCGCGGGCGCGGGCCCGGACAAACAGCAGAAATATGGACCCAAGGGCGCGGGGCACAGGGCCCGCCGCGGGGCGACGGGGACGGGACAGCCGATAGCACGAGGGAGCACAGCGCACGAAACCCAAACACTAGAACGAACTGGAAATAGTACATGAGGAGGGGACCGCAACCTCCCCAAGACAACACCAGCCGCACCGAACGGACGCCCGGCGCAGCAAAATAGGCGAGTGAGCGGGACAGAGGAGATAAGCAGAACTCACCGAGATGGGGCTGTGGCTCTCCGTCACTCCACCCATGTCCCATACCCCAGGAGCACGCGAACAGCGGAGCACGCCCGAATTGGCCAAAGATAGGCAGGAGGCAGGACCAGAAAAATAGCACGACCACCGAGATGGGGCTGGTCTCCAGAGCCACAGCCCAGCAACGCAACGGGCACCGGCGGCAGCGCCAGTGACGCGGATTCCTCGTCGAAAATAGGTCAGGTTGGAGCCCAGGATCATGGGGGAATGGCAGGACCGCGAGAGCACCCGGCATAGCCCACACCCCAAGCCAGACGAGAGCGGGCAACAGGCGACAGCCGAATCACGCAGAAAATAGGCAAGTAGCCCAGGACAGAGAAACAAGCAGGACTCACCGAGGCAAGCTGGGGGCATCAGCCCTCCCTCCACCCCATCTCACAAAACAGCGCGGGAACAGGCGGAGCGAACTACGCGGAAAAGGTCAAGGGAGACGGACGAGGAACAAGACAAGCACCGAAGCAAGCTGTGGGCGGCCATCCCCCCCCCCAACCAACCACAACGAGAGGGGAGCGGCGAGACGCCATAATCTACGTCGAAAAAGGCAAGAAGCCAGGATCAGAGTAACAATGCAGGACCCACCGGATGAGATAGCTTGTAGTTGTGGTGTTCTCATACCTCCGCCCTGGGATAACCGATCCATAATCCAAAGGTTACGAGCGGAGAGGCGGGCAAAGTGAATCACCATAAAAAAGAGGGAAAGACGAGCCCCAGGGTGCAGGGTGGAGAGGGAAAGATGCATTCGTCGGGACTGATGTGGCCACGTCCAACCAGCACGCCACATCGTCCCGGCATTTCTTGCTCATTGCCAAGAGAACATCACAAAAAAGACAATAAAATCGAGTATCATATCAGCAGAATTACATGGTGCAGTTACCGTCGTAAGATAAACGGAAACACGGAAAGCGAGCGAGTGAGTGCGACGAAAGCGACGAAAGCATTCCAGAGGAGTAATACGAAGACTATGTAAGCTATCAAGGTGGAAGGATGAAGGAAAAAGAAAGGAAAGGGACCGGGAGTCACCGCGGAGGCGAGGCACGGCCTCTCGCGAATGTTGATGGCTGCGAAGAGAGCGAATGGCCACGTTGGCCCGGGATAAGCACTGAGGAACTTTGCTTCGTCTCGTCCATACCTGAGCAAGGGGGGGAACAATAGAATTAGCACGACGAGAAATTGAGGTCGAAATGAGAACACGTGCAGAGGAATTCCCGGCGATGATGCGCGCATATGATACTTTGACCCAAAAAGCTTCGGGCCTAGCACCCAGCAACCCAGTGCCGTTGCAGCCACGAGATGGGCGCGGCCCAGTGCTGCACGATCTCACGCCAGAACCGAACGGGCAGGATCTCCCATGGCCGTCCTTCCCCGGAACATCTGGAATCACCAGCTTGAATGGTGGGACAACGTTCGAGCTCACTTTTGGTCGGCTTGTCCTGGCCATGCTAACTGGATATGGCTGGGAATGGTCCATGAGGCCTGAGGGAACAGGAGCTGTGGGTGTCGTGGAGAAAGATGGAGGAGTCGAGGAAACGGTGTGAGGAAGGAGATAGTCACTGGCACAGGACGGAGGGGGTGGTGGTGCAATCGGAGTGGCATGGCAATCTAGTTGCGTGTGGAGATGAGTGCTCCCGAGGACCTTGGAGACAGCTATAGGGTAGCCTGTTAGTCAGAGAGAGACTGCAAAGAAAGGAATTGGAGAAGAACGTACCGCTAGTGCAAGCAATAGCAGCAAGACTTGCGAGGCCACTCCGGAGTGCCGGACATGACCTCGATCCGCGCAATGTCTGCTGATAGTGCGGAATACATCGTCCGCATCTCTCCAACCGTGGCAGGTGCCACAAGCTGATGCTCGCCCAAGAATGAGATGTCAGTGTTGTGCTGGATGGAGGCAAGTGCATCACTGTGGTCACTCTCGTACCACTGAAGCTCATCCAGAAGGTAGCGGATGAGGGTATCGCGCTGGGATGAAGGTAAGAATTTCAGTGATGGAGAGGGTGTGAATACTGGCACTCACCTGTTCCCCTTCAGCCCATCCACCCCACCATCTCACGACACGCAAGCTCCACCGCACCGAAGGGCGAACAAAAGGAGGGCACGGGGAAGAAGGGAGAAAAGCAGCCCGGGAAGGGAAGGAAACAAACAGACCAGCAAAGAGGCACGGGCACAGACACAGGCAGGAAAGAGAGGGAAGAGGCGCGGAGAACAAAAAGGAACAGAGCCAGAAGGGCAGACAGGAAGCGGGCGGGGGAAGAGAAGGAGACAAGAGAAGAAACAGGAAGAGGAGGAGAAGGGGAAGGCAGGAAAGCGAGCGAGGGCAAGGGAAGAGGCGGAGGGACAGAAGACAGGAGGAGGACAGAAAAGAAGAAACAAGGGGAAGGGAGGGAAAAGAAAGGACGACAGAGCCAGCCAGGCGCAAAGGAAAAAGAGAAAGACACGAGGGACAAAAAGGGAGACCAGAAAAAGAAAACAGGAGAGAAGGGGAGAAAGAAACCAGAGAGCAGGGAAAGACAGAGAGCCACGAAAGGGAGGCCAGAACAGAAGGAAACAAAGAGAAGGGAGAGGAGCAAGGGAAAACAAGAAAAAAGGAGAGGGGAGGAGGAGAAAGGAAGAGGAAAAGGAAGAAGCAACCAGAGCCAAAGAAAAAAAAGAGAAAAGAGAAGGGAAAAGGGAAAAAAGGGAAGAAGGGGGGAGAAGAAGAAGAGAAAGAAAAAAAACAAGAGAAGAAAACCAGAAAAAAAAGGAAGAAAAAAAGACCCAAAGGAGGCAGGAAAAAAAAACACAAGAAAGAAAGGAGGAGGACAAAAAGAAAAAGAAACAAAGGAAAAAACAACCAAAAAAAACAACGAACAAACGCAGGAGGAGACAAAGGTGCCAAAGAACAAAAGAAACCAGGCGGAGGGACGGGACACGACGGGCGGCACCGAGGTCGAGGGAGGGTGGGGGACACCGGGGACGGGAGATTTACCGCCGATAGGTGTAGGTAATATCCCAGAAAAAGATGCTTATCTTTCAGACCTCCTCTGTTAGTCGTCCCTCCGGGCTCCTTGATGTTATTTTTCCAAGTATCATTGACGCCACTCTCGGCCTCGTGCGTTCCTCAGATCGAGAACAAATTTTTCTCCGTTCCATAGAAGGGAGTGAAACTGTCCCCTGCTGTGGCTATCATACCGGGATCTACCATTTAAATGATCAGAGCAAATGGAGATCAAAAACAGGCGTCTGTCTTCTTGATGTTTGTATCTCCCCAACATTTTCGTTCTGATGGAATTGCAGAAATCCAATCAACCTCGAAGACACAGCTATTAGCTGTTCATCGGATTTTCATCAAGATCCTAGAGAGACAGCTATTGGAAGGGAAGATGAGGATGACAGGAGCAATCACCAATGAACTTCTAGTCGGACCTCTGCTGTGCACGTGTACATGCATCGACGGTTTTTCGTGTCTAGCAAAACATGACGTTTGAATGCAAAACGAATACAGTATATACGAACATCTTGTGTCTACCAATGTCAAAGGGATACCGGTTGTTCATGGTCTATTTCAAGATGTTGAAAGTGGTGTTGTTGCCCTCATCGTGGATGATGCAGGAGAAACAATCTTGAAGAGGAGGGACAAGGAAAGGTTCACCTTCTATCACATTATGGATTCAGAATGGTATACTAACTTTTTCTTCCTTTCTTTCGGACTGTGCTGAGTCGCTTGATGTTAGTGCCAGTTTTGAACAAACCTTGAAGGACATCCACAAGGCTGGGGTCTGACATCGAGACATCCGGGCTGAAAACCTGACAGTGGACAGGGATGGAAATCCATACATAATAGATTTTGACAGGGTGAAGATCAGCCAAGAAAAGAATGCAACAAGGTGGGAGTGGAATCTTCTTCAAGGCATGTTTCAAGGTGTTCATCCCGAGTACGAGCGGACAACGAGTCCAGATTCGGATGACTCGCACGAGACCGAGAATTCTTTCTTTGCTCAGTTT
The DNA here is from genome assembly GCA_030407095.1 of Macrocybe indica. Classification (NCBI taxonomy): domain Eukaryota; kingdom Fungi; phylum Basidiomycota; class Agaricomycetes; order Agaricales; family Callistosporiaceae; genus Macrocybe; species Macrocybe indica. The sequence goes on from JARFTL010000005.1 coordinate 2,415,759, forward strand.
TCCAACAAGGAGGCAGCTCTTGGGTCGTCTTCTGATGATGATAGTTCTGACGATGACTCGGAGGAGTGACCATACTGAAGAAGATACATCGAGCTGGTATCGTTCACGGAGATATCACCTGTTACTTGGACCATCGTCAGGGCGTATAATGAGTTCTCTCAAAGGCACGACGCAGGGCGGACGACCGAAATACCGGTCAAGATTTTCGCAAAGAAGCAAAGGAATGACAATCTGACGAAGAGCTACAGAGGCTACCGAATACCCACTTCTAGTTCCCCATCCATGCGCGTCGACTTGGAACCTGAGAGAGGAAAATGGGACAATGATAGAGGCAAGCTTGAATATCGTACAGGATTATTTTGTACCATAATGCGGGAGCAAATATGTAGCGGTTTACCAAACTGCAAGGATCCGGCATATGGCAAACTTCACATCAGATTATACGTCTGCATCCTAACAGACGTTATCGACAGAGTTTCTCAACACCCCAACCCTGGAAAATCCTCAGGTGGGCCAAAGGATCGACAGAGGAAACGCGAAACGTTTGTATCGGTTCCCGCAAACCGACCAGGAACTCGAACCTAGTATGAGGCGCAAGAAAAACAAGCAGAGCTTGGGAGAAAACGGAAGGACTTATTCGACGTACGTGTGTAATGTCTAGTTCGTCTTTCCGGTTTTTAATTCCCGTCAGATTCTTGGCAGCGAGCTAGCTTCGCGCGACCTCGACTTGCTTGAGATGCGATACGGACGATACAACTCGATTGCACCTGCTGCCATGGTATGAATTGGCCAATCGCTCCGTGACGGCTTGCACAAGAAGTGGAAAGCGCCCTCCACGTCCGAACAGTACCAACCCATCAGTACTTCATCCTCACGACCATTGCGTCTGAACTCACGAAGGGGGCCATTGGGTTCGCCTACAGAGGGACTGTCAAGTTCCTCATTACCGAGGGAAACATAATGACTCACGACATCTTGGTGAAGCTTGCGTTTCGGCCAGATCAACGAGAACGGGAGCGCAATGAGTACAGGATCTATGAACACTTGCATCCGCTGAGGTGAAAGAGATTCATGTCATTCACATCAGGAAAAGCCTGATTTACTTTTTCCTGCTTTTGCACACTTTCATTACTTGTAACTACTTGAGCTCTGAAATCTGCTTTTGACATGAGTCGACATCAAGTAACTAAAGTAGAGACTACGTAAAAAAGGATGGTCAAGGACGTTCAAGGACGTCCAAAGAAAATCAAGAGTGAAAAAGCCATGAAAAAGGAATAACAGATACGAATTTAAGCAGGGCAAGCCTGGCAAGAATATAAGGGACTGTCAAAATCACAACATGATCACAATCGCTCACACAAGAATGGTGAAAAGTGTGAAAGCTAGGCCATAACGTGCGATGCAAGCTAACACCAAGAATGCCAGAACCACGAGATATAGGCGTCGCTGGTAGTGTAAGTCAGAAACCAATCAAGTCGTGTTGGTGGAGCAAAACGCACCGAATTCCCTATCAATTTGACTACAGCAGACCACTTCTCCACAGAGCAGACCGCATTCAACGCTGAGCGGATGAATAAAAGGAAGGCCTTGCAATACACAAGTCCAATGTAGAAAGAAAAGATCGTGGCGGCGGTAGTGCCAAATGGAAGAAGGGAGGAGGAGGAAGAGAGGAGAGAAAAGGAAAGAAGGAAAAGAGGAAAGGAAAGAGGAAGGAAGAGAGGGGAAGAGGAAGAAAAGGAAAAGGGGAGAAGAGGAGGGGAAAGAAAGGGGAAAAAGGAGAGAGAGGAAAAAGGGGAGGGGAGGAAGGAAAGAGAGGGGGGAGAAAAAAGGGGAGGAAGGAAAAGGGAGAAGGGAAGGGAGAAGGAGAAGGGAGAGGGAAGAGGGGAGGAGAGAGAGAGAAAGGGAGGGAAAGAGAGAGAGAGGGAAAGAAGAAGGAGAAGGAGGAAAGAGAAGGAGAGAAGGGAGGAAAGAAAAGGGAGGGGGGAGGAGGAAGAAGGAAGGGAAGGAGGGGAGGAGGGGGGGAGGAGAGGGAGAAAAGGAAAAGGGAGAGGAGAGGGAGACAAGGGGGAGAAGGGGGGGGAAAAAAAGAGAAAGGGAAGAGAAGGAAGGAGGAAGGAAGAGGGAGGGAAGGGGGAAGGAAGAGAGGAGGAGAAGAGGGAAAGGGAAAGAAGAAAGAGAGGAAAAAACGAGGGGAGGAGGAAGGAGGGAGGGGAAGAAGAGATGGGAGGAAGGGGAGAAGAGAGGAAGAAAGGAAAAAAAAAAGGGAAAAAAAGAAAAGAGGGAGGAGGGAGGGGAACCCCAAAAAAGAGGGATGAGAAGAAGGGGAAGAGGAGGAAGGAAGGAGGGGAAGGAGAGAGGAGGGAGGGGAGGGGAGAAGGGAAGAAGAAAGACAACAAGGAAGAACAAAAAAAGCCACGAAAAGGGGAGAGAGGGAAGAAAGAAACAAGGAAAGGAGAGGAAGGAAGGGGAGGGAAAACAGAGAAAGGAAGAAGAAGACAGGAAGGAGGGAGGGAAGAAGAGAAGGGGCCGGAGAAGGGGAGGTGTGAGAAAAAAAAGAGGGGACAGAGGAAGAAGGGAGAAGAAAAGGAAGGGAGACGAGGCGGAAGGGAGCGAAGAGAGGGAGGCAAAGCGCGGGAGAAGGGGAGGGCACAGAAGGAAGCAGAGAAAAGGGGGAAAAGGAGACAAATGGAAGAAAGGGATAGAAGAGGAGAATGAGGAAAAGGAAATGTAGGAGAAGGAAGGAATAAAAGCAAGAAGGGAAAAAGGAGGAGGGAAGAAAGAAAGAAGGAGAGAAAAAGGAAGAGATGGGAAAATGGAAAGAAAGGAAGTTATAAGGAAGGCAGGAAGGGGGATGAAAGGGATAGGGGGAAAGGGAAGGGGAGAGGATGAGGAAAAGAAGGGGAGGGGCCCGTAATCAGGGACTGCCAGAGAGGTAAGGGGAGAAGAGAAGGATAACGGAGATATGGATGGAATGAAAAGAAAAGGAAAAGCTAGAAGCGGGGAGATCAGGGCGAAGATGAGAAACAGTCATAGGGATCCGGAAGAGATGGGAAGGAGGGACGGGAAACTAAGGGAGGGGGAAAGAGCAAGAGAACAAATATGCGAGTTGGTAATCTGAAGGGGAATTTAAATGCATCAAAACACAGTCGAATCAGGAGGAGCGTGAATAGGAATGAGAGGTCTGGAAAATTCGGCTGAAGGCAAGGGTGAGCAGGGCTTCGACGGAGGAGACTGGAGGCGGTGAAGGAGAAGTTGTGAGCAAACATGGATATAAGGGAGTCGACCTAGCTTGAAGGGGTCATGAGATTGTGTATAGAAGATGAATCGCACTTACCAGCAGCACTGGATGACGGCTTCAGCATTGAAGGCGATTGAGGTCTTAGCATCCGCAAGACTGGCAGCTAAATGACTGTCGATATCATTGGGAGAATGATAGAATAAAACACCAAGCAGTCTTCTTTCGGCAAGGAAGTTCCTCTAACATGCGCAGTTTGGAAGTCCGGCAGGCAGCTGCTAATTGATCAAGCTGTTGGTGGAAAGCATCTGACCCAGGGCAGAGGTGGATCATGCCAAGCCGAAGCATGTGTTGGATTATTATTGAGGAACAAAGACCATTGGCGCTCAAATTGGCGAATGTTGTAATGATAATGGACATAGAATGTGACGGGAAGCAAGAAATCGGACCAAGCTGGTTGAGATAAAGATCTCATGGTGTTCGTGAAACCTCTCGAGCGCGTCTTGTAGCTGGCAGAGATTTTCATCTGTTATTACATTCTTTCGCGCGATATAACAGAACTCGAGGAATGCGCGCAAAGTGCGCACAATGCCGCTTGGGACATGACCTTGTATCGCCGGCAGGTAAATCTAAATAGACCATTTTATAGCTTATTGAACAGAAGATCGTCATACTTGAACTGACCTTCATGAGTGCTTTGGAGTCGTTGCCAGTCCATTGTTTGAATCCATGGCCTTGTGCGAAGCGTCGGAGGCCAGAGAAGGGAGGAGCCACTGCTATTCTAAACAATGGATGAGTTTGTTCTACGATGTCAGAGTTGTTCATAACTTACCGTCGATCAATGTCATCCATGATTGCATTGGCCTCGGCGGTTGTGTGGCGAGAATTGATGTAGTCTTGTACCCATTCAACCAAATGATCTTTGAATGTTCCCTTGATTAGCTGGTGGAGAAGATCGGGTGCAAGGACTTCGTGGATATCCGCGCGTTCGAAGTTATTAGTAAATGGCTGTCGATAAGGTTGAATTAGTATTGAAAACCATAACTACATCAGTAGTGTACCACGACATCAGCGATGATGCCGAATTTTTCCCATAATTTGCAAACTCGCCATTCGTTCACTAGCATTTCCATAAACTGCCGAGAACATAGGAACTTGGACAATTCGCTGTCGAGATTATCTCGTTCTGCTTGGCATCTAAAAGTAGAAATCATTAAGAGAAGAGGACGATCGAAATATTGACTTACTTGGCACACCAATCCTGTACAATACAGCCCAGTTGTACCTGTTCTGGATAATCGGCTATATAAGGCCCAATTCCTCATAGAACGTGGCGATAGTGTCCGTCGGGGCAGCAGTAGACTTCGGGAATTGTTTCACCATGCCAAAGAGATTCAAGGATGAGCGAGAGGGATGTGTGATAAAGCTTGCGGCGAAATTTGCGAAATTCGACACTTTTTGCATGCTTCTTGTCAGCTGAAAAGGTTTGAATAATCCTGCTAGAAAAGAACAAGAAATGTTTACCCACTTTTTGGAATGGACAAGAAGCCGATTAGTATAAGACCGGCACCATGAGCACGCTAAGTTGTGGAAAAGAAAAAAGGGAGAGAGGGAGGAAAGAAAGAGGGGAGGATGAGGGAAGAAAGGGGGGGAGAAGAAGAAGAAGATTAAAGAATGAGGAGAGGAAGAAACGAGCGCAAGCCAAGAGAAGAAAGGAGAAGGGAAAGCGAAGGAGCGAGGAAGATGAGCGAAAGGGACAAATGTGAATAGAGAGAGGGAGGAAAGAGGAAGGCAAGATGGAATTTGGGAAGGGGAAAGATAGAGAGGGGAGGAAAGGAATCTGAAAGGAGATACAACGATGGGAAGGAAGGGGGAAGGAGGGAAGAAGGATAACTGGAACAGCGAGCAGAGCTGAGATTGAGGCGAGAGGAATGATAAAGAAGGAATGATGGGCAATCATTTGGGGGCTAAAATGGGGGGGGGGAAGGGAGAAGATGGAGCGGATTAAGAATTTAACCGAAGGATATAGAAGTAAAGATGAACGGGGGTATTTGGAGAAATGTTGGATATTCAGGTCACGGGAATGGGGGGAAGAAAAGCGGGAGGGGAGTAGGATTCTGGATAGGGAGGATGATCAGCAAAGCAGGGCGGATATGAATGCCGCAAACAGGTCCGAGTTTGGAATGTCAGTATATATCAGAAGGCATAAGGGAGTCGGGGGGAGAAATATATCGAGATGGGAAAGATCCTATATCGACAGGGCTGTTATGGTGTTTTGCTGAATAGTTTTGTGCTCAGCCGGCCGGAATTGGGACAGCGAACGGGCATGGAAACCAAAGGAGGGGGAACGGCTTTGTTGGTTGAGGCATGTCAAGAGGTGACTTGAGAAAAAAATTAAGTCAAGAATATAGCCGACGTGGCGTGGGGCCAGCGATCACTGGTGCGATTCGGTATACCAAAACAAATTTGTAAGTTATGCGGCCAATATTCACGCAACACACACCAAGGCAAAGAAAAAGAGAGCGGAAACTGATCGCGTTACACGGCAAGGAAATGCTGGAAAGCATCCTGGGACTGTCGCAGAGGATGCCTTGAGGACGTGAAGGCCACGCCACGACAAAGAGGTCATCGAGGCGGAGAAAAAGCAGAAACAGGAACGAAAGGAAGTAAAAGAGCAGCTCAAGCTGGAAGAAGCCGCCAGGAAAGCGAATGCACAACGTCTGGTCGATGAGTTCCGAACTGAACAGGCTGCAGCGGCTGATGACGAAGGTGTCATGGAGGCATTGGCAAAGTTGCAGTGTACATGTTCCTGTGGCATTGTTTTGAGCTAAGGCTGAGGCTATTTTATCAGCAGGGAAAAAGGACATATCGACTATCCCAGAGTCGAATGCCACGGGGTCACAGAGCAGAAAGCGCAAAGGCAACGATGACGTGGCAGCTCCATTAGAAGCTGGAGACGAGAAGGAGGCCACTGGTGCTTCGAAGCCCAAGAAGGCTAAAGTGGGCAGTGTCGACAATCCATCTGTCCCAACACAACGCCCTCATCAACGCGACGCGAAGAAAGCTGGCCAGTCTGGAGGACAAACGAATGCAATGGCCAAGGTTGCTGATAATCCACCTCCCCCACCGCGACCTCAACCACGTCCCAAAAACAAGGCCCAGCCCACGGACAAAGGCGCAACGGCTGAGGTTGCTGCCGACCCATCTCCCCCAATGCAGCCTCGCCAGACGAAGGCCAAGCCCATGGGTAAAGCCACTGCATCTTCCAGAGCTACCCTCGGAAATGTGGCAAAGGAAGTCGCATCATCCGCAGCTCCAGCGCAAGGTCCGCCTCAGCATACCACTGGAAAGAACACCGAGGCTGCCAAGGAGCCGATTGGCCCCCCGTTTATTCAGAAAAAAAGAACCAATGAAACTGGCGACGAAGAGGGTCCTGAAACGCCCGTCCCGTCAAAGAAGGTCAAACACAGTGACAAGGGCAAGAACAAAGCCCAGCCCTTGAGACGCACCGGTATGTCATCTTTTTTCACATCCTCGCTCAACGGACTATGACAAGAAATCCTAGAGACGATGCTTGAAGTGACAGCGGATGGAGAGCTGGCATTGCGGAAACCTACTGATTCAGATGTCGAGATGCTGGATGGCGAAACTCCTCGCCAGGAGGGCTTCAAGGGCAGGAAGATCAGGAATGACGACCCAGAAGAGGTTGAAGAAGTGCCGTTTGCGACACCAGTTGCATTGCAGAGGAAGACGAAGGCGGCAGTGCCAGTTGTCGAATTGGATGCAGATGATTCTGAAGGCGAACAAGCGCTGAGGATGAAGGAGAAGAACAAGAAGGGCAAATGCCCTGACAGCATGAAGCGCAAGGTGAGCAACGAGATCAGGTCGTGTACCAGCTGATATTCCTTGATGTTGATGATAACAATATGGCTTCCAAATATAGGAACACTCTACCGCCGCTCTGGCAGCCGAGTTATGTGGCTCCTCCTGATATCTCACAATTGCTCATACCTGTCTCTAGAGTTCCCAAAGGCTCTCGACCTACGTCTGGATCCAACAAAGGCAGCGGCAGCAGTGCTCGCACGGTGGTACGAAGCCGACCACGCTGACTACGGGATCTCGCAAGGCCCCCGATTCCACGACCACCAGCAATGCGCTGACTCCAGTCCCGCCACTCCCCAAATCCTCTATGACATCCCAGACCACTTCTTCACACAGCATCATTGCTAGTCGACCTGTTGAGGTTCAAGGCCCAGGCCAGAAGTCCAAGAAGGCACAAACAACGACCGAGACGAATGAAGATGCCCAGCCCGAGACCAGCGATGATTCTCTTGAGAGGCAAGCTGCTCTGGCCAGCCCCATCAAAGGATCAACTTCCAGGAAAGAGGACAAGGTAAAATTGGAATTTCATTCCTCTTCAGCATCTGCTGACTCGCAACCTTTAGACAAACATCAAAATAAGGCGGCGCGGCCCGGCGCAAGACAAGCTCATCCCTAAGGAAGCCTCTGAAAGATTCACTAGCATCGTCCTTCCTTACTGGCATCAAAAGTTCGCCACCCAGGATAAGGCTTGGAAACCCTTAGGTGACGACGAGCGTGAAGTACTCAAGGGCATCTGTGACCTTGTGTTTGGTGACGAGCTCAAGTTGGACCTTTCCTCAGACAGTGAAGCATGGAAAAAGGTAAGGCCATTTGTTTTGGTGGTGCGTTTACTGATTCCCCTCCAGGTCACTGCCTCCGTGTTGCAGTTCCACAACAAGATGAAGACAGTTGCCTTTCAAGTTGTTCAAAACAACTACCTTGCTCGACACGCTGATGACCAGGATGCAATCAAAAATGCACAGAAGAGGATTGAGTACGGCAAGGACTTATGTGGTGAAGGGGAATGGAAGTTCCTCTATGGGACTGTTACCGGGGTATGTATCCCATCATGATTTAGCACGTTTAACAAAATAATGACCATCATGATAACAGAGCAAGTAGGACGATGTCTACATGAGCAAAATGATTCTGAAGACATTCGCAGTCCACTTCAGCTATGTGACGCCATCAAAGACCCTCAAGAACTTTAGAGTAGGCCATCCCAAAGCAAGCATCACGCTGGCCATTACTGCAGTACATGATATTACTGCACCATTTGCATGTATTGATTTTCACGCAGGTGGAACATGCCCTTCGAATGTATTGCGACAATAATCTGGAGTACTCCAATGGCACACTCTCCGTCAAGAAGTCTGAACTCATCTCTGAGAAAGCCAAACGCACCACTAAACATGACTTCAGTGGCAGCAATTATGACTCCTGCACTCAAGGCTGGCTGTCCAACCTCGAAGATGAGCAGAAAGATGATCCAGCATTCTTCCAAATGATCTGCAAGCGAGCGAGGGAACTGAACAATTCTGGAAACAGAGCCTCAGATAAATCCTTGCAGAACGACAGTCAGGACAAGTTTGCCCTGGTCCAAGAGGATCCCCAATTCCTCGCGCGTGCCTCTTTGAGATACAACAGACATAAGAAAATTAGCCAAGATGAAGACATCATGCACAAAGGTGGCGACAATAACGAGGCAGGAGGTCACTTTCATGGTGAAGAAGGTGTAATTGACAGTGATGGTGCCAGCACCAGCGACACAGAAGACGATGGAGTGGACAATGGTGATGAAGCAAACGACAACAGAGTGGATGATGATGGCAGAAACTCCGACAGTGATGGCTCCGAGGTGGTGAATACCAAGAAAGCAAAACGACAAGATGATGACCTGGATATCGTCTTTTACTCAAGTGATGATGACTATTATAATCAAGATGGTGAGGAATCGAACCAAAATAACTTGGACGACGATGCTGTTGATGAGGCCTATGACACCAATGAAGCCTGCGACACCAACAACACCAATGATGCTACCTGGAAGCTTACTGATGATGAATTCTAAATGATGGTAAGCTCACCAGCTAGCATGAAATGCCATGAACCCTTTCTGACATTGATGACCACCCAGGATTAAATTTTCATTTTCGGAGAACTGAGCTTTTTCGATCAGCTTATTGCTCCCCCTTACCCTTTTTTGTATACTTTTTCATGGTTGCACCATGTTATTGCTACTTTTTGCCACTTTATGATACTTTTTCATGGTTCTGCAATGTAATGATTTCACCTGCAGGGTTTTAATGAGACATTTTCATGCTTTTCATCTCCTTGTGGGTATTTGAGTGCACTTTACTGCTCCTCTGAAACAGCAAGAAAAATATCCTTTGGCCTTATACCCTCTTTTCACGTCTTTGAAAATACTTTTCTCCTTCAAATGTGCGTCTTTAAGCTACTTCTTTTATGATACTCAACTGGTCATGCATGAACAAAGTATCAAAAAGGGCCAAAAAATTGCAAAATGTTGCTAAAAGCCAAAAAAAGGTTTCTGACTGGCCTTGAGAAAATACATTTTTACTTTTAGAAGCACAGGAAAAGGAGCAGGGGTCAGGTACTTTACATGTACTTGGGATCCTACTTGAGCATGCTTGGGACTCCCCCAAAGGATGAAAAGGAGCAAAAAGTACACTAAAGTAAATTAGGGTTTTGCTGATGCACGGCGTCTTCAAGGACGTCGAAAGTGACGTAGCCGCCCTCATCAGGAGAAACAATTCTAAAACGCTGGGATATCAAAGCACCCAGCGTCTACCACATCACAAAGTACGAACGGTACGATACTCCTTGGCGTGATTTAAACGTACGCCACTGATTCAACTTTAGCACTGGGTTTGAGCGCATCCTAAAAGACATCCACAACGCTGGCGTGTGACATCGAGACACCTAAGCAGAAAACGTGACAATCGACAAAGACGGAAATCCGTACATCATCAATTTTGACAGAGCCGGCAAAGGAATGCGATGCAACGAGTATGGCATCTCCTTAGAGGTCTCTTCAAAGGTCTTCATCCCGAGTATGTGCAGACGACAGAGGAAAAGGCGATGAGTGGAATGAGTGGAGACTTGGGCGACTCTTTTGAGACACAGAATCCTGTCTTTGCTCAATTCTTTGGTGAGGGAGCGGCCCTCGACGCCTTTTCAGACAACGACGATAGTGACAGTCCGGAGTGACTAGGAATGTGGATTATGAGTACGTCGCTTTTCTGATCTATGCATCAGCTACAATGACAGTAGTCCCACAGATTAAACTGGTGAACTCCTAACGACAATGAACATATTCGCGACGTCGATTGTCTCCGTCCTTTGATGCATGTGATGAAAGAATGTTGTATATTCCGTCGAGTTTTTGGCGCGACGTTCTATTGTTGCAGAGGGAAGAAAGTCGTGGCAGATGGCTTTCGATACAGGAATGGAGTTCTGCCGCGATAATGGTTACCTGGATGTTAGATCTTTCATATCACTCCTACAACTCGCATGAATCACAATTGAGGGGAACGACAACGAAATTGTGTATACACCAACTTCACAAGCTTTAGTCGTACCAGTTGTTGGCGACATCCTAAATAGAGAAATGATTCGAAATCTTCAACGATGCCAGCTACAGAGGAGAGTCGAGATAACCTTAGCACAGGGCCGCGTGATAGATGCGCTGTCTGTGTAATCGATGAACCAACTTGTCAGGCATTGCACCGAGCCGCATTCTGTTCATACAAAGTCAGCCAGACCATCCGGTATTAGTGGCTCTCAAAGTGACGCCTGTCTCATGCGAGTATCCCTTTACGTGATTATGTCTGAATTTCATGTCATAATACTTTCTTCATATTCTGCCTTGCCATGTACAAAAAACATTTCTTGTCAATGCTTCTTGGACGTAGCTAGGCCTTTTCAGTCCGAAATACCTTTGTTGACGCCAAAAGGAAAAAATATCCTTGACGAACCTCTTCTCATTTTCTTATTCGGCTCCAGGCTACTATTTCTTCGTTTGCGCTTGCTTCCATGTTGACCTCTGGTGGAGGCCGTGATCGACCCTCTGCTCGGACTCCTGCTATGCCGACTCCCACCTGAATGGCCACTGTCTTGGTTCCTGCTTGGATCCGTGCTCTGTTTCTCATCGTGAGCCTGAGGGTTCCTCTCATAAATCATGCGACCCTCTTGAAGACTCTGGTTCGGAGAAAGTCGAATGATTTTTTCTACCTGCGGGTTCCCGCGCAGCGCTGGCCACTCGATTCTAGCCCAAACTGACTCTGGGTCTTCTTTGAAGTCCGGCGTGGTGAGTTTGGGATGCAACAGTACGTATACTGTCCCAGACGACAGCTGAGCCATCGCCGAGGATGCTTCATCCCAGAAGCCTTTTGGTAGTGTTCCAAATTTTTTCGGGGAGCCTGATTTCCACATTTTTGTAAGGGTCTTGAGGCCAGTTTCCTTCGCCGTCTGTTCGGCGGTACGCCTGTAACCTTCTGGCGCAAGTCCGGAATAGAAGAAGGATTAGTCTCTGGGAACGGTCATATGCTTCATCAGGTCTTCGGCCTTCAGGGCAGTTGGTGCTCGAACCTCTAACTTGTTTGCTCATCAGTACTATTTTTCCAAAGAGCTGGGTTTGGCAGACTTACTTTGCGGCCGTCTGATTTGTTAACTGAGAGCGCATACGGCCACTGAAAGTATGGCCAGCATCCAGAGTTGGAATCGCATTGCAAGAAGAGACGACAATGCAGTTGCGAAGCAGTTGAGGATGTCGATGAGACCCGCTCTATGTGAGGAGACCAGCTCGCTCAGTACGTTTGTTGCACATCCAGGCTGAGACGACCCTCTATTTATTCGCGCAGCCTTCGGATTGGTCCATTGATGATCCCGTCATTTGGCTGACAAAAAAGACTAGTTTTCTTGCCTGCGAGGTCGAGCCAACAAGTCATTCACTTCCTTGTAATCCGTATAGCGAACCAAACGCTGTTGTGTCCGTTGTGATTCTGTTGAGCGGTGGGAAAGATAGATTTTTTATGGGACAGCCCAAGGACCTCCGGCTGATGAACGAAAGAACAGATCTTGTCACGGCTGTCACAAGAATCGCGACTCTGGTTGCACGTACCGGTGCACCCATTGAATATTGGTCCGTCTCGCCGAACGAAGGCCGTGTGTACAGAATGATGCCTATGCAGAGTCGCATAGTGAGTGTGAACTTGAAAGAAGAACGGCGTAGGGCTGTGCGACAGATGACAGATGGGTGTATGGAGTGCTAGGATCCTATCTCGACGGAAAGTACGGCAGCTGCATGTAGATAGCTGTTACACTCGTTTCGCAGGTCCAGGAGGTAGAATTGAATATCAGGCCAGTAGAAACCTACATTCAACTTGGGCAGGTCTTCTGATGCGAACGCAGCGTCCGATGCACACGTCCGTTCGTCAAAATGCCACACTGCTGGCTCCACCATATCCACAGTGACAAATGGGTTTCATCGATGTGTCCAGGCCCCGATAAATGCGCTTCTCCAGGTGAAGAATAGACATTTTGCTGTTCTAGTGTATGATGAGTGATTTCATTCCCGCGAGTCGTTGATCGATTCTGTGAACTGCCTGCCCTACGAAGTGACGCCGAGCAACTTGAGCGCAATCAGAATTGATACGGCTTGCATGGAATTCTCGGTATCCACCTGGATTCCAGATGTCAGAACTATAGTCCGTGGATGTCGTCTCCGGACTGCCCGCTCTAGAACTCGGAAGATTGAAAAGTCGCCGTAACATCCGTGGAATGTAGAGACATCTTTCGGTCCATGGCTGCGTATCTTCGTTCCGGATGGTTCATCAAAAGAAGCTGTGACGGCGCCATAATGAAACCGCGATACTTGTTCGCTAGAATGATGATACACAACGGCCAGACATGTTCAGCCCAGAAGTGTCAACTCTCCGGCGAATGCGACCGTTAGGACGGTGGCAATGCGGGCGCGTCGGAACGCACGGTCTGTCTTGGGGCTGTCTCGACCCTATATCTATATAGTGGGTTCTCAGACAGAAACTGCGCGATCGAGTCTTGTTGACGGCTGAGATAAAAGCTATGAGGTTGTTGTCCATAAGTTGCAGAAAATATCAGAAGAACAATGAGGCTCAGAGCGCCTAATCAGCCGCTGGTCGGAATTCACCTCAATTTCCACTCCCCCGCAAGCAAGCGCTCGAGCTACCCGGCCCTTCCGAACGGTTCTATCAAAAACGTCGGTTGTCGCGAATGGTCGTCGGGATGAACGACGAATGTGCCCTATTAATGGACGCTGATTGGCCAGTTGGCCTCTCGGGTGTCGTGACGCGGCTCGAGTGTCCGACATACCATCACATGTACAGCGCTACAGCCTCACTAGGCGGAGTCAGGATGCTATGAGAGCGCCGTAAGGTCGCTCTACGTCGTATGCTTCTCCTGGCCTTCCGTGCACAATGTCCGAAGAAATGCCGTCTACGTCCTGGAGATCCATTGCATCCGTCGCCTCATCAAGATTTAGGAGCTATATTCAGCGGGAAGCTGGAAAGCCGGCGCAGAGGGGCAGAGGTGGCGCACCAATCTTGACTGTGAATACGGGGCTTGGCGCTGGGCCCTCGGACGAGAAAACGACGTGGCGGGCGTGGGCGGGCCAGAAATTCAGGCTGAGGAGGGCCACAAGCGACGAGACGTCTGGCGAGGAGACGATTACACTATTTCCTGGGTGGGCGGCGCGGAGATATCACAAACCTGGCAAAGGCAAAGGCAAAGACGACCTAGGTCAGCTTGTTCGGCTATTGATGCATGCCAAGGCTGACGCGGAGCGGGCGCGTGCTTGATCATGATCAGATGCTTTCGAAGTCGAAGTCTATGTATCAGGCTTTGCCTCTAACCATCGCCGCCCCGAGCAATGGAGTCGCTATCAGCGCGCCGCTATGCGCTTCGCAAAAGGTTTGTGCCCAAATGCAATACGCGTTTCTGTGGTTTTCAACGTAGTGTTGCTCATAGGTTATGCTTCTCTGCCGAGGCTTTCGCCAGAGAGTCAATCACCAGCGACTGAACTTCCTCCCAATCTCAGCCCATCCACGGAGGCCCTCCTGGCACAGGTTCAGCTTCCGCCGAGGCCAGAAGTTATGACAGAGGACTACATCGTGAAAACCCTAGAACGCCAAATCCGACAAGCACGGACACCTGGTCAAAACGACCTCCTATCCCCTTCATCGTCCCGTTCTTCTCTCCTGCTAGATGAGGACGAACCGCCAAAATCAGACAAAACGCCACATACCCGACCTTCAGCGGGTCATAGGAACAATTCCATTCCTCTTCCAGTCGACATTTCACGCATGCATGAGAACCTGGAGACCCGATTCCGCCCATTCTTATCCTCAGTCCTGCCCTCCCGCACCATCCGTTTGCAGCTCTTTGCATCTCCGCACCTACCCGATCATCTGCTCGCATCCAAAGGCCGCCATCACAGCAGCGATGAAGAATACATGATGGCAACGCAGGATGTCTCAACGACCGCCGATGGCAGCTTCCAAGCACGGTTCGTCGTGAAGTGGGAGGATCTCTGCCAGCACCCGCACGCGCTCCATATCGCATTCGGCGACCGATGTGAGGAACATGACTTGCTCGTCACGGCCAAGCTGTTGCCACCACCGCACCGAACGCCGACTCCTTCGACAGAAACGTACGACGAGATGCAGAATTACTTCTCGGCCGCAAAGAAAGAGACGGATCTCTCAGTACCCAGATGTCCTACTGCTACGTTGCGCATCTCACTGACGCATTCCAACATACGTGTCGTTTCGGATATTGACGATACCGTGAAGCTCTCGGAGGTGTTCAGCGGGATCCGGGCCGTGTTCCATAACGTGTTTGTGAAGGAGCTGCACGATAACATCATCCCTGGCATGGGCGAGTGGTACAGCGAGATGTGGAGTCGCGGCGCTCGCTTTCATTATGTGGTATGGTCATTCTCCTTTCAGGATCTTACAACTGTGATCATCGCTCATCGATTCTAATCAGTCTAACAGCCCGTACGAGTTACTCCCTGTGCTCAGCGAATTCTTCCATATATCGCAATTACCTCCAGGTAAGCTATATCAAATTACCTCGTTTCCACACCAACGACTAAGTTTAATACCAGGATCTATTAAACTTAAATCTTACGCTGGCCGCTCCTTTTTTCGAGGATTGCTCTCAGCGCCTGCTGCACGCAAACGCGCCAATGTTTTGGACGTTCTGGACTCGTTCCCCGAATCCAGGTTCCTCCTCATAGGCGATTCCGGCGAGCAAGACTTGGAGTTATACGCAGAGTAAGTCTGGACTTGCCTCTGCACAGGCCTCCATGGTACTGAACGATCCAATTACTAGTCTTGCCAGGGAAAGACCCCATCAGGTCCTTGCTGTGTTCATACGTGATCCAGATAGTACATACGAACCGATCGACGACCCGACAGGCTGGAAATCGCTAGCATGCGTCAGCAGCATTCCTGAAGAACGCGAGAGGCCACGTCCGAGGCGGACCATATCTGACATTCTGGCGAGCAGAAAGAAGACAACGTCCCCAACGTCTCCCATTTCGCCCCAGAGCGACGGCGCCATACAATCTGAAAATCAGGCCAGCAGTGGTCACAACAACAGTCTTTTCTTCACAAGCGTGGTGATAAGGGAAGAGCCTGAATCCATGCCGGCTCGCACGACTTCGCCTGAATGTATACTTAATGGCACTGGCAATGGCGCGTCGTCGGCCCTCGTACGCTCCCCGCCTGCTATGCTGGAGGTCTTGCATCCCCGTTTCGACCAAGATAGTGACCGCTTCAACAGACGGAGCGCAACGGTCCCGTCACCCACCTCGCTCATACCTCCTTCTCTGCTGACACGACGCTCCGAAAAGCTGGCCCCGCCGTCGTCCTCCCCCGCGGGCTCGACCAAGTCACGGTCGTCCGTGTCGTCTGGCGCGAGCGGAAGCTCGTTCGGGGGCGCGTTTGGCGCATTGTTAGGTGGCCACGCTGGAAGTGCTGGTGCTGGCGCTGGTGGCGTTAATGGGAGCGTGTACAGCACTGGCCGAGTCAACGGCGGAAGTTACGCCAATGGAGGCAGCGGGGGCGGCAGCGGAATTGGGATCGGAGTCGGAGTCGGAAGCAGCAGCGGAAGCGGAAGTGGGAGCAGTAGCAACGGAAGCAGAATGAATGAGGTGGAGAAGAAGAGGTGCACTCTCCAGATGCGCGTTCATCGAGCGCGGACGCAGATGCCGTCGCATGTCGTCTTGAGGGTGTTCAGAGACCCGAAGGAGTGCGTGGAAGTCGAGGAAATTTTTCGCACAGCGGAGGTGGAAACGTGATATACGTCTGCAGGAGATAAACCAGCGAGATAAAGATGTCGCTAGTCGGCAGCTGGACGTTGTCGGAACTGAGAATGGAATTTCCTTTCTCTTTCCTCTTTCTTTTTTTTTCTTTTTTCTGGAGGACTCATATGCCATATATTGTATCGTCATCCCAGCCCCTCCTTTCATCACGCATTTCTTCACATAATATGGATTCCCGGTAGACATTACTTGTAGTTGGCAACGTAGTAGAGCTAAAAGCAGTGTAGCGTATCATTTTTACACGAGCATCTTGTACATACATATCTCCTAACTCATCAATTTGGTCAGATAAACCATCCCTATCGATACAATGGGTCAGTACGCCAGTCCGTATTCCTACGATATCTGCATATTAAATTTATGAGGTCCATCAGTTCTACCATTCAAAACGCCAGCACTAGTGGTCCCAAGACTCGAGCCAAGGCCAGTACGGCACGAGAGAATTCTCGGCCCTGCGCCGACTCGCGGGACTCTCTCGTAACAGTAATATGTATCTGCCGCCCAGCGGCATTGGGAAGCAGCACGCCCAGTGCCTCGTGCAAAAGGTCAGGACTGAATTGCCGAGCGTCCCAGCAGACCAACGTGAGCGTGCGAAGGCCGGTGAGCTGTGGAAGAAAGCGATTGAGATCGGCGAGCTCATCAAGGTTGTGCACAACCGTCAGCAGCGCATCGTCGGACGTAGGATGCCGGCAATGCCTTACGCGGCACTTTAGGAAGTGCCAGAAAACAAGGGTAAGGTGCTTGAGGTGGCCTGGAGACGGAAGAGTCCGGAGGCAGTCGATCCTTCGCACGTCTTCAAGCCGCAGCGAGGAAAGCACAGTGAGATCCAGGACTATGAACCAGGCGCGAAATAGAGTTGAGTGGTCAGTCTGGCAGAGTTAGGTTAGGCCACATACCAGAAACCGACCTGAGGTCGATGTCCACCGCCAATTCTTCGATGGCCGAGCCTCTAAGGAGCGCGCAAAGATCATCTACGTATGGGGCATCACTTTCAGCGATGCTGAGCTTCCGGACGTGACCAAGGTCGTACGCGAGCGATAACTTGTCCAGCGTAGCTGTAGTCATGCGAAAGCAGTCCAATTCAGCTAACCGCGGGCGAATGTATCCTGCAACAGGGTTTGCCGCATCAGAGGCAAAGGCACAACGGACCAAAGACAGGCTTGACACGTGGGGAAACAAGGCAAGGAATGAAGGGGTCAGCTCATGAATTGATTCAAGGTTCAATATCTGAAGCGTCGGGGAGTTGCCCAAGTCTCGAAGCCCGTCGTGAAAATCTGTGAGGCGAAATGTGGTCGTGGGCGTCAGACTGAGCATAAGCTCCCTAACATTTGTGAACGCGGAAAGGAACACCGGAAGACGGTCAAGGGAATCTCTTTCAGAGATGCTGCGCGTGCGACGAAGACGAAGTGACCGGACATATTTCGCGATGCCGGGATTGGCGATGATATTCAGAAGCCGCTTGTCTCTCTCGCTTGGATACATGAGAGCGAAATTTCTTGCCTCACGCGTGATGTTGTCTATGAGTATATTGACCTGAGCGAACAGGTGGGCTTGAGAGATGGTCCGGAAAACGCGGCAAACCAGCGCGCACGATCGCAAGGTCGCGTAGTCGCGTAGTCTTGCGAGTTCGTCCAAAAACAATTCATACAGCTCGAAAGGGAGTGGTAGGGAAGGCATAGCGATCAATATATCTGCACTATGAATTGGATTCATCATCTGGAAGGGTCGCCCGATTGAGGAATAGACAACTCTCGTACCTCTTGTCCACAGCGAGTTTTTGCCCGAATGCCTGGCTTGCTGTCGTAGGAAATGGCGGCATGGGCCATATTTTCCGCGTTATGTATGGGACCGCGTCGCATCACATGATGAAGACAATGGGCCACCAACAGCGTCGCGCTTGCCGAATCAAGGTGCAAGTAGAGAATGCAGCGACTAAGCGGGGGGTCGCCTTTCCAAATAGCTTTTCCGTGACGCATACGGCCCATTGTCCGGCATATTCGTCCACTCCAAATCTAGTCCTTTGTCCCTCCCGCATCCTTCGACACAACGTGGCGGAAATGGGCGCTTTACAAAACCAACTTGGTGTCTTCAATAGGAAGGTGCCTCGGGGTGCTCCGTGCGCCGGCGGCATCCTTGGACTTATGGCGGTGCATCCGTTTCTAAACGAGTCCAGAAAGGCGGGTCGACGGCGCTCCGTTTAAGCAACACCCTATCCTGGACGGGTAATGACAGTAAAGTGTTGTGATCATACATGCTCGTGGTTTTCGCTGACTGTCAAGCGTTTGCGGAACATAGCGACGACGGGCGTGACCAGGAATAAAAATAGTCCAATAAGAACAATCCTCAACTATCAAAGGCGATGTTCCACTGGATTCGAGCGTAATCTGCCATGAATAAGTGTCGGTAGGCGACGACAGTTCGTTGCACGCACACTAAAACAGGGCAAGTTCTAGAGACCAGGATATGAAGGATATAAGCGGACAAGACCTCTCGCCGTCGTGATAAGATCCAAAGCGAGCCAGTAGATTCCTCAAGGTGATAAGCTGAACCTAGCGAACGCAGTGCATCCCGTCTCACATATTATTACAGGTAGCAGACGAGATAGGGATCTATTGTCGTACCTGTTCCATGCAAGCTATTGCGTACAGTCCATCCAAATGTGATAAGCCAAGGTGCGTGATCCTCTAAAAATCGACTTCAACAAACAGCATCCTTAATCGTATTCCAAGGATCTTTCCCATCTCTCCAGTTCATTTGAAAGGTCCACTGAGATAACGATGTTACTGTAGGATCTCCAGTCGCTCAACCTCGCATCTGCAGATGTGAAGTCGGTTTGTGACCGCACGACGCAGCGCACTAATTGAGCAGAATTAAAGCACGCATCATCTCGCCAAGGCATACAACGACCGAAATTGAACGAGAAGAACTCCAATTTCGCGAGGCGGCTTGGATCATAGAGCATGTGCATCGACTGCCAGTCCAGAAGATGGAGGTGCGTTATCTCTGCGAAAAAGGGGTGGGAATCGGGGCAGTATTGTATGTGTTCACTTCGGCAAGACAAGCGTTTCGGCTGGATGTGCTGGACAGCTCTCGACTCCATCAGCTGACCTTTGCTGGGCGGTAACCAGAAGGCGAGATTCTCGACTCTTTTGCATAGCAAAAGTACACGAACAGCCACACGAAACTTGACGCCGCTACCGATGCAGAGGGACCTGACGTCGTTCACTGAATAGCGAGATGGCTTTCTCGGCCAGGATACATCTTTGAAAGTCCTCAGAAAACGGCGGCATTGCTTGGTGCTGCGTAGGATGACCTTCTCCTGCAGAAAGGGCTCTATCCTAATGGACGAATCCGTGTGTTTCATGGGAGTATGAGTGAATCGTCACGAACTCCACAGGACGGCGACTCACCATATCCGGACGCGTTTCGCGACGAACAACAGCTGATACGCTGTATTACGATTCGACCTGGCCGCCTGCTCGAAAATATATCTCTCCAATTCGGGAGGAAGGCGAGGCGGATCGGAAATCGTTTCCTCCACATAAATCGGAGGGTGGGCGGTGGCATTTGTGAGAAAACGAGCAACGGCCTTGGCTTTGGCCCACGCATTAGCCAGAGACGCAATGATATAAACCATCTGCTACGCCTTGGATGAGGAGAGATGGGAAGAGAGGATGTTTGACGGTCATCGTAGTTGGAGGACGAGACATGGTGGTCTCGGCCACTGCCGAACAGGTGCAGCTCTCGCCACTGGACCTTGCTTTCAGGAGACCTCTAGCGCCTGAACTGAATGCTAAGCTTCTCATGAGACTTTCAGATTCTCAAGACTGCGAAGGCAAAGATTAGGAGACAGTAGAAGAAGATTGTGGAACAACAATAGCAGGACAGCCGTCACACATGGTCCTGACTCGGACACGACAAGTCGTCTCTTCACCTTGCTGGTTTCGAGGACAGTGATTCAGAGCGCCTGAGCCTAAAGCAAGCCCTCTATCAGATCTGGAGTGTATATTGAGTTGACCTGCATTGACTATCTCCGTGAAGCCAGTGTCTTGAATGTTGTCTAGTATTGCGAAGCCTTTCACAATTGCGTTTCGCTTATCGCACCCAACCGCTCATTTCTCTAGACAGCTCCGTTGGTTGGTGATGTACAGTACAGTCCAACAATAAACCGCTTTTATTCGAGGACAGATAACAGACTTCCTTGACAACGACCTCATTTTTCCCCGCTCGGAATGACAAAGGTTGACATTGCTCAATTCATTGGTTGTGCAAGCGAAATGAAATGAATCGTGACAGTTCCGTGCTGGCAGACCTTCGACACCCCGCGAGCCCACAGACAACTCGTCTGCATTGTACCTTTCCACGTCAAAACAAAGATTCAATGTCCACCGAGTGGCAGGTAATCACTATCGCAGCAGGACTTCGTTCCTGTATCGAGAACTATCTGTCATGACCTTCCCGTTCTCTCTCTCCAACAACCAGACGTCGCGGCAAGAATTCGAGAGAAAATACAGCCAGTCCTTGGTCATATCGCAAGACGGAGAGAATCGACGTCGGACAAGTGCATCTGTTCGCGAATACGTTCATTGTCGTTAGCAGTCCACTAGTTTGTCTGCGGCACCACTGTCATTGTAGCTGATGCATAGATCAGAAAAGTGACGGAACTTACTCGTAATCTGTATTCCTGGTCACTCCGAACTGTCACTGTCGCCACGCATACTCGGGATGAAGACCTTTGAAGACACCTCGAAGGAGATGCCACTCTCGTTGCATCGCAGTCCTTTGTTGATTGATTTTTGCTCTGTCAAAATCGATGATGTACGGATTTCCGTCTTTGTCGATTGCCATGTTTTCTACTCCGATGTCTGGATGCCGCACGCCAGTGTTGTGGGTGTCCTTCAGGATGCACTCGAACCCAGCGCTGAAGTCGAATCATGTCACAACCCCAATTCTAGACATAAATATTTTCATCATATTCTCGTTCATTTATTATTCGTTACCTCCTATAGAAATTCACTATGATTCACTCATTACTCTCTGCTTTACAAAACTCCTCCTATAGAAATCTACTATGACTCGTTCTTTACGTTTTCTCCGAAAACTTCTCCTAAACCATTTTATGTATAAAAGCCACCTGTATTTGGGACTTGAGTGGTTGTCGAATCAACGTGTATTCTTCCCTCGAATATCTCAAGTTTTGCCTCGATCGTCTCTTTGCCGTGTCCTTTGCCCTTGTTTGGGCCAAGTCACGCCTTGACCCTCACAAATCAGTGGCGCAGCACACGTTTAAATCACGCCAAGGAGTATCGTACCGTTCGGATTCTGTGAAGTGGTATACGCTGGGTGCTTCGATATCCCAGCGCTTCAGAATTGTTTTTTCGTGATGAGGGCGACTGCGTCGCTTTCGACGTCCTTGAAGACACTGTTAACGACATGAATCTCTTTCACCTCGGCGGATGCAAGGCGTTCATAGATCCTGCACTCGTTGCGCACCCGTTCTTGTTGATCTGGCTGAAACACAAGCTTCACCAAGATGTCGTGAGTCATTATGTTTCCCTCGGTAATGAGGATCTTGACAGTCCCTCTGTAAGCGAACCTAACGGCCCCCTTCCTGATTTCAGATGCAATGGCCGTGAGGATGAAGTACCGATGTAGTTGGTACCGTTCAAACATGGAAGGCGCTTTCCGCTCCTTGTGCAAGCTGTCACGGAGCGATTAGCCATGGCAGCAGGTGCAATCGAGTTGTATCGTTCATATCGCATCTCAAGCAGACCGAGGTCGTGCGAAGCTAGCTCGCTGCCAAGAATCTGACGGGAATTAAAAACCGGAAAGACGAACTAGACATTACACACATATGTCGAATAAGTCCTTTTATTTTCTCATACTAGGTTCGAGTTGTTAGTTGGTTTACAGGAATTGATACAAATGTTTCGTGGTTTCGCTCTCGACTCCTTGGCCCGCCTGAGGATTTTCTGAGGTTTGGATATCGGGAAAACCTAGCCATATGCTGGATCCTTGCAGTTTGGTAAGCCGCTACATATTTGCTCCCGCGTTATGATACAAAATAATCCTGTACGATATTCAAGCTTGCATCTATCATTGTCCCATTTTCCTCTCTCAAGTCAAGTCAATGCGCATGGATGGGGAACTAGAAGTGGGTATTCGGTAGCCTCTGTAGCTCTTCGTCAGATTGAGTCATTCCTTCGCTTCTTTGCGAAAATCTTGACCAGTATTTCGGTTGTCAGCGCTGCGTCATGTCTTCAAGAGAACTGATTATGCGCCCTGATGATGGTCCAAATAACAGATGACATCTCCATGGATGATACTGGCTGGATGTATCTTCTTCAGTATGGTCACTCCTCCAAGTCATCATCAGAACTATCATCATCAGAAGACGACCCAAGAGCTGCCTCCTTGTTGGAAAACTGAGCAAAGAAAGAATTCTTGGTCTTGTGTGAGTCATCCAAATCTGGACTTGTTGTCCACTCATACTTGGAATGAACACCTTGAAACATGCCTTGAAGAGGATTCCACTCCCACCTTGTTGCATTCTTTTCTTGGCTGATCTTCACCCTGTCAAAATCTATTATGTATGGATTTCCATCCCTGTCCACTGTCAGGTTTTCAGCCCGGATGTCTCGATGTCAGACCCCAGCCTTCACTGTGAGACCAGGGCCGTGGTAAATGACCACAGCAAAGGGGGGAATGTGTTAATAGCAAAGAATGTCGTCGAAGTTCAAGGGCGTAGTTATGTACAATCTTTTCTGTAGGATAAATTTCCAACAATTAATGTAGATATACATGACGAAAAAGATTAGATTGGTGTGCATCATAAAATGTAGGGATCTAGGGGTAGATTTTACGACTGTAAAGGCGGAATTCACGGAGGATAAAGAATCATAAGAAAAACTATGCAAAATGGTGAAAAAGTGGGCATCTTGACAACGATTAACGAAGGACTTGTAGAAATGAAAAAGCAATAGGAAAGGGCTGACGCACGCACTCCAAAGTATCAGTCCAAGTTGTGCTCGCCAGACGATCCAGTGTATCAGACATCGAAAAGGCTCTATAGCACCAGTGGCTGGGGGTGCATATGCAACAAGATCAGTGTGACGGGGACTAGATGGCGGCCATCTTGTGCTGTCTTCAAAATGAAGAGTGCACAGACATTCCCTGCTACGTCCTATTGTGCCATTGTACACAGTGACAAGAATGCGCACATGCCGAGGCCATCCAGTTGCTTGGAGTTCTGCGCGAGCAACGAGATTGTGCGCTGAACATCGTTTACTCTGTGGCTCGTGCTTGGGTCTTGCGGCATCGTCGACGTCCAAACCGGGGTGCGATATGGATTCTTGAGCTTGATACCATCGTCGGAGTGGCAGCCTTGCTCATTGCTGTGGCTTTCTTCTGCCTTGAGCTCTTCCCGATTCTCCCTCCAGCGTCCTCATCCTCATCACCCATGACCTCTTTGGGCTTGTGTGACTGCCTAGGCACATGTCCTAGAATGTCGTATGCTGCGCTATCTTTGAGGAGAGGCAGAGAGGAGATCGGTGCATGATGTGGCCGTTTAGTTGGAGAATAAATGAAGGGATGATGCATGTGAAGGCATGACTATAGAATGAAGGTGATGAGGACCAAATATAAGGGGAGAATTTGTGACACACTCACATTTTCTTCTCAGACTATTGTTCTTGTCCTGAGTGCATCCTTTAAAACACTGCTGCTCGCCCCCAGATTCTGCATAATCTTGAATGTTCTATTACATCTACTCTTGGACCTGGAGGATGTCGTCAGCAGAAAGACATGCCGCAAAAGAAGCATTTGTGGTGGCATTGGCAGCTCACCAAGAGGTGGTGCAGCACTTAGCGGACCGCCGAGTTGACTGGGTTCTTCTGTAAGTTTCTGCGAATATTGTTGATTCTGTTCACAACACTAATGACATAACCAAGAGGACCTATCTATGTTTCACGTTCTGATAGGCATCTACATTGGACAGTCTGCATGTTTGAAGGCGAGCACGCGATAATGACATTCCATGTGCTCAATAATGGCATGGACTCTGTATGCTATGACAATGGGGGAAAGTGGTCCTCGAAGAAGAGCTTGAACATTGATAGATGCCGTTGGTGGTAAGGCCTGAAGAGTACTCTTGGAAGGGAAATAACATGTTTTTCAAATGCTGTTCTTATTCAAAGATTAAGGGACAATGCTTTTTGATTTATGTAGACCTGAAAATCCTCAGAATAGATTGCATCTACTGAACATTTATGAAAGAAAACTATCGAGCAGTATTAGCAGGGTTTCAGTGGGAATATGTGATATCATACCTGATAACCTTCATTAATCAACCTGGATTGTGACATTATTGCTTCAATCCACAATCCCCCATTCGTCTCAGATGCATATTCTTCCAACAACACATTGCACTGTAGTGAGATCAACGACTTCATTGGTACCTAGCTCCTTGTAGTGATAGATGCCATTCATCAGTATTGCTTTGACACTCTGGATGACTGCTAAGATTATTGTCGTCGGTGCAGTTAATTGGAATTGTCGACTAGGCGGTAGCTCCAAGATTAGAAGATGCTTTAATTGGCCGAAGAAATTGTGTAGTTCAAACTCGGAAGTTCTTCTCTTTTGATGGGCATATCGATCCACAAGTTGGGCATACTGGAGAAGAAAGAAATAAGAAATCAAGAGTGGAAGGTAAAATTATGCTCAACTCGAATGAAGGAGGCATCTCTGCTGTCCTCACTTTCTTTGACCAGTTTGCAGCCAATCATGAGATCGCCTCCTTCCAGACAGGTAACTCTGCCATACTGGATAATCGGCTGATCCAGTTTGACAATGGACTGAACGACGGTTTTCTTGACATTGAAGCGTGTTGCTAGACATGCCCAAACTTTGCTATATGTCAGCAAGGGTAGAATTTCACACCGTCTGGGTCCAGAAAGCATGTAGAGAGGATCTGTTTAAGAACGGCTAAGCGAGTTAGCTACAAAGGTAACAATTAGAGCATACACAGATTGTGTGTAAATTTGTTGGTTTCCTCTCTGTCAGGATCCAGATGTAGGGCTTCGTACAAATCATATAACAATTGTATTTGGTCAAGCTGTGCAGTTGCAGTGACAAAAGAATTGATAGACACATAAGGATGACGTCTGCTCTTTATGGATGGGAGTAAAGTATTGCAATGACATTCCGTTGGGAATGCCCAGTATGCCCAGGCCGGACCAGTGACTCTGATACTCCACGCGATATTGTTAGGCTAGACGAATCTTAAAGGACTCGGGCAGACTAAGTGCGAGAGCGGTTTAAGACGATGGCAAAAGGAATATTAAACCTAGCGCTACTGGTACATCTGGAAGTCCTTATATATCTACAGTACTCGAGCACGGACCATGGGCTGCGCAATGCTGCGGACTACGGATGAGTAAGGTTGGGATAGGATGACTCGGAGTGACTAGGGGATGACTCGATGACTGCGCGCTGCGCAGCATGACTAGGGAAAGGGGATGACTCGATGACTGCACGCTGCGCAGCATGATGGGAGCGGGGGAGATAGGGGAGAAGATAAGGGAAGGAAGATAAGATAAAGAAAATGAATGGTCCGTAACATCACCCTCTCTTTAGATTCGCGTCCTCGCGAAAACCCTTAGTCCAGCTGTCCCCACCCATTGTTTTCCCAGGCGCTCATCGCGCGTGGGGCCCACGTATGAATGAGCTCCTCGTTGTAGGAGCGGATGTGGTGAAGTGTGGTGGCGAGGAGTTTGAGTCGCCGGTTTTCGGTGCGAAGCGTTTCCATTGCTTCGCGAAGCGCGATGCGTTCCGCTGTTGTGGGGGCGGTCCCGTCGGAGGTCCGTCCGCTCCAAAGGTGCATACGGATGGTCATGACATAGCGCAGGTATGCGCCGAGGGTGATGGCGAGGGGGTCCATGTAGTCTTTGGCGTCGAGGATCTTCGCCAGATTCTCGGCGTCGTTTGTGATGGGGGTGGGTGCGCGGCTGTCGTCACTTCTTCCCTCTTTTCATGGTCCTTTTATCTTGCTCCGTAGTCTTCTTCAGAAAACAGTCTAGAGCTTGCTGCGCATTCCCCAGTTCCTTCTCTTTGATCCATGTGTTTTCCTCATGTCCGTATCCTTTCTATTTGACCAGGAATAGCGTTCCTCTTCCTTGTTTCCTTCTTTTTAGAATTTCTTCTATTTTGTACTCTTCTTCATCATTTATGATCTCAGGGGGTGGTGGCGATGGCCGTTCTTGTATCTTGAAACGGGGTCCTTTGTAGGGTGTGAGTAACGCTTCATTGAACATGGGGTGTATCAGCTGCCATGATGCTGGGAGTTCCAGGTGATATGCTGAGGCTCCTTTCTTCTCGATCACCTTGAACGGTCCGTATCGGAGTGCCGATAACTTCTTTGATGGTCGATTGACTGCAATATTGGTGGCTTCAAGCCATACTCCGTCTCCTTTCTTGTATTCACGGGCCGGTTTTCGCCTCGCATCATAATTGTCCTTGGCTCGTGTTTGCGCATACTGCAGCACGGCATTTGCTTCCTTCCGGATTTGGTTCATTCTCTCGACAAAGTTCTTGGCTGCGGGGTTATTCCCTTCCGTTGTCTGTGGTTCTCCCTTCCAGGGGTGCATTCCATAGTTGAGGTAGAATGGTGTCTCCTTTGTTCCCTGATGTGTCTTGTCGTTGTATTGGTACTCTGCGATCGCTATCCATTCTGCCCAGTCGTTCTGCAGGTTGTTTGTGAAGTTTCTAAGGAAAACTTCTGTTTCCTGATGGGATCGCTCCGCCTGTCCATCTGTTTGTGGGTGATAGGCCGTTGATAGGTTTTGCTTTGTTCCGAGCAGTTTTAGAAGCGCTGTCATGAATCGTGCTGCGAATTGGGGTCCTCGGTCACTGATGATTTTTCGTGGGATTCCATGGAGTCTCCACACGTTGTCTCGGTATAGTCGTGCGAGACCTTCTGCTGTGAGTTCGGTGTTGGTGGGAATTAGATGGATCATCTTGGTCAGGCGGTCTGTGACTGCGGCGATGGCGTTAAAGCCGTTCGAGCTGGGTAGCGGTCCTATAAGGTCTACTCCGATATCTTCCCATGGTTGCTGCGGGACCTCATGCGGGTGTAGTGGTGCATGTTTCTTTTATCGGATGATTTTGTTTCGCTGGCATGCTTCGCATCCATTGACATACTTCTTGATGTCTGTTAGCATTGATGGCCACCAATAGGTGCGATTTATGAGTTCGTGCATGCGGTATTGTCCTGGGTGTCCTCCGATGGGTGTGTCATGGTGTTCGAACATGATGTCTTCCTTCAGTTTGTTGTCTGGGGAAACGTAGATCTTCCCTCCTGCGTATACAATGTGGTTTTCTTCTGTGAACCAGTGTGGTTTTTCTTTCAGTCCTGTTGTTACGATTGTTTCTCTCCATGTGCATTGTCGAATTTGTTCCATTCTTGGAGTTTCGATCATCGTGATTCCTCTTGTCTGCATTGTTTTGTTATTTCCTGCTTCCTCTTTCGGTGGATGTTCATCCTCGAACATCATAAAGTCGAAATCTCGTTCATTATTCTCTTCCAGGTGTCGGATGAATGTGGCTTCTTTGATCATTTGTATGTCATCTTTTTCTGCTAGGTTGTCTTCATATCCCGCCATTCGTGATAGAACGTCTGCTTTTCCATTTGCTTTTCCTGGCACGTGTCGTAGTTCGTAGTCATACTCTTGTAGTTTCAGATACCAGCCGGTCTGTCTCGAGTTGAGTCGTTGTGGTTTTCGGAAGTATGATAGGTTCTTGTGGTCCGTCAATATTTCGAACTTTTCTCGAGCTTCTAGGAGGTATTGTCTCCATGTCTTCAGTGCCACCATTATCGCAAGGAGTTCTTTGTCGTAGATTTCGTAGTTCTGTTCCGCTGGAGTCATGCATCTTGATATGAAGGCAATTGGGTGCCATAGTCCTTTCTGCTGCTGCGATAATACCGCTCTGATGGTGTATCCTGAGGCGTCCATTTCAACTCGGAATTTTCCCTCTGTTTGTGGTAGTGCTAAAATGGGTGCCGAGGTTATATGTCGGATTAGCTCCTTGAAAGCGCTTTGCTGCTTGTCTGTCCACTGGAATGTTTTGTTTCCCGTCAATTCCGTTAAAGGTTTAGCGACTTTTGCATATCCTTTGATGAACCGTCGATAAAAGTTTGTGAATCCTAAGAACTTTTGTAGTTCTTTCTTCGTTTTCGGCATCGGCCAGGATTGTACGGCTGTAATCTTCTCTGGTTCCATTTCCACTTTCCCTTCTCCTACGATATACCCTAGTACTGGGACTTTTGATGATTCCCAGACACATTTTGGTCCTTTGATGAATAGGTCGTTCTTGTTCAGTATCTCCATGACTTCTACTGTGTTCTTTTGAAGTTCCTCTCGCGTTCGTCCGATGATTATAATGTCGTCCATATAGATTATGCATACTCTTCTTCGTATTTGGTCTTGGAAGAGGCTTGCCATCATTCGGCTGAAGGTGCCTGGTGCATTGCACTGTCCAAAGTACATGACTGTTGGTTCGAAGAGTCCTCTTGCTGTTAGGAAGGCTGCTTTCCATTCGTCTCCTTTTCGAATGCGAACGTTGTTGTATCCCCAGATAATGTCGATCTTGTTAAAGTACTTCGCTCCTTGTAGTACGTCAAGGAGTTCGCTGATGCGTGGTAGTGGGAACTTGTCCTTGACCGTATATTTGTTTATCTCTCGATAGTCTTGGATGAGTCGTTTGCTACCATCCTTCTTGTTACGAAAGAAACAGGGTGCCGCGTAAGGTGATTTTGAGGGGCGTATCTTCCCTGTTCTTAGTCCTTCTTCGACAAAGGCATCTAGTTCTTCTAGCTCTTTCTGCGTCATCGGGTATACCTTGCTCGGTATCGTTTTCGGTGCGTCTTTTGTTAAGTTTATTTCGTAGTCCCACTCCTTATGGTCCGGTAGTCGATCGAAGTTCTTCTCCTTAAAGAGGTGTTTGAATCTCGTCAGATATGAAGGTATCTGAGTTCCCGTCCTGTCATTGGCTGTGGTCTTCGCTGGTTCGGCCACTTTCTGTATTTTGATTGTCTGGTGGTTTATCTTGCATGTCTTGGGGCATCTGTTAAAGACAATCTCTCCCGTCCTCCATTTGATCGTTGGATTGTGATAGACAAGCCAGTCGTGTCCCAGTAGCATGTCGGTTTTCCCAATGTCAAGTACAATGGCTTCCATATGCTCTTTGTGTCCTTTAATGTCGATGTGGACCTCTGCTACTCGGTCTGCTGTTTTCTGGCGGTTGGGTGATCCATCTGCATTTATGATTGGAATCTTCTTGATTCGCCGTGTCTTTAATCCCGTTTTTGTTACTATGGCGGTATTGATGCAGGTTCTGTCTGCTCCGCTATCGACTTCTGGTGTTATCGTTGCTATCCCTTTTCGCGTTCGTATCTTTGCTGGTACCGCGAGTTCCTTTCTTCTGGGTGGTTTGTCGCCTTGGATGGTTTTTCTTGGTGCTTCAGATCGCTTTGCAGGAATGGTGTATTTCAGAGTATGGGATGATCTACATCCTGTATCGAAGCGAGTCTGTTTCAGCTGTATGGGTCGCGATTTAGCACCTCTTAATCGGACCCTTCGACAAAATCCTCTTTGTCAGAGCTTTCTTCGTCCTTGTCTTCTTCATCTTCTTCTCCTTCTTCTTTCACTTCTCTGACTCGGGATTTTCCCTTCTTCTTCTTTCTGCAGTTTCGTGCATAGTGTCCTTTCAGGCCGCAATTATAGCATGTGACATTCACTGCTCCTTTTCGCGGCTCCGGGCAATTTCGTGAAAGGTGTCCTGGTTTGTTGCAGTTGAAGCAATTGTTGCTTCGTACTTTGTCAACTTCCATGGCCTGTCCTGTTCCTCGGCTTGGGTTTCCTGGCTTGCGTTGGTTGTTTGCAAATTCCCCTCTCATCACATTCCTATGTTCGTCGATGTTTCGTCCGATTGCTCGGACTGTCTTGATATATTTGTCTCCATCTGTTGGGAGTTCGGAGATCGAGTGTACGGCTTCTGCTGTCCTCCTGTTTAGGCTCTTCTCGAGTAGAAAACGCGGAGCTGTTCCTGTCATTCCCGCTTTTCCTGCGAGGTCTACGAATTCATCTAGGAATTCATCGATCGGTCGGTTCCCCTGTCTGATGTTGAATAATTTGCTTCCTGCTTGCGACGGTGACATGACATTGCTGAATCGTGTCTGTATTTCGGTTACAAAATCGGCCCATGTGCTTTGGTTGGTCATAGTGTTGATTTTCTTCGACGCCCAGTGGGCTCCCGGTCTGTCAGTCATTCTGGATAGTACCGCTCCGATTTTTTGTGTGTCGGTGAGGTCTCCATGTGCGGTTATGTAGAGCTTCATCTTTCTCCACCAAATGTCGAAAGCTGTTCGGTCTCCTGTGAAGGACTTTGGGTCTGCGATAATTCCTTTGTATTCTGTCGCCATTGTTTGCGGGATTTCTTCATCGCTGTCTTGGTCTTGGCTTTCCTGTTCTTGAGCTTGTTGTGCTTGAGCTTGCTGTTCTTGGATCTGCTTTTGTCTTTGCTCTTCTCGTTGCTCTTTCCAATAGTCTAGGTCGATTCCTGCGATTCTACAGGCTTGTT
Organism: Macrocybe indica; assembly: GCA_030407095.1. Taxonomy (NCBI): domain Eukaryota; kingdom Fungi; phylum Basidiomycota; class Agaricomycetes; order Agaricales; family Callistosporiaceae; genus Macrocybe; species Macrocybe indica. The sequence goes on from JARFTL010000005.1 coordinate 2,446,877, forward strand.
CGAATTCGTTCCACTCTGCAGCGGTTGGTCCGTCTGTCTTGGGTAGTCTCTTTCGCTCCCTCCACCGATAGTATTCATTCCAGTCGCTGTCGCTTACTTTTGCCACGATGGTGCGATTTCCTTTATGCTGTACTTCGGCGGGTCGGTCTTCTGAAGGGGTTCAGTAGTTTCGTTCCTATGTGGTTCTGGCTTTGGTGTCATTGGCGTACGCTCTGTGCGTCGTGTCCCTTCTGTATTAGTGTGTCCTCTTCTTGTATTCGGCGATTGTAGTTTGCAATCTGCTGCTGTCTGAAGCTTTGGGCTCGTGTTCGTTCTTCTCTTGTTCTCTTGCGGATTGGTTCGTCCTCTTCTTCGGCAGGAAGATTCTGGTCTGACCACAGCTCTTCTAGGCTTATCCCGTATTCTCCTTCTAGTAAGAGTTCTGCGATGAGCTGTGCTGTTTCGTTACTGAAGTTTTCAGTAAGCTCGTCTGCAGTGGTGAAGGCAAGTTCTCTCAGAAGTGCCTGTTCTTCTTCTTCGTCGCTACTTGGTGTAGGCGTACGTTCCCTTTCTCGATTGTTTGAATTGCTAGTGTCTCTGCGGTTGGCGTGGACTGTCTCTGCGAATGGCGTGGACTGCAATGTGTGATCTACTTCTCTGAACCAGGTGTTCTTGTTGCTCGTGCTAGTGCTCGCTGGGTCGGCGACCGTTCATCGTCGAATGTTGATTAGGTCTTTGATAAAGCGCAACATGGTGTGTGTAAGTCTGGGCGAGTCTCGATGAGGTTTAATATCTTGTTAGGCTAGACGAATCTTAAAGGACTCGGGCAGACTAAGTGTGAGAGCGGTTTAAGACGATGGCAAAAGGAATATTAAACCTAGCGCTACTGGTACATCTGGAAGTCCTTATATATCTACAGTACTCGAGCATGGACCATGGGCTGCGCAATGCTGCGGACTACGGATGAGTAAGGTTGGGATAGGATGACTCAGAGTGACTAGGGGATGACTCGATGACTGCGTGCTGCGCAGCATGACTAGGGGAAGGGGATGACTCGATGACTGCACGCTGCGCAGCATGATGGGAGCGGAGGAGATAGGGGAGAAGATAAGGGAAGGAAGATAAGATAAAGAAAATGAATGGTCCGTAACAGCGATATGAAGAAGTGCATGAATCATTAATGGACAAGCTGATAGGCAGGTTGGCTCATTTCGATAATACAGCCTACATTCCTTTGAGTACAACATACAGCGCAGAGGAGAAAAAGCTTACTTTTCATATCCTTGAACCCAAGACTTGAAACCTTTGTCAATCTCATTCAATCTCGCTTCGTCGATCTCAAATGCTAGGCAAAGTTTCAGTAGGTCAACCAGTTTGATGAAGTGTTTGTAGTATTTGACTTTTTGAAACCTTCTACATAGTACAATTGGAGCAATGTAGAGCATCCAGATGGCAAACATCTCTGCAGTCATTTGCGACCTCTTTGTCGCAATGTTGGGAACAGCAGCACCAAAGGCCGATGGGATCGTTGCTCTGCATGCTGCTGTAGCAGCTCCAATTTCATTCCAAATGTGAGGTGCAATCACGTAACCTTTGTCTTGATGATCCAGATCCTTGAATTCGCCAGTCCAGAACAGGATAAGGTTGGATATCAAATTTTCCCAAATGAGGTGCATGAAGTCGAATGGGAATAACAAGGGAAAAGAAATCGAGGATATGCTGCTAAGAACAGGAGTACCTTTGATACCATACTGTTTAGCAAGCTGCTTGCACGTCGAGTTATTGAGAGCCATTTCTACGGCTTGTGCTTGTTCCAAAAACTCTTGATGAGTATGAATTGGAAGATCGGAAGCCTCATATTGATGAGGACTAGCTTCCAGAATCTTGTCTCTTTGCAGGGGCATGTAGTATGTATGAGAGCCGCACTGGATGCCTTTGATATTGCAAATGTGACATGGACTGATTCCGTTCTGCCCTTTCATATGCATCACCAAAGCCATAGCAGGAATGTCTCCAAATATGATGATCAGATACGCATGAAGTAAAAATAGCAATTGGCTAGCCGCATCGAAAGCCTGGATGCTAAGTTTGAGCTGAATGAGTTCCTGAGCAAGCAGCCAGCAAAAAGAATCCCAATCCCAAGGTTTTTTCAGACCCAGAACTGTGCCAACATGGATGTAATAGTTCTTGTAGAAACAAATCTTAGGAGGGAGGTTGTAGTTGAAGAGGATGATGGGCCAGCATGTCTTATCGCACTGCTTGAATGGAGCAAAACCATCTGTTGAAAGACCGAGGGCAATGTCGTGCTCATCGGAAAAAAAGAAAAATGGATGGTCTGCATCGGCAGGGACAGTGGTGTTCAGTAGGGACTGGTAGTGGGAGCCATTGAAGATATCCTTGATAATGCCAGGCTGATGAGTATGTTCCACTTGGTAGTGCATCTTCTTGGCATATGCAGAATTTGCAGACATAGCTCATAACTGGGGAATGAGAGGAAGATATTCAAAGTACTTGCGCGGCATTCCGTTGGACTTGTATCATGCTTTGTTGCAGTTTGGACATTCAGTGAGGTCTTCATATGGTCCAACGAAGCAGACGCAACTGTTAATGCAACAACTGTACCAAACTGCCTGGAAACCAGAAAGGAATCGAACATGGCATTTTGTTATTTTGAGGGTGTCATGATGATTATTCAGAAAGGCCTTTTGAAACCAGCCGAAGGTGCACTCCGTTAAATGATCTTCCACCTTGAGGGTATAAATGCGAAGTAGGTCGAGATCTCCTTCATCCAAAGACCTGGCATCTGAGGACAGTTGAAGTTAGCACAATGGATGATTTATAGGCTGGACTCGAACCTATGGATGCTGCGCTGTGCTCGAAACCTTCACCAAGCATGTCCCAAGAGGATATACTGGCCACATCAGAATGGGCGAACAGATCATCATCATCTTTGCCTGAATCTGGAATCTCTGTCACGATGATGTCGTCTTCCTCGACTTCGCTACCATTTTCACTGTCGTTTTCGCTATCATTAATAAGCTCAGAATCTTCGTTCATTTGATGTGAATTCCCCCAGCGCTGTTCCATCGCCTGCCTCTGTTTCTCTGCAGCCCTGCTCAACTGGCGTGAGGTGGATGACAGAACATCAGATGGATAGCTATAGTCCTCATTGTCATTTGATACCGGAGCAGTGAGCAAATCCATCGGGGCTGCGTCCATTTGAAAGACAGGGGAAAGTTGACGTGCTTGGTTCACTTCGCCCTGGCCAACCTTGCTCCGCTTATGGCTTCCGACCTGATCAGAGCCGGGATCCAACCATTTCTTGGCTCCTTCCTCTTGATGATCATGAGGAGGATTATGGGGATGATGCTGGCTTGTGCTTGGTCTCAGCCACTGATTCTTTACTAAGACCCTCGCTCTAAGGGCAGTCTTGCCACGGCCGTTTAAATGGTTCCTCTTCATTGTGGAAGTCACTGATTCACCACATCCACAAGGGCAGAGAAACGACATGCTGGATGGGAGGCAAAAAAAAGGGGAGCAATCGGAAGTGCACAGCCTGGAGGTGGTTTTGTACTGATAGCGTGGAGTGCCTTAGCCGGGGAATCCAAATTATGTCAACAACTATATATTACTTGTGGGAATGCTGGCAACAATATATCTGTTGTACAGATGTGCAGAGAGGATGTTCCAATGGAAAGAGACAGAGATATATCACAAGGTTTGAAAACTTGGTGGTAGAGCTCACTGGCGCCAGAACAATTCTTCATAGACTCCTACTACGCTGACAACTAGACCAGATGTGACTTCCTACTGTGACCAAAGTGAACATTGGATAGACTAAGAGTGTGTAGCCCATCATCACGGCGAGACAAGGATTGGAAAAACTAGACTGGCAATACAAAAGCACTAAAAGTTAAAACATACCATCGCTTTACATGGAAATTAGATACTTACTCAGAATGAATATAGCACCAGAATTCAAGTATTTCAGCAGCATGGGGCCTGGGTATCGATTTGCAGTCTCGCGAGCATTCCACTATAACAAAACAAGTCGCAGTGTCTCTATTGAAGGCAGAAGGTAAGTTTTTGAAAGCCTGGGTGGTGCCTTGGTCCATGAAATCCATGAGATCGATGACACAGAGTCTAGTCGATGGAAAGAATGACCGATGCAAAGTCTAGGTCTGGAGTCACGACCAATGCAAAGTCTAAGTTCGCAACCAAGTGGGGATGGCCAGGGAGAGGGGTGAGACGAGAAGAGAAGGGGGGATCGATGAAGAGGAGAAGAAGTGCTGATGAGCAAGAGGACAAGATGTTGGCATTATGGGAGATCGATGGACTTGGAAGTTTTATTGATCGAGGCCAAACAGAGGCACAAAGCGTGATCACTAATTCAAATAGAGAGACACAACAAGGCACAATATGATCAACCAGGACAAATACATCAATACAAACATGGCTCTTTCTCCATCACCACGGTCTCGACATCACGTAGCGCGCCAACCACAAGGCCATGGTGAGCCCCCATCTCCACCTGTCTGTTATCAGCGAGGGGCGGAAATTCTGAGTTAGACTCTGCATCGCTCAGGTTTGGGACTAGACTTTGCATCGTCCCATGGGGTTTAGACTTTGCGTTGGCCCCGTCTGCTTGTCATTGATGTAGTCCTCCATATGATCTGTCTTCTAGCCAGTTGCTTTGAAGTACTGTCACAGTTTTTTTGGTGAGCCTTTTGACACCCTCTCGCTTCCAATTTGAACCCCCAGTCCACAGTCAGGATCATTTTTCTCAACATATATCATGGTACAACTACGGTGAGGGCTGTTCAACTCTCGATGCTATTCCCCTTCATCTCATGTGCTCTATAGGTCCGATGGCATCGATAGTATCGCGTGCTGGTATTCTAGATGGGCGAAACCCGAATGGTGTGTTCTGTCTTAGTTACTACCTGCATTTATTCTGATCCTGTGTAGTTCCTCTCGGGCCTTTCGACGGCAAAGTTGCTGCAATTATTGAAGGCTTCGTCTGCACGACACCCAATCAAGATGTGATCTGGCTTCCTCCTATGAAACCTTGAGAGATTTACCTCCGCACCGACCTCTGCTATAGACCAGATGATGCCACTCTTTGGCTGCAACCTTACGTTCCTACATACTGTCATCTTGCTGCTATTCCGAGGAAACCTGAAAGTCCTGAGGATCTGCTTTTGATCATGTGGTGGAATCCCACACATGGTGACTTCGCGTCTCTGAGCAACAGCATTGTAGATGGGCTTGGCCAGCTGCCCAAGGCAAAATTCGTAGCCTTTGAATCAATGATGAGAGATATGGAAAAGAGGATAGAACATTACAAAGAGGCTTCCACTAAACCCAAACCCATTCTTCTTGTAACCGCGAAGGCAATGCATCATGCTTGTGTTCGTCTTGGTGCATTGAATTCTACTTTCGTTCAGATGAAATTTGGCATCACTGAGTTCCAGCGCTATTATCTCGAGACATGTGCTTTGCTAGACTACCTCGAGATATACAAACTCTGTATGGATGGCCAACTGCTTGCATTGACAACCATCGCCTGTTGTATTGGGGCTATCACAAATACTCCACGTGTAGTCCAAGACTTTTACACAGCGGGTCTGCCCGTCTGGTTCATGCAACCCCAGGTACAATGGACGACAGCTGCTCACAAATGCAACATATTAGATGTTGTCGACCCTCGTGAACCCGTCAACTACCTGTGTACTTCTCAACACGATCCTCCTTTCTCTGTGATATTTAGAGGTTTTACAACCTCTGATAAGAGACAGGATGCCATCCATGGCTATTTCCAAACATGGCTTGTATACAATGACCCTTTTCATGAAGGGGCATCATCGCACGAAGGAGCGTCGTCAAAAGCTTTACAGTCAGCAAAGAATACAACACCAGTGGCATCTTGTGAGTTGATTTACTTCAGTGTGACATATTTTCTTATCATTATGCAATTGCTTCCAGCCTCAAAGCCTTCCCAGAAAGCCCTACCTGGTGGTTACAACAAATATGCTCCTCTTGATAGCCCTCTCGCGCCAGTCTCGATTCCCGCCTGGAGCGCAGCACTGCAAACAGTTCAGTGCTCTCCATCTAACCTCATCGAAGCCACTAAAACATCAAAACACTTCGGTCATTACACGTTTCCCGACCCAGGCCTTTTTGTGAGCCCTGCCAGTGACGAGAAAAAAGCCAAATTTATTGAGACCTGGTTGCGAATCTGCCCGGGTTGGCTCTCATGGGTTGCAAATGAGCTATCTTTAGCCATGTCAAATCAGATGTGGCATGATCTTCTCTCCATGGACCTCAGTACTATTCAGGAAAAGGGCGAAACCAATGCAGCAAAACATCGCCTCCTGTTTATCGACATTGTAACACCCAAATCTAGGCTTTCTCAGGGGGCAAAGGTGTGGAGTACATTGGGGGAACCATTCATCTGGCGAAGTCAAGCTTACGTTCCAGGGGTGTTACCACCTCCAACAATTGTCAAAGAAATTCTTTGGGAGCTGTATGAGCTCAACTTTATCCATGAACTGTTATCTTTGGACTGCTGTGCTTGTGCCAACCTCGATGCATCAAATAATGCACAGCTGATTGAAAGGCAAGAAATCGTCTCCGAATGCTTCGTCGGTGACCACTCCACATTCTTCTATTCTGCCATTTCTTCCTGCAATTGTGGATTAGCCGCAGATGACCTCAAACAAAGCCTCCCATTCATTCTTGCCCTGGTCTGTGTAATGCATGCCTGGAGGGGTACAAAACCCATAATTTTCACTCTGTCAATTCGGTCACTTGCAGATATATCTTTGAAGGATGCAATGGAACTCGAAGAAACTGCTGTGAGACATTATGTCCAACAATTCTTCAACTACTTCAGACGTGCAGCTCAAATTCCTCACCGCCTTTTTCCAATGACATTAATTAAGTTCTTCTGAAATCATGTTTGTATGTGTCACCCTGCTCAATCATATTCTTGTTCTGCCTGCAACGTGGCATGTCTGGAAGTACGAAGTCATCACTTTCAACTTGTGAATATGCTAACATGATCTACCATAGCAAACCTATCAATGAGATCTCCTGTGCTACATGTATGAATCTTTCTCATTTTCACTGACGGACACTCTTTCCCTGCCCACTTCGATGGATATCTTTATGGAGGGCCGGTCTTTCTGGCAAGAAATGTTAATCTGGATGTTTGTACCCTTTTGAATGGTCAGTGCACCACATTGAGTTTTTATTAGAATGTTTGACTTACTTTTTGTTTCTTGCAGGTAGTACCATCTAAATCTCCCTCACGTTCATGTTTCCAGCTATTTGTCATGCCAGCGCAGCCTTTGTCACCAGCTGCATCAACTAATTGCTGTTCAGTGCTTGCCATAGTATTTTCCCAGATGGTGTCGTGTTGCTCTTCTGCCATGCCTAAAGCGGCATCACCCAGACTAACCGACTCCTTCATAGCCCATCTTCATCTTGCCCACTGAATAATGACTAGGTGAATGGCCATTTAGTGGCACTTAGTCAGTCAAATCATCTGTCTTACCTTTGTCCCACTCAGCTTGTAACATGGTCGACGTGGTCTTTTTTTTTCCTGTACAGAATGTTAGACTTGCATTGATTTCATGATGGCACTGTTTGAAAGGTGCCCTTACCATTGCTATGTGAAGACTCTGCAAGATCTGAAAAATATCCAGGAAAGGATCTATTGATGACGCGTTTGCATGGGTCTGGTAAGTTTGCATGCGGGATTCCCATCCAGTTCCAATGTGCAAGCTAATTCCCGTGGTCACATTCTTCTGACAGGGAGGGTATCGGGGAAGAATCGCCAGAACTCTTCTGATTGTAACTATTAGATGAGGAAGCCATTGATGGTGACCATGACATGGCAAGGAATTAGTGCATTTTTTTTCGTCATATTTATTGCAGTATAAACACAGCCCGCTCCATTTCCATTTTAGGAATAGTCACCATGTTGGCTGCTGGTAGTGCTGGCAATATGCACAGCTATGCCAATCGTTCACATAAAATGTCGGTGTGGCAGAATCTGGCACCACAGACAAGTTAGTCAATAACAAAATTTCTCCCTCTAAAGCTCAGACTTTCTTCATTTCCATTGCAATAAACACATTTTCGGGGTGCTCTCACTTGCTCTAGATTTGCCCCTCTACAGTTAGGACCTCAAACCAGCTTTTTGCAAACATTTTCTCCAGAGTGGTGCATTGAGGCAAACAAAAAATCGACACATGACGATTTGTATTTAAAGTTCTGGTTTGTCAAATGTTACTTCTATTGCTCACTTGTATCTTCGTAGCAAATACACACATGCCGAGGGCATGGAAAGCGAATACAAAATCCTCAAAATGCTCCAATGTCAATGCTGCAAAGGAGAATATCAATCCAATCCTGAGCCCGCTACCAACGTCCACCCCAGCCATGGCATCACCTGTGGCTATATCCCCGCAAGTCTCGCCCCAAGAATTTGCCTCTCTTATAGTGACAATCACCTCGCAAAAAGGTATGCTTTTGCTTTTCTGATGTAATCAAATTTTAACTTCTTTCAGCAGAGATCGACAAACTCAAGAAGGCCCAAGCATCCGCTACGCAACCCAAGAAACTAATCAAGCATTCTGCCATAATTGACAATCTACAAAATGCAATAGGTCTAGTGAAGGACCAGGCTCTTTATATGAATTGTTGAGTGCGTCACATTTTACCCATTATTATTAGACATGATGCTAATGATTTATCAGGCAACTGTTAATACTGCATTGGCACATGCAGGTATCCCACTCGACATTGATTGGAGGCACCAAGATCTGATTGCACTTGGAAAAGTGGCAGGGGTCGTATGTGTCCTAACTTGACTTTGGTTTTCGCTTCAATCTTACTCAAAATACAAAGGCTAAATCTCGGAACAAGCAATTGGCTCTCTATGAATCAAACTGGGTGATAATGGAAATCATAAGGATGGCAATCAAAAACCAGTGCAATTACAGAATGAGGATTGGCCGTGATACGCGAGATATGGGCAGGGATGTCAATGTTAACGAGATAGGTGAAGATAGTAGTGAAGGTATTGGCAACAAGGGTGATGGGAGCGATGATGAGGACAACAGTGATGGTGAAGATGACAGTAGCACGGGCTCTGCCCATGGAGATGAGGAAGATGGCAACAACAGCCAAGGCAACGACGCTAATCATGAAGAGAATGACATTGCAGAGGAGGTAAACAAAGAGGTACCAGGAATGAAGAGAAAGACAACAGCAAAGAGCAGAGGAAATCCAAAGAAGAGGAGGATATAAACTTTAGATAGTTTCGTAAATTGCTAGCATTTCATTTTCGAATAGCTTTGACATATGATGTTTTTTGCGTCTGATAATTACCAATTTTCTGCCACTCTACTCTTAGGAACATTTGTGAATAATGCCACTAAATGATGATTTTTTTGTCACTAGTGAAGAGGAATTATCTGTTCTTTATGTCTGTATTTTTAATGGATTTTTGTCAGAAAATCCAAAGAGAAGTATTGCCTGTTCCCTCGAAACTGACAAAAATTTTACCATAACAGGCGTTGTGATCCTTTAATATATCGACACAATTTTCAGCTGTTTACAATCTTAATTAGAGGAATTATTTATCACTTATTCAGAGGAATGTCATACATTGAGAAATGTAAATTACACCATTTTTAGTGAGTACATAGACTATTAGACCCAATGAAAACCATCAAAAATATGTCCACTTTAAATGTAAATTAGGCATTGTTTTTTAGAACTCCCGTGGTCTTATAGTGCTTGTGGATGTCCTTCAAAACTGGCACTAACATCAAGCAACTCAGCACAGTCCAAAAGAAAGGAAGAAAAAGTTAGTATACCATTCTGAATCCATAATGTGATAGAAGGTGAACCTTTCCTTGTCCCTCTTCTTCAAGACCATTTCTCCTGCATCATCCATGATGAGGGCAACAACACCACTTTCAACATCTTGAAATAGACCATGAACAACTGGTATCCCTTTGACATTGGTAGACACAAGATGTTCATATATACTGTATTCATGTTGCATTTGTTCTCACTGATCTTCATGAAATGCCAACTTTATAATAACATTGTGAGTTATTGTGTGTCTATCCATAGCAAGGATTTTGACTATTCTCCGATATGCAAACCTGACTATGCCTTTTGTGATTTCAGAAGTAATTGTAATGATACAATATTGATGAGGTTAATATTGCTCAGATATTGTGGGTGCTTTCCAGTTCTTGTTCAGGCCATTGTGAAGGGATTGACTAATTCAAATCATTGCAGCTGAGGCAACTGAATTATAATGCCCATAATGCATCTCGAGTAAGATGACATCCTGCAATGCTAACTTGCTTCCAATATCTGAAATGTTTTATGATTAAGAGTTGAAAACAATCACAAGAAAGTAAGCCTACTGCTGATAAATCTTTCTTTCTTCTCTCAGTCTCCCTTTTAGCAACTTTAAGGGCTTCAAAAGCTCAAGTTCTTGGCTGCTTGTCTAAAGCTTGCACTGACATATCTCACTTTTGTTTATAATTTTTAGGAGCTTCAGCAATTTTTTCCATTTCTTCATATTAAGAGATCCTGTTAATGAGGTTCTTGAGGATGGAGACATACAAGCCTATGTGAATTTTGCCATCTGCTGGATCTATGCTGTTTGGGATATCAATCAGATTTGAAAGGAAAAGCATCTGACTTTTCCAGTGATGAAAGCTGATTCATTCATAGTTCCTGCAATAGAAAACAATGAATATGCTATCTCTGTGAATGGCCAATATCCAAGCCTAACAAAAGTCAGAGGAGGACATGTGGTAAAGAGTCATGGAAATGTACATGTTGGATTAGAGATGTTACCAAATCAGATGTATTCAAAGGTCCATTGCTCATTTGAATGTTAGGGCATGGCAATAGCATGACAATGTTCTATTTCAGCATCTTTAATTTAGACAGGTTTTGAGCTGACCGATGTATTAGAGACTGAGGTTCTTGTGACTTGGCTTGGTCTAACACAGATAACTGTTGACTTTAGTGAATGGGCCCATTGTAAAGGGCATTGGATTTCTTTTATTTGTTTCAGTTCCAAATCAATGATTTCACAAAAGCTGCCATGAGCATGCCCCAGGCAGTGGTAGTGGCATCAATTGAATGAGGAAGGATGCTTTTGGATGGTGTCAGTCCTCTGGTACTGCATCACTCATAATGGAACTCTTGTGCTGCCAGCTCAGTCCATTTGTCCATGTCTCTGAGAATGCACTCTATATCCAGCATCAACATTTGCCAGACTGCCAACTCAATATATCATCTAGTGATTTAGTGAAGGATTTCCACTGTCCTATTGTCAATAGAACCCCAGAATTCAGAACACAAGTCTTTATTTATCCTATCTAGAAAAGCATGGTCTTCATCTCAAATTGCAAAATTGCAGTATCAGATTAACGTAGAAGAAAAATAGAATGTCATATGCCATTTGGATATGTAAGGATGAAACATGAGAGTCAACACAATCAGAGTACAATATGTGCCTATTGTATCTGCATACCTGTTAGCTATTCCTGCTGCATTGAAAACAGATATGTATTAGGCCTCTTTCTATGAATGATGTGCTTCTTTGTAGAAATACTGGCTTCTTCTAATAGGAGAAAGTCACTGGTCCTTTTTTTTAATAGCATTCAGGGTGACATTAATGCTTTTGGAGATGTCAGAAAGCAGAGAAAGTACTGGTCTAATATGTTATAGAAAAGACAGACTATTAATGTATTTATTGCAGAATGAGTTCAATTTTTCAAACTTGGAGATACTGGATGAGGTCTTGTCCATGATATGAGGTGGATTGTGGTTGCAGAATGATAGAAATTGTTCAAAAGTACCTTCAAAGTTATCTATAATTGTCAACAATGTATTTGAAAACAAGACAGCTGTTATGGACTATTCATTTTTCTTATCTTTTTTCTTATCTTATCTTCCTTCCCTTATCTCTTTCTCCTCCATCATACTGTGCATCCCCTCCCATTATGCTGCGCAGCGTACAGTCATCGAGTCATCTTCACTTCCTTAGTCATCCTGAGTCATCTCATTCCAGCCTTACTCATCCGCAGTCCGCAGCATTGCACAGTCCATGGTCCATGCTCAAGTACTGTAGTATACATAAGGACTCCCAGATGTACCAGTAGCACTAGGCTTAATATTCCTTTTGCCATTGTCTTAAACCGCTCTCGCACTTAGTCTGCCCGAGTTCTTTAAGATTCGTCTAGCCTAACAACAGCATTTGCTGATTTTATTTTCTACAGTCTACAAGTCCAAACTCTATAACATACAAAGTGAATTGTAAGTATCTCTTGTAGGTCCAAGCTATGATGCCTTTGCCCTTTTGTGATTCACTGGTGCCTTTTCTTTAGCTATATTCAAGCTTGCTGAATATATACCAGGACCTAGAGCAGAAACTTGGACTGAACCCTACTCTCTTCTTTTCTTTTTGAGTGAGCATGCCCAAGTGGTTTCTTGATCAGCTTCTTAAGCTCTCCTGCTTCTTTCTTGAAAACTTTTAGGATCTTTGGATCATTTGCAAGTTACTTTGCTTTGGAAAAGCCAACAAGATAGATCAATGATCTATGCAATATGAAGTGGTTAGCAGAGATATCTCTATAAAGGATACCAGCTCCATATATTCTAGCTTGTATTTTTTCAAAAGCCCAACTATTAAAGTAGATGTGTTAAGCTAGACGAATCTTAAAGGACTCAGGCAGGCTAAGTGTGAAAGCGGTTTAAGATGATGGCAAAAGGAATATTAAACCTAGCGCTACTAGTACATCTGAAAGTCCTTATGTATACTACAGTACTCGAGCACGGACCATGGGCTGCGCAATGCTGCAGACTGCGGATGAGTAAGGCTGGGGTGGGATGACTCAGAGTGACTAGGGAAATGAAGATGACTCGATGACTGCGTGCTGTGCAGCATGATGGGGAGGGATGCACAGCATGATGGGGAAGGAAGAGATAAGGAAAGAGATAAGGGAAAGGAAGATAAGATAAGAAAAATGAATGGTCCGTAACATCACCCTCTCTTTAGATTCGCGTCCTCGCGAAAACCCTTAGTCCAGCTGTCCCCATTCATTGTTTTCCCAGGCAGTTGTCATGCATAGGGCCCACGTGTGAATGAGCTCCTCATTGTAGGAGCAGATGTGGTGGAGCATGGTGGCGAGGAGTTTGAGCTGCCAGTTTTCAGTGCGAAGCATCTCCATTGCTTCACGAAGCACGATGCATTCCGCTGTTGTGGGGGCAGTCCCATCGGGGGTCCATCCGATCCAAAGATGCATATGGATGGTCATGACATAGTGCAGGTATGTGCCAAGGGTGATGGTGAGGGGGTCCATGTAGTCTCTGGCATCGAGGATCTTCGCCAGATTCTCAGAGTCATTCATGATGGGGGTGGGTGCGTGGCTGTCGTCACTGCTTTTGATGCTGATGGGGGCGTTGGTGGTCATGATGTGCAATTTTTGGTCTTCTTCCCTCTTTTCATAGTCCTTTTATCTTGTTCCATAGTCTTCTTCAGGAAACAGTCTAGAGCTTGCTGCACATTCCCCAGTTCCTTCTCTTTGATTCATGTGTTCTCCTCATGTCCGTATCCTTTCCATTTGACCAGGAATAGTATTCCTCTTCCTTGTTTCTTTCTTTTTAGAATTTCTTCTATCTTGTACTCTTCTTCATCATTTATGATTTCAGGGAGTGGCAGTGATGGCTGTTCTTGTATCTTGAAACAGGGTCCTTTGTAGGGTGTGAGTAGTGTTTCATTGAACACGGGGTGTATCAGCTGCCATGATGCTGGGAGTTCCAGGTGATATGCTAAGGCTCCTTTCTTTTCGATCACCTTGAACGGTCTGTATCAGAGTGCTGATAACTTCTTTGATGGTCGATTGACTGTGATATTGGTGGCTTCAAGCCATACTCTGTCCCCTTTCTTGTATTCATGGGCTGGTCTTCATTTCGCATCGTAATTATCTTTGGCTCATGTTTGCGCATACTGCAGTGCAGCATTTGCTTCTTTCTGAATTTGGTCCATTCTTTCAACAAAGTTCTTTGCCGTGGGGTTATTCCCTTCCGTTGTCTGTGGTTCTCCCTTCCAGGGGTGCATTCCATAGTTGAGGTAGAATGGTGTCTCCTTTGTTCCCTAGTGTATTTTGTCATTGTATTGGTACTCTGCAATCACTATCCATTCTGCCTAGTCGTTCTGCAGGTTGTTTGTGAAGTTTCTAAGGAAAACTTCTGTCTCTTGATGGGATCACTCCGCCTGTCCATCTGTTTATGGGTGATAGGCCATTGATAGGTTTTGCTTCGTTCCAAGCAGTTTTAGAAGTGCTGTCATGAATTGTGCTGTGAATTAGGGTCTTCGGTCGCTGATGATCTTTCGTGGGATTCCATGGAGTCTCCACACATTGTCTCGGTATAGTCATGCGAGACTTTCTGCTGTGAGTTCGGTGTTTGTGGGAATTAGATGGATCATCTTGGTCAGACAGTCTGTGACTGTAGCGATGGCATTAAAGCCATTCGAGCTGGGTAGCAGTCCTATGAGATCTACTCCAATATCTTCCCATGGTTGCTGTGGAACCTCGTGTGGGTGTAGTGGTGCATGTTTCTTTTGTCGGATGATTTTGTTTCGCTGGCATGCTTTGCATCCATTGACATACTTCTTGATGTCTGTTAACATTGATGGCCACCAATAGGTGTGGTTTATGAGTTCATGCATGCGATATTGTCCTGGGTATCCTCCAATGGGCATGTTGTAGTGTTCGAACATGATATCTTCCTTCAATTTGTTGTCTGGGGGAACGTAGATCTTCCCTCCTGCATATATAATGTGGTTTTCTTCTGTGAACCAGTGTGGTTTTTCCTTCAGTCCTGTTGTTACAATCATTTCCCTCCATGCGCATTGTCGAATTTGTTCCATTCTTGGAGTTTCAATCATCATGATTCCTCTTGTTTGCATTGTTTCATTATTTCCTGCTTCCTCTCTCTGTAGATGTTCATTCTCGAACATCATAAAGTCAAAATCTTGGTCATTATTCTCTTTCAGGTGTTGGATGAATGTGGCTTCTTTGATCATTTGTATGTTGTCTTTCTCTGCTAGGTTGTCTTTATATCCTGCCATTCATGATAGGATGTCTGCTTTTCTGTTCACTTTTCCCGGTACGTGTTGCAGTTCATAGTCGTATTCTTGCAATTTCAGGTACCAGCCAGTCTGTCTCGAATTGAGTCATTGCAGTTTTCAGAAGTATGATAGGTTCTTGTGGTCCATTAATATTTTGAACTTCTCTCGAGCTTCTAGAAGGTATTGTTTCTATGTCTTCAGTGCCACCATTATTGCAAGGAGTTCTTTGTCGTAGATTTCGTAGTTCTGCTCTGCTGGAGTCATACATCTTGAGATGAAGATGATTGGGTGCCACAACCCTTTCTGCTGCTGTGATAATACCGCTCCGATGGCATATCCTGAGGCATCTGTTTCGATTCGGAATTTTCCCTCTGTTTGTGGTAGTGCTAGGATGGGTGCCGAGGTTATATATCGGATTAGCTCCTTGAAAGTGCTTTGCTGCTTGTCTGTCCACTGGAATGCCTTGTTTCCAGTCAACTCCATTAAAGGTGTAGCGACTTTTGCATATCCTTTGATGAATCATCGGTAAAAGTTTGTGAATCCCAAGAACTTTTGTAGTTCTTTCTTCGTTTTCAGGGTTGGCCAGGATTGTATGGCTATAATCTTCTCCAGTTCCATTTCCACTTTCCCTTCTCCTATGATATACCCTAGTACTGGGACTTTTGATGATTCCTAGACACATTTCGGTCCTTTGATGAATAGGTCGTTTTTGTTCAGTATCTCCATGACTTCTACTGTGTTCTTTTGAAGTTCCTCTCGCATTCATCCGATGATTATGATGTCGTCCATATAGATTATGCATACTCTTCTTCGTATTTGGTCTTGAAAGAGGCTTGCCATCATTCGGCTGAAAGTGCCTGGTGCATTGCACTGTCCAAAGTACATGACCGTTGGTTCGAAGAGTCCTCTTGCTGTTAGAAAGGCTGCTTTCCATTCATCTCCTTTTCAAATGTGAACATTGTTGTATCCCCAGATAATGTTGATCTTGTTAAAGTACTTCGCTCCTTGTAGCACATCGAGGAGTTCGCTGATGCATGGTAGTGGGAACTTGTCCTTGACCGTATATTTGTTTATTTCTTGATAATCTTGGATGAGTCGTTTGCTACCATCCTTCTTATTACGAAAGAAACAGGGTGCTGCGTAAGGTGACTTTGAGGGGCATATCTTCCCTGTTCTTAGTCCTTCTTCGACAAAGGCATCTAGTTCTTCTAGTTCTTTCTGTGTCATCAGGTAGACTTTGCTCGGTATCGTCTTGGGTGCATCTTTTGTGTTATGATTTCAAGACCAATCACTATCTTGACGATGGACACATGACTCAATAATCACCTGACAGACACGTGATACAAATATGATGCAATTGATAAGAAACAATGACTCGAGGGAAACCCTACAACAATAACACGTCAGCGTCTGCTAGGGCAAAGAGTAACAACGGAATACCTGCAGAACAACATGAGGAGCACAGTCGTACTTTAGTTCAAATAACGGAATAGGGTAAAGGGCTCTATATAACACGAGGATAGCATATGTATGTCGCGGTCCATGCTCGAGGACTGAAACGTATAAATAGCTAGAATGTACATAGTAGAACTCAGCTTCGAGCTAGCTAGTAGATAGCATTCTTCTCCCCGCCTCTTACTCTCTGAGATAGTTAGAGTGACCTGCGCGCAGATTTGGTTTTGTGTAGCAAAAGCTTGAAGCTTCTCATCACGCACCTCACTGCTCTTACTCTCCGCTGCCCTTCCTTCGTTGCCCGACAGCCCCGAGTGCCGTGCAACCAAAGGAACCTGCTGCATTGTCATAACTTTCTCTTAAACTGTTACTAACCTTTCAATCTCCAATCCCCACTCCCTACCCCGTGCCAACCCACATTCTGATCTCTATCTGCGGTCCTTGTTCATTGCATTTGGAAGTGCGAGAGGACTAAGGGTAACGTTGAGCCTGACCCAGTCCGAATCAAACATCAAAAGGCTGTGCTAGGATAATCTTCAGAGAGCCCTACCGCGCATTTGACCAGGTAGTTTGTTGACCTGGGACATACCGAAGCAAGAGAGATCAGAGGACTCGGATGTGTGGATAGTCCCCACCCATCAACCACCTTTTTCAAACATGCCCTTGAAGGTCGTTGTCGGGAACGTGTGTTCACCCGAAACAAGAAAGGAGTTGCCAGACCGCTGGAACTTCTGACGACGAAACCTTCCTTGACTGCCATTTGAGGCATCCTTGTAGCTACGAGGATTCAAGCCGACCCTTCCGCAGTTTAACAGGCACCCTCCACTTTTCTTGGATCCAACCAAAGCAGGAGTCGATGGTCACGTGCTGCCTGCATGGTACTAATCGACTACTCTATTGGACGAAATCACTCTGTCACCAACTTCTCTTCCTTCCGCACACGAATCTGCCACAATCCTCTTTACCAAAGCCATATCGGTTACACCCTCATCCGAAAGAACCTTCACCTTCAAAACCGAGTAGTCGAGGTCGAATACAAGTATTGGACCAACTACTACCCCAACCTATCCCCTCGACACATTCCTGGTAACTTCATCTGGGACAAAGACCCCCCGGAACTTTATTTCTACCCCCGAAGAGAAGCTCCCGAATGACACCCATAATGGAATTCATTGCCGCTCTCTTCGCATTCATCACCGTCATCCTTACCACTCTCTTCGCTGCTCACCTGCTTGCCTTAGCTTGGGGCACCCTCCGAAACAACCCACAACAAGCCAAACAGGTACAGACTGCGACTCAGACTTTGATTGACGTGATCAAAAAAGAACTGGATTTGGGCAAGAAGCCCAAAAGAATGAAATCAGAACCGCCGGATCCATATGAAGGAGAACCTGGCTTGATCGGAAGTTGGCTTTGACATATGGAAGTCTATTTTGATAAAGAGGAGATCACGAACAAATGGGACATGATCACCTACGCATTGCAATGGATCACGGGAGGCAAGGCCGAACGTGCACAGAACTGGGTGGACTCTAAGCTACAAGAATGGCTGGAGTTCAAAATGGAATTGAACAGTCACAGGCAGGAATTTGGATATCATTCCACCTATGATGATTGGGAACATGGACGCGTCGTTATGCTGGCAACGGCTAACACTCCTGAAGTCAGAACAGACCTGCTTGGACACCTCCCACCATTCAAAGACTGGGAAGAGTTCAAGGCAGAGGCCAGAGAATTCTTCATGACCACAGAGACCCAGAACGATGCAATCATTCAGATAAAAGGACTGTCACAACACCAATGACCGGTCGAGGACTACATTGTTGAATTCCGGAGCTGGGCTCCGCCCTCATCGACATCTTTAAGCACGGACTCGACCAGGCACTCGGACGACGGATTATCGAACTAGGAGGTGTCCACGAGGAGGACATCGACTGGTGGTACAAATGCGCAACGGAACTGGACCGGCAGTATTGCCAGGCCCAAAAGGAATTTGGGGTGAAGGAGCGATTCACTCCCAAACCAACACAGAAACTGACACAGAAGACGATGGCTCCTAAGGGGCAAACTCTGGCACCAGTAACCAGTAATGCTCAAGGACGGCCTGACCCTAACACTATGGACGTTGACTGGCTGAGACGCGAAGGACGCTGCTTCCGGTGCAGCGAGAAAGGACATCTCAGATGTAACTGCCTGACGAATACCTGGCCGAAGTATGTCACTAGGAACGTGGAGGCTAAGGACGAACCTGCCACTGCCCATATCGAAGAAATGAACCAGGGTTTTCAGTAGAGCTGGGAAGAAGCACCACTTCACCGGCTGACTATGTATCGTCAAATATGAATATAAGAGACATTCCTGATCTTAAAGAATATTTCGAACGAGAAGGTGCATGAGAGTTCGGTCTCATAAAAGGATATACCCTACCCTGGGTGGCACAGCAGATTTATCGGCAGGATGAGTCCAAGGCATACTCGATCCTTAAGGCATGGACGGACCAATCGCGACAGAAGGACATCTCTTTGGAAAGACTCCGTGAGATCAATCAAATGAATGACCACAATGCTCTCCATATGCTGTATGACCTCAGACAAAAACCACGATTTGTCAGAGGTGGAAACAGAAACCAAATGGATGTACCCTTGACAATTACGACTTTGGACACTGGACGGACACACAGCATAAAAGCGCTACTTGACATGGGATGCACTGGATCTTGCATAGACCGGAAGTTCATTAAGGAAAAAGAGATCAATACAAAACAATATCCTATTCCCATCCCAGTCTATAATGCAGACGGAACCCGTAACAGAGCAGGCGATATACGCGAATATGTCGAACTGAGAGTATGCGTCCAGGACCATGTTGAGCGAATGGTCTTCTCAGTCACTGAACTCGGAAAGGGCCAGATTTTCATCGGTTACGAATGGGTCAAATGCCACAATCCTCAGATCGATTGGAGAACAGAAAGAATTACATTTGACTGATGCCCCAAAGAGTGTCAGTGAATTGCCCGAACAGAAAACCCCAAGGATGATGACACCTCTACTGAGACAAATGAGGTTGACTTCGAAAATGGTGAAAAACTCCTGATGATTGACATGAATCGAGAGTTTCATCTAAGGGCTTTCCAAATGACAGCCTCCAAATTGGCAGAAGCAATGACAAAGACGGCAAAGGCAAAAACCTTTGAAGAGATTGTACTGGAAGAATACCACTGTTTCAAGGATTCAGTGTTTGGAAAAGAATCATTTGATGAATTACCACTGTGACAACCTTGGGACCATGCGATCGAACTTATCCCAGGAGCTAAACTCCAGGATTGCAAGGTCTACTCCCTGATGCTGGATGAACAGAAACAGCTGGACACCTTTCTGGATGAAAATCTGAACACCGGACAAATCAGACCGTCTAAGTCGCCAATGGCCTTACCTTTCTTCTTCATAAAAAAGAAGGATGGATCCCCACGACCTGTACAGGACTATCGGAAACTGAACGATGTGATGATAAAGAACAAGTACCCACTGCCCCTGATCCAGGAACTGATTGACAAATTAAAGGGGGCAAAGTTCTTTACGAAGCTCAATATCCAATGGGGATACAACAACGTCCACATGAAGGAAGGCGATGAATGGAAAGCCGCATTTCGGACAAACCAGGGAATGTTCGAACCCCTGATCATGTTCTTTGGACTGACGAATTCACTGGCAACCTTCCAAACCATGATGAACACGATCTTCAAGGATGAAATTGATCAGGGACACGTAATAATCTATATGGACAACATTCTTATCTTCAACAAAGATCTGGATAAACATAGACAACTTGTCCAACATGTACTGGAAAAGCTAATGCACAACAAGCTTTACCTGAAACCTGAGAAATGTTCGTTTCATCAGCTGGAAGTGGAATACCTTGGAATGATCGTCTCGGAAAATGGCATCAAAATGGATCCCGTTAAAGTTGAAGGTGTCAAAGACTGGCCAAAACCCACATGCAAACAAGATGTCCAACAATTTTTAGGCTTCTGCAACTTCTACTGGCGTTTCATTGAAGGATTCGCAAAGATAGCGAAACCATTGACAGAATTAACCAGAAAAGCCAACTGGACATGGGAAAAAGCTCAAGACGATGCATTCAATGGACTAAAGAATAGGATCTGCTCAGCACCGATCATTGCAATGCCCCGAGATGATGGAAAATTCCGAATAGAAGTCGACGCTTCAAATTACGCAATAGGAGGTGTCCTTTCACAGGAACAATCCAACGGTATCTGGAGACCGGTCACATTCATGTCCAAGTCATTGAATCCAACGGAACGGAACTATGAGATCTACAACAAAGAGATGCTTGCGATCATGATGGGACTTGAGGAATGGTGTCAATACCTCTGCGGCGCTAAGCAAAAGTTTGAGATTTGGACAGATCATAAAAATCTCGAATACTTCCAAAAGCCTCAGAAGCTGAATCGCCGGCAAGCCCGCTGGATCTCGGAGCTTCAGGATTATGACTTTATCCTGGAGCACAAACCTGGAAAATCAATGATGAAGGCAGACAGTCTGTCAAGATGACCAGACCATGAGAAGGGGGAGAACGATAATGAAAATGTCATACTCCTAAAGCCGGAAAATTTTTGCCAACTTTTTATGGCAAAAGTCATACCGATACCAGAATTCCAGGACATGCTGAACCAAATAAAACGGGCCTGGAAATAAAGAGAACCCAAAGTCCAGAAGCATCTTGATACAGGCAAACACGGCTGGGAGGAAAACGACCGAATCATCACATGGCTAAAACGGTACTATGTCTCCAAAAGCCAAAAGATAAGGGAATGGATCATTAAAATCCATCACTCCGATCAGATCTTGGGACACCCAGGACAAACAAAGATGCACGAGTTGATCACGCACAACTTCTGGTGGCCCAAAATGATGAACGACATCAAGGCATACGTCAAAGGATGCGACAAATGCCAGCAAACGAAGATCATCAGAGATCGGAAGCATGCTCCGCTTCATCCAAATGAAGTACTGAAGGAACCATGGGAAATTATCTCGGTAGATCTCATCGGACCTCTTCCTGAATCTCAGAGGTTCAACGGCATAATGGTAACGGTAGATCGGTTCACCAAAGGAGCCAAGTTTATACTGGTCAACATGGAAATCACGGCAGAAGGAGTTGCTCATAAATTACACGACACCGTGTTCTCAAATTACGGACTCCCCAAGAAAGTTATTAGTGACAGAGGACCACAATTCGTCTCAAACTTCATGAAAGACCTCTATGCACTTTTGGAAATCAAAGGAGCCCCTTTGACGCCATACCATCCACAAACCGATGGACAAACAGAAAGGGTTAATCAGGAACTCGAACAATACCTGAAGCTCTTTGTGAATCATCGGCAAATAGACTGGGCAGACTGGCTACCCATGGCCAAATTCTCTTATAATAATCGGATCCACTCTGCGATGGGATACTCCCCATTTTACCTAAATCATGGATGACACCCACATACCGGAAAGGAACCTCTGAAGCGTGATGTCAAGTCACAAACTGCAGAGGAATTCGCTGACATGATGAAAGAGATCTGGACCAAGGCTGAAACTTCCCTAACGAAAGCCGCAGAAATGATGAAATGGACTCATGACCGAAAACAGAAACCCGCCCGAGAATACCATGAGGGCGATCAAGTCTGGCTGGAAGGAACCAACATCACCACCGACCAGCCGACCGACAAGCTAAATGACAAATGGTTTGGTCCCTTTAAAATCAAATGGCGAATTGGAGAATCGGCTTATGAACTCGACCTACCGGAACATTGGAGGATCCACCCTGTCCGAAACGAATCCGAGCTCACCCCGTACATGGCACCAGTGTTCCCACAACAAAAAGCAGTGACGATTCTTAAATGACCTCCCCCCATCGTTGTGGAGGGAGAGAAGCGGTATGAAGTAGAAGTGGTAGCCAATTCCTGATGGAATAGAGGAAAATTACAATACAAAGTACATTGGAAAGGCTATCCAATAGAGGACGCTACATGGGAACCGGCAGAAAACATTATTGAAGATGCGCCAGATGCGGTCACAAAATTTCATCACGAGAATCCTGAGGCGCCATCCCTGGAACGAGGGCAATATCAGCTACCACCCCAGACCCCACCAAAGAAGGTTGTGCATACCCGCCTCCATCAAACCCAAGTGCCGAAGGTCCTCTTCGACCACATGGCTAATGAAGTTTGGGTCTGCCCGTGAAATCAGCAAATGAAAGCAGAGCCGAAAAAGCGGACCCTTACCGGATGGATGTCAGATCCGAAAGAAGTTGAAGATCAACTTGAGGCAGCATGGCAGGCATGGCAGGAGCATCGGAACAAGGCAATCGTAGGAGAAGGCGAGTGCCAGGAAGACTAGAACAATGATGACGAAGAAAAACATGATTGCAAGGATGCAATCCCTAAGGAGGGGTAATGTTACAATTTCAAGACCAATCGCTATCTTGACAATGGACACGTGACTCAATAATCACCTGACAGACACATGATACAAATGCGACGCGATTGACAAGAAACAATGACTTGAGAGAAACCCTACAACAATAACACGTCAGCGTCTGCTAGGGCAAAGGGTAACGACGGAATACCTGCAGAACAACATGAGGAGCGCAGTCGTACTTTAGTTCAAATGACGGAATAGGGTAAAGGGCTCTACATAACATGAGAATAGCATATGTATGTCACAGTCCATGCTCGAGGACTGAAACGTATAAATAGCTAGAATGTACATAGTAG
This sequence comes from Macrocybe indica, assembly GCA_030407095.1. NCBI lineage: Eukaryota > Fungi > Basidiomycota > Agaricomycetes > Agaricales > Callistosporiaceae > Macrocybe > Macrocybe indica. The sequence continues at coordinate 2,470,273 of JARFTL010000005.1, forward strand.
AACTCAGCTTTGAGCTGGCTAGTAGATAGCATTCTTCTCCCCGCCTCTTACTCTCTGAGATAGTTAGAGTGACCTGCATGCAGATTTGGTTTTGCATAGCATTTTGTTAAGTTTATTTCATGGTCCCACTTCTTGTGGTCCGGTAGTCGATCGAAGTTCTTCTCCTTAAAGAGGTGTTTGAATCTTGTCAGATATGAAGGTATCTGAGTTCCTGTCCTGTCATTGGCTGTGGTCTTCGCTAGTTCAGCCACTTTCTGTATTTTGATTGTCTGGTGGTTTATCTTGCATGTTTTGGGGCATCTGTTAAAGACAATCTCTCCTGTCCTCCATTTGATTGTTGGGTTGTGATAGACAAGCCAGTCATGTTCCAGTAGCATGTCGGTTTTTCCAATGTTGAGTACGATGGCTTCCATATGCTCTTTGTGTCCTTTAATATCGATGTGGACTTCCACTACTTGGTCTGCTGTTTTCTGGCAGTTGAGTGATCCGTCTGCATTTATGATTGGAATCTTCTTGATTCGTCATGTCTTCAATTCCATTTTTGCTACTATGGTGGTATTGATGCAGGTCCTGTCTGCTCCACTATCGACTTCTGATGTTATCATTGCTGTCCCCTTTCACATTCATATTTTCGCTGGTACTGTGAGTTCCTTTCTTCTTGGTGGTTTGTCACCTTGGATGGTTTTTCTTGGTGCTTCAGATCGCTTTGCAGGAATGGTGTATTTCAGAGTATGGAATGATCTACATCTGGTATTGAAGCAAGTCTGTTTCAGCTGTATGGGTTGCGATTTAGCACCTCTTAATCGGACCCTTTGACAAAACCCTCTTTGTCAGAGCTTTCTTCGTCCTTGTCTTTTTCATCTTCTTCTCCTTCTTCCTTCACTTCTCTGACTCGGGACTTTCCCTTCTTCTTCTTCTTGCAGTTTCATGCATAATGTCCTTTCAGGCTGCAATTGTAACATGTGACATTTGTTGCTCCTTTTTGTGGCTCCGGACAGTTTCGTGAGAGGTGTCCTGGTTTATTGCAGTTGAAGCAGTTGTTGCTTCATACTTTGTCGACTTCCATGGCCTGTCCTGTTCCTTGGCTTGGGTTTCCTGGCTTGTGTTGGTTGTTTGCAAATTCCCCTCTCATTACATTCCTATATTCATCGATGTTTCGTCCAATCGCTCGAACTGTCTTGATATATTCATCTCCATCTGTTGGAAGTTCAGAGATCGAATGTACGGCTTCTGCTGTCCTTCAGTTTAGGCTCTTCTCGAGCAGGAAATGAGGAGCTGTTCCTGTCATTCCTGCTTTTCCTGCGAGGTCTACAAATTCATCTAGGAATTTGTCAATCGGTCAGTTTTCCTGTCTAATGTTGAATAATTTGCTTCCTGCTTGCGACGGTGATATGACATTGCTGAATCGTATCTGTATTTCAGTTACGAAATCGGCCCATGTGCTTTGATTAGTTGTGGTGTCGATTTTCTTTGATGCCCAGTGGGCTTCTGGTCCATCGGTCATTCTGAATAGTACTGCTCCGATCTTTTGTGTATCGGTGAGGTCTCCATGTGCAGTTATATAAAGCTTTATTTTCCTCCACCAGATGTTGAAAGCTGTTCGATCTCCTGTGAAGGACTTCAGGTCTGCGATAATCCCTTTGTATTCTGTCGCCATTGTCTGCAGAATTTCTTCATCACTGTCTTGGTTTTGGCTTTTCTGTTCTTGAGCTTGTTGTGCTTGGACCTGCTGTTCTTGAATCTGCTTTTGTCTTTGTTCTTCTCTTTGCTCTTTCCAATAGTCTACTGTAGGTCGATTCCTGCGATTCTACAGGCTTGTTTGAATTCGTTCTACTCTGCAGCGGTTGGTCCGTCTGTCTTGGATAGTCTCTTTCGCTCCCTCCACTGATAGTATTCATTCCAGTCACTGTTGCTTACTTTCACCATGATGGTGCGATTTTCTTTATGCTGTACTTTGGTGGGTCGGTCTTCTGAAGGAATTTAGCAATTTCGTTCCTATGTGCCTCTGGCTTTGGTGTCATTCTTGTTGGTTCTGTCGTACGCTCTGTACGTCGTGTCCCTTCTGTATTAGTGTATCCTCTTCTTGTACTCAGCAATTGTAGTTTGCAATCTGCTGTCGTCTGAAGCTTTGGGCTTGCGTTCATTCTTCTCTTATTTTCTTGCAGATTGGTTCATCCTTTTCTTCAGCAGAAAGATTCTGGTCTGACCACAGCTCTTCTAGGCTTATTCTGTATTCTCCTTCTAGTAAGAGTTCTGCGATGAGCTGTGCTGTTTCGTTACTGAAATTTTCAATAGGCTCGTCTGCAGTGGTAAAGGCAAGTTCTCTCAGAAGTGCCTATTCTTCTTCGTCGCTACTTGGTGTAGGCGTATGCTCCCTTTTTCAATTGTTTGAATTGCTAGTGTCTCTGCGGTTGGCATGGACTGTCTCTGCAAATGGCGTGGACTGCAATGTGTGATCTACTTCTCTGAACCAGGTGTTCTCATCGCTCGTGCTAGTGCTCGCTGAGTCAGCGACTGCTTGTCATCAAATATTGATTAGGTCTTTGATAAAGCGCAACGTGGTGTATGTGAGTCTGAGCGAGTCTCGATGAGGTTTAATATCTTGTTAGGCTAGACGAATCTTAAAGGACTCAGGCAGACTAAGTGCGAGAGTGGTTTAAGATGATGGCAAAAGAAATATTAAACCTAGCGCTACTGGTACATCTGGAAGTCCTTATGTATACTACAGTACTCGAGCACGGACCATGGACTGCGCAATGCTGCAGACTGTGGATGAGTAAGGCTGGGATGAGATGACTCAGGATGACTAGGGAAGTGAAGATGACTCGACGACTGCGCGCTGCGCAGCATAATGGGGGAGAAGGGGATAAGAGAAGGAAGATAAGATAAGAAAAATGAGTGGTCCGTAATACAGCATGTCCTTGCATGTTAGCCAGGACTTCATTGTATGTACAAAAACTTTCTAATTTCAAAAAGTAATCCTCTACCCCTGATTAAAGTTCATCAAGAGTATTAGCATCAGTCTTATTGAAATAGAAACATCTCCAAAGCCTTGTAAGCAGTGACTTCCTCCCACTGTTTGATAAAAAGGCTTGATTGGAGTTCATCTGTATAAAAGGCATATTTCATATGAATAGATTCACTAGAACAGCAGCAATAAAAACTTCTTAATCCACATTTTTCCATTAGTATTCGATGCTTGCTAAGACTCCATCAATGATAGGCTGGTCCTCCTCATTACTAAGCTTTTTGAATTCTATCACAAGCCTACTAATGTGAGCAGGACTTTATCCAATCTATACAAAGTTGATTGCATCACATTTGCAGCAATGGCAAAGAGAGTGAGATGGTGTTTGATTCTGAGTCTTTCAAGTCAGATTTTCTTGAATATATCTATGAATACTTTATCATTCACTGAGCAAGTGCATGCTAGAAGTTGGAATTCTTGAGAATTTTCATCATATTCATAGCTTTATTCCTTGCTCTAATATCCCCAGTGATAAAAGAGCATTCCAAAGGCAGATGCAGTGTATTATTTATGATTATAAACTTCAGACAAGTGTGAAGTTTGAGTAACTGGCAATATGTGAGATAGTAAGCTGTTCAATAAGTTGGAACTAGTTGAATGATTGAAAGAGAGTGGCCATTGTATTAGAATGATAACTTTTGAATCTAAGCAAGGATAGATATCTTGCTGCAAAGCCAAGAGATGACTTTGTTTGCCTTTTCTAAATAGATAAGGAAGATTGTTCCATGGACCTTTAGATAATTACTGACAATTAGCTGAATCTTTGAGAAAGACATTAAGGATCTTGAATAAAAAAAGGTGTCAACATGGATCTGATGTGCAAAACAATTGAGTGTAATAAGATAAGGGAATTTCTTGCAAAGGAGGCATTGTGCCTTTCTAGATCCATCAGATGCATCCATTGTGAAGGCCATGACTTTAATGTCCTACCCTGACTCTGATTCTAGCTTCTCAATAACTTTGAGCATTATTTCTAGCAGATTATCTGCAGTTTCCCTCCCCTCTTGTCATATCCCTGATATCTACTGTATAGATCTGGCAAATGATAAGATATTGAGATGAGTTGAAGTAGTACAAAACAAATGCATTACCTTTCACTCCACTGTAATTAGAAATATAATAAAATAATGATTGTTCCCTCTAGTTCAACTATTGCAGCTTTCCATGAGTCTTCCTTTGTAGATTTGCATGTACTTTTTTCAAGATTCTTGAAAGGATCTGATAAGTGAGCTGTCTTCTAGTGATATGCTAAGTATCCAGTATGAATGTATCTTTGAATTTGAGCCAGATAGGGTTGCTGAGCCAATTAAAAGGAAAATCTGCAGAGGTAGTGAGCTGGACAAGCAGATCTTTATATAATTCCTAAAGCCCATCAGTCCAAGGTGCCCATTGCAGAGCACCTGCTTGGATACCATAATAAGCATCAGAAATAGTTTGCTTTACTTATTTAGAAGGCAGTGGAAAAAGAAGGTCTGAAGGGGTGGAACATGCTGTTGAGAAGAGAAAGAGTCAAAGAATCTAATACTAAGGAAATTGTTGATAGCACTATCAGATAGAGCTGTGGATGCTGTAGATCAGAAGCTAAGTAGGAATGGTGAATAGAGTGAACATATGGATGAACACTGGCATCTGCATGTTAGAATTCGAGCACGATGTGGGAAATCAGCCAGTGGATGGCGAGTCAAACAGCAGGACAGGGGGCAGCAAAACAAATAAATTCAGTTTGGCCTCAGTGAGCTCGTGAGGCAAACAGATGGGGAGGGGCACATCAGCAGTACAACTACTTATAGATAAGAAATAGATAAGAATTTGCAAAGATGGAATAGGAACCATTTCAAACTCATCAGTTGGACCAACGGGCATTGCGATTGAAACGCTTTATTTCCAACACTGCATGAGGCACTAAAGGTGGAATAAGATGCAATAAGTATATTGGCACTGCAGAATCTGATAGAAGGAAGGGTTGCTGAAGCTGACTCAGATCTGCATGAGAAAAAGGAAATGCAAATAGAGGGAGATTAGTAGCAGCCACAACTGCCTAATCTCTTCAAGGAGACTTTTGAATCTTTTCTATCTGGACATGATCTTGGACATCAGAGGGCTGGAGTAAGCATGACACAAGATGATTGCATAGTGTTTCTGTGAGATTCAAGCCACATATGATTGGCAGCATTTCTATTAGCAGCCCACACTAAAACAGAATATAATGAGTATGAATACAAAGATTTAAAATGACAATCAAAGTGATATGCACAAATTTGCTCTATTTTATCAGGCATCTGCATGGTGAGCTATATGCCCTGCTGCATGGCTTCTTGGTCCTGAATGATGATCTTGCCAATCTTGCAATCAAGACATTTCATACAGATAACTTTTATCTTGTCTTTTTTTGCATTGGTCTAGCAATTAGTACTCTTTTCAGACAGAGAGTAGCTGGAGTGGTCTTTGAAGTATGCTTGCTACCATCTCCAAGAGCATGTTGCTAAGGGAGCCATGATGAGTAATGTGTGTTAGAATACTAGAAACATCCCAATCCCTGCTGTATTTAAATCTTTTTCCATCTGGAGCTGGAAAAAGGTGGTATACTGATTTAATCTCAACAAACTAGTGAGGAACTGTCATTAAGAGGCCATTGGTGTATTATTAGGAGCTTCCAAGATGCCAAAGATACAGCAAAACTGCCTATTTCAAGAACTCAGTCAGCACATCTTTAGAAAACTAAAAGATTAGAGGCTATATATGTATAAGATAACTAAAGTGTATAAGTAATATGACTGGCACCAAGATTATACCTGGATGATCCCAAGCCTTAAAAAAGATGGCTTTCACTGTTTCATGGGATGGAGCTTAGAATGCCAGAATGCTCAACTATAAAGATATTCCCAATCTCAAGTCCTCAAATATAAAAGCTCAATAAAACCACAACCAGAGCCACAACCTATCTAAGTTATCTTAGATAGCAATGAATACAAGGTCAGAATTATGCATCTTCTTGATACTCATCTGAAGACATTAGATCACTCTTGCTGCAGGTGATCTTTTCAAATTTGATGTGACAATTTCTATCACTACACTGATTGAACTGGTGCATCAGATCAATGAGTGGCACCCAATCAGCATCGTTCGACCTCGTTGAACCACTCACTACAACATGAGGCGCCTCTTACATTGGGCATCACTAATGGATCAGATTTTGGGAGATGGAGGGAATGACAATGCGGAATTATAATCACAGTTGTGTCCTCAGCACTTGCTCCAGTGGAGTTATGTAATCATAACTAAAAAGGCGAAGTCGACCAATAGTCTGCAATAGTCTACGACCTCCCATCAAAGTCGACGTATATTCGGCTTAGTCGTCTGACCGACTTCAACCGAAAGTCGCCGACTGGAACAACACTGTTTTGCAGACCGTTGCTTTTCGCTTCATGCCTCAACGTTCCATCGCCGCATTAAACGTGCTACTTTCACACGTGGACGCCTTTGTTGGACATGAGGCTTAACATCTCCGAGTCTGGCACGAGCTTCTCCCTAGTGTGGGAAGTCGAATATTCATATACATCTTTGGACTGTCGTCTAAAGACCAATGAGACGTCTTTTGATTATTTTTATATAAAGGATAGGGTTCACGAACTGTGTGTATGATAGACACAGGTGTGTGCGGACGCCCTACTAGTTGGTTGAGGCTATACGGTCAACATGTAATATCTACGCACAGAACATGGAAGTATACCATCTGGTTAGGACGGCCAAGATACATCTTTGGACGGCCAAGCTCTCCCCTCCTAGTAAAGGCGTCATCTACTTGTCGCTTCCCTCCAATAACGATTGCAGAAGCAGGCCCTTTTTTTATCCGAGACAGTCTACGAGGCAGTTACGTATTTTCAGAAGTTTCTGCTGGTCTTTCCACGTGATAACTCGTTGGTTGGCTTTCATCTCCTTGGATCGACAGGTTCGTAGAGTCTCGCCGGGATCTTGAAGTGGCGCTCGTATCGGGCTATTGATGAGTCTAAGGAGCGGACTAGCGAAGATCGGGTGATGACAATAGCTCATGTGATGGTCTTCGCCGATAGTGGCACGTAGGTATCTAGGTAGTTGGCGGGTATTTATTCTGCTTCTTAGTGTTAGAGGGTCGGCTTTTCTATTTCACGGCTCAAGGCGATTCTTCACCCGTGGAAAGAAACACAAGCGTATTAATGTCGCATTACAGGATTTATCAACTTGACGGATTACTTGGAGACGAAATTGCGTGGAGAATCCTAAATCCTGCCTTGCGTGAATGAACGTATGAGACAAATGCAAACCTGAGGGATATCGGAAAACGCACCTAGTCAAGGCCGCAGATCGAAGGAGCAACCTCCCTGAATGCCGCAATGACATTAGCGGGAACATGGCTCTCATCCACCGCACCGGTAAGCGCCTCCTGCGCCTCCAGCGAGATGACAAATTCTTCCGGAGGGGCCGTGTTCACGGCTGTGACGTGCACGACGTTCGTCTTTCCGTCCTGCTGTAGGAACGTGAGCTCCCAGCAGGAGCCGCAGTTGGTCGAGTTGAACCCCTCGACGGCGAACGCGCCGCCGATGAAGGGGAAGTTGGGGATGTCGCCAAAGGTGGGGTATCGAGAGAGAAGACCGTTTTCGCCTGTGGAGCAGGCGGTGGTTTGTACAGAAGTGGTTGAAACGTCGTACATCTTGTCGACGACGATGGAAGCGTGGGGAGCACGGCTGCGCAGGCTTGGGTGGCGAGAGCCGCGAGAAGAGCGATGGAAGTGGTGAACTGCATGGCCGAATGGGACTGTGTTGCGTTTACAGATGATGAAGCTGCGAATGCTGGGGGTTTCATGCTGAACGAGAGAAGGTTTTATACTCCTCAGTGACCGGTTGAGGAACTGCATTCGTCAGGGTTACCTTCATGCCCGGCTGTGGTTTCCATTCGCGCAAAGAGATGAAACAGTGTCGTTCGGCCAGGGCATCGCACCGATTCTCAAGTCCTTACCGGGATGTCCGATAGTGGCTGCATTGCCTGGGCGCTTTGCTCATATAGCTGCGATCGCGGTGGAGGTCGGTTTGATTGGAATGGACGAGACAAGATTTGGAATGAGAAACATAAGCAATGGAAGAACGCCCAGTGGTGTTTCGTAGGGAACGTATTTGCCCCGATGTATCCGTAGGAAACGGGGCTTCAAGTCCTTGGAAGAAAGTCACAGTGATGAAGTCGTATTTATTGTGGCTAGGGTAGGGCGAACATACCTATATGACGAACGGTAAAGAATCTTGCATTATATGTCTTTCCAAAGCGTACTGTTGGTCCAGCGTCGGTATAAATTGACTGACAGAAGCCTAGAGATTCTCCAAGGATAGTCCGAGCAAACCAACTGCAGCAGTTCGGACTGGGATGCATGGAGTTCAACATGCCGACACTTACGAACTCCAAGCGCCAAGTCAGTTAAAATAGCACAGTTCGCGGTGTCGGTCCGGCGGGTCATTTGTTCATCCATGGAACCCGGTAGACAGGATGGGAAAGCGTTTTGCGCCTCAGGGGTCCTTGTGGGTTCCGCATAAGGCACCTTCGCGTCTCAGGCCATTATGATTGGGCGATAAATCTGGGGCAGCGGGCAGAATGTCAATTGAAGATATCTTTGAAATCGATTGAGGACAAGCGGTGCCACTTTTCTGGATGATTCTGAAGTACCGAACATATTATATATTGCAAGCGTGGCACTGAGAAGATCAGAAGTCTGGTAAATACACGCTTATGGCGTCAATTTACTCACTTTCTGTGGCTACCAATTGTCGCAAAGAGTCTTCTAGCCCTCGTTAATGAATATACAGGCTTCGGACACGGGAACGCGAGGAGAAGGCGCGTCAATGGTGTTTGTGCTTATTTATATAAGATGGATATTCACATGATACATTTTTTATCGTGCATGTGTTTTGATCACTGTCATTCGTTGCGACCAGCCTTCTCTCCCTCCTTCCACGATGTCCGCCATTGACGACCAGGAAGAAAGCGTGCGTATCGCCGCCAGGGCTTTAGACGATATGAGGAACGGTGCTCGTACGTCGTCGTTTGGTTTCACCCAACCCGACCTAAATTGCATCTGACGCATACACGATGCTGTGCAGCGGCGGCGACAGAGGCAAGCAGTAGCTCACCATTCGTCAACCGAGTGACACATTTACCCCTCGTGGGGTCCGCGATACGCGTATATGAACAAGGAAAGGCATCCTCGCGGGTCGTGAAAGTGCGTCCAAGTGCACGGTCTTGCTTCGTTTGGCAGTTTTACTCACGCCACGCCAGTATGGCGCCGAGATGATGGAATCCAGCGTCAAAACGTTGTCGAGGCCAGTAATCGATAGGTTACCAGTCAATCAATTGGACGATTTTGCTTGTAGGCAGCTGGATCGCGTGAGTATTGATCCTCGAGGGCGGGAAGACATTTGACATATCTCTCGTTACAGCTCGATCGTTACCGCCGCCAGTCTACGAACGAATCGGTTGCACAACCTACGTCATCTGCGACGATATCGGTTGAGCCCTCATTGTCGACTTCGTCATCATTAACGGCCATATCTTCTCTCAGCTCCCCCACCTCCTCATCAAATATTCCGGTTAACTATGCATACACTATTTCCTCCAAACCGCATGACCTGAGTAGTTCCGCTTTGGAAGATGATGGTACAGACCGATATTTTGTATCCGGAAAAGCCCACCACCATGGAAAGGAACGCAGCACCGACTTGACATCCAATGAAAAAGACGGCCTAAGCCTCCCTAAGAGTTGGAAAACGAAAAGCAATGTGCCCCATTGGCTTGATGGTATGTCCGCAGGCGCATAGAGTTCCCTCGTTCTCACATCTTCCCCGCTGATCGTGCATGTCAATCTGATATGCCTCCAGCCAATAGTCCTTTTGTCGGCCCAGCACCTCAACCACCACCTGAAGAACAGGACGAAGACGCCTCCCGTCCCTCAACCAGCGCATCCTCTCGAGAGTATCCTACCTCGCCACCATCTGCATCACGATCTTTCACACAAGTCCATTCACGTTCTGAACTGCAAGAACGAGAAAGTCAATCTAACGAACGCCAGGTTGTCCAGCGGAGTAGATGGCAGGCCATGCTTTTGGAAGCGGGCGGTCTTAGCGCTGCTTTAAGTGAAGAAAGCATGCGGAGGTTAAAGTATTGCTTACAATGGTTGCAAGTACGTTAGGGATTCCGACTCTTAGGACAGCTTACGACTGACCGCAACTCTCAGTATGCCACGGCGCATATAGACGCCCAAATTCTGATTCTACGCGATTTCATTGCCAGTCTACAACCATCGCCTGCGACCGAATCTACACGCCGTGACAGGACTTCCGATCCCTCTTCATCGTCCAATCAACAAAACACCATTCCTTCTACGCACCTCCGGACGCTTGCCGCAATCCGACAAGATTTGGTGCAGACCATCCGCCAAGTCGTCGACGTGGTTAGCAGATACGCCGGTGGCGCTCTACCTGAGCCTGCTCGTGGGAGAGTGCGGGTTTTCATCTTGGATTTGCCCCGTCGATGGGCAAGACGGACTGGCGCCGTAGGAGCCAGGGAAGATGAAGAAGGCCAAGTCATAGGTGGAGACGCAGGCAGGGACCGCGAGAGCGTTGCGGCCGCCTCTGGGGGTGTAGGCAGAAGGGGAGGTCCGTTGAGAAGGTCGGCTAGGGATCGCGGTTCCAGGGCAGGATCGAGGGCCGGGTCGAGGGCTTCCTCACCAGTGGATCATCGCGATAGGGACCGGGAATCTGGAATGGGAGCTGGACGGGCCGTGCCGGCGGGTACCGCGATAGTCGCCGCGCAAAGAATCTTAGGCCTTGCGACGGAAAGCTTGGATATGATGAGGGGTGTTACGGGTGTGGTTAAGGAGAGTCTCGACAAAGCTGATGCGTAGGTGTTTCTGCGTCGTATTCTTTTCAGAACTGATTGAGGAATGACTGATCACCAGATGGGTGAATCGGCTTCGTACTGTTGGCATTCAGCGAGGCGGGACGCAAGAACGAGAAGGAGAAGACTCGACGGAGCTCGGACCACCTCCTGATTATGCTCGGCGCCCCAGCGACGAAAACATGGATATGAGTGAGGGTAATTACGCCCAATGGTCTGGCACGAGGTCAAGGCGAAGCAGCACGGCCACGGCCACCACAACTACTGCCGCGGCGGATACCTCCATGTCTGCCGCGTCGTCTGTGGTATCCAGCGTGCCGAGCACCCCCGGGTTGATCGGAGGACGTGTTCCATCCTTTATCACCGCGCAGGAGAAGGAGAAGGAGAAAGCACGCACATCCACGAGCGGCAGCATCAAAGGTGACGTGATGGATGCCACCGTCTCGTACGATGCGCCAAGCCCCGCGGCGCTACTGCCTATCGAGACTATGAGCATCAACGGGGCGCCCAGTAGTGGTGGTGATGCGGCGATCATTGAAAGAGATAAGACTGAGATGGATGAAGAAAGCGGGGTGATGGCGTGTGAGGAGCCGGATGTTGGCCCGACCGGGCCCGATAGTATCAAAGTTGTTGGGATGGATGTTGATGGATGATGTGCGATGTTCGTCTCCTCTATCCCATTTCTCGGTCTCTGTTCTTTTTGCGCTTTGTATGATTCATTCCTTGTTTCTGTGTCTCCTTTTCTTGTCTACACTTCTCCCTGCTCAGCATACTCACCTCTGACTCAGCATCAACTACATACTGTCATTTTTGAGACTTGTCTCGAACATTCCTAGCCATCTTTCTTTTTGACTCTATATTTTTACATTAGCTCATATTCGTTGGCCGTTGTCTTATCTTTTCCTTGGCCTTTTGTTGCTGTTGCGTTACCGTTCCGGTATCTATAAGCTGTATTTTATTATCTGTGAAGGTGAGAATAAATTCGAGCCGCGAACTATGTATGATTGCAGGTCAAGGAACTGATAAGGTTCTGAGCAGCCTCAATATTCGGTACTCAATATTCAATGTTGGCGTTCTGTATCCGACCATTAAGCGGCCCGAGAGCGGCAATTCTCGGGTTCCGCTGGTAGCCGCCTAAGTCTATTCGTCAAATCTGAACTAGCAACCCTCAACCGATCTTCCATTGCTCAATAGATATCTAGGCATCTCTACACTTACGGACAAACTCATTCCTTGTAACAGCGATGCCGCTTACAAGGTACGTCGTTGGAAAACGCAGTTTACCCCGTCATGTCGCGTTGTCGTTTTTTTTTGGGGGGACGCACTTACGCACTTACGACATGTGTGCTTGTTCAGACTTGCTTAATCGTTCCTTCTCGTCGTAACTCCATGGAGGGTTCCTGCGTTTCAAGTTGGTGGTGCGTATTGTCTGAGCCAGCGCGCATCCGGGCGTCTATTGCTCACCTGTAATTGCTGCAACCAGACAGACGGTCAATCTGGCCTTTTGGCGATGCCTCGATTTTCTCTTCCCTCGATGCTGTCGTCCTTATGATTGAGGTGGCTCTGTGTTCGACACCTGGCTCGTACTCGTGAATTTTGCTTTCCCGTCTCAAACTTCTCGGATCATCCTTGGAAAAACTGCTTGCTGTTCCTTGTCTGCTTTCCAAGCAGCGGCCGGTCTGCGCGCAGAGGGTTTAAGGTTTAAGGACCATTCGGCCAGCTGGGCCTGCGAGCGCCATATACGACGCCTTTTTGTCCGATATCATGACTTGTAATGGTGGACGTGACCAAGACGCTCTTCGGCGATGACTTCATGATACGCACACGAGTTGGTGCTGCGCTCCTGGTCGTCCGTAACCCTCGGATTGCGACAAGACTAGGAGGGGCAGCGCCTCTGAGAGTGCCTGCCGGGAAAGCGGCATCGCCCCAGTTGGTGATCTTGGCTCGTTCTCGTCCATTCCTCCATTGCTATCAAGCCATCGTCCACCGTGATCGCAGGAAACGCGACTGCAGGGGGACAAGAACTGACGCCGGAAGAGACTGAGTGGTCGGTGCAAGGCAAGACCGATTGAAGAGGTTTCACGTTCACGTTCTCCTTGGGCTTTGGTTTTGGTGGGACAAGCCTCCGGACTAGAGCTGGATGACCTTCGCTCGAAGACGCTTGCGCATTAGGGACGGCCATGACCCGGGCTCGTGCGGTATAAAATCCAGCCTACGAGTCGCACCTAGACATTCTGCAACCCGCACCTGCAAACGCATTTGCACAGCTACAGCACAGTCATGCAATTCATTCAGCCTTTCGCCATCCTTGCCGCCTTCGCCGTTCAGGCATTCGCCGCTACCACGCCCGTCGTACCCGTCGTCTTTGACACGTTGTACGACAACGCGGCGACGTCCCTCCAGGCGACCGCCTGTTCTACGGGCGAGAATGGACTGCTGTCCAGGTACCCCACTTTTGGCGACATCCCCAACTTCCCCTTCATCGGCGGCGCGTTCGCCGTCGAGGGGTTCAATTCGACCAAGTGCGGCTCCTGCTGGGAGCTCACGTACATCCAGGAAGACGGAAAGTCGAACGTCGTGCACATCACCGCTGTGAACACCGCTCCGAGCGGCTTTATCACCTCTTTGACTGCGTTGGAGGCGTTGACTGGGGCCGTCGATCGTAACCACCTTCCCGCGAACACATTCGCGACCTTCATAGAGGTCGCCCCGTCGTTCTGCAACCTTGCTTAGGTACGTCCTGCTATTTCTGCTTTGGTGCAGCCGGTTTATTGAGAGGTTGCCTTTTCTCCCTCCGTTAGGTTGGAGATACCTGCCGGGAGACTCAGCCTTTCTTCTGTTGTGTCGAGGCAGAGCTAGAAATGTTTTGTGTCCGTGATCGATAAACCACTTCAATATATGATTTTCAGCTTTACTCGCCGGGCAGGTTTTCGAGCGCAGAGATCTCGGCCCATTTTTTTGTCGGTGAGCCAGCACATCAGCAATGGGAACGAGTCGTCATCAACTTGGACGTATGTGGGACGTGGTCATATTTCTTGCTCGACTGATATCATCTAGCCTATTGTCGTTATCGTCCGGTTGCCGCAATTTTGCATGCCTTTGTGAAAGGCCTGAATTTTCGAATTTTCCTGGTAAGATATGAGGTGGTAAACTGACTGTGCAGAGTCATTTCTCATCTTGAACAATCCAAAAAGTCCGTGAATTCAAGAAGCTGGAGATGTTTGTGACATGACGGTGCCAAGAGGGCGTGAAGAGAAGATTCAGGACGAAACGGGACGCGTCATACTTCTTGACCACTCACAGCAGCCACTAATCTTACACCGAGGTTTGGAAACGGTGTCAGTCTTCTGAAGTTGCGTCTCAGTGGCAATCATCGAGGCTCGGTGTGAGTGAACCATCAATCCTTAGCTTAATGACTTCAGAAGTCGAAAGCTGTGATGGTGAAGATTGCCTGGTCCGTGTACGAGATCATTCATAGTGCGCTTTAAGACGATGAAAGCCTTTAAACATCTCAAGCGTACCAAGGGTACCAAGAAATCATACCTTGCTCCATTTTTTGCTTCACACTCTAACACGTGTGGCAATAGGTCACAACGCTTCGTGGCTTACCTCCCAAAGGCTTCCCCCCAACTGGCAGACCATTCCCAGGATCACAGGCTTTGAACGCCGACATCCTTCTTGATGAGATGTAACTCACCTGGCCTCTTGGAGCAGTAGGCCCGCCAGTCATACAGGATAACGTGATCGATAGGTAGTCTATTCGCTCCTTTGTGGAGACTATCTATCGATGCCGCTTCCGACCAGACATATGCTAGTCGCAGGACGTAAGTCTGAATACATCCCCGATGAATCGAAAGGATAGGAGGGCTTGAATCTGGTTATAGACTTCGTCAATCTCCCGTCTCTGGGACTTGCGATCAGCTTTCTCCATCCACTCCTACGTGACACAGGTTTGCGTACAACTGCGCAATCCTCTGTTCAGATTTCGGATCACGGCGCTGTCACCGTGGACCTGTCTCTCCGCGAAATGTATCTACGAAGGTTAGTGTGCTAGACTTCTCTGATGAGCGATGTCAAGGACTTTAGTGCGATGCTATGCAGGGGGTACCTAGAAACCTTCTGTTTGAAGGCGCCGGTTGGAGTAGAGCTCCATATAAGCATACGCCCGTCGCCCCATTTCCGCTCAGCATCGGTAAATATCAACGAGGTTATTCATAGCGCTCGCTCACAAGTCAATTGAATTCAGACCTCCTTCTACGCTACCGACGTCGCGGGCAAGCAAGTAACAAGCGACGGTCGACGCCAGATCTCACCTTGGCGTTCTCCGGCATATCAGTTGCCGATGGAATTATTCTTCTGTTGTTTGCAACCAGTTATTCACATTCTAGTGTGCCCTCCCCGTTTCCATTTTATGATTGTAAGGCGGGCACAAAACAGAAACTGTCAAGAATCTCCGTTCGAGATTCACGCCCCTATTGTGCCCAGGCGAAGTTGACGACTCGTGATCAAGTGACCCAGAACGAGAACAAAACTCCAGAAAGGCCCGCGGCCTCAATGATCTTCAAGAGGCCAGGGGAAGCAAGTCGTGTAGATCGCTGTTAAAATGAATCTGGCAAAATCCTCCAGGACGCCGCCTGAACATATTTTCCATACAGAATTACATAGATTGAAGATCGGCGTTGATTATCCGGAGCATAGTAGGACGTTTGTCTTCCACAGCCTACAACAGCCAACAAAAAACCACCATTTCAAGCGAAATAATCTCAGGCAGGCGACGAGTAAATCGAAATGTAAAAGGTGGAGACGTCGAGGTACCCATTCGCCCTTATTTCCAAGAAATAACCAAGAACTTTGCATCGGATGGTTATATGACAAGTCGCAGGGCCATCAGCAGTGTGAAAACCTGCCGTTCCTTGTGTTGTTGGTAAGACCAGATGGAGCTCAGGATTTCGCATTGTCGCAAATTTTATAGGATGCTGTTATCAGTAGAAGCAGAGGTTTGACACGGTGAATCAGACGCGTGCGCCCTTTAGAATTCTTTTTTGACAGGAAGCATCTAAATCGACTTTACGATCATGATAGTATTCTCTCGCGCTTTCCTTGCCCGTCGGAGCGCTGATTAACAAGGGCGATAACCTAAAATATACTGGGATTGTCACTCAAACGACGACACGCGTGCTCCTTTCGACGGCAGCCGACGACTTCAGAAAAGGCGTGTATCACAGTGCCCCAATCACGATGCTCGCAGAATACGAATGCAATTCGAGATTGCGACAAAAACAGATATCTAGACAGAAAATTTGCAGAGGGCATGTCCGTAGTGCATAATCGAATCATAGGTTCTAATTCCATTTACTGATACATGATACACTTCGCACCCCACACCAACTGGAACCCGGGAATCAGTTCAATAGCTGCCGAATGTAGTGCCATGATGCCTCTCCCACGTTGACGCGGATGGTTCGTGGTTACTTGGACCGAGAGACGAAAACTGCGACGAGGACGCGCGGTTATGATGATTGTACTCTGCGTGCTGGTGATCTTGGACGAGCTGCGACGGTATGGCCCAATCCTGCACAGGATTGGCAGGCGTTGAGGATGATGACGACCATGTTAATGGCGAAATCTCGGGGGTGAGATTAGCGAATAGGTTCTGATGATATTCAGTGGATGGCGAATGCTCGGGAGAGAGTGTCATGGGCATGAAATCGGTATGTTGGGAAATGACTGAAGATGGCGATGTGTCAGGTGTTGATGGATCAAGAACTGGGTTCGCAGCAAAGGATAAATGATGAGAAGGAGCCGAAGAACGATTGCTGAGGGCACAGAGCGAAAGGAATGCGTCTGCATACGCTCGGTAGTTGGTCATAATCGCTTGCATAGCTCGTGCGACTACCGGATCTGCCATATTCGGATATGAACTTAAGCATGGTGGTGGGGGCGGCGCTAAAACCGCTTGGGGAAGTAATGGTGGCGATCGCTGACTGTCATTAAGGGTTGTCGAGGGCGTCAAGGGTTGCACCTGATCGAATATCACAAGTTTCTCGGTCATAGGGTCGTCGTTATCAGAAACCATCGTCTCTGAATCATCGTTGTCGGAATTTGCTTCCGATGCAGGAGAAACTGGGTTTCCCCAGGGAGGTGGCGAGGGTCGCGGCAATGCCTCGTGCACCGTGACAGCAGTGACGTCGCTGCTGTTGCCATCGCTCGCTTGAAAGCCGGTCATGCAGTGAGCTTGCAGAAGCGAATGCTGTTCGCTGCTCGAACTCGGAGTCGAGTTGGAGGGACTTTGAGTGCGAGAGGTTATAGAAGATTTTCGAGTCCGTTCGTCCGTCTCTGCTTTGGCTGGCCTCTCCCAGTGACAGCGTCCGTCATTCAGCCGACAGAGAAGTTCTTTCAACATGGCCGCGTCCAGTTCCCCTGGGTTGACAATGCCTTTGTCGCCTGGGTACCCGACAAGAACGGCACCACATTGCTTGACGATTTTGTTCTCGTAGCTCTTGTAGTTCATAGATTTCGGGATTTGGTCTTCGGGGACGTTTTGCTGCCTCAACAGGTCAACTTGGGTTTGCGTTAGTGGAAATCAGCTGGCCGGAAAGGATAAAAAAAAGATACGCACTCAAGGCATTCAGGATAAAGTCCCTAGCGACTTTGATCTGCTCCTTTTGCTTCATCTTGACTGTGGAAGTGGGAATTCCTCCTTGAGCCGGACAGGCAAAATGAACAAAGAGGATGAGATGAGCTCCACCAAGTCAAAACACAATAAGAGATTCTTCTTACCGTGATCAGCCGCGCCTGATACGACGTAGCCCTCTAGCTTCTCCGCCAAGTGTCTTGCGTCAATTCGAACTACGTTCCGCAAGAAGCATGAAGTCTTTCGTGACGCGTCGACCCTCACAAATCGCTGCTGGCGAACGCTTCCGCGCGTGATGACAAGGAGCGTCTCGACTCCGTGCTGCTGCCTGAGGCGCTGAAGCTGTGGGATCATAGATCGTGTTAGGGATATTCATTGTCGACACTTTGACCAAGGGACGCGCAAAGGACACCCACTGCATCCATTATCTGGCCACTCGCTTCAGCAAGCGAATTAAGCGATGCGGAATTGGACTCTGGAGAAGCCTCGGGATGGGATTGGACCATTCCAGAAGAGTGTGGAGGGACGGAGCCGTGTTGAATGGGTGTGAGACTGCCCATCAACGTCATGCTAAAAACAATCTCTGAAGTTCTAGAGCGCCTTCCGCAAGAAGCAACTGATTTGTGTGATATGATGGCCTTCGTTGCGTTTGTCAGTGTCAGAAGCAATGCAACGACTAAATAATAAACTGACAAAAAATTGACGTCAGCACACCCAGATGATCGCGGTGAAGGGCGGATAGAAGAAAGCTGATCATTCGGTCAACGCACCTCGGCGAAATGGTCAACCCAGTTTCCTACTCGTTGTCGTGAGGGGCGCCTGAAGTCTGCTGGCTTTAAGAAATTCCTAGATTGCGGAGGAAGCGGAGGTTGGCTGTTCGAAAGAGATCAAAAGAAGGTATACTATTGTCCACGGTTAACGCAAAGGGAAACTTGACGGCGGCGATGCAACGACTCCTCTTATATTGGATCGCATCTAGGAAGAAAAAAGCCAAAAGGTGCTCTGAAGCCGATCGCGTTACCGTAAGTCGCCACGCGGAAGAACGGCCATGTGCGAATGATAGACATCTGACAAATGTTGAGGTGGATACGAATTCTAATACTAGCGTCTGCCGAGGACACCTAATTCAATAAAACCAGAAAACCCAATTGCCAATCTTGCGGATGCATTGTAATCCGAAGGCTGAGGGAAGAAAATGGAAGATGGACGAAGAACGGTTGCAACTCGGGTCCACGCCAACAGGTATAAACATATAAACATGCTGAAACTGTCATAAAGGGCAGTCCCTGATCGCTCTGTTCCAAGATCCATCAGATTTCAGCTAGAGGGAGTCAAGTACTCACAGCGGACACTTGAAGTCTACGTTCAGTCCGGATTCTCGAGGCTCTGAAACCGGAGATATCGTTAGTCGCCGCCTCCTGGCTCCAGCTCCTTGCTCTAGCTTCTTTATGTAACCGCGGCCGTTATTTTTGACATAAGATGCCGAAGACAGTATGCATGTGCTGTAAGTCAGCGTCTTTTCTTGAGATCGAGGGTCACGCTCGGACGTGCTATGTCGTGACGGCAAGTTAGGAAGGTGATCCCATCTCCGAGCCCGTTGGAACGGCTAGTCGCTCTTGGACAACCGGTTTTTCCACGAGTTGGCAAGGTGAACCTATCAGGGCGTAGCCCATGTGAACTTAGTGGGTTAGGAAAGGCTTGGGTGGAGTCTGCGCGCTTTCTATTGCCCCACCTCGATCATTATCACGACACAAATGCGATCCTTGAAGAGCGCTCGCTCCCTGTACCAACTCAGCGACGGATGAAGATGCCCGAGCTTTTTGAAATTTAGCAGGTATTAATTTGCATTAGAAAGGAGATATACCACACTGAAACATGGAGAATTGAAAGCATATGGCCACAGTGTCTGGTACTTCATCCCTTAAGCAAGACAATGTTCGCCGGTTTGGCGCTAACCCATCAAATAGGCAGCCGCGCGGAGGTAACATTTTCCTTTAAGAGATGAACGACATTGTTCGCATCAAATTCTCGGGGAGAAGCACGAGACGACAAATAATCAGAAACCAGAGACGCCCTACCTCAGGCTTGGAGCACGCAAGTTGTGGCGATGATATCCTTCTATACATTCGCCTAGTTCATGATGGCACTCATGAAAAGGCCTGCCGACGTCAACAACTAATTTAGGGATTGAGTTTGCGCTTCGGTCTATGAAATCAGTGTCGACATACAGCGTTTTGTCTCTTGTTCGAATCAAATCGTGCTAACCCCAATTTCGACAAGCGAGATAGGCATGATCTGCGCAGAAGTGTTCGAACTTTCCTTCTTTCTGAGGCAGCATGAGCGCATTCAACTGGTGCTCAAGAGTGTACTTGACACCGGGTTCTAATCATACGGGTTGACAGACGTCGATCCTCTCGCTGGCCTCAACGGCGATTCAATTCCTCAGTTGGCGTGACGAATTAGGTCCGAGAAGCTAAGGGAGTCGATGAGCCAGTGGGAAAGCTTAAAATAAGGACTGACTTTCTACTTACCCTGGCAATGTTCTCTATCATTCCGACCTGAAATAACCGCGTCATATAAACGAAGCAAGCGTTGAACTCGGGAGACACCTCTGAGGGAAGCGCACGACCGATCCAAAGATCAGCTATCACACGAAATGACTCGTTATATGGCTCTGCTGAGAAACACATACGATTCAACCGCGTGATGTAAGTTCTACAAGGCCAACATGGCATCGATTTTGTCACCTATTGCTCTTAAGCAATAGTTGAAACGACCTGAAGATGAGAATCTACGGCTTAAAAGCGACTCAACCGTAACTGGATTGGGCACCTGAAAAGGCAGACAGACCGACATTGTATGCCAAGGTGGACGAGAAGCTCTGCACATACAGCATATCCATGGCACTCACATCATTCGACTATGCTCTGTGTAACGATAGTCATAGCTGAAACGGATAACTGATGGGATGAATAAACCAAGGGCCTGAAAAACTGAGACGCAAAGCAGTGAGATGCAGTACCTACACGGCTGAATTTATTATCGAGCGGGCGGAAGCCATCCTGCAAATAGCGTCCGACACCTAGTCCGAAAGCGGCAATGCGAAGACAGATTCGAATTCGTAACCACTTACCTGGTAAATTGGAAGAAAGAAAAGACCTAGATATGACTTACAGTCTTCTATAAGCACTGCAATTCATTTCTGTAGCGTTTTCTGCCCGTGATCGTAGAGTATTGGGGATATTTGCTGAGGAGTTGGAGCGGGACTGCCTATTCGGACTTTGCCGGGACCTAAGGCGAACCAAACTTTGCTCGTGTTACCGCCACCAAGTCGTTCTCGATGGCGCATGATCAGCCATGCTTCACGTTACGAAGTGTCGTCCGATCCCCGGAGTCTAGTGCCTGGTTAGTATATGGTATGTGCAGAAGTTACCTGACTGGGTCGCTACGTTGCAGATCCCGACATCCGAATGCATGATTTCTTTTTTTTTTTTTCCAGGTAACTTCTGTCGTACTGACAGTGACCGACAGATGTGCCGATACTACTCTAAATTCTACATCTGCTCCACGCACAATCAACAGATCTTGGCATTTTAATGCATTCGGGCATTCGGGACCTGATCCCCACATCGATTCGAGACCAGTGAACCCATATCGAAAGGGAAGGAAATTTGAGTCTAGACTCAGAAGGTAATTTTCGCGAAAGTACGGAACGTATTGAGTAGCCTGTCCAGAAGGAAAGTTCAACCTTCCTCCCTTCGTCGCCCTCATGCAATTATTTTGATGGTTGACCTCTGTATTCTGAAGGCCGGTCGACATGATCACCGTTTTACATCAGGTTCAAGCTTATCCACAAAGAGTAAAATCAACTGACTACAACTCGCCTCCGGGCAACTACCATCAGGTGCGTACTAAGCAATGAAAGTTATTTTTGAATCTGTTGATTTTTAGATGCATCGAGGCAAAAAAAACATATGATCTATCTTGCTGTTTGGATGCGTCTTGAGAACAGACAGCATGCCGAGGAATACAATTCTTCGACGTGCCTTTAGCCGACGGCCAATGAGGTTCACATATAAGTGGACATCGACGGATTCAAGAGCCATTTTTTAGCCCGTCACGGGCCGCGACAGACAGCGAAAGCTCCATGGAGGAAACGAAGACATGTACGAAACTGCTTCGTCGGAATTTACATCACCGCAGGCGTCTGATCAGCAGTTCTGGCTTATCAGCATTGCCCCAGTTGCATCAAGCCCCGATTTCAATGTGTTCACGTACGTTCAGATCGCAACAGAGGGGTGGTGGTCGTGAATCAACCCCTCCCTTCGCCTTTCTTGATTATTCGGTTGACACTTCCTGTCAGCGACGACGCGTTTCGTTGCTGTTTGCCAAGCGTACCGGGCACCGCCCCCTCAGCACGTCCGCATCTCTTGCTATTGACCTGCCATCGGCTAACACTCAGCCGGCTTTGATGATGGCTTGTTATCTGACGGCCACTACAAAGACCCATGAGGAGCAGGAAGGGCATTCCTAATTAGACATTAGCTGGTGTCGTTCTTGCCGCCTCGGCATCAAGGTATGGCGCGAATTTGGCCCGGTCTTGAGATAACTGGAGATACATTCCTTTATTCGTTGAATGCGTTCTTCTATTGATGCGTTTCAACAGGCCATAATTGTTAACAGGGATAGTGAATAGCTGGAAGTGTTCTTGGGCACACTTCTACAA
Organism: Macrocybe indica; assembly: GCA_030407095.1. NCBI lineage: Eukaryota > Fungi > Basidiomycota > Agaricomycetes > Agaricales > Callistosporiaceae > Macrocybe > Macrocybe indica. Next base: position 2,492,575 of record JARFTL010000005.1, read on the forward strand.
CCCTGGAGCATAACTACAAACGTCCTCAACGTGGCAGCACCAGTAATCCAAAGCGAGGCCGATTCGGACGCTGATTGCTGCTCACACGTTAATTGACTCTATTTCTCTACCTCTTCGGACTGTCCACATGTATAGGTAGCTACGCGCTACAGGATACCCTCGTGCTTTGAGTGGCAAAAATGCCAAATTAGGTTTGAACAGGTGTTTGACTTGTTGGACGGGCTCTGGTGGATGGGGATGTTATCAGCGGTGATTCATAATTGCCGGGGTGGATGCCTCTTGGACTCTACGTAGCATCCTTCAACGAATACACCTTCGTAGCACTGTCATTTCCGATGGAGGCTCATGACTCAGCATCGGCCGTATTCAAAAGGCTCCCCAGAGTACAGGTGTTACGTTCAGCAATAGCCTTCGGCATGAACATCGTTCAAATTCGTTACCGGCAAATACGCAATACGAAAGGAGAACTAGACTGGATAAAAATATGAGGGGATCTCTAATAGGAGGAAAGAATCAAAGTCCCTTATGCAAGCTGCGCGTATCTATCGGACAAATGATGTAAAGTCATAGTGACGACAACTGCCAGGGTCCAAATCGCAACAAGCCATACCCACCACGGCGTCAAGCGTCGTGGTTCGCCGTCCAAAGGCTTGGGTGGTGGAGACTTGGTCTTGGGTAAGAGAACGATTGTTCTTTCCTTCAGAACTCGAAGGCCATCTTTCCCAAAGTATCGTTCGCTCTATCAAAAGGCATAAACAGGCCTGCTATTCGTTATTGCTAGGACTGACCTCGAAGCTCCATTGATCGTTAGCTCTGACCCAGTTTCCGAGGGCGTTCGCGTATGCTGCTGTTTCTTTAGTGACTTGTGGGTCGGGGAAGGTAGGGACCTTCTTATAATCTTCCAGGAATTTGTCCACCAACTCGTCGTGCAATCGACCGATCCAGTCGAGTGCGCCTTGAACGTCAAGATTTAACTGATTCATAACGATGGTAACCAAGTTATGGCCATCATCTCCACGACTCTGCCTGAGCCTCCTGTCAGATAGGTGAATCGTAACGCACAATGTTTGCTTACTCGATATTGTAGGAAACCAGATCATTTCCAATGCAAAGCATATCGATACAGGAAGCCGTCAAGCTCTTGATTATGGGGTGATCTTGCACGTATTGAGGAAGATTCATATGAATCTCGTTGATAGCAAACGATGGCTTCGCTCCGATGGTGTCACGCCTAATAGCGAAGTAGCTTTCAATGTCCCGGATGTAATGCTGGTCCCGGTCGGCTGATTGTTGAACAACGGAGTCAGTGTACAATTGGAAGGTGTCAATGAAACGCTTTTGGGCGATCGGGGTAGCTGTCTTGATAGCGTTCAACCAATATCTCAAGAGTGGGCACTTAGAACGCCGACGTAATGCAATCGACTATGGACTTACTGCCTAGTGACCTCGCCGCCAATCCATTCCCCTTTAGGTCGAGGTTTGTGAGGATTCCTCAGGGCATCCATGATGGCATCGGCCTGCTTTCTTGTTTCCTTTGCGTCGGAGACGTCTGACCATTCGTCAAAGACGAAAAAAAGGTTCATCAGGTCGCAACCGACTCGGTTGCCATCTTTGCAAAGATCAGTTGACTGAATGAATGTGGTGAGACGAAATCGATGGACCTTTATTCAAGCGTGAGAAGGCCATTGAAGCTAATAAGTCTGCATCGGAACGTCAGTGGAATGAGCGAAGAGAAAGCCAGCGTTCCAACACACTGAAATCGCATTTATTGAAGGCCTTCTGGGCTCTTGGACTGAAGGCACGAAAGCTCTCGCACCACGCCGACGATTCCTTCTTGCATTCAGCGTAGTAAGGGTTTATGTCTCGTGGCCAAGGCCAGTTGCGTAGCGTATCTGGAATGTAGATGACTTGAGGAGTCTCTTTGGCTGTCATCTTCTCAGTAAAACGGTAGAAGCTGATAAGAAGATGGTACGCCCTCGCCAAGGCATATCCCTTTAAATCGGATAAACTCCTTTGAGTCCCTGTCAGCAATTCTCCATGGACTGCAAGAAATTTCCGAAGCTACCATTGGTGTCGTTGATACCCTGTATCATGCTGAGCTTTTCGTCACTTTGCAAGGTAGTAATACCATTTGTGGAAGTTCTCCGAAAGAACAATTTGAATCGGGTGTTTGATCGTGATCGACTCAAGCAGACTGTCGCATGGTCTTCCCTTCCTCCCGATATCAAACCTCGGTTTATAGGCCCCAGATTTGGTTTGTGCCGAAAGTCGAGGCTAAGACTTCGGCCTCTGAAGTTAGCGGATACAAGATGGGCGGGAAAGATCATGTAATGGGCAAGCGCACCTACAAGACCGAGTGCAGCATTCAAAGAGTTGACAACGAGCCGGAGTAAGTGGTTGATGATCAGAGTCTGCACAATACCCTGCAAGGTTTGAACATTGGCAAAGAGCACAACAAAGACCCTAATGGCAGGTAGACGTTGACTTTACGGTTTTGGATAGCTTCAGGGTGCTCACCTTTAATTATCGAGCGCTGTGGGCAGGATCGCCACACATTTCTCCCTCCTTTCAACCTGGCGCACAATGACTCAGTGCTTGCCCTTCAGCACCTCATAACTTTCCACGTCATTCGGCCCAACTGCCCTTTATGGATCAACGTTGGTCGCTCGCAAAGCCACATGAACGATGAACTGTATTCGAGCTCGCGAAGGAGTCTCCCGCCGCGTCCCGGATAGGCACTAGTCTCGGAACTATACCTTTCATCTGCAGCTGTGACCGTTGTTTGCTGTATAGAAAAATCTCTATTGCAAGTTCTCGTGTGGAATCCATCATCTGGTGGCATTACCTTCACCCGCCTTCAGGCTAAATCACGCACTTCAATATAGCCGGACAACTTCTTATCGTGCTGAACCCGCGCAAGGGTCCGGCTGATTTTCTAGATCGCCGAGCAAACAACACCTCCGGTAGGCTTTGATTGTGGCATCGGTCATTATGTCCGGTGGTTTATTCGTGTCCTTCTTTCACTACCAGGATGGTGAGTTTGATCATGTGCGTGCCGCTACGACTATCGTATTCAAGGATTGAACAGAACCAGGCGGGAAACATCAATGCATACGGTCAAGTGATACTCACTGTCCACCTGGCCTGAATGCCGCTAAGTACCTGCAACAACGAGCAAGTCACCTGTGCAGAGGGGTGGCACCCAGCACCATGTCAATCGTGTGACGGGTCAAATCTTCAGTTTGCATGATCGACTGCGGTATTCGATTGACAGGAGTAGCAACGTGCAGGACGCATCGTCTAGGATTCTTACGTGGGATTCTGCATTCTGGCATGGTGAGAAATAATAGCGCCATATGGAAGTGAAATCCTACTGATCGCATTTTCCGCCGACAAGTTTGCGAGAGGTGAAAACGCGTGAAACAGGAGCCTACGAAAGGACTGGGATATGTTCCTTAAGCTTGTCCAGGGACGTTCGAGAATGATTGGTGAGAAAAGCTCCGGTAAAATTTTCGAACTTCGTCGGAAAATTGACCGGGACCCGTCAATCCTAAAGCCAGGAAGGCAGGAATGGACAAGGTAGATGGCGGCAAATACACGATATCGGCCGCAACGATCCGTCAGACATTGGACGTCTGGACAAGCAGACACGACGCCGTACGCAGCGGTTCCGCATTTCGGGATTGACGACGTCTGATTAGCGTTCGCAGGCGCAGAGGCTACGTCTAGAACCCTTGCTCGGAGACGCTGGTTAGGGTCGTGCGTTCCGAGGGTCGGAAAGAGGGAGACAGGAGATCGACAGGGTTATGGGTCGAGACCGGCGTCCGACCATCAGCGACTCTGAGAAGGTAGCATATGCATCCGGGAAATGATGAAGGGGAGTAACCAGACGGCACGCCGTGCTCAGTCCCATAGACCTTCTCAGAACCTCGGTGAATCGCTACATCGGAATCGATGGATCAGTAGACCTCCATCTCCGACGCATGGAGGTTCCGAGACGTCGCATTGCTTAAGTAAGCGTGGCTAATGCGGTAAGCGGTTGGGAGGAGGGAAACTACATACTCACTGGTTCCATGTTGATCGCAAACGTTTGGGGCGTGAATCGAAATCCCAAGTGGACGGATGTCGAACACTTCGGTGTGGTATGGCATCCTACGAGGACAGGGGCTGGCCGACACAAAGGAAGGTTATGTCACGTTCGGGCTTCGACCAAGGATTTTTGTCGGAAGACACATGCATACGGGGAAACCCACCCATTAATCACTGCAGTCGACCGATTCAAGATTCCTGAAAGGAATGGGGGTGTTTGTGCATGCGAACGAGGGCTTTTTGGCCTGGCCAAGTAGAAAGACATACCCCATTTCAGCACCTAGGGCAAGGAATTGCAAATTCGTTTGTGTACCTTCCTGTCCCGTAGGCATGATGATCGACGTGATTGGATGCTTCGGGGCCAGGTGCGCTGATATCGTCTGGAATAAGCTGCCTCACATCTCCGTTCACGAAAGCGCAAGACCACCGTATCTCCATGCACACCAAACCCGAGTAATCGAAGAATAGGAAAGTTCGGGCAGAAAATTTCGCTTTGGGAGCGTGGATACGGTGTCGCATATGCAGTAAGATAGGAAGAACAGCAACAAAATAATACAGGATGCAAGGATGCTGATAAGGATCTTTGTATGAGAAAATTCAAAGAGGCAAGTGGTTTCTCACGACTGGTCAATTGTTTTGGTCCGCAGACCTCGAGCGCCACGATGTCCATGCACGCTGAGTCAACTAAACGCCACAACGCTCATACCCACTCAGAAATGCCAATATCATACGCGGATGATGTGTCGCGAAGTTCGATGTGTGATGACCCACATAACTCGTGATAGTGGAACTTCTGAACTGATACTGAGTGAAGTCACTCTGAGAAAATACTACACGAATGTCAGAGAAGAAGTCTCCGCGATGGACGGATGGTCCCAGAACAGATTGTACCAAGGAAGCATGATTTGTTCGAAAAAAAAAACCGTAGCCGGCCTCTCATTTGGTCTCCATTTCCACAGATTTCACTCCCCAGAAGCTCCAATTCACTGTCACCAACTGTAGCGCAACTCCTCGCTTTACTATGGCATTCCGCGGATAATCCGGCCTGACGAGTTACTTCCCAAACCCTGCTTCCACTAATTGATTCCGTTTGAATGCGTGTGCAAGCCTGAGGAGCCTGCCAGTGGGCGCTGGTTAGTATGACTATGTCCGGATTTCGTGTCTCCGATTCTCATGGACATCAACAGTTTGGTGCTACTTGACAATTTTGTCGGCGATGCTCTGGCTCTGACTCCAATCGCTACTGAGCCAGAACCTCCCTCGGATGAGCAGGGGCGTAATTTTTTCAAGCATTAGAATTTCTCTGTCCTACGCTGCTTAGTCCCAGGAAGCGCAGATCGGCGAGTGAGGCAACGTTTTTCCCGAAGAACGAATTCCCCGTATTGTGCTTGTCAACTTAAGGATGACCCGGTGTGTTTTCCCGTTTGCGGCACCTAAACCTATTGACTCTTATTCCACGTCTATCTCACCCAAGCCCGGACTCCAGGCTTGAGGCATTGTATCGGCTTTGTGATGCGAAAAGGTAATGTGATGTGTCATGGACGTGATCAAGGGGATTGGAAAACTAATCTGATAACTGTCCGTTCATTTTCAAGGCTAGTTTCTGTGGTCGACAAGAATAACTCGTCGCCGCATACGCTCTGCGGCATCCCCTTTCCGGGTTATCTTAAGAACACCTTCGGATCACAATCGAAGCTGTGCGCCTGTGTTGCACCCGTTTCTTCTCCATCACGAACTGTGGGGCTCACATTTCTTCGACGTCGAGGACCGTTGTGCTTTTAGCGTGGGACTGAACGAGTGCCAAGTCACCTTTGTACCGGCGATCTTCTTAGAACCATAGAGACCATATATCCAAGCCGTAAATCTGGGTCTCGTGGATGGTTTAGAGGGCTTCGTGAACCGGTACGATCAATATCCCAATGTCACGGGCCAGGTATGCCGCTTCATAAAGCAACCCAGGAATCACTAACAAACTTAAGATGCGCAGTCGACATTCAGCCGTCCGAGCTGCAAATCTTTTTGGCACACTTCCTGTTCTACTCTTTCATATTTTGTTCGTTAGCGGCTGTAGAATGCGAATGATTTTTTTCTGACCTGTGATTGCCATGAGTCGGCTTGTGCGGGCGGGCCGACGATTACCTGGACTGGGAAGTGCATCTTATCCGACTCTTGATAGTTTCGGGATGCGCCGGACTGCGAGACTTTTGTTCTTCCGATTTTCTTCGATCTCGAAGCTAATGGCCGTGTTGAGGCGCCGAAAATCTCAGTCAAGACAGGCACAACGTATGACGAACGCGGCACGTCTATAGGGAGTGTTGCGGCTATCGATGCTTGGTGTGCTAGAAGTTCATCTTGTAGGGTATGACTGACTGTCTGGTTCTTGGATTACAGCGAATCTGCTCCATAGCGTTGAAAGGTTTTAACAAGACGAATCCTCGCGGACATTTTCGATGCATAGTCTCGCCGTCTTACAGCCTAGCATATCACCCCTACAGGGCGTGGCGCCACCTCGACCAGATCACGGTTGGCCAGGCATGTGATCTGGAGTTTTCAGCACCTTCAAAGTTCGTTGTCAACTTCATCGCACTCCAAATCGTCAACAATGTCTGCTATTCACAACGCCCTTGTTCATATTCTGCAAACCCGCCTAATGCTTCACTATGTATTATACCCCGTTGTCACTCTGGAACGCAAGTCCTGGGACCCCAGGATATCGGCCGATCGACCTATCCCGCCCGTCCCGCCGAGCCATCCTTTGGCTGTTTCGACCTTCATACCTCTCTGGATCTGTGGTTTGGTATGTGTCCTCGGTTTTGGCCTCGTTCTGGCTGTTTCTTGTCACTGGTTCTGGCCGCCTTGCTCCAAGCAAAGCAACGAGAACCGAGCACAAACTCCTGCCACGTCCAAATTACCTCCAAGTTATCCCAATCAATCCCCATTCCTGCCGGACGGGAACGATTCCATGTTGATACGGACTGCAGAGAAAGGACTATCTGACATTTTCGAAGCCTCGCCTTGGGTTTTGCCGCTTGGCGTTGCATCATTTCTCTTTGGTTTCGCTTATGCCGACTTCCTCGAAGGCTTTCATAGTCGTTTCGCCAGGCCGATCGCTCGCCGCTTTATTGAGCAAGTGTCAATTGTATTTTTTCACTGTCTTTCGCTTTGCGATTCAATAGACTCTTGCATCCGTGTCCTCTTGGCGATCCTGTGGCAAGGAGACGACAGAAGAGATGCTTTTACACCGGCTGAGGTGGTTCTGACTTCATATCAAACCTTCTCCAACGATGACGATAGCGCGATTGGGAAGTTACCTCCACCTGAGGACGCTCAACGTATCGCCGCCTCAGATTTTAAATCCTTTCTTGAAGCGCCACATGGGTCGTTCTCCGCTTGTAGTGCTGCGCTGCGCGGAGCATTGCTGAGGGTTTTGCCCTTTCTCGACCACCCTTGGGTTTCCGGTGTTGGACGAGGCTTAGTGTACTGGTTTATCTGGTTTTGCGTCCTCTTGCGCCGATCTGTGCGATCTTCATATAATCCAAGGTCGGTTACTTCGGAAGAACACGAAGGCAATCTTAGACCTGACGCGGATGGACGCGGTGCCCAAAATAATCAATCCAGTGCCGGCAACCAAGCCTTCCAAGATTCGAAACCAAAAGATGAAGACCGGGGTGTAAGCAACGATGGTGCTGGGAATGGTATTTCTTCCCTCTCTTTGACCATGCCTCTCTGTTTACCCAACGACTGACCAAGAAGCCATAGGCTGTTGTTCCCGAAGCAAACCTCCGTCCGAGTCTGGCTCTGACATTCAAGCAATCCCTCCTACAACTCATGATCTAAGGTGGGGAGAGAATCGCGCAACGTCACCGCCTTTGAAGCCTGGTTTGAAAACCCAGGGAAGACCTTCGTCTCGCTTTGGCCCTCCCTCCACATCACCTGTCGCTCAATCGGTTGCCGATTCGGTTCCTCAACTACCCACTATAAGGTCGTCTACCTCGAAGGGCGTTTTGCCTGTGATCTGTCGCAGTTGCGCTCTCAAGAGCTCCCGCAATGCTCCATCCGTGAATGTGCCTCAGCAGCAATTGAAGCCACAGGATCTGCAGGATGCGCATCTTCCCGTTGTCGAGGCACAAGCAACGAAGGATGCGAAGGACGACAAATCCGTGCTCGAGGTGCCGACTAGCAAGGGGACTCCGGCCGTTGATATGCTTCCTCCCGCGCAGCCACCGCGCGAATCTGACCAACCCACCCCTGGTGTGCAACCTTCAACGAGCCTAGAGCCGAGCGAATTGACCATGCCAAAGGACAAGGGGGCATTGCCTACTGATGTGCGAGTCAAACAGTCTTCTCGTTCCAGTTCAGAAGTACAAACGCCCAATGATTCTGTTGATGGAAGAGTCGCGTCCGAATCAGCGGGCCTAAAGAGCAACAAGCCAGTGGCTACGACATTTTCGACCGAGCATGATACGCGGGAGATGGATATGCCATCTACGAGAAACCCAAACGCGGGCAAATCAGCGCTCGCTGTGCCGGACAACTGCAAGCACACCCCGCCCGCGAACGTGCTTCAACACGAACAACCACGAGAGCACGCTCTTCCTGCCACCGAGGCCCAGCGACCCAAGGACCGGAATGCGGGAAGGATTGCGTTGGGGGTTCCAAAGGCTACGACATCAGCCGCAAACGTGGTCGAGCGAGACAGACACGAGTTCGAGAGAGTGAGGCGCCAGACGGCGGAGGGCGTTCGCAAGTTGCATGATGCGAGGAATGGGCATGGGCTTAACACCGTCCCACCACCGACGAGCAGTCCTTCCTGCTTCCCTGTAAATGTGTCTTTGAGAGATTCGGGCGCTCCTAGGCCTCGCTACCGGGCTTTCAGTTCAGCCATACCTATAGTGGCTCCACCGCCTATGGCGATGCCCAGGCGGGAGACCCTTGCGCCAACGACCAACAGACCATCTGTCTCTCCCATCCCTACAGTGGATCCCGCGGCGCATAGACAACCGCAACACCCAGCGCCCCGATCAGCAACACCTATGTCAGCGCCGTCCACGAATCCAACGTCAATGTCGGTTCCGGGGCGAGAGTTTGTCCCGCGCATGCAATCGTTTTCCAACCAGGTCCACCCTGCATATGACTTAGGTGACCCGAGGCCTGCACTAGTTATCCTGCCGCCGATTCCCGTCATGGTGCCGGTCCCGACGGAGATGATGTATTATACGACACCTATGCCAGAATTCATTGGCAACCTCCCCGGTCCTACGCAGTACTATAATCGGGAAGAATATTTTGTACCCCCGAGGCACCGAGAATGGGGTCAATGAATCCTTTATCTCTAGCTTCGTGTTTTCACAACAAGCCCAGGTTATACCTACATCATCTGATTTTTTCTCAGACTTCGACATGTGTACACCGAATGTGATTTTTCATAGATCGATCCTTCTATTCCTGTCGTTCACATACTATCCGATTCGTCTAGATATGTCTCTACAAGCGCCGAAATGTATAGAAGATTCTGTGATTCGGCCCACGAGGTGAGATGTTGCCATGTCGAGTCTACAGGGACATGATATCGGTATAAGTCATCTTGTTCTCAGTTTTCCGCATCTTCACAATGTCCGCCGAATGCCGTCGTGCAGGCAGTGTGTGTGATGGGGCGGCCCTCGGCATGGGTCCTGACGAGAGCAATCTCCAATCTCCATCGGCGCTAGCACTATCAACGCCATGACCCCGTTTGGCGGTACACAATGACCAGCACATCACGGTCAACCTCCTCCCCTCACTTTGTTTGTTGGTCCCTTCCATGATAGTTCGACCCTCCGTTCGCTTCGCGGTTGAGAAGATGCCAAGAAGACTGGGTATGCTTCCGGAACTCCGTACGGGTCAGGAACGCCGCATCTGCTCTCGGAGCATTTACACACTTCATCTCGCAGCCCTTCGCCCCTATACGCATGATGGTCTCGTCACGATTGTTGAACGGAAAGATCCTTTGAAAACAAGTCAGCATTTGAGTCCAAGATCAGGACCATCATTTCTTACTGTCGGACGGTCAATGCGCCTCCATTCTTTCTCTTGTGTCGTTATTGTTGTTCTGCAATTGAGCATAGACTTGCGACCTACGTCGATTGAGGAGTACAGAGTTGCTGTGATCGTGTACAGTGGCATCGCATGGTAGCTTGTGCCGGACAGTATCTATGTACGTACGGTACAAATGGGCCTTGAAGGGAACGCAACGCCATCTGCAAGGCCGGGTATATCAAAGCCACCTAATGTTTTGGTCATGCGAGCATCGTACTGAAATCAACCAAGGAGAAAGCTCCACCCTAATCCATGAGCAGGGGATCCAGAGATGATGAAAAGCAGGGGGCATTTGTGTAATTGAGAACAAAAAATTGATAAAATATGGGGTTATTACGCTTTGGGAGCCCAGCTAAGAGCATCTTAGCATCGAATCCGGATCCAGACGCCAGGCAACCATTGCCAATGTGGTATTCGGTTCCAAGGAATGGAACATTGAAGCTAGCAGCGGTGATGCAGATCGGAGGCGGGTATATGACTTGGACTTGGATAACAGAAATCACAGGACGTCGAAGCGCGGAGTAAAGCGGATCCTGATTTCGGCGACGATAGGAGAACAAGACTTCAGCTTGGATTAACTAGACCTATGTGATCCCTCGTCATTTTCAGAGGACTCGCCGGATGCTTGCTTGCCTGGGAACTGAGAGAGAAAAAGATCCCGCTCGTGGACAGACTCTTCGGAGTCTTCACTGACTGTACTCTCCTTCGTTGTCTGCTCGTATTCAGGGTGAACGCCCCGAAAGAAATCTTGCAGCAGATCCCATTCTCGTTGTGTCGCATTCATCTCCTGGTCAATTTTCGCCCGATCAAAGTCGATGATGTAGGTGTTTCCATCCTTGTCGACCGTCAAGTTCTCCGCTCGGATGTCCCGGTGTCGAACGCCAGCATTGTGTATATCCCGCAAGGTCTGCTCGAATCCAGCACTACGATGCGATATAAATTGCTGCGAGCAAAGTGGGGTATAACCTACCGTTCGGACTCCGTGATATGATAGAAGCTAAAGCGTTTGCGATCCATTCTTTTGAGGACGGTTTCCCCTGCATCCTCCATCAAAAGTGCAATGACACCACTCTCGACGTCTTCGAATAGACCGTAGATGATTGGAATCCCTCTCACATTGGCAGACGCAAGATGTTTATAGATGCTATATTCATGGCGGATCCGTTCTTGCTGCTGCGGTCCAAACGCCAATTTCACGACCACATCGTGAGTCACAGTACTTCTGTCGGTCGCGAGGATCTTGATCGTTGCCCGATACGCGAACCCAACAGCGCCATTTGCGATTTCGGATATGAGCGTAAGAATGAAATACTGATGCGGCTGGTAGCGGTCGGACGTAGTCGGTGCTTTCCAAGTCGGGTCTGGCGCATTGTGAAGAGATTGGCCGATTCGCATCATCGCCGCGGGCGCAACTGAATTATAGCCCGCGAAACGCATTTGGAGCAATGCAAGTTCCCGCAACGCTATTTCGCCGCACAGAATCTAATCGGCTTTAGGAATCTTTAGATACATGTCATGAATATCAGATACCTGGAATGACTCCTTTTGCTTCCTCCGAGCCTCGTTTTCCGTCTCTTTCCACATGTTATACGCTCGGGTCCGTGGTCGACGTCGACTTTCGGTCGCTGAAAACGATGATTCACGTTTTCGTTTCCGACTTCTAGGTCCCTCATTCTTTTTTTCGATGTCTGCGTACTGAGAAATCCTGTTTATAACGTCTTTTAAGATTGAAACATATAGTCCGATGTGAATTTTCCCATATCCAGGATCCTTGCAGTTGGAAACGTCGATAAGGTCAGACAAAAAGAGAGTCTGGGTTTCCCGATGACGAAATCCAATTCGCTCGTAAGTTCCGCAGTTGAAAACGATAAATGTGCTGTCTCGATTGGCGGCCATCGACCAAGCCTGGTGAAATGTCAGAAGAATAGATGTAACAAACGAAGGGGCGACATACGTGTTGAATGAGCGATGATGTCGGGTCGTCAAAGAATTTGGCACTTTTTGAGGGTATCGTCACTACATTCCACTTTGGCTTCTTGAGTGGTATTTCTGTGTCGCGCTGCGTGGCTTTGCCTCTCGCTGTCTGCGTCCCGTACGTCGTACGGAGCCTCTCACTTCTGCGAACAGTCCCGACGCGGGATGCGGAGTCCGACCGATGGCGCTTGGATCGTTTCGGGGAAGATGACTCCACAAAGGCCGCCATTGGCACACCCCAGGACGTGGAAGTAGCATCCACGATACGAGGGAGCACGTTCTCCGGAGGACATCCCTTGGTGCGGCAACATTCGTAGTTGAACTGCTGGCATGCTGGATCGGCCCATTTGTCCATGTCCCTCAACGTGCTTTCTGCATCCGGCGTTAACATCTGCCAAACACCTAGCTTGGGGTAGCGTCGACAAATTTGTCGAAGAAGTTCAAAACTCGTAGATTCCAATGAGTTCCAGAACGCGGGGAAGGGATAATAGTCATAATAGTCTTTTCTGTTGACGTCGAAACAATACGAATACTCTTCGTCTCTTAACGAGAAATTGCGGTATTTGGCTGAGAAGAAGCGGAAGTGTAACATGGAATACCAATCCGGCATCCCAGGATGAAGCACCAAGGTAGAGGCGACCGACGAACAGTACGTGCCTGCCGTATGAGCATATCTATCGGCCACTCCTACTGCATCGAAGACCGGCTGGTACATGTATTCTCCCATTCTACGGCGGCCGTCTGAGGGGAAAAGCGTGCTGTACTCAATGGGAGGCAGTCGTTTTCCATTCTCTTTCACAAGGCTGATGGCCACATCGACACTCTTGGAGATGTCAACGTGTAGAGTAGGCACCAATTTGACATGTTTGAGGAACAAGGATTGATCGATGTGCTTGTCGCAGAATATGTTTGGTTTCTGGAAACTAGGAATGTCAGGAGATTCCACGTCCAAGAAAGTTCTTGATACCACGTCCATGGCAGGTATTGGGTTGTAATTGCAAAGCGATATGAATTCCTCATGCAGATCTGCCGTGTCGTCCATGGTGTCGATGGGGAGCATACCAAGAGTTATAACAAGAGGAGGGTGTCAGACCGGCTTTTGCCGATTTATTTTCGCACGGCTGGAGTTGAGTACTTATGAGTTTGAAAAGGCTTCTAAACACGGCATACGTGAATCGTGGATACTCGAGTTTCTACGCTTCGTCTAACATTTTTTTGGCATTGAAACCCTTTTCTTTTTACATGGAGTCTCAGAGTCAATAACCCCGTCGTCATCGCTAAGTTTCCAACTCGACCTGTATGGATAAGTGGTTGTTGGCAGGTCCGATGTTTTGCGCTTGTCGGGTTTTGAACAGCAGTGGGCCAAGGGGTCCGCAAGTAGTGTTGCGAGCTTGGTTTCTTCCTCCGGGTAGCACATATCCTTGTCTTTGGCAGGGTCAAGATGTTCGGCACCGGTGAAGCTGATGATGCTGGCCGAACACTTGCTTATCATCAAGTGACTGACTGAAATGTTTTTGTGCAGGATTCCGGCCCCGTGAATGCACTTCAATATACGCTTGAACTCCTCCCTGTCGAGAAATCTGAGCAATGACGCCAAATATGCATTATTGATACTCACACGTGGGTGTCAGTCAGAATATCTGGACGGTTCTGCAAGGAATGGCCTACGTCCTCCATGACGATAGATGCGAACTCTAAACAATCTTCGCCACGTGGTAAGGTCGCTTCAAACAGACCGATCATCCTCGGGACTCCAAGGACCTGTTTGTTGGCCAAAGCGATATAGATTTGGTACTCGTACCGCAGTCGCCCGACGGCGTTAGGCCCGCATGCGCTTTTGATAAGTACCTTGCCCGAGTTGGAGCCATTTGCGGTCCCTTCAAGTTTGTAGCCATCAATTTCAAGAGAGCCCAATACCGTACTTGGTCCCAGGACGGCGGTCAACGCCTTGCGAGGCAGCGTGATTTTGATGGGCGGCGCTCCATTAGAGTTGCTAGATTTCTCGAGGGTCGAGATATAGCCAGCCGGGGAAACGCGTGTATATATGGTGTTTGGCAAAAAAGGAGTGTACGACGGACTAGAAGATGCGGTGAAAACCAGAGAATCACGCGTGCCAGCATGATACATGATATACTGGAGAACTGGTAAGGTAGGATGGCACGAAAAGGTGACGACCCACTTTGTTTCTGTATTGAAGGGACATCGCTCTGAATGGGTCGTCGTTGCCTTGAGGTCTCTCAAAGGACCTCAGCCAAGCATCAGGGAATCCACGAGTTGTCAACAGATTGGCACGGCCCAAAGCATCTCGCAAAATAGCGACGTAGAGTCCAAACTGCAGCTTTACGTACTTGCATTCACTGATTTCGATGACATCCGTGATATACAGTCGCTGACTCTTGCGATCCCGTATTGCAATTATTTCAAAGTTGCCCGTATTGATTATGATGAATGTCGCATCATAATGAACGCCTTCTGCCCAAGACTACATGAAACGGTTAGCATTTCCAAGCGACGTATTCAAAGAATTACCTGCTGCCAGATGTAAATCGCTTTCTTCAAATCCGTGTCCTGACAACGGACTGATATGCGATACACCTTTTTGCCATCCCTCAGCACGCTGATACAGACCGGTTCATCAACATCGAAACCCATTTTATTCCCAGTGGTCCGATGTTTTCCCTTCATAGAACCTTGTCCGATAGCACAATTCGGTGCATCGCAGCGTTGCCAAGGAAACGGTTTACCCAGGAAAGCGGACACCATCGCCCTCATAACAGATTCGCCACCAGCTTTAAGGTTCTTGAATTCCCAGATGGCCAAAGCCGGGAAGCGTTCCTCTACAACCCTAAGCTCGTCTGACAATTTAGCGTCATCTTTGCTTGGCATTGCTAGCGACAAGTAAGCGTCTGGAACGGCAACGCCTACGTCCTTTGATCCAGTTCGGAGGTTCCTTTGCCAAACGAGATGGTCAGTGTGCCATTCGGGATGTTGTAGCTCCAGTGCAGCAGCCAGGACCGTACAGATCTGTGCGTACGTCCTGCCATAAGCATCAGTAAGGGTAGTCTCGTCAACTATTTTGTCAGCAGTCTTGAGGAGTTTATTGAGCAAATCATCGCGAGAAGGAGGACGAGTGGTAGAAGGCGGTAGCTTGCCAGAATCTCTAGCATCTAGATAAGAAGCTTCCGCAATCTCTAGCAAGTCGTCCACGATCGACGGGCAATACACGATTTCACGTAGGATCAAGTCATCGGCTAGGTGTAGGTCGTATGGGGCAGGTGGTCGTGTACCGTCGGAAGTAGTGTGATTTTCCCCAAGGTGAAGTGGAGGCGGTATAAATTCGAACAGCTGTTCTACAGCATGACATGCCTGGTTCAATTCCGACGATGATGGAGAGGGAGTTCCTTTGGATGCGCTAGTCTGTGAGTAATCAGAACAAGCAGACATCGGGATAAGAGAGAGAATAAATGGTTCTTGAAGAAAAACGTGAAAGAGCGGGAAAATGGGGATGGACGTAGCATGTCCGCGCGTGCCTTTTAAGCTTTTTGCTCATCTAAATAAACATTTGGAAGTTACAGGCTGTAGGGCATTGGCCGTTAGAACAAAAACGACAGAGAGTTACAAAGAACATACAATCAGAATCATGGTTCGACATCAAATTCGACGACAAGCTCTCTAGGAAGATTGCATCTATTTGGCCATATTTGTATCAATGAGAGATCGCAAGACAAAAAGCAGGGCCCAATTATGGACCTACAACAGACAATAAACCGCCCCCTGTTGAGGAAAGTGGTCCGTCAGTTGCTTGGAAACGATGCAGCGTATGCAATGACGCTTTCTTCGCCATTGTGATGAGATGAAATTTGGCAGACTCTGCTTTTGTTCATTTCTTGGATGTGTTGTCCTGCACATTCTTCTGCGGCTATGAGCATATGTTGTACTATATGTCAGTTTTCATATCGGGTTTACAGAACAACGAAGACGCATTCGTGTCAGAAACATGTCGGATAAAACAACTACAAGGGAAGGCTGTTCTACCACAGCCTCCCCGGAGCGTGCGTCTGAACCTCTGTTTGATGCGCCCAATGGCCGCTTGGGATATCTAGTTGCTACGTAAGAGGAGTCTTGGGCAAATGGTTGTTTTCGTCGAAATTCCGAGTACTCGCTCGCAAACGGCATGGCACTACTCAATTTTCAACAACAGCAAGGCGCACATACGAAAGGTTTGGCCGTCTAGGCCGATGTCATGCCAAATGCCTAGTTTGTAAATTCCACACGCGCAGCTTTCGTTGTGCAACTTTGGTAGGAGTGTTGGCTCGACTGGACTATTCAGAAAAACAGGAAACCAGTCGCGCAATTGTGGTCGGGTGGTCGGACCGCCGTCTCAGTTCCTTCCTGTCCTCCGAACGGAATATCCACTGTGTAGTGGACAAAGGTTTATATTTCATATACCAGAGACACGCACAATACAGGCATACCAGCACTCCGCTATCCTTCATTCAACATGAAAACTCCACTAGGCGAATGGTTACACAATTGTCATCGCCAAAGTCTGCTATCATAAGACGACCCGAGTCATCATCATACCGCATGTCCGGGCGGAGGGATAGTGGTGTGATGTCGCTGCGGTCTATCCAGCGCCATACCGGAGTCGTAATTCCACTATGCGATTCGGTCTCCGATCTGCCAGAAAGTTCGTCGCTAGCGTAGAATATGCAGCAGAATGCAGGCCCCTCGGTCCGGTGGGGAAATTGAACGATAGCACCTTGGAGGGTGACACAGCAGGTTTGAAAGCCCCAACGTACCATATACCGTGAGAAATAGGAAGGGGCCGGATGGACAGTGGAAAACGTCAACCCGCTCACACCACCTTCATCTGGAATGCCGATCTCAAAGATGCCACGCGCGGTGCAAGTCAGCATTCTGGTTCTGTCACGCTCAATGAGGACGGGTAAATGCTTGCACCAGGTTAATCCATCAGTCTCGAACTCCGAGGTTAACGTGGCTTGCTGATTGGCAACCGTCGGCAAGGATTGCTTCGGAATGTTCTCGAGGGTCGGAAATTTCGAAATGACGGTGAAGTGTGTGGTGCGAAATAACAACCGGTTGCCCGGGAGAAGATGTACATCCGTCTGCATCAGGCAGAGCAAAATAAGACACAGAGACAATAAGGACGGGCAGTACTGCAACATACCACGTGCGGCACAAACAACTTAACGTTGACAAGTGCTCCACAGAGGTGAGTAGGCGTTGATTCCATCCAGTTGATTATGAAGAAAGGCAAGCAATTAAAATGGTACTTCGGGAAATTGCTCAATCCCAAACCGGGAGCGACCGGAACAATGACATATTCGTTGAGGAGGAAGTCTGCATCGTCACGATTGCGTTCGGCGTCGAACACTAATTGAGATGAGCAAAAGGGAAGGACAATAGTCTTTAGATGCTGTGCGCTAAGCTCTGCATCGCGACCATGCCCAACAAGACATACTTTCCAGATTTGCAGGATAGACACAGATGTTATGTCTGCGACACGACCTGTCAGGGTCAGTCTGAGCAAGAGAAGACGGCGTTTAGTGATGGGCGTGAACGCGGGTTGTTGATCTTACCTCGTGCAAAGGTTGAACTGGAGAGTGGACACGTTTGATGCATCGCTTACTATGTCGATACATAGTCGCTCAATTTCGAGGGTATTATTGTAGGGTATGGAAAACCCTAGGACGTTGGTATGAAGCCCTGCAATGTCGTCCTGCAGGAGGGGCGTGGGGTCACAAAGCTTCCGGTGTTGTATGGTCGCCGCATTCAGGTCGCAGTACTGCACACTGCGCGAATCTTCCGTGATGGACAACAGCCACCGCCCACCGGGTACCAAAATAATCGAAACGGGCATTGCAGGTAGACAAAATTTGTGCCTATTTCGCATACGCGTTTTTCTTGGCTCGTTCCATAACTTGATCTGTCGATAACGCGTGACGACGAGCTCCTCTAGCTCCTCGGCTGAGTACGAGTTGAGAGGTTCTTCGAGCCGTGCGGGGAGGACGAGCAGTCGCGAATAGCACGTATGGTACAAATTCATCCACAGAATAAGTTTCTTAGTGATTGCGCACATTGTCTTCGACACCTATGGTAACGTCCCTGAGTGATACGGGATTAGAAAGTGCATTGGGTGAGCACTGACCTGACGGATTGTCAAGACATCTTCAATGCTCAAGTGATTCAAGACGAGTAGGGTGAGTTCAGGAGGCAAAGGCAAAGAGAAGCTGTTCATCTCTACTGAAGAGACTGCACAGAACGGTGCAGAGATTGGGCCCATTTTCTAACAAGTTCAGGTTAGAGAAGTTGGAACGCGAGGCCATTGTCCAGTCCACATTGTCACGTGGTGGCGACCGCGGGAATTGATTAGACTCGAAAAAGGGGCTTTGCCCATTTTAATCGCCACTAGGGATCGCTCGTTGCTCGCGGAAAACGATTGATAACTACTCGCTATTTCAGATCTGTTACTCGGAATGTCAAGAAAATTTGACAGGTTCGAGCAGTTATCAGAAGCAAAATCGGCAGCAAGGTCAAGTACGCCCACCATCCCTCAGAATGTCTGACAGATACAGTCTCCGATTCAACAATGGCCAAAGTAGGATGGAAACGACTAGTTTCTGCGTTATGCGTGAATTGATGAAACATACAAGGTCACGGAGGTAGAAGGATTCATGTTCAAAATGGGTGGTAACATTGCACCCAACTGCCGTCCAGTCAATGAAAGCTAAGAAAGCGCAAATCACATTATAAATTTGGCGAGGTATCAAAATGTCGATCCTTCTGGTGGTTGAGGAAGCTTCCGATTGTTGAACGATGCCATTTCCCTAGTCGGTCACGAGTCATATTCTGGGATCAGTCGCGGTCGTCTGCGAGGCTTGCTCACCTTCTAATTTCGACCAGTACTGTTTCGATACTATTGTTCCTGTTCCAATTGGCTAGCACGGGAAGCTTAGAGGGGTCAACCTTGCCGTTCATCTGGTTGACGAAAGGAAGATTGACGCGGGACAGGAACTGAACCTCCGGGGGTCTGTCCGGATAATATTCGCCGCAGAATATCTTCAAGCTGTAAATGCGGTTTTCGTGCACAGTCTACGGTCGATTATGATAGAGGACTTTAGCTGCCCGTACTGAACAGGCCAGAATTGACGTTTAGTGGCAGAGACTCACATGCCCTGGGCCGATGATGGTCCCATTCCAATTGCTCATCAACATGTCGTCTCCGTCCTCCAAGCCGTACGAACATGATCCGTCGCCGATGCCCTTCTCTCCTTTCTCGAGTTCCTCGAGTAACCGAAAGTTGCGTGGAACTGATAAGATGATCAGAATCGGTCTTATGCGGAGACTTATCGCAGATGAGGTACAGACCCTTAGCCATCTATGCAGCAAGAGACGACAAACCAAAAGATATCGAACGATAGATACGAATTTGGAGAGATATCGTGGTCGTCGCCTTCGAGGACTGGCTTGGTAGCGGAAAGAGGAAACGTGACCAGCACAGCCACTGGCTGCAGGCACTGTGCTCAGCGTCGACGCTTCGCCGTCCCTCCACCATCTCCCCCGTGTGCTCGTGTATCCTAGGCTTGCTAAGCATTTAGGACCGTCAGAACGTCGAGAAGATGTTTGGAGGCGGAGCAGCCAACCCATACGATGAGCTAGTCAGTGAGTGGGGGACCTGCGCAGCCTCTTTACTTGTGATCTGGCTTTTCTGACAGGCCATCGTTCATTCCAGCCAAAGCGACGGACGAGAATCTCACAACAGAGAATTGGGAGCTCATACTGAACGTGTGTGATAAAGTGGGGGAGGACGGAACGGAGGGGTAAGGCTCACGTCGCTTCGTTATCCGAGTCGACGAAGCTCAGTCCACCGTTCATCAGGGCACGCAATGTCATCAATGCGATACTCAAACGCTTGGCGCATCGTAATCCGAACGTGCAGCTGTACGCGCTATCGCTTGCTGAATCTCTGCAGAAAAACCTCGGAATCGAGGTCCATCAAGAAATCGCTTCCAAGGCATTCACCCAGGGTTTGGAGAAACTCATCACAGATAGGGTAGCTGAGCTGGTCTATATTCGCCTTCCGCCACATCTGACCGTTTCCTCCATAGACGACGCATGAGAAAGTCCGGCGCAGGACCCTTGGTCTTATCGCAACATGGACGGCCGAATTTCAGGACAATGCGACGCTCGGAGTGATGGAAGACTGCTATAACAGTCTCAAAGCAAAGAGTAACGCCCTTCTTACCTTGCCGTATACCATGTCCCTCTGTGTTGATTCTATTATCATCGCCGATATAGACTATAAATTCGAGACACCTGAAGAAGCACCGCCTCCTACCATTGATGACGAAATCAGACGAAAAGAAGAGGAGGAGCTCCAGCGCGTTTTGGAAATGTCGATGCAGGACAAAGGTGGACGTGGTCAGTGGAGCTCTTATAGCGCCGTGTCATCTAGTGGTGTCGGTGCTTCTGGCTCGTCTTCCAGTGCAAACCGGACTCAGGTCACGTCATCTTCGACGTCAAAGCCGGCTACCGCGCCTTCCAGCTCCTCGACAGCCTACTCTGCACCCAAGTATCAGGCAGGCTATGTGCCAGCACGCACGCCTTCACCAAAGATCTCCTCTCCGCAGACCCAGGCATTCCCGACCCAAGTCCCGCCAGCGACGACGTCTGTAGACGCCGCTGAGTCGTTGGCAGCCGCGGCCCCGTCGACGCCTGCTTCGCAACTTACGATCGTCACTCGCGTCCGAGCTCTGCACACTTTTGAGCCGACTGAACCGGGAGAGTTGGCTTTTGAGAAGGGTGATATCATCAAAGTTGTCGATCGTGGCTATAAGGACTGGTGGCGTGGTCAGCTTAAAGGAAGGACCGGAATCTTCCCGGTAAACTATGTCGTACGTCTCCGTCGTTGCAATAGGTTTGGACGGGCCGAGGGCTGATGGGTTGCACTTTAGGAACCGATGCCTGAACCGACGCCTGCGGAGCTGGCTCGAGAAGCCGAACAAGAAGCCGCCGTCTTCTCCCAGGCGGTTAACGTGGAAAAGTTGTTAACGATGCTTCGATCCTTAGACCCTGCCAAGGACAATTTAGCTGACAACGAAGAAATTCAGGTGCGTGGGTCCGCCAGTGAGTGTCTTTCTTGCGAGCTTAGTAGTCGATCATAGGAACTTTATCGTTCGTGTATGGCGTTGAGACCCAAAATCGTCAAGCTCATAGATAAGTACAGTCAAAAGAGAGGTGAGTTGGGCCACATAGCATATGAATGAATTTTGTTGACTGTTTTCCTTGAAAGCCGACCTCGTTTCCATGAACGAGACATTCGTCCGCGCTCGGACAATTTTTGACAGAATGATGGAGGAAAGTTTAGCAAGACATACCGGAGGTCAGTTTGCTCATTCCGACGCGCTGTCGATACTGATGGTTGTTTTCCACGACGAGCAGTCTATGATCAGTCGGGCTACAGGCCTCCCGCATACAGACCCGATTCGCGTGGACGCGCAGGGCAGGAGTATGCTCCTTCCTCCGCTGTCGCGGGGCCCTCTTATGCATGGAACCACCCTTATGAGCAGGCGGGCTATCCTACTGCGTTCCCTGCAGCCGCGCCTGCTCCCGTCACTTCCGTTTCCCCACCCGGCCCTCAGCCATATGCGGACCCCAATGCCGCTGCTTACGCTCAGGCTCAGGCTGGCTACACCGCTCCCGGATATGTCGGCCAACAACCTAGCGTGCCATACGGCCCTCAGGGACCAACACCTTACCCGGTTCAAGTTCAACCGTTGCAACTCCAGGCTCAGGCTCCCGCTGTTCAGCCGCCAGTCCAGGCTCAAGTTCAGCCCCAGCCCCAGCCCCAGCCTCAGCCTCAGGTGCAAATGCAGGCCGTTCCGCAGCCTCAGTCCCAGCTTCAACAGTCCCCCCAACAACAGCCCACGCAGCTGCAGCAGCCACAACATCAGCCACAGAATCAGCCACAGAATCAGCCACAGAATCAGCCACAGATCCAGCAACAAACTGCTCAGTTCCAGCAGCCGCAGCCGCAGCCGCAGCAGCCTCTACAACAGCAGCAACAGCCACAGCCAACGACGGCGGCGGGAGCACAGCAACAGACTCAAGCTGCGGGCCCCCCTTATGTATATGACCCTAACGCTACGTATGCAGATCCAAACGTACAAGCTTGGGCTCAGTATTATGCAAAGGGGGGCAAGGATCCCGCCGGCTCCGTGTATTTCGTCTCTGTGCCTGGACTGACCGATGCTGCTCCCCCCGCTAGTCCTTCCGTGCCTCAGCACCAAGGTGCACAACAGCCTCAGGCGCAGACTCAAGCTCATCAGTCCATGCAACAACAACAACAGCAGCAGCAGCAGCAGCCGACCCAATACCAAGCTCAGCAAGCTCAGCCCTTTCAGCATCAGCACCAGCACTCAGTCCAGCCTCAGAGCTCCTACGGCCAGTCTACTCAGCCTCAACACGCCGCTCAAGCCTCGCTGGAGAACCTCCCCTACCCAGGTGAAAGCAATCCTGCTGAGCTTCCTTATCCAGGAGACCAGTCTGGAACCGCCCAACACCAGCACTACCAGCCTGCGCTTGCTAACGTCACGTCCTCCGATGGCCAGCTCCCTTCTCAAGCCCCTCTGACCTCCATGAACAGTTACTCGCCTAACGCCGCGCCGCTCAATTTGGCCAATCACCATGCACCGCTGAACGGCAGTCCGAACGCTGGTGCCGCCGCTACTCCCTCTTGGGTCCTGCCGAAGAGGGCCGATGCCGCGCGCGTACGCGCTTCCCAAGCCGCTAGCGGTGCACCACCTGGCTACGGCGCGCACAATCCCGACCTCACGCACCAGTTTGCTGGGATGAATGTGGCCGATTCTGAAGGAAGACTGTGATCTTGGACTTTTTGGAGACGAAGTGTACACATCTTCGAGAAAATCGACCTGATGCTCTTCCTGTTCAATTTCTTGTTTTCTGGACGATGGTTTGAGATGTCAGTAACG
This sequence comes from Macrocybe indica, assembly GCA_030407095.1. Taxonomy (NCBI): domain Eukaryota; kingdom Fungi; phylum Basidiomycota; class Agaricomycetes; order Agaricales; family Callistosporiaceae; genus Macrocybe; species Macrocybe indica. The sequence goes on from JARFTL010000005.1 coordinate 2,515,728, forward strand.
CATGGATGAGGCTGGATTCAGGTTGGATCAATAGGCTGAATGTTTATTTATTACTTTCTCTGTTCTTCTGTCGATATATGACTCGACATATTCTACGGTGTTAAGCTTTGTTTGACCTCCGTCATTGCCCAGGGCGAGTTTCACGATTCCGTCTTTTGGTGTAGCGGCGGCCCTCGAGGAATGCCATGTGTCACTCCAAAACCGTTTTAAAGACGAATAAATTCCAGGGAACGTTGATTTATTCTTAACTATGCAGGTTCCTTGGCTTGACCGCCTCTCCTTAGAGAACCCAACAGCGCCAATTCCGAAGACGCATCATGCCCTTTCAGTGAGAGCTTGTCTCTGGAGAACCCGATAGGCATGAGATGGCTGCAGGGCCCTTCAGTGGATCGCACGCCAGGAGTATCCAAATTCCAGACGCACTGCAAGCCTAAGCCACCGACACCGGATGACGTGGCATTCGAATCCGAAAATATCAAGGGTTACACGAAGGATGGGCCCGAAGCTTGTCATCGCTCAGTTTGATATTGGTATCGTGGAGGATGCCATGTTGCAGCGAGCAAGGTCGATGATTATCAATGCCGATTCCACGAAGTTCCGACTTGTCAACACTGAGACAGACTGTCACCTATCAAACGCCCGCAGTTAGTATTACCATTCATTCCCAAATCTCCAATAGAGATTCATTTGGCCGATATTTCAGATGCATCGTTTCGAGGAAGAATTATATCATTCCAACTACTCAAGGGTCATCGATGTCATGGCATGTCGAAGGCCCGTGACAAACTTCAGCTGACAAGATTGTCAACATCGTCTGGTGTATGTTTGTAACGTCCTCATAGTCCTATTCATTGCTCACTTCCGCAGAGTCCATTGGGTGGATAAATCTGCATTTCATGACGACTTGGCTAAATTTTTGCCCCGCACGGAATTCGTGTTCATTGCCAGACCTCAACGGCATCCTCCGCAAAGGCACATGGAAAATCCGGTAAGCAAGGTCATATCAGATCAAATGCGGGCGGACAATGGGCGGGCAAGACAAGAATGGAAATCGGGTTACAAAGCTGTTCTTGAACAATGGCGATTGAGCACATTCCCAGGGTCCAGCGCACTATTTGACTTTGTGGCCTCGTTTGCGGACACCGCGGTATGCATCTGTTATAAAGGCAGGTAACAACGCCCTTCACTATCCGTAGTATCTACGGTCACCGACTTGCGAACCTGCTCATATGACTTGTCTCATAGCACACCGATGCTCGGACATACTCCCTCAAGAACTCGTTGATGCGATCGTAGACAATCTTCGTTCCGACTTTTACGCGCTCAAATCTTGCAGCCTTGTATGCCAAAGCTTCCTCGCTTCTGCGCGCCGTCATCTCTTCCGGAGACTACGCCTTACTCAGCTTAACGCCGACTCCCAGCTCAAGCTCTTCTCCACGCCATTCGACTTTGCGGCTTCATGTGCGACACGTCGAAATTCGTAATTCGAACAAGACCTCGTTGGACTTGGTCGTCCCGGAGCTGGTCCGTTGCCTAAGCGAGGCGGGGGCCAACGAACCCCTCGTTAACTCTAAAGTGACGTATCTATCCATTGTTGGGAACGGCACGCTACTTCCGAAGGCCAGTCGGCTCGCGTTGAATGCCTTTCGATCCTTGGTTTGCCTGAAGCTGGAAGATAGCACTTTTGGCCGATTTGCACACGCTCAAGCCCTAATCTGCTCCTTTCCTAGCTTGGAGATACTCCATCTGGTCGAAAAGAGGTCATCATTGTTTCTTGACCTGCCTTCGTCCGCAGAGAAGGCGGCTTCTGCGCTGCTAAGTCAACCGATGACTTCCACAGTACGGCTAATTCCACCAGCTGGTTTGAAGAACGTATCACTTGACTGTAGAAAGCCGAGAATTCTCGATTGGTTTCTTTCGCTATCGCCTGTCCACCTTGTGACCACTCTTTTCCTTCACAACATCTCTATTGAAGAACTCGCTTCCATTAATCGTTACGTCCAAGCAACAAGGGAAACATTAATGCACATCTCACTCAAGCCACGCGAATCACATCTCATGACGCTCGAATCTGCAGGTGAGCAGTGGCCCATACTATTTCAATCAGTCGAAAATGTGATTCCAATGTTGGCTACAGACCAAAGCTCTGCAGTGGGCTTCTTTCGTCATATCAACTTGTCATGGAATTACCGGCTCCGCCACGTCGAACTTTTCATTTTGGGTTGGACCTCCGATTTCGAAGACCTGCCGGATGTCCTGCGACAGCTCCTCTCCACGAACCCCCGCCTGGAGGATATCATACTCTCATTCGAATATTCTCTATACTACGACCCCAGGGTCCGTCCTGGCGATAACGTGGGGGTTTGGGTCATGCTTGACAAACTGCTCGCGGAAGCGCGTCGACAACGGTCCTTAAGGGTGACGCTCATGCCATTCTTCTCTTACACCCATGCAATGCGGCTGCTGCCTCAGTGCAGCTGGAGGGATGTCCTCCAAGTGGGATCTCTTATTGACCGTACGCATTGATGTACACTTCCGGATCGCTCATTTGATAGCTTGGTCTCACCGGTTTAGCAAACGAATACGTAGTTGTAGCTTGCTGCACTCTAATCGTAACTTCGGCGACCTTCGGCCTGAACTTCGGTATATCAAAGGAAAAATAATTAAGCTCGGAATAGTGCAAGCCACCTAAAGGAGTAGGAAAGATACAGCGGAAGTCATCGGTAAAGTCGATTGCTAGGTTAGATATTATAACGTCCTACACTACAGTATCTATATCAATCTCAAACCGTCTTCATCTTCTCAGACCCACTCAAACTCGTACCTGTGAGTAGGGGTTGACCAGAATTTCACACCGAACGAGCCCATATAATACTAGAAAGGAAAAGGCGAGGAATCATATCTCACATCGGTACTGGTTAGTTCCGCCCAACTGCATAAGAATGGGCAACTCACCAGAATACAAATCGTTTGAAGGCCTCAAAGCACGCCAGGATTTTGCGTCTGTTATCCAATGGCCTCATACCTTCACTGAGACGGCGGGCAGGACGTGGGACATCAGGGATGTGCATCGCAACAACGGTGGGGGTAGGCGGATATTGGCCGACCCGCACAGCTTGCATCAATTCCGAAGTGATGGGAATCTTGAAGAAAGTGGGAGCTGTCCCGGTCATGGTGATCCCCGCCATCAATTTGTACTGGATAATGGGCAAGTTTAAAACAGTCTCGCGAACGGTATTGTTTGTCTGAACAGCGGCGATAGCTTCAGCGATGAGTTGGGGTCTCGGATCACCCGGCTCGAGATGCCGTTTATCTTCTTGTACTAAGAGAATTATCTCGCTATCGTCCATGAGGCAGACATCGGTCTTGGCATGAGACCATGCGCCGCAAATGAAGAGAGGGATATCCTTTCTGCTGCGTAGGAACCTGTTTCTGCTACGGTAACCCGTCATCTTTAGAAGTTCCATAGCAAAGTCATCGACGGCCGACTCCTCCCCAGGAACTGGGTCCATCGCAAGATCCATATACTTGACAACATGAAAGCACGATTCGTCCGTCATATCAGTAGCAGAGAGGGTGGTAAGGAGTTGTGGGTTGATCGCAGGGGCTGGTAGGTCTGGTTGGCCAAAGAAAGTAGCCGCATTCTGCGCCTCGATAGTGATGTTGTAGGCGGTAAGATCGTTCGACGTCCAGTCATTGCCAGACTTTGCGCTGCGGATAATGTTGGCCATTGTGTCGCCAAGGCTAAAGAATTCCATTTAGTGCGCATTGAATATTGAATCTCCATGCTAAACCAGATGCAAACCTGCAAGCCTGACTGCGCGGGGCTGACGGGGACCGGTCACGCCCCGTGATGACTCAGTGGCGGGACTGGCGTTCCTCCCATGACGGGACTGTCTCCGTCATTTCCAATTTCTTCTCATTCAACTGGGGCTTTTCCATTGGTGAGTCTCTGTGAATTTGGTAATTAATTAGTGCGCCAGTCAGGAGATTTTAGCGAAGATATGTAGCAGGTTCTACCGGTGAAAGTCGATGCCCTTCTATCCTGTGCACAAGTCGAGCTCCTGACCCATCAATTCCAGCATCTATGTACTGCGACGGTACTGCGACGGCTTACTGCACATATATGCGAGCGTACCTTTCTGATTCCCGTGGTGGGGAAGAGGTGATCTCCTCAACATGGGCAAGCGTGACCCAAAAAATTCCAGCCGTTCCATTTCGCCTCCATCTACGCACTCTCCCTTCCATATTCACGGCCGCTTGTCGCAAAGTTTTGTTCTGGAGTTCGTCGCGGCCCTCGACGTTGACGTGGAATTGACAAGATGCAGCCGTTGTTACGAAATCGATAGAAATTCGAAACATGACTTGCGATAACGAAGACGAAATACACGGCCCGCCAGTTGGGGCGAGACGTTGGATGGTAATAGAAGCCCTTCGTGAGCCTTGCTTTTATCAGAAACCTCTTTCTTGTCTCGGCTTGGGATGGACATCACTACTGCTTTGCGTCCTGAGGGAATCTCTCGGACTGCTTCAAGAGTACTCTCCTCCGACAGAGTCCGTCAATGGCCCGGTCTGAAATTTTAGGCGCCCGCAACTCGATCCATTATCTAGTGTCTCCGGAGCGAATCCACCTCAAACCTAGCTAGCGGGTGCCTCCTTTTGCTCAAGCTTGATGCTGTTCTCGCCGAGACTTCATTACTTTTCGAAGATGCCTTTCGCAGCCCTCAGGGTCACTAGTACGAAGGAAGTTAACACCAAGTGAACGAATGCAATCGAATCATTGATGAATTGTTTGTTTTCAATTCTGGCTTTTCTGTACGAGGTGCGAGAGTCAAGTCCTGCAGATTATCAGGCGGACGAAATTTGGGGAAATCTGAAGCGGCATGTTCCCGTCCTTTGCTCCGAGCCGGCGCTGCGGATATCTTCGTGGTTACCTATCGACTTCATTGTCAATAAGAGGTCGACGACGCCACTAAAGTTGTCTTGGCTCATCGTGAAGTGCGAAATTCTAGTTCCGCCTTCGTCGTCGGGTCAGGTGACACGAAAGCAGCTTTGACATGAATTTGCCTTCCCTTGTGTCTGTGGGCGACTCTATGTCTGGCAACGGTAATGTCCTGGGACAGCTTTGTTGACAGGCAGTCCTAACGGGATACTTGGCGGGCGAGAGAGTGATCACAATGCTTCTATTCCTAGCCTAAATTGAACCTCATACGAGATTGGGATGTTTTGACGGCGGCACCACGGGTTGCTGGACACTGCTTTTCCTCACCTTTGCCTGTCTCTTTCTTTTTGCCGAAGCACTGATGAATGCGATCGGCCAATGCAAAAGGTGAATCTCTGTCGTTTGATCCGGAACTTTGACCCACGATTCCAACTACGGATTAACCGCATGGCCGGCGGTCGTTTTATTTGCATTATTTCCCATTGTTCTTCTCGATTGTGGCCGCTCGTCATGTTGATTCTTGTCACATTGTGACCCTACTTAAACCCACAGTTCCAATCGTTAAACAACTTAACTCTCGTCCCTTGAGACCCATCGCCTACTTCGTCGCCATCATGGCTATCCCCGAGCTCCCTCTCGAGCTCTACGACGAGATCATCGACCATATCGACCCTTCGAGGTACCGCTCCACCTTGAGATCCTGTGCACGGGTCTGCAGCGTTTTCCGCGTCTTTGCTCAGCGCCGTCTCTTCTCCACGATTTTATTTCGGCTCGGAAATTACGTCCGCGGGCATCGACGGAGTGACCACGTCCTTCGAAAACGCGACGAGCGCGTTTTGAACGCCATGCTCTCCAATCCGGTCCTCGCCAACAATGTGCGACACATCATCTTCAAGTGCGACACCTACACGAGGATCGACATGGGACAGATGCTCCTCGGACTGGCGCTGGCGCGTTTGGGTCCCAGTTTGCGGAATATACGGAAACTGACGTTCAGGCATTGCCAATCATCTCATTTGCTAACGTGTTGCGTCCCTTTCTTCGATGCAATCTCCTGCCACAACGGTCTGGAAAGTGTGGAATTTGTGGCAGTCGGAGAACTTCACTCCCATTATATCACGGCCTTTCCCAACATCAGAGAGGTCTCCCTTGATTATTGCAGCATTGATGACTGGTCTTGGCAGCCATACGAGATTGATCCCACGCGCTTTCGTTCGTTGTGCATCCGCGAACCCGAACCGAGACTTCTAAAGTTCCTTTTCCGACCTTACAGGGAATCGAAGATCGTGAATTTAGACGTGAATTTTAGTTTGGACTTGATTCAAGGTAGGTGAAATTATGGCGCACCCTATAGTGGATGCATATCTCACCAGCGTCCTCAGATATCGATCTTGTTGAGCTGTCTTCGCTTACTTCGTTGACGTTCGAATACGATACCGTCAGCTCGCTCGACCGCATCGCGAGCATCCAGTCGTTGCCGTATCTCGAACACTTGGAACATCTATGCATCAAGGTTCCTTACTGGGCCTTGGACGGGTATAGGCGCTATTACTTTGGCAAGTGTCTTCAACCAGGCTGCGGCCGCACTCACGCCATCGCGATCGACCTGTATCACCACTTGAAATTACAACCTTGTCTCGAGTTCATCCATTCAATCGCGGACTCCCTCACGCGTCTCCGTACCTTTACGCTAGAACTCCCTTACATGTCACTGTATGAATGCACCCGTCGCGCATTGACCCTGATCCTCGAAGCGGCGCTCCGGGACCTAACCGATCGCAGAGTACGCATGATAGTTCGGTAGGAGGACGGGGATTCAAACTAGTATTTTGATTATGAAGCTGTGCTCTACCTGTACTATTATTGCGTATTATCTTGAATGAGCACCGTCAATTGATCCTGTACGTTGCGCGATGTCGCCAAGCTGTTACCTCGAGCGGGCGACAATAAATATCGTGTTCAAAGACTTGCATGATTGTGTCAATGTATGATGGGTATAAAGGTTATGAACGACTGTACTACCGAGATAAAACCGAGAAGATACAGAAAAAAAAAACAGATACTACGATGTTAGCGTCAGCTCCGAAAGTGTTGTAGATGTAGTCGAGAACCGCAAGTGGTCTGATTTGAGACCGTTTTCGCCGCTGTCCCCGCCGATGTGAAGAGTTCCACCCGCTCTAGCGCTCCGTTCCAACAAGTCGTCCCATTTCTCCAACTTTTGCTTTTCTGTCAGATTCCATTTGTCCTTCCCTCCGTCTCTCTCTGCCGCGTTCCAGTCGGACCCGTCCGCCTTTCCGCCCTTGGGTCTCGATTTGTCCTTGTGCTTCTTCCTGCCTCTTTCCTTTGCCTCTTCATCGACCTTGTCTTTCCCAAACACCAATCCCTTTCTCCGATCCCTTTCTCTATCTTTATCTCCATCCTTCCCTGTGTCCTGTTCTCTGACAGGATCAATGAGAGGGTATTCGGAATCGGCGAACAAAGGCGACAGGGCGGGTAACTGCGGCAGAGGTTCCAAGCTAGCCACGGCGACGGAAAGAGAAGTGCGGGGCGGCGGATGCCTTCGCTGTGATGGCGGCGAGGACGAAACGTTCCGTCGATTCGACGCGGCAGAGTGGCTGGCAGGTTCGGAAACGCCAGTCGACGATCGAGCAAGAATCGGGACGGGCTGAGTCGCATACGAAGCAGTGGACCGAGCGTCGCGCCGACCGCTTTCAGAGTGCTTCTGATAGTGATACTTGTGTTGAAGCTCCAACGCCGTGGGACGCGAACGCAAAGGCATCCCCGGCACTGAGCGTATCGTCGATTCATTGTGGATCGGAGCTCTGGAAGTGCCAGCACTTCCGATACTGTCCGAGTCTATAGCAGAGGAGGTCGGCACAGGAGCAACATGGCCTGTTCGGGATCCGCCCCTAATCGGGCGAGGTGGCGGAGGGAGGGAAAAATGGTCGCGCTGGACACCGTTGTCAGCGAAAGGGGAATTAGAAGCTGCACCGCCAGCTGATGCAGTCGAGGACGCGGCAGTCGTGAGATTATACTTGTTCGTGGTATCCGGTGTACGAGTATGAGTAAGGGTATCCGTCGTCGTGGGTGCCGATGATGATGAGTGTGATATAGATTGCCGTAGATGACGTCGTGCAGCGTGACTGGCGTTGAGGAGCGTATTCGAGGGAAACAACGAACTACGAGGAGAGGAGATTGCGGCGGATGGAGTTGTTGTCAGCACGGACGAGGAGTCCTTCGTGTCTGTCGATGGCCGGCGGGGAGAAAAGTTGTTGACCGGGTTTTCGACCGAGAACGAAGGGATGAGCGGGGACCCAGACACATCGTAATCCTTGCTGTCACCCTCCTCGCTGTCATTTCCATGGAGATCGTCAATACCACCTTCTTCGGTCCGTGATTCCAGGTCCAGAAAGTCGTTATCGTCATGGTCATAATCGTAATCATACTTGTCATCGAGATCGTTGCCCGGAAAGGGAGGACGGTGCGACGTCGGCTCGTTGGGAGGAAACGAGGAAGCGGAGGAGCCAGACGGCAAGGCCCCGTCGAACTCTCCCGCGCGATCGCTCTTCTCCGTTCGCTTACTGGTGCTTCGACGCATGGCCGACGCGACAACCGCGTCTCGCTTCCGCGGCGGAAAGGGCAGAGATCTGTACTCCACCGACGGAGTGTCCCGCTCGACGGCCCATACGCCGGCAGAGGCCGCGGTCGACGACAACGGCTTGCTCCCAAGCCTGGCGTCGGACCCCACGTCCAGTTTCAGCTTCGCCCTCGTCTTCGAGTCGATCGCAGAGTCCTTTGCTCGACCCGTCTCCTCAGCGCCCTTCTCAGGCAGGGACGCGGAAGACCCCACAGGTCCCACACCGCGACTTTCAGCGTTGTCAAGGTCAGCGTGGAGCTTGTGCAGCTCGCTCGGGGGTATGATGTGCTTCTCCAAGCCAAACTCGTAGTACGTGGTGGCAGACGGCGGCGTGCTGGAGCCTCTGCCCGCAACGAGGGACGAAGAGGACGAGGTCAAGGGCCCGTCTCCGAACCTAGCCCCAGCGCCCTTGTCGCCGCCGGCGCCACTTTTGCCCGAGCCGCTCCAGTTCATCCAACCGCTCGGGCTCAAAGCGCGCGTGGGCGACGGCAGAGCGATAGAAGACGACCTCTTGCCAAGCTTGAACCCCAATCCCCCGAGAGACGGCATCCGCCTCAACGCGCTCGTCTGCGTCGGGGGTACGGCTGCGGCTGCGGTGGCAGGGGCAGAGGATGCGTGTGGAGACGACAGCGGTTGTTGTGCGGGCGAGGTCTGCGGTCTGGCGGACTGAGACCGCTTGACCGAAGACGCGTAGCCTTCGTTTGCCGCCGCCCGCGCGCCCGGCGACGACTTCGAGCTGGAGACAGCAGGAGGCGATGCGGTGACGGAAGAGGGAGAGTTGTGCAGCAGCGCGAGAGCGGGCGCGCCGGCCGACTTGGAGCGCTTTGGGATGCTCGCGGACATGCTCTGAACGCGGTTGTTTGGGCTGGGACGGCGCGGCGAAGGGCGAGCTCGAGGTGTACCGGTCGTATTCGGCGCCGGCGTGGCCGTCTGCGGACATGGCCTTTTTCGAGTCGACGATTCCGACGCCCTTGGGCAGCACGGGCACAGGCGGCGTGCCGCGTCCGCCGGTCCTCCAGTATGGAGAGGGAAGCGGGGGAGGAGAAGGCATAGGCGACGAGTCTTCGCTCTGCGCGGTGTGGTGATGGTGATGGTACTTGTCGCGCAGGCCGCCCGTGCTGATCCGCTTGACGAGCTTCCAGATCTTCTTGCCGCTCCCGCTCGGCGTAGACGGAGCGGTAGCGCTGGAAGCGGCGGCGGTGCTCGCATAGTCGGCAGAGGTTCGACCGCCAGGCGGCTCAGACCTCCGCAGTTTGAGCTTCTTCTCCTTGTCCTTGTCGAGCTTCACGTCGCCGGCGCCATCCTTCGGCTTGCCCTCGTCCCCGCGCACCTTTTCCTCGCTGCCGTTCCCAGGACTCGACAGCGCAGTGGAGCGCTTCCACCTCCCAGACACCTTCCTCGTCAGGCTCTTCGCAAACCCGCCAGCAGCGCTCGCGACAGCACCACCGCCGGCATCCGCCTCACGCTCTCTCGAACGCGCGTGCCTGCCGCCCCTGACGCCCTTGCGCACGGCAACGAGGCTCGACTCTGACGACATGGCACCGCGCGCGGGACCCAATCGAGCCTCCGAAACCGCCGCTCAGGTAGACGTCCGCGCCAGCGCCGGCGGCGGCGGTGTCATAGTCGTACGCAAAATCGCCAAACTCGCCCGCGCGCACGACGTGTCCGGCGGAGGAGCCGACGACGGTGTAGTATGGCTTGTGCGAGCCCGCACTGTCGTCGTCGTCGTCGTCATCGTTGGCGTTGACGTTGTCGCTGTCGTGAGCTGGTGCGTAAACGTGCGCTTGGCGGTGATGCGCTTTGGCATCGTTTCGCTGGGCCATGGCGTGCTTGATGCGTTCGGATACGGACGGGGTGACGGAGGACAGGGAGGACGAGGACGGCGATGAACCCAGCTTCGCAGCAGCAGCGGCACGATCTAATCTCGGCGTGCGTTTCTTGGTGAGCTTGTTGCGCCGTTCGTGGCTCGCGAGCGTGGTCGTGATGATCGTGGGTTTTGCGCCGTGGACCCGCGTGCCAGAGGTGAACGCGATGCTGGAGGCGTTGTCGTTGTCGTTGTTGTCGTCATCGTCGTTGTCGCTGCTGCTGCTATTGAGTAGGCCGAGCCGTATAGAACCAGGCGTGCTTCTGTCCTGGTGGGGAACGGCATCAGATGACGAGCCTGGGTGCGTCTGCGTGGCGTCAGCGATGGAAAAAAAAAACCCTGTTCCCAGAATGCTCACCGTTTGAGGGAAGGCGGGCCTGTTCTTGGTCGGCGTGACGTTTGTGTTCATGTTCACGGGAGTCGTGGGCGTGACGGGAGAGGGAGGGAAAGAGGAAGGGTCGTCGTCGGCGGCTGTCGTTGCTGCTCGCCGGTATCTCTCTTGAAAAGCCTCCAGAGTGTCCTTCCTGCCGAACGTGCCTGAATAGCCCAAATAACCTAACTCGTGTGCGTGATCGCCGGAGTCCGGGATCGTCGTCGCGGTCGTGGTTACCGTTGTTGCTAGGACGGTCGCGGGGCCGTCGTTCCGGTTCTGAACGCGCTCTGAAGGTCCACGCGCATGAGAGTTTGGATTCCGTCGCGGCGATAGCACGGCTGAGGGGGATGAGAAAGAGGAAGGTGATGATGAAGACGATGATGATGATGGCGATGGCGAAGAATGAAGAGAAGCCCGGATTTGCGAGGGAAGCTGAGATTGGGTGGGAGATGGTTGCGTAACGCCGGTTGGAGGAGAAGGAAGGGAATGATGGGGATGGTGGTTTTCTTCTTCTCTGTGCGCGTGCTTGCGGTCGTCATGGAGCTTGAAGGAGGAATCGTGAATCGACGCATCAGCTGATGAACGAAAGAACGAAATGAATTCTTTTATAAAACCCGCTCTCGATAAGAATCTGGATTGCCTCACCTCCAGAGCTTGCACCCATCCCGTTTCTGCCGCTGCTGCCAGGACGCCGATCGGCCGTAGGGGAAGCAGGGCTATCAGGCGATCGCTGGACGTGCGTGTGTGTCGGTGGTGGTGCGGGTTTGGCCAGCAGGCGCTTCATGACGTCGAACTGGAGCGCAGGCGAGGGCGGGGGCGCAGCATGGTAGCGGTGATCGTGGTGCGATTGCGATTCGGCAGAGGACACGCGGGACGATCGCGAGGGGATGGGGCTAGGGGGAGGACGGGGGGAAGACGGCGAGGCGTCATGCGAGCTCCGCGTGCGTGCGGCAGGGGATGGAGATGCGTCGATCGTCGTGCTGATGCTGTTCTTGGAGGTGCCAACGGATAGTTTTTTGTCGGACGTGTGCATCGATGTTGACGTTGAGGAGCGAGGACGTGAGACGGTGCAGCGCCTGGGCTTGCTCGGTACGGGCGGAGGAGGAGAAGGAGACTCTTGAATCGGGAGGAGCGGCGGCGGTTTGCGACGACCAGGGAACGGCATTGAGACTTGGCTAAAATAAGCCGAGCAAAAGAAGACTATCCCTAGAAATAGCACATGAGAGGACACTTGGTTCGGTCGGTATTTTAGATTGGAACCTTGTATGTGTCTGGTAGGAACGACACGCTCGGACCGTTCTCCGCAATCAGGCTCCACGTGTACGCGTCGAAACGAGAAACCACTCGATAGTCGACGTGGGGTTGTATAAAAGAGCAGACTATAGCTGTCAAGAATGACAAACTTTGATCAGGAACGAACGGAGGGCAGTATTGTTTTTTTAAACAAAAAAGAAAAAAAAGCTGCGTCGGCCGATTTTGTTTTTTTAACAAGAATTGGAAGATTTCGAAAAAGGGAACAAATGAACGAAAGGACAGTGGCCAGCAACGTTTTAGGTGTCGTAGGATGAGACGAGAGAAAAAAAAAAGGTCGACCGTGTTTTTTTTTTCTTTTTCCACCTGGCCTCGTTCGTGCATTTTTTAGCCGACGCATCCGGGGAGCAGCCGTGAACCTAACTTACATGTCCAAGTCAGGCACTGCGGTGATCACGTGAAGCGTTGCCTTGGCGACCGTGGGTTAGATGATTTTTTTTTTTTACAAGTTTATTAAAGTAGAAAATGACGGATGCGCGTGCTGGAGTTTTAACTGACGCCAAGGAGTGTCCTGAAGCCCCCCCCCTTCTTTGCCCTTGATTGTGGCACTGTTCGATGACATCGGGGACTTGGCGGGAGATCCACAAGTGCGCCCTTGGTTCAATGGGGAATTCAGGAAGCGACGGCCTGCCTTGAGCGCAATCGTGGTAATACGGATAACGCGTCAGTTGGGCGGCCGCCGTGTGACAGGACTAAATACATAGCCACAACACCATCACATCATACGCGACGCGGTTTGTGTTTGCTCTTGTAGTCACTGAGCCTGAGAAATGGCGATGACCTGCTTTCGCTTGCCGCGTCTGCACAACCGACGATGACGACAACGACAGAGACTCAGCCATGGCTGGAACAAAAACGCAAAGCGACATCTCAGGACGAGCACGACATCGACCCGGACGAAGCCGTTTTGTAATGATGCAAAGACTTTATGTACGATTTCGAGAAACTGGCCTTCAATGGTGTATTTCCATACTCTAAAAATTTGGTCAACGAGCATGGGAGATCATGCCAGCGGTTTCGTCAGTCTCTACAGTAAGGACTCAAACCGATCCAGATCACCTCACGCCTTGCCACCTCGCTCTTGAGGACACTGACGCTCTCCCTCTCCCATCCAGTACAGCGGAACGATCGCGCTGAACTCCAGGCCCTCTAATCAGTATACGCTGGCCTATCCCCATCCTCCGCATCAGAGTCACCCAAAACATTCTCCCATCCACGCAGAGACCTGCAGACGCGTGCTCGTCGACAGCTGGCAGCAGCTAGAGCCAGTTTTGCCGATCTCGAGGTTCAGGCGTTCAATGCTCGTGATGTCCTTACCCAGATCGTCCAGGAGGGCTTTGGCCAGCTCTCCCTGACGCAGCTCCCATCCCGCCAATGACGTCCGACGCCCCTATCACTGCCCAATCTTCCCTCATGCCACCCGCAGAACCAGGACGCCCGGCACGGACTGTTACTCGTCGTTATCGCTGCCGGGTGCTATTTTCTTCGTAGTCTATGGGAATGCCGATCAATTATTGATATACAGAAAAGGGGGTTGGAAAAGCCAAGGACCAGATAGAAATAATTAACTAAATATGAGCCGTACATCCTATTTTTTTTTGCCTATTTCCACCCTTTTGTTGTGTGTCGCTCTGGGATTTCCGAGGCCGTAAAGAGCACAATACCGCGTGCACTGCGCGGCAGTCAGATTCCTGATTTGCATGGACGTCAACGATTGCCGGCAAATTATGCTGGGTCGGCTGAGAACTCGGAAGAGTCGATATCAAGCTGGAAGAAACCATGGCGTACGGGGTTCGCGTTTGGCAGAGAGCCATCTGGAAACGGGACGACATGGAAAGGCACCGTGGTGCCGTCATACAGCTGTGCATTGCGAGTCTGCGCAGCCATCTTCCTGTCAGCCATGCAGACGGGCCATGTCAACAATCAAGACATCACCTGAGCAAGTATGATTTTGATCGGGGCCAGCTCCGCTCTCAGTACATTCTGCAGAGCTGGCACGAACCAAGCAGGGGCCGCGGCTGAAAGCTCTTCAATTCGATAACAGGAACCAGACCACGAGAATGATAACGTGCCTTCGGCTGCATGAGCCAGTCCGACTTCAGACTTGTAAACGTCCGCACGAGCGGCATCGTCGTCGTCGGGCCCATTTCGAACCCTCAGGGCTGAACGGAACGGTAAACAGCTAGGCAACAGCGACAAGCGTGAACGGGCTTGCCAACGGCCGTGTCTACGCGACGTCGGTAGTCTTTAGCTGCAACAACATCATCGAGAGTTGGATTGGGAAGATGGATGTTTGGAGGCGGGATGGGGAGTTCTAACGGGGATACTCAACAAAGCAACGTTTCCGAATCACATGAGCTTGGCATGTCAAGACGAGGTTGTATAAAAAGAGTGAAGCCTGATACCAAGGAGTGGCAGCAGGGTTGATTGCGGCACCAAATACATAACCACAACACCATCACATGACAAACGCGACACGGTTTGTGTTTGTTCTTGTATTGAGCCTGAGAAACGAACAATGACCCGCTCTCGCTTGCCGCGTCTGCACTCTTCGCCACCACCGACGACGACGACGACGACACAAAATACGACAATGGCCGGAACAAAACGCAAAGCGATGTCTCAAGATGAGCACGACGTCGACCCAGACGAAGCCGCAGATCAGCCCCGCAAGCTCCCCGCCATAGGCACCAGCCGTCCGCTCAGGACAGCCACCAACACCGTACCCACATCATCCAAGCCGCCATCTGCAGGCATGCCTAAACCGCTGACGCGCCCACGCGAGCCGACGTTTGGTACGACCGCCGCCGCTGCCGCCCGGAGAGTCGTCCGCGGAACGAGCGCGCCTCCGGCGAGCAGCGCCACTGTGACGATGCGCAACACCCGCGCCAGGGCGCCCACCGCTGCTGCGTCGTCTGGCTCAGGCAGGGTCGTCTCTGGGCCCGTCACTCGATCATCCGCCGCGCGAGGCGGTGCGACCGCAAGTTCGAGCTCCTCCGCAGCCGACAAGCGCTTCGCCCACCTCGAAACGCAGCTGAACACCCTCTCGTCGACGCACGACGCGACTACGGCGCGTCTGGCGGCGGACATGGCCTCTGAACGCACCAAGCTCGCGTCTCTGCACGCGAACCACCTCGCGTTGTCGCGCGAGCTCGCCCAGGCAAAGACGCAAGACCTCGCTCGCCGCCGCGAGCTGCAAGACCGCGCCGACGAGCTCGATACGCTGCGCCGAAAACATGCGGGCGAGATTGATGAGCTTCAGGCCGAGGTCCGTCGCTCTGAGCGGGAAGGGAGGGAGGCGAGGGAGGATCTGCGCGTGTGCAGAGAGGATTTGGACAGGGAGAGGGAGAGCGTCGGTGCGCTCAAGAGCGAGCTGGCAAAGCGTGAGGTGACATGGATCGGTCTGAGGACGCAGAACGAGTCGTTGGAGCGCGAGCTCGAGTCCCAGGCGCGCACCGTCGCCGAACTCCGCGCTCAGCTCGCAGAGGCGCAGGAGCGGCTCAAGGAGATGAAAAAAGAGGTCGTCGAGGGAGAGATGGTCAGGAGGAAGCTCCACAACATGGTCTTGGAGCTCAAGGGCAACATTCGCGTCTTTTGCAGGGTCAGACCTATCCTTCCCTCCGAGGGCAACGCGGAGGATCTCATGGCCAAACTAGCCTTTCCTGACAAGCGTGACCACCGGGAAATCGTCGTTTTCTCGACGAGTGAGAATGCCATGGGTCAGGAGAGAAAGGAAGTCTGGAATTTTGGATTTGATAGGGTCCGTCCGAGTCCTCCTTAGTGCCTCTAAATCTAACCTTTTTTTTTGTTCTTGCAGGTGTTTGAGCCTCATGAGACGCAAGAAGCCGTGTTTGAGGAAATCTCTCAGCTCGCTCAGAGTTGCATAGATGGGTACAACGTGTGTATATTCGCGTACGGCCAGACCGGGTCCGGCAAGTCGTTTACTATGGAAGGCGGACCAGTACGTCGCACAACAAGGTCTTTGTAGCTCAGACTAATTTCTTGTCAGACTGACGAGACGGCCGGCATGATTCCCCGCGCCGTCGATCAAATTTTCAGAGTGATGGAAGAGATGAAATCGAAAGGATGGGAATACACCATCGAAGGCCAATTTCTCGAAATCGTACGTAAAGTCTTTGCATCTTTTTACAATAGCTGACTCGCGTCCCAGTACAACGAAACGATCAACGATCTTCTCACCACGAACCCGGAGCAGCAACAATCACAAACGAAAAAACACGATATCAAGCACGACGCCAAGACGTGCCAGACGCGCGTGACGGAGCTGACGGTCGTGCCGCTCTCTTCGCCTGCGCAGGTCCGCGCGCTGCTGGAGCGTGCGAAGCGCCGACGTAGCGTCGCGGCGACGCTCGTCAACGAGAGGAGCTCGCGCTCGCATTCCGTGTTTACCGTCAGGGTGAGCGGCGTGCATGTTGGCGTGCGTGCAGGTGCGGAGGGCGCGGAGGGTGCGGTGCTTCGTGGCACGGGCGAGAAGTGCCAAGGGACGCTGAATTTGGTCGATCTGGCCGGCTCGGAGCGCATCAATGTCAGTTTTGGGACTGCGCCGTCGTCGAGCGCCGCGGCGGGGTCGTCATCCTCCCTGAGCGGCAGTGGCAGTGGAGGCGCGGTGGGCGCCGCACCGCAGCAGCAGCAGCAGACGATCGTGCTGGAAAAGGAGAGGCTGAGAGAGACGCAGAGCATCAACAAGAGCTTGAGCGCGCTGGGAGACGTCATCGCCGCGTTGGGCGAAGGGCAGCCGGGCGGACATGTGCCGTATCGCAATTCCAAGGTGGGCGAGTCTTGATCTGGCCAGGTCGGCCAGCTGTCGCTGACGTGTTCTCGCAGTTGACGTATCTGTTGCAATACTCGTTGAGCGGAAACTCAAAAACTTTGGTGCGGTGGAACGCGTCGTTTGTTCTGATTCGTCGTTCATCTCGTCCGACAGATGTTTTTGAACCTCTCGCCGTTGGCTGCTCATCTGAACGAGTCGTTGACGTCGTTGCGGTTCGCTACAAAGGTACGCGTTTGGTTTGGTCTTGTTTGCAGGACGATCTCAGGGTCTCTTTTTCTTTTTTTTTTTTTCTTTGCAGGTGAACAACACGCAGATTGGGACGGCGAGGAAACAGATCCGCAGCTCGTAGGGAGATGCTGCGGTGTATTCTTTTTTGCATGATATTCTTGTACATCATACTGAAAATGGAACGTTTTAATTTCCTTGACATGTGTAGTGCCAAGTGACTGTTGATCCCAACAGCATCCACGACACTAGAGAACGAACTCGAACATCATCTCTGAAAGTGGCCGTCGGTGAGGATGGTGCAAGTAGATCAGCCAACAGCTGCAGGCCATCACCGCGGGTGATCGCATTTGTTGTGGCGAGTTTGGAATTGTAGGTCCCAGGCAGTTATGTTCAAGACATTCGCCTCGTTGCAATGTGTCGTCTTTGCCGGGGCTGCGGGATAGAGATGTTGAGAGGGAGCCGAAAGAGTGTGGGGGAAAGCCCGCAGGGCTTTCGGACTGACAAGTGCCTCAGACAGAGGGCTGAGATGAGCTGCGGAGCGGCACAGTGAGCTTGACTCGGGCTCTCGGCACCCACACTTCAGGTGCGGAGAAGCTATGTACAATGAAATAGGTACAGGAGCTGCTAAGTAGGAGTCTGCATAAGAGTGGCTACAGAGTGATGAACATTTGGAGAGGCTTGAATATATGGAGCAAGAATCTGAGCATGTCTACGGATATACAGGAGAAAGGCATCACTGGACCAGCATCCCATGACCTTCATGACCTCGAAGGGGGTCTGACCAAGGAGGTATTTGAGGGTAGCACCAATGTGAATGCTATGCCCCTGGAATCCTTTGTCACTGAGAGGGAGCTTGGCTGCCTTTGTGGCCTCTTTGATCCTGGAAGTAAAGATGCATTTGGATAGAGGGTGCCTTGGCTTGCCTGGGATGGTATGAGTGAAGAGGTGTTCTGCTGGCACTGGGTTGTTAACAGGTGGTTGTCCAGGGCAGCATGCGGGTTTGTCAGGCCATTCTGTGGGCTCCAGAAGACTTTCTCACCTTCTGGCTTAGTCTTTGTTTTAGGGAGATGAAGCACTGTGACACTGAAGCCATGCCATGATTGTTGAAAGGATAGATTGGCACATGTGATGTGAATGGTCAGGTCAAAGGCTTGAATAGATGGCATGGTAAATTCCCCAAGATGGGCAGTGGCATAGAATGTAGTTGTGAGGCAGGTGAAGATGGCAGCATTCAGAGAAATGGACAAATCTAGGTGCCTTTGTATAGCATTGATATGCTTGATGAGGAGTGGCTTGCATTTCTTGCATTTGAAAGTGGGAGGGGCAATTTTCTCAGCAGCCTGTTGCTACACAAAACTTATTCTGCATGCAGGTCACTCTTAGCTAATCAGAAGTGAGAGGCAGGGATATGAATGCTATTACTAGCCAGCTCAAAGCTGGATTCTGCAATACATGATTTATCTATTTATACATTACGGTATTCAAGCACAGACCACAACTGTACTATCCTCATGTTATGTAGAACCCTTGACCCTAAGTTGAATGAGTAAGGATCTGACTGCACTCCTCATGGTATCCTGCAGATGCTGCGTAACAACTCTACACCCTAGTCAGTGCTGACATATCATTGTCATAGGGTTGTCTCTGTTACAAATGTTGCTTGAAGGACCATTCATTTTCTTATCTTATCTCTCTCTTCTTATCTCTCCCTCCCCATCACACTGTGCAGCACGCAGTCATCGAGTCATTTTCACTTTTCTAGTCATTCTGAGTCATCTCATCCCAGTCTTACTCATCCGCAGTCTACAGCATTGTGCAGTCCATGGTCTGTGCTTGAGTACTGTAATACATATAAGGACTTCCAGATGTACCAGTAGCGCTAGGCTTAATATTCTATTTGCTATTGTCTTAAACTACTTTCGCACTTAGTCTGCCCAAGTCCTTTAAGATTCATCTAGCCTAATAAGATATTAAGCCTCGTCAAGACTTGCTCAGACTCATACACACCATGTCATGCTTTATCAAAGACCTGATCAATATTCAATGACAAGCGGTCGCCGACCCAATGAATACTAGCACAAGTGACGAGAACACCTGGTTCAGAGAAGTAAATTACACATTGCAGTCTATGCCATTCGCAAAGACAGTCCATGCCAACTACAGAGATACTAGCAATACAAACAATCGAAAGAAGGAGTGTACATCTACACCAAGTAGCAACGAAGAAGAACAGGCATTTCTGAGAGAGTTTGCCTTCACTACCGCAGACGAATCCACTGAGATCTTCAGTGACAGAGCAGCACAGCTCATTACAGAACTCTTACTAGAAGGAGAATATGGGATAAGCCTAGAAGAGCTGTGGTCAGACCAGAATCTTCCTGCTGAAGAAGAGGACGAACTGATCTGCAAGAAAACAAGAGAGGAATGAATGCAAGCCCAAAACTTCAGACAATAGCAGATTGAAAACTACAATTGCCAGGTACAAGAAGAGGACATACTGATACAGAGAGGACATGATGCACAGAGTGTACGACAGAACCAATGAGAGTGACACCAAAGTCAGGGACACATAGGAACAAAGCTATTAAACCCCTTCAGAAGACCGACTTGCTGAAGTACAGCATAAGAAGGAAATCACACCACCATAGCGAAAGTAAGTGACAGTGACTAGAATAAATACTATCAGTGGAGGGAGTGAGAGAGACTACCAAAGACAGACAGACCAACCGCTGCAGAGTGGGCCAATTTTGAACAAGCCTGTAGAATTGCAGGAATCAACCTAGACTACTAGAAAGAGCAAAGAGAAGAACAGAGACAAAGGCAGATTCAAGAGCAGCAGACCCAAGCACAACAAGCCCAAGAACAGGAAAGCCAAGACCAAGACAGCAACGAAGAAATTCTACAGACAATGGCAACAGAATACAAAGGAATTATCACTGATCCGAAATCCTTCACAGGAGATTGAACAGCCTTTGACATTTGGTGGAGAAAGATGAAACTCTACATAACTGCACATGGAGACCTCACCGACATACAGAAGATCAGAGCAGTACTATTCAGAATGACCGACGGACCAGGAGCCTACTGGGCATCAAAGAAAATTGACACCACAACTAATCAAAGCACATGGGCTGATTTTATAATCAAAATAGAGACACGATTTAGCAATGTCATGTCACTATCACAAGCAGGAAGCAAATTATTCAACATCAGACAGGGAAACTGACCCATTGACGAATTCCTAGATGAATTTGTAGATCTTGCAGAAAAAGCAGAAATGACAGGAACAGCTTCTCGTTTTCTATTCGAGAAGAGCTTAAACCAGAGGACAGCAGAAGCCATACACTCAATCTCCAAACTTCCAACAGATGGAGATGAATATATCAAAACAGTTCAAGCGATCGGATGAAATATTGATGAACATAGGAATGTAATGAGGGGAGAATTCATAAATAACCAATGCAAACCAGGAAATCCAAGCCGAGGAGCAGAACAGGCCATGGAAGTTGACAAAGTATGAAGCAACAATTGCTTCAACTGCAATAAACCAGGATACCTTTCATAAAACTGCCCGGAGCCATGAAAAGGAGCAGCAAATGTCACATGTTACAATTGCAGCTTGAAAGGACATTATGCATGAAACTGCAAGAAAAAGAAGAAGGGAAAATCCCAAGTCAGAGAAGTGAAAGAAGAAGGAGAAGAAGATGAAGAAGACAAGGATGAAGAAAGCTCTGACAAAGAGGGTTTTGTCGAAGGGTCTGATTAAGAGGTGCTAAATCACGACCCATACAGCTGAAACAGACTCGCTTCAATACCAGATGTAGATTATCCCATACAGCTGAAACAGACTCGCTTCGATACAGGATGTAGATCATCCCATACTCTGAAATACACCATTCCTGCAAAGCGACCTGAAGCACCAAGAAAAACCATCCGAGGCGACAAACCACCCAGAAGAAAAGAACTTGCAGTACCAGCAAAAATACGAACGTGAAAAGGGATAGCAATGATAACACTAGAAGTCGATAGTGGAGCAGACAGAACCTGCATCAATACTGCCATAGTAACAAAAATGGGATTGAAGACACAGCAAATCAAGAAGATTCAAATTATAAATGCAGACGGATCATCCAACTGCCAGAAAACAGCAGACTGAGTAGCGGAAGTCCACATCGACATTAAAGGATACAAGGAGCATATAGAAGCCATCGTACTCGATATTAGAAAAACCGACATGCTACTAGGACATGACTGGCTTGTCTATCACAACCCAATGATCAAATGGAGGACAGGAGAGATTGTCTTTAACAGATGCCCCAAAACATGCAAGATAAACCACCAGATGGCTGAATCAGCGAAGACCACAGCCAATAACAGGACGAGAACTCAGACATCTTTATATCTGATGAAATTCAAACACCTCTTTAAGGAGAAGAACTTTGATCAGTTACCAGACCACAAGGAGTAGGACCACAAAATAAACTTAACAAAAGATGCACCCAAGATGATATCGAGCAAGGTCTACCCAATAATGCAGAAAGAACTAGAAGAACTAGATGCCTTTGTCAAAGAAGGACTAAGAACGGGGAAGATACGCCCCTCAAAATCACCTTATGCAGCACCCTGTTTCTTTCACAATAAGAAGGATGGTAGCAAACAACTCATCCAAGACTATCAGAAAATAAACAAATATATAGTCAAAAACAAGTTCCCACTACCACGCATCAGTAAGCTCCTCGATGTACTACAAGGAGCAAAGTACTTTAACAAGATCAACATTATTTGGGGATACAATAATGTTTGCATTCAAAAAGAGAACAAATGGAAAGCAGCCTTCCTAACAGCAAGAGGGCTCTTTGAACCAATGGTCATGTACTTTGGACAGTGCAATGCACCAGGCACTTTCAGCTGAATGATGGCAAGCCTCTTCTAAGACCAAATATGAAGAAGAGTATGCATAATCTATATGGATGACATCATAATCATCAGACGAATACGAGAGGAACTTTAAAAGAACATAGTAGAAGTCATGGAGATACTGAACAAGAATGACTTATTTATCAAAGAACTGAAATATGTCTGGGAATCATCAAAAGTCCCAGTACTAGGGTATATCATAGGAGAAGGGAAAGTGGAAATGGAACCGGAGAAGATTACAGCCGTACAATCCTGGCCAACCCCGAAAACGAAGAAAGAACTACAAAAGTTCTTGGGATTCACAAACTTTTACTAATGATTCATCAAAGAATATGCGAAAGTCACTAAACCTTTAATAGAGTTGACTGGAAACAAAACATTCCAGTAGACAGACAAGCAGCAAAGTGCTTTTGAGGAGCTAATCTAACATATAACCTTGGCACCCATCCTAGCACTATCACAAACAGAGGGAAAATTCTGAGTTGAAACGGACACCTCAGGATATGCCATCGGAGCAGTATTATCACAGTAGCAGAAAGGGCTGTGGCATCCAATCGCCTTCATCTCAAGATGCATGACCCCAGCAGAGCAGAACTATGAAATCTATGACAAAAAACTCCTTGCGATAATGGTGGCACTGAAGACATGGAGACAATACCTTCTAGAAGTGCGAGAGAAGTTCGAAATATTGATGGATTACAAGAACCTATCATACTTCCAAAAACCACAATGACTCAATTCGAGACAGACTGGCTGGTACCTGAAATTACAAGAATATGACTATGAACTACAACACATACCAAGAAAAGTAAATGGAAAAGCAGACGTCCTATCATGAATAGTGGGATATGAAGAAAACCTAACAGAGAAAGATGACATACAAATGATCAAAGAAACTGCATTCATCCGACATCTGGAAGAAATTAATAAACAAGACTTCGAATTTATAATGTTTGAGGACAAACATCCACAGAAAGAGGGAGCAGAAAATAATGAAACAATACAAACAAGAGGAATCACGATGATCGAAACCCCAAGGATAGAACAAATTTGACAATGTGCATGAAGAGAAATGATCATAACAACAGGACTGAAGGAGAAACTGCACTGGTTCACAGAAGAAGACCACATCATATATGCAGGAGGAAAAATCTACGTTCCTCCAGACAATAAATTAAAGGAAGATATCATGTTCGAACACCACGACATGCCCATTGGAGGGCACCCAAGATAATATCGCATGCACAAACTCATAAACTGCATCTACTGGTGGCCATCAATGTTAACAGACATCAAGAAATATGTCAATGGATGCAAAGCATGCCAGTAAAACAAAATCATCTGACAAAAGAAACATGCACCACTACACCTGCATGAGGTTCCACAGCAACTATGGGAAGATATTGGAGTAGATCTCATAGGACCACTACCCAGCTTAAACAGCTTTAACGCCATTGCTGCAGTCACAGACCGCCTGACCAAAATGATCCATTTAATTCCCACAAACACCAAACTCACAGCAGAAGGTCTCACATGACTATACCGAGACAATGTGTGGAGACTCTATGGAATCCCATGAAAGATCATTAGTGACCAAGGACCCCAATTCACAGCACGATTCATGACAGCACTTCTAAAACTGCTTAGAACGAAGCAAAACCTATCAACGGCCTATCACCCACAGACAGATGGACAGGTAGAGCGATCCCATCAAGAGATGGAAGCTTTTCTTAGAAACTTCACAAACAACCTGCAGAACGACTGGGCAGAATGGATAGCAATTGCAGAGTACTAATATAATGACAAAACACACCAGAGAATGAAGGAGACACCATTCTACCTCAACTACAGAATGCACCCCTGAAAGGGAGAACCACAGACAACAGAAGGAAACAATCCCGCAGCAAAGAACTTTGTTGAAAGAATGGACCAAATATGGAAAGAAGCAAATGCTGCACTGCAGTATGTGCAAATACGGGCTAAAGACAATTATGATGTGAGATAAAGACCAGCCCATGAATACAAGAAAGGAGATGGAGTATGGCTTGAAGCCACCAATATCACAGTCAATCGACTATCAAAGAAGTTATTGGCACTCTGATACAGACCATTCAAGGTGATCAAAAAGAAAGAAGCCTCAGCATACTGCCTGGAACTCCCAGCATCATGGCAGCTGATATACCCTGTATTCAATGAAACACTACTCACACCCTATGAAGGACCCCATTTCAAGATACAAGAACAGCCATCGCTGCCACCCTCTGAAATCATAAATGATGAAGAAGAGTATGAGATAGAAGAAATTCTAAAAAGAAAGAAACAAGGAAGGGGAACACTATTCCTAGTCAAATAGAAAGGATACAGACATGAGGAAAACACATGGATCAAAGAGAAGGAACTGGGAAATGCACAGCAAGCTCTAGACCGCTTCCTAAAGAAGACTACAGACCAGGATAAAAAGACCACAAAAAGAAAGAAGAAGACCAAAAATTGCACATTATGACCACCAATGCCCCCATCAGCATCGAAAGCAGTGACGACAGCTGCATGCCCACCTCCAATCATCTGAACGACTCTGAGAATCTGGCGAGGATTCTCAATACTAGTGACTACATGGACCCCCTCGCCATCACCCTTGGCACATACCTGTGCTATGTCATGACCATCCACATGCATCTTTGGACTGGACGAACCCCTGATGAAACCAGCCCCATAACAGCAGAATGCATTGTGCTCCACGAAGCAATAGAGATGCTTTGCACTGAAAACTGGCAACTCAAACTCCTTGCCACCACTCTCCATTACATCCGCTCCTACAATGAGGAGCTCATTCATACATGGGCCCCATGCGTGGCAACCACCTGGGAAAACAATGGGTGGGGACAGCTGGACTAAGGTTTTTCGCAAGAACATGAATCTAAAGAGAAGGTGATGTTACGGACTATTCATTTTTCTTATCTTATCTCTCTTTCCTTATCTCTTTCTCCCCATCACACTATGCAGCGCACAGTCATTGAGTCATCTTCACTTCTCTAGTCATCCTGAGTTATCTCATCCCAGTCTTACTCATCTGCAGTCCACAGCATTGTGCAGTCCATGGTCCGTGCTCAAGTACTGTAGTGTATATAAGGACTTCTAGATGTACCAGTAGCACTAGGCTTAATATTCCTTTTGCCATCATTTTAAACCACTCTCGCACTTAGTCTGCCTGAGTCCTTTAAGATTCATCTAGCCTAACATGTACCACCTCATGCCTTCCCATATTTCTGACACTGCCTTACTGCAGTACACTTGAAACAAGGGATTTTGAGCATGTTACTATTTCATCCACTCTCATTTTAAAATTCATGACTTATATTTCACTGATACATTCTACATTCCTTAGATTATTTTCATGTTCCATTCTATGATGAGTATCACTGGCATCAGGATATTCTTTTATCTACTATTTCACTTTTTATATTCTAATTTTGAATGGACTTACATCTCTCTGATGTTTCAGCTATGAAATGACCCTTTCGAAATCATATGATACTTTCTTTCATTTGGTTTCGACTTTGCCAGTTATTCTGATACTCGAAATCTTCTTATCTATAAAAACCCATGTACTTGGCATTTGTAAACCAATAGAAAAAGTGTTACTATCTCAGTCTCTCAGCAGTCTCACAGTCTATGACTCATGTGGAGTCCTTGTATTATTCAATTCAGAAGTATTGTACTCATGTAGAGCCATAGTGTTTAATCTTGAAATCAGTGTTCCCAACTTTATGTGGAAGTCACCATTGTTCAAACCTGTTAGGCTAGATGAATCTTAAAGGACTCAGGCAGACTAAGTGCGAGAGTGGTTTAAAATGATGGCAAAAGGAATATTAAGCCTAGTGCTACTGGTACATCTAGAAGTCCTTATATACACTACAGTACTTGAGCACGGACCATGGACTGCACAATGCTGTGGACTGCAGATGAGTAAGACTGGGATGAGATAACTCAGGATGACTAGAGAAGTGAAGATGACTCAATGACTGTGCGCTGCATAGTGTGATGGGGAGAAAGAGATAAGGAAAGAGAGATAAGATAAGAAAAATGAATAGTCCGTAACATCACCTTCTCTTTAGATTCATGTTCTTGCGAAAAACCTTAGTCCAGCTGTCCCCACCCATTGTTTTCCCAGGTGGTTGCCACGCATGGGGCCCATGTATGAATGAGCTCCTCATTGTAGGAGCGGATGTAATGGAGAGTGGTGGCAAGGAGTTTGAGTTGCCAGTTTTCAGTGCAAAGCATCTCTATTGCTTCGTGGAGCACAATGCATTCTGCTGTTATGGGGCTGGTTTCATCAGGGGTTCGTCCAGTCCAAAGATGCATGTGGATGGTCATGACATAGCACAGGTATGTGCCAAGGGTGATGGCGAGGGGGTCCATGTAGTCACTAGTATTGAGAATCCTCGCCAGATTCTCAGAGTCGTTCAGATGATTGGAGGTGGGCATGCAGCTGTCGTCACTGCTTTCGATGCTGATGGGGGCATTGGTGGTCATAATGTGCAATTTTTGGTCTTCTTCTTTCTTTTTGTGGTCTTTTTATCCTGGTCTGTAGTCTTCTTTAGGAAGCGGTCTAGAGCTTGCTGTGCATTTCCCAGTTCCTTCTCTTTGATCCATGTGTTTTCCTCATGTCTGTATCCTTTCTATTTGACTAGGAATAGTGTTCCCCTTCCTTGTTTCTTTCTTTTTAGAATTTCTTCTATCTCATACTCTTCTTCATCATTTATGATTTCAGAGGGTGGCAGCGATGGCTGTTCTTGTATCTTGAAATGGGGTCCTTCATAGGGTGTGAGTAGTGTTTCATTGAATACAGGGTATATCAGCTGCCATGATGCTGGGAGTTCCAGGCAGTATGCTGAGGCTTCTTTCTTTTTGATCACCTTGAATGGTCTGTATCAGAGTGCCAATAACTTCTTTGATAGTCGATTGACTGTGATATTGGTGGCTTCAAGCCATACTCCATCTCCTTTCTTGTATTCATGGGCTGGTCTTTATCTCACATCATAATTGTCTTTAGCCCGTATTTGCACATACTGCAGTGCAGCATTTGCTTCTTTCCATATTTGGTCCATTCTTTCAACAAAGTTCTTTGCTGCGGGATTGTTTCCTTCTGTTGTCTGTGGTTCTCCCTTTCAGGGGTGCATTCTGTAGTTGAGGTAGAATGGTGTCTCCTTCATTCTCTGGTGTGTTTTGTCATTATATTAGTACTCTGCAATTGCTATCCATTCTGCCCAGTCGTTCTGCAGGTTGTTTGTGAAGTTTCTAAGAAAAGCTTCCATCTCTTGATGGGATCGCTCTACCTGTCCATCTGTCTGTGGGTGATAGGCCGTTGATAGGTTTTGCTTCGTTCTAAGCAGTTTTAGAAGTGCTGTCATGAATCGTGCTGTGAATTGGGGTCCTTGGTCACTAATGATCTTTCATGGGATTCCATAGAGTCTCCACACATTGTCTCGGTATAGTCATGTGAGACCTTCTGCTGTGAGTTTGGTGTTTGTGGGAATTAAATGGATCATTTTGGTCAGGCGGTCTGTGACTGCAGCAATGGCGTTAAAGCTGTTTAAGCTGGGTAGTGGTCCTATGAGATCTACTCCAATATCTTCCCATAGTTGCTGTGGAACCTCATGCAGGTGTAGTGGTGCATGTTTCTTTTGTCAGATGATTTTGTTTTACTGGCATGCTTTGCATCCATTGACATATTTCTTGATGTCTGTTAACATTGATGGCCACCAGTAGATGCAGTTTATGAGTTTGTGCATGCGATATTATCTTGGGTGCCCTCCAATGGGCATGTCGTGGTGTTCGAACATGATATCTTCCTTTAATTTATTGTCTGGAGGAACGTAGATTTTTCCTCCTGCATATATGATGTGGTCTTCTTCTGTGAACCAGTGCAGTTTCTCCTTCAGTCCTGTTGTTATGATCATTTCTCTTCATGCACATTGTCAAATTTGTTCTATCCTTGGGGTTTCGATCATCGTGATTCCTCTTGTTTGTATTGTTTCATTATTTTCTGCTCCCTCTTTCTGTGGATGTTTGTCCTCAAACATTATAAATTCGAAGTCTTGTTTATTAATTTCTTCCAGGTGTCGGATGAATGCAGTTTCTTTGATTATTTGTATGTCATCTTTTGTAAATACGTCTCGAAACGGACGTCAAATACTCACAGATCACTCGAGGGAATTGGACTAGCATATATTCGAGAGCGGATGCAGAGTACAAACGAGAGAGAAATGAGATGATAATGGAAGAGAATGAGGAAGCAGAGCCGAAGGATGAGTGCTCAATGTACGATGGCATATGATTAGTAAATGATATAATCCAGGATTACACCCTCCCCCCCTCTGAGAAAATAGCACGGGTGCGTTAAAAAACCCATGTGGGGAAAAAGCTACCGGCGATGACGAGGAGTACGTTTCTGTTCCTTTGGGGGTTTGGAGTGAGAGGAGCGCAGCGTCTGAGGGCAGGAAGCGAGCCAAGTGTCGAGAGCCACGCAATCTTCCAGTTCGCAACCAGGGAGCCAACGCCTTTCTTCTAGTCCGTAACCCTTCCACAATACAAGATACTGCACACCTCTTCCTCGCTGTCTTTCATCGATGATACAATCTACGAAATATTCTTCAGACCTGTTGTCCATAATGATAGGAGAGGGTCGCTCAAGTTCCCTTGAGGGAAACAGTTCTGAGTCGTTCTTCACGAACGGGCGCAGTTCAGATGTGTGAAAAATGGGGTGGATGTTTCTATCTTCGGGCAGTTCAATCGTGATGTTCGAACATTCAGGGGACACACTCGATATTTTGTAAGGCCCATCGAAGCAGGGTAGAAACTTTGCAACACGATTCTTGCCTGCCTTGAGATACTGTCTTCATCGACTCAACGTCAACAGTAACACCTGACCACCTGGAGTGAAAGGAAACAGGTCAGATCGAAATTTATTGGCTTGGAGACATTGTTCTGTCTTAGCCTTGAGGAGGTTGTCCTTTGCCTCCTCGACGTCCCGTTCCAACTGTTCGATTACGGTTTCTGCACGGATATCATCAACAGATCCATTGATGTTCTTCACGAGGGGTGGAACAAGGCGGGGGGATCGGCCCATATGCAGTTGGAATGGTGTAAAGCCGGTTGAAGTATTGATGGTGTTCATCATCGCGAAGCGCACGCGAGGGAGTGCCGCCACCCAACCTCTCTGATGATCGTCGACGAAGAACCGTAGGCACTGGTTCACTGTCTTGTTTGTGCGTTCACTGGCGCCATCGCTCTGTGGGTGATAAGCAGTGGACATATTGATTTTTACTCCTGTCAGCTTATGTAGTGACGACCAAAACTTTGAAAGGAAAAGCTTATTACGGTCACTGATGATGTTGTTTGGCAGCCCGTTTTCGCAATACCATTCGTTGAAGAAAAGAACTGCCAGATTTTCGGCAGTAATGTCAGTTCTGCACGGGATGAGATGGATGTCACTGCTGAGGCAGTCAGTGAACGTCACGATGCAATTGAAACCTGCATCTTCCGGTAATGGCCCAATGAAGTCAATGCCGACCGAGTCACCACGAGCGTCAGGTATGGGAAAGGGGTGGAGAGGACCAGCTGGCTTCACTGTGGCACCCTTGTTGTGCTGACAATCTGCGCAACTGGGAACGTAGGCCAATTCCAAGTCACGATGCATATTTGGCCAGTAGAAGGAATCTCGAAGTGAGCCGTATGACTTGTCAAACCCAAAGTGACCAAGGACATCGTGGGCGAGTCGGTACAGTGATTCGCAAACATGTGGAACACAGGGGATAATGAGGCGCCCGGCGGCGAACAAGAAGCCGTTCTTGTCCACTGTAATCCCATCAGGCTTAATGGTGGCATCGAGGAGACGCTTGCACCAGCGGTCCGATTGATAGCCACTGACAATGGCCCGTACGAACTCAGGGTCTGCTTCAATATTGAGTCCAGTGACAGGTGCGATCGGTTCCGGGTCCTCGATTTCGAGTAGCGCGGAGACCATTGCACAAGGGGAGGGGTCCTCCATGGGGGATATGATGACCGCGACTGGGGAATTTGGCTCGGGCAGGTCAAAGGGATGGATAGCAGCTAATTCCACCTCTTCGGATCTAGAGGGGAATTCAGTTCGTGAGAGAGCATCAGCTGCCACGTTGTCTGGTCCCTTGACATAAACAATCTTCCCATCAAACTGTGAGAGGTGCTCCATCCACCGTGCTTGTCTTCTACTGAGATCCTTTTGGCTGGTGAAATTTTCAAGGGTGCAGTGGTCAGAGTAAATGAAAAAGGGAGCCCATCACACTCCCCCCCCTGTTCTCCTAAACTCCAGGAGGAATTTAGCAGGAATTTACAAGGATGCCAGAAGGAGTCTGTAAGTACTGAAGAAGGACTTTTCAGCCAATTCTTTGATTTTGAGAGAGCCTGCCAAGTCCTTACACAGTCCTGGGAAAGTCCTTCTAAAGTTCAGGTTTAGAAGGAATTCTACAGGAAGTTTGGAGGGATTGTCACTGACAATCCTCCTGGAGTCCTTATAGAGTTTAGAAGCCAAGCCCAGTTCTCCTGAAGTTTAGAAGGATTCCAGTAGGATTCCTAATAATTATATTAAGAGAAGATAAGAAGTGATAGAGTTTAGAAGGACTCCAGCAGAATTGCTAATAATCATATTGACAGAAGGTAACAAAGGATAATAGTAAAGGTGAATCAAAGTCCAGAAGGAGTCTAGAATGACGAAGTTCCACCTGGAGTTTAGAAGGAATGCAGACAAACAGCAGAAAATCAAGTTTAAAAAATGGGCATGAAAGAGGATTGAACTCGGGACTAGGGGAATTGAACGGCAGAGTGAGGGCTTAACCACTGGACCAGAAGGGCTTGCATGGAAACAAATGGTTTCAATTGACATACCGGTGGGGTCATGTGCAGTCACATGACCTTGTTGATCAGTCTCACGCTCACATTCCGCTTTCTCATCATCGCTCCCACCCCTTCCTCCACCTCCTTCCCCATCACCACATCAAGCACCCAGACGACGAGGAACCACCACGACGCAGCGCCGCCCAACGGCAAGCCGGACACGGGGGAAGGAGGAGAATGGGCGACAGAGGCGTGTTGACGCCTCTGTCGCAGAGGTAAGCTTTTTTTTTCTTTTTTTTCTCGTTCCTGTGCGTTTGACCGCCCACCAGGTGCACGGCGCAACGCCACCGCCGAACGGCAGCCGTACAGCGCCGCCCTGGGCCCGCCTCCCTCACCGGCGCCCAATGCCATCTAACGCGCCCACGCCCACGCCCTCCTCCCGCCCTCAGGCGCAAACGCCAAACGGCAGCCAACCGCAGGCGTGAGCGCTGCCCACGGCCCACGGCCCGCCCCTGGATCGACACCGCCATCTGCGCCCAATGGCAACGGCCGTCAATGCCGCCCACCGCCCACCGCTCCCTCCCACCACTCCCGCCCACCCTCCACCGCCCAACGGCAACCGTCAGCGGCGCCCACGGCCCCCGCTTGGCCCCAAACACCTGCGCCCGCCCTCCTCCGCCCAACTGCAGCCCACGGCCCACCGCCCGCCCTCTGCCCCCAACCGCAGCCGTCAGCGCCGCCCAACGGCCGCAAACGGCGCCCTCAGTGCCACCGCCCGCCCTCCTCCGACCAACGGCAGCCCACGGCCCCCCACCCGCCCTCTGCGCCCAACCACAGCCGTCACTGCCGCCCAATGGCCGCAAACGGCGCGCCCTCAGTGCCACCCACCGCCTCCCGCCCGCCCTCTCCCCTCCACCACTCCACGGCAGCCGTCAGCACCCAGCAGGACCCCACCCCACCCTCCACGCCGACTCCCCCGCCCTCGTCGCCCTTCAGTGCCCATCTACGGCTCATCTCGCCTGTTTTTTTTTTTCATTTTGTTTCTTTTCATTTTTCATTTAATTTTTCAATAAAGTATGTGTTTCTATATATATAATTGTTTTTCCTTGTAGAGTTCTGCTGGAATCCTGCTGGAGTCCTGCTGGAGTCCTGTGATAATAATGTTCTGTTGAAATTCTTGTGGTCCTGAAAAAGTTCTTGTAGAGTTCTGTTAAAGTCCTTGTGGAATCCTATGAGAATCTTTGTAGAGTCCTTGTAGAGTCTTGTAGAAATCCTGACAGAGTTTTCTTAAGGTCCTTGTGGAGTCCTTGTGGAGTCCTGATTCAGTTCTTCTGAAATATGCCAAATGTCTGTGAATATGTGAATATATATCAGAGTTCTGGTATAGTTCAGTATAGATTCTTGTAAACTCCTTCTAGAGTCCTTCTGATTCCTTCTAAAGTCCTCCTGGGGTTCTGGTTGAGTTCTTCTGGAGTCCTGATAGAATGAGTTCTGCTGAAATCCTTGTAAAATCCTCTTTCAGTCCTCCTTCAGTCCTTCTTCAGTCCAGGTAATATATATATTGGACCTAACTAGGACTCAACCAGGACTCAACCAGGACTTTACAGAAACTCCAGAAACTCAACAAGGACCCAACAGGGACTCAACAGGGATGCCAGGAGAACAGGGGGGGGAGTGTCATGTACTCGAAAAAGGGGACCCCAAGCAGGTTTGCATGCCATTTTGTAAGTGCACGAATAATGGACAGAAGCTCCTTCTCATGCACGGGGT
This sequence comes from Macrocybe indica, assembly GCA_030407095.1. Taxonomy (NCBI): domain Eukaryota; kingdom Fungi; phylum Basidiomycota; class Agaricomycetes; order Agaricales; family Callistosporiaceae; genus Macrocybe; species Macrocybe indica. The sequence continues at coordinate 2,548,433 of JARFTL010000005.1, forward strand.
AGTTCAATTGTGCCCCTTTCAGAGGCTGTGACTCGAAGGCAACAGGATGTGCTGTCTCCCATGTCTTTCCAAAGGATAGGACTGCGCCTGTTCAGAAGTCACTCACATCCGTGGTGACATAGATCTTGTGCTCTGGCATTAGACTGTAGTCAATCGTGGTAAGGCATTCTCGAGAGACCACAAGGTCTTTGATGGCACAGAAAGCGGCATCATGGTGGTCTTGCCAGCCCGGCCAGCAGTGCTCACTTTCTTTGCTGGTGAGTGTGTTGAGTATGGCGGAGTAGCGTGCCAGGTCTGGCAAGAACGATGCCACGAAGCGGACCAAGCCCAGGAACCGACGCACGTCTTTTGTGCACTCCGGAGTTGGCCAATCGATTATTCTTTGAGCTTTGTGTTCATCCGCCTCAATCCCGCGTTCCGAGATGGTGTGACCCAAGAATTGTATGCTTTTCTGGAAGAGCTGAGTTTTCTTTGGGTTACAATAGAGCTTGTTGAGCCTGAGTGCTGCGAACACCGCCTCAAGGTCTTTCTGATGCTGTTCTGTGGAACTCGACCAGACGACGATGTCGTCGAGATAGACATGGACACATTTACCTATGAGATGTTGTAGGGCTGCAGTGACACGCCGTTGGTGGATCGCGGGGGCATTTCGAATTCCCATCGGCATCACGACCCATTCGTAAAGCCCGAAAGGAGTAGATACCGCCATCAGTGGAATGTCTGAGGGGCGCATTTTTGTCTGGAAAAAGCTATTCGTCATATCGAACTTACTCCAGATTTTTCCCTTGCCACAATCAGCGAGAATGTCGTCGATGCATGGCAGGGGGTGGCTGTCGGTAACGGTGTTGGCGTTTAACTCCCGATAGTCGTTTACCCAACGAGAGAGCGTGCTGGGGTCTGCCTTGGGAATAATGAAGGCAGGTGAAGCATAAGGCGAGGCAGAGGGGCAGATCTGGCCCGCATCGAGGTGCTGTTGAATCAGCATCTGCCATGCTTCTCGGTATTTTCGCGGGCAAGCGTATGTGTGGCTAGCAATTGTTTTGTTGGCATCTTTGAGGTTGATGGCAGCATGCACGTTGTCGGGCAGTTCTTGAACAAGCAGAATAGCCTCGAAGACGTCCTTGTAGCATTCACGATATGAGTCGCCCAAGGACTGCAGCTGCTGCTGCTCTGCGAGAACAATCACATGGTCCTGAATGAGTGCAGCAATGGACGAGGGGTCCATTCCAACTCCCTCTATGCGTCGCTCGGCCGTCTTAGCCAGCAGTTCTCGTAAGACGTCTTCCTTGCACATTTTTGCTTCTTTGGCATGCAGGATATCCATGCGTCGTTTCTTGGGAGGCGAAATAATAGGCTTAGGGGGGGGGAATCATGGGATTCAAGAGATCATAACTAATCGACTTGTCAATGACAGTTCGTGCCTCGACATCTATTACCAATGTGTTATGGACAGTGAATGGGAGTCCTAAAAGTACAGGCGTGCACAGGTTCGAGGCAATGATTGCCTTTACAGTCTTTGAATGCCAGAAGCTATCTGTGGAAGAGAGGGACAATAAGACATATTCGTGGAGTTCATGTGTACGAGGCATATCCTTTTTTTGGGTTTTGTTGTTTTCTTGGAAGGCAAGAGAGCAGGCGAAAGGCTTGTATAAATGTTTACGGGAAAGGCCCAATTGCGAAATGAGAGAGTCATCTATAAGGACAACGTGCATGCCCGTGTCAATCAACGCTGTCACTGATATGGGCACGTCAGTCTTTGGTCCAGATACCGTGCACTGCCAGCGGAGGTGGCGAATGGTCAGTGGGATACTCACATCATCTGAGTCTGAGCCATAGCCCAAAACTGATGATGGCAGGACGGCCGCGATGGAGCCGCAGGACGTGTCGGAGAGCTCGGTGATGGCAGCGCTGGGAGCGACGGCACCCACAGGCTTAGAGGAGGTCTTTGACGAAGTCTTGTTGACGGGCATCTTGCCGGCGGCGGCGGCCTCCGACTTGTGCTGCAACATGATGGCCTCGGTTAAGGTTTTGTAGGATCCGCCATCGGAGAAGTTGTGGGGGCAAGACCCGAAGTCATGGTCGGCATAGCCACGATGGCATTTGGTGCAGCCATTGTGCTTCTTGAGTAATTCACGCTCCGCATCGGTGAGCTTAGGCAGTCTGCGCTTGCGACCTCCCTGGGCGGAGGATGACGAGGTGTATCCGGTGCTCGAGGCCCTCGAAGGGGCGCGATTCTCCTTTTCTACCACCTGTCGTTTGGACAAGCAAGTCAATTCTTCCGCGGCTTTGCAGAAACGCTTGAGTTCAGCAGTGCGGACATCGGCAACCTTTGTGACGGCATTGCGCCAGGTGCGCAACTTGGCGCTGTCCTTTGTCGTCTCGCTGGCAGCGTTAGCAGTGGCCATGATGGTGGCGTTGATGTTGGCGGCCTCACAACGGGAGCGGAGGTCCGTGTCGAGCAGGCTTTGGAGCTGGAGCAGTAGGGCCGCATTGCTGAGATGTTGGAGGGTCGATTTGAGAACGATGTTCTCATTGATGCGATCCGTGACCCACGTGCAGAAGTCCTGCTGCTCAGAGAAGATAGACGAGCAGAGGGAGAGTCGGATTTCCTCTTCCCAAAGAGGAGGGAGGAACGTTGCCCACAGCTCCTTCAGGAAGTTGTCAAAGGAAAGATTAATGAGACGGGCACGATCCGAGCTGATCCAGTCACAGATCCCTAAATCTGCAAATGCCGGCAAAATAGCGCTGGCCTGTGCCACAGACGCGACCTCCTTGGCGGTGAAGTAATCGTGGCAGGTGAGCTCGAAGTCTCGACAGACTCGAGGAGTGAGCTAACCCTCTGACACACGAGGGATTTTCTTGACGTCTGGGTGCGAGCAAGTGGCAATGGAGTGGGTGGACATGGTATGGAGGGGCAGAGGGCTTATAGAAACAGAGCTTTCAGAGGAGGAGCTAGTGCGGCATTGCGAGTGGGAATTGGAAGAGGGCAAGAGGGCACCGAGCAGTCCTAACAGAGTGCTCATGGAAGGGGGGAGCTGGAGCAGATGCACGCTCGGGTTTGGAGTAGGTATATGCGTGTCTTTCGAGCCCTCTGAACTGAGGGAGGTAAGAGAAGAGACACTAGGGAGAGTAGCGGGCACAGACTCGTTTACGGGTCCTGGAGGGGGAAGTCCTTCGACGGTTTTCCTGAGATCACCGTCTTCAACGGAACCAAAGGGGAGTTGAGCGGCAGCGTCAGCGTCGTTGTGCTGGTGTTGGAGCCACGTGTGCGGATGCAGGGTGGACTACTCGCGTGAAAAATTTTAGCAAAAAGTGAGAGGGAGACGGTCGTAAGGGGGAAAACTCAGGGAGGATGAGCGCTCAATTGGTGACAATCGCGTTGAGTACGCATCATCGCAATTCAAAAAAAAGTGTAAATACGTCTCGAGACGGACGTCAAACACTCACAGATCACTCGAGGGAATTGGACTAGCGTATATTCAAGAGCGGATGCAGAGTACAAACGAGAGAGAAACGAGATGATGATGGAAGAGAATGAGGAAGCAGAGCCGAAGGATGAGCGCTCAATGTACGATGGCATGTGATTAGTAAATGATGTAATCCAGGATTACATCTTTCTCTGTTAGGTTTTCTTCATATCCCACTATTCATGATAGGACGTCTGCTTTTCCATTTACTTTTCTTGGTATGTGTTGTAGTTCATAGTCATATTCTTGTAATTTCAGGTACCAGCCAGTCTGTCTCGAATTGAGTCATTGTGGTTTTTGGAAGTATGATAGGTTCTTGTAATCCATCAATATTTCGAACTTCTCTCGCACTTCTAGAAGGTATTGTCTCCATGTCTTCAGTGCCACCATTATCGCAAGGAGTTTTTTGTCATAGATTTCATAGTTCTGCTCTGCTGGGGTCATGCATCTTGAGATGAAGGCGATTGGATGCCACAGCCCTTTCTGCTACTGTGATAATACTGCTCCGATGGCATATCCTGAGGTGTCCGTTTCAACTCAGAATTTTCCCTCTGTTTGTGATAGTGCTAGGATGGGTGCCAAGGTTATATGTTAGATTAGCTCCTCAAAAGCACTTTGCTGCTTGTCTGTCTACTGGAATGTTTTGTTTCCAGTCAACTCTATTAAAGGTTTAGCGACTTTCGCATATTCTTTGATGAATCATTAGTAAAAGTTTGTGAATCCCAAGAACTTTTGTAGTTCTTTCTTCGTTTTCGGGGTTGGCCAGGATTGTACGGCTGTAATCTTCTCCGGTTCCATTTCCACTTTCCCTTCTCCTATGATATACCCTAGTACTGGGACTTTTGATGATTCCCAGACATATTTCAGTTCTTTGATAAATAAGTCATTCTTGTTCAGTATCTCTATGACTTCTACTATGTTCTTTTAAAGTTCCTCTTGTATTCGTCTGATGATTATGATGTCATCCATATAGATTATGCATACTCTTCTTCATATTTGGTCTTAGAAGAGGCTTGCCATCATTCAGCTGAAAGTGCCTGGTGCATTGCACTGTCCAAAGTACATGACCATTGGTTCAAAGAGCCCTCTTGCTGTTAGGAAGGCTGCTTTCCATTTGTTCTCTTTTTGAATGCAAACATTATTGTATCCCCAGATAATGTTGATCTTGTTAAAGTACTTTGCTCCTTGTAGTACATCGAGGAGCTTACTGATGCATGGTAGTGGGAACTTGTTCTTGACTATATATTTGTTTATTTTCTGATAGTCTTGGATGAGTTGTTTGCTACCATCCTTCTTATTGTGAAAGAAACAGGGTGCTGCATAAGGTGATTTTGAGGGGCGTATCTTCCCTGTTCTTAGTCCTTCTTCGACAAAGGCATCTAGTTCTTCTAGTTCTTTCTGCATCATTGGGTAGACCTTGCTCAATATCATCTTGGGTGCATCTTTTGTTAAGTTTATTTTGTGGTCCTACTTCTTGTGGTCTGGTAACTGATCAAAGTTCTTCTCCTTAAAGAGGTGTTTGAATTTCATCAGATATAAAGATGTCTGAGTTCTCGTCCTGTCATTGGCTGTGGTCTTCGCTGATTCAGCCATCTGGTGGTTTATCTTGCATGTTTTGGGGCATCTGTTAAAGACAATCTCTCCTGTCCTCCATTTGATTATTGGGTTGTGATAGACAAGCCAGTCATCTCCCAGTAACATGTCGGTCTTTTCGATGTCAAGTACAATGGCTTCTATATGCTTTTTGTGTCTTTTAATGTCGATGTGAACTTCCACTATCTGGTCTGCTGTTTTCTGGTGGTTGGGTGATCCGTCTGCATTTATAATTTAAATCTTCTTGATTCATTGTGTCTTCAATCCTGTCTTTGCTACTATGGCAATATTAATGCAGGTCCTGTCTGCTCTACTATCGACTTCTGGTATTATCATTGCTATTCCCTTTCATGTTTGTATCCTTGCTGGTACTGTGAGTTCTTTCCTCTTGAGTAGTTTGTTGCCTCAGATGGTTTTTCTTAGTGCTTCAGATCACTTTGCAGGAATAGTGTATTTCAGAGTATGGGATGATCTACATCCGGTATCGAAGCGAGTCTGTTTCAACTGTATGGGTTATGATTTAGCACCTCTTAATCGGACCCTTCAACAAAACCCTCTTTGTTAGAGTTTTCTTCGTCCTTGTCTTCTTTGTCTTCTTCTTCTTCTTCTTTCACTTCTCTGACTTGGGATTTTTCCTTCTTCTTCTTCTTGCAGTTTCATGCATAATGTCCTTTCAAGCCACAATTGTAACATGTGATGTTTGCTGCTTCTTTTCATGGCTCTGGGCAGTTTCATGAAAGGTGTTCTGGTTTATTGCAGTTGAAGCAATTGTTGCTTCATACTTTGTCAACTTCCATGGCTTGTCCTGCTCCTCGGCTTGGATTTCCTGGTTTGCATTAGTTATTTGTAAATTCTCCCCTCATTACATTCCTATGTTTATCAATGTTTCATCTAATCGCTCGAACTGTCTTGATATATTCATCTCCATCTGTTGAAAGTTCAGAGATTGAGTATACGGCTTCTGCTGTCCTCTGGTTTAAGCTCTTCTTGAGTAGGAAACGAGAAGCTGTTCCTATCATTCCCGCTTTTCCTGCAAGGTCTATGAATTCATCTAGGAATTCATCAATGGGTCAGTTTTCCTGTCTGATGTTGAATAATTTGCTTCCTGCTTGCGACAGTGACATGATATTGCTGAATCGTGTCTCTATTTTGGTTATAAAATCAGCCCATGTGCTTTGATTGGTCGTGGTGTTGATTTTCTTTGACGCCCAGTGGGCTCCTGGTCTGTCAGTCATTCTGGATAGTACTGCTCTGATCTTTTGTATGTCAGTGAGGTCTCCATATGCAGTTATGTAGAGTTTCATCTTCCTCCACCAAATGTCAAAGGCTGTTCAATCTCCTGTGAAGAACTTTGGATCTGCGATAATTCCTTTATATTCTGTCGCCATTGTCTGCGGGATTTCTTTGTCGCTGTCTTGGTCTTGGCTTTCCTGTTCTTGGGCTTGTTGTGCTTGGGCCTGCTGCTCTTGAATCTGCTTTTGTCTCTGCTCTTCTCGTTGCTCTTTCCAGTAGTCTAGGTCGATTCCTGCGATTCTACAGGCTTGTTCGAAATTCGTCCCACTCTGCAGCAGTTGGTCTGTCTGTCTTTGGTAGTCTCTCTCACTCCCTCCACTGATAGTATTTATTCTAGTCACTGTCACTTACTTTCGCCATGGTGGTGCAATTTCTTTATGCTGTACTTTGGCAGATCAGTCTTCTGAAGGGGTTTAGCAGTTTCGTTCCTATGTGCCTCTGACTTTGGTGTCGTTCTCATTGGTTCTGTCGTACACTCTGTGCGTCATGTCCTCTCTGTATTAGTGTATCCTCTTCTTGTACCCAGCAATTGTAGTTTTCAATCTGCTGTTGTCTGAAGTTTCAGGCCTGCATTCGTTCCTCTCTTGTTCTCTTGCAGATTGGTTTGTCCTCTTCTTCAGCAGGAAGATTCTGGTCTGACCACAGCTCTTCTAGGCTTATCCCATATTCTCCTTCTAGTAAGAGTTCTGCGATGAGCTGTGCTGCTTTGTCACTGAAATTTTCAGTGGACTCATCTGCAGTGGTGAAGGCAAATTCTCTCAGAAATGCCTGTTCTTCTTCGTCGCTACTTGGTATAGGCGTATGCTCTCTTTTTCGATTGTTCAAATTGCTAGTGTCTCTGCAGTTGGCATGGACTGTCTCTGTGAATGGCATGGACTGCAATGTGTGATCTACTTTTCTGAACCAGATGTTCTTGCCGCTCATGCTAGTGCTCACTGGGTCAGTGACCGCTTGTCGTCGAATATTGATTAGGTCTTTAATAAAGCGTGATGTGGTGTGTGTGAGTCTGAGCGAGTCTCGATGAGGCTTAATATCTTGTTAGGCTAGATGAATCTTAAAGAACTTGGGCAGACTAAGTGCGAGAGTAGTTTAAGATGATGGCAAAAGGAATATTAAGCCTAGTGCTACTGGTACATCTGGAAGTTCTTATATACACTACAGTACTCGAGCATGGACTATGGACTGCACAATGCTGTGGACTGCGGATGAGTAAGACTGGGATGAGATGACTCAGGATGACTAGGAAGTGAAGATGACTCAATGACTGCGCGCTGCGCAGCATGATGGGGAGGAAGAGATAGGGAAGGGAGATAAGATAAGAAAAATGAATAGTCTGTAACAAAGAAGACAGGGTTAAGAAAGAAGATCGCGAAAACGCAACACCAAAGAAAGAAAGACAGTGGGCCGGCAACACGGAGATAAGCAATGAACAAAAGGAAAGGAGAAAGAACAACCGGCCCGAAGGAACAGAAATAACAGGAAGAGAAGATCGAAAAAAGCGAATTAAATGGAGGGAGAAAAGAACGCCCGGGCGCGAGGCGTGCGGAATGTGGGAAGGCATGAGGTGGTACATGTTATGGATGTCGCCCAAAGGACTATTCAATTTCTTATCTTATCTTTCCCATATCCCTTATCTCCCACATCATGCTATGCAGCACGCAGCCATCAAGTCATTTCACTTCCTTAGTCATTCTGAGTCATCTCCTTCCAGTCTTACTTATCCACAGTCTACAGCATTGTGCAGCCCATGGTCCATGCTCGAGTACTGTAACATATATAAGGACTCCCAGATGTACTAGTAATGCTAGGCTTAATATTCCTTTTGCCATCATCTCAAGACCACACTTGCACTTAGTCTGCCTGAGTCCTTTTGAGATTCATCTAGCCTAACAGTGCAATACTGAAAATGGTAGTAGTCTTGCCATATCAGGATCTAGGAATCGAGGGAGGCATATAGAGATAGGACTGCCAGATCAGATTAGGTGGTATAGAAAGCACTGAATGTCTGGAATGTATGGGTGCGATGCATTTGGAAAAGTGTCTGGGACCTGGAATAGAAGCCTCATGGAGTTGTCAAAATCCTGAGCACAATGAGAAGTCAGCAGCAGGACTGCAGTATCATACTGAGGGGGCCAAGTAGTGGTAGTGATTTCAAATGCAGGAGCAGGATTACCAAATTAGGACTTATCAGCAGTCAGCAGCGTGGAGTGCTCATCAGCATTGTGACCCAAGCACACAGCACAAACCAACCGTGATGGATTGTTGGGATGGACATAGGGGAAAGAGAAAGTGGCAGAGGGTGGGGAAGATTTCAAAGCAGAGGCCAGGATGGGGGACTTGGAGCAGGCACAGCTGGTCACTGCCTGAGTCATGTTGGAATACAACCATGATGCCAATGTCACTTGTCATGCCAATGCTTAAAAGGAAGAAATTTTTTTATTTACTAATTTAGAGTACAAACTGTGTATTTAAGCGCCCGAAAATCATAGAGTACGGGCGCGCGTTTGCCCACCCGCCAATCGTCTCTCTTCGTTGCCATGCCATCGTCCTCGGCTAATTTTATCAAGTTAAATGGGAACTATCACCTGGACCTCGAAGAGCACGGATGGAAGAGACTGAGCCTAGGGCCTCTCTAGCTGCGTGCATGCTGGCTGTATAAATCGGAGATGCGTGTGAGTAAGTACGGAGCACCCGGAAGATTGCAGATGGCACCACGAAGGTAGAAGAGGGACGGCCCGGTGCACGGAGCGGAAAGAATGAGGTGTGGCGCAGGCAAAGGGGATGACGATGGAGGAAGGTGTGGGGCGCGGCGAGAGGAGGAGGGGGGGATGGCAAAGCCAGACGGCACGGTGTGCGGCGAAGGGAGAGCAAAGAAAAGGCGGTGCAGCGAAAGGTGAAAGGTAGAGAATAGGGGACAAAGGCGGAGCAAGACGGCACAGGAAGCGTGGGAGTAATGTGGTGCGGCGCATGGAGATACAAAAGGTGGAGCCAGATGGCGCTGGGGAGAGCGGAGAAAAGGTGGCGCAGCGCGAGGAGAAAGGAAGACGAGAGAGAAAAGGAGGGGGATGAAGGGAGTGCAAGGCAAGACGGTAAGTATCCAGCTAAAACGGAAGAGGGAAGGCAGACTGACCGATCTCGAGGAGCTGAGCTTCGTTGATCACCTGCCGATAGTATTCATCAAGGCGTGTCTCATTGATGATGCCGATGTTCCAGGTCGGGCCCGGTTTCTTGAGCTGAACGTGCCATTCGAAGCGGACCCGGGCCTGATAACGTAGGAGGGCCTTCTCGCCGTGAGGGAGGTGGCGGTGATTGTGGAGTCCGAGTGTGAAGAAAAACTTGGAGATGGCGCTGTGACCTCCAGGCATGACAAATACAAACCACGGGCCAAATCGAATTGGTGCCAGGTTAGGTTCTCATCCGGTAATAGGATCCATACTAAGCCGGGAATACAGAGAAGAGGAGAAAGAAAAGCTAAGGCCGAGACAACGTAGGTCCGTCCGACGAGGGAGGGAGCAGGGGAAAGGATGCTTACATCATCCCCTGCTCCCCTACAAAGACCCTATTCTACCCTCACTCCTGCGTCGCTCGCTCTAGACTGCCAATCTTCCTGTTCACATTTTTTAAACATGATGTTCTCAAGACTTCGCAAGAATCTCGAGCGCCTCCAACGGGCTGTCTTTCTTCTCCGTTACAGGTTCTTGACGGCAGTGTTTAGGGCAATGAGGAGAGCCAACCGACAGAAGAGAGACTGCCTTTTTCCGTCCTCGGCGATTCCTGTCCCGTATTGGTACGACGTTTTCGAGCTAGTCAAGCCTGCGACCGTGGACGGCTGCTTCGTGAAAAAAGTCGTGTTTGCCAAGTCCAGACTTCCGACCGGGCACGAGGCTGTTGTAGTGGAGATCTGGGACAGAACGAAGAACCGTCGGAGGGGTTGGCTGCGCATAGAACGGAAGGACGAGAACGTGATTCAAGATGCAGGTGAGAGAACGGCTTGGGGCGTAGCATGTCTTTCTTCAGTCCCTATTATTGTCTGTCCTTAGCAGATGCTCCTGCCGACAGACCAAGCCCTCACGAAGGCGCTCAGGTTTCTGTGTCGCCTCCGGAGCGTCCGCGACCAGGAACGCCTTCATCAGGTTTCTCCGCTGGAAGTGATGGACGATCTGCGACCGTGACCGAAGACAACATCCCAGCTTCCTCCGCGTCTCTGCATCCGTCGCACCAGGCAGATGACGAAATTTCGGAAACAGATCACAGCAGCAGTAGGGGCGAGGATGCCGATGGCGACGATCCGGAGCTGGAAGCCTATGCGAGAGATGTCGTGCAGAATTGGTCTGACCCGAGGCGAGACAAGAGGTTCAGAGGCACCATCGTCGCGACCATCACATACAAGGGGGCGAACGTTCCTACGCTGACGGAGCTCATTCTGGCGGCCAACGCGGCGCACGGCGTCGAAAGCCGCTGCTGGTTCGCCGACTCGATCCTGGCCATTCTCGAACACATCGCTGGGCCGTCCAACTTTGACGTCAAATTCGGCTCCAACAGGCGCGTCCACTTGCAGGGCGAACCGGCAGGCAAGAGGCCGAGTCGGTTCAGCGCGCTGTGGTTCGGCAGACCGGTTCAGGAGCAGGAAGCTCTGGACGCGTTGATAGAAGAGTTTGGGAGGTGCAGGAAGGCTTATCAGGACTACGTGAGTGCATCGCTTGTGTCATGGATGACGGATGACAGCTGATATCGAACTTGCTGCAAAGCTGAAATCGGTGGAGGAAGAAAGAAGGAAAAAAGCCGAAGTTGCAGCCCTCGCTTGTAGTGCAGCTTTCTCGCAAGAACGAGGAGATTTTGGAGCAGAAGAGGATGATTGCCCAGCTCTTGGCTGAAAGACAGACAGAAAGAAGTGCCACATCATCCGCTGCTGTCACGGGGCCCTCTACCCGTCTCATTCCCTGACTACCACACCGTATATATCCGCAAGTCACCATTTTCAACTTGAACGAAGCCTATACATATACAGAGCTTATCCCAAGGGAAGTTGCGGCGACCTTGGCAGTTCTTCAAAAACAGACAGCACTAGACCCCAACTCCTTGTCAACCCTGTTGCGGTTCGCCATCTCGTTTTGCAGCATGACTTCATCGGCACGGCGAGAGAACAGATCCGCAACTCATAGAAAGATATTCCTGTACATCATACCGAAAACTTGCTTTGCAAGTCTAGATCTTGACTCGGTCACAGCACGACAGTCTCTTTGTGCTTGAACTTGCGTGCGGCGCGCTCGGATGAGCGGAAACGGAACTGGTTGCCGTGCAGCTCGAACGCCATGTGGGGACCCTGCAGCACCGTCGTCGTCGCGTCTGTGCGCTGCGGGATGGGGAGCGGCGCGCCGGCGACGTGTGTTGGGGGTAGCGTGGAGTAGAGCGGCGTCGCAAAGCTGAATATGGAGTTGGCTTTTGGGGCCACTGTGGGGAAGAGCGGTGAGGGGGGAGTTCAGGGCGATTGACAGGGAGGACCTACGTTTCACCTTGTTCTGCGGTGTGATGAGTTTGAACGCGTTTTCGGTCTCGATGATGACGATTCCCGATAAGCCGACTAGGCAGGGGTTCTTGCTTTGCGAGACTAGACCATGGTTGATCTCCGCTTCCTATTTCTTTCAGATGAAGCATACCTGTGATCAGGGCGCCGTGAAAGTCTGCCTTGACCAGTTTGGGATGCACGATGGAGGATGCGGGCGGTTGAGGTGGCTGTGAAGTGCTTGCGTCGGTGCCTGCAAGAGGCGGCTGCGGGAGGTTGAGCAGTTCGGACATGTAGCCCATCCAGAGGTGGTGCATTGGAAGGAACAGTTCGAACCTGGGAAGAAGAGATGAGATGTATTAGATTGAATTGAACCGGATTGAAACGTACTTTGCCTGAGACTCGTCGAGTCGCCACAAACCCTTTTCTGCAGCCTCTCGTCTCGAGATGCGTCCAAGGTTGCGCTTCTCGCGCTCAGCCCGCCGTCTGGCCTTTTTCTCATCGCGCGCCTTTTTAAGCCTGCTCTCCCTCGCAGGATTCTCGAGAAGGATCTGGCGCCCTTTCACGCGCTCGATGTACGTCTCGCTCGGACGTGGTGTTTGGAGATGCGAGGTCACGTAGGTCGGCGTGAACGGTGCGTCCGTTCCTAGTCTGAGTCGTCTGTTTTGTGATTTGGATAGGTCTTTGTACAGGTCGAGCGTGGTCATGATGATAAAAAAGTGTGATACTCGCACGTGATCACTGACTTCATGGCTCTACCCTCTCGACGACGACGATGAAGATGCAGAGACAGCGGCATCGACTGGTCTCGATGGGCCAGCAGAGCAGTCCAGCGTTCAACAAATTCATCCTATACGAGAACAAGCTCCGCTTCTACGTCGTAGCATCCAACACAGCCGACTCGCGACACCGCATCCTCAAGATCGACCGCACGACACAGGATGGCGCGGTCGCGGTCATAGAGGACGAGGCAGAGTACACCGGAAAGCAGATGAGCGCCATGCTCAAGATGCTTGATGACGGAAACAAGGCTTCCGGCGGGTTGGGCAAGGGTCGCGTCTTTTTTGGCATCGCCGGTTTCGTACGCTTCACCGCTGGATGGTACATGATCGTCGTCACCAAGCGCTCTGTCGTCGCTCTCCTCGGTGGGCACTACCTCTACCATTGCGAGAGCGCAGACGTCATACCCGTGTGCTATAATCACAAGATCGAGAAGCAGGCGGAGGAGCAGAGGCTCATGGGCGTGTTCAAGCAGGTCGACATGTCCAAAAACTTTTACTTTAGGTCGGTTCTTCTTTCTCTTTTTGTGCACCTCTTCTGAATGTTTGAAAGCTATACTTATGACCTGACGTCTACACTGCAACATAATCTCACAGGCGCGCATCGTCCTTCGGGGAGCGACTGGCCGTTCACCGATCGTTTTGCATGGAATTTTCACCTCATGTCGTCTCCGTTCGAGGCCGGACGTCCTATCAATCCCCACTGGCTCTTGCCTCTCATACATGGCCACGTCGACCAAGCGAGTACGTCTGCTTGCATCATTTTTCCTTCGTCTTTGCTCAACTCCGTGTCCAAGAGTTGACCGTCCTCGGTCGCGTGGTGTTTGTCACGCTCATCGCGCGCAGGTCGCGCCATTTCGCAGGAGCGCGCTATCTCAAACGCGGCGTCAACGACGAGGTGAACTGCCTTCCGTTTGTCAGTCGAGTCGCTGCGGGAATGCTGAACTTTGATCGTCCAGGGCAACGTCGCCAACGAGGTCGAAACAGAACAGATCGTCTCTGAAGCCCTCACCACTCCGTTCTACTACCCTGATCGACGTGTTCCAGGCCCAGGGTTTTATCAAACTAGGCGACCGAGTCCTAATTACACCAGCTACGTTCAGTATCGTGGCAGCATTCCCATATACTGGACGCAAGAGCTGAACAGCATGAGCCCCAAGCCCCCGATCGAAAGTGAGTCTTTTCATGTCTCTCCTGTACCACTCGTTGATGCATCTCGAAAAAAAAAAAAAGTCAGCATCGTAGACCCTTTTTACACCGCCGCCTCGAGGCACTTTGACAACCTCTTCAAAAGATACGGCGCCCCGATCACCATTCTGAACTTGATCAAGAAGCGAGAACCCGTGCCGAGAGAGTCAAAGCTGTTGGATGAATACACAGAGTGCGTAGAGTATCTTAACCAGTTCTTGCCCCCTGGGAAAAAGATGGTCTATCGAGCTTGGGACATGTCGCGTGCCTATAAGGAGTAGGTCGCACTAGTGGTGATGATCGTATGGTGATCTCATGCATGACAGGAAAACACAAGATGTGATCAGCTATCTCGAGGACGTTGCAGAAGTGTCGATACAGATGACTGGCTTTTTCCATTCTGGCCCCGAGCCTTACTCTCACTTTCTCAGCGGCGCATCAGGGTGAGCCCGCCAATCGCCTTGTCCGGCCTCCACGCCTGACGATAAGCATTCGTTTTCCTCTGCAGGCCGACGTGGAGAAATACAATCTCGTTGCAGAATGGAATATGCCGCACCAACTGCGTCGATTGCCTAGACCGCACGAACGCGGCTCAGTTTGTGTTTGGCAAGCGCGCGCTCGGACACCAGCTTTATGCCCTCGGCGTCGTCGACAGTCCCAACCTGGCGTTCGACTCGGACGCCGTGAACATGCTCACGGAGATGTATCACGATCACGGAGACAGTTGAGTGTGCGCGTCTCGGGTGTGTGAAAGAGTGCATGTTGATGCCGTGTTTGCAGCTATCGCGCTTCAGTATACGGGGAGCGCGCTGGTGAATAGGGTGGAGACGTACAGACGCATGCCGCATTGGAACAGCCATTCGCGGGATATTATCGAGAACATCCGTCGGTTCTACACAAACTCACTCCTCGGTGCGTTCGTGTCCAATTTAATCGCCCCGGATCTTCTCTCACACTCACACTCGTTTCCACCACAGACGCCGACAAACAGGCGGCGATGAACCTCTTCCTCGGCCAGAGCGACCGGACGATCATGCATCCGCCCGCACGCGGCGGGTACCAGAACTGGTATCACAAAGAGCACCTCGAGCCGGCGTACGTGCTCGACAGCTGCAACGAGAGCCTGCGCGAGTTTGTCAACCGCAAGGGAGACTTTTGGGTCGAGTATTACAGACCGCTGCTCTTCACTTCGCTCGGAAAGCATTTTTCGTATTCGATGAATAGTACGTTGAAGCTGCCTGGGTGTGTCGCGCTTGTTTCCTGGGATGCACCGTTTGAGAATTTTGATTTTTTTGTGTGTGACATACAGGAAGACGGCAAAGGATATAAACAATAGCCCGTTCGAGGCGCACGGTCAGCTAGTCAGCGCTCAGCAGTCCAGGTGCGTGGGCCTCTCGTCCATCTTCCACACCAATCCTCACGCTTCAAACATCACTGACCCAGCGTCGTGCAAGGCGTGCGGCGCTGGATCAAGTCGCAGCCGCTGCAAGCGCCGGAAAAGAAACCGCGTAAACCCGGCAACGCCCCTCTGGCTCTCGCGTCGTCGCGCAATGGCCACGGTCGCGGTCCGGCACGGGCGAGGACGGAGCACGAGGAGCAGCGCTCGACGTATGCGATGGCGGTGCGAGCTCTTGAGGAGCCGCGCGTACCTGAGGAGGAGGCGGCGGAGTATGAAAAGTATGTGGTGTATGCGCCGCATGGGGCTGCGGCGGAGAGGAGGGATTTGGAGGTGTATTGCGCTGCTGTGTGTATCGCTGGTGGGGAGGAGCAGGGAGATGAGCGAGGCGGAGGGGGAGGAGGGGTCGGCACGGAGTACCAGCAGCAGCCCTCGCCGGCGCTTAAGGAGGTGGTGAGCTATGTCGAGCGCGGGAGCGCCCAGTATATTGACGCGGGGGGCTTGCCGGTGACGTTCAATTATGAGCGGTGGCTGAGCAGCGTGTAGCGGTGGTTGGTCGATCTTGGTTATTTTTTTGCACTGCTTTTTTTGTGCGTTGTTCTGGTCTAGCTTTTCACTTGCGCAACATAATTAATGCATTCGTGTGGAGATGGCGATGAAGAACAGAACTCGAAGAATATGATTGACTAGTGCGTGCCTAGACCGCCCATGATATATCAAAGAGCGTCTCACGATGAGGCCGACCTAATGCACGACACGGCATGGCAGAGTGAGAACAAGTGTCTTTTTTTTTTCTTTAAGGAAAAAGGGAAAGATGCTTTGATTGACAGACGGCTCAGGCCCTTGAGCTCGACAATGATCAAGTACGTTAAATGGCGCAAATTGAGCGGCTAGGGCAAGACGGGTCTCCGTATAACTCCTGGTGAGATCGGCGGCCTGCAAGGTTGCTGTTAAGGTTATGAAGATACAGTATAAAGCGTTCGTGGATTTGCACGCTGGCGAAAATGTGACTCTGGATGTTCTCGTCGCGCTATAATTACGCGTTGCTCTTGCTTTGGCCGTGCGTTGTACGGGGTGAGGTCCTCTCCCCTCTGCTACCTCCTCGACTTTGTGCATTGGTTCCGTGAACCTGAAGGCGAACGGAGCACTTTCGAATAGAGCTTCCCCTCTGAAAAGAGCTGTCGTCGGTGGTGGCTTCCACACCACTCCGCCAAGTGCCGTCGCCCTGCAAAAGGTAAAAGAGGATGGCGCTTCAGCGGATCCAGAGACGCCTGGTGGATATGCTCGTGCAGTTCACGTATAGTCCGGTGAGTCTTTCTTCTGAAATAGATGGGGCCCCGCTGACGGGGATGGCCTAGTGTTACAGATCTTTGGAGGCTAGCACCGCGAATCGTCATGGACAAGGAAACACGACCGTCTCCGAGTCTCGCGGATACCGCAGGATCTCCGTTGTGTCCGCCGGGGGCTTCGAAGCGGACACTTGCCCAAATGACGATTTGTGCTGCATCACGAACACGACTGCGAACTTGCCTCGTCCGCCAACTCGACGGGGATGGATGCGTCCATCATTCGGTGTCCGAGCTATGGCTACTATGGATGGAGTGCCGGGGTCCTGGAATGGACACCGTCAGCGGCACGTTGACCTCCCATGAAAGCTCTCGAAACGAAGGCAAATAAAACCCACTCTATTTTCTTCTTCCATTCGAGCAGTCACGCTGGTCTGACGACGCTTTTGTGGAGGTGCTCTGGAACAACTGTGGGTTCAGCGATTGGATGATGTATTCCGTACCGAATGTCGTCACGACGGGCTATGACATTACTTGCTTTAAGAGGCGGTAAAACGCCTGTGCTGTCTCTCATAGACGAGATCTATGCATTCCGTACTACCACTTGACATGCACTGATTTGTCGAGAAATTCCATTTGCAGTTGTATACGCCCTTTGCGATGGAAATCGTGTTTTTTATTGTATCGCTTTAAGTCTTTGACATTTAATTTGTCGGCTTTCACGTTATGGAGCTGACTTCTCGAGCACGTTCCATTCTGTTGATATGATACTTCGTCGGCACCCATATGACCAGTCTTTCAACGTTCCGTCAATCTTGTCCAAGCGATGTCAACCCCAGGGAAGCAGGGTTTCGTATGCGCACTGATCCACGACGATTTGATATCGAGCCCGATATATTATTTAATTTCCTTCGAGAAGGTCAAACGTGAGAGAAAGGCATTGTGGCTGTCCTTGATCCCATTCTTCAGAATTCTACCGGCGCTCAACCAGCGAAGACTTTGACTGCGAGTCAATCTGCCATCATTGCTTTACATCCATACGTCGCGGGTGGAAGAACGACGGATCTTGCGGTCAAAAACTTTGGACGCGCCTTTTGATGTTAGGTGAGTTTTTGGATGCGAATGGTCAGCATCGTTGGTTCCGGAGACATGTCAGACGGACGAGGACCTAGCCACCTCTGCCCATTGTCGACGACGACCTGCATCCATTGTGTTCATATACCGGTCCTCAAATGTTTGACAGCCATCAACGGAATCGAAGGATGGCGCTTGTGTACGTCAGGCCATGGCATTTCCGCTGCTTCCTCAGTCAGATCAAGAAGCGGCGGATAACTGTCCAAGTCTTTGCATTTTGCATGTATATAAAGGCCTAGAATTTGGGCGGAATCACCCAGGATAGACCCCTTCGCTCGGCTTCTAATTTCGCTGCATTCAATGTTTATTCCATCGCCTCTGATAGCCCTCTCGTTGCCTCTACTCTCCATTGCCGGAGGTAAGTGCTAAGCCTCTCACCAATACGCGACAACACTTTTTTGAAACTTAAGTTGGTGCACAAGTCAGTGCTGCAGACGCCGTCTCGCCCGCCTTGCAGGGCACACCGTTCCAGAGCGGTGGCGAAAGCGGATCGTGGGACCCTAACACAGCACCCATTGGGAGCGGGTTCCAAGCAAGCCAGCTCGATTTCAAGAAAGCCAAGCCTGACAAGCCGATTCCGCCGCCCAAAACGCCCAAAGGTTATGAATTGGTTTTTGGCCCTGTCAACGGAGCGAACGAAGCCCCAGGAGTAAGCCTGAGCTCCAAATGCCACAGATGCCGAACTGACTATTCGATGCTATCAGTATATGGGCTTCGTGTCTCTATCAGCCTATGACGTCGCGCAGTGTGCCAAAACTTGCAATGAAAGGACCTTCGACGCACATGGAGGCGTATGCAAATATTTCAACATTTTCAACAACGTCGTTAACGGGACCTCAGTGGGATTTACGTGCAGTATGGTGAGTTCTTTGGAACTAGAACCCAGGAAATTCTTTCTGAGTGTGAGATTTAGTATTACCTGCCTTCGAACGCCAGCACTGCGACCAACCACGGCCAGGGCCCTCTCACCATCTCTGACTCCCGTGGCTACCGTCGAATTTCTCTTCTGCCTGACGGGGGATTCGAAGCGTACACTTGTGCGAATGGCGCCATATTTTGCTTCGCCAACATGACCACCAACTGGAGAGGCATTTCATCCACCGGTTCACGCGGGATGGATGCGTCCATCATTCATTATCCAGGCTACGCGCATTCCGGATCCAGCGTGGGACTGCTCGGCGAGATTAGCCAGCTGGACGGCTTCAACGGCACATTAACGCCCACAAAGTGGCTCAAAACCGAACATAAGAAAACCTACAGCATCTCGTTCTTTCACTGGAGTGGCTACGCCGATCCGGTTTCGGAAGCGGATGCGTTCGTGGAAGTGCTCTGGAACGACCGGATTGTGCTTACGATTAAACCCGGGTTCAGCGCTTGGAAATTCTATTCCGTCCCGAATGTCAGTGCCAGAGGACACGACGTTCTTGCGTTCAGAGGAGGAAAAGCGCCAGCCTGGTCTTTTATTGACGATATATTCGTGTTCCGTAACTCTGTCTAGTACATAGTCGTCATCTTTGCAAGAAATCCAGACGTGGTTAACATTTCCCACGCATATTTTTTCCCCGATACTCCCAACGAAACGCAATTCTTCAACGATCATGGGTCGTTTACGCCGCTCTCGAGCTCATCATGCACGACGAGATGTCAAAAGAGCTTCTCGGACAAGAGTATGTCTACTTTTCAGCTCTTCTGGCGATAAGCGAGTGACGAAGGCTTTTGCATAGGCGATGACACGGCATCTGGACCAGATCCAACTTATTGACCTTGATCCAAAAGTGAGCATACGCCATTTCTCTCTCTCAAACTTGTATCCTTACTGTTGGTTTATGAAAATAAAGAACAGAGCTGTCCTTGAGTCTCAACCCCTAGATTACGAAAAACCTGGCCTGGGTCAGCATTACTGCATCGAATGTGCCAAGTACGCGCTAAATGGTTCATGCTGTACCCATGATGTTCACGATATCCAAATTCTACAGGTATTATGAGACCGATGCCGCCTTGCAATCTCACTGGAAGAGCAAAGTCCACAAAAGACGATGCAAACAGTTGAAGGAGCCGGCATACACGATAGAAGAGGCAGAGCGAGCAGCCGGCTTGGGAAGAGAAGCAAGGAATCCTCCTTCTCAGACGAAAATTGCCATGGACGCATCATCGTGACGTTACCGGCCCTTTCCTTATTCGCGGTTGTATATCTATCTTTCTGTTTTCCTCCTCGGAATTGGTGATGTATGTGACTTTCCCTTCCCGCGACCTGCTGTGCTGCGGCGTCTTGCGCGTATTGATTTTAGCGCAAAGATAGGAAATTCTTGTGTTTCTCGAACGTCGCGTCTAGACCTGCGATCGCAGCTCATGAAAGTCGACTGCGGCGAACGCAACTATTGGACCCTGAAGGGATCGACCCTCGTGCGCGCCTCGTCATTGGACCATTACTCTCTTCACGAAATCCCATCTGGACGATTGGCTACCTCCGGACTGGACTGCAGGCATACGCTAGCCTCATCGTGATCGGAGTTATCGACGGGCCTTGTTGAACATGGCCATGTATCCGGCATCGTGCATGAATGAAAGGGCTCTGTACGTAAACTTTCCTTGCAATACAGTCCTGCTAGCTCTTTCCGTTTGCCCGTCGTGGGATGGATGTCATTATCGAAACTGAAAGTGTGTCACGGAACGGTATATGGTATGCTTGCCGATACGAGGACGTTCCCTTCCGCGAACACCGGCCAGCCGCGAAACACCTTTTTCTCCCCTTGCCCGTTGCCTCGTTGGGCGCATCTATTTCGGGACCGTAGTACTGTGACGCTTGCCTCGCTCGCATCTGTGACTCATCGGGCGTGGCGCTGATCCATAAAGCGAGCAAGCATCATCGCTGTAAGCGAATTAGTCAGGCAACGTGCTGAAATGCCGCGATCTTGTAAAGTGCGCCTTGGCTCCAGCGCGGACTTTTGCGATCTTCAGGATGACAAATGGATAAACCCAACTCGTTTCAGTAAGGTCATCATGGGCCGTCAGGGCGTTGGCTTCGGCCGAGGTCAGCAGGATCCGTTCTGGAACTAATCCGTCTGTCCTGGGTCTCACTTGATCAGGAAAGCAAGCTTCACGCGACTCGAATTTCCGTTCCTTTCGCTATCACCTAGCGTGAAGAGCGGCGCACAGAGCCTTTTGGTCATTATATTGATCGTCACGAAAGCAGATTGCCTGAATTATCCAAGTCTACGAGTATCTCCGAGCTCCTGTGGCCACCTAGCGCGGACATCGCTACCCTTGCACTCTTTGTAAATTCCTGTTTTGAACGTGACAGCACCTGGAATAGGACGGAAAGATATCAAGCACAGTTCGCATGCCCACGCCTGTTCTCTGACCCACCGACATTGTCTACGAGGACGTATCAATCAGACATCGAACAACAGTTCGATTTTTGTTCCAGTCAGTCCGTCGTTTTTTCCTTGCTTTGCCGGAATAATCATTCATCCAGCTAAGGAGTGACACGAAACTGTTACTGATTTTTGCTTGAGATGTGTACTCAACTATTACATTGCAGATTGTTTGCCAAAGCATGGACAATTGTTTATATTAACATTTTGTCCATTCGGCGATCTACATGCAGCAGAACCCCTTTTCCTCAGGTTTCGCGGAGTATGAAGATGCCGCCACAGCTAGAGAACAAAGTCAGCCGCGGCGCTTCTCTGTGTTCGTCCCTTTTCCCACTAGCTTACAATATCCAGACTGTCTGCTTGCCAGATATGAACGATAAATCACAATTCTCCATTAAGGCGGCCTAGTGCTCAGATGAACGACATGTGTTGTCCGCATGACAAGGGATGGCCCGAGTGCCCTTGACAATTCCAACCTTATCAGCTCGGGGCCTACCTCTCTTTTGGTATGTCAAGCCGTTGATGCGTCATGGGATATAGTCATTTCTTCGATGAGATTTGATTCCATTAAAGCCGTGGCAGCCGGGCCAGACGTACTGGATATACCGATACAACCGGTACGGGGTTCGCTATTTTGTTCGGTATTCTTTCTTTCATCAACGGAAGCGTCTGAAATATCTCACCCAAGAATCAGTTTCGTCGCTCCCAGAGATAATGTGAACATGGTATCGAAACGTGCCGAAGCCCTTTGCATGCTCCCAAGGGTCCTTCACCTGGTATTATATCACATGGAGGATGTTCACGTCGATCTCGTTCAACATTAGCTCAGGACACGCCTCTGATTCGACGGGATCTTTCCGGCCTCAATATGAATGATGCAAAGCATCCTTTCCTCAATCGGTTTGGATGGGTGCCGCCCGCAGCTTCTGTACTGTATAAAGCAATTACATGCGAGATACCGATATCATTATGGACTGGTCTTGTCTGCACAGGGGGTTATGTGCATGTAAAGCCCAGCCGTTGTAAAACTCAAGACACAAAAGATTCTATGCGATTGATACATTATAGCTATCCAATTTACTACGAGGTTTTCGTAAGGCCGGCTGCTTCATTGTGTCGAGGACTATCTCATGGGTAGGTCGCGGAGAAGTCCATGGGGGTTGCACGAGGCGCCAGTTCGATTTCCGTTTTCCGTCGAGTCAAATTCTGTTTAAACCCTGACATCGCTCATCAGTTCCCCCAAATCCGAAAAGAAATGCTCTTTCAATTGATTCCGATTACGAAGAGCACATACACAGTGCCACAGAAGATTCAAAACCATCGGATCTTGCGACGCGACGCAAAAACATCGATTGTGATTGTACCAGTCATACGGGACGCTATCCGACCTATTTTTTACATTATCGGTGCGATCTTGGGTGAGCGGCAATGTTAGTCTCCCTGCGCTCGTCCTGGGCTCAAGTTTTGTCCATTAGGAATTCATGGATAAAACCCAAATATCAACCCGCGAGGTGATAACTTTCGATAAGACCTCTTCGGTCGTTGAGCTTTCCCTTTATATTACGCAGCACGTGAACCGGCGCACGGACCACGTGTCCCGGTCTACAAATTCGGAACTTGAAATCGTTTTGTTCTCCTCACAGTCATACCTCGCTCAGATATCACCATGCAGTCCTTTCCTTTTTTGCTTTGGAAGGTTTGCTGCTGTAGACGAGACGAGAAGATGGAGAATCCGAGACTGGGCATGCCGTTTATCTTTTCCGAACTTTGCTTCATTTGCAAGAGATCGAGTGGCTAATCAGCTTTGGAGACACTTTGTCATTGTGTAGAATTTTCAGTCTGATGCTAGAGTCTCGCTTAAAAGATGGTACGATTCTGAAATCGACGTTGAGATCAGCGCTCATTGTCGGCGCCGACACTTTCCTGTTTAAGTCTTAGTCAAGATGTTGGCAAATAGGTACAGTGTACCAAGACGGACGTTCGTTGTGAGGGGTCACTGATTAATGTCGGTGGCCCTGCAGGACTTGAAGAGATGTCTGTGCATTTCGTACAAACAACACACAACCTTTTTCGGAGATAGCGCTTTCATTCATGTCCGAAGTAAATGTTATCAGACACCATTATCGGCGACGCCCCCAAATCACGGCACGTCCGGGTCAAGAACGTTGAACGTGAAATGGGTGCGTCTGACAAAACACTTTCATATGACCCTCCGACTGACGCAAATCTCCTACTGAACTACCAGGTCACAAGTTGTGAAAGATGAATACGATGAAATGATGTGATGAGCAAGTCGATCTGCACATGACCTCACCCTTCCCGCAATTCAATTGCCAGCGATTCCATCTCCTTGCCTTATTCTCCGTTCACCAGCGTTCCTACAAACGGATATAAAGTATAAACCAAGAGATAGAGAGGTACGGCTGCTATGACAGCGAGAAAATTCCTTACAAGTATAAATGCAGTTCTCCATAGTACCCCGAAGTGCGACAGCCCAGGTGTGAATCCAGGGGCGCGATCTCTCAAACTCGCAGGGGAGGGGTAAGGACAGACTTGTCCATCGCGTCCGAAGGGTTGCATGCATGCATAGTTTCTCCTTGGTGGAATCTCCGTTTTCCCGAAAGCTCGACATTTAAAGCGAAGAAGACCGCAAGAGCGATCATTCGCATACTTGGGCTGGCTGATGTTGGGGACGGTGGGAAACCGGTGATGACCATGTCACAGCGAAAATAACATGACGCATGTACCCAAGAACTGCGCACCCAAAAGGTTCTCGGAGTTTATCGAAAGCGACCAAGCAAGAGGTGATACCGGACATAGCGGAATTCAGACCCGCCGTATTCCGAAGCAATGCCAAACTCTATTTTTGTACCCCATGCTCCATTCGACGCATTCCTCCAGCAGAAATCGCCACAAGGCTCATGCGCTCGACTCGTGTTCTGCGGGCGATCTGGCTTGGATTTCAATTTGTTTACCGGTGTTCTTATTCCTCCGAAAATTGGTCAACCCGTACGTATATATCTTGAATTTCTGTTTTCTACCTCGTCACCTGTCTTTGTTTTGATGGTCATTATCTGTGACAAACCTCTCTGGCCGCCAAGGCATGATTAGTCCGTGACAATGCGCCGTATCACCGTCTCCGGTGCCCTGGTGTTAGGTTACGGTATTGCCGTTTCAGTCCAAGCCCAAATCCTTTTATCCCGGCTGTTTTATGCGCTGCCATCCACAAAAAGGCTAGCATCTTTCAAACGGTGCCTTTTCGGGCGATGAGAGGGGGGCCTTGCCACGAGACCTATTTCAGAGATCTCACTAACAGGATACCCACACTTGTCCTTCCCCTCTTAAAGAACGCGCCGAGGTGCGTACCGAGGTTTCCGTTTGGCTTTCATACATGTACTGAGACTGACTA
Organism: Macrocybe indica; assembly: GCA_030407095.1. Classification (NCBI taxonomy): domain Eukaryota; kingdom Fungi; phylum Basidiomycota; class Agaricomycetes; order Agaricales; family Callistosporiaceae; genus Macrocybe; species Macrocybe indica. Next base: position 2,572,855 of record JARFTL010000005.1, read on the forward strand.
GAGTCGCTGCTCGTTCTCTGCTTCTGTGTCCTGCGCTCATCTTCAGCTAGCTGGGGTTGTCGCCTATGCATCCTGCTAGGCATTCGTCGAGTAAACACCCTACAGATCCGCAGGATTCTCCCCGACGCACCAACGACCCGGGTCCATCGACGGACCCGCAGCCGCCTGCGACGGGAAGCGGCGGCAGCATCGCCCCTCAGCAGCAGTCGTTGCCGTCCATCAAACAACTTCATCCATATCTGCCGGATATACCCCCGCACCAACCGGTCTCTGAACCGACTTCGAGCTACGGCTATGTTGGTCCTCCTTCGTACGTGCCCCCTCATGCCTTGTCTCAGACGGCTGGGCCGCGACGTGCTTCGGAGGTCTACGGCAGCCTCGAGTCAGAAGCTGACGATGTGGAGAGGCGTGAGCCGCCTAAGAAGAAAAGACGGAGGCAAGCGTTGAGTTGTACAGGTAAGCGTAAACGGATGCCATCTTCAAACTTTGAAAATGACTGGAAGCACGCCTGACGTCTGCACTTCTCTGACCCTTATCGATTCATGGATACCCCATTACGTGGCGATTCCCGACCGATTCCCCCTTGTCATCTGCACTGATCTTGTGATGTTATCACACGGGTCCATCATGTCATACGTACTCAAGAGTGCAAGCGACGCAAGATCAAGTGCGATAGGTGACTATCGGTCTTTAGCTTTAATGCCAAATTTGACCGCAATCGTCTCGTTTTCCAATACCTAGGTCGCAGCCATGCACGCCCTGCACCCGCAGAGGTGAACCGGGCAGATGTCAATGGCACATCGTCGAACCCGTGTGAGTCGAATCGCATTCAAATGAAACGGACGCCGACTGACCCAGGAAGCGACTCTCCACAATTATCAATTTCGCGTTAACTGACGGGAATTACGGACCCCAGTGAGAAATATGTCACCAGGGCTGAATATGAAGAGCTCAAGGCACGGTTCGACGAACTTGCCGCCCAAGTCCAGCGATTCTTACCAAGCGCATCATCTGTCCCTCCCTATTACCAAATGGGTGCTCGCTCCAGTATGTCAGGGGCGAGCACGGAGGCTGTGTCCACATACCATTCATCAGTGCATCAGCCGCTGATGCCACCCCCAATAGTGCCATATTCATCACATTCCGACGTGCCTCCTCATCACGCACGGCTCGTGAAATCCGAAGAAACGCAGAATCAGCCTCGCGGCAGCACCAGCGGCAGCGGTCATCAAACCACAATGGTCCCTACGTCACCTGTGGCATCCGGCCACCCGTCGCTCTTGATGCGGCAGCACCGCCCGCTTGATAGGTCTCCGACATCAGCGGCGGCAAGCAGACCCATGACGGCGACCGCAAGCACGCCAACACTGGGTGCGGCAGCCGCGAGTTCAGCCACAAGTGCGTCGGGCGCTAAGCAGTCGCCCCTGTCTCTGGCAGCCATCACTACGCCGTACACTCCGGACTCACAGCAGTCAAAAAACTGCCGCGCGCAGACGTGCACGCTGGGCCATCGTCTGCGCATCGGATTCCCGGCTCCAGAAGACCCAGCGGACCATTCTTCCGCGACGACTACCCCTACTCCCCCGTCACCTCTCACTCCGCCGCCCACCACCGCTCCTCATCTGCTTCCTCTTCCGCGGCTCAAGCCACTCCCCACACCGGCTCCTCAGCAGACGTGTATCGCGATTCTTCTGTCGCCGCAGGACCACCCGGTCCGTCATCATCCCCATCATTACCTGCAACAATTGTGCCACCATCAAGAAGATTCGTGGAACCCCGCAACGCACCCCTTCCACCGATCTTATCAGCACGAGACGAAGATGAAGAGCCACTGACTCCCTTTGGTCGTAACCGCTAACCGCCTCTAGTTTGGAACACGTTCCTCCACGTTCCTTCGTTGTCTTTTACACTTCACTAATTCCCCGTATGTATCATATTGCATCCTTTCCTGAGTCGTTATACCTTGGCTTTCCTCGTCCGGCGTGACTAGCTCATCAAATCAACCATTCCCCGGTTTCCCTTCTTTTGTGTAGTTACAATTTTTTTTGTTCGCGATTTGGTCTTCGATTTTCTGTGACGCATACATATAAATGGATACCAGTATAGTGTTACGAGGGTATAAACATTATAGTATATATTTCGACCCGATTTTTACAGTACATATATATTTCGTTCTCTCGAAGGCTACCGGTAGATATTTTATCTGTATCGAAGCGTTCGTTTGCATACATTGCGATTTGTCCACGGCGAGTACATGCAAATCACAGGGCTGGTCCATACGGCAGGAATCTGCCGAGAAATTACCCTCACTGCGTTCTTCATGATCTTGTGAGTAGGTCGGTGACGGCCCAGCGCATGGTAGCAGTCAATATGAATAGAACGCTTTCTACAAAAGGGGTTTCCAATGCGGTCGGATTTCAGACGAGTGCGAGTTTCGGGAAGCGGAAGCCACCGTTGAGGCACATGCACAACAGAAATCCGTAGAAGAGGGGGGTATGTGAGTATGTATATTATATTAAGTTTACGACTTTTCCACGTAATAGCGCAATTCGACGAAGATAAGAGAAAGCAGAAACTACTGAGTATCCTCCAGAGCGATAGAAGAATAAAGGGAAAGGAGGAAAAAAAAAGAAACGGCATCCGTACCACTGAACTTATTCCCAGACTAATTTTCCTTTTTCATCGACAGTTGCTTTCATGCCACCGCTGACGGCCTTGCCCGCTCTGCCGGAGACTTGCTCCGTCACGCGTTCTCCTTCCAGCTCACGTCTGTGCTTGGCCAGATTAGCCATTCTCTGTGCTTCAGCCTCCGTCTTGGCAGCCTTCTGGGCTTCTCGCTTGTTGGCGTTCTGCCGCTGCTTTTTGGTCAGAGTTTCGGAGGCTTTCTGCACGGCGGCTTGTGATTGCGTATTAGAAGATGCGTTGTGGGTCCCTGTCCAAAGAGGTGGTCAATCACGTGCGCCGCCTGTAGATGAAAGTGAAAGCCGCCTGACTGTTTGGGCGTCTGCTCTTCACGATGCCCCAGCCATCGTCTTCTTTATCCGCCTCGCTCCCTCCGCCGGCGGCATCCACGTCCTCGTAATCGCCCCAAGAGAAGCCAGTAGCGGGCTTTTCGTTTGGTAAGGGTCGGACCCGCATGACGCGTGCGATGGATGGTTGATCCGGATGTTCCAACATGCTGCAAGACAAAAAGAGATGAAATCAATACAGGGATTTTCGAAATGCGTGGATCATAGAGCAAGGAACATTGAAAGGGCAAGGTCACGCACTCATCGACCGCAGTCTTCCTTGCTTTCGGCAGCAGCTTTTCGGCAAGCGTCCTTCTGTTCTCGGCATAGTCCCGGGATTTATAAACTATGCCTTCATCTTCTTCTTCAGCCGTGCTTGTCCTCTCTATGATAGGCGAGGAATTTCCGGTTATAGGCGTGGCTATCCCCGCATCGCTGGTGGATATCTCCACAGAAGGTCGTCCTCGGCCGTCTTGGTCCACAGAAGCAGCGGCGTCCAAAGACGTCACATGAATGTTGGATCCGGTCGCGGAATGGGTAGCTGGATCAGTGTCAGTGGGTGTACTGCGTCGACGGCGGTTGCTTCTGGTCTCGACGCGGGTCCAAGATCCGTCAGTGTCCAGGGAAAGACTGGACAGCTTCTCTGGTATGATCAAAGGTGGAACCGACGAAGACGACTCTGCGGTGGGCTGCACCGACCGCCTTTGTTTGGCCTTCGGGGCGGGCGCGACGGGTTTAAGTGGTTGCTGGTCGGAAAGAGACGAATCGGAGTCATGGTCTCTGGCTGGATGAGGTTTCTCCGGTACGGCGGGGGCCGCCTTGACCTTCTTCTTTTTGGAGGATTTGGAGGACTTTTTGGACTTGGTTGGTTGAGCCGCGGGGGAAGGTACAGACTTCTCCAGACCATCAAGGGAGCCTGGGATAGTGATGGACGTGGATGCGGCATTAGTCTTTGTCTCTTGAACAGATGCCCCAGGCGCCACTGGGCTTGACAAGGAAGGCTGTGCTTCCTTTGGCGCCGCCGCTGCCGACTTGGTGGTCTTCTTCTTGCCCTTTTTCGCGGTACCTCCAGAGACCGAGGTTTGTTTCTCCGGCGGAGGTCCGGATGGGGATTTTTTCCCTCCTACGAGCTCTGCGACTGAGGGTTTAGTGTAGTAGCCTAAACCAACGGCTCCAGCGATCAAGACGGCCGTGATGGCTGCTTCGGAGGAGATGGAGCTGTGAACGGAGCCCATTTTGCACCAGACTTTGAATAAGAGGAAAAGGAGAGGATTTGCGTTGAATTTTAGAATAAATAGCTGAGAGAACAGTCAGAATGAGAGCTGTGAGGAGGAGGAAGACTTACAGGAAACTTGGAAGGATGCAGTCACTTCGGTCTCTGACGTGGAGTTGTGATCACGCGTCGCTTGGCACGCCCAAGACACGTACACAAGACTAAACAATCACGGTGTCTTCAAACACTTTGAGGCTTTAGGTGCTCCTTTAGACCATGCGCAGCTACCAGTTACTGAACACTGACTTTTTTTTTGCCATATCTAATCGAGTCAATTCGTGGTACATCGTCTAGGTTCGAAGCATTGATTGTCTACACGTAGGCGTTATCCTTCACGCAATGCAATGGACATAGGCTATGGTCATTTTCTGCAGCTGCATTCTTAATGCTGGGTGGATATCGAGCGTCATCCAAACGACACCCGTCCTTGTCGCCTCGGCCTGTCTACGGCGAATTGTAAGCAATAGTGATCAACTTGCATCCTCGGAGTGGTACATCATTCAATTAGGTACGTCAGAGCTGAATTGATGGCAAAAACGAAATTCAAGCATCTGCTGCTCCAGTAAGCGGATCGAGAACATTTTCGAGACTTGATGGAGGAATGTCTTGAACACCTGACTGGCAGCGACCCTGCGTGCTTCTCTGACATGACCGAGCGCTGCTTGAGCCGCTCCTCCTCCGTTCAAAGTCTGTACGCCAAAAGGCAATCCGCTTATGGTCCGTCACTCTCCTTCTAGCGCGGACGGAGGTCAGAAACCAGACCGGCAAATACGGCCCGCCAAAAAAACAATGGAGATCGCTACCCCATCAATCGCTCGGGAGACAAGTGGGGAACATTCCCTTTAATCACTAACGTTTAGTCATGGCTCATTGACTGACGCCTCTGCATTACGGCCATCGATGGAAATCTATCAACTCATCCGGCATCCGGTCCAGAGCATCTGACTAACTGATTGTCAAGATCTAATGCAAACTCTCCGCTACTCCTTGCTGCTAACTGTAGGCGTTAACAATTCAATCACACAGGACGATGAAACCGACGGTAAAGGGACCGGATTCACTTTCGCGTTTTTGCCTCAAGCCTCAATGGCCGAATTAAGAGCGTGGCCTGCAGCACCAGCACTCCTGTTATGCAAATAGATCGAACTTACGCAGTCGGTCATTCCACTGATTCAAAGGCTACAATAACATTCTATCAACGTTTTATTTACGAATTCTTCGTAGTTCTACCGTTCGCTATTATTCACAGGCAGTTGTCGAGTTAAGTTTGTGGTAACTCGTCAGTCAAATTTTGACTGATTAGAATCGCCGTTTTCAATCGCTCGCCGAAAGTCAATACCGTTGGTTACTGCGTTTCTTGCATCATCAGAACAGTCATGGAACATAGCCCAATTCTCACGTCACCTTGTCCATCGGTCGTATCTGCTGGAGGTCGGTTCATACGTCGGTTCATACGTCGGCCTCGAGTTCAATGACCCTACGTAACAAAACAAATGTCTTTATGCCATTCCTAAGTAATCAACTTATTCTTCCGACCATCCTGGAGCATCGTCATGTCCGCGCCAAGTGAACGTCAACCTCCATTTTTATTTGTTTCCGCGTTTTTACCCTTGGGGCGGTGTAGCTCCCCAACGGCACCCCGCCATCGGTGCTGCGGGCTGAAAACACGGATTCACGGGACGTAGAAATGGACCGATCAAATCCCTGAGGAAATGCAGGGTAAACATGTTTCGCCCTGGGCTGGTTGGTCGGAGGCGAGCATTTCAACGTGGCTGTCGGTGTGCTTTGAGACCCGGGATCCGAACGGGAGTATATAACAGGGGCTGAGTGGCTGAATGGCAGTCAGTCCGCAATACATCTGAACCATGTACAAGCTTTTCTTTGTCGCCGCGCTTTTCCTCGTGTCGAGTGCTCGCACAGTGACTGCGGTTCCGCAAGAATACGGCGGAGGACCTGGCTCGGGTGACCTCAATTCACCTTGTGAGTGCTGTCCGAGTCCAAAGCCCAGAGGCTTTGACCATGAACTAATTGCAATTTTGCCGTTGTCCTGCAGGTCAGACCAATGCCGTAAGTCCTGCGTCATGAAGAAAATATTCTTTGCTCACCGTCGCACTAGGATTGTGATTTGATTTTACCCACATAACTTGATACCGGATCCGACGCTGACGAAAATACAGGTCGCGCAGGCCTCCATTGCTGCGGTTTTATCCCGACAGTGCAAACGTGCGTATTGCGCCTCTTCGAAACTTTTAGGTCCATTCGTTCCATTAAATGGTTATTCCAGTTGCCAGACCCTAGAGACTGCTTGTTAATGCTGGCGCTAACGGAGGTGCGAATGGCACAGCTTTTTAGGAAGTAGCACGGGTACGGGTAACCCGTGCGGGTTTTGACGGGTAGGCTTACCGGGTACGGGTTCGGGTCAGCCTTCATGAACCCGGCCACCAACCCGTCACCCGCGCCACGGGTTGCACGAAATTACATAAGCTTTTCTACCATAACAAGCAAGTTTTGATAAATTTTATCTACCCTTGCCCCATTCCCGCCATGGGAAAGCGCCTCGAAGCCGACGATCCCAGGGATATCATTACAGGCAAGCGGAAGCGCACGCTGACCAGTCGGATCAGTGCGGCCACTGCCTCTGCTGGAAATGTCGCCAAGAAAGTCACATCTGCTATTAAAAAAACGTCGAAGTCATCGAAAGCAAGCTTAAAAAGTGTGCTTACCTCCTCCCGGTCATCCATTGTGTCGGACACATCCGAAAAGTCCAACAGTTCCATGTCATCTAGGCCAGCAAAACGAGCTCGGGCTCGAAATGTTGTGACAATCTCCTCCGAAGAGGAGGAGGATGTGCGTCTAGCTGCCGAGGGAGTGGATGAGATCATCGAGGTCCGATCTGATGGCGAGGTTCACAGTACACGTACCTTGAGCAGCTGTGCAACTTCGCCAGCTCCGTCTAGCAGTGCAGGGTCAGATGGAGAACTCCAGGAAGAAGCTGATCAACAAGAACTTGGTGAGATCATCAATTCGATTGCATACCAGTCAGGGTGCTTACCACATTGGAACCCAATCAGAACGCATGCAAAAAGGATGGAAGCGGGCGGTGTATGCCTTTTATGATCCTAATGTGGCAGTCGAGTACCGATTGAATGGCCGCAAATGTCATGTATTCAAATGTCTTGGCAAGGGTTGTGGGAAGGAAATTGTCCGATACCTTGATATGATGGATGCTCAGTCCACTGGCAATTTGCGCAAACATGTGGAGAAGTGCAAATGTTGGGGTGAAGAGGTGCTGAGGGCAGCTGAATCTGCTAAGGACCTAACGGATGCACGCGCAAATGTCAAGCAGTACCTAAGGAATGGATCAATCATGGCGGCATTTGCCCGAAAGGGGAAGGGAAGGGTGACATACTCACACCGGCAACATACAAGGACCGAAACCAGGTATGTGCCATAGTCCATGTGGATCAGACACCTGTTGACAATGGTTGAGCAGGGCTGAAATCGTAAAATGGGTCAGCGAAAGCAATCGGCCATTTTCGATCGTGAAGGATCGAGGATTCAATGTGTTGATGAAAACAGGTCGCCCGGAGTACTACATACCACATCCGACAACAGTGTCCCGGGACGTCAAGATGGTCTTTGCAAGAGCAAGGAAGCGAATCGCTAAGATGTTGCGAGTAAGTTCGAGGTGGCTTGACTCAGACAATAAATTCACTTACAATGAGCATCCAGGAATATGATGGCGCACTCAATTTTGCCACAGATGCATGGACGTCACCCAATCATCGTGCATATGTTGCCATAACAGTTCATCTGGAACATGAAGGCAAGGCAATTAGTCTTTTATTGGACCTGGTCGAAGTCGCAAAGGTGTGTGGCTTACCATGATTGTTTTATCTCCCAGGCCTGATTGTCTCGGACATCTCCTAGTCGCATACTGGTGCCAACTTGGCAGCGGCCTTTGCAGCTATTCTAGAAGACTACGGCATTGCGGATAAGGTGAGAGGAAGATCGCGTCACGGTGGCTGGGTCACTGTACTTACTCGGTATATCCAGATCTTGAGCGTAACCTGCGATAATGCGTCGAACAATGACACAATGATCGCTGAGCTCAAAAAAACCCTCCCCAACTTCCCTGGACACACGAACCAGACAAGGTGTTTTGCACATATTGTCAACCTTGTTGCTAAAAGCCTTCTTCATCAATTCGACGTACCTAGTAAAAAGAACCGTGGCGAACCCGCAAATGAAGTTGAATCCGAGGTCTTGGAGCTTGCTGGTGACATTGAACGTGAGGAAGCTGAAACATGTGAGAGTCTTGACTACGACAAGGGTCAGAATGATAATGTGGAGGGATTCGTCGATGAGACCGAGTTCTTGGATCAGAACGAGCGTAAGCAACTAAACGAAGATGTACAACCAGTTAGGCTGGTCTTGGTCAAGGCAAGTCGCTCATATTGCACATCACATACCTTTGAGCCAGCTCCTGACCACCCATTGCAGATCCGTAAGCTGTCATTCAAGATCGTGCACTCTACGACGCTCTTGCTACCCGAATGGCGTCGTGTTGTGAAGGACCTCAACCTAGTGGACAAGCTCATACCCCGCGATGTTGCAACACGTTGGAACTCAACATACGATATGCTTGAGATGGCACTGGAGTATCGTCAAGCTGTCGACGTGATGACGAGCGCTCGGTCCAATGGCTTGCGGCAGTTCGAGTTGAGTGCAACAGAATGGGAGATGGCTGCCCAGTTGCGTGATATCCTGAAGGTGAGTCAGAGAAGCTTCTTTTACTCAATTGAACTCATCACGCCGCTCAACGCCCACCATGCTGCTTGACAACCACCATGCCGCTCAACACCCACTATGCCACCGGATTCCCACCACACTGCTCGATGACCATGGTCCATGACATGGACGGCACTCAACACCCACCCTACTGCTCGACATCCCATCGCCCTCCGCTCGACGTCCATCGCCCTCCACCATGCCAGCGCCGCATTTGTCTTCCAGATTCTCAAACATGCGACCACTTTCTTTTCACGCGCTACTCCGAATCTAGCTCAAGTCATTCCTTCCATGGACTTCATCAACGAACGGTTCACAATCGAGAGTTTCGATAGAAGTTATGATCTGGCCATCCATTCTGCGCTGAAGGTTGCAAAGAGGACAATGGACCGTTATTATCAAAAAACTCATCAGTCAGACGTCTACAGGATCGCAATGGGTGAGTCTCACATCTATCTACATTAAAGCAATAGAAATGACGAAATGGTGGCAGTACTACATCCTCGCCACAAACTGGTGTATTTCCGCCGTCAAGCCTGGCCCGAGGAATGGATTACCGAAGCAAAGGATCTTGTGCGCACCCAATTTAGTCGGAAGTACGCAAGCCGTCCAGCAGGAGGAATTCACGAGGCAGTGGACAATGGATCCGAACCAGTACACCAATCAGAGGTATGTCAAATTCGTACGTCTGAGCAGAAACATCCTAATTTGCCGTGTAGAACATCTTTGACAGTCTAGCGGCGCTCGCTCCACCCAAACCCACTGAGATGCGTGACGAACTTGATAGGTATCTGAGCACGGACGTTGAACAGACAGAAAATGTGATTCAGTGGTGGACGGAGCGTCGTGCAATGTATCCCGTCTCTCGATGGCCCTTGATTATCTGACAATTCCAGGTGAGTAGATTTTCGCGATTGGATGTAGCATATACTACAATCTCAGCAACTGCCGCGATGCAGCGGCAGCAAGGCCGGCGATATCGCACGTCCGGAGCCGTCTTTCCGCTCAAACAACGCGCGCTCTTCTCTGTCTCGGGAGATGGAGCCGGATGGATCTCAAAATCATCAAACACGACGACGTACTAAAGGTTGTGGCACTACCAGAGGTTCCTGAAGAAGATGGGGACAGCGATGGGGAGATTGAAATGCCAGAAGGGTGGGACAGGATTGACGAGTAGGCACGGAATTGACGTCGGACACTAGAAGTAGCTGTATTGTAGTACTAAGTACAGGCTAACGTATGTCCTATGTCCTTTTAGCATATGACCCGTGGGTTGACCCGCAACCCGCAACCCGTCCACCTATACGATCGCAACCCGTCGATGAACCCGACCCGTGCACGCGGGTCGGGTTTTTCACGGGTACGGGTACGGGTTGGACTCGGATTACCCACGGGTTACCCGTTCTACTCCCTACAGCTTTTTGATATTTGCTGGTCTGATGTACAGTAGCTATTTATTGGACAGCGAGAATAGCTGAGGAACGTAGAATGTAGTACAATATGTCTAAATGGTAAAATCTATTTAGAGGGGGGTTTATAGTAAGAACGAACTGGATAGGAAACATGTCGAGCATGGCGATGCGAAATTCTAATGCAGGTAGAGATTAAAATCGATGCATATAGTTATTTTGTGAGGGGAGACGAGATTTAGACAAGAAACATCTATTGAGAGGGTCTTGAAGGGTACTTCCGTTCAATATGTATCACTAAGTAGCCTGATAAAGACATGAATCACGCTGGCGCACGAACTATTGACGAATTTGCTTACCGATCAACGTACTATATTGCGAAAACATCTTCATGCAAGAAAACACGGTATCAAAGGAAGGGAGAATCTGGGAGTTTCTGGAGGACATGTGCGAGCCGTAGGTGAGGGCGCACATCAACGCATCACAGACCGAAGCCCACGCAACCTATATCATGGAAGTAAGCCAACGTTTCAGATACTTCAGGGCAAGGGCGAATACTCACCCCAACTATGGGATCAACCTGCCGAGCGTCGCGAACGCAGTCGACGAGGTGTGGTGTCAGGTTCGCCACGGCCACAGAGGCGCCGATGCATTTCGCCGCAGATTGTTCGGTTTCTGCATGTGTGGGACAGTGCAACCTGAGCGTTGCGAGATGTGCGACTATCATCGTAGTGATTAGGTTCTCCTTGGTGAAAGGAGTTATTCTATTGCTCTGAACTGTGGCGGACGGTGAATTGGTCTCCGGAGAGGCGGTTCTTTGGTTATTAACGATGGTCTGTAATAGGCCTGAAAGGTATGTCTTGAAGTTTTCTATTAGATGGTCTAGATGTACTTTCTTTCTTGGATCTATAGCACTGTTCAGCGTAATTATTCTAGGATGGGGAGAATTGTACATACCCTTTTCGCTCCACGACATCGTGGCCCTCTCGAGCAATAAGGTAGCCTTGGCACGCAGAGCCATGAACGATTGAGAAGTGAAATTTTCATTGTCTAGGAAAGTCTTGAACAGGATATCCTCATGGGACGACTAAGTTGCGCCGAAAATAATCAGTGAGATTTTGGACGATTGACGATGCTCATGGAAGGTACTTACGGACAATTGACTACTGACCCGTTCCATTTCCCAGGAGCTGCGCTGACTGCTTCCTCCGACAGACAAGGACAAGACGTCGTACGACATTGCCTGAGATTCTTGAAGGGCAATCCAACAGTTATTGAGAATCACAGCTGCGCAGAACGCATCTCGCATGTTGTTTCTTTGTGTGTCGTCTACGCCTTCTGATGCTGAAGGGCCAGCTTGTGTGCCACCACGGCTTTCGTCTCTAGACCAGCGATAGAATCCAGCCGCGAACGCGAGAGACAAGGCAGAATTTGAATGATAATTACCCTCGGTCAATCTCCCATTCTGAAGATAGTAATAGGACAGAAGGATCTCGGCCTGTATATACTGGATTAAACTGTTCGTGTGATCGCCGGAATTGGGAAGATGACCTGAAGATCCGGAGCTATACGATAGGTCTGTGGGAAGGTGCTGAAGTGCATTGCGTAAGTAAATGCTTTCGTTATCGTTAGGATTGAGAGAAGGATTTGTCCGGTTGGAAAGGTGTGAAGCCCAAAGATAGACTGCGTTTACGAGGGAGGGCAACGGTCTTTCTGAATGGCCCAAAGGTAGCGATTTTGATAACGACCAAAGAAACCAGTCAGGATTCAAGAAGAATCCGAATCGGTGCAGATGAGGCCGAAAAATGTTGAATCTGGCAAACAGATTTTGATTAGTGAGAATAACGAAAATCAATGATTCCTCCTTACATTGCTTGCCGTGCGTCAACGGACGGTTCTAGAGGATGCGGCGGCGAAGCGGCATGTGAAAGGTGCCGGGGAACGCTGGAGGAACTGGGTGACTGTTGTCGAGACATGGCAGGAGAACCGCTCATGGGCTGGGGTCTATGGATTGCTAAAACGAAGATGGTGTCGGTTTAAAAAGTAGCTGAGGTACGAGACATTACAATACCCGAATCGTCGTTTATTTCCTGAGAACTGGATCGATAAGGTTGGTGAAGCGTGAGAGAGTATGCAGAAGAATAATCTGAACTGCTTTCGGCCTCTCGGATGCGCATTGTAAGCTGCGATATCCGTTCTTCAAGCAGCTGCGTCTGCGTCGGTCCGCCGCCCGGATATTCGCAGTCAGAGAACGTCCCGTTTGACTGGCTGCATTGCGAGCACATTGGCCGTGCGCCATCACATTTCTAGCAAATCGTCATACAAACAGGTCAGGCGACTAATGGTGCATAAGAACCTCTGAAACGCACGATCTTTCGACGTCTAATCGAAAAGGCAGCGACAGATGATGAAGATTGCGTGATCTAATCGATTCGGGCGTTACTTACCGACAATTCAGACACGTCCTTCCTCTTCCGGATCGCGCAGGACGCTGGGATGTCGGACCGCTGCGAATAGTTTCCATAGCGCACGATTGTAGTGGGTTAGCGATGCAAAAGAAGGGAAATTGGGATGTTGTGTTTGCCCTTTAGGCCTAGCTTATATAGCCGCCTGCTACGTGTCGACCAAACCATCCAACAGGTACCGACGCGCAGCGTCCTCATCAACAATTGACATCATCGACAATAGGTAAAGCAGTAACCCGGAACAGCTTCAGCCAAGGAGCTGATTGCACCGAAGAGCACGGGGAAGATGAGAATGAGTCATTTTGTAGTTTTAGATGTGAGTTTGTCGCAAGAGCTGCAATTTATTTGTGCCTTGCTTAGTGACTTTGCTTATGAATCATGACGATGATTGACAACGGTGAAGGAGGTCGACCAACGACGACGCGTCGCATGAGGTCGCATGGCTGCCCGGTATTTGATTTTCAGTACTGAGTGATCGACGATCATGACAAAACATTGCCACGTGATGTAATGTCCGCGTCAGCTTCCGGCACCCGCAAGGCACCGGCATCATCGTTTCCCTCTCGTTTGGGAACAAGGGGCGATGCTGGCGAAAGTCGCGAAAATTTGCTTCGAGGAATGGCAGAAAGATGAGTCGAATGATTCGACCTTTGTCCGCAAAACGCCTATCACCGTTCCGCTACGATGTCCGGGTCTTGTTCTTAGCTTCCAAATGAACTCGGTTGGCCCGTCAGAGAACGGAACAAGAGACGCTTCTTCAACGGGAAACAAAGGCTCAAAAACTTCTGCACCGGAAACGCCATGGCGAAAGTCTCCGACTCTGTCAAAAACTTCGGCCAAAGGCGGTGGGACGGAGGTTGGACAAGAGACGCGGCGGTATTCGGCCGATGGTGGTGAGTCTGTTAGGTAGAGAACGTCAACGACCGTAATGGAAATATGATACAATGAATATCTAATGCAAAATACAATGACCGATAAAAGCAAAATGCGGGGAATGTGACGAAAGCCATACGTCATTGGCCGAAAGAAGGATATCTTGAAAGAGAGCGATCTGGTGCTCTAAAAGGGTCACCGGTTCAAAATGTTCCGAAAGTTTGTCAACCTCCATTGCCATTGCCGTTGGTGTTTTTCCTCATCTGACGCCTGACGTCGCTCGACCATTTGAAAAAATCACACTTGTATTGGGGATCTACGTGCTCGCGCAGTCGTTCAGCTCTTCCCTTGTCATATCCAGGTCCAACGGGTCTAAAACGGATGAAACGAGTACACCGTCGGTTCAGGTAACTCTGCAGGATAGAAACGAAGGACTCACCGGGAGCAGATGAAGAACCGCTTTCCTTTGTTTGGGCCAGGCTTGTTAACGGTCAGTTCCTTGGCGGGCTCATTATGGCCTGTGCAGTTCGGGGTTATGGTGGGAGCGAGCAAGGACGTCCAGGCTTGCTTTGACGCATCGCTGCTGCCCGATCGTCCCGATTCTTGCTCCTCCTCTTGAGAAAGTTTCAGCGCAAGCTGATAGTCGTCGTCGATAAACGTCGGGATCGACTTCTGTGGCGTTCTCGCTGAGATCGATGATTTCGGATGAGGAAAGTTTGAGTTGGGAACTAGAGCTTGCTGCAGGCGGTCTTGGTTGGCGTGGTCTTTGGTTTCGTAAAGTAGCCGACAAGTTTTTGTTGTGATAAACTGGAAGATTTCTCGGGAGCTTGTTTACGTTTCTTCGGCGCGGCAGGGGATGCTTGCGACACCGTGGTCAAGGGATCACTGGCGGCTTTCCGTTTAACGGCCGTGGTGGTGGGTGCAGGGGTCTGCTTGGATGGCGCTGACGATGCAAGGGGGCCGGGTGGTGATTGCGATGGTGATGTCGCAGTGTCCGAAAAAGAGGACAAGGAAATATTCCCCGGTGGCTCCAAGGGCTTCTCTAGAGTAGTCACGGACATATCAGTCGCCATCTCGCCGAGATCTGCCTCCAACGCTCGGTCCTTCTTCTTTCCAAAAAACTTGTCCAGCAACGCTTGCTTGGCCGAATGCTCTTCCCAGAACTTTGTTGCCAGTCTCGGCGGCTCGGCTTTTGGATCGTATCCGATCGCGTCTGAGAGGCGAAGCGTTTGGCCATTTTCGTCGGTGATTTGGTCGTGCAGGTCGAGATACACTGGACAGTGGTCACTGCCTTTGATGTCAGGTTGAATGTCGGCCGACTTGACCCAGCGTAGCAAGCCTGGCGTAATGAGGATGTAGTCTATTCGCGTCCCATAGTTGGTCTCGCGAGCCGAAATTTTGGTGTTCCAGCCTATCCACGATGTTCAGAAAGACGAATGAAGAGCAACGATTTGACGCACAGGTATACATTCCCTTCCGCTCTGGGAAAAATTTCCGAGCAATGTCGATCAACTGGCCGCCTTGTTCACCATCGTGAATAAGCCAGTCCCTCAGCCATCTCCGAACGTCCTTGCCCCAGAAGCCCTCCTCGCCTTGCAACCCCTCTGCGAGCCCTTTTTTGACCATGATATGCCCCTCGCAGTGATCGATGAGGGCAGCGCACGCGTTCAAGTCGCCCACGACGATGACTTGACGCTTTTCATTCTCGATGAGGCCTTTCACGCGCGCCTCGAGCATCCTGTGAAAGTCGGTTTTGTACTTGTCGCGGGCCTCGCTGCCGGAGCTGTCGTTCGGACAGTAGACGTTGATGAGCACAAAGAGCTTAAAGTCGAGGACGACGGCGCGGCCTTCGCTGTCCAGGTCTTTGAAATCGAGCTCGGAATCGTCCTCCTCCTCTGTAATGACGTACGGCGGGTATGCGGTCAGGCCTGACACTCGTTGCTGCTGCTGCTCGTCCACCAGCGAGGACGTGCCGAGTGGGAGTGATGCTTTGGGAAGGGGAAGAGTCCCGCTCAAGCCTTCTTCCGCTTTGACTGGCGTGATAGAGGAAACGCGAACGTACGTGACAACGCCCGAGTAGCCGGTCTTGCGGATGGGAAAAGAGAAGAAGGCATTGTACGATGGAGGCAGAGCCATGGATCTAGGAAGGGCGGACCGGGACCATTTGACTTCTAGAAATGCGGTGAGACATCAAATGCTACGCAAACACATATGCAAGTACCTTGGAAGCATAGAATATCAGCCTCGAGCTTGTTCAGAATGTCATCAAATGACTTTAACGTGTTCCATCTGCAGGTGACAGATTTCATGGTGAGTTATGAGTGTCGAGGAGCGGATGAACCTCGTTACGGATGATATTGCGGAAGCGTTCTCATGCCATTCTACATAAACGCGTCTGCGTGTGCCCTCGATCGATGAAAGGAATAGGGAACTCACGATGTTCCAAGTCAAGATGCGCATCGAACTGGCTCAACGCGACGAACGTCTGCGTGTCCAATATCTTGTTTATAGCAAATATTCACGGATGTGATTAGTTATATATGCATGACATATCATGGGGGCATAGCTCAGTCGGGAGAGCAGTAGACCGAAGTTCTAAAGGTCCCGCGTTCGATCCGCGGTGCCCCCATTTTTTTTGCTTTTTTTTTTTACTGACAGTCGCTCAAAGTCGCAGTCGAGCCCTAGCAAGTATTGCCGTGTATAGTTGACAATGCCTTATATGGCACATGAACTGAAGATTACAATACTGGCATGCCTCCGGGCGAGTTTGATAAGAGCGAATGCTAGCCTCTTCTTCGGGCTATCCGGGACAGGAGCACTTCATGATCGTTCTATATTGCCTTCAAAACAATCTTCATAGCTCGGTGCCACAAGCATCCCTTTTCCTGATTGAGATCAAAATCCCAGGCCATATCAAAAACGATCTCTAAGCGCTCTGTTGCAGACCAGTAGAGGGGAGATCAGGTTCGAGGCGCTCGTTGGTCGAGCCAACATGCCCACCTTATACGGGATTAGTGCCTGGCGACGATGTGTATACAACTCGAAAACCGGCATTCTTACTCCTGAAATGATATAATGGCGCCAGAGGGCGAACAGCGACGCCGCGAGCTGATGATCTTTGTAAATGCGTTGGAAACCAGACCATCCTTTGTTCGTCTGTCGTCTTTGAATCTCTTCCCTCCTAGCCCTTGTCACGGAGTTGAGCTACCTTTCGTCTTGCTCTCTCACCCTTCTTTTTCATTTTCTCGTTGTTCTAACAATTTCATTTTCTTATCTCTAACTACGCACACACGTGTTCGTGTTCGTTTGCAAACCAGGGTATGTCCTGCTCTGCCATCCATAAGGGGGGTCCCTTTCTGACCTGACGATCTCGGCTTCCCCGCACTGGGCTGTCAATTTGAGCAGGATCGACGTCCCAGGAGATGTGCTGGCTCCTGTCGGTTTGCGGGGCGCACGTGGGGGATACATTGTGCATCTTGGACCCTACGATCGTCCGACGCATTCATTATTCTTCGATCATCATAGCCAGCGGGTAACGGGCAGGGTGGAAGGCAACCATATAAATCTTTCGGAGATCATTGGTGCATAGCTCGCATGCGTTTTGATGATATACCATCAGCCTGATGCTTGGAAAGGGACGTATTGGAAAAGTTTCTCTAGAGAGTACCTTTATCTAAAGTGAGAGCCTAGGGGTGTCTTTGCTCAGGCTGAGCGTTGCGAACGCTGACCCGATATGTAAAGGACCTGTCAGCCAAGAAGGGAAGGAGAATGACGGTGAGGATGTGCTGGGGTTTGTCTCGTTGAAAAAAAAGGGAAAACAAAGCCTCGGCCGAGGAGGAAGAATGATCAACCCTACGACTCGAAATCCATCAAGATTACGGACTTGTTAATCAAAACAAAGAAGCCTGTCAAGTTGGATACCATCTTGGAAGGATGGAAGGAAAAAGGGCAAGATGCATATGCACGGACGTAACACCATCGATGACATCGTCGACAATTTCTCACCGTAGTACCTTGATCAACGCGCCCGCCGT
Organism: Macrocybe indica; assembly: GCA_030407095.1. Classification (NCBI taxonomy): domain Eukaryota; kingdom Fungi; phylum Basidiomycota; class Agaricomycetes; order Agaricales; family Callistosporiaceae; genus Macrocybe; species Macrocybe indica. The sequence goes on from JARFTL010000005.1 coordinate 2,590,708, forward strand.
GACGGGGCATGTGTATCTTCGCGCTCGTTATTACATTCCGAGGAAGAGCTGATGTCGAAGGTCTTGCAGCGAAAATTGGGAAAAGCCCAGCAGAAGAAGGCACCGAGGAGGCACAAGACGCTATAAAAAACCCGTCAACAAACTTAGCATCGGTTCTCGGTGCGTATGAGAGAAGTTACATACATGAGCTCAAGGTATATCTTCGCCGCATACAGGGAGTCAAGCACAGGAGAAACCGCGGGAAAGAAAGGCATCAAGAGTGACCAGAATAGGCCGTTTGGAAAGAAGGGCGCAATATCGCGGGGGTCCGCACTGCTGCAATGTCATTCGATCGAAAGTCGTTCTGACGCCATGTCACGACTGGCCATGATCTTCCGCGAATGCAAGCGTCATTTTGTCAACCCGTGGTCGTGTCCAACGCATTTTTGATGAAACGACGCGTCTAGTAAAACATACGGGCCTCATATCACCGTAGTTGTCAGCAACTTGATATCAAGCAACAGAATGGGCGCGTACGCAGATCGCTTTTTCGACACGTCAATCTGCTTCCTTGTCATGTACTGCTGATGCTCCATTACGCTACGCTTAAAGCGTGTTGCATCATCAAAACGGCCAAACTGTGAATCAACTCTCGGATTGAAGCTGATGTTGTGACTATCTGCCGCGAAGTCGAAAACGTTGGTATGTTCTGATCGTTTCCTGTAACGAGCCTAGGTCGCGCTCGTCAGTGGATTCTTTATACCCTCCAAACCGTAGGGGTCGCTAGCAATGCCTCCGATCCTTTTTAGCCCTCGCCGTAACGATTCCTCCTTCTGGCTGGATCGGACGAATGCTAGTGAACCGCTACAACGCATCGCGAGTTCGCTGATGACATAGGCACTCGACTGTTCTCTTCAATTTTAAAGCCTATGGCTTCTTTCAAGGTACAATCAGTGTTCTGAGCGCACTTCATGCGCCTGACAACCGATTTTCTCATCCTTTCAGTCTTTTGGCCGCATGAGTAAGACAACATTCACGCTAACCGATTTCCTATTCATTGTCATGTCGGCTAGGCCTCCGGCATGTACGTGCAGTCCATGCCGTCAGAAGGGAAATGGCTTGAATGGACAAGGCACAAACAAGCGCTAGGTCCTGAGAATATGCGTTCCTCATACTCGCTTGACTCCTCGGGGATAACACAACTCGCCCGAGTGTCTGATATCTGTCATGCACTCTCAGGGTCTGCACGGACCCAATGCCAAGTGTGCTTCCGAGAAATTCTAGCGCCAGGAGATCCTGCTCTGCCCATCCTCGTCAAGGAAATGTGCAAATGGTCGGGTGAGTGTGAACCAACAAGGTCTGATGAAAATGACCCGAGGAGTCTGTGATTCGATCAAATCAAACTGAGAAAGGGCAAGTCGTCCTTCTTTCCGCTCCATTCGCTGCGTAGAACAGCGGGCTGTGAGCATATTCTGCTTGATTCAACAAAACATTAGCAATATCATCAAATCGTCCTTGATGCTCGGCTTGGACGCGTGCATCTGAGATTCAGCCTGATATTTAACACGCTATCCTCTCCAGGCCATGCATATGTCTCAGTCCTACTGGATGCTTCCAGTGCTCGAACCGAACCATTCATGCCTTGCATTCCCGTCCCTAACGCTCGGAGTTACATAAGGTAGTCGTCTTATGACCGAGCTCGAGGTACACTTGGTCGTGATCCGCCCCTGATTGCGCTTTATCATCACGACCGACTTGAGAATTCAAACGTCATCTTTGGTGTGAAGGAAACCTTTTTTTCCCTCCCTTCATGGCGTGCAGTCTTGCAACGATCATGGTGGTTGTGCTGCCTGCTCAACTGGTCGGGCATCGGCATCGTGGTGGTCACATGGAGGCTTTCTCAGGTCTTTTCAAGACCCCAAGTGCCGCCGGTAAGCTATGCTTTATCCCCACATAGTTAGGCACAGTTTGAAACCCTGGAACTTCACTTTTGGAGCAAGGATAAGATTCATGTAGTTTGACGGGGGTGTCTTCCATTCGGCGGTGCATTTCACAGCTTCCAGACGCACCCCAATTTTTGTTTGCACGCGGATTTGAGGTGAAGAGGCCTGCATGGTGGCGAGCCAGTGATGCCGAGGGCAGCATCATTTAAGGATTGTAACAGAGCTCAAAGTCATGTCACGCAAAGAAAAGAAAATTAATATTGTCAATTGAACTGATATGATGATCGCAGTTTCTGTTCCGTTGGAAAGTGATGGATATCGTGTGTCTCGATCAGTCAAAAGGTCGTGCAAATACTTGTCGAGTTGTCGCGCCCATCAGTACTCCATCATGCGTTTAAACCCGCGCTGATGCATGATGCATATAGTCATCAACTATATTCATTCGTAATAATGTTGTTCCCCATACGAGCACGGCACTCTCACCCCACAGCGTAAGTGCACTGCACGCCACAGGAATGGAAACGCAACCCCCCTCCCAATTGAATTGCCCTCTCACCTTTGTGCGGGCTCGCCGGCCGTTTGATAACAGATGACCACCAAGATAGAGTTCAAGACAAACGCTATTCTGGAACGCTCCGGGGCATGTGCTGGACGATGATAGAAGAATGCCGTGAGGCGACCCACCTGGTGTGCGAGCGCCGCGGCGCCCTTGCAATTGGCCGCATGGAAGGAATACACTGCAAAGTGACTAGCCACGTTGTGTACACGCACTGAACATGGTCTGGTCATTTTCGGCGTCGGTGGGAACGTTCATCCTGCGCGTTCCCTGCCAACGTCTGTTGAACCATTGCAGCTGTCGAATGGAACAGGGGAAAAAAAATTAAGGTTTCAGTCAAATGCGACTGGAGACGACTCACATGCTACCAGTTGAAATGGTGCAAATGGTCACAAGACAGATGAGTACGGGAGCTTGTCGAATATATGGACCATATTTGTATCTCTCAGGCTTTTCGCGTCGTCATACACCCTTGTAGTGAAGGTTAGACGGCCTCAAGCGATTCCCTCAAAGGGCAGCAAGGGTCAGACAGCCATCTGTTGAGCGGATCAGTCGGCGAAATCAGAAGGGGTTCGATCAAACGCTCGATCAGGACGAAGCGGTCGTTGAAGCTGCAATCGATCAGGCCAGTTTTCAAATATGTAGGCAGAAAAAAAATGGGCATTCTAAGGAGAGAGAAGCAAGGATTAAACTGAGGTACGGAAATGAAGCAATTTTATATAGGGTTTAAAACGAAGGGAAAATTCTGCTGTAGAAGTAGGAGTGAGGAGGCAAAGTACGATACAAGGCAAGAAAGCAGGATACACATCATATATATAGATAGAGACGAAGAGTGAAGGAATTTCGACAGATCAACTGAAAGACAGCAAGATTGGCGAGTCGAAAAAAGAAGAAAAAGGAATAGACGAGAAATGAGGCGATTGGAAAAATTTTCATTCACCAAAGAAGAGCTGCCCGAAGAAGAGAATGACAACTAGCGACGTGGAATGGGAAAATAAAGAAAAAAAAAAGGCAGCGACGAAGGGCCAAAGTGCGCTCGCGCGACATAAGTAAAAGTCCCACCAGATTTGTGTTTTTGGTATTTTTACTTGAAATTTTAATTTCTTTCCTTTCTGATTCGTTCGATTCGACAAGGTATCAAGAAGCGAAAAGTCCAATTGCGATGGGAGCAGGAGTATCGTCTATGTCGCGTTTTCGCGAGCGGTTGAGGGCTCCCGAGATTCCTCAACGTGGAGCCGCGGGGGCTGGGGTAACGGAGATGGAGCTCGACCTTGCGAGCTGGGAGGGGGGACGTCGATGGTGGCCCTCCTAGGAGGTGGGGGTGGAATGTGCGGGGAGCCAGACTCGTGCCAAGTTTGTAGGGCGGGAAGAGGGCCAGATTGCTGGTAGTCATGCCTAGCATCCTGATTGAGAGGGGCGACAGGACCATGGTAATTGTAGGGCGAGGAAGAGATTGGAGGGAGCTGGGCTGTGGGCGGAGAACGGGAGCGGAGAGTGGAGTTGGCAAGAGGCCCGCGTTTGTGGGGGAATTGCTCCGGACGAGGTCGGGAATGCGTCCTTTCGAATAGGCCGCACTTGTTGCAGAGCTAGCAAGATTTTTTTTAAGGATGGGAAAACGAAATATGAATAAAAAAAATAAATTAGCTCACGACTTTGCCTGGGCTTAGGTTGGACCTCCTCCAGGTGGAGGTGTCAGTGGTGCAGCAGTTGAAACAACGGCGTCTGACGCGATCGCTCAATTTTGTGGCGGCGTCACTGGTATGGATGATGTCGACGCTGTTCTGAGGAGCGTGAGGGTATGGCTGAGCGGCGTAGGGGTCCCTAGGTTGCTGATGCATGGAAGGGACGCTCATGTGAGGGGGCAGAGCAGAAGGGGGATGATATGGGGAATGGGTAGCGGCCTCGTGAGCGTCATAGCGGTGGTCCAAGGGAGGCGGGGGGTGGGAGTATATGTAGCCATGGGAAAGAACATCTCTCGGGTATTGTGGCCTGGAATAGAAGGATGGGTCTGACGGGTATGGTGCGTACATGTGTGGATGAGACTGGATGGATCCGTGGGGCGGGCTGCGTCGGATGGGCGGGGTATTCACGGAGGAACGGTCGAGTGAAGCGACCGAGGGTGACGGGGAGTGGGGTAAAGTGGCGATTGGGGGCGGGGACGGTCGCTGGTGATGGGGGCCGTCGTAGGTGTGTCGGCGATGGCTGCGGGGCAGGAGTGATGAGTATGAGTGGGAAAACGAGAAGCGGTAAAGGACATACGTGGAAGACATGGGATATGGCTCGATCCTGTGAGGCATAGAAAAGTCGTGGTGATGTTTGTCGGTTAAATGAAGGGGAAAATGGAGGAAGGGAGGAGGTGGGAGTATGTCCTTTTTATCTGGATCAGGCTGTGGTGGAAAGTGTTGGAGATCAGGGTCAGTTGATGGCGACAAAGGAGCGGGATGAAAAGTTGTAAGGAGCTCTGGAGCTCGGCGAGCAGGTTCTGGCGGTGGACTTGGAGGAGTAGACGCGTCGTGGGGGGGCGGAGAAGGAGAAGTTGCGGGAGAATGGCCCTGATATAAGGCCGGGGAGGACAGCATGGTTTAGAAAGAGCTGTGTTTCTTGCGCGCTCTCTTGGTTAAAAAAAAAAAAGAAATCAATCCAAAACAACCGCGAGCCGTGGCAAAGGCGACCTGGTTTACTGCTTGCCCCATCCGGCCGTTTCAAACTCCGACCGTCGGACTTTCTTTCTCATCGGCTTACTTGGGAGTTTGCAGATCCGTTTTCTCAGCTCACCTTATCACGGCGACCCTGCACAGATCATCATTCATTTCATTTTGACAACCACCAACAGCCACGAGCGGAATCAACATATCACTTTCTCGGTCACCATCATGAACGTGCCACTTCTCTCATCTGATGTCTTCCGTGTCAACAGAAGCACCAATGACGAACAGACAAACACAGATCCGCACACCACTGATTATCAGCCAGCACGCTGAAACCACAGAGCGCTTCCCGCCATCATGATGATGTACAGGTCCCTTTTTGCGCTGCACTAGAACACCGTCTCAGTCTGATAGCTCACCTTTGTCGCGACTCGGTGTCAACTGTCTGTACCGCCCAACGAATAAACCCCCCTCTTTTAGCTCTCCATCTGTCTCCTTTGGTGTTGACCGTTTGATTGTTGCTACCACGCGCGAACTGCTTCATGCGGTGCGAATATCACCGACTTGGGGACCAGGGCTGACTCAGTTCGGCAGTCCAGAGTGCAGCAGGAAGAAAGCTTACAGTTAGCAGACCTCCGGCCTCAGCGGTGAAATTCATTCACTGTCTCATCGTTGACAAGCCCATCTATACTGTACACCCAAGAAAAGGAAATTATGTGGGTCAGGATTCCCCCACGTTACGTTGGACTCCAGGGTCCATAGATTGGCGCCTCAATCCCTTTTCTTTTTTTTTTGGTTTGTCCCTCTTGTCTAACCTGTTATATCCGCGGTCGCGCATTGGCCACCACAACATGGCATGCTGCGGCCAACGCTTGGGCCGCGAGGGAGGGCTGTTATTGTCCGGCCAAAGTCTCGAAGCGTGCGCTTTGACCTACTGACAATTGTATGCCGTGGCCAATTGTTCCAACGCTACAGGATTTAAGAGCCTCGGACGTCGTCGCAAGTCGTGTCATCCCAATTAACCATGAAAGCCGTCGCTCGCCCCATTCCTTCCCGTGCCGCTAACGGCTCCTTTTCTGCCGGCTCGTCCGAACTCGTCTCGCTCCTCCTCTATGTCCTGAAAAATACCACTCCGGAAGATTTTCACGACCGCGTCCTCAGAGGAATTCCAAATATGTCTGCAGGCAATTTGAGCCAGATGCTCACGGCCCTCCAAGCTTCAGGCATCGTCGTCGGCCTCGCCATCGAAGCCGTGCAGGACAGAACGGAGCGCCACTGCGTGCGCTGCCACAAGACATATCTCGAACGCAACAATGGTCTTCAAGCGTGTGTCGTCTACCACATCCAGCCAGAGCTCAGGTACACCAAGCCGGGCGACTCCCCGGTCATGTACCATGCTTGCTGCGGCTTGAAGCTCAAGCCGAACCAAAAGACGCCGCCCTGCTTCCTCGGCAGGCACACGACCGTCATGGAAAACGTCGAATACAACAACGCCAGCGTCAAGACGTGCGAACAGAGAAAATGCACTCTCACTCCTGTGACGACGGACATGACCAAACCATGGTCGGTTCTCCTTCTTTTGTTCCTTTTCAGCCCTCTGTCCACTGACAAATGCCGTTCCAGAACCGTCATCACGCGATGCTGTGCCCACGCGGTCCTAGCCGATCTCCTTCCTCTCCTCGTTCCTCCCTGTATCGACCATCCTTTTGTCTTAGAGTACCTCCGTTATTGTAATTTCTGCACATGTCTGAATCGAGTCAAGGGAATACTCGTTTAGTGCTTTGATGACTGATCTTATCCGATGGGTGTGACTGTTTCCTAATTAAGTAAGACTTGACTTTAATTCGCTCCAAGACAACAAGAGAATGCACACAACACCTTGGACAAGCGCACAGTCTTCTCTTCCTTCTGATAGGATTCGTCCGAATCATTCACAGCGGACACAGCAACGGAATTCTAAACCAAAGGGCCAGCAGCGGTCGTCCAACGAACCCCAAAAGAGCAGAGATGTTCTTCGTTTGGAAAGCCTGCTCAAGGCTCTACAACGCTCCCGGGATTCGCAAGATCCTCACGGAGGATGTTTCTGCCTAGGTGCGCTACATTTAGGATGCTCAAGCTTTAGCTCCGCTTACACCGCTTCTAGCCCGAAAGCACTCCTTGTCCACTTATGTCCCCATGTGCCCCTCCTGCGGCCTGATCCTGTGCTCCGTCAATCTCCCCCAGTACTGCTGTCCGCACTGTCTCAAACCCGTCGCCACAGCAGCGACAAAGGCCAGCCTCGTGGAGCGCGTCGAATTGCAGATCGCTCAGACGCTTGCAAAGGAGCTCGAGGAGCGGGAACGTGCCGCAGAGGCAGAGAGGCGGGCCGTGGGTGAATTTCCCGCGTTGTCCGCTCAGACAAGGCCGCCGCAGCAATCACCAGCGCCTCAGAGCACTATCGCAGGCCCCGATCCGACGCGCAAAGTGCTGTCATTAAACTCAAGGACGAAAAAGGTCACCGTTTCGTCGTACAACAGCTCGCCTGCCGCATCGCGGCCGCAATCAAGGGCAGAATCGGAGGAAGGCGTCGATCGCGTGCCCCCTCCTCCGTCTGAGCCCGTCCATGCAGTAAAAGCGGTCAGCTCGGCAAGGCCATGGGAGAACCTCCTCTGTGATGGCAGCCCAACGTATCTGTTGCCTGGAGGGGCAGCTGGAAAAAATCGCAAAAAAGGACAAGACACCGGGTGAAGATGTACGATAGAATTGTTCCAATAAGATACATGAATACAGATTCAGATGTTGATATCCTGCAACGCGTCATGAATGAAACGAAGCTCCTGCTCGTTGTCCTCCAGCCGACGCTGTGCCTCTGCGATTTCGCGTTGCACCCTTTCCATGTTAGACAGCACGTCAGACGTTGGTGAATGTGTTTGCGATGCCGTGCCGTGTATCAAAAATGGAATCCCGTTCGGGCTTCCTTCACCCGGTGTTCCAGAGAGCGCGTCAGTGATCGGTTCTAATGATGGCAGCAGACTCGTGGGGAATAACGGCGTGGCCAATTCCATTGACACCTCCTCGTCCTGGGTTTCAAGGAGGTCAGCTGTTGCCTGTCTGTCTCTGTGGGAATCCGCCACCGCGCTGCATTGCTGTGGGACAATCTAGGTTCGTCTCTGGTCAGGTGGGTCATTTCGCACAAAAGATCACTTACTGTGTTGCCTTCGAGTTCCTCGCGCAGCTGTTTGATTTCCTTCAAGAGCTCAGTTTCCCGCTCAGCTGCCTGGGTTTTGACGTCCCTCAGTTCGTTTCTTAAATTTTCCTCCAAGCTGAAAGCGAACGGGGGGGCGTCAATCAGACGAATCACGATGATGGTATCAAGGAAGCAATGACACACTGTTCATCATCCATCACGAATCGTTCGCCGGAATGACAATGATGGCGAGAAGGGGTTTGGTCCAACTAGTTCCAAAGCACTCAACGCGACGCCGTCGCTTGCATACAGCATAGCTCACCGACTTGTAATTGACGGCCTGTGACAATAGAATTCTTTCATTTCTGAACGCTTCGATTTCGGCAGCAAGGGTCTGAATCTGATGATCTAAAATATTGATTTGACGTCTCTGATCGCTCGATTCTATTGCATCGTCCGAAAGCTGGACCGTCACGTTAGCGTCTTGGGAAGAGGGTCGTATTGTACCCATGGGGGACGGCGGAGCGTGAGATGAATTGGGTATGGTGGCTTCCTGGCGAATCGTTGGGGAAGGCGGCGATGCCGTTTTGGATGCGCTACGAACTTCTTCCAGCTAATGGAGATTGTCATGTTCAAACCTTGATCTTTAACAGAAACGAGAAGAGGCACTACCCGTCTAAACAACGTCTTCACCTCCGTCTCCAAGTGTTTGTTTTTCTCGGCGTTCTGTTCGAGCACAGCGACAATGTCATGCTGTGACAGGGTCTCCGCCGGTTTGGAGCGCGTCTTGCCCTTCCTCGGCCCTCGCGCCCTCTCTGCAGAGGAAGCAGCCGAATGTCTGTCCGAGCGGGTCTCCAACTCCGTCTCTCGGCGCGCGAGCTGCGCTTCAAGCGAGCGTATTTGCCGTCCCAAGGCGTTTTTCGTCTGCCTGTGTGCCCGTCGTTCAATGTCTCGCTCTTGCCTCAACGATGAAATCATGGCCGCTGCGTATGAGAGCAAGTCGTCCGTGTCATGCGAATGTGGATTCGCTGGCAATTCGGGAGCGCGGTCTGGAAGAACACGTTGGCCCCAACACGACATGGCTTGCGAAAATGACATCAACACACCGGCTAACGAAGAAACATGTAAGCGAGCCTTGGGCCATTTTTTGAAGTCGCTATGCTCCGACTCGACTGTATGACGGTGAGGCAAAGCAATTTAAAGACCTGAACATCAGTCGTACGTAGCCTACCTTTCGCAATGAGCTGCAGCACCGACTCCCGAAGATCGTCTCTCTCCGCTTGTGCTAGCCTTACATCATCATGATAACGCCGTATCTTTGTCTCCAGTTCCCTTCTTCTCTGCCTTTCTTCGTCCAATTCGGCGGAGTGTTCCACAATCGTGTGATCAAGCGTGTCAAGAGTAGAGACAAGCCTTTGCTGAAGCAGGGAGTTGCGCGACCTGTACGCCTGCGCTTGCAGTTTCAGCTCGCTAACCTAACATTCTTTATCAATTCAGACTTCGTTTCATCGCGTTCGTCGAAACAACTCACTTCGCCGTCCATTTGACGAAACAGACAAAACAGCTCAACTTGGGGACAAATGGAGACAAACAACGCCGCATGTTTTCTTTTTCCTGTGATAGTTGATTGGACGGCCTTTACAATGGCGAATGACAAGACGCTGTAAGAGGCCCACTTATCAGGAGATAGATGCGCGAAATCACTGTGATTGATAGTAAGTTGTCAATGGCTTTACGAAATGTCGGGTTTTGAAACGACCAATCTTTCTCGTCCAAGAGCCTGGACCTACAACGATGAGTACCTGACAAAATTGACGCTGTTCTACCCTGAGTTTGTCAAGTTTACTCTCATTGAAACACGTCCACAATGGGTACGTCCAATTTTCTCGGTCTAATCTGATAGATGTATGATATTCTTCTTGGAGATCCTGGCTCGCAATCAAATAACGCGGCCCGACTCCGTCACCGACTAGAGACGTTTATAACCTTACGTCGAGTTGTCAATGACATCGAGACTGAATTGTCTTTCTCAACATTCATGTCCGTCTACCAACCGTACAGCCAAACAATATGCAAGTTGTGATTTCGTTGTCCCCCTTTGCAAGGGTTCTGATCTCGTTTGATGGTGGTATCCTGATCTACAGCCGAGGCAGCATCGACGGCCTCCGAAATCCCTCCTATCGTCATGCGAGTTTCTTTGGAATTCCGATCCACGGCTGGCTTTGAAAACGGGTGATCAAAGCAATGCGGCCCCGAGGAATTGTTCGATCGACACAAGCATAGCCTATATCATCAGTTCTGATCCCATCAGCCGTGGCGGAAACGAAGCAGATGTGACCGAGATTTTGTGCGGACGTTGTGAGTGAGATTCGACGCCACTTGATCCAGCATCGTCAAACTTTCCCATATGCGTATCTTATATTTGCAGGTCGTTCGCCACCCAAGATGAATGCATCATTCCCAATTTTTTTTTCACCGACTTGGGTTTCAAATTTCCGACATATTGTATATTCGAACGCAAACGATGACGGCTTGTCTGACGGATATATGGTCATGACAATAAAATCGAGAAAGAAGGTCAAGGTGAGGGACTCGCGAATCAGGGTCCGGTTGAGAGCTAAAGCAAAAGCTGTAAGATCTGGCCGGTCTAGAGCGAAACTCAGGCAAACCCGGCTTATTTGATCGCTCCCAGGGCCATCCGAAAGTATGTGCGAGAAAGTGAGCATGCCAGAAAGAAAGCAAACAACCTCTCAAGCTGATGGTCTGGATCAGCACCGCGGACCCTTAGAGGATGTCTGTCCGCAGCGCACTTCGATAGCCGTATACATGTTGGGTTGCTCGAGCGTCGACGGTGTTGGGACAGCAGGAAAATTGAGCGTAGCTGCCTCAGGGGTGCAATGGTATTGCATAAATGGTCAGTGCTCAGCGCCAAACGACCCACAAATACTTACCACTCCCCACTCCAAAACAGGGCGACATTCCACATTTTCGTCCTCGAGAAAATGGCCTCCTGTCTGAGCCCTTGCTTGGATACCATGGTGCGGTACGTAAGACAAATCTGTTCGGACGCTGCATGGCTGGACGCAATTATTGATACAACAACATTTGGTCGGCGCGTCTCTGAAATTACAAGTCAACCGTGCTTTCAAGTGAGTTTTAATCTGTTCCTTCACATCACAAGGGCTTTATCCCGGAAGATGGGGACGCACGTCGTGACTGCGTCTGCGCATTGCTCCCAGCCATCTCGCGTTGCGGCGGGGATACACGTGCGCTTTGGGATGTAATGTCATGATTATAAGCAAAACTCCACGGCGGCCAAGGGGCCGTACCTCATGCAATCGCACCCGACATCGTGTGTAGTTGGATATCCTGTGAAGATGCGGACAGCGTAGGCCAGGTTGTTTGTCCTAGTTCTCGAATTGACTATGCACTTTTCGTCAATCGTTACAGTCGAATGACAGTTCAACAACAACGAAGCAGTCACCAGACCCAAGTAGAAGGGCCTTTTGCAACGACACGCTGTCCGACGATTGTGTATATATCTCTATTGAAACATGAATGGAAAATCCGTGTTACTCTCTAACGTGAAATTCGGCAAAACACACTTTCGCGAGCTCTCTAAAACAAACTTTACATTGCTCTGGCCAGTCAGTACGCCATTCTTGTTTACAGGAGTGTCTAAGGCTTTTCAGAGACCGAAAGTCGACTTTTGGTCTTCATGGGAGCAGCGGCACGTCTCCAAGCTATAAACGAACGTTTGCGACCGGTTGGATTATCACTTTGTTGGTTGACATTGAAAGTGGTTGATACAAAGCACTGCGTCTGTGAAGAGCAGTTCCATGGCATAACTCAATGCTCATCCTGTCAAGCTCGGTGGTGATGATTCGGTGGTGATTGAGATTTAGGCGCGAATCCCGAGACTGAGATTTGGCGTCCCTACTAAATTCACGAGCCTTGTTCGCTAGGCCAGATAACTTGGGTCCTCCCCGCCGGATCTGTCAGCTGCGGGACTATATGAGCGTCTTGGAAATAGGGCAGATGATGGAAGATGGATGGCCGCAAAGTTCTGTGCATAATACGTCGACGTCTAAAAGTAGGAAAAGACATGCGGTTTCGGGATCGGTCAAGTGAACTCCAAAGTCGAAGCGGGATTGCTAAGGCCGAGGCAAATGCAGCGTGAAAACGGAAAAGGGTCAAGCCGGTTAGCCGGGCGTATTTGGCATTGACAGGGAAGAATAAACACAGCTGACAGAGCATGTGATTTGTTCTCACTGCTCTCTCCACCGGGTAAGGCAGAGATATAAGACCTCCACACACTACTCCGGGTCAAAAGTCTTTCTCCAGCCTCGTCATGTCTCTTCAAGTTCAGTCATCCGCGTCGCCAGCAAAGGCCCGTCTCATCCAGAAGCACGATGACGACGTTGTCATCGTCTCTGCCGTCCGAACCGCTATCACCAAGGTAGCGTCAATAACGTCTCCTCTTACCCACAGATTGGCTGAATATGATCGTCGAAACAGGCAAAGAAGGGTGGATTCAAAGACACTCACCCAGAGTTGATCCTTTCTCATGTCCTTCGTGCCGTCTACCAAAAGGTGTCTCTTGACCCCGCGCTCATCGAGGACGTCTCGGTTGGCAATGTGCTCCCCGCTGGTGGAGGCGCCAACGCGGCGCGCATGGCTGCATTGCATGCGGGAATTCCCGTTGCCACCCCCATCTCCACGGTAAATCGTCAATGCTCGTCGGGTCTGACGTCCATCAACAACGTTGCAAACCAAATTCGCGCCGGTCAGATCGACATTGGTGTTGGCGCGGGCGTTGAGAGCATGACCATGGGATATGGTCCCAAGGGCGTCGGGTCGGATTACAGCGAGGAAATCCTGACTAACAAGGACGCCGAGGACTGTCTGATCCCGATGGGCTTCACATCTGAAAATGTCGCCTCTGATTTCGGCATCTCGAGGATAGAACAAGACAAGTTTGCCGCCGCGTCGTTCCAAAAGGCCGCCGCCGCCAACAAGTCTGGAAAATTCAAGGCCGAGATTCTGCCCGTCAAGGCGAAGATTGTCGATCCCAAGACGGAACAAGTCAAGGAGGTTGTGGTTGACTGGGATGACGGCATCAGGGACGGTGTCACTGCCGAATCGCTCGCCAAGCTCAAGCCTGCCTTCGCGAAGGAGGGATCGACGCACGCAGGCAACGCCTCCCAGATCTCTGACGGTGCCGCTGCCGTTCTTCTTGCCCGTCGCTCCGTCGCCAAGCGTCTGGGTCTCCCCATCCTCGGCAAGTTCGTTGCCGCTTCCGTTGTCGGCGTGCCACCCAGAATTATGGGTGTTGGACCCGCGTATGCCATTCCCAAAGTTTTGGGGAAGACTGGATTGTCCAAGGAGGACGTTGACTTTTTCGAAATCAACGAAGCGTTTGCGAGCCAAGCCGTCTACTGTGTCAACACATTGGGGATTCCCTACGAGAAGGTGAACGTGCACGGCGGTGCCATTGCCATTGGCCACCCCCTCGGAAGCAGTGAGTATTGTCGCAACTGTATACGCACTCGGCGTTTCCACTCATCGTCGTTCTTAGCTGGTGCAAGGCAAATCGTAACCGGTCTCAATATCGCACGTCAATATGGCGCCAAGGTCTTTGTCACGAGTATGTGCATAGGCAGCGGCATGGGCATGGCGGCTGTCTTTGTTAGCGAGCAGTAGAAGAAATAGCGGCGTTCTCGTTCTATTACCGGAGTAGACATTTGCATCCTTCATCACCCGCGGTGTTCATACGGCTTATTTATGTACGAGTTTTTTTTTTTTCTACATCACGTCTCTCTAGGCTGCTACTATCCCCACTTTGTAATCCTGACCATGCGGGCTCTGGGACTCATATCGACAGGAAGTGCGGCGAACGTGGTGATAGTAGGGATGGCGGCGGGTCTGGGGTAGTTCGTGGCCGTATAACCTGGACTGAATTTATCACTGCAATGGAAGAGATAATGTAAAAACGTACCGTTGAAATCTTGAGTGTCCGCCATCTGTCGCATCCCTTCCTCTGCTCATGGTACATTTACATCTCTGTCGCGCCCTCTTTCTTTACCTCAGTTTTCGTCTATTCGGCCCCAGCCATGGTGGTGGTTGACACTGTGGTCTGTCTCCGTCGCGCCGCCTTCGGGCATGCTAGTCTGCCATGGCGGCAGCCGCTACATCGAGGTGGCCGCGTGTGGGTAGCCCTGGCGATCATGTGGTCAGCGCTCGGCATTGGCGTGTTCGCGGTTCTGGCGTGTCGACAGAGGCGGCATTACCATCCTCGCCGTGACCTCTTTCTCCGTCGTTTATTCAGCCCTCATCGTAGTGCCGTGCCGAGGCGGCCATGGCTGGAGCATTTCATTGCAGCGCCTCGCTGCTCACACTCCGTCCTACGCCATGGGAGCAGTTGAACATTGCCGTCGAGGACGTTAGCTGTCTAGCTATTGATGAGATCGAGAGACTTCGTCTAGATGGTGGTAGATCGCGCACAAGTGACTAAGCCGCATCGCTCTGGAGCTTCCTCAATCCTCATACTATGGCTTATCAGTATCAGCTGCAGACTTCAATCCTCCAGGTCCAAGTGTCGACCCATCCGTATAAAGTCCTCGCTGAGATGAGCCGCACAGACAATTCCTGACTCTCTTTCTCAAGTCGATGCGGAAAGAGTCGAATTAGCTCAAACTGGCAGCATGCAGGATCAGCTGCCTCTTTTCGAGGAGCTTGCTGAACGCTATCACAACCATCCATACTTTCTTGTTAGAATGGCCCATATGTACACAATATCGGGCTGCTTGTCTACTGCTTTGGATTTCTATCGGCGGGTGAGGCTCGTTTCACTACGCTGCAACTATAACACGTACTAACTTCACCCCAATTCAGGCGCAGAGGAAAATGCTGGAAGATAATCTCGTCGATCTATCATTGAACAAATTAATCGAGAATACTGCGTCCCAGGCTGAGGTTAAGGTGAAAGAAATACTGGATCGTAGCTCTAGATGTACGTCTTTGCCATTTCAACCTGAGATATTGCATCGTATTGATATTTACGAGTCGCTTACTACCAACGATGGATTCCGACGAGGGGACATAAGTTTCCTTTGTCATTACCGCAAGCTCCGGAAGGTCATGAGATATTGCGCCAGAAGTGGCAAGCCCTTAGGACGAATGCCTCAAGCGGATTTTCAAAGTATCTGACCAAACTCGCAATCGAGACGAATCAAGTGGAAAGCACCTTTCTTTTAACCCAAGGCGTATGTGTCAATTTTCACTCACCAGTTTTTTTTCAACGCTTGTTCTTGTAGTCCACTCAAGACCTTGTGCGCCATGGCATCGCGGAGGCCTCCGTTGTCTTCTCGCCCGAAAGCTCTCTACATGATGTGTATAAAATAAAGAGTATCCTCAATGACACACTTGCGGTTTGTGCAAATGGATTATGATACCGCAAACACCTGACGATCTTATTAATACCAGGCATATGAACTGGTAAAGCCTTTGCTTTCAAATCCAGACCTGTTGGACCGTGATGCTGTGTGTCATATGCATGCGCGACTGATGAAAACTGACCGCTTTCTCAACAACGTATTACGTATTGTTGCGGGGAAAACCCGAACATTTACTCGGAAAACTGTCATCGTGGGCGGTAGCTACATGATCGAATGTTGCCCGTTTCCGCAGGTCGATGAAGAGTTCGACTATATCCTACGCATGGCAAAGGTAGGCTGACCGTTTTCAAGTGGTTTGATTTGACAGTTTATGCCGTTAGCAATGGATTGCGAATTTCCGCAACCCGTTCGCGACAGCCAGCTGGCTTCATCTTGCCCTTGTCAGATGCCACCCATTTGAGGCAAGCAGTAGCAGCGGTATCATACAACGTTGAGCTAATTTTACTTTCTCAGGATGGGAATGGCCGTCTCGTTCGTTTGCTCGCCTCTATCCCTCTTATGAAGCATGGATACCCCCCTATCTCAATTTACCTCGCTCAACGTTCAGCGTATTATGATGCAATCAACAAGGTTAGCAAGCACATCCAATCCTGGCAGATTACATTGAGTGTGTCGGACCTAGGCTTATCAAGGCGATCACAAGCCTATGATTGAGTGCATAATGCATGGCATGCAAGAAGCTGTTGAATCTGTTCAGAATTTGTAGTCGGGGAATGGCACGTTCCCGCTCTATTGCTGGCAAATAGCATACATGTCCATAAGTCAGAGCTGTCTGAGCTATTTGCCATGAGCATAATGAGGTCTCCGAGTTAGCTCTATGCTTGCCTTACCGAGGATCCATGGTCGAAGGTCGCTTGTGAAACTGCATTCCAAGACTGGCATGATTATGGTCTTTGATGAACAGCGGTACCACCATTCCTCCCCACGTGGACACCATCATTATTTTGGTTAGGTTAGGAGGGCGTCTCTCGAGTGACTGTAAGCGAAGCAAGTAGTCGCGAAGTGGGACTGCGCAACAGGATGTCAACAGGTGACTGGGGATCCAGTACCACATCCTGTTTTGCCTTTATAGGCTTGTCAGGACATCCGTTTCCTGTAAAGTTGAAGTAAGCGGTCCGGAGCGGCGCAGTATGCACTGTTCTTTTTCCCGTTATTACTCATCCTACGACGATGATCAGTAATCATGCCCAGCAAAGCTGACTCACCATAGTGCTAAGAATAATCATTGCATTACCAATCATATCGTGGATTGGCTGCAAACGGCGCCCATTTGTAAACGTTTTTACGATTGGACACCTTGTGACTATCCTCGTGAACAGACCAACCTATGTTATCAAAAGTAATCAGCGTCAGGCTTAACTACTAACCGGAACACCCAAACAGCAACTCGGGCAGGCATGCGGTCTACGTTTCGCGCCGTGGTTCCCCGGGCAGTTGCCTGCGGACCTGCCCAGGACCCGCCGTAACTAAACGGCAAGCGACTTAGCTTGCCTTGCCCAACGTCGGGTTTAACTGCAGGCCGGCGAAGGGGGGAGCAAGTACCAACAGGACTTACCTATTCCGAAATAACTGTAGTGGCCCACCGGGCCGCCAAGGCGCACCGGGGTTCGTACCACTCTGGCGCTGATTAAACTTATCAGATAAGATAGGCAGGTCAGGTTATTGGAGACTTTGTAGGGAGGAGTAGGGAGCGAAATTACCTGGATGAGCTAGGGAGGGCTTAGGTGGTACGGCTGGTTAGGGGGTGTATCTCAAAGGCGACAGCGAGTGAAGCGAGCGTCGCTGAAGTCCGCTCGAGCGTAAAACAGGATGTCAACAGGTGACTAGGGATCCAGTACCGCATCCTGTTTCGCCTTTATAGGCTCGTCAGGACATCCGTTTCCTGTAAAGTTGAAGTAAGCGGTCCGGAGTGGTACGGTACATACCGTTCTTTTTCCCGTTATTACTCATTCTACGACGATGATCAGTAAGCATGCCCAGCAAAGCTGACTCACCGTAGTGCTACGAATAATCCTTGCATTACCAATCGTATCGCGGATTGGCTGCAGACGGCGCCTGTTCGTAAACGTTTTTACGATTGAATGCCTTGTGACTATTCTCGTGAATAGACCAACCTATATTATCGAAAGTAATCAGCGTCAGGCTTAACTACTAACCGAAACGCCCAAACGGCAACTCGGGTAGGCATGCGGTCTACGTTTCGCGCCGTGGTTCCCCGGGCAGTTGCCCGCGGACCTACCCAGGACCCGCCGTAACTAGACGGTGAGCGACTTAGCTTGCCTTGCCCGACGTCGGGATTAACTGCAGGCCGGCGAAGGGGGGAGCAAGTACCAACAGGACTTACCTATTTCGAAATAACCGTAGCAGCCCGCCGGGCCGCCAAGGTGTGCCGGAGTTCGTACCACTCTGGCGCCGATTAAACTTATCAGATAAGATAGGCAGGTCACGCACCAATCACATGACTTTAGATAAGATAAGATGCATCTAGTCACGTGACTTCGCAGATGCGAGACCATTCCCAAGCGCAACTCAATGCAGCAGCGTATGAGTTAAATCCTACGTTAGAATTGGGTTAGCCGTCCCCGTTAGGTTATTGGAGACTTTGTAGGGAGGAGTAGGGAGCGAAATTACCTGGATGAGCTAGGGAGGGCTTAGGTGGTACGGCTGGTTGGCTAGGGTTTTCGCTACTTGCACTGTAGAACCTGGATATTAAAATTTTTGGAAACATCTTTTGCATTTCACAATATTTTGTATGACATAAAATTTGTTCTCCTCTCATATGGGGAATAAATAATGATAATGTCAAAAAAACACAGTCGTGAGTAACTTTTAATATAAATGAAAGACGTGCTGCTATTCTGGGACTACAACTGAATATTGATATTGAAGACAGCTTGAATCAGAGCATAAAGAACTTAGAGTTAGTGATGGATAGCAATACCAAGGGAGATGGAATGTGGAAGAAACCTCCATCAATGATGGACAAGGATGGCAGGATGGAATGGGACTAGAAGGGGTGACCATTGATGATGGATAGCGATGACCAGGCAATACCAGACATGAATGAAATGAGTGTCAATGATGGCTAGTAGACATCAAGTCATACTAGCAGACAGCCCGACAACACGTCAGGACCGTCAAAGACGAAATCGTGCGACTTCAAGTCAGCCCGAGCTTGTGGCAGAGACGAGAAGCAGAGCAGGAGGGAAGATAAGATTGAGTTGGTCACCAGGCATTTGTATTGCATTGTTTGCACTCTTTGTCAGCAGTGCATCCTTTGTTTGCACTGACTTGATGAAATTTGACCAAGTCTGTTCTGTCACTCCCTTCCGCTCTCTCTGCTCCTCCTCGCTCCTCCTCTCTCCCTCCCGCTTCTCTTCTGCTCACCTCACTGCACCTATTATTGGAACAGCAACCCTGACTTGATGTCGGGTTGCTCCCAGGACATGACTTGATGTCTGTCCTTGATTGAATGACTAGACGTCTTCGATCTCGACGATCATCTGGATCAAGACCCGCGCTCTCATTGTCTCCTCATGCCAATTGCCAGACGCTATGACTTGGACTTGTATTGATGGTTCATTCAGTAAGCTTTTTGATCTTTATCCCTAGATCTTCGTCTGAACGCATCAATTTTATATGTTGCTTTATGCGCGTTAATGCAGGATTTCCTCAACGTTCTGGGAGTTAAATCTCTTACCACTGCCTGGGTTTTTAATGAACTGTTCTATTGCTATTAAGGTGAATCATCTTCTACATACAGTCGTGAACAGGAACTCTTTTCTAACTGACATCTTATTTGCAATCGGTCTACAGCTTGTGGCGTGTCTAGGCTTCAAGCAAGAAAAGAGTTGGAGGAGAACAGCAATAGGTCTGTGTTTCGTCCTTCCTAAAGATGAGCTTGAGTGACTTCAAGCTAGGCCAAGCTTGTCTAAATATTGGAAAGAAGGGAAAGAGCGGCGTTGATATTGTGGGCTGCTTGAATGACCTGGGTGGCCTCGGAATATAGTAGGAATGTCATACTGAAATCCATGAAATGTGTTAGCGAATGCGTTGAAAGGCCTGAGTGATGTACAAAGTAGTCGGTGGATACTTAGTCGGAATCAAATTAAGCCTGCCATGACTATTCAGCGACAGACGTGGCCCCGATGTTGCTAATGAGTTCATTGAGAGGATTATTGACAGTGGGTCGGGAGATGTTGAAGCCATCATTGGAGGCTGAGGAGTTGAGCTCTTCACCATAAATCATGAGAAACATTGAAGATGGCAAGAATACATCGAAGAAGGTTATTAAGACTTGCTAGGGTGGACTAGGGTGGAAAATTCTGGCCGCTAGAGTGAGCTAGGATGGGCATTTTGGATGGCTAGGATGAGCTAGGATGGCTTTTTGCACTGCTAGGATGAGCTAGGATGAGTGGTTCCTGTAGCTAGGATGAGTACTTTTTACTGCTAAACAGCTTTTCTGGCAGTACATCTGCTTCATGACTTTCTGTTACTCTGCGTTACCTTGGCTTCCCTGCCATTACCTTGACTTACATTTGCTCACACATTTTGGTGGCCATCTTAGACGCCTGTGATTTGACTTGATGACTTGGATAGCATGCTTGAATCTGTGGCCTCGCAGATGCCATTGATTTCAGGTGCCATGGCAGTCATGTGATCCATGGCGTCTATGAGGCCTTGGATTTCTGATGCTCCATGGCCTTGCAGACAACATGGATCATGTGACTGCCATGGCACTGGAAATCAATGGCGTCTGCGAGGCCATGAATTTCTGATGCCATGGTAGTCACATGATCCATGGCGTCTACGACGCTCTTGATAGAATAGTTATGTGAGGCCTTGAGTTCAAGTCCCACTCATAACATTTTTATATTTTGCTCAAATCTTGTCTGTCCTAGACGCCCTCAGATTCAAGTTATTAATTTATATCCATCTATGACACCGTTGTATTTTTATTTATACATGTTCATTCATACCATAGCCTGTCTCTTTGCCCCATCCCTTTGGCTTATCCCGCAAGATCTCAAAGCTACGCTCTGGAAAGAAAAAAACCGAGCTCATACGCCCAGGCGTCAATGTATCATCACTCTCCCTCATTGGCATTTCAAATGGCGCAACTTCATGGTATATGTCTACTGCATAGAAAAGGCAAACATGCCCAGGACGATACCTAAATCCTTTGTAAATAATTAGACTAAATTATTAAAATTATGACTTACGAAAACTTGATGTTAAACTGAGGTACGACCATTTCACCTCCTCTAAAATTGCCGCACGGAAAACAGGCTGAAGGACCAATATCTCGGTCATCTATATGAAGATCGCCTTGAAGCTTGAATATTAATGCGCGGCCTAACCATGGACCGGGATCTTCTGAATACCAGACGCCCGCCTCGAACGCTTTCTTGTATTCTTCGTAGACTCCAGGAAAGAGAACTTCGAACATCGTTGCGAGAACAAGTGCGGTTGGTCGTGTTAATCAATAGTATTGAACAATAGCCATGGTTGAGATGCCACTCTTAGTAAAAAGCGAACACAGGTACAATCCCTGTCGAATTCGTTAGTAGTTTTTTTTTTGATGTTAATATTGGGCTTACCTGATTCTCTTTGCCTCGCTGAGTCCAAGCGTGTACGAGGTGCATGAGACCTTTTCGCTCCTTCATGTTTTCCATTGTCTCTGTATCCGTATACCTATTGATCCGCGGGTTTCGTCGATCCAGGTCCCATTCATGGCGCTTTTCGGGTTGGTTCAGAGTTGGTTGTATGTGAGAAAATAATTTTTGCATTTGTTCGGCATAACTTTCTAGTAGATTGCTCTAAAAAAATTCCTCATTAGTGTTAAGCATTAATAAACAGATAAAAGAGAGGTGACCGTCAAACCGTCATGAAGAATATTCCTCTCTGTGTCAGATTTTGATTTGTCGTTAACCTCTTCCACTTCTAATCTTGCTAGAGAACGCTCCGTTAGCTGAGCGTCAAAGTTGCTTTGGATATTATTCGCCCCATCCTCCTCTACGAGCTCAAGACTGACTTGAATGTCTGTCTTCAACCGATCACTGAGGTAAAAAAAAATCGGCCGCCCGCTGGCATCATAATATTGAGCGGAAAATAGTCGCGAAGGGACGTCCGCTGCCAGAAGAGAGACGCAATGATCCTGCAGTTGATCTTTAGTATGCCGATCTTTGGAAATATTCCGAAGCTCTTCCAACGTAAATGGTAAGCGATACTTGTCCAAATATTTTAGAAAACTGAGAGCTCTTCTCTTAGCTCGTGCGATTGTCTCTTTTAGACGGACGTTTTCACTCCGAGTAGAGCCAGTGTTCGACATTAGTGGATCCGTTGGAATACCGTCAATAAAAATGGGGGAAGGAACAGCCTGGTCATCTTCGTATGGCTAGAAATTGATTAATATTAGTACGTATGCGCAATAATAATAATAATAATACCGCAAGCTCGAGTTTTTGTTTTTTCTTATGGGAGGGTTTTGTGTCGGGGGAGCTATCAGCTTGATGGCGGTTCTAAAGATAGAAAAAGTGAGCGATATTGATATAATCAAGGTGAAATGCACTTGCGCTTTGCATTGGAAGAGATTGGGCGTCGTTGAGTCCCGGACTAGCCGGCAAAAGAAGGCAGCTTTATAGGGCTTGAACCATGTGTTGATCTTGGAGCGCATTGCATGGCAGCGTCATAGACGCTGCCGAGCAATCGCTCCCTGATCAGCACATGGTTCAAGTCCCTAGAAAGCCGCCTTCTCTTTTTTGAAATGAATCTATCAATCAATAGGTGATCGTCACATTTGCAGGCTTTCTCGGACATGCTTCACGTATTACAGAAATGAGGCAAAGGATTGTTTTTCATTCGTCGGCAGGGGAGGGATGTTGTAATACAGGCGTTGTCCATTCGTATCTAATTAGTCGGATAGAGGCGGTGAGGTATTTGAGCGGCACGTCCGAAATAATCGTAAAAGGTCTGCGTATAAAACTTTGCTACCGTGAACTCCAGCTCAATTGCCTGCTCATCAGAAATGTCCCGAGGGGATCGGTTTGATAAGACAAATATGGAGGGAGACCCTCTCCACGATCGGAGGACACGACTCATAGCGACAATGTATGGAAGTCGATCCCTAATGTTATTAGCAGCGAGGCCTTGATTTGATCGAGGAATGATGGGCAATATAAATGGATTATGCACGAAGCAGTCCGAAATGAGTTCCTGACGGGACAAACAATGACCTGCATTCGATGCGTTGAAGTCTACGCAGGCGCGAAGATCCAATGAGACAAATTCGTGGGCAAAGTTGAGCTCATAGAGCTCCCAGACGATCTCTTGAACAACGCGGGTAGGAGGTAGTTGCTCTGGCAGATACTCAGTGCCTTGCCACACAACAGGTTCGCCATAGCTGTTGCGAGCTTGGAGGAGTTGTTCGCCAAAGCTTCCGGACTTCGGTAGCATAGTATCGAGCATGGCTCGGTAGTGTTTAGCTCCTCGCGAATCTCCTTGGATGTCCATTTTGAGACCTGTGGCCAGAAAGTCGCGCCATGATTGACTTGACATGGCCAAGTGCTTCTCCGTCTTGACGCGCATGAGCCAGAAATAACACGCTCGTAACCAAGATGTGATGAACTTGGCCTTTCTCTCGTCTTTCGTGCTGCTAATCAAGAGACTGCCATCGGGGAAAGTGTAGTGGGCTGTCTTGGGTTTAGATTGAATGGGCCTAACGACTTGTCGAAGGGCAGAGCTCCATGCTGAGATAGAAAAGGGTGCGAGCATATTCTCGAACGGGGAAAATGAATCGCGTCCGCTGATTTGAGGGTTCTAAGACTTGGACGCTAGAAATTTATGTCAGAAATAAATATACAACAGCAAAGGAAGCCCTTACGACGGGTTTCCTTCACTATATTTTGTCTCTGCTCCATCGTGATAGTTGAGGAGGGGTGAGACTGCAAAGAAAAGGCATTGCGGGACTGGGTTGCTAGAGTATCAGATGCCTGAGAAGATGTATCGTTTGCGGAAGGAGCAAGGTTGTCTCCGAACGCATCCTGGTATGTCAGCCATTGTCGACAGTAACGATGGATAGCCTCGTGTTTGTGGGGACTCAATGAGCTGCCAGAATAGATGGTCGGAAAGGGGGGATTATGAGGTTCGACGCAGATCAGACTAGGCGCGTATGAAACTGGGACAACTTCCCAGATGTTGCAGTTGAACCCAGTTGACGCTGAAGAGTTTTGTTTCCGGATAAGCCAGACGGGCAGTCCAGCGGTGAAGAAGTCTTTGGCGGTGCGGACAATGTTTGTGAAAGCACCAATACAGTTAGCGATATCTGTTGCAGAGGGGAGTCTACCGTCCATTCGAGGCTTGTAGATTTGAAGGTAATCCAAAAGCCCGTGCATTTCGAGGTAGTGGCGTTGATAGTCTGTTACGCCGAATCGCATCTGTTCATATGTTGTATAGAGAGAGCCGAGGCGAACGCAGGCATAATACATTGTGTGCTCTAGAGTTAGAAGAAAAGCGTTCGGTTCTGGTGTAGACGACTTATATTGTCCGATGCGACGCTGCATCTCCTGTTCCATCCCTTCGAAAACATCAAATTTCGTCTTCACGAGTTGGCCGAGGCCATTCACAAGGCCACCCGTTAAAGGTGAGAAATCGGCGAGGGTAGGATCCCACCACGTGATAGACAGCGGATCATTTGAATTCAACGGTTTTTGGGAATCGCACCAAGGTGAGGATACGTTCGGACCCAAGGCTGGGGCCAAAAAGTATAGTCATTGAAACCAAAACGAAAGTCCTTGCCAAGGGAGACATCAACGTTCTCCAATTGCGGGCGGTATATTAGATTCTGATTAGGTGTTGTGCATACAAATCGCCCTCCTCCAACAAAAGCCGTGACCTTGTCCATCATAAGCATTGAGAGGTTCTGGAAATGTCATCAGAATAGTATTACTAAGGGGCGATTGTTGGCATACTGTATAAGTTTTTTCCACCCAAGAGATTGATATCGTTTTGCGACATTTCTGAAGAGGATTGTAGGAGACTGTCTTTATAAAATTGACAGTAAATCAAGAAAGGCGATTAGTTCTGCAGAATTGATCAAGACAATCGCAGACTCACTAAAAAAAAGAGCTGCACTACAGTGCGAGAAGGCACGGCCGTCGGTGACGGACAAGGACAGCAGGGTCATATGAGTACAAAGAGTTGAGAGGGAGGCGTGATCGGACGTGGAGAAAACGACCGTCGATGACGGACGAGATAATGGTTAGGATGGCGGCAACGCAATGCAGAGGTGGAGGGCGTGCGTCAGCGACGGACGGCCAGAGCAGCCAAGGCGATGATGGGAGATGGTGGCAAGGCAATACGTGCGTAGAAGAAGCAGGCATCGAAGACGGAGGGGAGTGGCAGAGACAATTCAGGTGTGCAAGAGGTGGGCATCGAGGACGGACGGCGAAGGTGGGATGATACGGATCGAGGTAACGATGGAGGGTGGTGGCGAGGCAACGTGAATGAGAAAGAGGCGGGCGTCGATGACGGAAGGCAACGGAAGCCGGGGCGATGATGGAAGATGGCAGCAAGGCAATACGTATGTGGAAAAGGTGGGCGTCGACGACGGACGGAACGGTGAGGCGATACGGTATAGAAGAAATCGAGGCGATGGTGGAGAGTGGCAGGTGTGGAAGAGGCGGGCGTCAATGACGGACGGCAAGTTGGGATGATGCAGTCGAGGCGATGGCGGCAAGGCGATATGGGTGCGGAAGAGGCAGGCGTCAACAACGGATGGCGAGACCGGTATTGAAGAGGTCGGGGCGATGACGAAGGGCGGGCGTCGGTGACGGATAGCAAGGCGGATGGGACCATGAAAGAAACAACCGTCAATGACGGACAAGAACAGCAGGACGATACGGGAATAGAAGGGGCGGCCATCGACGACGGATAGCGATGGCAAGGCGATACCGGACGTGAAGGAAATGAGCGTTAACGACGGCTAGTAGATGTCGAAGTCATCCTAGCAGACAGTCCGACAACATGTCGGGACCGTCAAAGACGAGCTCGAGCGACTTCAAGTCGGGCGAGCTCGCCTGCGTCGGAGGGAGGGAAGGGAAAAGAGAAGGGGGGAGGACTTACTTGGGAACGGAGGGTCGAGGCGTGGGCGGCAGGGCAGCGAGAAGGCGACGAGGAGGCAAGGAGGAGGGTACGAGAAGCGGAGGAGGAGGAAGATAAGATTGAGTCGGTCGCCGGGCATTTGTGTTGCATTGTTTGCACTCTTTGTCAGCAGCGCGTCCTTTGTTTGCACCGACTTGACGAAATTTGGCCTAAGTCCGTTCCGTTATCCGTCTTCCCTTCCGCTCTCCCGCTCTCCGCTCCCCCGCTCCCCTCGCTCCCTCTCCCCCTCCCGCTTCTCTTCTGCTCACCTCACCGCGCATATCGTTAGGACAGCAACCCTGACTTGATGTCGGGTTGCTTCCAGGACATGACTTGACGTCTGTCCTTGATTGAATGACTGGACGTCTTCGATCTCGACGATCATCTGGATCAAGACCCGCGCTCTTGTTGTCTACATCTTCCGTTATCACTCGCCCTTGTCGTCCGTCATTGACGGTCGTTTTCTCCACGTCCGATCATGACTGCCTCTCAACTCTTTATACCCATATGACCCTGCTATCTTTGTCCGTCACATCTTCTCAGACGGTAGCGCAGTTCTTTTTTTTTTTGGTGAGTCTGTGATTGTCTTGATCAATTCTGCAGAACTAATCGCCTTTTTGTTTTGTTTGGACAACCTGTCAATCCTACAAAGACGAAGCCTCCGCAATCGGTGAGTAAATCTCTTCGTTTGACTGCTATTATTGTACAATATCTCACAATCCTTCTCAGAAATGTCGCAAAATGATATCGACCTCTTGGGCGGCTAAGGCTTATACAGCACGCCAATTAACCGCTCCCTACTAACCTCTCAATGCTTATGATAAAAAAGTTGCGGCTTTTGTTGGAGTTACATTAGTGCGTTGGTGGCGCTCGTTCTCTTCGCTATTCTAAGGTCCTTGTACCTCAGCGTGAGTCCTCAAATATCATCTGCAGCCCCGTCTCAAACGTTTTGGCATTCACTCTCAAACTAGTTCGGCCCTAACTCCTTGGTTCTATCTCTCGGATGCCACTGCCTAACTTACGTGGATACGTCCGCTACGCAACTACCTAAGACATCTTCGACTGCCCTAGGCAAATCCCAACCATCCGTTTTATTGTTAATGGTACTGTACTGTAACTGTTACTGTTTAATAGTCTACTGGTAGGTTGATTAAGATTTATGGCCGAATCAAAACTGTCCGTAATCCTCTGATATTTAGTATTGTCCTTGACGACCTGTTGCTATGCATTGTCATAAACCGTACCGATTTCCTTGCTGCCGAATAAAGTATGCGCTTGAATTCGAATGCCCGCATCGATTATATATATAGTTCTCGCAAGATAATATTTCATGATAAATCGGATGGATTATCATCTACAACTTGACTATAAGCAATATGTGAATAGACGCAGCAAAATAAATTAATCGTCGCTGCTTAGTCGTCAGTTGGACTGTTTCAAATGTAAAGTCAGAGAATGCTTACTTGTTCGAAATCCGGATAGGCTTGGTGTTCACAAGAATATGAGGAGCCGGACCTCTTGAACCTAGTGAAAGACGAGTAAATGCCGCCATTAGATCATTTACTTGTCACGAGTTTGGTGTCGATAAGGAAGGAAAAGATGCTGATCATGAAGCGCTTTATCCCAGTCAACCGGAATCAGAAAATCAACGCCAACTCGTATGTTTTCCAAAAGTCTAATATAGGATTATGTAATAGGTCACATGCACAGGACATTTTCATCCCGTTCACGTGAAACGCAATACCGACGGCGGCAAAGTAAAAGAAACTGCCAGTCTATTGGAAAGAAAAAGAACAGAAAAGGAAAAGGCCTCACGACCAACTATGTAGAAATCGTGCTCTAAGGTCATTCGGCAGAACGATATAAAAAGAAACCAAAAAGAGAAGAAAAAAAAGATCTGGGTCACGACTGTATGTAGAACTGCGATTCACCTTAATAGCGATAGAACAGTTCGTCGAATGCCCGGGTGGCGTAAGAGATGAACTCCCAGAACGTTGAGGAGAAAGTCTGGCATTAGCATGCGTAGGCAGCGTATAAAATGGATGCGGTCAGGCGAAGTTCTAGGGATAAAGATCGAAAAGCTTACCGAATGAACTGTCAATACAAGTCCAGGTCGTAGCGTCCGGCGATTGGCACGAGGAAACCGAGTGATGCAGAGGTGGAGGGGCGGGCGTCAACGACGGATGGCCAGAGCAGCCAAGGCGACGATGGAAGACGGTGGCAAGGTGACACGTGTGGAGAAGACGTCGAGGGGATGACGGAGGGCAGTGACAAGGCAAACCAGGTGTGGAAGAGGTGGGCGTCAATGACGGAAGATGGCGGCAAGGCAATAAGTGTGTGGAAAAGGCGGGCGTCAATGACAGAAGGCAACGGCGGCCAGGACAATGATGAAAGATGCAAGGCAATACGTATGTGGAAAAGGCGGGCGTCGACAACGGACGATAACGGTGAGGTGATACGGTATTGAAGAGGTCGGGGCGATGGCGGGAGTCGGCGACGGTTAGCAATACCAAGGCGGATGGGACGTGGAAGGAACGACCGTCGATGACGGACAAGAACGGCAGGACGATATGGGAATAGAAGGGGCGGCCATCGATGACGGATAGCGATGGCAAGGCAATGCCAGACGTGAAGGAAATGAGCGTCAACGACGGCTAGTAGACGTCAAGTCATACTAGCAGACAGTCCAACAACATGTCAGGACCGTCAAAGACGAGCTCAAGCGACTTCAAGTCAGCCCGAGCTCGCCTAAACGTCGGAGGGAGGGAAAGGGAAAAGAGAAGGGGGGAGGACTTACTTGGGAACGAAGGGTCGAGGCGTGGGCGGCAGGGCAGCGAGAAGGCGACGAGGAGGCAAGGAGGAGGGTACGAGAAGCGGAGGAGGAGGAAGATAAGATTGAGTCGGTCGCCGGGCATTTGTGTTGCGTTGTTTGCACTCTTTGTCAGCAGCGCGTCCTTTGTTTGCACTGACTTGACGAAATTTGGCCAAGTCCCTCCTACCTCCGTTCCGTCATTCCTCCTTCCCTCCGTTCCGCTCTCCGCTCTCCCCACTCCTCCTCACTCTTCCCCTCCCTCTCCCGCTCCTCTTCTGCTTCCCTCTCCGCGCCTATCGTTGGGACTACAACCCTGACTTGACGTCGGGTTGCTTCCAGGACATGACTTGACGTCTGTCCTTGATTGAATGACTGGACGTCTTCGATCTCGACGATCATCTGGATCAAGACCCGCGCTCCCGTTGTCTCCTCGTGCCAATCGCCAGACGCTACGACCTGGACTTGTATTGATGGTTCATTCGGTAAGCTTTTTGACCTTTATCCCTAGAACTTCGCCTGACCGCATCCATTTTATACACTGCCTACGCATGCTAACGCCAGACGTTCCCCTCAACATGTTCTGGGAGTTCATCTCTTATGCCACCCGGGCATTCAACGAACTGTCCTATCGCTACTAAGGTGAATCGCGTTCTACGTACAGTCATGAACCGAATCTCTTTCTAACTGATATTCGTTCACAATCAGGTCCGCACCCTTATGGCTAGACATGCTCGAGCGGGAAAAGAGTCGGAGGAGAATGACATTCGGTCTGTCTTCTATTCTTCCTTTTTCTTTTTTGTCTTTCAGCGGTAGCTTCATTCGCCACTTATTTTCCTTTCTTTTTTGTTTCTTTTCATTTCGTTCTGCCGAATGACCCTAGAGCGCGATGCCTACATCGTCGGTCATACGGTACTCTTTTACAAATTTGCACCAAACGACCCTAGAGTATGATGCCTACATCGTCGGTCATGGGGCTTTTCCTTTCTTTCTATTCCTTTCTGGCAGACGTGGAGGGATACTTTACCTATATTTTGTATCACGTGAACTGGATGAAAATGTCCTGTACATGTGACCAATTATATAATCATATTTTCGACCTTTGGAAATCATATGAGTTGGCGTTGATTCTTAGTTTTCTGATTGCAGAAATGGCATCGCACGCGTGGATTGTCCAGTCAAAGCTCTTCCGTTCCACTCCTTGGCTTTGCAACTTCGTATCGCAACCGGAGTTGCATTGTTTTGAACCGCGGTTTCAGGTGAGTGTTCTGCCAGTTTACGCGCGCCCACCCAACGACCAATCTGACTTATTGGAACGAAGGATATTCTGGCACAGTTGCAGTTCATTGAGCAAGGGTTGGCATTGCCCGCTCGTGGTGTAGGGGACGAAGTTCATCGCCAACTATTCCTAACTGCTGCGCCGGACGACAAACACTCTCAACATGCGGCGAAGGGCGCGGCTATATTTTTTTGCTACGCCGTCCTGGATCTTTTCGCATTGAAGACTCAACGTTTCGCACAAAGGCCGCCCCGCGAATTGAATTTGAAAACCATCGACGTTCACGAATCGGTAAGTCATACGCAGTTGTTCGCAATGCGACGAATGAGTAACAAATAAAAAAAAGTGGTTGCATTCCTTCAAGGATTGGCCGCGGCGAATTTTGTCAGCGGTCTCCACTTTTGCCAAATCCTTGCCATCCCAGCCTCGTCTGGCGTCGAATTCCGATGACGTTATCGCCCGCATCACATTGGATATATCGGCGAACGTGGCTAACGCGAAGCAGGTTAAGCTCCTGCGAATTTTTCAAACACTCTCCCTGCATCTAGCGTATCTGTTGAAGGTGAGTTCAAGTGAGGGGTCTATTGCAGTGTTAGTATATTGATCTTCTGCCAGGGAGACGTCGACGGCCCAGGCTCCTTGAAAGAATTAATGGAGGCATGCGGGTACGTAATTCTTTTTTGTTTGACAACTCTCTTTTTAATCCGCAGGCTTGCAGAGTTACAGATGCTTCCCTCTTGGACGCTATCGCGTGCTGGAAAAATGGCACAACCTATCGAAATGCGTTGTTCATGTTCTGCGCCATCTCTCCCATGATCATCCTTTCAGATCAGAATATCTTCACGATTTCTGCCAGGCGATATGAGCTTATATATGTGAGTCTTCCAAGTCTTCATTTAATTCACTTTTTATTAAAGTCCACCTTAGATTATGCACGTTCTGGATTCGTATGACCGACCGACGACCATTAAGACTATCGAGGAAATCGCATTTGATTCCATCGAGCGATATCTTACCACGGAGGTCCCAGCTTACGACGTTTATAAATCGATGTTGGACAAAATTGCTCCCTTGGCAGTGCAAGCTACGGAAGAAGAACGGAACTGGTTCACGGAGGCGATCGCAAAAGGCCCTTCAAAGCTTCCGTCGCAGGCAACGACGTCGCTTGGCTTGTGCCCTCCTTCTCAACCCAGAACTCCGTGCAGAACGCTGCCTCCGCCTCCGCCTCTGCCTACCCCAACTACGCCTCTTTCTCCAACTCTGCCTTCCCAAAGCACACCTCCGTCTCCTCTCCCGCCTTCCCCAAGTGTGCCTCCGTCTCCTCTCCCGCCTTCCCAAAGCACGCCTCCGTCTCCTCTCCCGCCTTCCCCAAGTGTGCCTCCGTCTCCTCTCCCGCCTTCCCCAAGTGTGCCTCCGTCTCCTCTCCCGCCTTCCCCAAGTGCGCCTCCGTCTCCTCTCCCGCCTTCCCCAAGCGCGCCTCCGTCTCCTCTCCCGCCTTCCCCAAGCGCGCCTCCGTCTCCTCTCCCGCCTTCCCCAAGTGTGCCTCCGTCTCCTCTCCCGCCTTCCCCAAGTGCGCCTCCGCCTCCTCTCCCGCCTTCCCCAAGTATGCCGCTTTCTACACCCTCACCTTCTCCAACTACCATTTCTTCGCGTTTGCATTCCCCATTTACGCCTCTTTCAGGAACGCCTGACGCCAATTCTGATGACTCCCCTGATGAAGGGCCTTCCGAGTCGGATCCACCCTCCGAAGATATGGACGTGGACGAAACTTCCCGTCCCCCCAGTATCCGATCCAAAAAACTTCACCACAGCAAAAGAAACAAAAGGCCTGCAGAGGGCGCGGGACGGGTGGATTCAGCGGCCTCTAGGTCCTCGCGCAAACGTAGGTGATCATCGACGCCCGAAAATCCTATTGGGAAGCTGATTCCAACGGTTATCGATGTTGAGGGAATTGTACGTGTCTCTATTTTCCCATTTTACTCTATGAAATTCAATTTATCATCTTAACAGTACGGGGGCGGAAGCAGAAATTCTATGAAGGAGAAGTTGGAAGAAGGCGACGCAGAGGTATGAGCCCTTTTGTCTTCGCCACTTCTAACGACTCAGCTCCTCTTATACAGAGACAGCCAAGCATTCGACCTTACACCCTCTATGACGCCTTCGGCAGAACCGAGTTATGGACGCCAGCTTTTCATGTATTTAATTCACCTTTTATTAAATTCCGTTGCAAATCAACTAACTAGCTCCCCCTTACGCAGTTCTTTCGCGAACGCAAGCAGTTGGCGCTCATGATGTCTGCTGTCCAAAAGCTCTATGAAGATGGGAAGCCGGTCAACGTTCGAGGCAATAAGGACTCCCCCATTCGCATATATACGAAAGAGGAGTGGCTTAGCCTCTCTCCGCATGCGGTGGTGCAGGCTTTCTCTGAGAAACCAATCGTCATCTGCGGAAATCATGAGCCGAAGTACGCGTTTGACGTCAAAGGTTGGGCAGAGGCAATTGAAGAAGATGTTTACAAACAGATAGACATCATTGGTAAGCCCTAATGGCCGCAATCCAGCAATTCAGCTCACCTGTAAGGCAGACCTGTTCATCCCCATTTTTCCAAGCGATGACGACTTTACAGACAAGGAAAGTGAATCTGGCGAAGAGAACGACGCTGACGAAGAAGGTGGAGAAGCCGCTGAAGTCGTAGATGATCAGCTCCGGCATGTTGCTGGAACGCCACTGGACGTCATCGACACCGCGGGGAAGGACGGCGGCAAAATTCTCAACGCACTTAGCTTGCCGCTCAACGACGAAGCTAGACGAATAATGCCCTTACCTTTTCGCACTGACTCCTTCGCGTATAGTTCTAAGGAGGGCGAGGCCTGGTTTGATCCTAAGGACTCCCCGTATCCGTCCTCTGTAATGAATTGGAGTATAGCTGGGACCAAGGATGCCAAATCCTCCTGGCATCTCGATACTTGCGGCTTCTGTACGCGAGTGGATGTCGAAAATGGCTTGAAGTGGTGGATCATAGGTTTTCCCAAACCGCACTGGTCTTTAGACAGGCCAGATTTTTTCGCAAACAGGGCATTTGACAGCAACCGGCCAAACTCGCGTCAGATGAAACTATACGCTATTCTTCTAAGGCTGGGTGACACTTTGTAAGTTGTTTAAGTTATACTCAAAAGATCTGTCTAACGTTTCACGTTTAGGTACATGCCGCCCGGAACCATCCACTACGTATATACGCCCAAGTCGAGCTTCTGTCGAGGCCGATTTTTCTACGTCACTTGCCATCTGGACCGCACTGTCATCACCGTCTTTCATATTTTTTGTGCCACGTACTCAATCACTAACCAGGAGCACGTTGGTACGATGGTCCTCCTTCTACGGTCAATTTTAGCGATGTTTTACGATTTTTTCAACGGCAAAAAATTTCCCATGGGTGAAATCCACCTTCCTCGCTTGGAGGATTTCTCAGATCTTCTGAAGGTCTGCTTGTTATGCGTTTGCCTGGAGCTACAGGAACACTTGTCCGAAAACTTGGATATCCGCCTTCGTCTAGACATCTACCATACTCGCCAACAAGCCGCCCAAGTTGTTTCTTGGCTTTCGCATCGCTGCAAGCTCAAGTCAGAGGGCAAGGACGTCGATTTTATGAGGGGTTCTATAACGTCCTTCTCCAAGATCAAATTCTGGCACTCATCGAAGGCTTAAACTATGCTCACGCCCAAAAAATGCCTAGCCACTCCAAAATATCTCCAAGGGCCTTTTCCCAGAGGCTTCGCCAGACTTACTCCGCGCCAAAGGGCTACGAAGCCATCTACCCTCCTCGTTACGGCTGGCACAGACCTTTCTTTGACGTCGAGCTCCAAGACGCTCCTTCTCAAGGCAAGTTTCTATACTTTTCATTTATTTTTCCCTCATCCAATCTTTATAGATTCTATTCCCCTCCCAACACTTCCTACTCGAGACAAAGGAATCGCTGCAGCATTAGATCTCTCAGGTAAGTTCGAACTTGTCTCCTACCAGCCAAAGAATAATACGTAACGCATAATCAACCGATCATCCAACTTTTCTAGTCGCATTTTCAAAGCGCTCTCATACTAAATGATCCCAATTCGGTGTAATTAATCCCGTGTATCTAGCTGCTTACATATATACGTTATACGCATTATACACGTTGCGCCCCCTATCAAGATACAATCAGGGGGCCAGCTTTGGCCTTGGAACAACGCACTCTTTCTTAAGTTGGCTCAGAAACTAGGTAACCTCCTTTAGAAGACGCCCGAATGCGTCGCTGATTGCCATCAAATATTTTGAATAGCGGAATATTCTGCACAAACTCAGGAGGTGTAACGTGGCTTAGGTGCGTCGTTTCCCTTGGATTTTGGCCTTTCATGACATGTATTCAAATAGATCATGGTGAGGCTTAAAATCATTCTCCTCAATTAGATTGGAGTGCATTAAGGGCTTTTTCGTTGTCCGTCCTTGACGCCAGATATTTGATGAGCCCCTTTCTATATATTTGTTGATTTTTTTTTCCTCCGCCAGGGTTGCTGGGCCTGTTGTTTTTCAAATTAGGCCGTTAGTCAGTTGTCGCTTCCCGTCCATCGGAGACGCCAGCGTTCAGCTCATTTCTATCTGTATTTAACTTCCAACTGTCGACTACCATTGTCTAAAAGAAAACTAACTGAACTGCACTGATTATTTCTTTGGTTGGAATGGCTTTTCTTCATCGGAGACACCCGACTACTCGAACGTTACTCGAACGTTACTTTTGTTCGGCCGTCGGGGACGCCTAAGTTCAGTAATGAAATTGGCTAAACCTTTGGTGAGAATAGTCCTTGTTCCGTCCGAGACGCCTCGCATCTTAGATTAATAACCAACCAATCTACCATGGCCTCCAGGGACGTCAGCCCGCAATCAACTTGCAGTCCATTCCCCGTCCGTCGTCTAGGATGCCCAATCACCTCGTTTTCATCATATCAATGAATTTATCAAGCCCCTAATCTTTTTTACACAACGTAGTTCGCCGTCTACGATGCCTCGTATCTGAGATCAATTCCTATCTATTTGCAACAGACCAGTTGTTGTTCCAAAAGGCGAAGATGCGACCAGCAATATCAAGCTATAGCGGTCTGAAATATTGACCAAGATCCATTTCATCCGCAACTCTAGCTCACCCTCACCTATCATCTGCAATGCCGAGCCATACTGCTGCCAGCGCTTTAATTAAACTATTCCATATGAAAGAAGCTCCCTGGCACTGGCCAAGGTGGCAGGAAATTACCGGTATCCAACATGGTCTATTTCCAGATGACGACGCACTTCTCCCTAAAGGCTGGACCCAGCGAGATGCTCAGGATGTCAAGTCATATTTCGAACACTATAAGAAACTCCCTAGCGAGGAAGCCAAATTGAAGTTCGCAGCAAACGGCAAGGATGGAAGAGTAGCTTTTCCGGGCCGTGACAAATGGGCCACCTTCGTCAATAAAATGTGGGAGAAATCCAACATCCACGGGTTGATCGTAGAGGGTCTAAACATCCACGGCGTTCATCCATTCACTCTTTTGGAGCACAAGGACTCATCTGCGAGCTGGCCTAATGCCGATTCCTATATCCCTATCGCTCTCGATTCTGTTGCCGTTCTTCTGTTTGGAAAGGAAGCGCTTGGCACTGGAGATCTCTTGCCATCGATTTATCGTGCACCTATGGCCATTTTCATTCAGCGCTCCTGGTCCAACCTTCGCAAACAACGAAAGACAGATCAAAAAAGGCTCCAGACGTTTGAGGCTGCGGCTTTGGCTGCCTTCAATGGTATAGTCATCAAGTTTATCATTCTTCATGGCTAATTTTGACCCTCTCAGCTGTGATGGATGGCCCAGTTATGAAGAAGAAGATTGTCGCTACAATTACCGCTGTCTCGAAATGGAAGAACCTCGTTGACGTTTATAGCAACAAAGAAAACATCGCTAAAGCTGACGAAATGCTTTCCGAACTGAATCGGTTGCTTGAGGCCATAGGCGTTAAAGTTGCAAAAAAGGAGACCAAGGGCAAGACTGGTCAGTATTTATATATTACTTATTTTCAAAATATAACGCTATTATTAGCACTTTTCAAGGGCACGCCGAGTACGTTAGCGAGCGAAGCGGATCTTGACCAGCTTCTGAATATTTATTCGGAATATTTCGGAGGTGACGAAGACCAGCAAGGCGTTAATCCAGACTCTCTGCTTTCTTTTGACCTCAAGGACATAGAGGCGGGCGATCTGGGGATGGAGATAGAGAAAGTTCTTGACCCCGACACTCTCGCGAAGAACTTGGGCTTTCTACGCCAATGCCTTCCCCACCAATTCCAACCGCTCCGCCATCAGGCTGGCCTTACTGCCTGGGACCAACCTGCTCTGTTTGATGAAACCAAGGGAGCCTCGGACCTTTCCAATCTTCTTCTCCACTGGCATCAGCTCGCCGGCGTTCATTCTATCATCAGAAATGCATTTACGTCAGAATCCAACTCAAATAGCCATGGCACGCTCATCGCCGACGAGGTCGGCCTCGGAAAAACTGCTTTAGCCATCTCCGTAATAGCGTTTTTAAACCAAGTCATATTGTTACATCAATTTCAGCAACCAATGCCTCCGATTCTGCGTGAGTAAAGTGCTGAATTTTTCTAAGTATTCCTATTACTGAACGTCGGCATTACAGAACGCCAATCTTACCTGGGAGAGAGCAAACTTGAAGAGGCACATCCGCACCTTATAGTCGTACCTGGTACCCTTCGCCACCAGTGGATTCAGGAGCTCAAAACGTTTTTTCTTCCCAAAAGTGTCGACATCTTAGTATATGACTCTCCAAAATCGGGCAACTCTGCCTTTTGGCAAGAAGGAGGGCCATTATCCACTTCAAAGCAAGGCCTTCAAAACATCATTATCATCGCTAATCATACGGTACGCCCATGTCATGTATTATTCCACATTTTCTAATACTTTACAAATTATAGTCCTTGCAAAACGATTCTACCCCCCTTATGATTAAGGATTAGGGGGTTAGGGCTTTAAAAGGCAAGCACCAAGTTGAAAATAGGCCGCGAGATCCAGCTAGTACATGTTAATAATATCATGTGTATATCAGGAAAAGATACACATAAATGCAATGAAGACTAACCGCTTGTCAGTTATAGCCTACAGGCGGTTGATAAAGATAATAACATGCTGTTTCAAGCCTGCGCTTGAAGAGACATTGACCATGGGGCATATATAATCAAAGAAATTGAGCTGCTGTCAGTAAAATATCAAAAATGATGTGATAGCAATTAGATTGTCGTTCATATCAATATATATATATGCATACACAGTCCTAACCTAACTAATATAAAAACTATCCATCCGATATATAATGGTTAACAGGTAATATATAAGCTGCTAGTATTTATGCCAATTGGAGTAGATATATAATGAATAAGAAATGGAAGTTGAAGTCATTCCTAAATAGTTGACTTACCAAAGACCTGATCAGATCTAGACAACCAGTTTGTGCAGTGAAGATAAAACAATAAGTGGACATTCATGCGATACCTCTGGGATTGCAGCACTTGTCGAGAACACCCTAGGAGCCTGCATCAAAGACAAAATAGGAACGGCCTTCATTGCTAAAACATTGTGTATCCATTGATTGCCGCTGATCGGTGATATCTATAAGCGGATGAAATACCATAGTTGACTAACTAACGTTCACAATGTCAGTCACGTGATACGGCATTTGCCGAAATGAACTCCGCAGGTGGCCCGACTTGAAAATTATTTCACTTTGTTGATATCTCTGTTCGCAATCCCCACACAACCGTACTCACTTTGCACATAACGCAATGCCCCAGATCGCGATGGACATTGACAGCGGAAATGGAGAAGAAGTTGTGTCTCAGAACACGGCAACAGGAACGCGTTCTGGAACGAAGACTTCCGGAACAGGCAAGAAACAGCACGGTTCACGAGGCGGTGAAAGGAAGGGTAAGGCCAAAGCAGCGGCGAAGTCGAAGGCGACAGTCCCGTCATCGGGAGAGGAAGAGGACGAAGAGGATGAAGTAGAAGAGCTTGAAGACAGCGGACTGATGCGCTCCGGTGTGAGCGAACCGGACCAACGATGCAACGAGGCGATCATTTCGGTAAACGTGCTAGACCTCATGGCTCCGCCGCTTCCGTTGCAATTCGGACGATGGAACGATCGACCATTGAATGAGGCACAAGCACGAAAGCTGTGGCAGTCGATGCGGGATCAGGAGTTTCGGCAGTTCAACTTCGGCAACATGATTCCGTTGATCATTTGGAGGTTGCTTTTGGATCCGAGCTGCATCTTCACACAGGTAGCCAATGCCGCGCAAGCGCCAGAGTTGAAGTTGACAGCGGAAGGGCTGGCGATGCCGGCCCTCGAGGCGGCAGGAGGACGACATCGATACCGAGCAGTTCAACTGCAGAACGAATTCATCGAGGAAGAGATAAACAAGCATGCAGATCAGATTGATGTGAAGCGGGCGAAGGCCGGAGCTGGGTGGGAGGTCGTGGTCAACAAGTTGCGACGAGACATCGAACACTTGGAGAAGCAGCGTCAATGGACGACCAAGTGGGGCGTAATTGTCTACGATGCAGGTCAGTGAGCAGATCAAAATCTGAAGTGAGCTATATACTGATGATGATGGCGAAGATATTATGCTAGGCAATGGGGGCGAATTGGCGTTGCACTTGTCACGCAATGTGGCAATTCAGCAATATAACGAAACAGAAGCAGAGAAATTGCTAATGGTCCTGAAGGGCTATCAAGCGAAACTTCAAAAGCGCCCCGGGATTGGGGGGTCGACGAAGATACAGAGGGGCGTGGAAGAATACCTTGCGAACCTAGGACGACAAAAGAACTCTGCCGTGGGGCAAGTTATGAATCACGCTGAAACGCGAGCCTATCTGGAGATGCTTGATCGACTGGGCGGACATTTCCATCATCAAGACATGTTCTCGACGACGTGGGTTAAAAAGCATCTGCATGCCATCGGAGGCGGGGTAAGTCGACTTTGCTCATAAGGGTTAATCACTAAATTAGAATGTGTTCCAGATTGTCATGCAGATTGTGCAGTATCTTGGGATGATGTGGATGTCACTGCTGACTCCGACGCGCTATTTCGAAATGTCAGACAGCACGAAGTTTACACAGTATCAAACGGAGATAGCCAAACCGCAGGGCGAACGAATCACGGATATAACGCGGTTAGGTCAGATCGTGTGGAAATCGTTGGTGGAGCCGGAGTATGTGCTGTCGCGGACCCCACGACTTGGACTTTTGACGGAAACGTTAATGGCGAGGTTGAAAGCAGCGAAACTAGGTCCAGATACATGCCTTTTGCGTCAAGACCCAGGGCAACGAGCGAAAGAGTGGGGGCAATACAAGGATGCTGTTCGTGAAATCATCGAGCTGTGCATCGGAAACCAGCCTTTCGAGTCAACAGAGGACCTTCAAGTTCGGAACCTAATCAAGCAAAAAATAGATTGGGTTTTATTCGATCACCGGAAGGAGCATTACCAACGACCACTACCATTGCTCACACCGTCAGTCATAACGGGGTTGGTAGACATGATGGAGATGATACCAGAGGCACTCACCGAAGTCAGTACATTTTCTACACCGCCGGTCGGTCGGTGACGGTGAGCGAGTTAAAAAGGGGCAACATGCCCCAGACTATCGAGTGATTGGTGGTTCGATGCGATCACACGCCCGCTCATCGTACCGACCGACCGGTGAGGGACATGTCATACTAACAACCGTAACAGTTTCTTCGATGGTTTGATCCGTTAGCGGAATATTTCTGCTTCAATTTCAAAAGTTCAGATGGTGCGAAAGACATGTCAGCATGGGTGCTTCGAACCCTGCGAGCCAATCGAGGAAACATGTTTGATAGACCGGAGCATGCCGCCCATGAGGTTAGTCTCTCGACGTCGAGAATGCAGATATGATTGACAAGTACACCGCAGCTTGCTCATATCCCTATCAAATACTTCGAGGTATTTGTTCAGCTCGAAAGAGATATGCATGCCCTGGGGCTGCCACGGTCGCGTCCTCGACTGGCACCGGAGCAGAAACCTAAAGTGCTTGAAGAAAATTTCCCCGGATCGGAAATGGCCGTCCAAGAATTCATCAAGACAATGAAGGCGAATAGGAAAGGGGGGGTTGTCAGCAACTGGGTTCTTCAATTCGAATCCCATCATGACTGGAGGGACCATACCAAAGTAAAAAATGCCACGCGAGACTTCGTCAGGTTTGCCCAGGCTGCACACGTTGAACCTCTAATTGTCGGGCAGTATAGGGCCAAACTATTGAAAGAGTCACAAGCTGCGATGTTCCTGCGGTCAGAAGGCAAGCGAACATTATCTCGATATTGCAAGACCTGGAATCGTTTGGCGAGTGCAACATCTCTACAACCAGGCAAAGAGTATTGTTATCCAGACGGGCTTGCGACCGCCGATGTCTCACGCCCGGAAGGCGAACTGGAAGATATTCTAGAGATGAGACATCATGATCACAATGTTCAGCGTCGATTGCATGAACTTGAAAATGCGTTGCGTAAAGTGAGCAAGTTGGAATGCCTTCAGGCTCGCCCAGGAAGTCAAGCAGTACGAGAGGACATTCAAGATGCCTTGGAGAAGTTCGCAGTTGTAAGTAAATGAACATAAAACCAGTAACGTTCAGTCACTCATTGCTCGCCTTCAGCTGGCTGCAAAAAATGCGTCGCGTTTGGAGAACATGTCAGGAGTAAAGGATCCCAAAGCCGTCGACCCTAGAGGTAAGGAATGGAAGAAGATTAAGACGCCGAAGTTTTCATGGGATCGTCGTTCGAAATGGGACTCGGATTCGGTGAGCTCGCCACATATGAACCGCTGCACAAGAATGTTGACAGACATCGACATTTGAATTTGAAGGAGGAAGCAATTGCTTTATCAGAGTATCTCATTAGCAAAGAAGAAGAAGATATCGCAACGAACGACAGCGACGACGACGAATCCAATTCAGATTCCAGCCGCTCGTCACTTAGCGACGACAAGCGAAGCCCAGAGGTAATATTTCAATTACATGAAACGACATGGTCACTGATGGATTAAATCAGCCTGTATCAAGCAAAGCTTCACCGAAACCAGTCCACATCACTCGGACATTCGACATCCCAAACCAAGCGATTAGCAAGGCCATTGAAGAGTCTTTAAATACGAAGCACGTTGACGGCAAGACCGCTGCACCAACGACGAATGATCGCTCGTCGCACATCGTGGAAGAGCGCACCCTTCCAGAAACCGTCGTCCAACCGCTGGCCCAAAGAACGGCAGACACGTCATCTCCTCTCCCGCCTGCGATACTGGAGAAGGACGTCCATCATTCGAACCTTGGCGAAGAACAGCCAAAGTCAGATGCGACAGTGTCCATCGCCGTTGCATTATCCGAGACCATCACCGCTTTTCGAGACCCTCTCCAGATCGATTTGACTGGGGACAGGACTTCGAGTTTAACACCACTGTCAAGTGGTAGGTGTCACGGATCCTTAGTGGGAGAGCGTATGCATTTCGTTAGGAGTAACTAACCGAACTCTTTTTGTTCGTGCAGAGCAAACCTCTCCAGACACCTCAGCCCACCGGTCTGAGGTGGGTCAATCATCCACATCCGAACAATCCGCTCCAAGCAAAGGTTAATCATTCGCCTGACCGTTTACCAATATTGGGACATGTCCTCATCATCACGTTTATTTCCGCAGGTCAGAAGCGCGCCATTCCCGACTCCGGACACAGTCCCGGTGAGTGACATCATATGTTCCATCATGCAGCTTCTTAATATTGGACATGACCCACTTCGCTTTAGATCGTCGTCGCAAAACGAAGACTCGCGCTTCAACAAATGTCGAATCTGATTTGGAGGAAGAGTTGGTTCCGAAGCGTCGCACTAAACCTCGCGCTGCGGCTAAGTAACATCATGTTCATGACGCATCTGGTTCTTCCTTCGACACTATACAAATAATCGAGATCTTGATAGCTGTATGCCGCGTAGAGCGACTGGATGGACAGGCAGATCATTCACTTGCAGCTGACCATGAGGGCTACGCGTCAACAGTCTTCTTACAATCCTCCGTGTTCGTGACATACTGGCGTTTGTAGTTTTGTACTATCCGAATTTCTTGTTGTGCAACTGAACAAATATTGATATTTGTATGCTGGGACATGTCCGCTTGTGCGACGTTGCCTTAGTTTGACTTCACGGCGGTCCTCAGGCTTCAGGATACTCTGACCTTGACATCTGAATATGATTCACAGCATTGGCAATATCATTTAATAGCGCGTCTGGTCTGAATTTAAATCAGTTCTGCAACGTCATTTAGATACCCAAACGAGGGTGTGCATTCATATATTTAGTTGAAAGCTGCTGTTGTGGCGCTTAGTGACGCGTTCGTGATAGCGGTCACTTGAGTATTCACTCTGATGACTGAGGCCGAACAGAGAATAATCACTGAGTTCGAACAGCAGTATCATTTTTAGATATTGGTAATATGCAGGGCAACGTTGTGGACAATGACGACCGCGTCTTCGAACGATGTAGATTGGATAATTAACAATCCTACCTCAGCAAATCAACGCTGGTCGTGAGTTCGTGGGCAGGCTAAGTGCATGAAATATAGAATAATATAGATCCGTGCCACGTAGTGACTGGCAAGGGTTGGGCGACCCTGACAGGATCATCAGTGGAATTTTCACGAAAGTGTCATGCGTTGAAAAAATTGCTCGCCTCATTACTGGGTCCATCTTTTCGTAACCCAATTTCGTTCATCCCCATTACTCCAGTTGTTCGCACGTTGACCATGCCTGTAGACAATTCGCGACGTTCAGCGGAGACTGCTATGGAAGACGACGATGATTTCATGACGTCGCCGCTTACTGTTCCTTTCGACGTGGCGCTTGTTCCGGACGTTTTCGCGGGTGACGATTCACCGCACCAGGATGCTGCGTATGCCGCAGCGCTACAGGCGGGCTCAGAGGAGAATCATGACAAAACATTCAAGCATCAGCGCATTCATCGTTATCCACTCTCATATTTTCAGCGTATTTATGAGACGCAGCACGAAGCGTCGGCACTGGCAACGCTTCGGAAGAGGACGGTTATCGACCTGGCACGGTCGGAACATATAACTCCGCCAAACGATCCGACGCTTTCGTGGAACACACAGTCCTTCTTCCTCGACATGATGGTCTATGTCGGCAGAAGCATTGGTCTCACCAATTTAATGCCCAACTCGGAAGCCGATCACACCTTCGAGTTCACACTCGATCTCAGCCAAACATCTCGCCAATTTAGCGCCAAATTCGCCATGTTAGGCTTCGATCCTGTAGGTGGCATGCAGTACATTGGTCGTTCGCACCGAGCGGAAGATGCATGGATTGCCTGGATTCCGCGCGTTCAACTTGGTGAAAACGCAGGCCATCAAGAAAACATACCAGTGGGAACATGTTCGGGCAGCACCAGGCTGAATCAGCGCCACTTTCGAATGATGGTTATGATGCTCGCAACCATGTTGAGCCAGATTGGATATCTGGATATCATCGTATGCGACCCCTATCCAGACGTTGATAATTCCGACGATTGGGAATATGCAACAAATATACAGTACGTCGCTCATGGTTTGACACGCCGCTCGTCCCGATCGCCTACCAGCGGTATAGTTCGTCCGAACTGCATTCTACCGCTCGTAGCAGATAGCTGACGAGCGGCGAATTTCTATTCCCTATATTGTATAACTTACGCCAATCCCAGTAATAGGCAAATTCATCTGAACTTAGCGTCCCTGCGAGCGCTTAACGACGCAATCAAAAACGAATATGACTACTAGGTGAATCAGGCTCCAGACAATTGGAAAGCAGACGATTTCATAGAAGATCGTGTGCCTGTCGCAGTCACATGTCGTTACGGCCAGAATCAACCACTTGGCTCGCTGGAAGTTAATTATGACATCGAGGAGGGGAACTGGGATCGCGATCGGAGATGGGAAGAAGTTTCATATGTCTCTATTGCATTGGCTACCCATATCTGGCGAGTATCCCAAACCGCTCCACTGTCATGGGATTGAACTAGCTAATCACAATCTCCATGATAGCGTTCGTCAAGTCAAAGAATGGAACGTAATTA
This sequence comes from Macrocybe indica, assembly GCA_030407095.1. NCBI lineage: Eukaryota > Fungi > Basidiomycota > Agaricomycetes > Agaricales > Callistosporiaceae > Macrocybe > Macrocybe indica. Next base: position 2,634,874 of record JARFTL010000005.1, read on the forward strand.
ACATCGATCATATTATGCAAGAATATCAAGATGGAATTTACACGACTGCATCGACATTGACACGCGAATTACTGAATCGAGAGGAGTTGGAAGGTTTACCCCTGGAGGACGATGATGGCAATCCAATCCACATATATGCTCAGGATGGCTATCGGATCACACGGCGTGTTGGGCGGTTTTCACGTAACGTTCAGCCACATGGAGTCCTTTTCGATTTCAGTCGGCTTCAAGAGCTGTTTGCACCATCGGAGGATGATATGGATCTCTTCGATGAGTCCCCTACAAAGTTCACCGTGTATCCCCAAGCCGGGTTGCGCATTGCTGGTTAGGTTAGGGGGTGTATCTCAAAAGCGACAGCGAGCGTAGCGAGCGTCGCTGAAGTCCGCTCGAGCGTAAACAGGATGTCAACAGGTGACTGGGGATCCAGTCCTGCATCCTGTTTCGCCTTTATAGGCTCGTCAGGACATCCATTTCCTGTAAAATTGAAGTTAGCGGTCCGGAGCGGTACAATACGTACCGTTCTTTTTCCGTCATTACTCATTCTACGGTGGTGATCAGTAAGCATGCCCAGCAAAGCTGACTCACCGTAGTGCTAATAATAATCATTGCATTACCAATCGTATCGCGGATTGGCTACAAACGGCCCCCGAGCATAAGAGTCTTACGCAGAAGGGCCTTGTGACTATTCTCGTGAACAACCTGGCCTATATTATCCAAAGCAATCAGCGTCAGGCTTAACTACTAATCGGAACGCCAAAAAGACAACCCAAGCCGGCTTGCGGTCTACGTTTCGCGCCGTGGTTCCCCGGGCAGTTGCCCGCGGACCTGCCCAGGACCCGCCGTAACTAAACGGTGGGCGACTTAGCCTGCCTTGCCCGACACCGGGTTTAACCGCAGGCCGGCGAAGGGAGGAGCAAGTACCAACAGGACTTACCTATTCCGAAATAACCGTAGCGGCCCGCCCGGGCCGCCAAGGCGCGCCGGCGTTCGTACCACTCTGGCGCTGATAAACTTATCAGATAAGATAGGATGGTCACGCACCAATCACGTGACCAAGATAAGATGCATTTGATCACGTGGTTTCGCAGGTGCGAGACCGTTCCCGAGCGTAACTTAGCGTAATTTAGCGTGAGTTCAACCCTACGTTGGGGTTGGATTGGCCGTACGGGTTAGGTACGGTTAGCTCGGTTAGGGTTAGCTATTCACGAGTAGCAAATGAGTAAATATATTCCAGATGCTAGGCAGCGAAACGCCAACTGAAATATACACGCACGTTAGGTTTAGGTTAGGGGCGCTTTAGTACACGCAGGAATTGCGCAAAACCTTAATAGCGATGATACTCTATAACGTGAGTGCGGCGAGAGAACCGCGCAAACAAGATCGACAGGCAATTACTCGTACATGTCTTCCATGTCCTCGTCATCGGACAAATGAACACGCCGGAGGAGATCCGCAGGATCAACTCTAGCCGTTTTCCGAGCCTGCTTGCTTCGAACGTGTTTAACCAAGGGTCTGGAGACCTGGACCGACGGTGGATATTAGGTGAGTGGCTTCGAACAGGAACATTAGAAGGACCTGCCTCGCCAGAAACACCGATACTAGGCAGCGGAGGGGATACTACTTTCTCCGTTGGCGCAGCCGCGCGCTGCGGTGCCTTTCCTGCTATCCTACGGGGTTCAGCTGTAAAGCCGTAGATATCCAGGACAGTTTGGTCAGAAGCAATCACGTCGAGCCTTTGTAGAACAGCAGCTTTCCAAACAGATGTAAAATCGAACAGGTTAGACGTACGTTTGCGTGAAACCAGCCATTTTGCTTTCCAGAAGTCTGTAAGTCGAATGTCAGGGATCAGCATAGGCTGACCTTGTACAACGTCGACAGACACATTGTTCCGTCAATCGTCGTATAGGCCTCATCTAAACGAAACCTACTGATTCGCGGTCCAATGGGTTGGGCCCATTGGACATGAGCGTGCTTCAACCACGCCTCGCAGTAGTCTCTGAACGCTTGTTCTACCTTGTTTGCTTGAAAAAATCCCCACACCGGGTTGAAATACGACTTAAAAACAGCGACGGTTTGTTCCGCGTGAAAAGTCTTATTATCATCAGAAAGACGTTGTTCCCAACGCCGCTGGATGTTCATTTTAAGCCAATGATCAACCAGCTTAACCGGGTAGCCACGTTTTACGTAGATCGCACGTAGGAATTGTAAGGCGTCCTTGTAATACTCAAACTTAGAGCTTAGCGTAGCTAACCGTGACATCTCCCCGGTGAAGGTGCCACGCTTCACGTCGAAGGGGTGAGCAGATGCCCAGGGGATTCTTTCCAAATGGTTTCGAGCTTTGCGAAATGGACGCCACTGCAGACTCCCGTCGGAGTCTCGGAAGAGAGTGAGGTCCAAAAACGCGCAGCCTTGGTCAGTAGCAGACCATTCGATAGTGCACGTATCGATTTTAACAGTAGACGCTTTCGCAAGCGCGGCAGCTTCAGTTTCCGCATAAATAATAGCGAGAGTGTCATCGATATATCTGCCGTAAAAAATACAATCGGGATCAGATAATAAAGGGCTATTTCTTTCGTGCCAAACTCCGAAGAGGTTGGCAAGGTCAGGGGAATCAGCGACGCCCATCGCGAGTCCTCGGAGTTGTAGAAAATATTCGCCCTTAAACGTACACACAAGTTCAGTATTGCCCACCAATAAAGCACGAATGAAAATTTCCATCTGCTTAAGATAATACATTTTATCTTCGCGACTCAGATCGTCGCGTCTGATAAGGTCCTCCCGTGATCCTGTGAGATGTTGCTCATACATATTGTGAGCGATATCCAGGCAACGATTAAGGTCAATCGACGGGTAGTATGCAACGACATCCCCAGTGACAATGTAGAAATGTCGGGTAGGGTCAATACGAAGTTGACTCAATTTTTGCGCCAACTGTTTGGTTCCGTGAATTACGGTGGCGGCCCTCAACGAGGGTTTGAGTTTTAGAACAGAACTTTGCCGCAGGATTCTGGGCAGCAGAGTGACAGGGAATAATCGGTCGCATCTTAACCGGTTCTTTATGGATTTTGGGTATTCCATAAAACGCTGGCACTGTGTGACGGGCAGTACCGTCTTTGCCCACTTCCGGAATCTTGTGCAGCAAAAACCTAGAGAGTTGGTCTCTGGTGGCGGGGTCACCGTTGAGCGAGACGAGCTCAGCAAGCTCAGAGACTTGCTTGACCTTTCTGTTCAGAATTCGATTCGCTTCCTCTCTACTGAGTCGTCGATAATTCGACGTATCGGAAAGCAAATCTTGGCACTTTTCTATGATCCAATCTCGCTTAGATACCGCTAATCCAAGGTTCTTGTCCGTAGGAGTAACGATCAAGTCGTTAGTCTTTAAAACGAGGAGATGCGCCTAACGTTCGGTGCAAGCGACTCCATTGGAGGCACCGACGTTCCGGACTCAATGGCCATAGCCTTGACCGAAGTCAAAATAGGCTTGCACTGTTTGAGGGCCATCTCGATATACATGGGTGCTAGAGGTGGCGCCGATGTTTCGTGCGGCACCTCGTAGTCTGGATCGTAAGAAGACCCGCTGGCAGCGGCTAAACTCAATGTAGCACTCGCGCCTGAGACGATGTACAAAGTCGTTCGAGGCGTCGTCCACCAAACGGGTTTTGGTGGGTTCGAAAAGAGATAATTCATCCTCTGCTAAGGTCCATTTGAATATCAAAGGCACGTTTACACAGGGAGTTAGGTTAGGTTAGGTTAGGTTAGGTTAGGGTTAGGTTAGGTTAGGTTAGGTTAGGTTAGGTTAGGGTTAGGTTAGGTTAGGTTAGGTTAGGTTAGGTTAGGTTAGGTTAGGT